>CM066035.1:152943305-154304124 GCA_033557465.1 Ichthyophis bannanicus | reverse complement strand
AGGATTTTCCTTGACTAAATCTATGTTGGTTTCAATGGAAAGTGACATTTGAAAAACCGCTGAAAATGCTTAACAAATCCTGGAGAAGGACCCACCTGTGATGACCATAATATACAAATGGGAATTGGAGTAATATCATACCATTCACAAAATAGAAGTGTTAGAACAGCTTGGCAAAAACTGAAAGTGGACAAGTCTATGGTACCAGATGGGATACTGAAAAGAGTGCAGAGAGGTTATTGCAGTGCCTTTAAAGGTGATTTTTTAAATAGGATCCTTGGAGACAGGAGAAGTTCCCAAGGGCTGGAGGAAGGGATGATGTGGTACCTCTCCACAAAAGTGGTAATTAGGGAAGAAGTGACAAACTAAAGGCCAGTAAGCCTTACCCTCGGTGGCGGGAAAAAGTAATGGAGGCGCTCCTGAAAGAGCGAATAGGGGGACTGCCTTGAAATGAATAGGTTGCATGATCCGAGGGGCAACGTTGTTTTTACCAAAAGGACAATTCTTGCCAAACAAAATCTGACTGAGTTCTTTGACTGGGTGACAAGAGAATTAGATCAAGGGCATGCGATGGATGTGATCTACCTAGATTTCAGCAAAGCATTTGGATACTGTTCCTCATAGGAGGCTTATTCAATAAATTCAACAGGTTGGAGATGGTGTGCCAAGATGGTGAACTGGATCCAGAAAATTGTGTTTTTTTTTCGACTGACCAGAAAGTAGCAATAAACAGAACTTACTCAGATGAAAGGAAGGTGATTAGCAGTTGTGTCCCAGAGTTCGGTCCTGGGACCGGTATGGTTCAATATATTCATGAGTGATATTGACGAAGGGTTGAATGGAAAAGTCTGTCTTTTTGCAGATGACACCAAAAATTTGCACCAGAGTGGACTCCCCTGAGGGAGAGGGGAAAATGAGGAAAAATCTACCAAAAGCTGGACGAATGGTCTAATGCTTGGCAGTTAAGATTAATTATGACGATGAGGAAGTGCAGTGTCATGCACGTTGGGAGCAGAAATCCAAGAGAATTGTATGGAATAAGGGGCGAGAGATTGGTGTGCACGGACCAGGAGAAGAACCTCGGAGTGATTGTTTCTGATGATCTCAAGGTGACAAAACGTGTGGACAAAGTGGGTGGCAAAAACCAGAAAGATTCGGGTTGCATATAGAGAGGAATTGACCAGCAGAAAGGAAGAGGTACTAATGCCACTGTTCAAGTCGCTGATGAGGCCTCACTTGGAATATGGTGTTCAGTTTCAGAGACCGTATCTCGCAAAGGTATAACAAAGGCTGGAAAGCAGTGTCAGAGGAAGGAAGCGACCCAAAATGATTTGGAGCCTGCATCAGAAGACTTATGAGAAGAGTCCTTGAAGGGGACCTAAATATGCTACACTCTGGAGGAGCAAGAGGGGACAGGGGAGATATGGCTTCAGACCTTTAAATACTGTAAAGGAGTATTTAACTTATAGTAACATAGCACTAACATAGTAAATGATAGGCAAATAAAGACCAGTATGGTCACATCTAGTCCTGCTCAGTACGGGGGGATTTTTTGAGGAATAGGTACACCTTCCGCTCTGTGGCAGGCCCCCCTTCCTCATTGTCTTGTTTAGGGGTGATTCCCACCACTCCATCGTAGGGCAACACCCCTAGTTTGTTCAAGGAATTTTGCATGGTTCAGCTATTATTTTTGATATTTTCTGATTGTTGCCTAGTAAAGGCCGATCCACTGTGCTCTGGTCCCATCGCCCCTTTCGAACTCCGCCAGCCGTATATTGCGTTTCCCGCCACCACATTCCATCGGGAGCACGCATTCACAAGCCACCACTACTCTTCAGGTGAAAAAGTATTTCCTGACATTGACCTTTCAATTTACACCTTAGTAGCAATCATGTTATGCACTCTAGTTTTGCAGCTTCTCCGTCTTCTGGAAGAGGTATTGTTTGTTCATTATTCTCTCTTTAAGTAGTTAAAAACGGTTCTGAATCATATCTCCCCTGATCCCTCCCTTCTCCCTCCAAAGTGTACATGTTCTAGGTCTTCAAAGTCTCTTCTCATAAGGCTTCTGACGCAGGCTCCCAAACTATTTTGTGTTTGCCTTCCTCTGAACAGTTTTCCCAGTCTTTTTACATCCTTTTGCCCAAGATTATGGTCTCCAAAACTAGAACACAGTATTATTCAAGTGAGGGCCCTCACCAGTGACTTGCTACAGCTGGCATAAGTACCTAACTTCCTTTCTGCTGGTAATGTTCTCTTCGTATGCCAACCCAATATCCTCCCTAGGCTTGTTGCCACCCACCTTGTCTCATTGTGTTTTGCCCCACCTTGGGTAGATCTTCAGAAATAATCACTCCAAGGTCTTTCTCCTGATCCGTACACACCAATCTCTTGCCCCCTATCGCGTACATTTCCCTTGGATTTCTGCTTCCCACGTGCATGACTCTGCACTTCTTCGCAATAAATATTAATTGCCAAGCATTAGACCATTCTTCCAGCTTTTGTAGATCATTCCTCATGTTAACCACTCCCTCAGGGGAGTCCACTCTGCTGAAAAACTTTGTGGTCATCTGCAAAAAGACAGACTTTTCCATGCAGTCCTTCAGCAATATCACTCACAAATACATTGAACAGTGCTGGGCCCAGGACCCGACCCCTGGGGCACCCCGCTAATCACCTTCCTTTCATCCAAGTGAGCTTCTTGTACCATCACCTTCTGTCGTCTGTCAATCAACCAATTTCCTGATCCAATTTACCATCTTGGGATCTATCCCCAAACTACTGTTAGTTTTATTGATAAGCCTCCTATGAGGAACAGTATCAAAGGCTTTGCTGAAATCCAGGTAGATGACATCCATCACATGTCCCTGATTTAGTTCCCTGGTCACCCAGTTAAAGAAATCAATCTGATTTGTTTGGCAAGATCGTCCTTCAGTAAAACCAGGTTGCCTCAGATTTTGCAACCTGTTGGCTTTGAGAAAGTTTCACAATTCGCTCTTTCAGGCAGCGCCTCCATTACTTTTCCCGCCACTGAGGTAAGGCTCACAGGCTTGTAGTTTGACACTTCTTCCCTGTCACCACTTTTGTGTAGAGGTACAAAATCAGCCATTCTCCAGTCCTGAGGAACCTCTCCTGTTTCCAAGGATCTGTTGAAAAACATCCTTTAACGGCCCTGCAAGAACCTCTCTGAGCTCTTTCAGTATCCTGGGATGTATCTCATCTGGTCCCATGACCTTGTCCACTTTCAGTTTTTGCAAGTTGTTCTGACACATCATCTTCTGTGAATGGGTGTGGTATCTACTTCATTCCCAGTTTTATATTTTGGGGTCACAGGTGGTCCTTCTCCAGGACTTTCCTTAGTAAAAGAGCAGAAGTATTAATTTAGCAATTTCACTTTTTCAATGTCACTTTCCACGAGTGTGGTTTCCCAGGACTTCTGAGTCCTGCAATTCCACCTCTGATCTTCTTCCTTTCCCCAATATACCTGAAGAAAGTGTGTCACCACACTTCTCATCTTTAGCCATCTTTTCCACTGCCTTTGATTTTGCTATCCTTATTTCTCTCTTTGTCTCTTGAGTTTGATCCTGTATTCATTTCTGTTCCTCTGTTTGCAAGGTTTTGAATTTTGCGAAAGCTGTGTTTTTTGCCTTTATTTGAGCAGCCACTTCTTTGGAAAACCAAATAGGTTTTCTTCTCCTCTTGTTTTTGTTTACTTTTCTTACATATTTATCCATTCCCCTTTTATTGCCACCTTTAGTTTAGCCCATTTCAATTCCACTTCCCTTATCTCCTTCCACCCTGTCAGCTCCTCCTTTAGGTACTCGGCCATTTTATTGAAGTCTGTGTTTTTGAAGTTTAGGACCTCGAGCTAGCTATGATTGGCCTGTACAAATGGACAAACAAACCTCTTCCAAAGATGGGGAAGCTGTAAAACTAGACGGCATAACTTGAAGCTGCAAGGGGGTAAACTGAAAGGCAGGGTAACATGAAGCTGCAAGGTGGGAAGCTGAAAGGGTGGTGGATGCTTTGAATGCCCTCCCGATGGAAGTGGTGGGGACAAACACAGTGATAAAATTCAAAATGGCATGGGACAGACACAGGGGGATCTCTTTACAGCAAACAAGGATAACTTAAAAATAAGCATAGCTATCTCTTATATCTGAACAAATAGGAGTGACCTACACAGAGCGATGGGTACACCCCTAAACGGAGGCATGAGGAGGGGTGACCTTCACGGAGCGACAGGTGCACCTACTCTTGCTGCCTTGCTGGGCAGACTTTCGTGAAAGGCTGTGGGTGTGTTGGTGATATAAAGAAAACTACAAAAACATAGAGACTATTTCAGCCGGTGAACTGTCATTGATGCTATCGGGGCACTGATCGATACATAGTATCTTTTGTTTTCGTGCCGATTTGTCTGAGACGTTCCCGTGCTATATTATTGATGACAACCCTCAGCGCAATTTTTCCTTGTGTTTAATGCTGTTGATATTAGAGTAATTGCTACAAATTTGGGCAGACTAGATGGGCCATACTGGTCTTTATCTGCCATCATATACTATGCTACTATGTTACTATTAAACTATAATTCTCTACAATATATGTTCAGTAATTTTATTCTTTATAATGGTTTCTACCATTTTGCCTAGCATGTTTCTTAGATATTTATTTTGTTTTATAGAGGCAGCCTGGAAAGAAAAATTACTGGGCCTAGAAGGGATGGAATTGTATTACAATTCCTGAACAGATTCTGGAGAATGGACTCACAAAAGCCTATTATCACATCAGGAGTCCTTTTCTAGACAGTAGTGAGATGTGAATTTGTTGTCAGAAGTCTATTTTTGGCTTTGCATTTCTTCTTCATGAAAATTGACCTTAAGTGGATTGCTGACACAGCCATGGCTCTGACATTATGATCCTTAACATGATCTGTTTGGGCATAAGTGAAGGAAATAAAATTCACTAGCCAATTGGAGTGTGTGTGTTTCTTGATGGAAGCTCCCAATTTGTTTAGGTTAAAGCAAACACAAATCTGGGTGAACATTCTAAGGACTTTAGTCAGTTCAAATAGACAGCCAATGCTCTCTAGCAGTCCAACATGTGCAATGCCCTTTCCCCTTTGTGAGGATGAGATCTGTGAAAAAATATAAGTACAACAATTGACTAATTCAGATGGAAATCCAACACAAAATTAGGAAGGAACTTTGGATAAGTTCACAAAACCAAGCTATTTTTGTAAAGTTTTGTATAGGGTGGATCAGTTAGTAGACCCTGTTGCTCACTAACTCTGCACTCCAAAGTTACCACCACTACAAATATTTTTTTTCAGGTCAGGCACTTCAGTTGACAGACATCTAATGGCTCAAAGGGAACTTTTATCTGCTCTGCCAAGACAATGTTTAGGCTCCATGAGTTGACAAACTGAGGTTGGGCTTAGGATAATTTATGACAAGCCTTAGCAATCCTAGCATCCAGATGTTTGTGTGTATGAATACTTGAGTTGCTTCCCAAGATGTGCTCATCCAAATAGGGAAACACATGCATGCCCCTGCATGGATGCACATGCATGCCCATGCATGCATGCCCATGCATGCTCTTTAGATATGTTGTGACCACTGTGAAGCATTTTATGAAACACGAGGTACTTATGTGAAGCTAATGGTCATTCATGCAGTTCTAGTAGTGGTGTTTCCCTATGACAAATCACAGGTATTTCCTCTGACTGGGATATGCCTCAATATGGGTATGAGCAGCATCCTTTAAGTCCAAAACATATAGCCAGTCTTCCTTTTTGGAGGTAGGGCATAAGGTTGCTAAGGGAAATCATTCTGAACTTGTCTTGTACAAGATGTTTGTTCAGATTCCTCAGGTCTATGATGGAACAGAATGACCCCTTCTGTTTTGTGACCTTGAAGTTTATGAAGTAGTCCTTTCCCTTCTTCACCTATTGGAACAGGTTCAACTGCATTGGCCTCTAGAAAGTAGGAAAGCTCTGTTTTTAGTATTTCCTGTTGCTGAGAGATGATGGAAGAAACTTTCAGAGGGCGATTAGATGGGATGTCAAATAGATGTAACTTGTGCCAAAGCTGAATGATCTTGTGAAAACGACTGTCAGAGCTTATTAAGGGTCACTGGTTCACATAAAACCATAGTCTCCCTCCTACTGGCAGGTTGTCCAAAACTGGTACTGGAATACTGGCTATGTCTTCTTGGAGACAGTCAAAACCTGTCCTATATTTTGGCTGTGGAGCAGGCTGGAATTTCTGGGCCACTCTGCTGACAAGCGAGAGAGCAAGGACCCTGATTTGTTTGAGTGGAGTTGGAGGCAGGAAGGTACTTACGCCCAGGACAGGAACAAGAAGATGAGGCACCCTAGGCAAACCTCATCCCTTGTGCCTGCCCACCTGCTTCCTTCCTTCCCCCTCCCCTTTCCCTCTCTGGTTCCCATTGTTGCTGCTGCCACCCCTCTCCAGAACATGTAGAAGCAGCAATGGCTGCAAACATCCCTGCAGCATTTAGCTTTAAACTTCGGTGCTGCAGGACTGCTTGCTTCCACCCACTCTCTGATGCCCAATGCCAACTTCGTGTTTGCAGCAGAAAGTTGGCATCAGGCATTGAAAGGGCAGAAACAAACACCACATGGGGCCAAAGTTTAAAGTTCAGCATTGCAGGGCTGTTTGCAGGCATTGCCACCACTGCTTGCCCCAAGAAGGGTGACCATGGGAGCAGCAATGGGAGTCCCTGGACGGTTGGCATTCTAGGTGACCACCTAGCTAGTGCCCACTTTGCTTACACCTATATTCTCCTATAACCCCACTGTGGTACATCCCAGCTGTTGAGGAGGTTGGGTCAGAAGTGGGCCTGGAGAAGGTCTTAAGTGTGTCAGTGTGCTGCTTGATGAAAATTAGAACCTTCTGCACATTATCTCTAAAAAAGTTTCTCTTCATGGCACGACATGTCAGTGACATTTTCTTGGACTCCAAATTTTAAGTCAGGCTCATAGCCATGGGAGTCTTCATAAAGGATACTCTTGATTCCATATCAAAAATACCATAGTTTGTGTGCACCATATATTTTCTACTCTCCTTCCCTTTACCCACTAGGGAATTCAGTTGCTTTGCTTTCTCGTGGGGGGGGGGGGGACACTGAACTCCTGCATACTGCATGTGATGTTCTGCAAGTGCATGCCCATTAAGAGCTGGTAAAACACCTACAGATTATTAGCATAGCATTCAGAAAGAATAAGAACATAAGAAATGCCATGCTAGGTCAGACCAAGGTCCATCAAGCCCAGTATCCTGTTTCCACCAGTGGCCAATCCAGGTCTCTAGCACCTGGCGGGTTCCCAAAAGGCACACAGGTTCCACAATTCTTGTCCCAGGACAAGCAGTGGATTTCTCATGTCCTCTTTAATAATGGTTTATGGACCTTTCCTCCAGAAACTCGTCCAAACCCCAGCCACACCAAGAGCCCTCACTGCATCTTCCAGCAACGAACCCCAAAGCCCAACCACACGAGTGAAAAAACACCCTCTTCCACTAGTCTTAAATGGGTTAGTAAGAGAAGATATTTGTTCACTCAACGCACAATCAAACTCCAGAACTTGCCACCAAAGGATGCAACAAAAGCTGCCAGTGTAGCTGGGTTTAAAAAAGGCCTAGACAAATTCCTGGAGGAAACAGACCAAGGAGAGATCCCAGAGGCATACCACTGGTTACATCTTTCTCTTCAGAGTATGCTCCATTTATCTGTACCCTTTGTCGCCTCCCACTCAACCTTTTTCTAACCTAGTCAGTCACTTTAGGGTCTGTTCCTAGGATGCTCAATTTATTTATAAGCTGTCTATGCAGAATAGTGTCAAAGCCTTTACTGAAATGTAAGTACACCACATCAAGGGCTCTCTCTCTCAGTCCAACTTTCTGGTGCCCAGTCAAAGAAATTAATTAGATTTATCTGAAAAGACCTGCCCTTAATAAAACCATGCTGCCTTGGATCTTGCAATCCATTGGACTCCAGAAACCTTACTATTCTCTGTTTTAGCAGCATTTCCATTCATTTAATCCACTACTGTTCCTATTTGTGGATGTTTTCTGAGGTCCTCTTCCTGGCCCTTCATCTGTGAATTTTCTTCCAAAAGACTCCAGTATCTGAGCTTCTCTTCCCAGGAGTACCAAAGATGAGTCTTGGAGCTCTTCGCCCTTTTGAAAGCGGGTTTGTTGACCTTTAAGTGGAGGCTAAAGCTTCTTGAATCTGGAAGCCTTCTGGACCCAGTATATCACATCAACTTCTTGTTGGCAGGTTATGGAGAGGTGGGGGGGGGGGGAGTTGGGGGGTGCATATCCTGGACAATTCTGTGTACAGGCACTATTACAGCTTCCTTAGAAGGCTTGAAGAACTGGAGGATTTCCAGGGCTTTGGTTCTGGGTTTCTCCTCTGTCTCTAACTTAAATGGAATAGACAGCCATTTTCTGGACAAACTCAATGAAGGATAGTTCTTCTAGAGATGATTTTATTCTCTCCTGAGAAGGAGAGAGATCTGAAGGTAAGCCTGGAGATCTCTCTTCTATGAGGAACTCAGAGCCAAACTCAAAACCCCAGGAGCACTCTGAATCTGACCTAGTATAACATTCAAAGGATGTCTGGCTCCTTGCCTGGGCTGGCCTCTACTCTTTTTCTGGTGTGGATCTGTGGGCAGAGTGTCAGTGCACCAACATTCTCCATTAATTCAGAGAACGGTCACTCATTACCTAGGCAATCACCAGAGTTGAAGTTCTTTGATTCCTTGATAACAGTGAATATCTTGTAGACAGATGATGAGTCCTAAGGATCAGTTCAATGCCTCTCTGATGATGCAGTTGAAGAAGCTGCCTTGCACTGTGCAAAGATTTCCATCCTCTCCTTTAAGCTCTTAAAAATCCACTCCTCAAGGGCTGCCATTGACAAAGATGGGGGATTGCAGTAGGGTAATATCAGCAGACTGGTCCTGGTGCCTTGAAGACTCTCATGGTTCTTATGGTACTGAGGAAGTTGAGCACTCCTCATCTGAGCTTCACTTTGAGGTGGTGGTTCCTCTGACAAATTGGTGCTCATGACATCATGCTGCAATGAGCCGTGGCACAAATGCACCTCAGTTTCCACTCAGTGTTCTGTGACACGGGCTGTTGATGTCGATGATGTTGAACACAAGTCCTTCCTTTTCTTTGGGATGGAACTGGCAGATGACCATTCGCAATAAACCCCAATGATACTCAGAGTTGAGTTGGATCAAATGTTCTCTCGATATCAGTACAACATTCTATGTAGTTCCCTAGGCCATGGGAACTAATGCCACCAATGCTGATGACACTGCAAAATCAAATGACTTGATTGTGAAAAAGTTAAACACAGCTGTGGCACCTAAGGGCTAAATACGACTGATAGTGATGACACAAGAGAAAGAAAAGACACCTTAAATGGACAAAAAAACAAATTAAGGCACTACTGAGAAAGACAAAACATGTGGCAACAGTGGCAGGAGGAGAAAGAGAAAACTAATAGTAATGATACCAATTTGGCAAGGTACTAAGAAAAAAATCTTCACCACGTTAAAACACATCCATATGTCTCCACAATGAAACGTAGACTGAGGCAATCCACATGGCGATGGCAGGCATTAAGTAGCACACATGTATGTGGGAGCACTTCCACAAGATTCTGAAAGGTAGCTGGGAAGCTGCTTCTGCACAGGCTCAGTCGATGACTTGTGAGGGCATTATCCTACCTGTCCACTCATTTTCAAAGGAAAACTCTAAATTGAAGGCCAGTGCACACAACATGGGTATAAATTACTTACATACTTTCAACCTGCATAAGAGCAGGTGCAAAGTACTTACCAAATGTCTCCACGTGTACTTTGCCTGCCCTTCAAGGCGTCTTCAAGGCCTATTTTATTGCTGTGGACACAGTGACAGATTATGCATGATAACAACATTGGTGTGTGCTAATCATTAGTAAATGACCCTCTTAATGTGTTAATGAGCAATAAAGCAAGAAGTGGTCTCTTAATTCAGTTTAAGTATCTGTGTTTCTTAAGGGGAGGAAAAATACAAGCCATGGCTGCATCTTATTGAAAATGAAGGTAGAATCAGTACAATCATTTTGCTGAAGTTCATTCTATGGCATACGTTGGTGTTTATTTACAGATGTATATAAGCATGTCATTTTCTAAGAGGATGCTATACATTTGCAAATGGTGTGAGCATACATGACACCAAATTTCTAAGGGATACTGTACGTGTAATTTCCCTTCAAGAATACCCCATGGAAAGTACATGCATATATTTACGCTTGCTATTCCGCATGCAAAACCTTCCTGGTTTATTTTAAATGCATACATCTGCATTTAATAAAGTATGTAAATCTGCACTAACCCTTTCCTAACTCTGCCCTTTGGAATGCTTCTGCACATACGATAGGCTGTATGAGTGCAGTTTTAAAATGGGGAACCTAAGGTAAGAGGGTAAGTAGCACCTATTTCCAACCTTTTTTATAAAAACACAGGCACCTACTCTATGGTAGATGTAATGAATGCACACTGAACACTATTTAGCTGGTCTGGACATCCGATCCAGATGTCCAGACCCGTTAAACGGCTGGGCAGCCTGCCAGGGACAGAGCTTCCCTTTTGAACAGGCAATTTGTACGGGAAGCTCAGTTCATGAGAGGAAGGTGGCAAGAAAGAGGCAGAGCGAGGGTGGAGCAAGGGCAGGTGGTGGAAGGAGAGTGACCCCAGACATACAGGGCCAATTCTGAAGTGGAATAAGTCCCCCTGAATGGAGTCAAATGACGCAACCTGGTAAGGATGGCAAGGAGGTGCAGAGGATTCCCCACAGCCCGACCCTAGCCATTGGAGGCCAGATCAAGGGTCGGACTGCGGGGAAAGATTAGTTTCTGTGGCCAGGGATCACAGCTCCTGAATAGAACCGTGGTGCCATGGCAACGGGACACCATGGCACTGAGTCTCCATTCAGGAGCCTAGATAATTTAGCCGGGTATGTGGGCAGAATGTGCAGCTGATCGGAATCAGGGTCTGGCCTGCACGTCCAGGACATAGAACCAATTCTGATCCTGTGAGCATGTCTAGCCCCCACAGGATCAGAATCAGGTCTATGCTATATGCCCCAGTTCTGATCGGCCATACAGGGGGGTGGGGGGGGGGGGGATGGCCAGCACAGAAGTGGCCTCAAAGTATGCAAGTATGCAAATAAATTAAGGTATTTTATAATCAACATGCAAACTTGCAAACTCTGTTGGTATTCTGCCCAGAACGCCCCCTGATGACATCTACTGCCAAAGTGCGCACATTTATGCCAAAATCCTACATTAACATCACTTGTTATTTTATAAGAGCCACTGGCACACATATGTGGCAACATATGAGCAAAAATAACTTTATAAAATAGCTACTTAGGGAGGCAATTTTATAAAGCCATTTCTGTAGCCTTCAGAGCAGGTGTAAATTGGAATGTGAGGATTTGCGCACTATGGGGATTGGTTTGGGGTTCCTATTTTATAAAAGGACATAGGGTCAATGTTGCCATGGATGGTAAGAAAATGAATGTAAACTCTACCAAAAGAAAAGTATAAAGAACTATATACAATCTAGTGAGCTGCACATTACCAAACATCAGGCCTTTACCAGAGGCATTTTAGGAAGGACATTCAGATGAAATATGGGGCATCTAGGGCAAAACCACACCTCGGACCTTTACATTTCAGCCCAATTTTAGCAACTTGGATGTCCCCAACATGGATGGTCGCATTGGCGGCCATAAAGACATCCCCACTCCAAATACTTGGTGTGGGAATGTCTATCCTAAGCTGAATGCATGTCCATGTAAGTTATTTTGCGTGGAGGGCGTTCATCAACATGCCAAACTGAAAACAAATGTCCTCATTTCCCTTCAGTCTTTGTTATCATCATGGCAAGCATAGGGGATATCAGAGTACTTTTGTCTCTGTGCTCTCCAGGTGTCTGGAAGGCAAAATGAGAGCTTTTCTGATGCCTATCCATGCTCTGGAGTAGGAATAGACATGGACAGTCTTGCTAGAGTGTGGGGACATATTAGCCATTTCTGAAATCAGGCATATATATCCAAATTGCCCCAAAATAAATAAAACCCCTTAAACCCACAACAAAGCATCCTACTAACAGCACCTCTCTCACTCCCACTCTATCTCCTTCCCCTACCTAAAAAACACCCCCTCCCCAACACACTACAAAGCACAACACTCCAATACATGTTTTTAAAATTATGTATTTAAAGAATTTACAAAATGTATCCAGAACAAGCTTGTACAGAAAAGGCATAACATTCAATAATCATCCAAGGAAAGGAATAAGGATAAAATCAAACTATATTAATGCCTGTAGTCCACTATCACGGGAGCGTAAGTGAATTAAAAATAAACAGAAAGGCCAGAGGTGCCCATCTGCATATATTCAAATAAACTAAATAACAAGAAAAACAGAGAGCTGGAGAGGGAACAAAGCATTAACAATATAAACGTGGTTACTTTATCCCACCACCCTCTTCAGCAGGAGAAGATGTAACAGGTAATCTAGCACTGATAAACAGATAAATCAGCAGGCTGAAAAAAAAATCTTTGTGATTTATGTATGACTAAACATTTGCAGTAAAAGTGCGAGTGAAAAGTGACTTCCAACTGCAAAACACCTGGTCATAACAAAAACTGTTTACACCGCCTTTGCGTTTCTCTTGAAATATCTGGAAAAATCTATATTTTTTGACTAGAGAAAAACTGTGACCATTTAGCATAGAATAACCTGAGTAACCAATCTCTATCCGATATCGCGGCACACATTTTAATAAGATAGAAACTTTTAAACCTGTTGGCCCAGGAGATTTTAAAAGATCTGAGAAATTAAGAGCATCCATTGCGATAACCTCTTCAGACAATCCTGGCACTTTCTTCTCTTCGGGCAGATAATACGCCTCACAGTCATTGGCATTAGTTCACGGAAAACAGCCAAGTTCTTAGACAAAAACTGCTTAAACAACTCAACCAGAGACCTGCCCACAATAACCAGAAAGTTCAATGTACTCACTTTTGAAGCACGGGCTGTATTTTCATGAGTTTCCAACTTGGCCTGAAATGAAATATTATCTTTGATCAGTGCCGCATTAGTGTCCACAATAGAGTTTAACGTATTCTTATTTTCTTCCACTTTCATTTTTAAAGTATCAGTTAAAGCCACATATCCCTTTTGGGTAACAGCTTCCTCCTTAGCCGAATTTCCAGCAGTCTGCCAAGATACATCAGAGAGAGAGGTAATGGCATCCCAGATATTGTCTAGAGTAATTTTCTTTAGCCAAATTAAGGGAAAGGGAATAGGCAAAATTGAAGTCAGAGACGCCTCCAAACATTGCACCTTACTCTCACTGCTGAGCTGGAGCAGCGCTTCCATCCACAAACTCCTAGGGACAATACCAGATGGCTGAAGTATAGATGCTCCACTCCTCTCAACTGATACTCCCTGCTCCAGCACAACCTGAGGGCCACCTTCTGACTCATCTAGAAGGCTAGTCAGTAGTTTGGGAGCATTCCCACTTGGAGGCGGGGGCAGGCTCCTCGCCTCAGGAGAGAGGGTGATTTCCAGACCAGACAGGACAGCCAACTCCTCCAATCTCTAAAGGAAAAAAGGGGATTGTTGTAGTTGTTTCTTTGGAAGGATAGACTAAATAGGCCATGTGGTCTTTTTTTCTGTCATCATTTTTCTATGTTTCTATGATAGCTCAGCCACAATGCCCGCTCGAACCTCCCTTCTTTCCTCTTTGGTTACTGTAGCAAAACAGTCCATTGGATCTGAACTGGATGACTGAGGCTCTGCTGGGTAAGCCTTAGCCTTCCCCTTTCTCTTCGGCATAGCAGAGGAAAGAGCACAACCCTTACACAGCCATCTTAGGATAACCACACCCTCTCCACTTCAGTACATTTTAACACAAACAACCTAAACAAGATAAATTGTCCAATATATGTCCAAACACTTGCCTTATTAGATTTACAAATCCTAATCATCCATAAGCAAACATTTTCCTTGTCCTGACTTACAAATGGTCACACTGAGAGTAAACTAAGGGGTGCTCTGCCTTTATGCCTCCTGGGACAGCTTTTCAGCATGGACAACTTGAAACTCATGTCATTAGCTAGGCAGGGACAGTTACCTCAATGTCCCTAGGGGTAGATCAGGGCTGTGGGCAGCACAGCACCTGTGGCAGCCCCCCCCCCCCCCCCGACAGGAAGTTGCATCAGAGTGGGGTCAGAAGCGGCAGGCCATGGGTGCCGAAGCACATATCCTGCCATGGGCACTGCCACCACCAAACCAAGCTGAGCCACCCCCTATGACCCCATCATCGGAAGCAGCAGTGTGGCATGGTTCAGAAGTACGGTGGCACAGCCGGGGCTTCTGCTTGGTGCAGCAGAAACCCTTGGGCCAGTCCTGGGGTAGATACAGAGAAAAGAAAGCTTGTGGGAGAACACTCCCTATCCCTATCTGAAAATGCAGAAAGATTTAGACAGGACTCTGACAGATGGACAGGCAGCATTGCATCTGTAGCAGAGGAAGAGAGATGTCAATTTTAAAATTCTCTCAGGCTTTCTGGCTCCAGAGCCAAGAGAGACAGCATAGTCAGAGACAAATTGCAGAGAGAGGGTTCATAGACATTCAGGCAGCTCTGTGTTTGTCTCATAGGGTGAGAAGTAAGTTTTAAAAACTGTCAGTCTTTCTGGCTTTAGAGTTAGAAAGACTGCAAAGAGAAAAGCAACCCAAACAGCAGATGAGAGGACAGATATGCAGAGGCGGGCAAGCAGCCATTTACTTGGTGGTACATTAGAAATGATAAAGAAGTAGTTTATCAGTTTCTAAAGCACTACTAAGTTTATACAGCACATATAAAAGAGACAACCTCTGCTCCACAAAGTTTACATTCAAGTCCCGATAGAATCACAATCCCAGGCAGCAGTAGATATGGAAATGATGTAAAAAGCAGAAGAGTGATCTAGGCTAGCAGTGCTAGCCTAGATCTAGGGCCCGAAACAGCACCAGTAAACAAGGGCAGAGAGGATGATTTCCAATCCTCTGTGGTCCATTAGGCCAACTGAAGAGACATTTCTTTAAGAAGAGAGTGTTAAGAAATTTAAGGCCCGATATTCCAAAGCAATTACAAGGTTTACAGACCCATAAACTGTGCAACTACCTCTAAGTGGGATAACATGGCTAATGGTGTTGAATATGACTGGATACTGCTGCTATGCGCCCCAATGCTACACAGTTAGTGCAGCAAAAGCTGTACTAACTTTTGACACCAAAGCCAACGAGGCAGCGGCTGAATGTCACTAACGCCTGGTTAGCTTCCGCGCCATGCGGCACTGTGCAGCAGACCCATATGTTCAATGTTGGTGCTCAGATATGGTCCCAGCATTAAATATCCAGGTTAACTCTACAGCAGTGACACCTTGGCATTGTACTCTCACTAACCACCACTGCTGAATATCGGGTCCTCAGTTTCCAGTGGAAATCTGAAAGACCAATTGTGTGCTCCCATCTCCACAAAGGGGGAAAAATACCACACAAAGCAGACCCCTTATACAACTTTATATGATATACATTTTTCCCCCTCCCTCCCATCTCCCCACCGGATCGCAACCCCCTCAATGTATCCTAAAGAACTAACTAACTACCTACTTGCAATATCTCATTACGACTATGAGGTCCCAAACATTGAAGGTAGGGTTCCCAAATCAACAAAAAGGTAGACCAGCGACGGACACTGCCCCGTGCCCCCCATCTTTCTGTCAACATCACCTGGTGAAAACTATTGCGCCATTCCCAAAATGTAGGGGCAACCTGTTCTCTCCATCTTCGAAGTATCAGGCCTTTACCCACCAGACATGCCTTTCATACCAATAACCGTTCCCATTTCCTCCCGGGTTGCGTGGGGCCAAACCAATCCAAAGCAACAGACTGTCCATTCCATCAAACTCTCTGGTTGAGCAACCCACTTAGAAAGGTACAGATCCGCACCCAGTAAGAGCAAACGTGTCTACAATCCCACCACATATGATTCAAATTAGCTAAAGGCTCCGAACATCTGGGGCAACGGCCATCTAACGTTATATGACTACGTAGTGCTCTCATGGAGAAAAATACACCCGGGTGACACACTTAAATTGTACTTCTCACCATCGGGCACCCTCCACCAGGTCGACAATTCATCGTATGACACTCTGAACGGAACCGGGGGGTACCTCTTGTGCCAGTTCTGCTTCCCAGGCTATCTCAACTCCCCTATAGTCTGGTACAGTTATGAAGCGATCCAACCGCATTTTCAAGACTGCGATCGATGGAGGGTTTTCCACTCCTATGTCAAAAAATTCTAAAATTTGCGCCGATCTTTCAATATTAATCACTGTCTTTGGTAGCGAGGCCACAAAATGAGAGAGCTGTAGATAAGCAAAGTAGTGAATGGGGTGGAGGTCATACTCTCGGCTCAGAGACCCAAAAGATTTACACTTACCCGAGGGGTCTACCACATTCCCTACATTCCGAATTCCACGTTCCCTCCACTCTCGAAACATCACTGTTTCTGATCCTGGGGTAAAATCAACATTCCCCCGTAACGGCAACCAGCTCGATTCCTTCCATGAACTATTCCAAAACCCATTAAGTTGCTTCCAAGTGCGCCTAGCGGAGCCGAGTAATACGCTCCTTGTAATTCTACTCGGCAGCATCATATTTTCCAGGCAGCGGTACTGTATTGGATGCAGATCACGCCTCAACAACCACACCGGGAGAGTCTGCATCCAATACAGTACTGCTGTCACTCTCCCCAATAAGGAGAGGGGAAGGGGGCTCCATGCTCTCAGTTGGGCCTGCAAACGCGACATAATTCTGTCCAGATTCCGAACATATATCTCACGTGGCTTTCTGGTCAACAAGATACCCAGATAGACAAAGTGATTCTCCGCCCACTTAAGCGGGAAGATACCTTCCCAGTGCCCCTGGAGCTGTCCAGACACATCCAGTGCTTCTGATTTATCCTTATTTATATAAAGCCCTGCAAAACTTCCACAGTGTAAAAATTCCTCCATCAACCGGGGCAACGATTCTCTAGGGGAAAGAAGATGTACCAGGTGGTCATCCGCTAAGGCTGACAGTTTAAAGCCCTGCGAACCGATACGCACTCCTCGTATAGTCCAGGATCCCTCTACCCTCTTAATCAAAGGATCTATTGACAAGACAAACAGGAGAGGGGAAATAGGACATTCCTGTCTGGTACCACGCCCCAAAGCAAATGCCTCCGGCAACACCCCATTACAAAGCACCCCCACTGTTGGCCCCTCATAGAGACTCTCTATCATTTTACAAAAGGACGATCCTAACCCATAGTGGGGCAGCAAGTATTTCAAATAATGCCAGTTTACCCGATCAAATGCCTTTTCCACGTTGAAACTAACCAGCAATGACTGCAATTGTCGGTCCTAAACCCACTCCAACTATGCCAAACGTTTATGCAAATTACACACCACATACTGCCCCTTCACAAATCCAACTTGTGACTCACGCACTAGGTAACTCCAATACTCTGGCTAGTCGATCTGCTAGAATTTTTGCCAACAGCTTCAAATCAAAATTTAATAACGATATGGGCCTATACGAAGTCGCCTGAACTGGATCTTTCCCCAGTTTGGGTATTAGTATAATGTGGGCATGATTGCTGCCCCACCGAAAGTTGCCCTGCTCAGACTGTCTATTATGAACTGCTACTAAGGTTGGAGTTATAAAATCAAGCAATAATTTATAAAATTCAGCTCCCAGTCCATCAGGTCTAGGACTTTTATAACAACTAGCCTTCAAGATGACCTGCTGTACCTCTTGTACTTTTATGGGTTGGCCCAATTGAGCACTTTGCTCCTCGCTCAAGCTCGGCAAATCTAATTCCCTCAGATAATCTTTCATCCTTGTGGGAGAGCTCTTCTTCTCTGCGTATAATTTCTGAAAAAAACACCGGAACACTCAAACAATGGCTGTACCATCCTTATGCAGTTTGCCCTGATCGCCCTGGATCACTGCTACCGTTTTTGTACCTCTCTGCCCCTTCAAGAAGCACACCAACAATTTATCAGGCTTGTCCCCATGGCAATACAACTGATACCGGTAATATAATACCGATTACTTAGCTCTTCGGTGCAATAGCTCATTTAAATCTGTCTGGAGTTCCTATTCAATGCGTTGGGCAGGTGTGCCCATAAACGTCCTGCCTTAGTAACTTGTTCAAGACTGATGATCTGCTCCGCTATCAGTCTATGCTTCCTTGCATAGTACCCAATAATATCACCTCTCAATACTACCTTGGCAGTCTCCCAGAAAAATTCAGGGTCATCCTGGTGACACCGATGATTAGATTCAAACTCTTGCCATTTCTGCCTGAGGAACTGGTGAAACTGTGTATCCTTATACAACTCCAAGGGAAACCGCCAGATATGTGTATTTCTGGTAACCCCCCCCCCCCCCCACCCACTGTAGCTCTAACCAAATTAGCGCATGGTCAGAGATCTCCATAGGACCAATTTGTGCATCCCCAGTGGAGGCAA
Organism: Ichthyophis bannanicus; assembly: GCA_033557465.1. Taxonomy (NCBI): domain Eukaryota; kingdom Metazoa; phylum Chordata; class Amphibia; order Gymnophiona; family Ichthyophiidae; genus Ichthyophis; species Ichthyophis bannanicus. The sequence continues at coordinate 154,285,473 of CM066035.1, read as the reverse complement.
ACAGACCCTCTGATATCAAAATATAATCAATTTGCGCACTAGAACTGTGTGCCCGCGACTGGTGTGTAAAATCTTTTTCCAAAGGATGCAACAGCCTCCACGGGTCCACCAATACCAACCTAACTCGAAGGCACCTCAATACTCTGGCCGTCTGAGCTCTTTCTCGTGCTCCATCCCCTCTGGACGTATCTAGCTCCACATCAAACACCCCATTGAAATCACCCCCCAAGATCAGCGGGATCTCTGGCAATTGATCCACCTTAGAGGCAAGGCGGATATACAGGTCTTGATCTAACACATTAGGGCTGTATATATCTCCCAGTATAGCAAAGGAAGGATTGTTTATTACTGACACTTATGAGCCAAGGCCCGACACAGGCCGTGTTTCGCTATGTCTTCATCAGGGGCTGTAACTGGCTACAAAATATAAACATACATAAAGATAAACATAGAAATTAAAAACATTTAAATGTACCCATAAAATGATACAACAATAATGTAAATTTAAAAATGTAGGTCACAATACCTCAATCAATTGTAAAACATATATATTAAACTTAATGAATAATAAATAATAATAAATATATGTATACAGATACAGCTATGATTACATATATACAGAAATTGTATAACATGTATATTGAATATGGCTTGCAAAACATAGCCCACATAAATATGAAATGTCATATAAACATGTGAAAAACCAATAAATAGCCAAAAGGAAGTGAATAACTATGTCAACATAAATTATAGAAAGAATAACACATACCTTTTCCCCAACTAATCCCCCCTCCTTCTCCTCTTCTCTTTTCTCTCTCATCTCTGTCTCTCCCTTTTCCACTAACATCTATCTAGCTAGTTAACTAAGGTCACCTTGGATGTGTACAGTCCCCCCCCCCTTTTATCCTGACCCAGAGTGGCTTAACTTAATGTTCCCCCACCCCCCCACCTCCCTTACCAAATAGCGCATCCCCACATATGACAACCTATGAACTAGTCTACCTAGAACCCGAACACATATGGAGGATACCATAGCACACAATTTTAAAAACAATAGGTAAACAACAATTTACATTAGATAAGTATGCATATATATCTGGAGTTCACCAAACAATACTCTCCCTCAGGGCTTACAAACCCAAGCCTCCAAAGGATCGGTTCTTCTGCTCCAAAATCGCTGCCTCCCCAAGAATTCAGGGGCAGCACAGAAGTTCAGAAACAATAAGTAAACAGTGATTTACATAATCCGGTTATGCATACATGTCTAGGTGTTCCCTGAACAATACTCTTCCCCCAGGTTTACGGACTCAAGTCTCCAAAGTGTCAGCTTCTCTGCTCCAAAAGCGCTGCCTCCCCTATCCTTCAGGGGCAGCATGCAGGCAGGCCATGTCTTAAGCTCGCATAATATCCCTCTGAGTATTGAGTCCCCTGATATTAATCCAGTCACTGTAGTTGCTAGATTTTTCATGTCACTAGATCTGTGACACCCGTGTCTCCACACATGATTTTCTCTATATAAGGGCTTGCCTCCTCAGCCGCTTCGAATGTCCGGTGTGTCCCATCGTGAATCACATGTAATCTGGCTGGATACTGCACCGAAAATTTGACTTTAGCTTCTACTAGTTTTTGACAGAGGGGCACATATGTTCTCCGTTGGCTCAGCGCTACAGAGTAATCCTGAGCAATGCGCATCTTGACGTTATCATGCAGTATGACCCCTTTCTGTCTAGCTGCTCTCAATACGGCCTCTTTCTATGAAAACTGAAGGAACTTGGCAAGCACCACTCTCGGCCTCTGGTCGCGCGTCTGTTTGCTTCCCACGCAGCGAGCACGTTCAATAGCCAATTTACCTTGTTCCTCTAAGCCCTCGAATAGTGTGATAGGGTGAGCTGTGTAGATGAGATGGAATGGGAGAGAAGTGAGGAATGTATCTTTAAAGACAGATGTAAACAAGGTTCCCATAGAAACCACAAGCCACCGGAGCATGCAGTAGCTAGAGCTAAGCCCTGCCCAAGCAGTGACGTAAGAGCTAGGTTGAGCCCTAACAGCTCTCACGTGTGCAGAGAGGAGGGTGTGGCTGAAAAGAAGCACCATTTTAAAACTGCTTCAGATTTTGAGGAAGAGCCAAGCGAGAGTCAGGAGGAGAAAGGAAGCCACGGGAAAAGGGAGCACGAGGAGCGAAGGAGTGGAGAAGGAAGGACAGCTAATTCTTACTCTCAGAAAGCAGTGGAACCAAGGTTGGAACCTGTCCTAAAGCACCCCAGAGAAAAGAAACTGGAGCGGTTTGTTTCCACGCGGGGAAGCAGCTCAGAGAGCAAGCCAAGTAAGAGAGGTGGGGAAGACAAGTTTGCTACAGTTCCTAACAGAGGCTTTTCTGAAGATGTGGTCAGAGAGCTGAGGAAAAGCGCTGAATGCTGTGCTAGCCAAAAGGCAGTGAGAGCAGCTCCAGGCAGGAACAGGAACAGTTCAAGTAAGTGCCATGAATCAGCTTTAGAGGCTGTTGATAAGCTATTCTATGAGAGAGAAACTCCTTCTTTAAACTATGCTGGTGCAGAGCAGAAAGAACACTTTGTAGGAAAGCTGAAAGAGTTTCTGCAGAGTGTAAAATTTAAACCTTCTGATATAAGCTCCCAGGAAGATGACTCAAGTGAAGCTGTTGAAGAAATGCAGATAGAAACGTATGAAAGTCCTTGTGATAGTGACGTAGCAGAAATGGAATGCTCATTCTGTAAGACAAACAAACTAAACATGTGCTAGGCTCAGGCCATGAGAAGTTTGTTTAACCTGGTCTTTTTGTCAAGCTGAGTGAGAAAGAAAACTCTTGCTAGAAGTTTTAAGTTTGCCTGACGTGATTAACAGCCATAGCAGTGAAAGGCATTTATCTGAAGAAAGTTGAATGCAGCTGCTGTGGAAAGAATATTCCTGACTTTGATGTTTAAGCCTGTTTTGTTCATCTTCTTCATTTACTTTGGAGAATTTATCCTTGCCTTGTTTTGGCGCTATGAATTTTTATGCGAGGGAGAAACCCCCAAAAAAATTTCGTTGTTTTACCTAACAAACTGTGTGGTCACACTACTTTGCTTGGAGAGTATCTGAAACTACAAGTCCCAGCATTCAGTGCTGGCAGCCAAAGACTTGGGACAGTACTCAAAAGGGCAAATAAGGCAGCCCTTTTGCTTATCGGCCATTGGCCTAGGCAGGGGGTCACGACAATAGCTGTGGGAGAAATGTTTCCAGGTATGGCTTTAATTCTTTATCAGCAATAGTGTCTGGTATGCCCATAAATCTCAGGTTGTTGCAACGTGAGCGATTTTCCAGGTCATCAAGCTTGGCTTCGTGCGATTGTAGCTTGGCCCGCAAGCCCTGTACTTCCTGGTTCAATGTTTCAAGGCTGTCCTCTGCTTGCCCAATGCGATCCTCCACTTCTTGCAATCGTGTTCCAAAAGTGTCCATGGAGTTATGTAAAGTGTCCATTTTAGCGTATAGGGCTTCAAACTGTGAGGACAGCGCCCCTGCTACCGCCGCTGACACTACCTCCATAAAAGCAGGGGATGATGGTGAGCTCGGCACTGCTGCTTCATCCGCCATCTTACTTAGGGCACCCATGCAGTCTCTCTCCCTTCGTGCCGATTTCGCTGCCACCGCCATTCTCCTATTCACTTTCTTCCAGTATCAAAATATGCAGCAGCTTCTCCGATAAGGTTATATCCTAGTTTTATGTCGTTTTAGCCAGTTTCAACGGTGCAATTGTACCGGTTCGGGCCGAGGACGACCAGAGCATGAGCAAGTCACGTCTGCTCATACTCACCTCATCACGTGACCTCATGGATAACATGTTTAAATCCTCCACCCAGTGTGCAGCGGCAGCCTAGAGAGCAAATAGAATGCTAGGTATCATAAGGAAAGGAATGGAGAATAAAACCAAGGATATTATGATACCTCTATATCATTCCATGGTGTGACCACACCTTGAATATTGTGTGCAATTCTGGTCACAGTATATTAAAAAAGGATAAAGCAGAATTACTGTAGAAAAGGTACAGAAAAGAGCCACCAAAATGGTAAAGGTTTAAAAGGTTAGAGCTCTTCAACCTGGAAAAGAGATGGCTGAAGGGAGATATGATAGAGGTCTAATGAATGGAGTGGAACGGGTAAACGTAGATCGATTGTTTATGCCATCAAAAAGTAGAAAGATTAGGGGGCATACAATGAAGCTACAGTGTAATACATTTAAGACTAATAAGAGAAAATATTTTTTCACTCAATGCGTAATCAAACTCTGGAATTCATTTTTAGAGGATGTAACAAAAGCTGTTAGTGTAGCTGGGTTTAAAAAAGGTTTGGACAAGTTCCTGGAGGAAAGGTCCATAAACCATTATTAAAGAGGTCCCGGGAAATCCACTGCTTGCCCCAATACAAGCATTGTGGAACCTGTGTGTCTTTTTGGGAAACTGCTAAATACTTGTCTCCTGGATTGGACACTGTTGGAAACAGGATACTAGACTTGATGGACCTTGGTCTGACCCAGTATGGCTTATCTTATGTTCTTATGCATTTTCAAACTGTTACTTTGCTGTAATTGAGATATCAAGACACAACATAAATGAATCAATTGACAACAGTTGGAATCTTCTACTGTCAAATGACTAGAGATATGCTTTGTATAAATAAAAATAAACAGGAGCATAGGCTGTTTAGGCTGAGTACATTTGTTGATAAGTATGAACAAGTTCTAGATATTGATATAATAAAGCAACATTCCCAAACAGAAATACCAAATAAATATGAGAAGTATGTGTTGTGTTAACACGATGCCAGCTGCAAATGGGTTTTAAGCAGATGGCAAGAGGAACATGATTAAGGCAGTGATGAGAGGAGCTTTCATGGTACCCAATTCTTTGTGCGCTTGCTGCATCTGACAGCAAGAGTCTCCTTAGCCTGCAGAGCAAAGAGAGTACAGCCCTATCATGAAGTTACAAATCAAGATGTGCAGAAAAATAGCAGGGAATTTCCACTGAAGAGTGAAAGTTGGGCATGAACTATGAGAAAAATAGGAAGCAGTGGAATACCTGTGTACCAGCTCATTCACGATGATGAAACTAGGTGGCATTTTACTTATCTGATGCTGCTGAGGCTGGTGGAACAATATGTAGCCTTACATCACATTTTATTAGACACCTAGATCAGTACTGAAAACCCTTTGTGGCTTCACGTTTGGACAAATATGATTTAGACTGTGTCATGGCTGCCCTGACTGTTGTAGGCCCTGTCAATGCTCAACTTAGGGGTATGTTTACTAAACAACGGTAGCGGACTCCGTGCAAAATCAATGGAGCCGCGGCTCCGATATTGCACGGAGTCCGCTACCACTGTTTAGAAAACGTACCCCTTAGTGTCTTGGTTCTAGTGAATTCTGTTAACCACTCATACAAAAATACAAAAAAATAGAGAAAAACCTCTTCCTCCCCTAACCCCCTCAGCTGCTGTTTTATTGAATGTCCTTCTTACTTCAGGTTTGAAGGAGTTTTGTTTTTTTAGTTCTTTAACACAACATGATAAACTATTCTTCATGCATGCCACTAGGAACAATTGACCCTCCAATTTCAGTGCTATGGGAATTACAAGAAATAGCATTCACTAAGAAGACATCAAATTTATCAAGAGGGGATTGGCAAGTTTACAACAATTATATCATAAGAAAATCTGCTAATAACGATGGTGTGGTTGTTATATTTCAATATGTGATAGAAGTGGAATATCAGCTAATGGATTCAACCTTTTTTATTGATAGTTGACCTAACTTGTTTTTAAACAAGAGGTGCATGCTTAGGTTTTGCAAAATTGATTATTTTTTTTAATCAGTTGCATATCCAGTGGCCCCAGTTATACACAAGAACTTGCAGCAACCATTAGGGAGCACCATTATTTCAGTGAAGGGGGTCTTTGTTGTAGCCGCTATCAGTTTTTGTGAATTATTATTCAACACCGTACACTTCACTAGATTTTACATGTATTCATGATTTATCTCATACCATACAGATGTTATAAGAACTTCAGATGACTGACACAGATTTTTATTTAGTGACAGCAGATATTACATCTTTATTTATTACTCATACTTTTATATTGCTCTTCCCGGAACAGTAAACAACAATTATAAATGCAATTTCACACTAAATACAATAAAACTTTTATCTAAGTTACATATTAGAAACATATGATCAATATACAGAATTAAGAAAGTGTTTGTGTTGAAGATTATTGTCATATTTGATATATGTTCCCTTGAGCATTTGAACCACTAGTTGATTGAGTACCTTTATAAAATAGGCATCTTATGAGTTTTCCACACAGGCATGTTATAAAATTGCTCCCTTCATGCCCATTTTCTGATCGGTTTCAGTATAAAGGTAACGAGGAGTTTTGAATGTGTAATTATCTCTTTCTGAATTATTTCCAACTAGGGAGGTAAAGTTTCATTTTAGTCATGCTATGTAGCACGTGCTATTTTGTTCAGCACACACTAAAACGCTCATGCTAACATGAAATAGCATACACTAATAATACAATCTATTTTCTATTTTGGCTCCTTTTAGTAAAGCCCATTAAGGCTTTGCACTTAACATGTAAAACAAACACACTTTAAGTGCAAAGCCTCCATGTTAGCTGTTGGGGGCATAATCCACGTGCTCTCTCACAGCTAACGCATGCGCAACAATACAGATTCACCTAATGACTCTACTGAGAAGTCGTTGGATGAGCTTACATACAGCGACATGCTGTGATTGCATGCTGCTGCCCTCTGTGTCCATGCTCTACCCCAACTAGTCCACTCTGCACAGCAGCATGTAATTGCCAGTTAACGTGATTTGGTGGACAGTATCTGGCATAGCGGCACATTAGCACTAAACCATGCATTAATCCGACTCCGGTCCTCATGCACCTAATGAATATTCATGAGATATATCTGCATACAGAGTGGAGGAGTAGCCTAGTGGTTAGAGCAACTGCCTAGTACCCAGAAGATCAAGGGTTCAATTCCCACTGGCACTCCTTGTGACCTTGGGCAAGTCACTTTACCCTCCATTGCCTCAGAAGTAAAGGCCTGGCAATCTACTTCCAGTGATACATTGCCAAGTAAATCCAGAGGTAGCTGGGTTACTATGCATCAACACTGACTTGATGGCACTAAGAGAGAGATATCAGCATATAGTGGGAGGCAGTGGGTACAAATATACCTCATGAATATTGATTAGAAACATCTTGAAAACCAGACTATATCATGGTACACTAGGACCAGAGTTGGCCAAACCTGCATTAACTGGTTAGCAAGGTTGTGTTAGTGCATTCTATTTCATGGTAGTGGGCTCTACAATGAAATTTTGCATGCTTAAGTAAAAGAATACCGAACACAAGGAAAAACAAAACAAAACATTTTCATCTGCATACTCCTATTTCGAACAAGGCCAAGCTCCCCTTTATTAAATCCCATTAACTGGTTAGCATGCATTTTAACACATGCAACCTGGCATTTGGGAACACTAATGCACAAGCATGTCTGCCTCTGCACATTAATCAGCAATCACAGAATGGGGCGGGGAATGTGTGGCATGTGGGCTTGGAGAGCGCATTACCACTAGCATCAGGGTCATTGATGTATGTCAGCAGCAACATGGCTCTTAATGAGAATTTCCCTAATGATTTCCCTATTGGAGTTTTAAAATGAACCTGCTTTGATAGATCATACGTTACATTGGCCCATCATGTGTTAGCTACTGGGAACATACCAGCCATGTCTCTAAAAGCTAAGGAGGAGGCTTTGCAATTAACGTGCATTTGTTTGGTGTATTAATTGCAAATCCTTAGCAGGCTTTAGTAAAATGGCCCCAAAATGTTTCTGGCTTCCCAAGAACATCAGACTGTCATGCATCCCCTTTCCACCTGCAACTCCACTCAAAATAGAGTATACCATGGACAGAGGTAATATGGAGAAATAGAATAATTTTCAACATAGCCAGGGTAGCATAATGAATGATACACAAATTTCTCCTACAAATGTTATTTTCAAGATTTTCCAATTTATTGTGTAGAAACACATCAATAAAGAATAAAAATTCACCTGTTGAAATACTAAAGTTGTTTTCTCATATTTTTCAAGGTGTACATGTTACATTCCTCCAAACTTTTATTTTTAGACATGAACTTACTGAGGTTTCCTCCAAAATATCACAATATAGTTACTATTCACAACAAAATGATCTCAATGTCTGAGAAAACAGACCAAATTTCCTTAAGAGAAATCACCTCAGAAATAAGTGGAGGATCTCTCTAATAGCTTCATGAAACAGGGATCATAGTTTTCTTTCAGTCTAGACTCCCCTTAGACAGTATTCTTTGAGAGCCTTCCACCCATTGAAGCTACCTGCAACTTCCCTATAGCAGAGTCCACCTATATTTCCTCAGAGGTTCTCACCATTGCTGCAGAGGGAAAAACAGCTTGACCTTGGCTCATGCCCTTGCAACTTTGAGCAAGTCACTTTATCTTCCATTGCCTCAACTGCAACTTTTATTGTAATCCTACCTGGTTAGGGAATAACTTATGTGCCTAATTATAATTCACCTTGAACTCAGATGTTGAAAAGGCAAATTATTAAATTTAAAATCCAAATCCAAAATTATTTTCACTCTCACTCTGGCTGTTATTCCACTATTATAAATTGCTGCATGAGTGGAAGGGTCAGATCTGCATGTATAACTGTCACCAGTTAAGGGAGAAACGGTTGATATTTCAACAGAGTTCAAAATGTCAGAAATCCAGGGAATAAGCTAAAGTTTCTCCCCAGGCTGTTTTCCAACATCAGAAGCTTCTAACTCAGGTGCCTATTAGACAAAGGATTCTGTGGATCATGAGGTCAGCTCTGAAGGTTCAATTATGTGGGCATTCTACCTGATATTTTTTATTTTTTTCAATGTAAATAAGATACAGTCTGTCAACAATGAGCCGCCTGACTGAAGACCGAACACAATTTAGGGCAACTATCTAGAGGGTCACCATGAGTCAACATCGACTCGACGGCACTTAGCAACAACAAGATCCATTGCTTTTTTGTTTGAACAAGTGTTTGGAGTCCTGGGATGAAGCCTTGGGATCACTAACAGTATGTCTTTTTTTGCCCTCTTTTCTCTTCTATTTTTTTTGTCTTTCAATGTGCTTTTATTACTTTTATGATAGATTAGAGTTCTTATTATTTTATGTGAATTGCTTTTTATTGTAAACCTCTTTGTTCCTTCGGAAAGATGGTATAGAAAATTCAATAAACCATATAGGAAAAAATACATCAGACTACCTGTGGACTGGCTGCCATTATGACTTCTCAGTTTTTTTCTTTTTTATATTAAGTCTGAGGCCGCGGGGCAAGGTCCCGGCAGGCTGATTGTAACCGAGTGCTCGGCCCAGTGCGGGGACCCTGCCAGCGATGTCAGACTCTGGCGTGGAGTCCAGCAAGGGGAGCATTTTTGAAGCTATTGGCTCCCTCCGCGATAGACAATGGCGGGAGTCAATCGATTGCAAGGAGGCAGGGAGGTGGGAAGAACAAGGCACTGGACCACTCTTGGCGACCTCGTGCGGTTCGATGGGGCTTCTTGTGGCGCAGATGTCCCGCCCTCCCACCCTGTAGTAGGGATGTTGGGCAAGGAAGGGTTGTTACAGCTGGAGGGGCTGGCAGGAACCCGGATGTTTCCGGGGTCCGGAGCAGGAGACAATACTTGGGGCGGGGATGGGTTACCTCCAACATGGATAACCCCTGTCGGCTTTTGCTAATAATATGGCGAGGTCAAGTAAAAAGGGGTAGGTAAGCTTGCCACTGGCCTGGCTGTGGCGGATAGAGGAATGAGGTTGCCTTGCTAATAGTATGGCTGGTGAAGCCTCGTTTCGCTGGTTAGCTTACAAGGATTACGATTAACAGAATGTTATTGAATGTTTGGAATGTTTAATAAAGCTGTGATCAGTTGATTCCCAAAATGGTTGTTTGTATTTTGTTGGGATGCTAGACGGTTAGGGTGTGGGGAGGGGGCAGTTGGGGGACCGTGGAAGGGGGGAAGGTGAGGTAGGAGAAGGTGGGGGGGGGGAGGATAGCCAAGGTGAGCACTGTGTCTGACCTACCTCGGTTACTATGGTATTTTATATTTAGATTTCTGGTATATTTTTTATGTAGATTTACAGTATTTGTCTCTGTCTGTTTCATGAGTGTACTTTTTGCACTGCTTTATGTATGTAATTTGGATGTTATTTTCTATTTTATTTATTTATTATTTATTTATTTACTGTTTTTATTTTTATACCGCTTGGTCTGGTAATCAAAGCAATTTACATAGAACAATAAAAGCTGAACTTTTTCATATTGAATTTAAAACTTACTGTAGTACAATTTCAATTAACACATTTTAAAAAATTAACAAATTTAAAAAAATTGTTTCATGCATTTTGGCCCCTATTTACCATGTTACCCTTAGGGTTTACCACTGACAGATCAGAGTCAGGCTGCGGGGAATGAATTAAGTTGTTGGCGGCCGAAGATTGTGGCACCTGAATGGAGCCGCGGTGCCATGGCACCATGGCTCCATTCAGGAGCCTTGACTGAGTTAGCCGGGCAGGTGCCTGTACATGCAGGCTGACCGGAATCGGGTCCAGGCCTGCATGTACAAGTTTAGATGGGATTTTGATCCCATGCGGTCTAGATGTGCCCCGCGGGATCAGAATCCGATCTACCTTTTATTTTATTTATTTATTTAGCAAACACTTATATACCGCTACTTCCAGCGATCAGAAGCGGTCTGATTATAGTTTTGGGATATGTCACAAAATCAAGACAGAAAGTTTGGGGCATAGATAGCAAGAAGAGGGGTAATACACAGCACACATCGCAGGGTCTACATATAGACCTTCCGGAACTATCATACATATGTACAAAAGCGCTTATCCTTTAACTATTTACATTTGACAAACGGCATACCTTTGTGCGTCTGGTTCCAATCGGATGCACAGAGTCCGGGACATCCAAGTTAAAATAGGCCTCCACACCTCTAGATTTTAGGTGGAACATAGTTGCAGCATGCAAAGTATGCATGTAGATTATAAGATACTATTATTTGTGTGCTTACTTGAAAAATCAGGCTACGGGTATGAGTTACTAAGGTGCATTAAAGTTAAAATGTGCTAATTCACCATTAATATGTGCTATTAGCAACTAAAGGGACCTCTTGGTAAATCCGATTAAGGGTGTGCAATTAATGCACATTTTTTTTATGCACTGTAAATCCAAAACCTCTGTGGTAACTATAAGGGGTGCGACCAGCATGTTCCCAGCAGTAAACCTGCTGATGCATAGTCTAACATGCAGCACAATTAATGCAGGTGCACCTAATAATACCCAGGAAGGAATTGTTAAGTGCACTCATGCTACTTGCTACAATAATGGTGACCATTGTAATGGGGAAGAGACATCCTTTGCTATGGAAACAGAGGAACCTGAGAGCAGGAGGTCTGTTGCTGGCAGGAAGGAAAAGCTCAGGACTCCCAGTTGCCAGGAGCAACACAAACAATCCCAGCCAGGAGGGCAGGAACCCCGCCCAGCTAGCAAACAATCCCCATCTCATGGGCCTAATAGCTTTCACCTGGGAGGGGGAAGGGCTAGATTAGCTCCCAAGCAAACGTATAAGAAACGTTCATTAGAGTTTGAAAGGGAGAACAGGAAGGATGGAGAGAACAGAGAGCAGAAGCAAGAGAAAGACGGAAGAGAGCAGAACCAGTTGGAAGGATAGTGTGAGCTGAAGTCTGGGTCTTGGAAACAGCGTCTGTCTCGGTGCGAAAGGAAAACATATGTGAATGACTCAGTGGATTCTGATTCTGAGTGTGAGAGAGAAAGACAGAAAGTAACTGGCAGGAATAACTGGAGGAGCAGGGCACAAAAACCATTTTGCCAGAACTCCAGGCATTTATCCTATGGTGAAGGCACACAGAGGGAAAAGTTACCAGTAAGGATAGCTGGGAAGCACTTACAAGCTCAAAGGAGTGAAAAGTATACGGTGCAAGACATTTGTATGTCAGAGGAAGAAGGTGAGCAGCCAGAATACAGAGAAAAACCTCTGAGGTTTAAAACCCCGTCCTGATAGAGCTGTGCACGGACTTTCCCCTGCCTCAAAGCCAGAAGGTAGGCTGTCTAATTACTATAAAAGTAGTTACAAGAATTTCTCTCCTAGAAACCCTAAAGGGTATGACTCTCCTCTAGGCTATACCAGGATATACGGTAGGGCTGAACCCTATCTCACAGAGGCAGTAATAGGGAAGTCTCAGGAACAGGCAGAGGAGGAAAGTCTGGAAACGTTATATACAAAGCAGAAGTTGTATTCAGCTGAGAACCAGCATGAGTCAATGCTAATTGATCCTCCAGAGGAAGAATTGTCTGATAACCAAATGGATTGTGCATTAACGGTTACTGATGATGTGATTTCACTGTGCTGAGCCAGATAATCTGAGGAAGCTGTTTAACTGGCAGTTGAGAAGCACAGGAGTTTATTTTGCTTATAAGAAGTGACTGTATGCTGTGAATACCGTGCCACTTTTGAGTTAAGTTTGGAAGCTGTTTTTAGTTCTTTTTCTTACCTTGTGCCAGAGTGTATGGCTTTCTGATCCTAAGTTACATTGTGTTTGAATCCACCCCGGGAGGGGAATTAAAAGCCTGTCTTTGCCTGAACACTCGTTTCACAACTACATCTTATTGAAAAGGGACACAACTACAACTCCCAGGAGGCAATGCAACCATAAAGCATTGACTCCAACCTTTCAATAAATGGTCTCCAGGCTATCTACCCCGTACGCTGAGGCTACGGGCTGACTACTGGTGACACCATGCACTAATGATGCCTATGCTAATTGCAATGTGCAGCCAATGCTGAATCTTTGACCTTAACCCACCCAGTCTCTGCTCATTGCATAATGGTCAATTAATGCATAGCTTAGCAATCGCTCAGTGTCATGTCTGCATGCTAGGTTTCACCATGGACAGCGAGCGTGCACTAAAATGCACATTAACTATCTAGTGGACTGTAGTAAAAGGACCCTTAAATCTAATGAATAGCATGGAACCTGTGTAAAAATAGCATGCGTTAACAGCGAACTACCACATGTTAAGGGTAGTGCACCTTAGTAACTAGATCAGTGGTATTTTATAAAAACAAGTAGCCACCTGCATGTCTTTATAAAAGAGGTTTAGCATAAGCATCTTAAAATGTGCTATAGCTAGGTGCCCCTTAATGAAATTACTCTCCATGCATTTATGACAGCAACAGTTAATGTGCTATATTAGCTCTGTGTGTGTACTCTACGTGTATGTCTGTGTATTTTATAAAATGCACTCTTAAATTGCAACTCTTAAATGCACTCATAAATTGCACATCCTAAAGCAGGGCCCCCCAGAATGCGTATGTGTGGTGTACACATGCAGTAAGTATTTGCCATCTTGTGGGCAGATGCATATATACTGCCATGCAATTTTATACAGACATCCATCATAGGGAGAAGAAATGGATGGAGATTTAATAGAAGACATATGCAGCATTGCCAGGAAAGGGGAAGTGCTACTGATAGGGGATTTCAATATGACGGATGTTGATTGAGGCATCCCTGCTGCAGTGTCATGTAGAAGCAAGGAGATCCTGGATTCTTTACAGGAAGAAGTTTTCAGGCAACTGGTAACAGAACCCACACGAGAAGGGGACATACTGGACTCGGTGCTTACCAATGGGGAAAGTGTTAGTGGGAGATCATCTCTCATCCTCAGTATTAGGACTAGGGCTGATAAAATCCATTCAAAAGCGAAGGTCTTACACTTCAAAAAAATTAACTTTGCCAAGATGAGCCAACACCTCGAGGAGTTGTTAGCAGGATGGGAACAGCTGGGGGATGTAGAATAACAGAGGGCAAAACTGAAAGGGGATACTTTAAGGGCAACAAAGCTTTTTGTTAGAATGGTAAGGAAAAGAAAAAGGAAAAGAAAAAAGAGGCCACTGTGGTTCTCAAAGGAGGTAGCTGAAAAGATGAATAAGAAGAGAGAGGACTTCATGAAATGCAGGAGATCACAGAGAGAGGAAGACAGGCATCTATATTTGGAAAAACTTAGAGAGGCTGGCAAAGTAGTCAGGAAAGCAAAGGTACAAAAAGAAGAAGAAATAGCCAGTGCAATAAAATGGGGGGATAAGACATCTTTCAGATATGCTAGTGAGAGGCGGAAGGGCAAAAGTGTTATTGTCAGATTCAAGAGTGAAGGGGGGGTGGGGCGAATATGTAGAACCTGATGAGGATAAAGTGGAATTGCTTAACAAAAAGTCTGACAATACCATATCTGTCAGGAATGCTTTGTCTCTGGCCCCTCTCAGATCCTGGCTGGGGCCCACTACATTGGTGCCACTTTGAAGTCAGATCCTCCCAGGATCCCTTGTTTCCTGTCCATTCTCCCTGGACATATCCTGCTCACAGCTTCTGTGCTGTCTGTTCCAGATAGATTGTAACCATCTGTTATATGTGTTTTTGCAGCACTGCATACACCTTGTTGTGCTATAGAAATGATTAGTAGTGGTTGATGTGGCTGTCGTGGGGCCTTCTGGCTTTGGCATCTGAGGCCCATCGATCTGGGTACTGACATTCTTTACAGCAGCTACACCTGCTCCATCTGGGGTATGTCAATCTGTATACATTCACTATCTGTGGGGCAACCCTGTCTGCCTTCCCACAGCCAGCTTTGTGGCACTGCTCCCCTGGTCAGGGCTGTGTGGGCATGAAAGAGTAGGGCCCTGTGCCTTCACACCAGGTAGCCAGACCCCAGATATATCACTACTCTCTCTCAGCTCTCATGGAACCTGGCCTGGGAGGGGTTTAGGCCGCAACGGATAGTCCTTGGAATGTGGCCACTTCATCAGTCATGCTTCCCGTTGGCAGACACCATGGATGTGTGGCTGCCCTATCACACTGCCAACTCTATCTGCTGTACATGGCGTACCCTGTGTATAATATTCCAGATGGTACCAGCATAGGTTTCCATATTGCTACATGTCAGAAAATATTGTTATCATTAATAGTGTCCCTCAGATTAAGGGCATTCAGGAGTACAAACAGCACCTCTACATGCTCAACAGCACACTGTGCATCATGGTCATGCATTAGTGCTGTTTGCACTGTTGGGTGCCCTTATTATGAGGGTCCCTTATCTTTGCTGGGGATATGTTTTGACATTTGGCTATGGTGGGCACTCTCTGTCTTTGCCTGTCTCATCACAATGGCACCTGATGACGCTGTAGTCATCCATAAGGTCCAGGTACTGAGCAGGCTTTTTTGTCCCCCCTGCAATGATGCTGCCCACACCAGCTCCCCCCTGTGCACCTCTCAGACCACACACACATACACACTCACTTTCTGCGACAACATGATTCTGCCAGAAGGCTTCCTTGCACCTAAACATATCAGCTATGACATAAGCATACACACATGGGGTACCAGGGCTATATATCTGATCTCCCGTTCTCACCCCAAAAGGTATCCTTTCTCTGCTCACATCCATAATATCCCTGCATCAGCAGTTTCCATCTTTCTGTACATAGATTTGTTGGGGTCCAGTAGATTGTCTCCTTTGGCACATACAGCGCATAGGTGCATGGACTGATTAGACACTATTGTTCTTCTTAATATTTCTGCAGGTGTGTTTAGATATGTTTCTTTACCCTACAACATTCTCTCACTTCCACTCCCTGTACCTTATGACTTCATCTTGTATTTGTCCAGATTGCAGTGGCACTGCTTCAAAACCTACTTGTCACAACCATTCTCTTATATGGGATGCATTGCAAGGCAGAGCTGAATAATTTCTAAGTCTGAGCCTTATACCTTGTTTCAGCAGGAATAACGTGGATGTTTCCAGGTTACATCTCATGAGTACATGGCCCTTTCGGGAATACACTTTCTACGTCTCTGCGACTGACCACACCCCTGTTCCACCCTCTTCTGCCCACATTCTTAGCTCCCCGTGCTACCACCCTGGATGTGCATGTCGGCGGTGTTTCAGAATACGGTGGGAGATGTATTTGCCACTTACATGCCCCACCACACGTGGATATTCCTTATTCATGTTCTAGCATGACCCCCTTAGGCACTTATATGTTTGTATAAAATACTAGCACAA
This sequence comes from Ichthyophis bannanicus, assembly GCA_033557465.1. NCBI lineage: Eukaryota > Metazoa > Chordata > Amphibia > Gymnophiona > Ichthyophiidae > Ichthyophis > Ichthyophis bannanicus. Next base: position 154,269,244 of record CM066035.1, on the reverse strand, counting down.
ATTATCCAAAACTGTGGATACCATGAGGCCTCATATGTTTACACCAGCTCAGGAACATAAGAATTGTAATACTGAAACATTGAAATATTTAAAAAATATATGCAGGAAGTTTTAAATGTTCCATCTGAATTAATTCCCCCAGTAGTAAAAGCTTATTTCCTACCTCAGGGTAAAAAGGAAGGAAAGTTAGTTGAGGGCCAATTATAGATTTTTCATCCCTCCCACACAAAATATTTTTCCCCTCTCCATTTTACTCTCCCAGCCCCATCCCATTCTAATCCTCCCCCAACATCAGCTCCCTTCTAGTTCCAGTCTCACCCAGCATCCATTCCCTTCTAGTCCCTGCATCAGCCCATTTCCAGTCCCAGCCCCCCATCAGCCCATTTCCAGTCCTAGCTCCCCCATCCATTTCCAGTCTGAGTCCCTTCATCAGCTCATTTCCAATCCTAGCCCCCCATCAGCCCATTTCTAGTCATTTCCTAGCCCCATCATCAGCCCATGTCAAATCATAGCTCCCCTCCACTCAGCCCAATTCCAGTCCAAGCCCCCCAATGAGCCTACTTCCAGTTCTAGCCCCTCCATGAGTCCAGTTCAAGCCCCCACCACAGCCCATTTCCAATCTTAGCTCCTCCAAACAGCCCATTTCCAGTCCTATCCTAGCTGCTCCATCAGCCCATTTTCAGTCCTAGCTCCCTTCCCTCACAGCTGTAATGAGGAAGATCCATTATCTGCCTTAAAAACACAGGATTCTGTGAATTCTAGCTTGAAAGCTGACAGGCAGGCAAGCCATGTGAGCAGTAGTTGTCAGGGGCAGCATAAACAAACCCAGCCACGAGGTTTGCAAACACGCCCAGCTGACAAACAATCCCCAGTTCTTAATAGCTTGCACCTGAATAGAGGAAGGGCTAATAGCTACTATAAGAGTCACTCAGGAAATACAGAGTTAGAACAAGGACAGGAACAAGAACAAGGGCAGAGCCAGGAACAGGAACCCTGGCAGAGACAGGAACCAGGAAGAGCTCAATCCACAAGATACCCAGAACACCTCAGGAGAAGGCAGTTAGGAGCCGTGGAGTCAGAGAACAGCTGTGAGTGTTCATCTGATGTGACGCAGTTTGAAACTCAGAGGCAACGTTCCACCCAGAATGAATGGAAGCCTGAGAAAGTGATACAGTATGTATGTGAAAGCTATAAACCTGAGAGTGATTCTGAAATAGAGTTAAGAAAGTTTGCTGGCAGTAGAAATACCTGGAGGGTTAATGCTCAGAAGCCTCATGGGAGAAATCCAAGGGAAGAGCAGTGCTGTAAAGACGAACCGAGGGATTTACCCAGAGAGCTAGTGAGAGAGCAGTTCCAAGCCCCTGAAAGAGAGAGGTATTCTATTGAAGACACTTGCATATCAGAAGAGGAAGTGTTTGAAACTCCCAAGCCTCAGAGAAAGACACGCAGAGCTAAACCCTGTGCTGATAGGGGAGGAGAATTCTTTTATTCTGTGCCAAAGCCTGAAGGTAGAACCAACAGATATTCTAGAGTTAGAAACTCTTATAAGAAGTTGGATTCTGGAAACCCTGAATGGTGGCTTCCTTCTCTCCCAGACTCAGAGGAATACGGTAACAGCTATTCCAGCCCTAGAGGGAGCTGGTCAGATAGGCTCTGTAACGAGACATTGCAAGGGAACTTACAAACATTCTGTGGCAAGGAAAACACAGGTCCTTCTGAAACCTTGCAGGAACCCATGGTCATTGATTGTCCCAGTGAATGCTCTTTGGATGATCCAATGGACTGTACATTAACAATTTCTGACAGAATAACCTCTTTATGTTAGACAGAAGCTGTGTAGTGCTTAAGGTTAACACTGAAGGTCAAGTGTGCCTGTTTGTCTATAGAGGAACTGTATGCTGAATATTCCTAAGATTCTCATTTATCATTTAATTAAGAAGCAAGACGAAGCTTTCCTGTTTTCCTTTATAACATGCCAGAAAGTATGGCTTATTTGTCTTAAGTTTATGTGTTGTACCTTTTGAAGAATCCACCCCCGGGAGGGGAAATAAATCCTAATTTACCTTTACCATTTGTGTCTACAACTACTTGTTCTTCATAACCACCATCAGACACAGACCTGCTACCCCTAGGCGGCAGCCTGCCCACCTGGTGGTGACACAGCCCATTTCCATTCCAAGCCCCCTCCCCATCAGCTATTTGCAGTTCAAGCCTCCCCTTCTGCTCAGCCCATTTCCAGTCCTAGCAACCCCCAACCCATTACCAGTCCTAGCCCCCCATCAACCAACTTCCAGTCCTAACCCCCCATCACCCCATTTTCAGTTTAAGCCCCCCCCCCATAACCCATTACCAGTCCTAACCCCCCATCAGCCCACTTCTAGTCCTAACCCCATCAGCCCATTTCGAGTCAGCCCCCCATAGCCCATTGCCAGTCCTAAACCCCCCATCAGCCCACAGCCCATTACCAGTCCTAACCACATCAGCCCACCTCAAGTCCTAACCCCTCCCCATCAGCCCATTTCCTGTCCTAGCACCCCCATAGCCCATTATTAGTCCTAACCCCCCCAGAGCCCATTACCAGTCCTAACCCCCCATCACCCCATTTACAGACAGCCCCCATCAGCCCATTGCCAGTCTTAACCCCCCCATAGCCCATTACCAGTCCTAACCCCCCCCATCCGCACACAGCCCATTACCAGTCTTAACCCCCCCATAGCCCATTACCAGTCCTAACCCCCCATCACCCCATTTTCAGTTTAAGCCCCCCATAACCCATTACCAGTCCTAACCCCCCATCAGTCCACTTCCAGTCCTAACCCCATCAGCCCATTTCCAGTCAGCCCTCCATAGCCCATTGCCAGTCCTAAACCCCCCCATCAGCCCACAGCCCATTACCAGCCTTAACCCATTGCCAGTCCTAACCCTCCCCATCAGCCCATTTCCTGTCCTAGCCCCCCATAGCCCATTATCAGACCTAACCCCCCCCCCATAGCCCATTACCAGTCCTAACCCCCCATCACCCCATTTCCAGACAGCCCCCACAGCCCATTGCCAGTCTTAACCCCCCCATAGCCCATTACCAGTCCTAACCCCCCCATCAGCCCACAGCCCATTACCAGTCTTAACCCCCCATAGCCCATTAACAGTCCTAACCCCCCCATCAGCCCACAGCCCATTACCAGCCTTAACCCCCCCATAGCCCATTACCAGTCCTAACCCCCCATCACCCCATTTCCAGACAGCCCCCATTAGCCCACAGCCCATTGCCAGTCATAACCCCCCCATATCCCATTACCAGTCCTAACCCCCCATCACCCCATTTCCAGACAGCCCCCATCAGCCCACAGCCCATTGCCAGTCTTAACCCCCCCATAGCCCATTACCAGTCCTAACCCCCCCCCATCAGCCCACAGCCCATTGCTAGTCTTAACCCCCCCCATAGCCCATTACCAGTCCTAACCCCCCATCAGCCCACAGCCCATTACCAGTCTTAACCCCCCCATTAGCCCACAGCCCATTGCCAGTCATAACCCACCCCCCCATCGGCTCATGGAAATTAAAATTTTTAAAAAAAGCTGGCCGCTGCCGCCGTGGCAGCATGGAGTGTCCCGCGGGGACCCCTCTGCCCGGCTGAACTCTCCCAGCGCGGCTGAAGCCCTCTGCTCCGGCTTGCAGATACGCGAAGGGAGAGTGTCTCCCTCGCGTCTCTGTTAAGCCCGCAGGGGCTGATGGGAAGCAGGGGCTGATGGGAAATTTCCCATCTGCCCCTGCGGGCTTAACAGAGATGTGAGGGAGACACTCTCCCTTCGCGTATCTGCAAGCCGGAGCAGAGGGCTTCAGCCGCGCCGGGAGAGTTCAGCCGGGCAGAGGGGGCCGCGCGGGACACTCCATGCTGCCGCGGCGGCAGCGGCCAGCTTTTTTTTTTTTTTTAATTTCATTTTTAAAAAAAGCAGAATGTTCTTTGCGCGGGGCCCCCTGAAACGCGGGGCCCTGTGCAAAAAACATTCTTGCTCAATGGACGGGCCGGCCCTGTTGAGGGTGCTATAGATATGGATGTTCTGGATGTTCTGCTCTTTTGCAGTCACCTAAGGAAGCTGATTTAACTGTCTCCACAATGTTAGTGACCTTTGCGATTTCATCAGATAGAGATTGGATATTAAAATTATATTTTAAGAAACGTTCAATGCTATTTATGGGGAAGAGGGTTGTGATGTTCCCTGACGTCTCAAGGGAGACTCAGAAACGGCGGAGGGCTATTTTGTTGCTGAGACGAGGTGCGGTTCAGATTGGTGCTTCATTTATATTGAGATTTCCATGTAAATGTATCATTTCTTTTAAGGATAGGAAGTATGTATTTTTTCAGCCTGAAGAGTTATCATTGTTTATTAGTTCCTGGATTGTGACTTCTTCTCCTCAGTGATTGTTCTCATCATTATTGGTATATCTCTGTCTTTACTCCAGATTAATTTTCCTTTTGGATCAAGGATCCACTTATCCTTGTATCTTGTTTTCCTGGCTGACCCTCCCCTCCCCCCCCCCATTATTGTGGGCTAACTATGCACTTGTATGTATGATTCCCTAGATTATTTTTCTTTGTACTGATTGTTACTTTGCAAGTTGTTGTTTTCTGTACAAGCGATTTTGCTTCATTGTTATTGTAAAATTTCATAAATAAAAATTTTTAAAAAAATGAATTGTAATACTGGATCAGACCAAAGGTCCATCAAGCCCAATATCCTGTTTCCAACAGTGACCAATCAAGGAACACATGTAAATACAATGGCTGAAATATGTACGTTGGTGCATATTGTATAACCAATGGCCCAGGCTCCACCCCAACTCCTGTCCATGAACATGCATAAAGTATAAGGGGGAAATTGCTATCAGCATTAATGGTTCTAATTCTATACGGGTAACCCAATTTATTTTCTTGTGCTAAGCTTTAATTACATTACAGGAATTTAAAAAGCTTGTCCTTTAGGCATAGTTTTACAACCTTGCAATCAGATTAATCTATCTACTGTACAGAAGTAAGTACTCAGGCATGCAAATACCTATAATGTGAACTGACTTTTTTTACTTTGATTTTCCATTAGACATGAAATTGCCAACTAATAAAGATTAATAGCAAAGTCAAAGTTTCTGATCCTGCTAATGAGTTTCCGGTGCCTTTAAAAAAGATTCAATGGGCAAATCCAGTTAATTTCTCTAAAATTTTCAGTTAGCTGTAACGTTAATGTTTATATTTGCAATGAAACCTCATGCAAAAATATCAAGTGAATTTTTATATGCCTTACAGTGTTTTGTTTTGTTTTTCATTTTTTGTTGAACTTATCATTGATAGTACTTGATTTACAACCCATCTAAATTTATTTTCAGGCTCAAATATCTAAGAATAAATGCACCTTGATTTATCTCCTTAGACATTTATAACTTTAGGAATTTATTTTTTAGCTGCTTCAGAGTTTCATATAAAATCAATAGACTCAATATTGAAAGTTGCTTATCTGGTTAGCAGTACCTGCTAAGAGGATAAGTGCTGGTGAGGGGATACTGAACGGCACTATCTGGATAGTGCAATTGAATATTTCCACTGATCTTCTTGGCAGTATCTAGACAAGCCTGGGGGAGGTTGAGGGGTGGAGTAGGGATGGGGCTGGGAGTTATCTGGATAGTAGTGACTATTAGTGCTGCTAACTGGATAACCATCCGCGTAACTTAGGATACCGGTGCTGTATATTTGGATTTTATTAACTGCGGCAGACTGCGTTTAAAACAGAAGTTGACTGTCACAGTAAAATATCACCCAAGCAGCCCAGTCTCTCCTAATCCTCTGTTTTCATTCCAACACCCAGCTGCAACATTTGCTGACAAGAACACTTGGGCAGTAGAGCTGGCAGAAAAAAAGAAGTAAAGTGGAGACCTTTCAATCAAAAAGAACATGTGCAGCTGAGGCGCCATTGGCAACAAAACAAGCATTGAAGTAGCAGCGAATCTAAGGCAGGCAAAGTGGGCAGGGTGAGAGGTTAGTATGGAGTGTTTTTTTTTTTATTCTGTTGCCTTGAACATTGATTTCCTTTGCAAAGGTAGAATATGAATGCCAATTGAATTAATTATTGATGGGTAGTTGTTTTCCAATGACCATCCATAAAATCCAATTTTAATTTAACATTTGGGATGTTTTTCATTAAAACAATATTCAGACACTATACATATATCTAATATTTGAAAAAAGGCTATTGAAAGGCTCTAAAGAGCATAGGAATTCCAAATACCGTATTTTCGCGCATATACCGCGCACGCTATACACTTTTTTACCTACAGTGCAACCCTCTTGCACGGTATTTGCGAGGGCGCGCTATACCGAAACTTTATTACAAGTAACCGATTCCAAAAAAGAGGCCTTACAAGAATATATTGGTTTAAAAATATATTTAATTAATTTTCATCATCCGATTCCATAAAACCTTCAAAATCACTCCCCTCATCAACATCATCATTGAAATAATTTAAAACCGTCTGGAGACACTCTTCCGTAACATATGCACTTTCATCGTCACTCCTTTCGACATTTTCATCATCATCTTCCTTATCACTGCGCACCCGATCCTCATTCTTATAAACAATCCCGGCTTTTCGGAATCCATTTCTGATGGTTTCTGGGGATATTTTGTCCCAAGCAGAACACAACCAATTGCAGATTTCCGTTAATGTAGCCCTCTTTAATCGTCCCGATGGAGTGAATTCATGAATTTCCCGCTGCATCCAATTATCCCACTCTCGTCTGATGAACGTTTTGAACGGGTGATTAACAGCTATACCTAGCGGCTGCAGCTTGCAAGTAAGACCACCCGGTATCACTGCGATATGGGCACCAGCCGAATTAATATAATTTTGCACATTTGTTTCTTTATGGGCAGCCATGGAATCGAAGATCAACAAAGACCTTTTAGAAAAGAAACCTCCAGGCCTGGCCCTATAACATTTATCAATCCATATGTTCATGACCTCAGAGTCCATCCATCCCTTTTTTTTACAGTGAACAACAATACCTTGTGGAAAATTTTCACGGGGCATGGTTACTCGCTTGAAAATAACCATCGGCTTCAATTTAAGCCCACTCACTGTGCAACCCAGGACTACAGTGAAGCAAGCCCTCTCGTATCCAGTTGTTGTTATTGCGACAGTTTTTGAACCCGAAGCAGCTACAGTCCTGGTTGGTGGAATGTCAAAAGACACAGGAACCTCATCCATGTTAATAACATCCATTGCCGAAATGCCGAACTCCGAAATTTCTTTGCTGACAAATGTGCCGAAATCCGCCATCTTTTGTTCCCAGTCATCCGGAATCCTCTGGCCTACAGTTGTTCTTATTCGCACGGAAAGACCATTCCTCTTCATAAATTTGCAAATCCAGTTGAAACTAGCGTGGAAACTTGAAATTCCTCTTTCATTGGCCAGCAGTTTTGCTTTGAATTGAATTGCGATAGTTGAGACAGCTTGATTTTGCTCCCTTCGAGACAGAATCCACTTGTTTAAGTCACTCTCTAGCTCTGGCCACTTTTCTTCGGGACCCCAACGCACACGTTTTCGCGGGTTCATCTCCTCTAGCGCCATTTTCTCCTTTCTCCAGTCGCGAACAGATGACTCACCAATATCTAATTCTCTTGCTGCTGCTCTGTTGCTTGTTTCTTCAGCTCTTGCCACAACTTTCAGCTTGAAGTCCGCAGTATAATGACTGGATTATAATAGAAGAGATCGCAAAGTTTTTATGTAAGGTAAAATAGAACCGAGGGCCTTTTATACACCCCACAGTGCACTCAACACATGCGCGATATATGCGCATGCGCGTTATGTGAGAAATTCAATGTAGGACAGGCCGAAAATTGCGCTTTATATGTGGGTGCGTGTTTTATGTGGGTGCGCGTTACATGCACGAAAATATGATATGCTCCTTTATGTGAAAGTTTAAGCCGGTCATCACTGTCACGCATACAGTTGATCACCAGCTTCATTAAGGGCCCCTTTTACTAACACATAAGGGTATGTTTACTGAAAGGTTAAAGCGTTTTAAGTAAAGTTCATGCACATTAAATACTGCCACTGCCCATTCATTTCTTTGGGCCATTGTAGCACTTAATGCTTGTTAACTTTACTAAGTGTTAGTAAAAGGGGTCCTAAAATATGCAGAAGCTTCATTATCCCATTATGGGATAATTTTATATATTATGTTTTACATGGCTAAGCCCTGTCATATGCTTGTAAAAGGGCCTTTGTAAAATTATGCCACTTTATCCATGTTTAAAAGTATGTGTGAGGACAAGAAGGTATATACTTTTATGTAACACATGAATAGATGTGTTTAGAGGCACAGTTTGTGTGTAGCAAGGGCGGAGTCACACACGTAGGGCCCGGTGAGAGCAATATTCAGTGGCACTCTCTGGATAGTACTGCTGCACATGTCCTCTCACTCTCATTGCTCTATCCTAATGGTGGCAAGGTGGTCCGTGAGTGGATCTGGGGAAGATATGGAGATTATCTAGAGAGCTGCAATATTCAGCTATTATCCAGATATGTTTCGCGGATGAAGTTAGGACTGCAAAGGATCCTAATTTTCTTTGAGAAGATCTATCTGGAAAGTGGCCGACTATTGCTGCTATCAGTCTAGGACTACTGCTGATTGCAAAAAAGGCAATTCAGTGGTAGCCACCATGGGGTAATTCCAAAAGCAAATGGCATAAATGTATGTCCGGTGTGGATGGACAACCACCGCTATCCACTGGGGGCCTATTCTGGCCAGATAGTCCCCGCACATATAGGCCCTATGTGCAGGGAACTCCAGATGGGGGCAGGAAGGGGGAGTGACAGGGTGGAGAGTGGGCAGAGTGGGGGCAGGCCGCACAACCCGTACATACAGGGACGATCCAGGTTACGGCCCTGTACATCCAGCAGGGGAATACTGGATGTCAGACTTATTCTACTTCAGTCCAATGAATGGCAGTACCCAGCACAGGAATCCCACCCCAACACACGGAGCAGAGGATGATAGGCACTGGCGGGGAAAAGCAGTTACGCAGCGGTGTGGGGAATCGGGGATCCTGATGAGCGACCCTGTGCCATGGCACCGGGGCTCCAACAGGAGAATAGGGAAGGCTGGCCGTGCAGGGAGTAGGACATCTGTTGCATCAGAAATGGGCCTGTCTGGGTCTCCCAAGTGCCCCAATTCTGCACCCATGGGAACATCTAGCTCCCGTGGATGCAAAATCGGGTTCAAATTTGGGCCATCCATATTTTGAACATTTGGATGGCCTGGACATGCCCTGATCAGAATTGGCCTCTATCTGGATAGTGCTGCTGAATATCTGGTATAATTTGTCCACAACGTCCGGCGTTTAAAGACATCACTATGAACTGAATATGGGAGCAGTAGTTTATAAAATACACACTGTAGCGCCCCCTACGGGTTAGGCGGTTGCCTATGTGTAGTGAGCGTACCACTTTATGTCCAGAGTGTTTTGAGGCTGGGCTCCCTAAGGCTTGTATTTCCCTCCAAAGCTTTTGTGACACCATTGACTGGTCAGCTCCGGAGTCTAATAGGGCTTCTACAGGGATGTTCTCAACCTCCACAGCTAATAAGAACCCCTCCCCAGTCTCCTTGGATTGGGTGGTCACTAATGCTGTCCTGGCCCGACAATCCCTTCTCAGATGGCCTCTATCCACACAAGCAAAACATTTCCTCTGCTCATGCCCAGACTTTTCCCTCAGTTTCACCTGTGTGACCTCTCCCAACATTGTCCTGCTCTTCTTTTCTGACACGCCTGCATCTGCCTGATTCAAAGCACCCAGCTTCATTTGGCTGACCACTCTAGCTTCAAGGAAGCGCTCCGCCAATGAAGTTGCGTCCTCGGTGCTTTGGCAGTCCTGGAGAGTCAGGAAAGACTGCAATTCTTTAGGAACAGCGTTAACAAACTGCTCAAGTACAATGCTGTCTAATATCTCATCAATACTCTGTCCCTCTGGTGTTAACCACTTATAAACCAGAGTTTTAATACGCTGGCATAAGGCCCGTGGTGTCTCGCCTTGCTTTAGCGTACACTCGCGCAAAAGACGACGGTAGACCATTGGGGTCAAGCCCATACGGTCTCTCACTGTCTTTTTGAGTTCCTCATAACTGGAGGCAAGATCAGTAGGCATGGCTCTATAAGCCGCTAGTGCTTCCCCCGTAAGGGAGGCAGCTATGCGAACGGCTCACTGGTCTTTCGGCCATTCACTTAGGAGTGCAACTCGCTCAAATACCTCTAGGTAATCATCAATGTCATCCTCTTTGGTCAATTGGCCAAAGGAAAAGACCCCTTTACCCAGAGCTCCCAGTCCTTGTAAGGCTCCCAAAGAACCTGAGACAGTCCTTAATGCTTCTGCAGTCTGCTTTTGCTCTCCGATCCAGGCACCCAGCATCTCCAGGAACGGCTGTTGTTGGGCCTTCAGCATGGCGGCTGTCCGTTCCTGCGCCTGTGCAGTGATCTCCTGCTGTTGCTGGAACCTCTCCGCCATCCAGTTCAGTTGGTCTTGTTGCTCCATCTCCGGTTGCTGAAACAACAAAAGCAGAAGGCAAACACCAAGTGCGGCTCTTACACAAGCAGCCCACTTTCCTCCAACTTTATCAAGTACCACAGTACCCCTCCCTTGCAGCGGTATCCAGATTAACCCCCTTCTATGTGTCCTGACGTGACACTGACCCAGTCGATACCGGGGTAGTTGAAATCACCCATTATTATTACTTCACTGTAACTTTTGTTAGCTTTCTTGATTTCTTTGAGCATTTCAGCATCCATTTGGTCATTCTGGCAAGGCGCTTGATAGTACACCCCCATTGCCATTGCCTTCCCCCTTTTACATGGAATTTCAATCCATATAGATTCTACAGCAGATTTTGTTTCCTGCAAAACTTTAATCCTTTCTGACTCAATGCCCTCTCTAACATAGAGAGCAACCCCTCCACCAATTTGATCAGCTCTATTATTACGATATTGTTTGTACCCAGGTATCACAGTGTCCCATTGGTTGTCCTCCTTCCACCATGTCTCTGATATTCCAATCATATCTAACCTTTCATTTAGTGCTATATATTCTAACTCTCCCATCTAATTTTTTAGACTTCTAGCATTTGCATACAAGCATTTTAGAGAATGTATTTTACTCATATTAATTTGGTTATTGTTAGACATGGGTAATTTGGTATCTTTAAGCTCAGTCTGCTCCATACTTGAGGGCATTTGGGCTACTTTACTCTTTTGTGGAACCTCTCTGCTTTTGGTAGTATCCTTCAAAGATACATTCTTCCGAATTATCCGCTCTTGGGCGACTGTCGGCTTTCCCCTAATATCTAGTTTAAAAGCTGCTCTATCTCCTTTTTAAAGGTTAATGCCAGCAGCCTGGTTCCATCCTGGTTAAGGTGAAGCCCATCCCTTCGGAAGAGCCCCTCCTTTCCCCAGAATGTTCCCCAGTTCCTAACAAATCCAAAACCCTCATTTCTGCACCATTGTCTCATCCACACATTGAGACTCCAGAGCTCTGCCTGCCTTTTGGGTCCTGCGCGTGGAACAGGAAGCATTTCAGAGAACGCTACTCTGGAAGTTCTGGATTTCAACTTCCTACCTAAAAGCCTAAATTTAGCCTCCAGAACCTCCCTACCACATTTTCCTATGTCATTGGTACCGACATGTACCTAGGCAGCAGACTCCTCCCCAGCACTATCTAAGACCTTATCTAGGTGGCGCGTGAGGTCCGCTACCTTCGCACCAGGCAGGCATGTTACCAGGCGATCCTCACGTCCACCAGCCACCCAGCTATCTACATGCCTAATGATCGAATCACCAACTATAACGGCTGTCCTAACTCTTCCCTCAAGGGCACATGGCCCTGGAGAAACTTCCAAGGTAGCATGCTCCGAAATGCTTCCTGTTCCATGCACAGGACCCAAAAGGCAGGCAGAGCTCTGGAGTCTCAATGCATGTTGCAGATCTCATGCGCCACCTAGACAAGGTTTTAGTGCTGGGTAGAAGTCTGCTGTCTTGCTACATATTGGTACCAGTGACATAGGGAGGACAAATTTAGGCATTGATTTAGGAAGTTGAAGTCCAGACCTTCCAGAGTAGCATTCTCCAAAATGCTTCCTGTTCCACACGCAGGACCCAAAAGGCAGGCAGAGCTCCAGAGTCTCAATGCATGTATGAGCGATGGTGCAAGGAAGAGAGTTTTGGATTTGTTAGGAATTGGGAACATTCTGGGGAAAGGAGGGGCTTTTCTGAAAGGATGGGTTCCACCTTAACTGGGATGGAACCAGGCTGCTGGCATTGACCTTTACAAAGGAGATAGAGCAACTTTTAAACTAGATAATAGGGGAAAGCCCAAGAGTGCATGGGTTGGAACAATGTATCCTTGAAGGATACAAGCAAAAGATTGAAGTTAGGGCATATCGACAGAGAGATTCCAATAAAGACAAAAGTAACTCAAATCTAGTTAAGTACAGAGCAGACAGAGTTTAAAGAGTTCAAATTACCCCTGACTACCAATAACCATATTAATATGAATAAAATACATCCTCTAAAATGCTTGAATGCAAATGCTAGAAGTCTAAAAAATAAGATGGGAGAGTTAGGATATATAACACTAAATGAGAGATTAGATGTGATTGGTATCTCAGAGATATGGTGGAAGGAGGACAAACAGTGAGACACTGTTATACCTGGTTACAAACTATATTGTAATGACAGAGCAGATGAAATTAGTGGAGGGGTTGCACTCTAGAAGGCATAAAGTCACAAAGGATTAAAGTTTTGCAGGAAACAAAATTCACTGTAGAATCTCTATGGATTGAAGTTACATACAGTATTAAAAGGGGAAGGGGAAAGCGATGGCAGTGGGGGTGTACTATCAACCGCCTGTCCAGAATGAACAAATGGATGATGAAATTCTGAAAGAAATCAGGAAAGCTAACAAAAGCTAAAGCACAGTAATAAAAATGGGTGATTTCAATTACCTTGGTATCGACTGGGTCAGTGTCACGGCAGGACAAGCTAGAGAGATAAACTTTCCAGATGAAATAAATGACTGCTTCTTGGAGCAGCTGGTTCATGAATCAACCAGAGGGGAAGCCATTTTGGACATAGTCCTTAGTGGAATACAAGATCTGGTTCAAGAGATAAGGGTGTTGGGACCATTTGGTAAAAGTGATCATAGCATGATCACATTTGATCTAATAAATGGAGGAAGGACAATAAGGAAATGCACAGTACTACTTTTTAACTTTCAGAAGGGAGACAATGATAAAATTAGGAAAATAGTTAAGAAAAAACTAAAAGGAGCAGTTGCAAAGGTTTAAGATTTACATCAAGCATGGGTGTTGTTTAGAAATAGCAGGGGTGGCCCAAGGGGGGTGCGGGGCCTCATTTGCATAAGGGGCCTCATTTGCATAAATATTTGCATAATGTTACCATATACTAACTTTTAGTAAACGTGCCTCTTAATGAGTGTATGGATAAAGAAAGACTAAAAGATTTCTACATTACTATAATCCAGTGCCAACTGCCAGACACATTAGGAACTATTACAAACACTGCCCATTTAGAACCCATAGCAAACCCGCCATATCCTAACAGCACTACCAGGACTCAAAAAGCACCATACTCTACCAATCAAAAGGCAACACTGCAAATATTAAACCAATACATTTCAGAGAACAACAATACATTACCTACTGGGGAAAGAGAACAAGTGGCAATGTCAAATAGGAATTATATAAACATAACACCTCAGCTCAGTTACACATGCAGAACATAGACCATCACCAAACAAGTAATCACAATTTAGAAACAGGAAGACAATAATTAAACTGGGAATCCCAAAAGCCAAACTTGGAATGTACAACACTGTAGAAATAAAACTATACATTAATTTGCTCTTGTACTAAACAAAGCGCAGATGTTAATGATGCACATTTACCAGAGCTGACATATTCCAATTAATAAATTCAAAATAAAGAGATATTTTTCTACCTTTTGTGCATTTTTTTCAGCTGCAATTGCTCCAGCCACTTTCTTCTGGTTTCTTCGTGTCTTCTGCTAACTCTCCATCGCCTGCTGTCCATTTGTCCTTTCTTCTCTCTTTCTAGTTTTTTTCCATTCTCTTTCTTCATCTGCTTTAACATACTAATCTTTCTCCTTTTGCTCTTTCCTCATTCCTATTTCATCCACTCAAATTTTACCCCTCCATCCTCAATCCCCACTTACTCTCCAAATACCGGGCCAATTGTAGATTTTTTATCCCTCCCACACAAAATATTTTTCCCTTCTCCATTTTACTCTTCCAGCCCCATCCCATTCTAATCCTCCCCCAACATCAGCTCCCTTCTAGTTCCAGCCTCACCCAGCATCCATTCCCTTCTAGTCCCTGCATCAGCCCATTTCCAGTCCTAGCTACCCATCAGCCCATTTCCAGTCCTAGCAACCCCCCAACCCAATACCAGTCCTAGCCCCCCCATCAATTTCCCATCAGCCCCTGCAGGCTTAACAGAGACGCGAGAGAGACACTCTCCCTTCGTGCCTCTCAAAGCCGGCACGGAGGGAGGGAGGGAAGGATGGACGGACGGATTCAGCCGGGCAGAGGGGGCCCCGCGGGACAGTCCATGCTGCCGCAGCAGCAGAGGGGGCCCCGCGGGACAGTCCATGCTGCCGCGGCGGCAGCCAGCGGTTTTTTTTTAAAATTTAATTTTAAGAAGGCTAACAATTTTTTCAATTTTTGTGGGCCCTTGTCAGCTGTGGGCCCTATGCCACGGCGTAGTTGGCGTATAGGTAAATCTGGCCCTGAAGACATTGATAAGGCAGACAAAGAGAAAATATGAGAAGAAGCTTGTTGTGGAAGCAAAAACATGTAATAACGACTTTTTCAAGTACATTCATAGCAAAAAACCTGTGAGAGAGTCAGTTGGATCATTAGAAGATAGAGGGGTAAAAGGGGCACTAAGAGGGAACAAGGCCTTGCAGAGAGACTGAATGAATTCTTTGCTTTGGTCTTTACTGAGAAAGAACATAAGAACATAAGATATGCCATACTGGGTCAGACCAAGGTCCATCAAGCCCAGTATTTTGTTTTCAACAGTGGCCAATCTAGGTCATATGTACCTAGCAGTTTCCCCAAGGGACACAGGTTCCACAATGCTTGTATTGGTTCAAGCATTGATATCCTGGGTCCCTTCTTAATAATGGTTTATGGACCTTTCCTCCAGGAACTTGTCCAAACCTTTTTTAAACTCAGCTACATTAACAGCCTTTACTACATCCTCTGGTAACAAATTCCAGAGTTTGATTACACGTTGAGTGAAAAAAATATTTTTTTTATTAGTCTTAAATAGTTTACCCTGTAGCTTCATTGCATTTCCCCTAGTCTTTCTATATTCTGATAAGGTAAACAATCGATCTATGTTTACCCGTTTCACTCCATTCATTAATTTATAGACTTCTATCATATCTCCCTTTAGCCGTCTCTTTTCCAGGTTAAAGAGCCCTAACCTTTTTAGCCTTTCTTCATAGGAGTATCCTTCCATCCCCTTTACTATTTTGGTGGCTCTTCTCTGAACCTTTTCTAAAATTGCTATATCCTTTTTAAGATACGGCGACCAGAATTGCACACAATATTCAAGGTGCGGTCTCACCATGGAATGATATAGAGGCATTATAATATATTTTGTTTTATTTTCCATTCATTTCCTTATCATACCTAGCATTCTATTTGTTCTCTTGGCTGCCGCTGCACAAGAGAGCAAATAGAATGCTAGGTATGATAAGGAAAGGAATGGAAAATAATACAAAAGATATTATAATGCCTCTATGTCTGAAATGGCAGAAGAATTGAAAGAAATATCGATACACCAGAAAGACGTGTTACAACTATTTGATAAACTGAAGAGTAGCAAATCACTTGGACCGGATGGTATACATCCAAGCGTGTTGAAAAAACTGAAGTAAGAGATTGCAGGCTTACTATTAGTAATCTGTGAACTAACATTAAAATCATTTGTTATACCTGAAGATTGGAGAATGGCCAATTTTACTGCCAATATTTAAAAAGGGTTCCAGGGGTGATCCGGGAAACTACAGACCAATGAGCCTGATGTCAGTACTGGGAAAAATAGTAGAAACCATTATAAAGAACAAAATTACTGAACATGTAGATAGTCATGACTTAATGGGAGACAGCCAACATGGCTTTAGCCAAGGAAGGTCTTGTCTTACTAATCTGTTATGTTTTTGTGAAGCTGTGAATAAACAGGCAATAAAGATGAGTTGGTTGATATAGTGTATCTGGACTTTCAGAAAGCCTTTGACAAAGTCTCTCATGAGAGACTCCTGGCAAAATTAAAAAGTAATGGGATAGGTGGCAGTGTACTATTATGGATCATAAACTAGTTAAAAGATAGAAAGCAGAGAGTAGGGCTAAATGGCCAATTTTCCCAATGGAGAAAGGTGAATAGTGGAGTACCCCAGGGATCTGTGCTGGGTCCATTGCTTTTTAACATATTCGTAAATGACCTGGAAATGGGAATAACGAGTGGGGTAATCAAATTTGCAGATGACCCAAAATTCTTGAAAGTTGTTAAAACCCAAGAGAATTGTGAAAAATTGCAAGAAGACCTTGATAAATTGGAAGACTGGATGTTCAAATGGCAGATGAAATTTAATGTGGAGAAGTGCAAAGTTATGCACCTAGGAAAAAACAACCCAAACTATGGTTACATGATGCAAGGTTCCATATTAGGAACCACCACCCAAGAAAAAGATTTAGGCGTCATCATGGACAGCACGTTGAAACCCTCTGCCCTGTGTGCAGTGGTGGCCAATAAGCAACTAAAATGCTAGATATCATAAGGAAAGGAATGAAGAATAAAACAAATGATATTATAATGCCTCTGTATTGTTCTAGGGTGCGACCGCACCTTGAATATTGTGTGCAGTTCTAATTGCAGTATCTTAAAAAAGGATATAGTGTTATTAGAAAAGGAACAGAGAAGAGCCACCAAAATGGTAAATGGGATGGAAGAATATACCTATGAGGTTAAAAAGGTTAGGGCTCTTCAACCTGGAAAAGAGATGGCTGATTCTGATCGCTCTACTCTGTACCTTTTCCAATTCTGCAAGATCCTTTTTAATATATAGTGACCAGAATTGCACTCAGTATTCATGTAGTGCTATAGAACATAAGAAATGCCATACTGGCTTAGATCAAGCCCAGCATCCTTTCTCCAACAGTGGCCAATCAAGGTCACAAGTAACTGGCAGGTTCCCAAAAAGGCAAACAGATTCCACAATGCTTAGCCCAGGGCAAGCAGTGGATTTTCTGGGTCCTCTTTAATAATGGTTGGTGGACCTTTCCTTCTGAAACTTGTCCAAATCTTTTTTTTTTTCCAGTTACAGTAACAGCTTTTACTACATCCTCCAGTAATGAATTCCTGAGTTTGATTACGCATTGAGTGAAAAAATATTTTCTCTTATTAGTTTTAAAGGGATTACTTTGTAGCTTAATTGCATGTCCCTTAGTCTTTTTACTTTTTGATGGTGTAAACAACAGATCTACATTTAACCGTTCCAGACCATTCATTAATTTATAGACCTCTATCATCTCCCCATTTCAGCCGTCTCTTTTCCAAGTTGAAGAACCCTAACCTTTTAATCCTCTCTTCATAGATGCAACCTTCCATCTCCATTACCATTTTTGTTGCTCTTCTTTGTATCATTTCTAATTCTGCTCTATCCTTTTTAAAATATGGTGACCAGAATTTCACACAATATTCAAGGTGTAACTTCCTTAAGATGTTAAAAACATTTTTGTTTGTGGATTACTATGGTCCCTCTCAGTGACTATAACCCACTGTTAATGACTTCTTATTTCCACCCTTTTGCCCTTTTACCTAATTTGTAATAGTTCCCAATGTAAACCACGTTGATCAAAGGAAAAGGTGGTATATAAATCTGGATAAATAAATAAATAATTATTTCCTTGGTTTTATTCTCAATTCCTTTCCTTAAGATTCCTAGCATTCTATTTACTTTTTTGGCCACCGCTACACACTGGGCGGAAGGTTTCAACACAGTATCCATGATAACGCCTAAATCATTTTCCTTGGTAGTGGTTTGTAAAATGGTACCTTGCATCGTTTTAACCAAATTTTGCGTTCTACTTTCTTAGGTGGATAACTTTGCACTTGTCCAGATTAAATTTTATTTGCCATTTGGAAGTCCAGTATTCTAATTTATCAAGATTCTCTTGAAATTTTTCAATCCTCTTGCATTTTAACAACTTTGAATAATTTTGTGTCATCTGTAAATTTGATCATCTCACTTGTTATTTCTGTTTAAAGATCAATTATGAATATGTTAAAAAGCAGTGAGTCCAGTACAGATCCCTCAGGTACTCTACTATTCACCTTTCTCCATTGAGAAAATTGGCCATTTAGCCCTACTCTCTGCTTTTTATCCTTTAACCAGTTCCTGATCCACAGTACTTCACTGCCTCCAATCCAATGACTTTTTAATTTCACCCAGAGTCTCTCATGAGGGAACTTATCAAAGGCTTTCTGAAAATCCAGATAGAATATGGGTCTGATACTGGGAAACGGGTTGCAGGGCTGCATGTTCCACTTCCCCCGACTGCTAATCATTGGCCTTCTGCCCCATCCTACCTAAATATGGTGTTTTTGTGATGGGGTCCATTTTCTTTGGCATCAATTAGATTTCTTAGGAATACACAGGTACACTACCAAAAAACTGCCTCCAGTTTTGCAACTGATTCCTATAGATTTTGGGGTGCTGAATCCAGGAAAAATAGCCAAAATGTTCCATCACGTCACGTTTTCTTGCAAAATTAGATTTCTTACCCATATAAGGAATGATCACATAATTTCTTTTTAGCCGACTGCAGTTTATTTTCTTGGCCCAAAATAGAGGTTGTAATGGTTAACTAACTAGAAACACTCCCTCATGATATTTTAGAGTGTTTTGTATTCATTTTATACATTAACAGGACAATTGGGAGGCGGGGGGCTAAATCCAGTACTCGCGCTGGCGCATGTTCTTTCCTGTTCGCCTCGCCTCGTTCGCTCGCTCAAACACGGTAGTTGTGACATGAATGTTCCTGTCAAATTTCAGTTTCTTGCAAGTTCATTATTACCTTTTTGTTTGCTCAGTCGTAATCCAGCTTTATTCCGAAGTGGTTCACTACAGTTGTAGTTTGCAGTGCTGTGTATTTGTGATGGCTCACAGAGCCAGAGGTTGCGTCAACTCTCCGGACAGTTTTTGTTTTATTTGTGGGGAATATACCGTGAAAAAGCGGCAGAGGAACATTTCTGCATTTATTAAAAAAGTATATTTCGCCTATTTCGGTTTGAAGTTAGGCGATCAAGACAAACCGTGGGCTCCTCACAAAGTGTGCAAGACATG
Source organism: Ichthyophis bannanicus (assembly GCA_033557465.1). Lineage (NCBI taxonomy): Eukaryota > Metazoa > Chordata > Amphibia > Gymnophiona > Ichthyophiidae > Ichthyophis > Ichthyophis bannanicus. The sequence goes on along the minus strand of CM066035.1, from coordinate 154,249,754 downwards.
TGAGGAAGATCTACGCTTATGGATGAAAGGTAAAAAACAAGCATTTCGTTTCGGAATACCTATGATGTGGCGTGAACAAAGAGACCACAGCAGTGACTGCTATTTTTGCTCTTGCATTGTGAAGGGATACAACTTAAAAAATAAGAACGTAATAAGTTACCCCAACCTTCCCTCAGCAATTAGGCCTATGCCTCATAGCAACGAAGTACCTGTGCCTGAACCACCAAAATCTTTGGATCATATTTGTGTGGACGGTTCTGATCATGATGAGACTCATCAGATGGCTTTTCCCGATGAGTCCAGTACTTCCGAGTTTGAAACTGAACCAGATCCGAAACCTGAACTTTTCTCTCAAGCTGAATTGAATGATTTAGTCCGGGATTTGGGACTCCCAAAAGATGCTGCCCAACTGCTAGGTTCTCGGCTTAAACAGAAAAATCTATTGTCACCAGAAACAACTTTTTATTGGTACCGCAACCGCGAGACACAATTTTTGAAGTATTTCAGCAAAGAGGAAGATTTGGTATTTTGCAACGATATATACGGAGTGATGGAAAAGTTTAAACTCAAGTATGATCCTGCTGAATGGCGGCTGTTCATTGATTCGTCAAAAGACAGCATAAAAGGTGTTCTTCTTCATAATGGCAACACATTCGCTTCAGTTCCTATTGCTCACTCTGTTATTCTCCAAGAAAAATACGAGAATTTGGCCCTGATTCTTCAGAAGATTCGTTATGATGAGCATAAGTGGATGATTTGTGGAGACTTTAAAATTCTATCCATGCTATTAGGGCAGCAATCCGGTTTCACCAAATATCCCTGCTTCCTTTGCTTGTGGGATAGCCGGGCCCGCGACCTACACTGGGGGAAAAAAGACTGGCCAATTCGGGAGTATTTGAGACCCGGTGAGAAAAATGTTCTTCATGAGAGCTTGGTACCTCGTGATAAAATTCTATTACCACCTCTCCACATTAAGTTGGGTCTCATTAAGCAATTCATCAAGTCCCTTCCAAAAGATGGTGAGTGCTTTCGGTACCTTTGCTCAAAGTTCCCCCGACTTTCTGAAGCAAAGCTAAAGGAAGGAGTGTTTGTTGGCCCTGATATAAGGAAACTCATTTCAGATGGAGCATTCGCTGAAACGATGTCTGAGAAGGAAAAAGAAGCCTGGGATTCCTTCAAGGATGTTGTTCTCAAATTCTTGGGGAACAGGCGGGATGAGAACTATAAGGATATTGTTGCCAGGATGCTCAATGCCTTCAAAGAACAAGGCTGTAACATGAGCCTGAAAGTCCATTTCTTGCACTCCCATGTGAACTACTTTCCCGAAAACGTGGGGGGTGTACAGTGAAGAACAAGGTGAAAGGTTTCACCAGGACATCAAGGACGCAGAGAGAAGGTACCAAGGAAGATGGAACACCACTATGATGGCTGATTTCTGCTGGTTGCTGCTGCGGGAAACCCCAGATGAAAAGTACGCCAAGCAGCGCACCAAGAGAAGCATTCGGGAGAAGAAGAAACGGGCCCACCAGGAGATTGATTGACCCAAGAATGACTTTAAAATCTAAACTGTGTTGACAAATATCGTGTTTTTACTAAACTTTGAAATAAAAATTTGCTAGTTATTACCACAGTGTCGGATCTCATTTATTAGAATTTTATTTTCACACCATCGGGTGTTTGTCTTCATGTATTGCAATGGTGCGGTTTGCGTTTTCTATTCTTACATACATACCTGTACAACATTTTTTGCACATTTCTTTGCTTTGCTTTGTGTCTAACCTCGCTCTTATATGCTCAATGTTTGTGCACATGTATGTGGCTGTTTTAAGTGCAGACAATTTTGCTACCATCACAGTGTGTTTTGTTGACATTACTCTATTCTTATGTGCTGCCTTGTTACAATTTTCTTTATTCTTATTTGAATAACTACTAAACAATTAGTATAAAGAATTCATCCAAGAAACTTTTATCTCGATCGCACTCAATCTGAAACATTCATCTCAAACTGCTAACCCAATGTAGCAAAAAATCTGTACGTGATGGAGCAAATTGGTTACCAGATTTGGATTCAGCGCACCAAAAAACGTAAAAATCAATCGAAACATTAGAGGCAGTTTAAAAAAAACTTTTTTTAGTGTACCTGTGTTTATTTGATGGGACCCTCTTCATGAGAGCTGACCATCAATTACAGGGCTATTAAGCCATGACTATCCACATGTTTAGTAATTTTGTTCTTTATAATGGTTTCTACCATTTTTCACAGTACAGACGTCAAGTTCACCAGTCTATAATTTCGCATATCACCCTGGAGCCCTTTTTAAAAATTTGCGTACATTGACCATCCTCCAATCTTCAGATACTACAAATGATTTTAATGAAGGTGTGGTGAGAGACCACAGCTACATAAAAAAGATCTTCTATTAACAGTGTCTCTCTCCTCTCTTTCCTGTGGAGATGAAAGATCCCAACAGAGGGGAAGACCCCCTCCCCCCAATATCAGAAGACCCTCACCCCCATGTTAGGCCTAATAATTAGGCTTTTATATAACAGACCAAAATGAGGAAGTAAATGCAAGGAAACAATAACACTAGTTTAAGTGAATATGATATCTCATCAGGAGGAAGAACTACTACTGTACACTAAGTTTTGAGATGAAATGGCAGACAATTAAATTAATTGGAGCACTTGATTCCGTTTTTAAGTGTGTCAGGACCAGTGGTCCTGGTGGCCCTGTAAGTGATGGTCAGCTCTTATGAAGAGGGACCCATCACATAATCATTCTAAACAATCTGATTGAGTGCCAAAGAAAAAGGACCCCATTATGAAGGCATCATACTTCCCCAATTCCTCACACCGCAAACTCCCATCTCCCTAATTATGTTTGGATGCTTCTGTCCATGCAGTACTACCAAACGAAAGGGCAGCCAGCATGTGTATGCCCTCTACGCTATCACCTCCTCCTCACAAGGCCACCCCCATCAGACTTTCCCTATTCTTCTAAAACCCTGCTACTTCCTTACTCTCCCATACCCTCCACCTAACTTCCCTTCCCCCGACTACTAATCAATGGCCTTCTGTCCCATCCTACCTAAACTGGCCATTGCCCCCCCCCCCCCCTCATGTTATATAGCCCTCAGTCTAATCCTGAGGGCTCCTTTTATTGTGCAACAAGTTCAGATATGTACTATATAATGTTTTCATAGAGCATAGAGGAGAGACGTATACCTCAGCCGCATGGACGGTGTTTTTTGGGATTCCGTTACCGAAATAACAAAGATTTCAGCATTTGATACAGAGCCTCCGGCTCGAAACGCGCGCGTCATGCTTATAATTCCTCTTTTGGAGTGACGGAATGACAAAGTTGAGATTGAGAGTTCTAAGCTAAGTACAAATTTTACGTTGTTTGAGAAATCATTGATTGGTGACACAGGACCATAAAAAAGAAAAAAAGGCAGCTAGCTGCTTGGTGTGGGATAGGTGATAGTGCTATCCCTCCTACAGCATAGCTTCGACAAAAATAATATAAGTAGTGAGGTGAAGTTTTAGTGATTCTTGAATATTTACTGTCTTAATTGTTTCACTATAAGGGTGGTGATATATAGCTATATAATGTTTTCAGCAGTCCATGTTAAAATGAAGAATTATTTAAAAATCTAGCAAATAAATAAATGCTTTTACTATGACCTATCAATGTAGCAGAAGTAAAAAGGAAGCCATTATGGATTTGTTGATTGCTATGAACTAGATTATTACTAAATGCTATTTTCTCTATCATGACTAGAGTGGATTTATTTTATTTTTTTTATTTATTTATTCAACAAGTTGTCTATACTGCCTTATCTTGTATTCAAAGTGGTTTACAATGAACAAATAAAACCTTACATCTAATCACACATGCTAATCTGGGGGATTAGAGTGTGGCACTTATCTCCTAGTTACCAGGATGGTGAGTATATAGAATCTCAGATAATTCATTGAGTAATTGAAGGTCCTGCGGGGTACAAGAGGCTGAGAGTTTCATGTAGATTCTGAATGACTCTACCATTATTACACCATTAATAGTTTCTTTTGCATTTGTCTTGTGTATACAGGTGCATTTTTACTTTTCCATGAGTGTCGGACTCTCACACATGATGGTATGACAGGTGCAATAGTGTAAATTTTTTATTGTGTGCTTCAATTGGAGCTTTCATTGTGTGCCTGCTCTCTCTGTCCTCTGAGGGTCATTTGGTCATTTTGACTCTGTGATCGGGGCACAGTTCCTATTGCCTGCACATGAAATGTACAAGTAAGGAGAGAATGAGCATCAGGAATGTGGCTAAAATCTTTCCAAATGTTATGTTTCATGCTGCTGTCTTTTCTTTCCCAAGGATATTCTGTAAAGACGTCTCTCTTTTGAGCAATCGAATCTGTATGTAACTGGATTTCTCTGCTTTCTGATCCTCTGCTTAAGTAGTGTTGGCGAGATCCACAGGGTCATATTTGTGTTTCTATAAGGGCACATTTTAGAAAGAAAAGGTCAGTGAAATTTGCGACATCCATTTCAGAACATCTCAAAATTTAGTGGGATGCGCAGCATAGAAGGTGGGCACATGTAAGTGCCTTGTAAAATCTGCCTATCTTCGCCTTTAAGAAAACACGTGTCGTATATGGACACCTGGCCACATAGACGTGCCTGCGGCACAATTTAACAACACACCCTTGTATCTCTCTTCCCTTTATACAACTCAGCCTGCCAAGTTGCAAATAGGAATGTACAAAGGTGCAGGGGGCATGAGAAATGCCTTTTTACTTGCTACCAAGGCTTTGGGGGAGTAAGAGAGCATTCCCCTCTGCACATTTGCCAAAACAAGCACTTTTCAGAGCAATTGAACATGCATAAATCAAGGACATAAAGGCATAGAACCACAATGACATTAATCATGTAAAATAATTTGCACACAATGTATTTCCGTTAAAGGAACTCCATATTTGCAAAATATACATAATTTATTGGTGACTACGATAATGGTAGTGATGCATACTAGGGGAGTTTAATTAACCTAAAATGCTCTATTATTTAGTGGATGTTAGCTCATGATTATTTCTGAACAGCTTCTACTACCTTGTGCATACCTACTGTGACAAAGAAAGGGTAACAGTATAAAGTGATACTTTCTACCAGATGTAAGGATAAAAACTGGAGAAAAGACAGAGGAGCTGGAATAGAGACGTGGAGCCCGATTCAGATAGGGGGACATCCAGGCCATTCGGATGTCCTCAAGGAAGACAAGCCCATTTGGATCCAATTCTGAACCGTGGGAACAAACGTTCCTGCACTGCACAGAATCGTGACCGTGGATGGCCCATCATGATCCTGCCACCTATGGAGATGTCCTCTCCGCAGGCGCCCCTGACTCACACAGCTTCGGCCAATCTTTTCCCCACCGCCCGACCCACAGCTGGCCTACTGGCACTGTATTGAGTGGCAGGGAACCCCCGCTCCATCGGGCCCCGGCGGGATCCCAGGCCCGATCACTGGATTTGTGTTGCTTATTCCACATTTGAGGTGGAATAAACAGCACGTTCCCTTTGACTCAGCAGGACGTACAGGGCCATGACCTGAATTGGCCCTGTACATCCTGCTGGGCTGGCCCACCCCACTCCACCTGGATCCCGCCCCCTCTCCCCCCCCCCCCCCTGCCGGCTCTCCCTGCCCTGATGCTCAGGATGTATGGAGAGAGCCGGAGGAGGAATCGGGCCTGGATGGCTTACGGGGCTGCATGTCCCACTGGAACATGCAGCTCCGCAACCCGCGTCTCAGAATCGGGCCCTTTGTCTAATGACTAGAAATTACAAGATAGGGTATGCTAGAAATTTTTTTTTATTTAATTGATGTCCTTATTTTCTTTTCTTGTGTTTTTTTGTTCTTACTGTATCTTTCATATCATTTTGGTTTTACATGAAAAGCCAATTTCATGCACCTAAAATTTACTTTATTCATATAAAGGGCATGAAACAAAATAAAATGAATGTTCATCCTCCTGCAAAGTCTTTGTTGTTGTCATTAAGTGCTGTTAAGTCATGACGACCCTCTAGATAGTTGTCTTAAACTGTGTTGGGTCTTCAGTCAGGTGGCTAGTTGTTAATAGAGTAGCATCCATAGTTGTTATTCTATCAATCCAAAGAAAGAGATAAAGGAAAGGTAAATATTCTGAATGAGTGTGCCATTTCAAGACTGCAGAACTAAAGTATTAGATGTCATCTCTGGATACATGGGGGTGTATCATCTTTTTTTTGGGGGGGGAGATATATGCGACATATGGTAACAGTGAATTACAGAGTTCTTTTCTATCAGTGTATATAATACAATTACTGTTAGCAGAAGAAAAAATGAGGAGATCATTTTAGAAGTGTTGTATGACATCTATTTATTTGTTTAGAAAGCTAATTTGCATATGTAAATGAGCATACATGTATAAGTAGTGACTTTTAGGAAAACAGCCATGGATATTTAAGCTGCAGTCACGTGAACTTAAAGGACTCGGTATGGCCATTGAATGAAAGCATGTTTTTTGGTGCATGAATAGTCAGAGCAGGGGGTATGTCTTCTGTACCTGTACAGCTATGTGTGTGGCTATTAGTGATTGTCCTGTTTAAAGTTTGTATAAGAGAATGCTGCCAACTTTGAAAATATGGAGACACTGGTTTTGAAAAGTATTTTGATGATAGAGAAGAAAAGGAGGTTTATTCATGGGATAAAAAACTCCTGATACAGCTAGTTAGATGCCTTGTGAATCGAAGAACTTTGTCGAGCACTGGATGGTGGCCAATGGATATGAATTATGAATTATGAACTTTCTTTAAAATTTTCCTATGAATTTTGTATGAAATAGTTTGATTTACTGTGATGAAACAGAGATACAATTGAAGTTTTCATGATGAACTACAATAGTTTTGATGAGCTCAGATTTTAAAATATTTAAAATGTATAAAATACAATTTTTGGCGAATATGAAATATTAACAAAAGTAATAGATTTTCAAAATTGAATACAAGTTTTTTCTGGATCTATGATGGCCGATATGAGTCTTAGGGGTATGTTTACTAAGGAGCGTTAAGGGAACACCAGATTATGAGGGTAAACAGCAGCGTTAAGAGTGTTTGTGTGTGATAAAGGACAGGGCAGAGAGTAGGTGCACCGGCATTAAAGGAACAAGGCATCACTTATCGGGTACTAAGAGGATACTGGGCATTAAGGAGCCAATCGTGCACCTTACTGCCCGAAAAAGGCAGTCATCAACACAGGATAAGGGAGCCTGTCTGAAAGTGACATATCAGGGACTGTATGGAGGACTGGCTCAACCACTAGGCAAACTAGATGGTTGTCTATGGTAGCTACTTCCAGAGGGCAGCCAAAGCAGGGTAATTCAAGCTAAATAATGGAGTTTGACAGCGAGAGGGGATGTAAAGCTTGATGTTTGCCTAGGGCACCAACAATCTGAACCAACTGTAGGACTGTCCCTGGCTGCATGGATGAAAAGGTAAGAGGAAATGGATCCCAGTGACCCAAATGCTTCTTATGTGTCATACAGTATGTGAGAAGATAATGTTGCAGCCAGTGATACTGTTGAAGTGACAAGTAGTCTATGAATGTGCCCTGATGTCAGTGAGTGGTTTTGGATCATTTGTAAGAGTGCCTACAGAGAGGCTCCAAGGCCCTGATGTGTCCAAGAAAGGCATGACAGTGCAGGAGTGCTGCTGTGCACAGTATGCACATGATAAATGTGAATGATGTGTAGTTATGGTAAGAAGCTAAGTGGGTTGTGCATGTTGTAACATCTGACAAAGGTAGACATGACTGAAGCAGATGGTCATATGTGAATAGATATGAGCAATGCTGTATGTAGCAACATGACAAGAGTGTATGCATGTTATCTGGAAATAGGAAAACACAAGGAGCAAGAGACGTGCAATGGTCACAGGATACCTTTATTGATAAACCCCAACGCGTTTCGGCGAACGCCTTCCTCAGTGGGAATACAGTATGATGCAGCAGTCGAAGATTTTAAAGACATATAAATAAAGCACAGGATTACTCAACACGTGTATCGCACTATGGTATTCCCCCTGAGGAAGGCGTTCGCCGAAACGCGTTGGGGGTTTATCAATAAAGGTATCCTGTGACCATCGGACGTCTCTTGCTCCTTGTGTTTTCCTGATTGACCCAGCAAGAGCAGTTCTGCTCTTCCTTGTGCTTGATATTATCAGGAAATATGCATGAGCCCTAAATAAAATCCCTCAAGACTGGGGGACCTGTTGCTTTTCCTGTCATAATGAAATATGGATATGTATGTGAGTGTAAGCATTACACATAAACAATTTGTCTTGTAAATGTCAAGAAAGAATCATTTATGATCATTATGATCTCATCCCTCTCACTTGGAGCCCCTACCTTTGGTCTATGAATTACAGTGGCTCATTCATATCAACTACAATAGTTGGCTTCTTTAATTTACAAATTCTCCGGGCTTGTCCCATGCTTGTTAAAATCCAAATACTGTCCTTGTCTCTATCACCCCCACTAGAAAACTATTCCATGCATGTATCACTCTTTCTGTAAAGAAATATTTCAGCATATTACCTCTGAGTCGATCCCCTTCACCCTCATCCAATGTGGCAGTCAGAAAATGCTCAACACCCAAATCCAAGAAAATATCTGGGTGAGCAGGAGCATCCGCATGTGCACAGACCATAAAATTACACAGGTATAATGTTGATCCAAGCTATGAGAGCATGACTGTCCCAAAATTGGTCTGTTGTGTGACAGAAGTTAACCCAGCCTATGTCCCTAATATAGCTCTAATGTGATAAAGCACTGCAGCCCCTGCAGATGGCATGACAGCAGCTGCAGATTTGGCACTCCACCATCAAATATGGGAACTTGGCCTGCTGCGGTGTGCTGTGGTCTGCCTAGATGGAGTTTGGAGGGAGAGAAGCTGGGCTACATGTCTGAACTCCTGTGGTATGGCAACATGGCCAAATGCCATCAGTATGGGATGAGCCAAGTCAAATGCTTGTATGGGATGTCTGAGAAGATAAGCCAAATGCATAGGAAATCATGAATGTGAAAAATAACATGCATATCGCCTGCTGAGGGTTGTAAGCAGCCACTCACGGGTCACTTCACAGAGCATATTTACAATCAGGGCCCGTGTGTTCTGTCAAACTGACTGATCAAAACTAAGACAACTGCATGTTATAACCCCTGATGAGTCAACACAGGCTGTGCTCATGGAATGAAGACTGTTGCCCTAGCTCAACAGGGTGATTCCATATCTTTGTCAAGTGTCATGCTGTGACACTCATGTACCTGTTTCCTCTGCTACCACAGTTGCAAAGCAACTGCCTCATACACCCAAAGTTGGGAGTTCAAGACTCAACAACGCCAAGCAGAGCTGGCCCACTCATTAGTGAAACCACATGTCTGGGTAGGACTGTAGCATGAGTCATGACTCCTAGAAAAAGATTTACAAGCACCAGCATTTCCCACATTGTGACTGGATCAATGCAGGTCCCCTTGTGGCCTGCAGCTGAAGCCCTTCCAGAATAATATCCTGTCAGAGGGGGGTTGGATGTTATGTATGAAGGACAGGGGTTGGGAGAGTCCAGCCTTGAGGGAAAATGCATGTAACATATCAAAGCAATTGGCATGAATGAAGTTGATGGTGATTGGCAATACTTTGGCTTGGGGGAGTCTGTGTGGACCAAAGGCAATGATGCTGTATGTTGGAACTTCGAAGTCCTGGACCCCTGCAATGCATGCAGTGCTGCATCTGATCTATTGAATGATTACTATTAGGCCCCATCTCCAAGGTGAGATGATGTGCGGAGGTCTGTACTGAAGGCCTGCCAAAGGTGGCAAATTTCATTAGGACATCCCTGATGCCAATATGTATATTGCATGTGCTATACATATTGGCATCAGGTATATATATATTTCTGGCCCACATTAGCAAATACTATCTTATACAGATGTGATGTGTAATGACTAAGGAAGGGAAGAAAGGGAAAGGATTGTACAAATCTAGATGTGAACACCTTACAATAGATGTTGAAGGCCATTGATAGTGTGATAGGAAATGATGTTAATGCAGAGGCACTGCCAAATTGCTGACTACATAGAATGTATGATGCTTTGGGATCCAAAGATGTAAGACTGTTCTGTCATATAGTCTGACAAGCATGGACTGTGCCCCTGTGCCTCTGCATCCCTGTCCTGGCTCTTTGTAGATCATGTGAGCTTCATAATGTTGCTGTCATTTGATTCATTGGGTGCCACAAATCCTGGAAACCCTATGGGTCATGTTGCCCTGCAGCAGCTTCCCTACATATTTGCATTAGGTGCTCTAATAATTAGATAGTGGGACATACATTCATGCACTGCCTGACAATTTAAGTAGGCCATGATGACAGGAGATGATAGTGAATAATACGTATGTGTGGCATGCAAATGTCAAATGCTCTGCAATCAAATAGGGTTTGGCCACATTGGGGGTGTTAGCCCAGCAGCTGTACTGTGATACCTCATGGCATCACAGACTCGCTTACATGAATTGACTCCATTGGTGTCAAGTCATGTCTATGAAATGACCTGTCTGTCATATTCTGCATATGAAGCAAAGAAAGGATATGTGAACATGTTTGCAGGTCACCATCACAGGAGTGGGATATATCAATGTGTACTGCATATATGTGAAGGAGGCAAAGAATTTGGCCAGCAGGTATCATGTATTATTGCTAACATGTTTGCTTGTTTGTTGACATGGTTGTTTGTGATAGTGGTTACAGATGTGTGTTGAGCCACCATAGATTGCTGGTTTGATTCCCACATGTTTGAGTCTTGAAGGACTACAAAAGGGGACTGCTATTTCTGAGAAAGATCTGCAATAGTGAGTATATACTTCTGGGAATTTTTCTGAAGGGAATTCTTTGGATTAAAGCTAATTAATCTGTGAACCCAGTGCATTTGTTAAATCAGTCAGGGCCTTAGTAGCAGCAGTTTAAGTTTACATTTAAAACACAGAAGAGAGCTTTCTGGTTAAATTTAGAACCCAGCAGAGAGCTTGTAGTTTAAATTTCATACTAAGTCAGAGCCTAGCAGCAGCAAAGAGCTTTAATTTAAATCAAATCAGAATATAACAGCATAAAAGGCAAAACAGGATCAGTATTCTTTGAGCAATAAATAAAGTCTTATAAAGACTTTTACAAAGAGGTCTTCTACCTAGGGGGCAAGAGACCTATGAAACTTTTTAAATAGGTGTTAAACAAAGGTGGCAGGTCAAAAGGCCAGCAAGGACTGTTAATCACCCAGGAAGCTGGTCACAGCTTACCTCAGAAGCACAGGCATAAAGAGTTCAACCTGAATGCTGTGATCCTCAGTCTTGAAGGACTACAAAAGGGGACTGCTACTTTTGGAGAGAGATTTGCAATAGTGAGTATATATTTCTGGAAATTTTTCTGAAGGGAATTCTTTGGATTAAAGCTGATTAATGTGTGAACACAGTGTTTTTGTTAAATTAGTAAGGGCCTAGTAGCAGCAGTTTAAGTTTAAATGTAAAACACAGAAGAGAGCTTTCTGGTTAACTTTAGAACACAGAAAAGAGCTTTCTGGTTAAATGTAATACTCATTCAGGGCTTAGTAGCAGCAGAGTGCTTTTAGATTAAATTTAAAACAGAGAAGAGAGCTTTCTGGTTAAATTTAGAACCCAGCAGAGAGTTTCTAGTTTAAATTTCATACTAAGTCAGAGCCTAGCAGCAGCAAAGAGCTTTAATTTAAATAAAATCAGAATATAACTTAGCATAAAAGGCAAAACAGGATCAGTATTCTTTGAGCAATAAATAAAGTCTTCTAGAGACCTTTACAAAGAGCCCTTCTACCCAGGGGGCAAGAGACGTGTGAAACTTTTGAAATAGGTGTTAAAGGCAGGTGGCAGGTCAAAAGGCCATTTTGAAAGACTACTTCTATTGAAGAAAGGACTGTTAATCACCCAGGAAATTGGTCACAGCTTATCTTAGAAGCACAGGACAGGGTACTGTGTAGCAGCCATCTTTTAATAAGGGTTATTTCCCTCCCTCCCTCGCCAGCCCCACCCACTCTTGGGATAATCGTAGCTTTATTGGTACTTACACATCTTAGAGGGAAGGAGGTGCTCTCAGATGCAGTTCTTTATCCAAATCAGTCATACATTAAGGAACTGAAATTAATTAAGCTTCAGGTGAACAAGGTATATTAAACGCAATAGGTATACTTTTATTAGTATAAGTATCCACAGCAACCACAGAACTTACTAATCTAAACACAAGCTTAAAACTAAGATGCAGACAGCAGTCCAGCAGCGAGATGGGGGCTTTCCAGTCTTTTGCATTGAGTGTCACATGTATGATTTTCTACCATTTGATTAGAGGTCTTAGGTGTATACTAGGTGCAAGTAGCTCTTTCCTCTCAGGGAATGAGTCCATTCTCTAGAGGCTAGAGTAGCAGACTTGGAAGACATAAGAAAGACAGAGAGGTACACAGATGAAACCTACAGGGATATAGTCCTGAAGTCCTGAAGTTGTTAAGTGCCATAAGCACCTTAAAAATGAAAATAAGATCAAATATGTAAAATATAGAAAACGAGAATATAAAAAATGTGAAAATTCATCCTGTGTCAACTAAGAAAGCTAAAAAATAAAAAGCCAAAAACCAAGAGGGAGAGTGAAAAGGAAAGAAAAAAGAGGGGGGAGAAAGAAAAAAGAAGGGGAAAGTGGAAGGGATAGGAAATAAGGGTGAGAAAGGGGGGAGGAAAAGATGGTAAAAGGAAAGGGTGGAAGGAGGGGAAACAGAGAAGGAGAAAGGGAGGGGAATTGGGAAAGGGAAAGATGAGGAGGGGAAGGTGATATGAAGAAGGAGGAGAAGGTGAAGAATGGGAAAGAGAAAAGAGAGGAGTAAGGCAAAGGGAGTGAAGAAGGGTACATAGAAGGAGAAGGAAAAACAATGTGACTGCATATTTAAATGTCCATCCAGCCATGTACTGCAGAAAAGGAAATGAATGAATCAATCTTGAAGGACTAGAAAAAGGGACTGCTACTTCTGGAGAGAGATCTTCAATTGTGAATATATACTTCTGGGAATTTTCTGAAAGGACTTCTTTGTATTAAAGCTAATTAATCTGTGAACCCAGTGTTTTTTGTTAAATCAGTCAGGGCCTAGTAGCAGCAGTTTAAGTTTAAATTTAAAACACAGAATAGAGCTTTCTGGTTAAATTTGGAACCCAGCAGAGAGCTTGTAGTTTAAATTTAATAGTCACTTTAAAACACAGAAGAGAGCTTTCTGGTTAAATTTAGAACCCAGCAAAGAGCTTGTAGTTTAAATTTCATAATAAGTCAGAGCCTAGCAGCAGCAAAGAGCTGTAATTTAAATCAAATCAGAATATAACTTAGCATAAAAGGCAAAACAGGGTCAGTACTCTTTGAGCAACAAATAAAGTCTTCTAGAGACTTTTACAAAGAGACCTTCTACCTAGGGGGCAAGAGACCTGTGAAACTTTCAATAGGTGTTAACACCAGGTGGCAGGTCAAAAGGCCATTTTGAAAGACTCCTTCTATCCAAGAAAGGACTGTTAATCACCCAGGAAGTTGGTCACAGCTTACCTCAGCAACACAGGACAGGGTACTGCATAGCAGCCCTCTTTTAATAAGTGTTATTTCCCTCCCTCCCTCCCCAATACCCACCCACCCCTGGGACAATCGTAGCTTTATTGGTACTTACACATCTTAGAGGAAAGGAGATGCTCTCAGGTGAAGTTCATTATCCAAATCAGTCATACACTAAGGGCCTGAGATTAATTAAGCTTCAGGTGAACAAGGTATATAAAACGTATTAGGTACAGTTTTATTAGTATACATATCCATAGCAGCCCTCAGTAAGTAAAGAACTTAGATCTAAACACAAGCTTAAAACTAAGATGCAGACAGCAGTCCAGCAGTGAGATGGGGGCTTTCCAGTCTTTTGCATTGAGTGTCACATGTATGATTTTCTCCCAGTTGGTGAGAGGTCTTATGTGTGCACTAGGAGCAAGGAGCTCTTTGCTCTCAGGGAATGAGTCCGTTCTCAAGAGGCTAGAGTAGAAGACTTGGAAAACATAAGAAAGACAGAGAGGTACATAGATGAGACCTACAGGGATATAGTCCTGAAGTCCCACCTCCAGTCTTACAGCATCCCTGTTGCCATGGAGGAGAGAGGTCACGTGACAGGAAAGCATCACCCTGGTGTGGCAGGAAGTGATCCTGTATCTAGCACCTGTCCTCCAGGTGATGTAAAACCCTCTAGCACTGAGGAAGATTCTCCAGGGCCATGTGCCCATGAGGGAAGGGTTAGGACAGCTGTTATAGTTGGTGATTCGATCCTTAGGCATGTAGATAGCTGGGACATGGACGTGAGGACGTGAGGATCGCCTGGTAACATGTCTGCCTGGTGCAAAGGTAGTGGACCTCACGTGCCACCTAGATAAGGTCTTAGATAGTGCTGGGGATGAGTCTGCTGTCTTGGTACATGTCGGTACCAATGACATAGGAAAATGTGGTAGGGAGGTTCTGGAGGATAAATTTAGGCTTTTAGATAGGAAGTTGAAATTCAGAACTTCCAGCATAGCATTCTCCGAAATGCTTCCCATTCCATGTGCATGACCCAAAAGGCAGGCAGAGCTCCAGAGTCTCAATGTGTGGATGAGACAATGGTGCAAGGATGAGGGGTTTGGATTTGTTAGAAACTGGGGAACATTCTGGGGAAAGGAGGGGCTCTTCTGAAGGGATGGGCTTCACCTTAACTGGGATGGAACCAGTCTGCTGGCATTAACCTTTAAAAAGGAGATAGAGCAGCTTTTAAACCAGATAATAGGGGAAAGCTGACAGTCGCCCAAGAGTGCATGGTTCGGAAGAATGTATCCTTGAAGGATACTACCAAAAGCAGAGAGGTTCCAAAAAAGAGTAAAGCAGCCCAAATGCCCTTGAATATGGACGAGACAGAGCTGAAAGATTCCAAATTACCCATGGCTACCAATCGCCAGATTAATATGAATAAAATACCATCTCTAAAATGCTTGTATGCAAATGCTAGAAGTCTAAAAAATAAGATGGGAGAGTTAGAATATATAGCACTGAATGAGAGGTTAGATATGATTCAAATCTCAGAGACATGGTGGAAGGAGGACAACCAGTGGGACACTGTGATACCTGGGTACAATCTATATCATAATGATAGAGCTGATGAAATTGGTGGAGGGGTTGCGCTCTATGTTAGAGAGAGCATTGAGTCAGAAAGGATTAAAGTTTTGCAGGAAACTAAATTCACTGTAGAATATCTATGGATTGAAATTCCATGTAAAAAGTGGAAGGTGATGGCAGTTGGTGGTGTACTATCGACTGCCTGGCCAGAATGAACAAATTGATGATGAAATGCTCAAAGAAATCAAGAAAGCTAACAAATGCTATAGCACAGTAATAATAATGGGTGATTTTAATTACCCCCGTATTGACTAGGTCAGTGTCACGGCAGGACATGCTAGGGAGATAAAGTTCCTAAATGAAATAAATGACTTCTTCTTGGAGCAGCTGGTTAATGAATCGACCTGAGGGGAATCCATATTGGACCTAGTCCTTAGTGGAACACCAGATCTGGTGCAAGAGATAAGGGTGTTGGGGCCACTTGGCAATAGTGATCATAGCATGGTCACATTTGATTTAATTAGTGGAGGAGGGATGGAAAAGAAATCCACAGTACTACCTTTTAACTTTTGAAAGGGAGACTATGATAAAATGAGGAAAATCATTAAGAAAAAACAAAAAGGAGCAGTTGCAAATGTTAAAGACTTATGTCAAGCTTAGAAGTTTTTGAAAAATACTATCTTGGAAGCCCAGACCGGCTGTATTCCAAACTTACAGAAAAGTGGAAGTATAAAAAACTGCCAGCATGGTTTAAAGGTGAGGTCTGAGAGGCTGTTGTTGCCAAAAAAGCATCTTTCCGGAAATAGAAAAAAGAGCCAAATGATGAAAACTGCAAACAGCACAAGCACTGGCAAGGTAAATTCAAAGCATTGATAAGGCAGGCAAAGGGATAATTTGAGAAGAAACTTGCTGAAGAAGCAAAAACGTGTAATAAAGACTTTTTCAAGTACATTCATAACAAAAAAACCTGTGAGAGAGTCAGTTGGTCCATTAGATGATAGAGGGGTTAAAGGGGCACTAAGAGGAGACAAGGCAATAGTGAAGAGACTAACTGAATTAATTATTTGCTTCAGTCTTTACTGAGGAAGATGTAGGGATGTTACCCATGACTGAAGTGGTATTTAAAGGTGTGGAAGAATTGAAAGAAATATTGATACATCGGGAAGATGTATTACAACTATTTGATAAACTGAAGAGTAGCAAATCACCTGGACCAGATGATACGGCCAAGGATGTTGAAAGAACTGAAATATGAGATTGCAGACCTGCTATTAGTAATCTGTGAACTATCATTAAAATCATCTGTAATACCTGAAGATTGGAGGATGGCCAACATAACATCAATTTTTAAAAAGGGTTCCAGGAATGATTCGGGAAACTACAGACTGGTGAGCCTGACATCTGTATCAGGAAAAATGGTAGAAACCATTATAAAGAACAAAATTTCTGAACATGTAGATAGTCATGGCTCAATAGGAGACAACCAACATGGCTTTAGCCAAGGAAGATCTTGTCTTACTAATATGTTATGTTTTTTTGAAGGTGTGAATAATCAGGTAGACAAAGGTGAGTCGGTTGATATCCCTACAGGCTTCACTCCTGGGGTTCTGGTCTCCCATGTGGGGATGGATGATGATCTGGAGAAGCCCAACTGCCACCCTCCAACCTCTCTAGATGATCAGCCACCTTTGTTACCTAGGTGGTTAGCAGCTCCACAGACATTGTCAGGTCATGTTGTGCCTGAATATTGGCTGCCATTGCCAGAGCCATGGCACTGTCAGGGTCACCTAGCCAAACACTACACATAAATGGGGTTTGGGTGGAAGCCTCTGATAGTGATGTGAATGAGGCAGTGGCTGCTGGCACAGATGCCTGCATGTCAGACCCTGGTGTACTGTGGAGCAGCTGACCCTGCTCCCCGGGGTTCTTTCTTCAGCCAGGGGTCCTTGAACTAAGGGGGAGGCAGGATGGAGTTAGTTGTTGCATCCTGGGTCCTGCAGGTTTGCCTCTCCTGTATGGGCATTGTGATCTGTCCATTGGCCTCCTCCTCCATGGCCTTGTCCTAAGTCTCCTCCAGCCCCCCCCCCCCTTCCTTTGGCCCAGCATCCTTCTGTCCCAGGATGGCCAATTCCTCCTCAGGGAGGTTATCTTCCTTCTCCTCTGCCATTCTCCTGGGGTAATTGGGTCTTCCTCAGGTTCCACAGTAGTCTACTGAGCTTCACTGTTCCCTGCAGCTGCTTACAAAGGCCTGGCCTCTGTGAAAATAAAACATACAGTTAGCATGAGCCACATCACACATAAGGCATTATCAGGGGTCTCTCTCCAATTGTCACCTGACATTGTGACATGCTTAACATAAAACAATCACTTTGGTAGCTCACAGCAATTACTGAAGAACTAGCAAGTGTGATGCACTCAGAGCATATGATGTTGGCACATGCTGAGCCATATAGTCAATAATGTAGACACATGCAGCATGCAAATGACCTCACCATGTATGCAGAATAGCAGAAATATTAATAGCTGATGATTTGCTGTGACTGCATCATTATGCATCATTATATCTAGAATCCAGCTGTTAGGGCAGGTCATGTTTGGAAGATGGCCTGCCACAATATGTCATTGTAGATGATCTTGCAGTCAGTACACATATATATTTTTTTGGAAAGGGTGGTTCATGTGGGTGCATCAACAACTATCCTTGCTCTTTGCATGTACTGGATACAACACAGTAGCAGAGGTATAACAGCAAACACTCATATCTGTACTCTTCTTCAAGTTACCCTGATTCCCTCATAGAACACCACTAATTACATAAGCAGCTCAATCCCTTGGAAGCATCTGTACATCATCCTTCTCATTTGTATGGTATGGAAACTTCAAAGTAGACCTCACACTGTGAGCAACATGTACACCTATGACCAGGATTTGCATCCTGAACATGTTCATACCATTCTACACTAGCTGCTAGATTGTATATCTTTTCACCTGGAACTGTTTCCCTTGCCTGGGAGATATATGCCTCTCCAAGGAATGATGTCAACAGTTCTGTTGTATTGACAGAAATGGAAGGCAGCACACTACCACAGGTATGACTTTGGCTGCGATCCCGTGTCCAAACCCTCATCCATTTGTCTCAATGCAATTAGCAAAAAAAAGTCCATTGGGAAAATTTCCCACAGCATAAGTTTTCTGAAATGCAATATTGTAGCCAAGGCTGATATGTACTCATGCAATAGAACTGTTGATATGTTGGAATATGAGAAGTGAGGGGACATCGTCCACGTAGATGTAGAGTCAGCAGCTCTGAGCATGGAGGCAAAATGACATGATGTTATAACTGTCCTTCTATATTTGTTCTGGGGTACATAGTACAAAAGATCACATAATTTCCTCGTATCCTGACCACATGAATTTGAGCTGTGCTATAAGGAACATTTTAGAAATCATCACTATTGTGAGACACCATTGAAGGGACACTGATATAGAAAACATTAACTTTATGTCTGCAGGATGGCTGCAGGGACCTGGGTGGGCAGTAGATGTGCTAACCTCTAACATCTGACCCCAATTGCATGTGCATCAACCAATTACCTCAATTACTAAGAAAATGCTACCTCTATGGGTCATACTACAAATGAATGTGGGTAAGTGTGACAGAACTTGGACAAAACAGATATATATACACACACCTTAAACAGCACCCTAATTCTGTGATAATGGCATAATTTGTCCAAGGAAATGTCAGCCCTGATGTGAGGACACTGTGTGTTCTGGTTGGTGGGTATATGCAGCTGGAGAACATCATGTGCATGGACTCTGTAGGCTTTGTGATGGAGAATGTCTCATGTGTGTTGGTGTCACAGCTGCAGGTTCATCATCACCTTAGCAAACATACATCACAGCTGCTGACCTATGGATTTTAAGTGCTATGGTTATGGTTAAGGCATTTGATATACCACCCTTTACTTATACACCAGAGCGGTTTACATGTATATACTAACAGGTACTTCTTTTATTCCCTTGTCCCTGAAGGGCTCACAATCTAAGTGTACCTGAGCCAATGGAGAGTTAAGTGGCTTGCCCAAGGCCACAAGGAGTGGCCATGGGACTGGAGGCCAAGTCCCTCTGGCCTGAGGTTACTTGTCACCATGTGGGAATTGAACCCCTGGCCCTCTGGCCTGAGGTAACCTGTCCCAACCACTGAGCCACTCCTCCCTTGTGACATGATGATGTACATCACTTGAATTCCTATCCAGTTGTGTGGGTGAATGGTGCCTTTGCAACAATGTGCATGATATTAGTCTGATCATGTTCATGTAATCCCTTAGGCCAGGACATCATTGCCGTGCTGCAGTCAGTATGGTACGTGTTCACAAAGGTGGTTCTATAGACACTCTCATGTGAACAAATGACCATAGGAGTCCACATGTCATCTACATATGGAGTGGAGGAGTGACTTAGTGGTTGGGGCAAGGTACTTCAGGTCAGAAGGTCAGGGGTTCAAATCCCACTAGAGGACAGCAACCTTGGGCCAGAAGGACTGGGGTTTCTAGACCCACAGGTGCTCCTTGTGGTCTTGGGCAAGCCACTTAACCCTCCATAGCCCATGTTCCCTGTAAAATAGTTATTCTCCAAGTTATAATGCCCTGTTCAATGTAATTTCAGTTTGTTCAATGTAAACCACATTGATGCAGAATAGCACAGTATATAAGAGAATGTAAATAAATAAATAACATATACATTCACATCAAATGAAAAAGCAAGTAGGAGCTCAGAAGTCTTCCACAATTGCAATTATGAAACCAACTGACATGTTCATTGTATTTATTTAGCAGGTTTGTTTATACCGCTGTATCACTCTGCAAAGCAGTTTACATTGTAACTTAAACTTGGTAACATACATTAAACAAGGATATTGATAACTTTGATTTTTCTGAGGTAATGGAGGGTTAAGTGACTTGCCCAAGGCCACAAGTAGTGCTAGTGGGAATCAAAACCTGGTCTCTTGGTTCACAAGCCAGTGCTGTAACCATTAGACAATGATACATGATACATTAGACCTACCCTAATTGTCATAGTGCTGATACATGTTCAGATACATTGCTGATACATTTCAGATACATTGTTGATACATTGTCATATCTCTACAACCTGGCATAAACCTGCCTTATTGTCCTGTTCGCTGTAATCCTGTAAATGCTGTACTTAAATCTGCTGTCCCTGTGTCTAGAGTAATTTGCCTTACATAGAACACCCCAAAATGCATCCAATCCTGTCCCTAACCCTTATCCTCCTTACACCCTGGGCCCCCAATCTATCACATGCATTGAACCCTGGCATTAATCACATCTCGATCCTCCACAACAATGGAAGAAGATGGTCCGAAATCCCCCGTCACACCACAGCTAAAACTAATACATTCCATCCACACCTTCTACATATCCCTCTGCAGAGCATTAAGAAGAACCAAACCGAGAAATACAATTACCAATGCCTACTCAAGTGCGCACTTATAAATGCTAGATCACTACGCTCAAAATGGTCTATAGCCAATGACCTGATAACCCAATGTGACCTCGATATTCTAATGATAACTGAGACATGGCTATCCAACTGTGATAACGTCCTCATCAATCAGATGTCACCACCAGGATTCTCTCTCTATGCCTGACATAGGACCAACCAGAGGGGAGGCGGTACACTCATTTTTGCCAGATCCGAACTCCAATTTATACTAAGCAACACCACTAGCACACCCTACCTGGACATGATCTCCATATCAAACGAGCACTGTACAATCAACCTACTGTACCGAGCACCAACACCATCACCAGACAATCTACCGTCAATAATCGACCTCACCTGTGACTCAAACAACCCACGCTCTCTAAACTGGCTAATAGGGGATTTCAACCTGCCTTCCCTACAAGATACGCATTCCTCAGCCTTCCTCGAAGCAATGAACGAGCTGGGCTATGAGCAACTCATCAACTCTCCCACCCATAGTAAGGGGAGTATACTGGACCTGATTTTCGCTCCCCAGACTGCTGTCAACTCAACCAAAAGCCTTCTTATTTCCATAGCACCTGTACCCTCATCCGACCATAACCTACTCCTATTCCACATACCCAGTAACTACCTCAGCAATAACAACAATATAGCATATGTCCCTCCTAGAACCATAACAACACGCTTTCGGCCCCTCGTTAAGAATAAGGCCCTCGAGAAGATCTTACCTCTCCTTACCAATGCATCCCTCGACCCAGACAAATTGGTATCTAACTGGGATGACGCTCTCAGAGCTGCCGCCTGCCTCCCATCCACTAGCAAGAGACCAACGAAGTGGGAACACGCACCATGGTACTCCTAAGACCTGCGAGTATCACTTCTCCACCTATGCAAGCTTGAGAGACAGTGGCGCCACACCTGCACCTCCATTGCACTCTGTGCATACTCCTTACACCTACAAACACACCGAGAAAAAATGATGGAAAAAAGAAAACAGTACCACTCAGAGATACTAAAGCGGTCAATGAACAGACCACATGACCTATTTAGTATTGTAAAATCCTTAACAGGAGATCCAGCACTAGCTCAATCACCCATGCCCCAGCCGCAGGACTATTCCAGCTATCTACAGTCGAAGATGATCCAGACTAACATGAATGCAACCACCATAATCCTCTCCACCCCGCATGAGACCTCCCACCCAGCCTCTTTGCTCAAATTCTGCAAGATATCAAACAAAGAGATCAAAGATATTATCTCTTCTATTAATCTCACCACTGCACCCAACGACCCCTGTCCAGCCAGTTGGATTAAAGAGCTGCGCCATGACCTCAGCCCATCCATAAGTAGAATTTTGAACCAATCCTTCTCAACAGGGTCCTTCCCACAGAGCCTAAAGTTCACATCAATCCACCCACTGTTGAAAAATAGCAGACTCGACCCATCTAAAGTTGAATCCTTCAGACCAATTTCAAGCATCCCCCTGCTTTCAAAAATCATTGAGAAGGTATTCCAGCGACAAATTCAACAGAACGTTGACACTGAAGCACCACTTGACCCATCTTAACACGGCTTTAGAGAAGCGCACGGTGTTGACACCATCCTCACGACCCTCTTTAACAATCTAGCCACAGGACTTGACAACATCCACCAAGGATTTGTCCTCATCTTTTTGGACATTGCAGCCGCTTTTGACTCGGTGAACCATGAGACACTATTACTTCGTCTCAAAGAAAAAGGGATACATGGCTTAGCTCTAGCCTGGTATAAATCGTATTTGGGCAACAGATGGCAACAAGTCAGAGCAGGCTCCATGACATCAGAGCCTTTTCCACTAAAGCAAGGTGTACCTCAGGGATCATCTCTATCTGCATTGATGTTTAACATCTACATGCAGCCCATCTGTGTCTTGATCCGCTCTTTCAATGTACAGTGCCTGGCCTATGCAGATGACATCCTGATTTACACACCTTTCAAGATCGATCAACCAGACTTCTCACCGATATTGAGATGCTTTGAAGCAGTAGCAGACTGGCTCCTCACACAAAACCTACGGATTAACCACAACAAAACTGACATTCTATTCATCAAGAGAAATCAGATGTTTACACCACCTTCCTCACTACAAGTCAACAACACCGAACTGAAGGCCAAATCCACAATTCGCTATCTAGGCATTACACTTGACATGTCAGCACATGTCAAAAAAACACCATGAAAGCAATATATAACAAGATCCGAACACTACGCCATCTCCGCCCATTACTTGACTTCACTGACTACCGATCAATCTTCCAAGTCTTGGTTATCCCACATCTTGACTTTGCCAATATCATCCTCCACGGACTTCCACAGTCAACACTAATCCCGCTCCGACTCGCCATGAACTCAGCTGCGAGGGTACTTGTAGGCCTATCAAGGTCAGATCACATTACACCAGTCCTGAAGAGCCTCCACTGGCTACCCCTGCAGACTAGAAGCCATTACAAGACTCTAGTCCTGACATTCAAGGCCCTAAAGAACCAGCCCCCCACACCTATCAGGAAACCTATCCACAGCACGCCAGTCAACAGAAACAGGAGATCTACATTGATGAACACACTTGAGGTCCCCAAGATGCTGACAAAATGCACAAAGACAACAGCCAATAGAGCCTTCTCCATATTCGCCCCTAGGGCCTGGAATACCCTCCCATCTGAAATCCGAGCCATCACAAATCTAGTGTTATTCAGAGAAGCTCTCAAACATCACCTGTTCCTAAAACATTACCCTGAAACCAACCCTGGAAAACACTCACCCATCACCCTGCTCTCCTACCCAGACCGTCCCATAGCTCAGCCCCCCAAAGAGAATGTGCCCTCACTCCCTGACCCATGAGCATATGCCTTTGGAAAGACCCATATATGTCTCCTGTAAATGAGCAATTTTAATTTGTAAATAGTTCCCCCGGTTACTTCCATGTTTACTACCCCTGTTCATTGTAAACTCAATGTGGCCTGTTGCATTGTAGTATGTTCTGTTTCAACTGTACACCACACTGATTATAATAGCGTGGTATATAAGAAATGCAAATAAATAAATAAATAGACAACTCCTCTACTCTATGTACATTCAACTCTCGGTGTATCATACATCAGAAATTGCACATATTGGCCTTATGACTAGATGTGACAGATGTAGCTCAGTCAAAAGAGAATCTGTCTATGTGCTCGGATGATGGGGGCCCCAAGCATAACCGCTGTCAATACTGTGTGACATATCTTTCAATCTAGTCAATGCACCTTACATGGCTGTGTGACATGTCTGGCTGTGACAGCTGGTCTTTCCTGGTACAACATATTCTGCCAAACCTAACTGTTCAGTTAAGGCTTTGTTCTCTAACTATGATTAGCATAGATCACTCCTCAGTAGTGTTGCTCAACAGACATGTCTTAGGGGCATTGTGTGACAACAGCAGAGCGTGGTGGAATCTCATAATGATCTATGTATATGTGTGTGTGTGTCACTGGCAAATAAATAAATTAACAGAAACATAAAAAAAACAAATGATATCTACATATGGAAAAACAATGAACAACAAATACTAAAAGTGTATGGCTTGAAAACATATATGAATAAACATAAGATCATATTTACAAGCATATGAGTGAGTCAATGCTACACAAAACAATGATGCATCAGTTATATAGCATGAAAAAAATAAGATGCAAAATTAAAAGGGACATAATGAAAAGTAATACCAAAAAAATAATATAGATAGAAATATGAGAAAACCATAAAGACCATATTATTGTTGTTGTTGTTAAGTGCCATAAGCACCTTAAAAATGAAAATAAGATCAAATATGTAAAATATAGAAAATGAGAATATAAAAAATGTGAAAATTCATCATGTGTCAACCTAAGAACGCTAAAAAATAAAAAGCCAAAAACCAAGAGGGAGAGTGGAAAGGAAATAAAAGAGGGGGGAGAAAGAAAAAAGAAGAAGGGGAAAGGGGAAGGGATAGGAAATAAGGGTGGGAAAGGGGGGAGGAAAAGAGGGTAAAAGGAAAGGGTGGAAGGAGGGGAAACAGAGAAGGAGAAAGGGGAGAGGAATTGGGAAAGGGAAAGATGAGGAGGGGAAGGTGAGGGGAAGAAGGAGGGGAAGGTGAAGGATGGGAAAGAGAAAAGAGAGGAGTAAGGCAAAGGGAGTGAAGAAGGGTACATAGAAGGAGAAGGAAAAACAATGTGAATGCATATTTAAATGTCCATCCAGCCATGTACTGCAGAAAAGGAAATGAATGAATCAACCTTGAAGAAAAGTGGAAGGAAGTCCAAAAAACTGCCAGCATGGTTTTAAGGTGAGGTCAGAGAGGCTGTTGTTGCCAAAAAAGCATCTTTCAGAAAATGGAAAAAAGAGCCAAACGACGAAACCTGGAAACAGCACAAGCACTGGCAAGTCAAATGCAAGACACTGATAAGGCAGGCAAAGGGAGAATTTGAGAAGAAGCTTGCTGTGGAAGCAAAATCATGAAATAAAGACTTTTTCAAGTACATTCATAGAAAAAACCTGTGAGAGAGTCAGTTGGTCCATTAGATGATAGAGGGGTTAAAAGGGCACTAAGAGGCAACAAGGCAATAGCGGAGAGACTGAATGAATTCTTTGCTTCGGTCTTTACTGAGGAAGATGTAGGGATGTTACCTATGACTGAAGTGGTATTTAAAGGTGCGGAAGAATTGAAGGAAATAGCGATACATCGGGAAGATGCATTACAACTATTAGATAAACTGAAGAGTATCAAATCACCTGAGCCGGATGGTATACATCCAAGGGTGTTGAAATATGAGATTGCAGACCTGCTATTAGTAATCTGTGAATTTTCATTAAAATTATCTGTAATACCTGAAGATTGGAGGATCACCAATGTAACGCTAATTTTTAAAAAGGGTTCCGGGGTGATCCAGGAAACTACAAACCGGTGAGCCTGATGTCAGTACCGGGAAAAATGGTAGAAACCATCATAAAAAACTAAATTACTCAGCATGTAGATAGTCATGGCCTAATGGGAGACAGCCAACATGGCTTTAGACAAGGAAGATCTTGTCTTACTAATCTGTTATGTTTTTTTGAAGGTGTGAATAAACAGGTGGAGAAAGGTGAGTTGGTTGATATAGTGTATCTGGACTTTCAGAAAGCCTTTGACAACCTCCCTCATCAGAGACTTTTGGCAAAACTAAAGAGTCATGGGATAGGAGGCAGTGTACTATTGTGGATCAGGAACTGGTTAAAAGATAGAAAGCAGAGGGTAGGGCTAAATGGCCAATTTTCCCAATGGAGAAAGGTGAATAGTGGTGTACCCCAGGGATCTGTGCTGGGTCTGCTGCTTTTTGACATATTCATAAATGACCTGGAAAAGGGAGTAACGAGTGAGGTTATCAAATTTGCAGATGACACAAAACTATTTGAAGTTGTTAAAACCCAAGGAGATTGTGGAAAATTGCAAGAGGATCTTGATAAACTGGAAGACTGGGCATCAGAATGGCAGATGAAATTTAATGTGGACAAATGGAAAGTTATGCACCTAGGGAAGAACAACCCAAACTATGGTTACACAATGCAAGGTTCCACATTAGAAACCACCACCCAGGAAAAAGATTTAGGCGTCATTGTGGATAACATGTTAAAACCCTCGGCCCAGTGTGCAGCGGCGGCCAAGAGAGCAAATAGAATGCTAGGTATCATAAGGAAAGGAATGGAAAATAAAACAAAAGATATTATAATGCCTCTATATTGTTCCATGGTGAGACCGCATCTTGAATATTGTGCGCAATTCTGGTCACCGTATCTTAAAAAGGATATAGCGTTATTAGAAAAGTTTCAGAGAAGAGTCATCAAAATGGTAAAGGGGATGGAAGAATACTCCTTTGAAGAAAGGCTAAAAAGGTTAGGGCTCTTTAACCTGGAAAAGAGATGGCTGAGGGGAGATATAATAAGTCTATAAATGAATGAACGGAGTGGAACGGGTAAACGTAGATCGATTGTTTACATTATCAGAATATAGAAAGACTAGGGGACATGCAATGAAGCTACAGGGTAAACTATTTAAGACTAATAAAAGAAAATATTTTTTCACTCAATGTGTAATCAAACTCTGGAATTTGTTACTGGAGGATGTAATAAAGGCTGTTAGTGTAGCTGGGTTTAAAAAAGGTTTGGACAAGTTCCTGGAGGAAAGGTCCATAAACCATTATTAAGAAGGAACCCAGGATATCAATACTTGACCCAGTACAAGCATTGTGGAACCTTTGTCTTTTGGGGAAACTGCTAGGTACGTATGAACTAGATTGGCCACTGTTGGAAACAGGATACTGGGCTTGATGGACCTTGGTCTGACCCAGTATGGCATATCTTATGATTTTATGAGCTTATGAAGATACTCCTCTAGTGTTATATCCAGTATGAGCAAGGCATGAGAGCTCATTGCTTTGGAATTCTGAGTTGTCATGCCTTATTCATGCTGGATATAACACTAGAGGTTTTTACAAGCAGTTCATTTAGATAGATAGATAGATAGATAGACAGATAGATAGATAGATAGATAGATAGATAATGTTATATAAAAGGGCTCATATAATTGTCCTAACCAGACCCCAGAGCTGAAAAAGCTTTAAAGTACTGTATCATAAATATTTACAAATTTCATCCGGTACAACCAAACAGCAGCTCATCCTCATTAGAAACCTATGCCGATAAAACATAAAACTTTCCAGAAAATAAAACAGATTGAAACTGGAGACTGGACTCACCAGGGTGCAGGTCTACAACTGAAAGTACTAATGCCACTCATGTGCTATTGATAACAGTTAATCATGATCAGGGCTAGCGCCAGAGTTGGTTCATAGAGTTGACACCCTAGGCAAAACTTACATCTTATGTTTCCCTCTCCTCCACTCCCCCCACCCCCCAGCTATCAGAATCTATTGTTTAGCTTTGAATATGCTGTTCTTTGCCACCCCTGAAGCTGCTGCCCTAGATTAATGCCTGGTTTGACTAGTGATAGGGTCGGCTCTGACCATTACATGTTTTAGAACTCTTTTATGTCTGTAAATTATTACCTCATGCTAATGCATGTGATAATGCGGATCAGATCAATTTTCCATGCACTAAATCTTTTTAAGGTGTGCTAACAAGTGAATAATAAATTATAGATTTGGGAAAGCAGACAATGTCTGATAGATTGTTTGTTCAATGTAAACCGCCTTGATATCATGAAAGGCGGTATATAAGAAATGTTAAATAAAAATAAAAAATAAATGTCAGGGCACAACTGAAACAAGATTAGGTGTTTGGTTACATATATGCTCGTGGGTAATAGGAACATTTTCAGGAAATGTGGGAGATTAGGATCATCTCTAACATAATCTGGCTTAGGCGTGAAGTTCATTCGGAAACATTACTCCAAGCACATTCTCTAATCTGCTATTAAATCTTAAGAATATATTTTAATTCATTTCTAGCATGTTTTATGAATCAACAACCTCACACTTTCACCTTCAGATTCACTCTCCTAAGACACAGACACACATCTCACTCACTTCATGATATACATACCTCCACATCTGCCCAGTCACACGCATACCTCTCTAGAAGCTCACAAGTCCACTCGTTTCCCCACGCAACTAAAAAATACACATTCTGCCCTACCCCACAAACACACAGAGAAACTGTAACATTTGCAGATAACGAAGTGATAAAATTTGCTTTTAAAAGTATGAAATTTTAATTTCTTTTATCTAAAAATATATTCTGAAATAACACTAAAGTGAATCAAAATTGAAGCACCAAAAGATCTTTTATATGTTTATACCAAGGACCATGAGGGACAGAGAGCTTGTCCTTCCTGGCAGATATGAAAGATCAAGTAGGCACTACATATTTTTGTCGATCCCTGAGGTGCATTTGGACTAATAGATGTAGATCTGTATTATGATTATCATCTATAACATATCTAAAATGTTGACTTACTGGAAACCAGTACAGGTCACTGAACAGGCATAATAGACTTCCAATGACACGTCTTGGTAATGAATTTAGCAGCTGTGTTCTGCAAAAATTGGAATCTGTGCTATACTAGAATGAAGGCCAAGATAGCGTACGGTGTAGTAATCTAACCTTGGAATTGATCACTGTCTGCATGATTGTTTTAAGATTTATGATCCAAAGAAAAGTTCATAATTTCCATATTACACACAGATGGCAGAAGTTGCCATTAACTGCTGTACTCACCTGTTCCTTCAGAGTCAACTTGTGACAAAGATGGATCTCATGCTGCAAAACATTTTCTGTAGTTTAAGGTGATGATACCAAATGAAGATGGCCACTATGCACATTAGTGGAGTGGAGGAGTGGCCTAGTGGTTGGGGTTGGAAGGTTGGGGTTGGAAGGCTGGAAGGTTGGGGTTTCAAATCTCACTAGAGGACAGCAGCCTTGGGCTGGAAGGACTTGGGTTTCCAGTCCCAGAGGTGCTCCTTGTGGTCTTGGGCAAGCCACTTAACCCTCCATAGCCCATGTTCCCTGTAAAAATAGTTATCTCCAAGTTATAAGGCCCTGTTCAATGTAATTTCAGTTTGTTCAATGTAAACCGCACTGATGCAGAATAGCGTGGTATATAAGAGAATGTAAATAAATAAAATAAATGTTACCCTTGACCAACAAGTAAAAACTCAATCTTTTCACCATTGAGTATAAATAAGCTCACATCCCCTGACAAGATGGGAGTGGGCTCATTAACATGGCTGAGCCACACAATAAATTGCCTGAATGGTGAAGAGAGGGAGAGGAAAGATGGAGGGATGAATGTCAGAGATGGAGTAGGATTGTGAAGGGAAATAGTGAAGCAGGTGGAGCTAAGGTTACAAGGAGACACCTGTGCTGGCAGGCTCCAGAGCTTGATAGGCTGGCTAAGCACAGGTGGCAGTGACAGCACAGACCTCCCACCCCCACCCCCCTACAAGAGGATAAATAAGTATGAATGGGGCATGGGGAAGCTGCGGCAAGGGGGGAGGAAATGGGGGTACAAGTATTGTTGCAGCTTTAGTGGCAATAGTGGCCAGTTAGTTCCCAGAATAGCATGGGGAAAGAGAAGGAGAGAAAAGGACTTTATCATCCGGCAACAAAGGCATCATGGCCATGTCTGGAGTAGGTTACCAAAGACTTCCACTATTCTTGGTCGAACTTAGCCTGGCATCACCGCTGGCTGGGGAATGCAAAGGAACATGAATCATTGATTGGGGACTAGGATGTCATAATTTAATTCAGTTTGACACCAATCTGGGAGAGTCTATGTTTTGTTGATATGTTGATGAAGTTATGAAGTGTTGAAAAATTAAAGCTCTGGCCATGTTCTGCCAAGTATCTTTGGTGTTTGTTTTTATTGGGGTTAGGTTGGAGAAAGATAGGATGACTGGTTGGTGCTATGTGAGAATATCAATATTATATATGGTAAGAGAGCTTTGTCTAATAAAGGTATCAAATGCAGTGCCAGAACTCAATGCTGTCTGTTGTTACTGCAAAACAAATTGATGTAATGCCAGTGTACTTTAAGAAACTAATGAGTAAAATTACTAAATGGCGCAAAGGTGCCATAAGCAGCTGTTAGTCTGTGAACAGGCATTAAGGCACAAAGGGGTGGAGAAGGGGCATAAACTGGGTAGAGGGTAGGCAGGAGTTAGAGACAAAGTCGCCAGGTACCTTAATGCCAGCTCAAAGATGGTGTTAAGCACTAGTTTTGGAGGGGGAGAGCCTTTTTACCCATGTAACACCACACATGGAACCCATTCACATGTATGCAGTGTGTATCTCCCAGACTGGAGCCCTGAAATTAGGTATAATAGTAGTCCATTGCCAATCACAGCATGATGCCCTTGTAATAAAGGACATCATGTTGTTGGTGCCAAAATGACAAAGGGGAGTGCCATGTGCCATGTGATTCAGCAGAGCTGGTCAGTCTGCTAGCTGGACAAGGCAGCTGCCTAGGGTGCACATCCATGATGTCTGGTGTGACTCTGCTGTGACAGCAGCAGCACACATACATTCTGCTGCTGTCACAAAGGAGTTGTGCCGCCACCACCATTGCCACAACACAGCCATGTTAGCAGTGTGTAATGGTGGGGGTGGCAGAATCAGCAGCTTCTGCCTGGTACAGAGGATACCATTGTCCATGCTGTGCATGTTAGGTACAATGCTGATGTTTTTACCATCAGGTCCAGGCCAAGGGTTTCTGATGCCATAAGCAGACTTCCTCTGTGCAACCCCCCCCCCTCCCCCCTCCACTGCTGCCTTGAGGCTCTCCACAGCATGAAAGGGAGGATTTCCCATGCCACTCCCCTTCCCAGCATCCCATGTCTAACTAGGAGAGGAAGGAGGCATGGCAATTGCTCCCTGTTGTGGGGTGGCGAGGCTTAAAACAGTATCATGCATGCTTCATGGCATTTTGCTCCTGGCCTCCTCTGACATATTCTCTCAGAGGGTGACAGGAATAGCATGCCAGTACTACTGACATGTGTTCTGTGTCTTCAAGGTCACCCACAGCACTGAAGCGGCGGTGCCATGCTTTCAGGCAGGGAGAGATCGAACCTATTCACTGTTGTCTGCCAATTATGAGATTATTCACACATCAGGAAATGGTTACGTTGGTCAGTCTGCTAGGTCACCCATGACCTGTATTGTGTGACCCAGCACATATACATGTACATGTATCCTAGCCTACCCCTCTGGCAGAACAGATCCCATATTGAAGACATGAATGTCAGTTGAACCAGCAGCATATCAATGCAGTGCTACATATACACCTAATAAGATCTTCCTTTCCCACACCAGCCTAACATACCCTGTTAGACAGGTATGGCACAGAGTCTGCAGAGAGGTACACAGACAGAGGCATAGCCAATCTTATGTTTTTATGCAGCCTGACAATAACCACATATATACTCATGGAGGGATGTACCCATACTCCCACATGGCTGCTCGGTGGCTCCTAACACATGGCCAGTGTGTATGATTAAGAAGGGTCATGTCCAGTAGACCAATAATAATATGTCCAGGTGTGTTAATTCTATCCTATATTTACATATCTGCAGGTGCAACTCTCCCCATCTTGTTCAGTTTGAGTTCTGACAGTCATCAGCCACATTGAGAAGCTGCACCATCACCTGCTGGATGGCACAGCATACTAATAGCACCAATACACTGAACATACTTTATCAATAATGTGTGCATGCACACACTCAAAGCAGGTGTTAGCAATGTCTAGGCATTAAAGGAGTCCTAAGGTCCATCCTACATGTCTTTTAGACAGTAGGGTCACGTGTTTGTGGGTGCGTGGGTGTGTCCAGAGGACTGTGAGCTTTAGCAATGCAATGTGCATGCATGTGATGTCCAGGCTTTTTGGATGTGCATACAACATGCTGCACGGTCAGTTTTTCTGCAACTCCACAAACTGTAAGAGACACCATTTATGGACAGAAGGATAGTTTCTAGTAAGTAGTTACTGAAGTCACTGGCTGACTATCTGTGCCTGTACACATCTTATCCTCAAAGCTGTGTCACTCAAATGCATTCCCAGTTAAATCATCATCAATGCCCATCCCCACAGTATGCCCCTACACTTAACTCCCAATGTGATTTTGCTGTAGAGCTCCCATATCACCTGCTGGTTTCACTGGAGTGAACTGGGGGGCATGGTCTTACCAGGGAGAGCTCCATCACATGTGTGTGCAGTAAATCTTACCTCTGACTAAGCCTCCAGGCCTCAGGACATATCTGACCGCACAGCTGAAAGGCCTGATTAATGGTAAATGCCATAATATCTGTATATGAGGCAACACTGTCAGCCCCCTTAGGGAAGCTGCAATCTATTGGGAACTAGGCTCACATGGAGGGCTGGTCTCTGTGAATGTCTAATGGAGTCACTGAGTTGCAGGCCACTGTGGGCAAACATGAACTCGCAGCTTGTGCTCTTGGCATTGTATTAGCTGTCCCTAAGTTCAAACAAAAAGGGTTCACAAATGAGGAGCAAAGGATTCTGGATATTGTCTACAAAAGAGCACTTTGCAGTGGATGCACATAAGTCAGAGGTTAGGTAAATGGCTGAGCCATCAGAACATGGGTCCAGCACGAGCATGGCCTGACTGCACACAGCTGTTCATGCTGAGAGACTACTCACACTGTGACCATGTCACGGCTATCTGTATAGGATTAATCTGTAGTAATAAGGGAATTAGTCTTTTTTTTTGTTTATGGCACTCCAGTCACTGGCCAGACTGCTGGTTGTCCATGCTATTTGTACAGAGCCAAGATCCTCATTGTGGCTATATATACCTGAAGTGGGTGGTAACTAGCCAACATGGCACAGATGGTGTGTGGATGGCTGACATAGTCCAATGTTGCACAACATCTGCAAACTGACTGTGATGGATCTAGTCGAATCAATTTCTCTGACAGAGAGTAGAGCTGCTTTCCTGTGCTGCCTGTAACCTACTGGTGGCTATGGTTTTGGCAGGCTGTGCTGGTTAGTGTCAGAACCCCCCTCCCCCCCCCTAGATAACACTCACTACATTCAGGTTTCTTGAACAGTTACCTGAACCCTAGAGCATAGCATATGCTGCTATATGAGAGCCCCTGACCAGCAGGTGCAGTCACAAGAGCCAGATGGAACATGCTACTCCAACATGCTGCAGTTATATGGGGTATAATGCATTTAGCATGACACACCTCACTCAACACCTGCAGTATTTTGGTAGTAGAATAGATCTGTTCCAGATC
Organism: Ichthyophis bannanicus; assembly: GCA_033557465.1. NCBI lineage: Eukaryota > Metazoa > Chordata > Amphibia > Gymnophiona > Ichthyophiidae > Ichthyophis > Ichthyophis bannanicus. The sequence continues at coordinate 154,216,196 of CM066035.1, read as the reverse complement.
CTGGAGAGACCACCTATTGTAGCACTTGTCTGGGGACCAGGTGATGTGTGCCCTTCTCTCATTTAGGCTGATGGTGAAAAAGATCATTTTGACATGTGGCAGCTGTTATGTCCATGATACACACAACATTTCTGCACATTCCATAGCTGATGTAATGGATCGCTGCATTCTCCATTGGGTAAAAAGTAGCGCATAGGTGCTCAGATGGCAAGATGCATCATGCAAAGTAAAAGGGCTAACCACACCGGCACACATAGCCCACATTGCAGCCATAGTGGTGACCATGATCACTGGAGCATTGCCCAGTACCAGCACATTTTGTATAATGAGGGAGCAAGTGTGCATGAGCCCCCAGAGAGGCCAGAATGGTCCGAGATGGACCTCATGGGTGATGACTGAGCACTTGGTGTATGGGCAAACATATTTATCTTGTAGTACAAGGCACGTCACAAGGGAATGCATGCCCTGCACATGTGCTGCTTCAGAGATCAATGCAGCACTGAGGCCCAGCAGACCTTTGTGTGTGAATGTTGTTTGGCTTAGGGGGTACCGTACAATGGAGAGAAAGGTGTTTTGCCCTCACATATGTCTCGGTCTTGGCACAGGAGACTACTACTGCTGCTTTCTGTCTGTTATGCAGCTACAGTACTGAGTATCCAGTGCAGTCTATACTGCATGTGTACCATGGCAGGCAGGTTCTAGGTATGGTTTACAACTTTCTCAGCCTTTACCTGCCATTGCAGGCAGGGACCTGTAGGCTGGTGTATTCTAGAGCATGCTATAGAGAAGTATGTGGAGCTGAATGGTTAGAGCACTTGTTCAGTTTGGAACAGACCAGGGTTCCAATCCCACGTATGGCCTTGGGAAAGTCACTTCACCCTCCATTACCTCTGAATTAAGGCCTGCCAATATATTTCTGATCACACTGCTGGGAAAACCCAGGAGCTACTGGGTCACCAGGAATCAGTATTGACTTGAGGATACACTTTGTTGTTAGTGTTATTTGTTTTTATGTGTTATGCACATTGGTTCTGCAGGCATGCACATTACAATCATAGCCATCTGACAGCATGACTTTATTGCCTCTGCAGCAGCACATTGCCAAGGGTCATTCAACTTGACACTGTAGATGCATGACACATAAGTTGTACATAATTTCAAACTGTCATGGCAACTGTGAATGAACATCATTTGCTCCATCATATATATGCAGTACATGCATGCATGTCACACTACTGGATGCACAGATTATCCCACATCCTTACTTGCTCCATATGGGCAATATTAGAGACATATCAGTTTAAAGGCAGGAGTGGACACCAGGTGTGTAACAACATGCAAGTGACCTTGTTCCACTGGACAGTATGTGTATAGACCTTATCTGTCCAAGAGCACTTTGTGTTTGCGTGTAGCTTATACAGATGCATGGCTTTTATGTCTTTGGATCATAGCCTCCTTACTTGTGCAGTAGTTACATGCATATGTGCCAGGAAGATTGTATGGTGGTTAGAATATCTGAGACGGCTGTGAAACCTAAAATGTTATCTACATTTGTGAGGTCACATTGGGGCAGCAAGGCCATACAGCACTCTCATCTACACCCATCCATCCTTTGGCCCATCCATCAGTATATATCCATCATGTTCAGTCATGTATTTTCCTGCCATCTGCTATACCCTAGCCCACACAGTGACATTTTACTCATTGGGTCGTATCACTCCAATCTCACCTGCAGCTGATGTGCAGGTCACCACTGCTGCCCTGGCATTCTTTCTATGCCTATATCGTGGCCTTGGTGGCTACTCCATGGCAAACCTCCACCCACTCCTATGTGACCCACGGTTATTACCATGGATTACATGTGCACCCTTTACTGCTACAGTCCACCTGCCTCCCACATTCTCCGCTCACTCACTCACTGTCTCACACGTAAGTGATATATGGATGTGACATGTTCATCTGCTCCCATCCAGTAGCTAAAATGTGACTTGCAGAAAGGCTCCCTTATCCCACCCTAAGGCAACCAGCCTTAGCGGACATTAATGTGTATACTGGCAGTCTTAATGCCCATTGTCCACTTAATGTCTGCTAACTAGCTGCTAGCACCCTTAACACTGGAACTCCTACTCCATGCCTAGGGTTGCCAACTGGCTCCAGATGCGCCCGACAGGCTTGATCCAGCCCTGGGTTTACTCCATTGCATGCAGGGACATGTAGTTCTGATTTCTCCATTGCACTTCATAAGAAAAGCAAGACTACAAGTCCCTGCATGCAATGGGGTAAACACAGAACTGGATCAAGCCTGTCGGGCGCATCTGGAGCCAGTTGGCAACCCTATCCATGCCCCATCCTTTAATGCACATTAAGACCCTTAATAGTGCCATTTTCCATTTGAAAATGGTGCACCTTTAGCGTTGTTTAGTAATTGTACTCCTAAGAATGAGTCAGCTAATTCATTTGGCATGCCAGTAGTTTACAAGTAGTGGAAAACCTTTTCATGGACCTTTCACCCAAACATTCTCCTTGTTTCTCCTAGTGGACCAACTGCTGATGCAGACCCTCTCTGAAAACTCCTTTTCTTGGATTAAGTTTTTGGTCATCTAGCAAAACAACAGAGTGGAGGAGTAGCCTAGTGGTTAGAACACTAGCTTGGTAACCAAGCAACCAGGGTTCAATTCCCACTAGCACACCTTGGGCAAGTCACTTAACCCTCCATTGCCTCAGAAGTAAAGGCCTAGCAATCTACTTCCAGTGACACTGCCAAGAAAACCCAGGAGCTTCTAGGTCACCAGGAGACAGAACTGACTCAAAGGCACACATTGCCAAAACATGATAGTAGTTTTGTCTAGGTCCTTTATAGCCATTCTGCCAAGAGCAATGAGTTATCTGGTTTCTTGACTGCTTGTTGTTTGTTTATTGATAGTTGATCCAAGTAGGTTAAAGTTGTCCACTATGTCAATTTCTTCTCCATCAACGATAACTTATTGATTTTTCCAGTTGTCAGGATATTTGTCTTCTTTACATTAAGGTGCAGGCCCATTTTAAGACTATGTTCCTTGATCTTGAATAGCAAATGTTTCAGATTGTCTTCACTTTCAGCCAGTAATGTGGTGTCATTAGCATAGCGAAGGTTGTTGATGAGTCTCCCATTAATCTTCACAACTCTCTTGTCTTCATATAGTCCTACTTCTCTGATGATTTGTTCGGCATATAAATTAAAGAGATAGGGGGTAAGTATGATGCCTTGTCATACACCTTTGCTGATTTAAAACCATTCTGTTTCGCCTTGTTCCATTCAAACTGTTGCTTCTTGATCAATGTACAGACTATACACGAGAATGATCAGGTGTTCTGGTATACCCATGCTTCTTAATGCGGCCCAGAGTTTCTCATGGTTTACACTGTTAAAAGTCTTGCTGTAGTCAATAAAAAACATATAGATGTAATTTTGGTATTCTTTAGTCTTTTCAAGGATCCATCTCACATCCGCAATGATGTCTCTCATTCCGCACCCTTTCCTGAACCCTGCTTGCACTTTAGGTAGTTCTCGTTCCAGGTATGGTCATAGTCTCTGCTGAATAATCTTGTTAGAATCTTGCTGGCATGTGGGATCAGAGTGATTGTGTGATAATTTCCATAGTCAGTTGGATCACCTTTCTTTAGTATTGGTATAAACACAGTCCTTTTCCAGTCAGTTAGCAATGATGTTGTCCTCCAAATTTCCCGCCAGAGCCTTGTAAATATGGTAACAGCTGCATCAGACAGCTGTAATACTTCAATGGGAATGCCATCAATGTCTGGTGCTTTGTTCTTTGATAAGACTTTCAATGCTGCTTCAACTTCTTTCATCACCAATGGTTTTGGATCATAAGGTACAAGTTGAAACGGCTGTAGGGATCTCTGGAACATTACCTCGCTGATTGCCCTGCCCAGGAGACGCCGGGGGTGCTGGTGTGGAGGAGGTGGAGCTTCCGGGACCTCCCTCCCGCCCTCGATAAGAGTCCATCTCTGTTAGAGCAGTTTTGGGATTGCTGGAACTTTACCTCGCTGATTGCCTTACCCAGGAGATGCCAGGGGTGGCGGGGTGGAGGAGGTGGAGCTTCCGGGACCTCCCTCCCCCACTCCATAAGAACTAGTCATCCCGTGGTAAGTGGCTGCGGGCGAGTGCCCATGGGCGTGTGTCCGAAGGTGCATGACCAAAGGGGCAGCTTCTACCCCTTTGGAGCCCCTTCAGAGTCCGGAGGAGTACATTGTAGTTCTGAATGTGGAAACGTGAAGAAACGGTCTTTGCCAATTGCTGTGGCTAAGACAGTGAAAACCGTTGGCCCCATGGATCGTCACCTTCAAGTCTTATCCTCAAATCCTATTTTGGAGGGCTCAAATGTTTCTTCTGAGACTGTCAGTACTGATATGGATAACACTTCCACTTTGGGTGTAACCCCGCCCTGCTTGCAAGGACCATTTGAGGTAGGAGCTCCTTCAGGTTTGTTTGACCTGGCCTCTTTATCCTCTCAACTGACTTCTCCTCGACCCGACGTCACTGATTTAAATATGCCTGCTCCACTTCGGTTTGCTCCTTTTGTTGAACCTTTGACTGCTCCTGATAACATAACTTTGAGTGATATTTGGGTAGTTGTGGCATGTACTGACCTTTCAGTTTGTTCAGCCCTCTCTCAAATTTTTCAATTTTCTACTGATGTCATTGCAAAGCTTACTGAATTGGAAGTCGGTATGGATGGTTGTAAGTTAGGTGTTAATAAGTTGGAAGGACAGGTTAATCTTGCACAGGCTGCTATTTCTTCTAATACTAGAGAAAGTTCATTAATCATTTAGAATCCTTGGAAAATGCTTCAAGGGTTCAGAATTTGCATTTTATTAACTTTCCTCAAACGCATTATCTTTCTCCAGTTATATTGCTACAAAAATACTTTAAAGACATTTTATTGATTTCAGATGTGGAGTCTATTAAGTTATCTAATGTGTATTATCTTCCTATCGGGGTGCGGTCCCAGGCTTCTCTTCAGGATGAGTCTCTACCTGAGGCTTCCCCTGATTCCTTAGACCCTTCTGCCTTTTTGGAAACTTCCTCAGATGTTATTTCACAGCGTACCACTTTAATCGCCTCTTTTCTTTTATTATCTGATAAGAATTTAGTATTGAAGTTTTATTTTTCTAAAAAGAGTGCTGTTTTTTGTGGTTTTCCTATACCAATTTTTCTTAATGTGCGTAGGGTTACCCAGAAGCGCAGGAAAGAGTTTCTTGTTTTGAAACCTCGGACCTTGGCCCATGGAGCTAATTTTTTCTTAAAATATCCTTGTAAATGCCTTGTGCAATTTCAACAGGATAAGTTTGGGTTTTTTTGGAACCTGCTCAGTTAGAGGCTGTTTTGTCTGGTAAGGAGAATGTTGGTTGAAGGGGGGGAGGTTGTTTTTCTTTTTCACTTGCTTGCTTATGTATATGGGGTTTAAAACTTAATCACAATATGTTTCCTTGAGTATTTTGTGTTTTTTTTGGGGGGGGGAGTGGTCCTTTTTTTTCAGCTTTCCCATTGACGTGGTCATTGCCTTGTCATGTTTATGATTTCCTATTTGTGCCTGGATATGTAAATTGTATCTTTGACAGGGTTTTTTTTCTGTACAAGAGTTTATTCATGGATTTACTAAAAATTTGAAAATAAATAATTAAAAAAAAAAGTTGAAACGACTGTTGGTCCACTTGATCTTTATCATGTAATAACTCTCTATATTATTTCTACCTTTTCTTGATCTTCTCAGCATAATTCAACATACTGTAGATCCTTGAACATCTTGTAACATTCTAATTTGAGGCTGAATTTCTTTTTTAACTCTCATAGCTTTACGAAAACCAATCTTGTTCTTCCTCTAATAGTTTCTGCTTCTATTTCCTTGCATGCATCATTGTGGTACTTCTCCTTGTCTTGTCTTGCTGCACATTGGAAATCTCTGTTGAGTTCTGTGTTTTTTCCTCTCTTTCTCCTCTTGCTTTAGCTTCTCTGCATTAACCGGGTAAGGCGGACCGGTCCGCCGCCTCCCCTCCGCAACCCCCCCCCTCCCCGACCATTATTAACAATAATACACAACACTTATTGGGAATTCAACTGGTCGCAGCTTTATTAGCCCTTAACAATAACCATCAGCCATCCAAACATTAACTTTACACATTAACTTTACCCCCCCCCCCGCAGCAGAGCGAACTCTCACCAGCCATGTGTGTAGCAAAGTGACGCCGCTTCCACTTCTGCCGTGTCCAGGCCCAGGCAAATTGCCTAGCCTCCCTCTTCCGACTTCGCCATATTATTAGCAAAAGCCTGAGGGACTGTCCGGGTCGGGGGTACCCCACCCCAGCCCTACTGCTTGGCTCTGGCTCCGGACCCTGGAAACCTCCGTGATCCCGCCACCCCCCCCCCCAGCTGCAACACCCCACTAATACCCAAACCGACACTCATGCCCTAGAAAAGGGGCGGGTGGGCGGGACGTCCGGCACCTCCGGCTCCTGCGAGGGAAAGGCTGGAGGACGCCGTGATGCCTCCACAACCCTCCACTGACGCCTGGCTCCCATTTCTCCCATTGGCTCCCGCACCCTTCAGTGCCCCGCGGGTGCCAATGGGAGGCCAGCACGCTGCAGACCCGCCCCCGCGAACCACGAGGCCAGAGCCGCAGGGGCGCGCGACCGGCCTCCCCCCTGGTTAATGCCGGACGCACGCACGTGGGGGCCCCGCAGCCTTGCCATTCTGGGCAATTTTCAGAGCTTCTTTGATCATCCATTTTGGCCATTTTTGCTTTTTCACCATTTGTAGAGATTTCTCACTTTCTTCCAACACAACCTTCTTGATGTCATTCCATAACTATTCTGGAGCTCTGCCATTTGTATCTAAAGCAGAAGATCAATTTTGCAGGCAGTCTTTAAATTCCGGTGGTATATTCTCAAGGCTTGCACTTTCACAACTTTAGCTTGAGTTTGCATACTAGTAGTTGGTGATCTCTACCATAGTCAGCTCCAGGTTATGTCTTTGTTGTTATTATAGAGCTTTTCCATAGTTGACTTACAGAGATGTAGTCAATTTGATTTTTTTATAATCCATTGGGTGACGTCCATGTATACAGTCACCACTTGTGTTGCTGGAAGAGATGAATAGATCATTGGTCTTGCAGAATTCTACTGTATCAATCTTTCTCCAGCTTCATTTTTATCGTGAAGTCCATATTTTCTAACCACTTTGTCTTCTTTGTTGCCAACCTTTGTGTTCCAATCACCTATGACTATCAGGATATCCTGTTTCATGTTTTGTCAATTTCAGCTTGTACTTGTTCATATAACTCATCAACATCATCCTCTTCTGCAGCTGTGTTGATGGGCATTCCTCATAGATGAAAAGAAATTAAGTATTCACTGATTGCAATGTATTTCATTACAGTTCTTTCAAGTTTCTTTTTAAATATAAATGCAACACTATTTCTTCTTTGTCTTTCATTTCCATCAAAGTAGACCATTTGATCATCAGAAGCAACGTGCCCGATGCCAGTCCATTTCAGTTCGCTGACACCCAACAGAATGAGTTGTACACATTCCATTTCATTCTTGGCCTCCTCCAACTTCCCTTGGTTCATGCTTCATATGTTCCATGTCCCAATATGGAAGACATCTTTGCAGCTTCTGACTATCATTTCATACATAGCTACACCCACTATAAAATTAGAAACACTCTCCCCATTCATAAGCACCAGATCTAGGATGCCCCCTCACATGTGGGTTCTGTTACCAGTTGCCAGAATAGTTCTCCCTGTAGAGAATATAGGATCTCCTTAATTTTAGATGACACCTCTGCAAGGATATCTCAATCAACAACCAGAATCAACCACCTATCAGCAGCACTTCTTTCATTGCTTGCAAAACTGAGAGTATCTTCAGTGAAATCTTTGTCCACTTATTCTGCCTGTGAAGAAGATCTGTTTATCATACCATTGCAAAATAATGCTCCAGTGCCTTTTTCCAGCTTAACCCACAGTGCTTCTTCTTTATCTCATAAGCCTGCAATTTTGTAGCTTTAATGTTATCCACCTCTTCCCACCATAGTTTTACTCTGGAGTTGCCATATCCTATCATATCTCCTTCCTTCTCCCTGAAGAACTGAAAATACTTCAAATTTCCTTTTAAGTACTGCCACTTGAGGTCATGTCAATAGGTGATGCTTTTCTTGTCATGCTTGCTCAACATTACCATTTATTTAGGAGGACTGTTAGTTTATAGTGTATATACTGCTACTACTAAGAACATAAGAACATAAGATATGCCATACTGGGTCAGACCAAGGTCCATCAAGCCCAGTATCCTGTTTCCAAAAGTGGCCAATCTAGGTCATACGTACCTAGCAGTTTCCCCAAAAGACACAGGTTCTACAATGCTTGTACTAGGTCAAGCATTGATATCCTGGGTCCCTTCTTAATAATGGTTTATGGACCTTTCCTCCAGGAACTTGTCCAAACCTTTTTTAAACCCAGCTACACTAACAGCCTTTACTACATCCTCCGGTAACAAATTCCAGAGTTTGATTACACGTTGAGTGAAAAAATATTTTCTTTTATTGGTCTTAAATAGTTTACCCTGTAGCTTCATTGTATGTCCCCTAGTCTTCCTATATTCTGATAACGTAAACAGTCAATCTACGTTTACCCGTTCCACTCCGTTCATTAATTTATAGGCTTCTATCATATCTCCCCTCAGCCGTCTCTTTTCCAGGTTAAAGAGCCCTAACCTTTTTAGCCTTTCTTCATAGGAGTATCCTTCCATCCCCTTTACCATTTTGGTGGCTCTTCTCTGAACCTTTTCTAATAACGCTATATCCTTTTTAAGATATGGTGACCAGAATTGCACACAATATTCAAGGTGCGGTCTCACCATGGAACGGTTTAGAGGCATTATAATATCTTTTGTTTTATTTTCCATTCCTTTCCTTATGATACCTAGCATTGTATTTGCTCTCTTGGCTGCCGCTGCACACTACTACTATTTAGCACTTATAGAGCGCCACACACACAGCGCTGCACAGCTAACCTACCAGAGGTAGCTAACAAACAAGAGAGAGAGTCCCTGCCCATCAGAGTCCTGCTCATCGGAGCTTACAATCTATTTAGAACAGTGCAGAGCATTAGTCAGTTCTGGGGAAGATACGATGTGGTACCGTTTGGTACAGCTTGGTCTATAGTTTGGTCAAGAATGTTAACGGTGGTCAGGGTAGGAAGAGGATGAAAGTCAGGATCTGAATGCAATGGTGAAGAAGTGTGACTTCAACCTAGATCTGAAGAGGGCCAGGGAGGGCACCTGGCGCACAGACGCAGGTAGGCCATTCCAGGCGTGTGGCGCAGCAAGGTGAAAGGAGCACAGTCGGAAGTTTGCAGTGCAGGTGAAAGGCATTGAAAGAAGCGACTTGTTAGCGGAGAGCAAATTTAGAGAAGGGACATAGGGAAAGATAAGAGATATGAGGTACTGAGGGGCTATAGAGTGAATGCATTTGTAGATCAGCAGGAGAAGCTTGAACTGGATGTTGAATTGGACAGGGAGCCAGTGAAGTGTCTTGAAGAGGGGAGTAATGTGGGCATGGCGAGGCTGGCAGAAGATTAGTCAAGCAGCATGATTTTGTATAGATTGAAGGGGAAGGAGGTGTCTCACGGGGAGACCAGCAAGGAGTAGGTTGCAGTAATCAAGGCGAGAGGAGATTAAGGAGTGGATAAACGTTTTGGTAGTGTGTTCAGAGAGGATGGGGCAGATCTTGCTGATGTTATAGAGGAAAAGCGGCAGGTCTTGGCTACAAGCTGGATATGGGTGGAGAAGGAGAGAGAGGTGTCAAAGATAACCCAGAGATTGCGGGCAGAGGGAACAGGAAGGATAGTAGATCCATCCACATGGACTGAGAGAGGGAGAAGTGGGGGGCAGAGTTGGGTGGAAAGACAAGGATATATGGGGGAGGATGAATAGGAAAGAATTGTTCAGCTGGTGTAATTAATTATTTTATTTAATAATGTAATACAATGAACTCAGTGAATGCTTATTTCTATTCATCTATGAGGAATACTTATCAATGCAACTATTTTTCAGGTATATACTCCAACAGTAGCTGAAGAAGAGGAAAACGATCAGTTCTATGAACAAGTACAAGCTGAAACTGACAGGACATACAAAAAAGATATCCTGATAGTCATGGATGACTGGAATGCAAAGCTGGCAAGAAAGAAGAAGGCAAAGTGATTGAAAAATATGGACTTGGCAACAGAAATGAAGCTGGAGAAAAACCAAAATCCCACACCCTTGCAGATTTCCTACATTTCAAATTCATGGTACCCTCTTTCCAGTCATCCATAGCACTCGCTAAGCAAGACTACTATGTCCACCTTACTAATTCTCCTGCCTCTGACCTTGACATCTTTTTATGATTCTCAACTCTCTCTTCAAAGTGCCTCCACTTCCGACACCCTCCTTCCCTTTCCACCCAGACTCTGGCTGGCTATTTCTATGACAAAGTTCAAAGGATTTCTCTTGAGTTCCCCTAGGGTCATCTCTAACCACCCCCCCCCCCCTTCACTCCCAAATCCTTCCCTCAACCTCTGTCACCCTTTCTTCCTTTTCTAAGATTACTGAAGAGGAAACCACATATCTTCTCTCTTCCAAACTTACTACATGCTCCTCTGATCCTATTCCTACTATTCTACTAAACTCTATTTCCTCCACTGTCATCTTTTCCTTCAGTCTTATCCTCAACCTATCACTGCCAACTGCAGTTGTTCTTGCAGCCCTCAAGCATGCTGTGGTTGCACCTCTCCTCAAGAAACCCTCACTAGACCCTATCTGTCCTAATTATTGACCCATCTCCCACCCACCCTTTATTTCTAAACTACTTGAACATATAGGGTCCGATTTTCAGCTGTCCGGATCTTCGAAGGGCTATGCACCTCATCAGCACACAGCCCTTCCCACCGATCTCTAGACCAGATATTCAATGCCACGGTGATCCAGCAAAAGGTGAAGGCCACCGAAGCTAACCGGGCAGCAATGATATTGGATGCTGCCTGTTTAGCTCCTGAACCTTAAAAATAGGCAAGGGTTTTCCTTGCCTATCTTTTAAGGCACAGGTTGCTAACCAGGCAGCATACAATATCACTGCCACCTGGTTAGTGCCATTCTCTGCCTCCACTCCACCCCAGAACACCCCAACATGCCCCTATGCTAACCGGAGAGCATCAGGGCATGTTGGGGGCATGTAAATGCCATTAAATATCCCCATCTAAGCATTTACATGGTTTACTAGACTGTAAACTGTGCAAATGTCTTTCAAATATCGGGCCCATAGTTCACAACCATAGTCTTGACTTCTTCTCTTCTCATGCCCTTCTGGATCCATTGCAATCTAGATCTCATATTCTACATTCTACTGAAATGGCTCTTGTCAAAGTCTCCAATGACTTGTTCCTGGCCAAATCCAAGGGCATTTACTCGATCCTCATCCTTCTGACTTTTCTGCTGCTTTTATTTATTTATTTAACTGTATTTATATCCCGCTTTTCACCGGGTCAAAGCGGTGGGACATATAACAGGGGGGGGGGGGGGATCAATAGTGGGGGGGCGGCCCATCACCGGGGGTTCAACATTGATGATTTTAGGATGAACATAGAGACTGACAGGATAGCACAGTTACTGGTCTGGAGTTCTTGAAGAGAAATAGGGGGGATTCCTTTTGATTCCGTTGATCATCACCTTCTCCTCAACTGCCACCTCCAGACCGATCTTTCTTCCTTGCTGCTCCATATGCCTTGGACAAACTACCTGAGTCAGTACATCAGACTACATCTCTGGCTCTATTCAAATCCACAAACAATAGGTCTTGTCTATTCATATCCAGGCTAAAAACTCATCTCATTGAGGCTGCTTTTGGATACTGATACACTTATTCTTTTGTTTATCCCCTATGTGTTTCCTTAGCATTCCGCTAGATATATCCTACTCCCCAGTTGTGTGTCTGTCTTGACTAGACTGTAAGCTCTGATGAGCAGGGATGTTCTTACATGTCTCTGTACAATGTTGTGTACACCTTGTAGAACTATACAAATGATCAGTCACAGCAGTAGACTATTTTGTTCCTTAAGGAGGACTGTGAAATAACTTTTATACATACATTTATATAGATACATACCTGTGTACTGGGGAGATTCCTGGTGCAGCTAGGACTTTGGAGGACAGCATACCCAGGAGAGGGGCACCTCTGGGCAGAACAGAGAATGGCCATCTTTCTGTTGCTGGACCTTTTTTGTGTAGCCATATTCCAGACAATGCCAAACTACCCAAGGTTGGAGACTACTGTTACTACTACGTATCATTTGTATAGTGCTACAAGGCGAACACAGCGCTATACCGAGAAATATATGAGACGGTCCCTGCTCATAAGAGCTTACAGCAGAGGCAAGGAATCAGATGAGTGCACCAGTGGTCAGTAGGCAGAGGCATGATGATACTATTTGAAAGGATAAACAACTATGCCCTATATATTTGTTCCATCCCAGTCACAATTTTACAGGTCCTTATTCTATCTCCTCTTAGCCAACTCTTGTTCAAATTGAAGAGCTCTAACCAGTTTAGTCCTTCTTCTTAACTGAGATATTCCATCCCTTTTATCATTTGGTGGCCTTCTCTGTACCTTTTCTAGCTCCACATAGTACTCAAGATGCATTTGAAGCATCCATCACCCTTTCAGTGAAAAAGTATTTCCTGACATTGCCTTTCAATTTACCCCCTTACAGCTTCATGTTATGCCCACTAGTCCCCCTCCACCAATTAGAATCTGTAAAATCATTTCATGACTCTTTAGTTCCTGTCTCTTGACAACCCTACCCTTGGAAAAATAAAAGTGAACAACTAAGAATGTTAAATCAGATTTTCATAAAGTAGAAATAAAAAATGAGTAAATGACATCAGCTCTTAAAGAGTGACTTTAACCACCCTCAGCAGGTATTTCAAATCAACTCTGTTCTTAGGATACAAATGGATCAGAATACTCAGTACCATTGTTAATTACAACTTGGTTATTTATCTCCAGTCGTAAACTGAAAAGAAAGCAAATTGTCTTCATTTGAAGGATTAAAAATAAGGCAGGAATGTATTATTTTATTCTTTCAATCTATTTCTTTTTCAATCATTTCAAGTATTTCATTTATGAAGCAGCTGTCAAAAATAGTAAGCAATTTAGAAGTAATGAGAAGGTAGTAGGTGATTTTTCATTCTTCTCCTGTTTATCCGGCATAAACCAATATGATATAAAGAAAAAACAAAGATGCCCTGGATAAATTCCAGACAAGCTTAGTAATAAAACAAAACCTTTGCATTATTAACCTATAGTAGAATAACAAAAGTGTTAAAGAGGTGAACTGAATTGCAAACTATTTACATAACAGCCATGACATATCAGTTCAAACATAATTAGTTTACTGTAAACAATGATCACAATAAACAGGAAGAGGGTGTATTTTTTCTTCACTCTCAACAGGATATGGCATGGTGTTGCTAAGCAATGCAATGACTGCAATGTTTGTTAACATTTCATAACTGTGCTATGTTATGGTCAATCGTTCCTCCACTTTGATCCCACACAGCACATCCACCTTAGTGAAACCTCAAACAATCCTGTTCATTAGATAGTATAGATCCCCACCTTTAAAGAAATTTAAATTTTGTTGGACTTTCACTTTTTTCAAGGCCACTATCAAAAGCTGGTCTCAATATTATTTAGTCCATTCTACTTTTTAATTGTTTTAAGCAAATACAGTAAAAAGAGGCTTAAATTAGCTCAGAGTTGTATTTCAGTTCTCTCCATTGATATACTATATATTTCTCATTTGTATTACTGACTACAGCTACTGTGTTTCAAAGAATCCTATTATTTCTACAGAGATCAGGTATGACAACTTGGATAACATAGGGAATTGTCACACTGAAACTATATACATATATACAGTATGCTTTATGTTCTGGGTTTGAAAAGGGTCATATAGTACAGGTGGTTGAATTGGAGGAGGTGCGGTTAGGTCGGTGTCTGGCTGACCTGGTAGTAGTGGGGGAAGAGGTGGAATTTGAGTGCTTTTCTGAATAGAGTTAGATCGGTGACAGCACAAATCTCCGGTGGCAAGGTGTTCCAGCATTTTGGGGCATAGAAGCTGAAAGCCCTGTTAGATGTTGCAAGTGTGCATTTTGTCGCTGCCTTGGGGATTACTAGCGAGTTTGTAGAAGTGGATCTTCTAGATCTGTTAGGTGGCACGGACTGAATGAGGTCTATTAGTGAGGCGGAGGTGATGCCTTTGATGGCCTTGAAGGTGAGTAACAAAGTCTTGAACAACAGTCTTCCATCTATGGGGAGCCAGTGGAGCTGCTTTAGAATAGGTGTTATGCGGTCCCTCCTTGATGCTCCGTAGAGGACTCTGGCAGCGGTGTTCATGGCAAGTTGTAAAGGGTTTAAGGTAGACTGTGGGAGGCCTTGAAGGATGGCATTAGCATAATCAAAATGCGGTAAGATTAATGCTTGGTATATAGTCACGAAGTCATCTGGATCAAGCAAGGAGCGAAGGTGTCGGAGTGTCCGGATCTTGAAGGTAGCGAATTGAGGATTTAGTTTGGAGCTCGGCTTCTTTCACCTTTATTTGGGGTGGGGGAGAGAAATTAGGGTCTCTTGTGATGAAGAGCACCTCAGTTTTCTTGTGTTGAATACGGAGGTTTTGAGACTGGAGCCATTCAGACACTGCATCAAAACATTTGATCAGCGGGGAAAGGTCCATATGAACTGTGGAGAAAGGCATGTAGAGAAGGATGTCATCTGCATATATCAAACAATCGACCTTGAAGGACCTGATGATACTGCAGATTGGTTGTATGTATATGTTAAACATGAGTGATGATAAGGAAGATCCTTGTGGGACTCCCTGGCTCTGATGGAAAGGTGTAGATGCTGCTGCTCCTGAAGTTACATACTGCCATCTCTCATCTAGGTATGATCTGCACCAATCGAGAGCAATGTCGTTGATGCCCTTCTCTTGTAGTCGCCCCAATAGAAGATCGTGATGTACTGAGTCAAAAGCTGCAGCAATGTCTAAGAAGATCAGAACAAAACCTTGGCGGATGTTGTCGATGCCTGTGATAATGTTGTTGCAGAGGGTGGTAAGGAGGGTTTCCACACCGTGGGACTCTCTGAAGCCATGCTGGCAGTGGTCTAGAGTGGCGGCAGTATCGATGTGATCTTGTATTTGCCTTTGTGCTTCCTTTTCAATTATTTTAGCTAGGAGGGGTATACTAGCTATGGGTCTATAAGATTCAACCTTTTGTGGGTCGAGCTTGGGGTTTTTCAGGAGGGGTCTGATGGATGTTTGCTTGAGCGCTGTTGGGAAGGATCCAGTTGTAAAAGATAGGTTCATCATTCTTGTGATTAAAGGGCTGAGATCACTGCGTAGCTCCTTTATCCAATAGGCGGGGCAGGGGTCTGTTTGAGCCGTGGTGGTATTGAGGGCAGCGATGGTGTCCTCAATATATTTCTTAGATGGCGTGGAGAACATAGATAGTTTCCAGAAACAGGTGGTGTCTTGAGCAGTGATTGTAGTGATATTGTCAGTTTGAAGCAGCTTAGATTGTAGATAGTCAGCGAAATCTTGTGGGTGAATCATTTCGGGTTGTTCTGACGATGGTTCCTTTGATAAGTTCTTGACTAAATTGAAAAGATCACGTGGTTTATTTAGTGATCTTTTGAGTGTGTCAGTATGGAATTGCTTCATTTTAACCGTGACTGACTCTCTGTGCGTAGATAGGTGTAATTTGTAGGCTGTTTGGTCGTCTGTGGAGCGTGTTCGACGCCACCGTTTTCCCAGTTTTCTTAGGTGCATAAGTGAAGCTCGTAACTCAGGGGAGAACCATGGTGAGGGTTTTCTTTTCTTTGAGCTATTATTATGGTTTGGTTGTTGAGCAATGGAGCTAAGATTCTTATTCCAAGAGGCGATCAGGTTTTCCAAGTTGAGAGATGTTTCATTGAGTAGCGGACGGGTCTCTGCCAGTATAAGCTCTTTATTGAAAGCTCTGAAATTCCGAAATGCTACTCTTGTTGAGATGCTCAAACTTCTGTTGTTGTATGACATCTTGCTATTAATGGGAATAGGGAAGGTGATTAACTTGTGGTCTGACCAAGGTACCGGGGTCATAGATGTTACAAGTTCATTGTTTGAGTCCAAGGCTGTCAGAGGGGCAAAAATCATGTCAAGGATGTTTCCTTTTTCATGTATGGGATCTTCGACAATTTGCTTGTACCCCTAGCTCATTGATTGCTTCTAGGAGGGCTGATGTGTGGTTGGGGTGAAGTGAAGGGAGATTGAAGTCTCCTAGTATCCAATTAGGAATGCTGGGTTTGCGTGTATTGGCTGCTAGGTCTAAAATGTTAGGAAGGTCATCGGGGGAGGTGGAGGGGGCTCTGTATATTAAGTTGATAGAGCACTGCTCATTTGCGATGGATAAGATGTCTATGTTGTTCGAGCTTGTGGAGTCAATAGTATGGAAATGTAGATTCGCTTTGGTAAGCATGAGAGTACCTCCTCCTCTCTTGTTCTCTCTATGTTGGGAGTGGACGGAGAAGTTGGCGGGTACGAGTTGATTAAGGATTATATTATCCATGTCCGATAACCAGGTTTCAGTTATCATGAGTATGTCCAGATTGTAGGAGGAAGTTATATCAGCGATAACTGGCCATTTCTTACGGATTGACCATGCGTTTATGAGGGCACAGTTTAGGCATAGGAATTGAGGGGGTTCAACTTGTTTATTCTTCTTGGAATGTTGAAGGGCTATGTGTAGTAGGCGAGAGTGGCATGTGGGGGCTTCCACTCTTGGATGATGATATGGAGCTTCTGTCCATCTTTTCCCATGGCTCTGAAGTATTGGAATTTGGTGGGCTGTGTGAGGTAGGGCAAAGGATTCATCAAGCCAGGCTAGGAGAAAGAGGATACAGCTGACTAAGGCAGAGATGGGTCGCGCCATTTGGTGGCTTTAGAATGATAGGCTGTCTGCGAGGAATTGGAGATATTGTTTCAACAGACTACTTGGGTACCGGCACACCTGACCGAGAATGCTTAGTGTTGTTTGGATGTTTTGTGAGAAACCTGGTAAGCAATAGAGGTATACAGTAGGTTTGTGGCTTACTGACATGTGCTACAGGAGTTTGATAATACCCTGGCAGTTATGCAGCATGCAGAGAAGTAAACAATCAAACATACAAGATAGCATAAAACATGAGACTTAATATGCAAGGTATTAAGCAGATAAAACTGGTAATCAGTGTGGTATGTTAAAACTAAAAGTTTTGGTTATTGTGAAGTGTCTGCTCCGACAAAGGTGATGCCCCAGGGAGCATGACACTTGCGACAAAGGACGCTGGTACCTGGTTATAAGCACTTGCGCCTATCTTCCTGGATTCAGTTGAGGATGACTGTGGTTAGAGACTTGCGAGTGAGCCTGCCAGTTGAGGGGCGTCTGCACAGGAATCTACAACGTCAGGCGATCAGGTTTCTGGTGCAGTTGTGGGTTATGAAGTTGCTATGTGGTTATCTGTCGTGCCCCGCCTAAGGGCCACGCCAAAGGGTCCTCTGGCGAGGCCCTCAGGCGCGGGCGTGCCCGATTAGCCCTGCCCTTTAAGGTGAGCTGCAGCAGCCCCGATTGGGCAGATCTTCATGTGGGGGAGCGCTGTTGCTGCTCCGGCCCGCTCTATCCCCGGCTGGGAGAGCTGTTGGTGGAGGGCCGGAGTGGTGAAAAAAGAGGTCGGCGCCCAATTAGCGCGGCCCTTTAAGGTGAGCTGCAGCAGCCCCGATTGGGCAGATCTTCACGTGGGGGAAAGCTGTTGCTGCTCCGGCTCGCTCTATCCCCGGCTGGGAGAGCTGTTGGTGGAGGGCCGGAGTGGTGTAGGTATGGATATTCCACATCATACTCTCGAAGGATCCAAGTTCCTTCCACTTTAACTACTGTAAGCACTGTCGCAAGGTTTCAAAACTTGAAACTCATGTACAAACCTTATCATAATTGATGTTTTTCCTTTGCTTAAATGCCTTAGCTATCAGCTGCACTTTGTATTGTACAAGTTCATCTTTGCATTAAGCTTCTTTAGTACCCACTTGCATTTGGTGGGGGTCACTGGCAATTTTGCAAATCAGGCAGATAGTCAAAATCAGTAAAACATTCACTGGTCACTGGTGAATGTAGAGATATAGTTAGGTCATGGATTTTCATCCCTTATATGGATAGTATCATACCGAAAATCTATTTGAATGGACAAGTGCTATCTGTATCAGCTTTAGGGTGAAACAAAGGTGAGCTTTCAAATTATCTGGGTAGCAGTGATGCTCAGTCACTATCTGGGTAATTGATACGTTTACTTTAAGCCTGCTAAAAAGGAACCAAGAGGCAGGCAGCGAGGCTGTACTAATCTCATTCTCCTGCAGCATAGGCTAAAGAATATACTTTTTGATTATTTATGGTTCTGATTTTTACATATTTCTATTCAGTTTGTATAGAGGCACCGGTCCTCACTTTTATTGTATGCTTCTTTCCTTCATTTAGAGCCCGATATTGAATTAGGAGGGCTATGTGCTGAAGCTGTGAATAGCCCTCCCCGCCGACCTCTGTCCCCGGATATTCAATGCTGGGGTCATATGTGGCTCCGGCATTAAATATCCAGGATCGTCACACTGCCTCTCAGCCACAGTCCATAACTGAGCAGCAGCTTAAAGTAAACATATCAATTAGCTCCTGCGCTTAAAAATAGGTGAGATTTGCCTCGCCTATCTTATAGGCACAGGTTGCTAACCGGGCAGCATGCAATATCGCTTCTGCCTGGTTATTGATTGTCGCTGCCTCCGATCCTCCTTGAAACACCCCCTACATGCTCCGATGCTAAGCGGTTAGGATCAGGACATATAAGAGAGAAGAGAGGGGATAATCAGCGGCACTAACACATTGAATATCCCAGATAGTGGCATTCACACGGTTTAATGGGCTGTAAACCATGCAAATATCTTTCGAATATCAGGCCCTTAGTTTTTATTTTATTTGTTTGCTGGAGGAAGGCAACCTTTGACTTCCCTGTCTATTGCAAGCAGCTTCTCATTCCCCTCTCGTGATCTGAGCTGGGTCTACTTCTAATACTTCTTCCTAGACAACAAAAGGGGAATTTTGTAATGGGGCACCCAGATTTAGAGGACAAGAAGGTGTCTGTTTTTATTTAATAAAGACACAGAGGTGCCTACGTAGCTTTATAAAATACTATCGGGAATCCTGTTGAAAGCGCAGACATTATGTCTGCTCAACAGCTGAACAGGTATCACACAGAGTAACGTAAAATCAACATGCTTACTTCATGACTCTGTCCATGTTCCACCCAGACCACACCTGTAGCAACGTCTACAGTAAATGTACCCATAGGCATGTTATCAAACATACAGTACTTATACACCTGCCACTTCACACACTCAAACCTTCTTCTTCTCTGAAGGTAAAGCTTCTACAGTTATCTCAATGTACGTCCAGGTTAGCATCCATGTCCAATCTAATATTTCTGCAATACTCAATTATGAATGCAAAGCGCCTCAATAAAATGACTACACACAGCGCATGCTTGATTGTACAGCTGTTCATGCCACAATAGTGTTATAGCAAGTATTATTGCAAATGGCATGGCTACCTATGTTCCTCAAGTGTTATAACAGCCTACACTTGCAATCAATCATCAACTCTCCGCAATTTCTTTTATCTATTTAATTACCGTTTCAATTTTATTTAAAAAATCATTTGAGCGTTACTAACTATTCACTAGCAAACCTTGAGAGAAATGTTTGGAGAGTGAATGGGCAAGTTTAGAAGCAAACCTCTGCTGATTTTTTTCTTGCAAATTCAGATAAGTGATACCTGATGGAATATATTTGAAATGTACTGAGTGCCTGCCTTAATTTTTTTTTTTTTTGCAACAGTTAACAACCCTGAGAAGCTCAGAGAATTTATAAGAACCGTTGTACACAGTGTACTGCCATATACACATTAAAATTACTTTAGAAAATTACTTCCCCAAATGACAAAGCCTCCAATGACCTATATGAACTGGATCATCCGGGGACATCAAAACAAGAAACTGCAAAGTGGAAACAATAACTACAGTTTGTGAGTTGAAATTTATATCTTTAGTTATCTAGCAAGGAAGGACTTTAAGATTCTGGTGTATTTTTTAAACTAAGGCTCCTTGACCCCTGCTGTATTAAACTTCTAGAAGAAATCCACACAGCAGCAGGGCAAGCTTCTGTTATTTCATTTAGGACACAAAAAAACTTTGATCTCTAAGGCCTGTTTGATTTACAACTCAGAAAGCTTTTGATCTCTCAGACCTGGATTGAGTTGCAATATAGATAGCCTTTGATCTTTCAGGCCTGATCTTATTGAAAGGCTGTTGATCTACAGATACTTTTATTCTTGCTATGTTGCCTAGTGAAAGTTGGTACCTGAAAGTTTCTGAATTGCACCTGATACAAAATCAAAGATGTGCCTCTACCCAGTAGATCAAGATGCCTCTGGGATCCCAGTGGTGTGCAGAAATGGAAACGGGGACATGTTTACTAAAGTGCTGTCAATAGCACGGGGCGGATGTGTGCTTAGCACATTAATTTACCACGGAGGGGGCATAGTGGCCATGGTAGAAGCAGGGGGTGTGGCTGCATCTCTAGAACAGTAGTAAGGACTGCACGCCCATAGTGCCTGTACACTGTGAAGATGCTCACTACATGTGCCTTGCACTTGCTTGCTACCAGTGAAATGCTATAGCTGTCAGTAGGCTATCAAAGCCTCACAGATATCAGACAATACCTGAGCCCCTATGCCTTTAACAGGGCACAAAGCAGGTGGCCAGTGAAGGATAGAGAGGACTGAGAAGGGAATTTGCACTTCATTCTGCACAGCTCAGAGCGATGGGACAAATTACCAGGGGGCAGGGCATGCAAATCAGGGAAGCAAAGGCATGCATAGAGAACATGCTGCAGTCTTTCTGAAGGAGATAGGGTGCAAATGTAACATTTGAACTCTGTGTGTGTGTGTGTTTGTGTTTGTTTGTTTGCTTTTACCACCATCTGAACTATGTCCAGTCAGGTTCAACATTAGGGATATGCAAAGTAGAGATATTTTTGGTTTCATTTTCACTTTGTTCCGCCTTTTCATTCCAGTTTTCAGACCTACGTAGGTTCTCCTCAAGAGCGTGGTACTGTCTGCAGGAACTGTGATTTCTGGATGAAACCAAGTTTTGCTGGGTAAACAGCATGCCATCAACCAACCAACCCACTCACTCACTCGTTTCTCGGACTCTTGTTTCATGACCTCCAGAGTCTGCCCAATTGGTGCACCAAGCAAGGTGGATGAAGAAGACACAAACGTGGTAATAGAGAAGAGGTGGGGAACTACATCCGCGCGGCACATTTAAAAAGAGCCACCAGCAGCAGCAGAGTCCTCTGTATCCCAGCGTGCTCTCCCAGGAGGGATCGAGCTCCAACTCAGCCGGATGCCCCCAGCTCCATCGGCTGTCCAATCGGGGCAGCGCGGCACATTTAAAAAGAGCCGCCAGCAGCAGCAGAGTCCTCTGCATCCCAGCGTGCTCTCCCAGGAGGGATCGAGCTCCAACTCAGCCGGACGCCCCCAGCTCCATTGGCTGCCCAATCGGGGCAGTGCAGCACAATTAAAAAGAGCCGCCAGCAGCAGCAGATTCCTCTGCATCCCAGCGTGCTCTCCCAGGAGGAATCGAGCTCCAACTCAGCCGGACGCCCCCAGCTCCATCGGCTGCCCAATCGGGGCAGTGCGGCACATTTAAAAAGAGCCGCCAGCAGCAGCAGAGTCCTCTGCATCCCAGCGTGCTCTCCCAGGAGGGATCGAGCTCCAACTCAGCCGGACGCCCCCAGCTCCATCGGCTGCCCAATCGGGGCAGCGCGGCACATTTAAAAAAAGCCGCCAGCAGCAGCAGAGTCCTCTGCATCCCAGCGTGCTCTCCCAGGAGGGATCGAGCTCCAACTCAGCCGGACGCCCCCAGCTCCATCGGTTGCCCAATAGGGGCAACGCGGCACATTTAAAAAGAGCTGCCAGCAGGCGCACCCGCGCCATGCGGGCCCGCGCCTGAGGGCCTTGCCAGAGGGCCCTTTGGCGTGGCCCTTAGGCAAAGACCCTGTTGAGGCCTTACTGTCCTTGACCGACCCTCATACTCCACGGTTGTAACATCATATACTGCTGATGCCCTTTCTGAAGACGTGAGAGCCCTCTGCTGAGCCACAAGGTAATCAATTGATCAAAGAGGACTGCCTTACTGCAACAGAGTAGCTTAAGCGGCTGCTGAGTAACAATGTAACTGAATGAACATCAGCCATCATTAGATCAAGCAGATTATTCTCAGCAGTCAGTATTTTGAAAATCTTGTCCAGATTGCCTAATGCTTTGTTATGTCTTTTTGCCCCAGGTATTAACCTACCAGACTTCCTGAGCCTATCTACTGTCAAAAGGTAGACCTAGGACAGCCCGAGAATATGGAGATCAGCACGAATGATCAGAGGAAAAATGACAGGGTAAACAAAATAATGTCAGATGGTTGCTACAGACAACCCAGACACACGTGCACAAGGGCCAGGAAGACACACCCAGGTAGCGAAGAAAGGGAATTTGCTTTGCCTGATAGGGATCAGCTGGGTAGGGGTGGAGCCCAAAGACACAAGGATAAAATATGCTCCCAAACAGATAGAAGGGGAGAGGTGTTGAAGCAACAAGGGTCACAACCAGAGAGACCGCGGCGAACACAGCTGAAGCCGTGGAGAGAATGGACTTGGAATGAACGAGAGAGAGAGAGTGAGAATGAGCTATTGGAACAGCAAGGGAGCCAACGTAAAGGTCTGAAAGAATCCAGAGACCTGTATGAAACATTGGAAAGTCAGCAGCCTGATAGCGTGTATGTGCAGGGAAGACACGAGAAATGTGGGAAGACTGCCATAGCAGGTACCAGTGCAAGGAATGAAAGTAGAGGCTATTTGCTACCTAAGTGGGTAAAACCCCAGAGTAATAGAAATAGCCACACAAAGACAAGCTGTAGAGAAGCTGAGAATAACTTTTCCCCTTGTCACAGAAACCCTAGGAGAAGAGAGGTTTCCTTACCTGAAGAAGCTGAAGATTTTCCTAGTAATTGTGAGCTCCCAGCTTTTGGTAAAGTTCCGTCTAAACCTTTGCAATCTAGGTCAGCTGAGTTACGAGAGCTAGACCTGAGCAGGCTCAGAGCCTACCATAATTACCCTACTAACAAAGCAAATAAGGATTTGAGTTATCTACTGGGATACCAGCAGGGGCAGAGCTCTGGCAAGCTCAACTCAAAGCCATATGGTATTTCCCAGAAAGGCATTAGTTTAGAGGGAGAAAGAAACTTCCTGTGTGACGGAGCAAGCCAGCCGTACTCTTATCCAACAGCTGATACTAAGAATATAAATGCATGTGAGCCTGAATTAATGGAATGTGAGAATTCAGAGATATCTATAGTTCCTGAACCGATGGATTGTTCTTTAACTATGATTGAACCGAAGTTCTCTCTAAGATAAATGCTTGATTGTGACCAGAGTTCCAGTGCTGTAACCTGTGTGCTAATTACATTTACTCTCCAACAAACAGCAGACGTGAGCTGTGCTATCAGCAACAAAAGGAGAAGCCTGTATGTGACAGTAAGGCTGTTTATTCTTTTCTTTTGTTTGATGTTTTGAAGCTGAAGTAAGCTATTTGTGTTATCCATTTGACTTTTGTTATATGCCAAAGTTGGCTCTTATTTGTGTTGCCAAAAAGGAAAGAAACCTCGGGGACGGGGAATAAAACCCTAAACTTGGAATGAAACTTGTTATGTGATTTATACGAAAGAAGGCACAACTATCACCCTCAGAGAGCCAGGCAATACCGGTTCCTACCGATAGGGCTACGGGGGTGTGACACTACCTAATTGTCCAGCTACCCTCCCTACCGTACTCGTAATATTCACTAGCGTTCTTTTAAGCCCCTCTCAGCTTTGATAAACAATCCCAGGACTGCCCCAAGATGGCCATACCCCTATGATTAGTTGCCATTCTCCTCACTTCAGTGCTAGCCAGCATATCGCAGGCTTTCAATCCCCGCACCAAACACATCCCAATACTCCACAGCTATGGAAGGAGATGGTCTGAAAACCCCTACTACACCACATCAAAAGCCTCTAATACATTTCATCCACACTTACTTCACATCCCCTTACAGAACATCAAGAAGAACCAATCTGAGAAGCACCAGCCCCAACCACCCTTGAAATGCGCACTCATAAACGCCAGGTCAATTCGATCAAAATGGCCAGTAATCACTGACCTGATAACACTTTATGACCTCGATATCTTAATGATTAATGAGACATGGTTGTCTGATTGCGACAATGTAATTATCAATCAGATGATACCAAATGGCTTCTCAATTTTTGCTTGCCACAGAGCCAACCAAAAGGGAGGAGGGGCACTCATCCTAGCTAAGGCAAAACTACAATTTAAGCTAAATGAGACCACCACCTCAACCCACCTAGACATGGTCACCATATCAAACAGTTACTGCACCATTAATTTACTCTATCGTGCCCCAACATCATCACCTGAAGACCTACCAACAATCATCAATCTTGCCTGCAACTCAAGCAACCCACGCTCATCAAACTGGCTGTTGGGAGACTTCAACCTTCCTTCCCTGCAAAACTCACAAGCAAAAACTTTCCTGGAAGCACTAAATGAGCTAGGCTACAAACAACTCATTGACTCTCCCACACATATGAAGGGGAGTATTCTCGACCTGATTTTTGCCCCTCGGTCCGAGGTTGACACCACCCATCACCTGCTGATATCCATAACTCCAGTACCCATGTCTGACCACAACCTGCTCAGATCCTACATACCTACCACTCGCTGCCTCAGGAACAGCAGAAAAGTTCATGCCCCTCTCTCTGGAATTCCATCAAAACGCTTTTGCCCCTTTGCCAAAGAGGAAGTCTTGGAGAAGGTCCTCCCTCTCCTCAGGGACACAACCCTTGACCTAGATGAATTGGTGGTTAACTGAAACATTAGTCTCAGTGCCGTAGCCAACCTCCCCCCTGTCAATAAGGAGTCAAGGAAGCGTGAACATGCACCATGGTACTCAAAGGATCTACGAGCATCACTCCTTCACCTACGCAAACTAGAGAGACAGTGGCGTAGAACCCGGACTACCGAAGCATACTGTGCATACAGCTCCCACCTGTTAGCTCATAGAGAGAAAACAATTGAGAAGAGGAAGCAGCATCACACAGATATTCTAAAACGGTCTTTAAATAAATCTCATGACCTCTTCAGTATCATAAAATCCTTAACAGGTGACCCAGCCCTAGCACATCCGTATATGCCCCAGCCACAGGACTATTCTGATTATCTACAATCGAAGATGATCCAGACCAGTATGAACTCAACCTCCTCCAACATCACCAACATGCACACTATGCCACAGCCAACACCATTCTTCAAATTTCGTGAAATTTCTACCAAAGAAATCGAGGACACTATTGTCGCGATCAACCTCACCACAGCACCTAACGATCCCTGTCCAGCCAGCTGGATAAAAGAGCTACGATGCGATCTAAGCCACATATTGTGCAAAATACTAAACCAATCATTATCAACTGGAGCCTTCCCTCAGAGTCTCAAACACACTTCAATCAGGCCATTACTAAAAAACAGTAAACTTGACCCATCCAAAGTCGAATCCTACAGACCAATTTCAAGTATCCCTCTACTTGCCAAGATTATTGAAAAGACTGTTCAGCGTCAGATCCAACAGCATGTTGATGATGAAGCACCACTTGACCCATCCCAACATGGATTCAGGGAAGCTCATGGCGTGGATACCATCCTAACAACCCTCTTTAACGACCTAATCACAGGACTCGACAATATACACCAAGGATTTGTTCTCATCTTTATGGACATTGCAGCTGCATTCGACTCAGTGAACCACGAGATACTGCTACAACGGCTCCAAGAAAAAGGGATACAGGGCACTGCCCTGCAATGGTGCAAATCCTACCTGATCAACAGATGGCAACAAGTTAAGACAGGTACCCTTACCTCGGAGCCTTTCCTTCAAAAACAGGGAGTACCTCAGGGATCATCCCTGTCTGCATTGCTGTTTAACATCTACATACAGCCCATCTGCACCCTGATCCGCTCATTAAACGTGCAATGCCTCACCTATGCAGATGACATCCTGCTATACATCCCATTTAGGACTGACCAGCCAGATTTTTCACCCATTACAAGATGCTTTGAAGTAGTTGCAGACTGGCTACTCACCCAAAACCTACGAATTAATCATAGTAAAACTGATGTGCTCTTCATCATGAGAAATCAGAAATTCACCCCACCTCCAGCACTACAAGTCAAAAATGCTGAGCTTAAAACTAAAACATCAATTTGCTATCTAGGCGTCACACTAGATCAGCGACTCAACATGATAACACATGTAAAAAACACCGCAAAAGCAGTATATCATAAGATTGGAACATTACGCCTTCTTCGACCACTCCTGGACTTCACTGATTACCGCTCTATATTCCAAGCCCTAGTGATCCCACACTTGGACTTCGCCAATATCACTCTCCTCGGACTTCCACAGTCAACGCTAAATCCACTCCGACTTGCCATGAACTCGGCCGCTAGAGTTCTTGTAGGGGTGTCTAGGTCAGAACACATTACGCCTGTGATGAAAGAGCTCCACTGGCTACCCCTACAAGCTCGTATCCATTAAAAGGCACTTGTCATGACATTCAAAGCACTAAAGAACCAGTCTCCCACACCCATCAGTAAGTTAATCAACATCATGCCTGAAAACAGAAACAGAAGATCTGCAATGCGGAACGCTCTAAAAATCCCTAAAATAGGGCATTTTCAGTTTATGCACCTACAGCTTCGAATGCCCTCCCTCCTGAAGTTCGAGCTATCCCGAGACTTACACCTTTCAGAAAAGCGCTAAATTAACACCTATTCCAAAAACACTACCCAGAAAGCAACCCAGGGAAACACATGATTGATCCCCCAACCCCCCTCACTAACTGCTCCAATACTTTAACCCAACAAGAGAATGGTTAATCATAGTACCCTTAGCATAAACCCCTACAGTGCCATCAATCCTGCTCAATTGTGATTATTCAGTAGCTTGTCAAATGTGTTGTAAATAGTTCTTACCCAGTTTTCACCCAAGTTATTTGCCCTGTTCATTGTAAACACAATGTGCTCCTGTTACATTGTACTATTGTTTCTGTTCATTGTAAACCGCACTGATTATAATAGCGCGGTATATAAGAAATATAAATAAATAAATAAAATATAAATAAATTTCATATATTTGTTTTAGTAAAAATGATTATTGTGTATAAAGAGGCATGTTTATTAAACTGCATAACTGGGAAATGCAGAGTTCAGCGCATACCAAGTGTGCCGCACTGACATTTAACGCAGGGCGCTGAACTAGTGACCCCATGCTAACCAGTTAACACGTTAGTGGTCAGAGACATGACACGATAGGAGTATAACATGGGTGTTGATGGCGTGTCATGGTTATGGGTATACACTATGAGTGTTGCCGTTAGTGTGGGTACATTTAATGCCAACTCAATGATTGCCATTAAATGTGACAGTGTGCCAATTAGTACAGTGCCATGTTACTACAGCACTCTGTGAGCATGTGGAATGGAGGCATATGCCCACAAACATCACTACACTGTGATCTCATGCTACCAGTTAAGCCTTTGGTAAATACACCCCTAAAGATTTAAGCAAACTAGTGAACCAAATGTGCATTAATGAAAACACATCCCTATTCAAGGTCCAGCATCACCTGAGACTGGAGAGGTAGGGTGGAAAGGTTACTAGTCCTCACCTGGGACAAAGTCAAACTGTGCATTCATAATCCCCATCTAACTGAGTAAGATTCCCTTTTAATCCAGCTAGGGGAAGAAAAAGCAATCGGGCTGCCCATAGTATAGTATGCACCTCATAAAGAGGATGGAAGGATACTCCTATGAAGAGAGGCAAAAAAGGTAAGGGCTCTTCAACCTGGAAAAGAGACGGATGAGGCGAGATATGATAGAGGTCTATAAATTAATGAATGGAGTGGAACGGGTAAATATACATCGATTGTTTACGTCATCAGAATATAGAAAGACTAGGAGACATGTAATGAAGCTACAGGGTAACCTATTTAAGACTAATAAGAGAAAATATTTTTTCACTCAACTGGAATTTGTTACCAGAGGATGTAGTAAAAGCTATTAGTGTAACTGGGTTTAAAAAAGGTTTGAACAAGTTCCTGGAGGAAAGGTCCAAAAACCATTATTAAAAGGGACCTGGGATATCATTGCTTGACCCAATACAAGCATTTTAGAACCTGTGTCTTTTGGGGAAACTGCTAGGTACTTATGACCTAGATTGGCCACTGTTGGAAACAGGATACTGGGCTTGATTGACCTTGGTCTGACCCAGTATGGCATATCTTATGTTCTTATGTTCCTATCAATGCCTTGCATCTAACTTGCCAGTGCTTATGTTGTTTGAAGTTTTCATCATTTAGCTCCTTTTTCCATTTCCTGAAAGATGCTTTTTGGCTACAACAGCTACTATGACCTCACCTTTAAACCATGCTGGCAGTTTTTTGACTTCCTTCCACTTTTCTTAATGAGTGGAATACAGATGATCTGGGCTTCCAAGACAGTATTTTTAAACAACGCCCATGCTTGATGTAAATCTTTAACCTTTGCAGCTGCTCCTTTTAGTTTTTTCTCAACTGTTTTCCTCATTTTATCATTTTCTTCCTTTTGAAAGTTGAAAGGTAGTACTGTGGATTTCCTTGCCATCCTTCCTCCATTTATTAAATCAAACACGATCATTCTATGATCACTATTGGCAAGTGGTCCCAACACCCTTATCTCTTACATTAGATCTTGTGTTCCACTAAGGAACCAGCTGCTCCAAAAAGCAGTCATTTATTTCATCCAGAATCTTTATCTCTATAGCATGTCCTGCCATGACACTGATCCAGGTGATACCAGGGTAATTGAAATCACCCATTATTATTACTGTGCTGTAAATATTGTTAGCTTACCTCATTTCTTTGAGCACTTCATCATCCTTTTGTTCATTCTGGCCAGGCGGTCGATAGTACACCCACACTGCCATCGCCTTCCCCTTTTTACATTGAATTTAAATCCATAGAGATTCTACAGTGTATTTTGTTTCCTGCAAAGCTTTAATCCTGTATGACTCAATGCCCTCTCTAACAAAAAGCGCAACCCCTTCACCAATTTTATCTACTCTATCATTGCAATATAATTTGTACCCAGGTAAAACAAGTGTCCCTCTGGTTTTCCTCTTTCCATCATGGGCCCGATTCAGAGATGCAAGTTGTGGGGCTGCACATTCTGGTGGGACGTGCAGCCCTGCAAGACATCCGGACCCTATAACCCCTGCTGTTCTTCAAGCACATCTAGAGCAGTAGGATGGGGAAAGCTGGCAGGGGGTGGGGTGGGGCAGAGTTGGGGCAGAGCAGGAGCGGGCCAGTAAAGCAGGACATACAGGGCTGATTCAGGTCATGGCCCTGTATGTCCTGCGGGGTCAGTGAGGACGTGCTGCTTATTCCACCTCAAAGGTGGAATAAGCAGCACTGACTCTGTTGATCAGGCCTTGGGTTTCTCCCCCAGGGGCTGGAGCTGGGTACGAGGGGGGTCCCCGCTGCCCAATCAATGCCTCGGCTGGACAACCGTGGGTCAGGCAGTGGGGAAGAGGGGGGGGGGGCTGAGCCACAGCAGCCAGGGGAGCCTGCAGGGAGGATGTCCCCACAGGCATGCCAGGCCATCCTCGGGTTTGATTCTGCATGCTGCGGGAACATTTTGTTCCCATGGTCCAGAATCGAGTCTTAATGGCCCCATCCTGCATGGGAATATCTAGTTGGCCTGGATGTGCCCTTCTAGGAATTGGGCTCCACGTCTCTGAGATACCAATCATATCTAACCTCTCATTTAGTGCTATATATTCTCTCTCCCATTTTATTTTTTAGATTTCTAGCATTTGCATACAAGCATTTACAGGCTGTATTTTATTCATATTTATCTTGTTTTCAGTAAGCAGGGGTAATTTGGAATCTTTAAGTTCTGTCTGCTCTGTACTTAAGGGTGTTTAGTTTACTTTTGTCTTTACTGAAACCTCTCTGTCGATATGCCTGACTTCAATCTTTTGCTAGTATCCTTCAAGGATACATCCTTCCAAACCATGCACTTTTGGGTGACTGTCGGCTTTCCCCTATTATCTAGTTTAAAAGCTGCTCTGTCTCCTTTTTAAAGGTTAATGCCAGCAGCCTGGTTCTATCCCAGTTAAGGTGGAGCCCATCTCTTTGGAAAAGCTCCTCTTTTCCCAAGAATATTCTGTGTTCCATCCAGAACTTTATGTACGTGTTACCCCAAGCCCATCACACGCAAACTGCCACTCAACATTTTTCTGCTTGACAACTGCCTTATGGAATGCTCTGCCTCATTATCTAAGAATGGACAATTGCTGTTGAAAAATTAAAAAAGGGCTAGACTTCTTGTTTCAAGCTAGCGTTTTGTGACATTCTGGACCTAGGGCAGAGAAAAAGTGCATTCACTCTGCATTATATAATTTATTCCTTTTTTCTTTTCTAAATTTCTCTTTTTGTTTATCTTAGTAATGTGTACTTTTTTACTTAGGTTTATTTTAGAGTATTTTATTAATTAGTTTCATTATGAACATTTTATTGCAAGATTGTAGCCCGCCTGGATGTGCTCCTCAAAGGCAGGTAGTCAAATATAATAAACATAAACCACTTGCTGAGCTGAATCAGTCTCACGTACATACATTTCTACTTCTATGCAGATGATTTGCAGCTACTCATATCATTGAACCAAACTTACCTACAGCTCTGAGTAAATCAAATGCCTGTCTCACAGCAATTCAAGAATGCAATAAAAGCAACAGATTTTGTCTGATACCTCAGCACACTGATAAACTTTCAATAACACACAAGAACAAAAAGAGACAACCTAAAAAACATGCTATCCACTCCTATTAGTGTCAGAAAACTAAACCAATCTACAACTAATTGGGCAATTTCTCTCTATACCTCCACCCTATGGAATAGTCTTCCTATCACTCTAAGAGAAATCAAAGACAATTCAGAAAACTTCTCAAAACATTCATGTTCACCGACTACTATCAATGTGTTCAGCCACCATAAACCTCTCACATTTCAACCACTCCTGTCTCCAAGCCATTGACTCACTTAAATCCAGAACATCACCCAGACCACTAATATTAATACCTCCTGTAAATAGTTCTGTCCGTCTTTGTTATTGTTAAATAATCTATTAAAAGTCATTGTTTGTTAACTGTACAATTGTTCATTCTTGTTCATTGTAAACTTCATTACATTTGTTCTTTGTAAACTACCCCATGCAGTAGTTAAAATGTAATCTGTAAACTGCTCTGATTACCAAGACAAAGAGGTATACAAAAACGAATAATAAATAAATAAAGCAGAAATCCCGTGGGTCCCTAACAAAAGTCACATGCTAACATCAAAACCCCTTTTGGAAGCTATAAATGCCTGCTTAAATTACTAGTCACAAACCTTGAGATATAACTGGATTCAACACTTAGGCTTATCCTCCAATCTAAGCAACCTTCAGGAGCTGTGTTGTTGTATGAGTCAATGCAATCTCTGTCTGTACATCAAGAGAGTATCACAGTAGTTCACACCATGATAAAATCAAGGCTGGGCTACTATAATGTACCCTACAATAGTTTGACCATAATGGGTTTGCACCAGCTCCAATTCATTCAAAATGCTGCAGCACAACTGATAGAAGGTTGCAAGTGATGTGATCACATCACACCAAGCCTTTAAAAAAAACCACTGGCTTCCGAAGTCCTGCATAGTTAAAATTACAACTGTCTCTCACCTTAAAGGTGGTATGTCAAAAACCTAATAAATAGAGTACTTGAAGTACAGGATTTCCCTCTATGAACCTCTGAGATCTCTAGGCTCATTCCAGGGAACATCCGTAATCATACCTTCGCCACAAGTGAGCCTTTTCAGGATCAACTGCAACACTTTGCAGCTCGCTCTCAAAAGGGATTTGCCTAATGCTACACTACCTCTTGACTCTTCTTCCAAGCCTATAATGAAAGAGGCACCTAACAGAAATGCATACACAAAGATTAAAATAAGCTGTACATACTACAGCAAAACCTGCTTATCACATATACTGAGTGTAGTTTTCTGACTGTATATGCAGTTTTTCCTCAAGGTAGACAATTCTTTTGTTTCATCTCTGCTTGTCCCTTTTGCTGTCTGTTAAGATGCTTTAACGTGTATTATGTTGACACTGCAAGTTGCATAATTCTAATCAGACATTCATGTTTAACTATGTTTAAATGGTTATATGAATATTTTGCGGCGTTGTAATTGTGCCTATGTCCAGTTTATACTTTCTGTAAACTGCTGTGGGTGAATTTCTTCAAGAGGGGTAGATGGGTTGGGGATAGAAATAAACAAATAAAGACATACAGACAGACAAATAAATAATGCTGGTGTGGAAACCATAATATCTAGATATTTAGCACTGCTGGTCACATGTATGGTAATGCTGGATATCCTGATTAAGTTAAATGCCAGCACCAGCATTTATGTATTTATTTATTTAGACACCTTTTCTATACCACTTTTCTGATAATCAAAGTGGTTTACAATTAACAAATAACAATTACTGTAGGGAATACTGCACCACATAGAACTGGTTAACAATTTGCAAATTACATTTACTCTAGAGAGGTTTACGCCAAACAGAGATGGTTAATATTTAATGTATATACAGCGCAGCAATGGAAAACCTCAAAATTAACATAATGTTGTTATGTGAAGTTGATTGTTATTACATTGACTACTTTGATTATAATGTACAATACAATTGTGGTTATAAGTATAGATAGTGAGGGTTGTGTGTTTGCCTGGCTGAAATTATTGGCAGTAGTAGGTTGAATAATGTCCATTGGAATGGTTGGGTTTAGCACTGCAGTTTTTCTTAGTATGCTTTAATATGATGCTAGGTGTCTTGGCATCTGTTTTACTGTAAGTATTTAACTTAAGACAGATACCACATTGGCTTAAAATTGGCTTTGATGAGTATATCTAATTTGCTTCAAGCCATTATTCCAGATCAAAATTATTGATGACTTCATAATATGAGCTGGGCAGGACTATATTAAGAGAATCAAAGTATGACGATTCATGGAAGACTCATCAAATACCTTTGATATGCTAACAATACCACATTAATGACCGAAAGTGAAGAACATTTAAAACATCTGCTTATTGAGATCAAGGGGCAGTGTCTTACAATGGGCCTACACCTTAATGTGAAGAAGTCAAAGATCTTTGATGGAGAAGAAATAGAAATAATTGACAACTTTAATCTTCTTGGATCAATACTCAATATTGAAATGACAAGCAGTCAAGAAATCCAATGACTGCTCTTGGCATAACAACTATGAAGGATATGGATAACATTTTGCAATGCAGAGATATATCTCTGTATGCAAAGATTCAACTTCACCAAACCACAGTATTTTCAATAATATCATATGGATGCAAAAGTTGGACAGTGAATAAGAAAGACAAGAAGATGTCTTTGAATTATGGTGCTGGAGAAGAATACTGTGTATGCCTTAGACTGCCCAAAGAACAAATCCATCAGTAATAGGAGAAGATCAAACCTAAGCTTTCCTTAGAGGCTCAAATGATAAGATTTCATCTAACATACTTTGGACACCATATGAAAAGAAAAATCATTAGAGAAAGACATCAAGCTCGTCATGGTTAAAGGTCAGCAAAAAAGAGAAAAATCAGCAATGTCATGGATCGATAAAAAAACACAGCAGCTAAGGATGTCATACTATCAACAATGAGCCGCTTAACTGAAGACCAAACACCATTTAGGATAACAATCTACAGGGTCAACATGAGTTGACATTGTCTTGATGGTACTTAATAACAACATATAGTTTCAGTTCATTACAAAGGTAATTTTATAACAGATTTGAGTTTCATGTAGGCACCAATTTGAGATAATTTTTTAACAACACATAGGTGCCTATGGAGGTCATTCACAAACTCAGGTTACGGGGCTGCATGTCCCAGCGGGACGTGAAGTCCGACAAGGCATCCATGACTGATTCCCCCTCTGGCTCTCCCTGTACGTCCTGGGCATCAGGACGGGGTGAGCCGGTGGGGGCGGGAACAGGGCAGAGCGGGGGTGGGCCAGCCCAGCAGCACGTATAGGGCCGATTCAGGTCACAGCCCTGAACATGCTGCCGGGCCCGTGGGGATGTGCTACTTATACTATCTCAAAGGTGGTATAAGCAGCAATTTTGGCCGATCGGGCCTGAGGTTCCCCCCCACCCAGGGCCAGGCCATGTACAGGGGAGTCCTTGCCGCCCGATCCAGGCCACTGCAGGCCAGCCATGGGTCAGGCGGTGGGGAAATGGGGTCAGAGCCGGAGATGTCGGGAGTGCCTGTGGTGAGGATGTCCCCGAAGGTGGAAGGGGCATGCCAGGCCGTCCTTGGGCCCAATTCTGGCTCCCGCGGGAAAGTTCCTTGGACATCCCCCTCTGTGAATTGGGTTCCATGTGTCATCATAAAGAAGCATCACAAAAGCAGCTGTTTACATTTATACCAACTTTGGATCTGATGTGAACAAAGTATGCACATAGGTATTTTGTAACCTGCATGCATATTTCATAACTCTCTGCATGCTTCACCCAAAGTTTGCTCCTCTTGAATCATGTACAGGGATGGGCCTTCTTATAACTGTGCACTCTTCTATGACTGGAGTAATTTTATAAAGCATCTTTTATGTGTATACAATAGGGTTTATCCACAAAAAAATATCTTTATGAAATCACACGTAATGCTGCTGCACACATGTAGCAAATGCAATGTGTGACTTTGAGTCAATGCTGACTCCTGGTGACCCGGCAGCTCCTGGGTTTTCTTGGTAGTGTGACTGTAGCAGCTGATAAGCATGCAATAAATAATACCAGGAGTCAGTTCAAAGATCCAAGCCAATTTATTGTGCACATGGCTCAGTTAGTCAAAGCTTCAAAAAGGACTGAGCAAGGTTTTCACAGAAACTTATTCATTTATACATTTTTCTTCAGTTTGATATATGCAAACTTTCTATTGGTTCCAACGCCCCCTGCACCTGTCCAATCTGAGATCCCTCCTGGGCCTAGCACCCAGCTCCCTCCCTTAGGACTGTTCTAACAATGGTACAGTTTCTAGGTTTGATACTTCTCTACTTTAAGGTCGTCTCTAGCTCCAGGAATGCATGTGTAACCCACTCCTCCTTGCAAACTCGTGACACACGCCCTGATGTATCTTCCTTACTAAATTGTGTAGTCAGTGGCCGTAGGGGGGAGGCGGTATCACCAGACTTGCAAAGGGGGAAGGTACAGTACACACCAGTTCCTTTAAAAGGTACTGGGGAAGTTTACAATAAGTAAACTCAGATGTTATGTATAAAGTTTACCAATGAAGTTACAGCAAAGTGTCTTAATATTTATTTTATGCAGGTTCTAACACTTTGTTGAACTTCTCGCTGAAATTATTTTTCTAGTTTCTTAAGTGGACATAAAAGAATAACCCATCTTACATTTCATCATTTATTGTATTAACAGATAAGTATTATTTAGTATCAATCACAACACATTACAACTCTTATAAAGGTAACCCTAACTATTCTAAACAGTTCAGCAACTTTTCTGACTACTGCAGCATTTAAAGTGTATTTCTCTCTCAACTTCAGTTGTTATCTCATAAATTCAGAGGCTTTTTGTAGTTTTACTTTTCCTTAGAGGGAAAAAGTATTATTTGATTAACAAATAAGAATAGTTCGCTCTCTTTTCTTTGCTTTCCTTTTTCCTTGTTAAAACTACAAAACTCAAGTCCAGTGCTTCACTTAGCTTTGGTTTGAGGTTCAGGTAAGGTGTCTTTATCCAGATGACTGTGAGGTTGAAGTGTTGGGGCTCAGATTTCGCGCAGGAACCGCCGCACCTCAGGATCCTTGGAATCCGGTGTACCTGACTCCCTAACTTAAAGAAAATAAAAGGAGGCAAAACCCTAACTATTCCCTACTGTTGACATATAACATTCTAATTTACTATTATTCCTCAAACTTTATTAATTTCTCTAACTAAGAAAAATAAAATTAAACAAAGTCCCTAGCTAGCAGTCACCTGTCTGAACTTTAGTCCCTTTGCTGAAGTGCTTAATAAACCCCCTCTTTCATAGAACACGCCTTGCACCTAATTTACTCAGTCTTGAACTCAGAGTTACAGCTCTACATGTCCATTCCACAATGTTTAGCTTCATTCCATTTCTCTAACAATGCTATTGCACACTAGGTAAAACAACATATACTTAAATATCCTTAACTAAGGAAGTCTGTTCTTCAGTGTTACTCTATCTTTTAACAGAGCTTCATTTCAAACAGACACTTCCACAAACAAAGCAGTTATTTATTCATTCCAAGCTTCAGAATCATTCCTCTTTATCACAGCAGGCAATCACTTACTGTGCTGGTTTTCTTTAAGGCTTCAGACACTTCTTAAAACAGGCTACTGAATAGCACAGTTCTTTTAAAGAAAACTCTGACAATTCCACTCTGTCTCTTTCTTACAGAGGACTCCCAAGAAATCTTCAGTCAAAGCCCCTGGCTTCACTACCAGCAAAGTCTCAACCAACACTGTTCAAAACCTCTCCAAATCAGGATATTCACTTACCTAGCCTGATGTCCCTAAAACCCAGCTGCAGTTCCACTCTTCAGAACAATGTATCACCAATTGATACTTTTACAATAGCATAAACAGCACAACTCTCAACACAGCCCAAACTGTTGTTTTTCTCTCTGTTCAAAAAAACAAACCTCTCTCTCATCAAAACAAACCAAAACAAAAACTTTCTTTCTGTTGTCTAGGAGACGATGACTCTGCTGACATCATCAATTTGTTTTCTAGATCCCTTAGCCAATCAGAGGCGTGTTTATGGAATATGCAGATGAAGCAGTAGAACCCATTCCAAATTCTGCAGGAAAAAATCAGTTTTATTCTCAACTGCATGTTTCATTAAAATGAATGGCACAATCTCAATTTGGATGTTTCACACATCAAAAACCCCTCTAAACAACCCAAAATCTACAATCCTTTAAAACATTTCTAACTCAAACATTCCATCACCTCCAAATTCAAATCCACACACTCCTCAGGCACTGCACACTCTAGTAAAAAAACTTAACCCCTTAAGGGTGGGTTACACATGCATTGAAACATTTCTATCTTCTGCACACAAGAGAATAATGAAAGACTTATGAATTCATGTTAAACGTCTTATTAAGCAGTTTAAACAGTTTTTCTCAAACTTTTACAGACTTTGGTTCTGCACTGAGGTGGGGATTGAAATCAGGGCCTAATTTAAAGGCCTTTCACATTTGCAGACTATTACAGGCCATAGCCTGCCACATTCCCCCCTTTGATTATTCTCACCCGCAAGTGAGAAAGGGTGAGAATTAAATCACACATTATACTGGTGTAACAGCATAACCTTGGGGTATAGGGTAATATTGCCAC
Source organism: Ichthyophis bannanicus (assembly GCA_033557465.1). NCBI lineage: Eukaryota > Metazoa > Chordata > Amphibia > Gymnophiona > Ichthyophiidae > Ichthyophis > Ichthyophis bannanicus. The sequence continues at coordinate 154,178,343 of CM066035.1, read as the reverse complement.
ATAGCTAATATCTTTATAGCTGCCTTCCGCTCTACATTACTGTCAATCACTGAAGTTAGCATGCGTAAGCAAAGGGGTAGGAGACATGGGAGCAATTAACACATAGCTAATATGAATATCACAATGAATACCAAGGTTTTCAGATCACCTAACCATGAAAATGCTGACCCAAACCTGGTCTGAACAGGCACAAATGTTTGCTTCCTCATCTGGGTAGCTATATCTTCAACAACATGCCCATTATTATCAATCTGCAAACTACAATTGCTTAAATTCAATTTTCCACATACCCCACCTTCAGCTGCTAACAAATAATCTAGAGTTTGATGATTCTGATAAATAGCTGTGCGCATTTGCGTACTTTGCTTAGCCAAAAGGGTTAGTGCTTTACTAGTTTCATTGGTTATTATTTCAACAACAGCTTGTAAGCGTATCATACGATTTATCATATAAACAGGGGTACGATATCCCCAAGTCCTGTCTTGATCTGTAGGGCCCTGTATCCCACAAAAGACCGATTACTAATTATCACTAATTTCCTGTATAGTCCAGATCCAAAAGTCAGTACAGGTGCAATCAGAATCTCTGTTCATTAGATAACTGATGGACAAATACAGGCAGGGAGAGGAGAATTTCTGTCAGTCATCAGACATCAGAATCCCTCCTCCCCCCTTGAGTATAATAGTCATATTACTTATATACATTTTTTGCTTCCGTGTATTACTTCTGTATATGCATAGTCTCCACATTCATCCCTCTGTGAGGCCCCCTCTCCTCTCTCCTTCTGTTTCCTGTCATTGACCTTTCTGACCCCTCTGTTCCTGTTTCAACATCTCTAAGGCCTCTCTGTCTTGGTTATACTCACCAACTGTCAACTGTCTACTGTCTTCAGGACTAACGGCTCAGCTTATGCTCTTTGCATGGTTTCCTGTGTATGTGTTTGCATGACTATTTCTGGGCCTTCCAGCTCAGTAATATGCAGTGCAAAGATTTATATGATTTTATGCTGGCCTGCTTCTCCTTGCCCACTGTATAGTAGTTTGGTTGACATATATATTTTTATTAGAGCAGGATAAAGGCCATAGAGTGATTATGAACCAGGAACATATCCTTATAATCCCTACAATTCTCCCTTTTTTTTTTTTTATTGTGGAGGAGATAAGACCAAGTCAGAGAATTCAGAAGTGGGGACCGTGGCATAGGAAGCATTCACATGTGTATGGCATGTTAACCAATTACCTACATTCAGTCCTCCCTTAAAGTCATCAATATGTAAATCTAACAGGTGGCGTATTTTATCCATAGCATTAAACACGAACACTGAATGATTCACTATGACTATACAACAAATAGTGGCATTAATAAAAGAGCAAAAGGCCTCCTTCAGATGCAAGGAGCAAATCTAACACTTGTCTATTTTGTAGAGTCATTTGTGTATTTTGCTCTAATGACTCTGACAACTTACTAATATAATCAATAACAGCTTTCATTTGAACATAGAGTAAGCATTGCAGACGGCGTATAGCCATACCAAGTTCAGCAGTTATGGCAGGGGTCTGGAAAGGTATCAAGGAAGTCCAGCATCTAACCTACGTGTAATAGCAATGGAAAACACAAGGGTATCAAAAAGTTCAGCAGAATGTTCCAATAAGAATTCAGTTCAAGGCAGGGTTTGATTGAGAACTTCTTTGGAGATGTGGGTTGTACTGTGAACACGCAGAAGTAAAACTAATTGTCCATCAGGATGAAGGAAACAGATAGTGTCCCAAGGAGCAGGTTTGGCAGCAATTATCTTGGTTAGCAACAGTTCATACAGGAAGGAAGTAGATCAAACAGAGCTGACCGTTGGAGAAACCTTCAACTGACTGACATGAGTCCAAGTGTCAGTATCATTCAAGTGGGCAGCAAAGGGGGAAGCAACAGTGACAATGGTGAGCTGGATACAGACTGTGTAGCAGCCACCCGATGAAAAGGATTAAATACAACAGCAGTGAAACCCTGATATTCTTGGATACATGACAGCATTTAAAACATAATGCAGCAGACACCCGCCACTCTCCAGAGAGAGAGCAGAAGGAGAGAACACACAATACTGTTTATACCATTATACCATTCTATATAAATTGCAAACAAGCTTGAACCAGTTCAAAAGGTCACACAAAAGTCAGCATTATGTAGTTGCAGTAGGGGTCGCTGTTGTCCACAGGTGTGCTGCATCAGATCTGAAATAACTTCTTATCAGAATGTCTTTCACTCACTCCACCAATTCAGTTGCCTGAAATCTACAAGCACAAACAAAAGAATGCTATTTCCCTCCCCCCTTCTTCTTCTTGGATTGCGTTCTGGGATTGCTGCTCACACACAACAGCTAATCCTGCTTCTAAAACAATTGTTAAAAGTCAAACAAATGGGAGGCAGAAAATATAAATGTAGATTCTTAAACAGTGTCCCAGTCCCACTAACTTAATTGGTGTAGTTTTGAATGGATATATGTGCTCATTCTAAACAGCAACTAAAGACAGAACTCCTGGAACTGAAATTTAAAAGACTTCCAAAAAAAAAAAAGTACAAAGTACACTTTTGCTCTGGACACTAACACATAACTTTAAAACAGGTGAATTTATCCTAAAATCCAATATCGTAGAGAGCTTAACAACACACACAGTAATTTACCTTGAATCTTACAGTTCGGGGAAGCAGACATTTAAAACTGATATCAAATCCCTGTTTAACTTTTAATTTTTGCTTAATAGCATAACAATCAGAACAAAATTCAAACATGATTAACTTCTTATTCACTCAGGATTTAAACCATTCCCAAGTTGCAATCTGGCAACCACTGGCCCAGAATACCACATTATCCTGCAGGGCTCTTAACCTCTACTTTGAAGGTCAAAGGAAAAACGGAAACAGTTTTCCCCTGTTGTATCAGTAGCAAAGAATTCTAAGCAGTTCAATTTCAGAGATCATAAAATCTAATTAAGAAAGCATTGATTGCGTGAGTGTTATACTAAACCAGGCACTTCCAGAAGGGAAACGGAGAAGGGAAACGGCTGCACTGGTAATTTTTTCTTCAAAAGCAAAGTAACTTTTGAATCACACTCTGCAGGTATCATAGCTGTTATTTTTCCTCTATTACCAATTTTGTTTCCAGAATATCTATTACCACAAAACAATAATCATATATCAAAGCAAAGCATGGAAGATCTTCCCATTCATTCATTCATTCATAACAATTTATAACTAAAAATACATCACACATAGAATGACTAAACAGTTTTTTTTCTTTCTCTCAGCGTCATTTCCATACCTAGAAAGCTAGCAAGCTAATTACAGAGGAAAAAATACTTCACCAAAAGAGTTCTGAACTTCATCTCCTGTTTCGACTGAATAAATCCTTTATTTAAACAAACAAGAAAGACTGCTCAATCAAGAGTTTCCTCTAGGTAATGCGTCCATTCCCTTAGCAGCCTTTCTCCCCCTCTCTAGCTGAAACAGGCAACTATCTTATCCTGCTGCAGACAATTAGCTATCTTTCATCAGGCGACATATAGGAGCAATTATTCATTAAACACAGCCAGGCACTGGCCAGGTGACTGGCAATGTTCAAAGAACAAACCTCAAAGTTCAGAACTCCATAATTACAATTGATGTGTACACTGTTATGTAACTAGACTAGTTCTTTTCAATTGATCTAATTGTCGCCCTCTCTGGTCTGTGAGCATCCCAGATAAGGAGATTTCTTCCATTGTTCTAAAACAAAAAAAAGAAAATCTTTTATTCTCCTTCACTGTCCCTCAGCCTATAATCAGTAAACCTACTGTGTGGGGGTGAAAATAGACAAAACTTTCTCTATTTCCTTTCCTAATAAGGGATTATCTCTCATCATCCGTTCGACTGGAGTCACTGGGGAAACTTGATTTACCATTATGTCCTGATTGCCATCTTTCTTTCTCCTAAACAGAGACATGATTCCTACGTGCAACCTTTTATTTAAGGGTAACAGCAAATTATTCTTACACTTTATTCATATAACAAAAACAAAAATTAAACAACACTTACCAAGCTTGGTTAAAAATACTTATACTCATGATGCCGTCATCACAGCCGCCGTCATCCTAGGGAATCCGTCACTCACTTCTTCTCCTCCGGTCTCTACTACGTACTGGGAACGTACCTCCCTCTTCTTTCTTGAGGGGAATCCAAATCTTTAGTACCTCCCTCTTTTTTCTTGAGGGGAATCCAAATCTTTAAATTTGTATCTTGGTCATAAAGACCCACCCGTAGCCCAATCCTGGGTTTCGGCACAAATTGTAGGGCCCTGTATCCCACAAAAGACCGATTACTAATTATCACTAATTTCCTGTATAGTCCAGATCCAAAAGTCAGTACAGGTGCAATCAGAATCTCTGTTTATTAGATAACTGATGGACAAATACAGGCAGGGAGAGGAGAATTTCTGTCAGTCATCAGACATCAGAATCCCTCCTCCCCCCTTGAGTATAATAGTCATATTACTTATATACATTTTTTGCTTCCATGTATTACTTCCGTATATGCATAGTCTCCACATTCATCCCTCTGTGAGGCCCTCTCTCCTCTCTCCTTCTGTTTCCTGTCATTGACCTTTCTGACCCCTCTGTTCCTGTTTCAACATCTCTAAGGCCTCTCTGTCTTGGTTATACTCACCAACTGTCAACTGTCTACTGTCTTCAGGACTAACAGCTCAGCTTATGCTCTTTGCATGGTTTCCTGTGTATGTGTTTGCATGACTATTTCTGGGCCTTCCAGCTCAGTAATATGCAGTGCAAAGATTTATATGACTTTATGCTGGCCTGCTTCTCCTTGCCCACTGTATAGTAGTTTGGTTGACATATATATTTTTATTAGAGCAGAATAAAGGCCATAGAGCGATTATGAACCAGGAACATATCCTTATAATCCCTACAGCTCCCAAGTAGCAGGTCCATAGTATGAAATGATTCTCTCAGGTGGCCACTCCTCCTCCCCCCATTTGTCCCATTTGCCTATTTTCAAGGCTTCACGCTTTTGTCGATTTCTGTACACAGGTTAACCCAGTTGTTCTCCATGGGATGTAGGCAAAAGGAAAAAGGAAGGTCGTATGGTTCCCAATGCACATGCTCCTCCACAATGGTGAGGAAGCCTAGCATATGCTCGGGTTCCGCAAATCCAGTACAGTCCAGGTGGTGCTTGCCAGGCATTATAAGATGCTAAATTAGTCCAGATGCTGGCAAGATTAGGGAAACGGACTAAAGGGTTGGAGGGCTCTGAAGCGTTGATTCCTGACCACCAGGACGTCTTCTTAGTGGTACTGTTGTAGAACATTTGGTTGAGACAGACCAGCTGTCCATCCTCCATGTTAAACTGTGGTCCTGAGCGAGCAAAACACAAGTTACCAACAATGGGGTGGGCCAGTACCCACTCACTAGTAGTGTTATGTAAGTCAGTCTGGTTATAAGGAATAGAATAGTTCACTTCTTGCGCCTCCCAGGGCCACTAGTCTCCCATCTTAGTTCCTCCACAGAAAAGACAGTCTGAAATGTGGAGACTAGATGCTACTGTTCCCGCAAGCTCAAGGAACAAGTTCTGGGAGGCATGAGGAACCTCAAACTCTGCTTTCATGGCCTCATAAAAAGAGTGATGTATTTGATAGGGTGCGGATATATGAGCCTTAGTATTCAACCATATGTGTATGATGGTTCCAGGATCTATGCCTCCTCCTGTTATACGCAATCCAAATCTGTATCCTTGCTTCCACTGGCTAGGGTCGAGTATGAGGAGTTGTAGGGGATTGCAGGCACCTTTCTTGCATTTCTTGGGCTCAGGTAACCTGATTCTTGTCAGGCTGCTTTTGCGACTATCTCCATCCCGCCCCACAGGTGCATTAGTCCAGGTAGCAAAATATACGCATTCCCACTTTGGACAGAAGTAGGCATCTTTAGATGCTGTGCTGTAGACGGTGGTTGGGGAATTCTTTCCAGTACACCATCCCCATCTGTAGGCTCCTTCTGGACACATATATTTATCATGATAGTAGTCTTTTGTTCCCATGACCCACACTTGTGGTAGGCATTTCTGTTTATCACATCGCAGGCATCAAAGTTCAAGTAAACATATTTTGTGGGGTCTGTGAGTGGGCGCGTGGCATTTATGAGGGCTCCATCCTCATTATTCCAGTGTATCTCAAGTACATAATAGGAGGGGTTCTGCCGGGGGTTGTAACAAGTCTTACTTTTCCCTTTCGTACAGATATTTAATTCTGTGCCATTATAGATACACCGGCTGACTCTAAAAGTTCAAGTATAGTAGGAATGGTAAAGTAAAGTCTGAGTGACCTTCTGTCCTGTTCGGGTGGTAGTTATGCAAGCTGCACAAGGGGGTAAGGCAAAAGTCTTTTCCAGGAATCCCAGGACCACCACTCCCACAAGGCAATAGTGGAAGAACATTGTGATTACAGTCTTTAGAGGTCAACTGGAATGTTGGGTACGATGAACTTGTAGGGTCTTCTTCTTCTTCTTCTATCCTGCTTCGATGGTCACTCCTGCGTGACAGGAATGGGATTGTAGATTCTGAAGATTCTTACATTGCTGGCTGTCTCCGCAATGTGAGCCGCAATGGAGTCTCAGGGTCATTTACTGAAGTCCATTGACCAGGGTCAGGAGCAGCTGCCGGCTTCACTCGACTGTGGAGGATCCAGGGTTCAAATTCCACAACTTTTACTACAGTGGGGGTTGACAGGATGACAACATAAGGTCCCTTCCAATGCGGCGCCAGCGGGGTCTTTCTCCACTCTTTGATCCACACTGACGCTCCTGGCTTGAAGGGATGCAGAGTATCTGTTAGGTTAATGGGCAATCGATCTTGCACCCAGGTATGAAGACTCTGCAAAACAGAACTTAAAACCAATAGTTCTTGTCTAGTAATTTCAGATCTAATCTGTTCCATATCTCCCTTCATTCCCTATACAATAGGCGGGGGATGCCCATACAGAATCTCAAAAGGGGAACTCCTAGAGACCTAGTAGGGGCTAAGTATATCCTAAGAAGGGCTATAGGAAGAACCTGGAGCCACTTCAGGTAAACTTCTTGGCAAAGTTTGGACAACTGAGATTTCAGGGTTCTATTCATACATTCTACTTTTCCTAAATTCTGAGATCTGTAGGCAGTATGCATCTGATAATGTCAATATCTCGGGATCATACTTAATGGACTTGCTTCCTGAGGTTATCAACCCTCATTCTTTGTACAGGGCCCTATGTGCATGCAAAGTTGTAAGGGCATACTTGGAATCTGGGTACACATTTAGACAGAGCCCTTTTCCTATTGTTAGTGCTCTAGTGAGGGCTATTAGTTCAGCTTTCTGTGCTGACGTTTTTGGGGCCAGAGCTGTGGACTCAACTACCAGATCAAGGGTCACCACTGCATATCCGGCACAACAATGTCCATTGATGATGAGACTGCTTCCATCCACAAAGAAAGTCTGTTCAGGGTTCTCCAAAGGAACATCAGTCAAATCCGGGCGGCTTGAGAACATAGTGTCCATAATTTCTAAACAGTCATGATCAAGGGGGCCAAGACCAACTGGTAACAGTGTAGCAGGATTCAGAGCTTGACTGACCTTCAATTGTATCTGGGGGTTTTCACACAACATACTCTGATACTTCAACATTCGTGAATTTGTGAGCCAGAAACTTCCTTTGTGTTTCATAATGGTCAGAACAGAGTATGGTACAGTAACTTGAAGATTATGTCTCAAAGTGAGCTTGTCTGCTTTGCTCACTAGGAGGGCTGTAGCTGAAACAGCTCTCAAACAAGGGGGCCAGCCTTTTGCAACTACATCCAATTGTTTTGACAGATAGGCTACTGGCCGTTGCCAAGATCCAAGAGATTGAGTCAACACTCCTAGAACATTCTAATTCCATAGTCTCCAGCAAGCTACCTGCATACTGTTCAAGTCCCCATTCCAATGGAGACTTTTCCATTCCTTTGGTAGCTTGATACAATGGTTTTGCTAGCAGCGCAAAATTGGGGATCCATATATGACAGTACCCTGAGGCACCCAAGAAGGCTCTCACTTGCCTCCTGGTGGTTGGAGTAGGAATATTGCATACAGCTTCTTTGCGTTCTGGTCCCAGGCGAAGAATTCCTCTGGACAACTGGAATCCCAGATATTTAATTGTTTGACATAATTGCACCTCAGCTCTTGAGACTTTGTATCCAGCCTCATTTAAAAAGGTGCAAGAGTTCACTGGTGGCTTGTAGACATTCACTTTCTGAATTTGTGGCTATGAGCAGGTCGTCTACTTACTGGGTTCACATAGTAGCTTGAAAGATCCTGATTTAAAGCAGCACTGAAGAGAGTAGGTGAATTCTTGAATCCTTGAGGTAATCGAGTCCAGGTGTTGGCCCCGCCTTCCTGTTGTGGGGTCTTGCCATTCAATAGCAAACAAAAGTTGACTGGTGGGGGCTAAGCGTATACAGAAGAAGGCCTCTTTCAGGTCCAGGACAGTCGGGGAAGAGGATACTGCTTCACATGCACTGGTTCCGCTCCTGGCTTGAGTGTGTCAATGACAGGGGCTATGTTCTTCGCTAGGCCAGGTGGATTATCTTCTGCCCATACTTCAGGCGGGGCTATAAGGTTGGTGAGTATATAGAAACTAGCTGGCTTGATTGGAGATGCACTATAGAACCGCTACTCTTCTTCTCGGGGAACAGTCAGCACCATCAATCCAGCAGGCTTTGGGTTCACAGTCATTTGCATTTCTCCCCCTTCAGCAAAGGATATCTGTGCCTGGAGCTTTGCAAGCATATCTCGGCCCAAAAGTGGAATAGGGCATTCAGGCATATACAAGAACTGGTGCGTTATTTTCTGTCCCCCTAGTTCACACATGTGATTCTGCAGGCAAGGCTTTGTGGCCTTAGCCCCAGTAGTTCTGACAATGGTGATGCATCGAGAAGACAAAGGGGCTACTGGCTTTAGTATTCTGCTCCTGTATCCCCCATAAAGTCCACATATTGGTCCCCTATTTTCATACTGACCATAGGCTCCTGGGGACCCAGGGAAAACTTGGAGCCCGGTCTGGCCTAGTCTTCATCCATATTGTAGCCCTCTTCGGCTGCCACTCACTCTATAGCTGCTTCCCTCTCTTGCTGGAACACTGTGCTCAGTTTATTCTTCCATGACTCTAAAATCAACTTCCTGTTCTCCAAGTGCTCCCTCCTCCCTTCCTGGGGGTGGAGTCAAGATGCGGGCATTCACTTCTCTAATGTCCTTCTTCTCTGCAATGGGCACACTGATTCGCACCCAGTGGGGGCCGATCATTTTCACGACCCCTTCCACTTCCTCTGCTCCATTGATTAGGAAACCCTCCTCCACAACATTCAACTAAAGCATCAGCAAGAAGATCTGCTTTCTTCTTCATCTTACATTCACTTTCTCTGTCACATTCATTTTCACGATTCACAAAAACTTTCTGAGCAACTTCCATTAACTCTGTTGTATTCATACCCGCAAATCTATTCATTTTCTGTAATTTTCATCTTATATCTCTCTGGGACTGACTGACAAAAACTGCATTTACCATGCGCAAATACTCCTGGGCTGCTGGATCGCATGGGGTATATAGTGAGGGCTGCCTGCACCATTTGGATCCCACTTGGGGCCATCAAGGCTGATGGGTCTGCATAATACTGTTCATTAGTTCAATCAAATCCTAAGGCTTCTCAGTGTAGGAGGCATAATGCATCTTTCAGTTCAGTAAATCAGTGGCGAAACAAGGCTGGTCGGCTGGCTTTCGGTATTAAGGGTGGGTAGGCCCTGGACCTGGCGCAATGGTATAACGTGATCATCCTTTTTACTGGTAGCTGTACTTCTGAAGGTATATGGCAATCGGGACTGTCTGGGTTCCACTTCATGTTCTTGGGCGCTGGCTGTGAGTGACCCTGAACTGGCAAATGAATCCCTACTTGTAGTGGACTGTGGCCCACTCGGAGTACTTTAAACTGAGCCGGGGCTTTTGGTCAAAAGGGGGTGCATGTCCTCCTGCTGCGGAGGTGGCTGGTGAACTACTTGGGGTACATCTGCAAGGAGGTGTCCCCCTCTGCCCCAGGCTCTGCCCGGGGTGGTGGCAGAGCTGAGGGGACTGGCCTATAAAGATAATAAACGGGCAGGGTTTTTTTTTTGTCTAACTTCCGTGTCCCCCTCCCTTGTGTTTGCTACTAATCTCCTACACTGTTTCTCATAGCAACGCTGTATCCAGGGGCCATGAAGTAGCTAACACTGGCCACTCCCTTTCACAGAGCATTTCTAATAGGGACAGAGACATTCTAATTCCATAGTCTCCAGCAAATCCCTTGCTAAAATTCCTAGCCATACATTTCAACAAAATCTGCATGGACTCCGACCCCCCCCCCCCCCATGATGACGTACTTGACAACAGACAGAGGGGGTGGGCAGTCAGGCTGCATTTTGCTGTGGACTAAACATAATGGATGCGTGTGCTCATTCTAAATATGAACAATTTAGATAAAGTCCTTAAAATATAAAACTATTATTTTGCAACATGTTATAACAACAATCCCAACAGAAAGAACTATGGCTCCTAACATGACGGCCACATATCTGTTACGTATGACTGGAATGAAATTACTTGGCATGGAAACTAACTGCCAGCCGTAATCAGCACTTAAGCTGAACAATGTCTCTGCAAAAGAAATTACTTTAAATCTTACTGTTTAGGAAGCAGATATTCAAAAGACATTCCGGATACATTTTCATAAAGTGGGTAGATATCTGAAATACATATACACCCCTTTTTCTTCCTTTTTTATTTTTATTAACAATAAGTATGTCTTCTATGAGGTGCTTGCCGCAGTATATCAGGAGTTAGAATTCAAGCACTATTAACTCCTCATTCACTCAGGATTTAAATCACTTTCAAATCGCGATCTGGTAACTACTGGCTCAGGATGCTTCATATTCCTGCCAGGGTTCTTAACCTCTACTTCAAAAGTCAAAGGAAAAACAGAAGGAGTTTCCTTAATTTCTCTATCATTTCTATTTGAACCATTACAGTGCTTGCTGAAAATTGGAACATAAAAAGACACAAGACAAGGCTAAGCCCACAAATGCATTATACCTATAGCTCTACAGAAATCCTCCTCACTTGGTCTGTACAAGAACAGTTTGAGAAACTCGAACGGGGTTAATAAGAACTAAACCCTTTCCAGGCTGAGCCCAAAACTGTCAGGATCCAAAATTCTGACTAAACATTCTTATTAAATGATATATAATACATGACCATAGCAGAAGGAACATCACTATTGAAACATATTGAATAAAACAGGTACAATTTTCCTGAAATAAGCAGAAATTAACCCAGCTGCAGAATGTTGAAAATAAGCCTTCACAGGGTTAAAAGATACTAAACATTCCTTTGTACAGACACGCTCCTTCCATCTCTGCTTGCCAGTCTCACACTGTGCTGAAGAAAAACCTGGACATAGTAGTGAGACTCTTACATTATACCAGAAGGGAAACTCATGGTTTCAACAGATAACAAAAATCAGATACAAACAACAAACAGTAAGGACGGACAAACACCAAACGCTTCCTCCTTTTCGTGACCTGTGCGCAGTCGACTGGCCAGGAACTGCGCTACTCAGGAGTCCGCTCTCGCTTGGTCTGTGTTTCAAGACCTCTCAATCACACAAGCAATCATATCATCACAAGAAATCATTATTCAAATGCCCAAGGTTTTCTGACTAACTGACTATTTCCAACCAAAGGGTCGGTGGCTTCTGCTTCCACGCACTCATGCAGAGCATACTAGGACCGCCCTTATGAGAGGTGATCAATCTCTCTTGTCTTGCACACCCATGCAAGACTTTCCCAGTTAGTCTATACCAATTCAGTCTCGTGCACGCATGCAAGACTTTTTCCCCAGGCTTCACTGACTATCTCAGTCTCACATACTCATGCAAGACGTTCCCCAGGCTTCACTGACTTTTAAACAAGAAAATGTCTACTCACCGGATACGGATACCACACCAGTTCTTGGGTTGGATCCTGGACACCCTCGGGTTTGGAGGTGTTGGCCAGCTGGACCCAGTGGCCTGCCAAGGCAAGGCGGAACCCTCTCTGATACAATAAGACCGGCGGCGCCAGAGAATTCCCCTGCGGTCGGACAGACATGGTTCCAACCGGACCAAACCTTTGAGGCGAGAAGTTGTGGTATATTCACTTGCATACCATCCCCTGCTCGCACATTCCCAGCCAACGCACCAAGAATATGTAGCAGCTGATAAGCATGCAATAAATAATACCAGGAGTCAGTTCAAAGATCCAAGCCAATTTATTGTGCACATGGCTCAGTTAGGATACTACCAAAAGCAGAGAGGTTCCACAAAAGAGTAAAGTAGCCCAAATTCCCTCAAGTATGGAGCAGACAGAGCTTAAAGATCCCAATTTACACATGTCTAACAATAGCCAAATTAACATGAATAAAATACATTCTCTAAAATGCTTGTATGCAAATGCTAGAAGTCTAAAGAATAAGATGGGAAAGTTAGAATATATAGCACTAAATGAAAGGTTAGATATGATTGGAATATCAGAGACATGGTGGAAGGAGGACAACCAGTGGGACACTGTGATACCTGGGCACAAACTATATTGTAATGATAGAGCTGATCAAATTGGTGGAGGGGTTGCGCTCTATGTTAGAGAAGGCATTGACTCAGAAAGGATTAAAGTTTTGCAGGAAACAAAATCTGCTGTAGAATCTATATGGATTGAAATTCCATATAAAAGGGGGAAGGCAATGACAGTGGGGGTATATTATCGAGCACCTGGCCAGAATGACCAAATGGATGATGAAATGCTCAAAGAAATCAAGGAAGCTAACAAAAGTTACAGCGCAGTAATAATAATGGGTGATTTCAATTACCCCGGAATCGACTGGGTCAGTGTCACGCCAGGACATGCTAGGGAGATAAAGTTCTGAGATAAAATAAATGACTGCTTCTTGGAGCAGCTGGTTCATGAACCAACCAGAGGGGAAGCCATATTAGACCTAGTCCTTAGTGGAACACCAGGTCTAGTGCAAGAGATAAGGGTGTTGGGGCCACTTTGCAATAGTGATGGCCTTTGATTTAATTAGTGGAGGAGGGATAGTAAGGAAATCCACAGTACTACCTTTTAACTTTCGAAAGGGAGACTATGATAAAATGAGGAAAACAGTTAAGAAAAAACTAAAAGGAGCAGTTGCAAAGGTTAAAGACGTACATCAAGCTTGGGTGTTGTTGAAAAATACTATCTTGGAAGCCCAGACCAGCTGTATTCCGCGCTTTAAGAAAAGTGGAAGGAAGTCCAAAAAACTGCCAGCATGGTTTAAAGGTGAGGTCAGAGAGGCTGTTGTTGCCAAAAAAGCATCTTTCAGGAAATGGAAAAAAGAGCCAAACAACGAAACCTGGAAACAGCACAAGCACTGGCAAGTCAAATGCAAGGCATTGATAAGGCAGGCAAAGAGAGAATTTGAGAAGAAGCTTGCTGCGGAAGCAAAAACGCAAAATAAAGACCTTTTCAAGTACATTCGTATCAAAAAACCTGTGAGAGAGTCAGTTGGTCCATTAGATGATAAAGGGGTTGAAGGAGCACTAAGAGGCGACAAGGCGATAGCGGAGAGACTGAATGAATTCTTTGCTTCGGTCTTTACTGAGGAAGATGTAGGGATGTTACCCATGACTGACGTGGTATTTAAAGGTGCGGAAGAATTGAAGGAAATATTGATACATCAGGAAGATGTCTTACAACTATTAGATTAACTGAAGAGTAGCAAATCACCTGAGCCGGATGGTATACATCCAAGAGTGTTGAAAGAACTGAAATATGAGATTGCAGACCTGCTATCAGTAATCTGTGAACTATCATTAAAATCATCTCTAATACCTGAAGATTGGAGGATCGCCAATGTAACACCAATTTTTAAAAAGGGTGATCCGGGAAACTACAGACCGGTGAGCCTGATGTCAGTACTGGGAAAAATGGTAGAAACCATCATAAAGAATAAAATTACTCAGCATGTAGATAGTCACAACCTAATGGGAGACAGCCAACATGGCTTTAGACAAGGAAGATCTTGTCTTACTAATCTGTTATGTTTTTTTGAAGGAGTGAATAAACAGGTGGACAAAGGTGAGTCGGTTGATATTGTGTATCTGGACTTTCAGAAAGCCTTTGACAAGGTCCCTCATCAGAGACTTTTGGCAAAACTAAAGAGTCATGGGATAGGAGGCAGTGTACTATTATGGATCAGGAACTGGTTAAAAGATAGAAAGCAGAGGGTAGGGCTAAATGGCCAATTTTCCCAATGGAGAAAGGTGAATAGTGGTGTACCCCAGGGATCTGTGCTGGGTCCGCTGCTTTTTGACATATTCATAAATGACCTGGAAAGTGGAATAACGAGTGAGGTTATCAAATTTGCAGATGACACAAAACTATTTAAAGTTGTTAAAACCCAAGATGATTGTGAAAAATTGCAAGAGGATCTTGATAAATTGGAAGAATGGGCATCAAAATGGCAGATGAAATTTAATGTGGACAAGTGCAAGGTTATGCACCTAGGGAAGAACAACCCAAACTATGGTTACACGATGCAAGGTTCCACATTAGGAACCACCAACCAGGAAAAAGATTTAGGCGTCATTGTGGATACCATGTTAAAACCCTCGGCCCAGTGTGCAGCGGCGGCCAAGAGAGCAAATAGAATGCTAGGTATGATAAGGAAAGGAATGGAAAATAAAACAAAAGATATTATAATGCCTCTATATCGTTCCATGGTGAGACCGCACCTTGAATATTGTGTGCAATTCTGGTCGCCGTATCTTAAAAAGGATATAGCGATTTTAGAAAAGGTTCAGAGAAGAGCCACCAAAATGGTAAAGGGGATGGAAGGATATTCCTATGAAGAAAGGCTAAAAAGGTTAGGGCTCTTTAACCTGGAAAAGAGACGGCTGAGGGGAGATATGATAGAAGTCTATAAATTAATGAACGGAGTGGAACGGGTAAACCTAGATCGATTGTTTACGTTATCAGAATATATAAAGACTAGGGGACATGAAATGAAGCTACAGGGTAAACTATTTAAGACTAATAAAAGAAAATATTTTTTCACTCAACGTGTAATCAAACTCTGGAATTTGTTACCGGAGGATGCAGTAAAGGCTGTTAGTGTAGCTGGGTTTAAAAAAGGTTTGGACAAGTTCCTGGAGGAAAGATCCATAAACCATTATTAAGAAGTGACCGAAGATATCAATGCTTGACCCAGTACAAGCATTGTGGAACTTGTGTCTCTTGGGGAAACTGCTAGGTACATATGACCTAGATTGGCCACTGTTGGAAACAGAATACTGGGCTTGATGGACCTTGGTCTGACCCAGTATGGCATATCTTATGTTCTTATGTTCTTCAAAAAGGACTGAGCAAGGTTTTCACAGAAACATATTCATTTATACATTTTTCTTCAGTTTGATACATGCAAACTTTCTATTGGTTCCAGCGCCCCCTGCACCTGTCCAATCGGAGATCCCTCCTGGGCCTAGCACCCAGCTCCCTCCCTTAGGACTGTTCTAACAATGGTACAGTTTCTAGGTTTGATACTTCTCTACTGCAAGGTCGTCTCTAGCTCCAGGAATGTATGTATTGAAACATTTCTATCTTCTGCACACAAGAGAATAATGAAAGACTTATGAATTCATGTTAAACTTCTTATTAAGCAGTTTAAACAGTTTAAACGGTTTTTCTCAAACTTTTACAGACTTTGGTTCTGCACTGAGGTGGGGGTTGAAATCAGGGCTAACTTACAGGCCTTTCACATTTGCAGACTATTATAGGCCATAGCCTGCCACATGACCAGAAGTAAATTGTCAGGTCTTTCTTCCAGGGTAATGGAGGGTTAAGTAACTTGCTCAAGGCCAGCTAATGGAAATTGAACCCTGGACTCATTAGTACCAAAGTAGTGTTCTAACCATTAGGCTACTCCTCCACTCTACACATATAGAAGGTCTCTAAAATAAATTTATGGTCTACTTTTTCATATCTTTCTGCTCTTTATTGTTTTTCTGCTTCATAAACATTCTGCTCTCATTTTTGTACTCAGATTCACCCCATTGAACTAAGAAAAGCTCCTCTTATTTTCAATTTTCCTTCACCTATATCCTCCCTTTGAGCAAAATCTTCTTACCCAATGTAGATATTGATTTTGCATTTGGTCCACAGCAAGGAAAGCATATTATTGCCAACTATTAGAAAATATGATGTGTCGCATTGTACTATTATTCATTATTTAAGCAGAGAAATAAGCAATAGATAAATGTTCTGATATGGTGCAAATGTTTTTTTTTTCCACAGAAAACAGTCATTGATTGTAATACACTGAAGGGCTTGTTTACTAAAGTGTGCATCTTGGTAATGCAGGGTTTAGAATGTGGTTTCGGCACCATGCCCAAAGTGGCACAGACCCTAGTGACAAGCGGGATATAAATACAGCTAAATAAATAAATGGTGAGATATAAATACAGCTAAATAAATAAATAAAATAAATAAATAAAAATCCTGTGCTATTTGGGTTGCATGTGTTAGGGCAGAGACAGGATGGGCCATAGGTAGAATGTAGGCATTGATGGCAAGGCAAGGCTAGCACAGGCATTAAAAGCTCAGTTAACTGCTCTAGATGCCCGTTATGAGTGGCGTTACGTGCATCCGCCTGACAGATTGCATGGTGAAGGGGCTTAGGCCCACGCTAACTCCAGGGGGATGTACATACATGCCCTGTGAAGTTAGTGCAGGCTCTTTGTGCTTTAAGTGGCCCACATGCACGTTGTTGGTGACGACCTTGGTAAACATTCCCCTGAGAGTATTATATTCTGTGAGTTTAGATAAAGCTGTAATTTCCAAATTCTAAGGATGTGCATGGCAAAACGTTTGTTTCAATTAACCATTTTGTTTGTCTTCAAACTATGAAACATAAGAGAGGGATGTCCACTTGAGGCAGGACTGAATAACATGGCTGGCCTCAGGATGCTAGACCAAGGCAATGGTTGGGAGTGGTAGGAAGGGGCAGAGGGAGGACTACCAGTGGCCCGCAAAATTCAAATCACTCGCCAATATGAAAAAGTAAGGTCTCCTGTTAGGTATGATCCAAGCGCATTGAGTGGCCTAGCAGGAAGGATATAAGGAGCAGAAATGTCTGGCCATCAACATGGGCAAATCAATCCCCCTCCCTGCCCACTTTATAAGTGGCATTGAGAGCATCGCAGCTGGAGTGGGGACCTTACCAGTGAAACAAAGGGGGAGGCAAAGACACAATGGTGTTCAAGTGCAAAACTGGAGTATCTGGGCTGGTCACAGAAAGTTTGGGGGGTCCGGGTGTCACAAGGCAAGGGGGGTGTGCCTGGGCCAGGTATGACCTTGGCCACATATGGCAACACAGGGAAAATGGTGTACTCAACTATGCAAGACAAGCAGCTGGGGCTGAGAGATTTAGTCAGTCACATGGAGTGGTGGCTGGCTTTGGAGGGGGGGCATCCATGAATAGTCTTCTACCACAGAGTGGGCAAGTGGGCTGCAGGAGTCCCCTGCAAGCTGTAACAAGCATTGAGGACAATATGGGGAGCCTCCTCTAAGCTAGTAGGGTTAGGAGGGTATATGAAGCTGTCATAACGTTGGTAAGTTGTAACAGGAACATGTATAAGTTGTCAATAGAGACTGTGGCTATTTGTTCCCACATAAAGAAGGATCAGAGATTGGTTTATTGGGATGGCAGGAAGGGAGGAGGGGTGGGAGGGGCAAAGATCAGAGAGAGGAGGAAGGGAGCAAAGGGGGGGCAGGGAGAAGGAAGGGGCTAAAAGGAAAGCAGCCAAGTAGCTCCCTGCCCATATTATGGATAACTTGAGTCCAATAAAGTCATATGGGGCAAGCAATATTGCAATCATGGAGGGTAATTTTATCACATGGTGCCTAGGCTAACTAGGCTGGAAGGATCATATTTGTCTTTAGAAAATACTAGCATAAATCCTGCAGAGATCACTCCTACATGAAGGTGTGGGCATTATACTTGTTTAAGAACAGATATGTGTAGATATTGATATACATGTTGTTCTTGTTGTTAAGTGCCATCAAGTCGGTGTCGACTCATGGCGACCCTCTGGATAGTTGTCCCAAATAGTGTTCGATCTTCAGTCAGGCGGCTCATTACTGACAGACTGGCACGCATAGCTGCTGTTATTGTATCGATCTATCTCATTTTTGTCCTTCCTCTTTTGCGTTGGTCTTCTACCTTGCAAAGCATGATGTCTTTCTCTAATGATCTCTCTCTTTGCATGATGTGTACAAAGTATGAAAGTCGAAGTCTTGTCATCTGAGCTTCTAAAGAAAGCTTAGGTTTAATCTCCTCTAGTACTGACTGGTTTGTTCTTCGGACAGTCCATGGTATACACAGTATTCGTCACCAGCACCATAATTCAAAGGCATCAATTTTCTTCCTGTCTATGTTTTTCACTGTCCAACTTTCACATCCATATGATGTTATTGAAAATACCATGGCTTGGACAAGTCAAATCTTTGTACGGAGAGAGATATCTCTGCTCTTGAGAATCTTGTCTAGGTCCTTCATAGCCATTCTGCCAAGAGCAATGCATCGTTGGATTTCTTGACTGCTTGTTGCTTCTTTATTGATAGTTGATCAGTGTAAAGGTTGTGCAAGAGAATGATCAGGTGTTCTGGTATACCCATGCTTCTTAATGTGGCCCATGGTTTTTCATGGTTTACACAGTCAAAAGCCTTGCTATAGTCAATAAAACACATATAGATATCCTTTTGGTATTCTTTTGTCTTTTCAAGGATCCATCTCACATCCGCGATAATGTCTGTCATTCTTCTCCCTTTCCTGAACCCTGCTTGCACTTCAGGCAGTTCTCATTCCAGGTATGATTGTAGTCTCTGCTGAATGATATTTAGTAGAATCCTGCTGGCATATGGAATCAGAGCGATTGTGCGATAATTTCCACAGTCAGTTGGGTCACATTTCTTCAGTATTGGTATAAACACAGATCTTTTCCAGTCAGTTGGCCATGAATTTGTCTTCCAAATTTCCTGGCAGAGCCTTGTAAGTATGGTAATAGCTTCATCTGATTGCTGCAATAACTCAATGGAATGCCATCAATGCCCAGTGCTTTTTGTTTTGATAGGCTTTCAATGCTGCTTTGGCTTCTTATTTAATCACCAATGGTTCCTGATCATAAGGTATAGGGTGAGACAGCTGTTGGTCCACTTGATCTTTATGGTATAATGACTGTATATTCTTTCCATCTTTTTTCTTGATTTTCTCAGCATCATTCAAAATTTATTTATTTATTTATTTACATTCTCTTATATACTGTGCTATTCTGCATCAGTGTGGTTTACATTGAACAAACTGAAATTACATTGAACAGGGCATTATAACTTGGAGATAACTATTTACAGGGAACATGGGCTATGGAGGGTTAAGTGGCTTGCCCAAGACCACAAGGAGCACCTGTGGGACTAGAAACCCCAGTCCTTCCGGCCCAAGGTTGCTGTCCTCTAGTGGGATTTGAACCCCCGACCTTCCGGCCTGAAGTACCTTGCCCCAACCACTAGGCCACTCCTCCACTCCATGGATCCTTGAGCATCTTGTAGCATTCCAATTCAAGGCTGGAATTTTTTCTTTAACTCTCTTAGCTTTAGAAAAGCCAATCTTGTTCTTCCTTTAATAGCTTCTGATTCTATTTCGTTGCA
This sequence comes from Ichthyophis bannanicus, assembly GCA_033557465.1. NCBI lineage: Eukaryota > Metazoa > Chordata > Amphibia > Gymnophiona > Ichthyophiidae > Ichthyophis > Ichthyophis bannanicus. The sequence goes on along the minus strand of CM066035.1, from coordinate 154,158,507 downwards.
TGTGTCATTGTAGTACTTTTCCTTGTCTTGTCTTATTGCACATTGGAAATCTCTGTTGAGTTCTGTGATTGTCTATCTTTCTCCAGTGGCTTTAGCTTCTCTACGTTTCTGGACAATTTTCAGAGTTTCTTCAGTCATCCTTTTAGGTTGTTATTGCTTTTTCAACTTGTGTAGAGACTTATCGCTTTCATCCAATACAGCCTTCTTGATGTCATCCCATAACTCTTCTGGAACTCTGTCATTTGTATCTTAAGCTGCAAATCAATTTCTCAGGTGATCTTTAAATTCCAATGGTATATTCAAAAGGTCATATTTTGCCTCATTCATGAATAGCTTGCTCTTTTTCAACTATAGCTTGTTTGTATACTAGTAGTTGGTGATCAGTACCATAGTCAGCTCCAGGTTTTGTCTTTGTTGATGTTATTGAGCGTTTCCATTGTTGTCTTCCACAGATGTAGTCAATTTGATTTCTGTACAATCCATTAGGTGAAGTCCACGTGTACAGTCAGCACTTGTGTTGCTGGAAGAAGATGTTTGAGATGAATAGATCCTTGGTCTTGCAGAATTCTATCAGTCTTTCTCCAGCTTCATTTCTGTTGCCAAGCCCATATTTTCCAACCACTTTGACGTCTTCTTTATTGCCAACTTTTGCGTTCCAATCACCCATGACTATCAGGATATCCTGTTTGCATGTTCTGTCAATTTCAGCTTGTACTTCTTCATAGAGCTCATCAACATCTTTCTCTTCTGCAGCTATTGTTGGGACATATACCTGAATTATAGTTGTGTTGATGGGTTTTCCTTGTAGATTAATAGAAATTAAGCATTCACTGTCTGCATTGTATTTCATTACAGTTCTTGCAAGTTTCTTCTTAACTATAAATGCAGCACCATTTCTTCTTTGTCTTTCATTTCCAGCATAGTAAATTATATAATCATCTGATGCAAGGTGCCCAAAACCAGTCCATTTCAGTTCACTGACACCCAACAGATCGAGTTGTATGTATTTCATTTCATTCTTGACCACCTCCAACTTCCCTTGGTTCATGCTTCATACATCCCATGTCCCAATATATAAGATATCTTTGCAACCTCTGACTCTCTTTTCATGCACAGCTACATCAGCAGATCCAACCACATCATAAATGCTGACTTTACTCTGAGAAGTCTTCATTTCATCCCCAGTAGTCATTTGAGTGCCTTCTAACCTGGGGGTCTCATCTTCCAGCACTATAGTGCAATTTGTTTTGTGACTATCCATTGGGTTTTCGAAGCAAGATACAGAAGTAGATTTGCCAAGCCTTTCTTCCACACAGTTAATTCCAGTGTTGTTGCATTTGTCACAGAAATATGATCCTCCGCTTACAATACTGTCCCATTCTGCTGCTGCCCAGATGGGTGGTTTGTCATTGTCTGGCATCTCAGCTGAGACCTGTCTATCTTGGGAGACCCTGCCAGTAGCTAAGCTACTGATAGCTTAGCTCTCAGCATCACTGATGCACACAAGCCCTCTCATGCAGATGTGGAGCCCGATTTAGGTAGGGGCATATACAGGCCGTCCGGAAGGACCCAAGCAAGATGGGCCCATTTGGACCTGATTCTGGGCCTAATGGACGGCCTGGATATGCCCCTACCTAAATCAGGCTCCACGTCTGCATGAGATCATGTGTGAATGTTAGTACATAATGCACTTATGGATGCAAACATTTTATAAAATACATGTTTAAATTGATACCTTCTCTTGCTCTGTCCAAACTCCAGCCCTGAGCACTCTCTTCTACAAGTATTCTTACTTGTATGCTTGACCTAATTTCATAAGATCCCATTTAAGTACATAAATAAGAGTTTTACATAAAGAAATGGGTTATAAAATTACCCTCTTAGAGGACTATAAAATTACCCACTTAGAGGACCCCGACTCCCATGGCTTCAGCGTCCTTTCCCCGCCGCTCAACCCACAGCTGGCCTGCCATGGCCTGGATCGGGAGGCGGGGATCACCCCGAATCCAGCCCCAGCCACAGGGGCATCCCTGAGCCTGATCGCCGATTTTGTGCTACTTATTCCAGCTTGTCCCCACGGACCCAGCAGGACGTACAGAAGCATTTTGGCAATGAGCAACCAACAATGTAGAATGAGCAGAAACTCATGCCCACAAGCACATCCTCCCCCTATTCCACACTCATATAACCCCTATGACCCCACTCTCCCCAACCTACTGAAACACCTATGACTCCACTCCCCCCCACCCTCATGAAACGCCTATGACCCCACACCCACCACACTCGCCAATCCTGTTTCCCTTTAAAAATGATCACTGTTATGAGTTCACTGAATTCCTCTCCACATTCTTTGTAAAAGTTCTAATGCTGTTCATACTGTAACGTGTTCATTGTAAAAACTCAGTTCTTGGGACTCACTTTGACCTGCAGAAAAGCGGTATGTCAAAATTTGTTAAATAAATAAATATACTGAGATTGCATGAATACCAGAGTGGATGGGCATCAATTCCCTCGCTACATGCCCTGATGCTGTCCGTGTAGAATCAGGGTGTGTCATGGGCATTGTGGGGCAGAGCGGAGGTGGCACCCTTTGCTAACTGGGCAGTGGCGCTATTGAACCGCTGCCTGGTTAGCAACCCACAGGTAAAGATAGGCATGGGAAAATCTTGACTATCTTTATCTGTGGGAGCTAACCGGGCAGTAGCTCAATATTGCCGCTGTCCAGTTAGCTTCCATGCCATTCAGGGCATTGGGGCCCATTGCGGCGGACCCGCATATTCAATTCTGATGGCTGGATATGGCCCTGGATTGAATATCCAGGGTTAAAGTTCAGCGGCAATAGCTATACGCCTTAGAGGTGCATAGCCATTGTAACTCAATATCGGGCCCTCTGAGTTCATTGGAACCTTTTGTAAAACACTGCTTGCTGACTCCATGTTCACATCTAGATGTCTCTTTTCTCATAAATATATTCTATCTAAAAGGGATTTCACCTGTTTTATAAAATAGATTAAAGATCAGCACCTTCCAGCTCTATTAACCTAGGGACTCTGTTATAATATTATCCCTTAACAGTGGTGTTTTCCATCAATTTTTAATCAGTCTGGCTGAAAACCTGCTGGCAGCATCAGCCACAGAAGAAACAGCACTCCAAATATAAAAAATGGCATGACGACCACCGTGAAATTAAAAGAGAGGGAAATGCACTAATAGTGGTATGAAAAAACCAAATCCCTGAGAGAGGGACAAAACAGAACAAAGAGAAATGAAGACCCCAAAACACAGGGAAAGGAGCAAAACAGCATCATCATTAGTAAGAAGATCCCAAAACACCTGAAAAGGAGAAAAGTGGTACAAATATTGGCTGGAAGACCCCAAGTTACCAGAAGATGGTCTGACTCATTAAAGATTGACTCCATTAATACTTCCTTGCAAAGTCTCTCTTGTGGGCTTGAGTTTACTAATGCTGATGTTGTTATGTCCCGATGTTTCAGAAAAATAAATTTATAAGATAATCTCAGGCATGAGTAACACTAAGAGGTATGTTTACTAAACCGCGGTAAGGTCACCAGCGGTAAGGGCAGCGCTAAGGTTCCCAAAGCAATATAAGGCTATGGGCAGGTGAGGGTGTTCCGGCGTAAATGGAGCTATGGGCTGTGTAACGCACAGAACCATGGTGCCCTGACCATTTAAGTCGTGGTAAGAACACATCTCATGTTAAGGTGACAACTATTAAGGTGCCCAAGGGGTTTAAGGCACTTCAACCTAAGGCATCTGAGTTTAAGGTGCCCTGAGGGGTTAAGGCGCATGAGGTTAAGGTACCCTCAGGGTTTTAAAGTGCCTGAGGTTAAGGCGCCCTGAGGGGTTAAGGTGCATGAAGCTAAGGCACCAAGAGGGGTTAAGGCCCCTGAAGTTAAGGCACCCTGAGGGTTTTAAGGCGTCTGAGGTTAAAGCACCCTGAGGGGTTAAGACACATGAAGCTAAGGCACCAAGAGGGGTTAAGGCGCCTGAAGTTAAGGCGCCCTGAGGGTTTTAAGGCGTCTGAGGTTAAAGCACCCTGAGGGGTTAAGACACATGAAGTTAAGATCTCTTAAGGAGTTTAGACACCTGAACATAAGATGGCCAAGGGTTTTAAGGTGCTTCAAGTTGACAAGCAAGCATCTAAAGGCAGGAAAATGGCTGTAACCCTAACCATGCAAAGTCAATGTAAAGGTGTTGGAAGGAAGGACTGGTGGGAGCTAATGGACCTGCCATATTGGTGGGCACCCTATGTTATTTATTTTATTTACATTCTCTTAGATACTGTGCTATTCTGCATCAGTGCGGTTTACATTGAACAAACTGAAATTACATTGAACAGGGCATTATAACTTGGAGATAACTATGTTACAGGTAACATGGGCTATGAAGGGTTAAGTGGCTTGCCCAAGACCACAAGGAGCACCTGTGGGACTAGAAACCCCAGTCCTTCTGGCCCAATGTCCTCTAGTGGGATTTGAACCCCTGACCTTCTGGCCTGAAGTACCTTGCCCCAACCACTAGGCCACTCCTCCACTCCTGTTGAGGCCAGTTGGGTGGACAAGCATGTTGGAGGCAGTTGTATTGATGCACAGGGTGGTGCCAATGTAAAGTGCTGCAATGTCAGTGTGCGGCATAGGATAGGGAATATGTGTCCCCCAGCTGATCCAGAAGTGGCAGGATGTTTGCAGCCACAGGAGCACAGAGTGGGAGTGATGACGTGAAGATCAGGCACAGGAGATCCCTGACTATCACAGGCATGAAAATGACCTGAGTAGCACACAAAAAGAACAAGTAGGAATCAAACCCCTGTCTCTTGTCTATGGGGATATTGTACTAACCAGTATGCTACAACTCTTGAGCCCACAATGTCTGAAATTGAAGAGCCTGCAGGCCTCTGCCTAAACTGTCTGCTGTGTGTGCTGGTATAGGTTAACTCTTCCAGTACCCATGATGCACTGAACACACAAAACAGCAGTCTGCAGCTGATCACCAAACAGAGAATGGACAGATACATCACATCAGCTCAGTACGATGCACTGATAGTGTGCACTGCCATCACATAACAGCTACTGCGCAGTTTCAGTAGTCACACAGAGGGTGAGGATGGCCGGCCAGGACTTGCAGTGCTAGAGATGGTCTCTGTTGCTTGTGCTGCAGATCCCCATCACTATCATTGCGTGACATCTATTGTCTGCAGTGTGTTCAGCTAGTTCACCTTGCTGCACCAGTCACATCTGGCCCAGTGACCAATTGTTGCAGAGTGATCCTCCTAGAACAATACATGTTAATAGCCAGTGTTAAACAGCCGATGCCACCTACAGTGGGAGCATCCAGGCCTACTATTACCCCAGGGAGTAGGGCTAGAACATCTCCTCTCTCAACCACCTAGGTCTAACAATCATTCACAGCAAGCACAGTCAGACTGTACCTGCAGCCCATCACTGGGTTTTCCAATCATGCACATACCAATTGTGGACAGTCGACTGGTCAGTACACATTGCATGTGCACAGATCAACCACATACACCCAGCAGTTGGTTAAGCAAACAGGCCCCTAGGAGAGGACGTGCACACATATTACTAGAAACAGACACTATAAAGCACTATGTAGATACATAGCTGTGCCATGGTCACTGCTCGGTCAGGATGAGAGTGTCCTCTCAGCAGGACATGCTTGGCTACCCAAGCCATGCATGTGGCACATGGGCATTACAGCGTCTCAGCCATTGATCTTACCTCTGATGCAGATCCATCCTAGCCATTCCACCCTGTTTCAGGCCATACCCACAATACTTTGCTCCTCATCATGCACATTTGCAGATTAACGCTGGAAACAGCTTAGGCACTGTGAGGCTGTGCAAAAATGGGTATGGTTGGCATTCCTGCCTGCCACCTTGGTCCCGATATCACCTCAAGCATTGTTAATGTGTGCTGATGTGTTAACATCATAGCTAGTAGCGTGCTCTGATGTTAACATCCGCTCAGTGTGCTGGTGCTGTCAGCCTGACTCTCCATCCAGCTGAGGATAGTGGAGCCTGTCTGTGTGGGTAATGGGTGGTTGTGCCCTTTCTGGCTGATTGTGCCCTTGCTGGCCAGTTCATTGGGGGTTGCATATATTGGTGCTGTAACTGCACTGTGGGCTAACGTTTAGCCACAAGGATATGCAATGCATAATCCACAGCCTGGACCCAAACCTATAATCCTCCAATCATATACACACCAACTGTGTGCATGAAGCCACAGTGCTACCATATGGATAAAACACTCCCTGGGGCTGACATACTTCACATCAGACAGACCTTGGCACATGTTGCATTGCGCATTGTGCAAGGACCAGGGCATGGCTTTGGTCTGCTGCAGGTGGGTGCTGCTTCCCCCTCTGCCAACACCCTATACCATGCTGACATGCCTGTGTGCTGTCTGTGTTGGTGGTGTGCAGTCCCATCCCATCCAACATGCAGGTTAGTGGGTGCCTAGGGCTCAAGGTACGGATGTGGGGAGGGGCAGAGGTATACATGGATGGCCACACTTCCCCCCAAACAACCATTTGCCTCTGTAGGGACCCCATCACCGCCTGCCAATGTTATGTCTCTTCAACCTGTGGAAGAGACAGCTGAGGGATGTTATGTTAGAGGTCTAGAAAATATTGCCTGGAGTGGATTGGGTAAAATCAGATTGATTGTTTATGCCATCAAACTGTAGTAGGACTAGGACATGCAATGCAGCTACAGTGTAAGCCATTGAGGACTACTGGGAGTGAATTGTTTCTCAGTCAATGCATATTCAAACTCTGTAATTCATTTCTGGAGGATGTCGTAAAAGCTGCTAGTGTAGCTGGGTTTGGACAGGTTCCTGGGGAACGGTCCATAAAGCATTATTAATGAGGGGTCCGGAATATCTCCTGATTGCCCAATACATGCACTGTGGTTCCTGTGTGTCTTTTGTGGAAACTGATAGGTACCTATAACCTAGATTGGCCACTGTTGGACACAGGATACTGGGTATGATGTACCTTGGTCTGACACAGTCTGGTATATTTGCAAGTCTTATGTTTTTATGTGCCAACTAGGCAACTGCCTGGTCCGCCCTGTGCATCAGCGGTCTTCACTGCATGACCCACATTCACCCTCCTTTGCCCCATTTGCACCATCAACATAGGGCCCTTTCATACTTGGGCACTATGCCGTTGCTGCTAATGGAGCACTACTATCACTTTCTTGGGCTCACCTGTCTGTTCAACACATTGCAGACATTTAAATAGGCTCTCTCCCCTCAAACTTCACCCTTACCGACAGGTTTTGATATGCGTTATGGTTCCTGTCATTAAGGTGCTGGAGTTAAGGGAGCGCGCCTTGTTCCCGCCCACTCCCCGCCCATTGACTCCCTACTCTCTGTCCATAGGGCGCTTTATGCTGCCGGTACCGTTAACAAGCACTAAGGTGACATTTGGGACACGCTAAATGCTCAAGTGCACTGTTAACGTGTGTTAACGTCCAACTTGCTCCTTTACTGCCGTTTAGTAAACATACCCCTAAGATAACTATTTTACATAAGCCAGGTAGGCATATGCATGAATCTGAAAAAACGGCAACCAAAAAGTGTCCAGGTATTTTACAACTTGCATGAAAGAGGCCACACAGCTTATTAATGTGTGTTGGAGGAAGAGGAAGTTAAGAGGGCTGCCTCCAAAAGCATGAGTATTGTCATCAGTGCACTGCCCTGAGGTTCATTCTGTTTAATATTATCATTGGCCTAAATGAGCTGTTCTTGAACTTTTATTCTCTACTTTTTTGGTACAGAGGAAAAGGAAGGGGGGGGGGCGGTGCCCAGACACCCTCAGTTTCTAAGAGTTTCTAAGGATTGATAAACATGTTATCCCTAGGAGTGAGCTGGAATATTCTCTGGATCAGTCTGCAAAGTATTCTCCTGAATTAGCAGCTTTTTTTGAGCTCCAGTGATCCAATTAGTCTATTATTTCCAAAGAAACAAAATCTTTCTAATTTGGAAGGGGGTCTCTTCCTGCTCGACATTTAATATGAGGCCTTAAAGCGGGGAGAGAACCCTTTCCTCTTTAAAGTTTTTTTTGTCAATCAGTTCCTATTTTTCCAGTTCCTTAAATAAGCTCTAGAATTTGCTAACAGAGGATATGATAAAAGATGTTAATGTAGCTGGGTTTAAAAAAGGTTTGGAAAAGTCAATAAACCATTATTAAAATGGGCCTTGGGAAATCCACTGCTTATTCCTGAAATAAACAACATCATATGTGTCTACTTTTTGGGATTCTACCAAGTACGTTTGATCTGAATACTGGGCTTCAAGGACCCTTTGTCTGACTCAGTACACCAAAGCTTATGTTCCAATCTTTTAATTAAGTCGCCAGCTCTATTATGTCTCTATTCATGCCCAGTTCTCCTTAACTGGCATTTGATCCGTTTGAGGCTCTAAAGGCAGTAGTGGTGCTGGTGCTTTTTAGGGAGAGTTATGTTTATATAATTTCTTTAAATAACAACAAAGACCTTCTAAGCTGAGCTTCCACAAATAGTAAAACACAAAAAAGCCCAGCAAAAGAGACCAATATAACACGTGTCACGTTTCAGGGGTATACATCTCAGCCCCCTGCTTCAGGTCAGACCTCTGTGTAAAAAACGTCAGCCCTAAAATCCAGCTGAAAAATTGGTTTTATATAACCCAGGCTCACCACCTGAAAACCTAAATAGGTCACGCCCATCAGATGTAGCTCGTATAGAGGAACCAATCCACACCAAGAAGTGAAACCACCAACCAGATTTCACCTCCCGATTAGGAAGGTCATTGATAGAAGGAACCAATCCACAGAGAGAATCATTAATCAGAACGCATCCCTTAATCCAAAAAAATCAATGAATAGTATGCCAATCTACCTGCTGATTGAGGCCATCCGGATGAACAGTGTTCAATCTAAATATCCACTTTTTCTCCAAATTCTGTAAACGCTGGTTCCTGTCGCCTCCACAAGGATTAGGGGGCACATGGTCCAAAATTCGCCACCGAAGATCATCAAACGAGTGCAAATGATCAAGGCAGTGACTAACCAAAGGAGCTGTCAATGTCTTAGTGCGTAGGCAGGAAGCGTGTTCTGTCAGTCGTTGTTTAAAAATGCGTGAAGCAGGGGGCTGAGATGTATACCCCCGAAACGTGACACGTCGTATAAGTGACTTACTGATGTATTATTGATCTACTGTTGCTCATATCGTTTTCACAGCCTGCTTTTCTTCTACAAAGCTAAGTACCAGCCATCTTTGAATAGAGCTGTTTTAAATGGACTTTCAATATTGATTAAAAAGGACGGGCCACGGTGGTAGCAGGAACTTTTCCTGTCTACTGTGCTGGCCACTCCGACAAAAAAATATTGTTATATTGGTCTCTTTTGCTGGGCTTTTTTGTGTTTTACTATATAATTTCTTTGACATACCACCCAGGCTGAAATTTACAATCACATACTAAATACATTCCTTCATCCCCAAAGGGGCTCACAATCTACATGTGTAACAGAGGATTAAGTGGCTTGCCCAAGGCCACAAGGGGATCCTACAATGCTGCTAGGAACCCCAGTCCCTCTAGTTTGAGATTGTTCTCCCCAAGTGGGAATCAAGCCCCTAGCACTCCCACCTGAGGTACTTTGTCCTAATTGCTACTGGAGGGTGTTTCACCAATGTGTCTTTCAGAGTACTATTCTAGGTAGAGATTTGATTGGAAAGTGACAGAGATAAAGTGAGAGGGGAAAGGGAGAAGACTAGAAACACATTTTTTTTTAGTTTCTGCTGTTTTGGAATGAGCTAGACCAGCTAAAGATGTTCTAGTAGTAAGAAGGACTAAGAAGTGATCAATCCAACTAATGGGTATACTGGAAACATTATAATACAGGGAGAGTGCAAGACGTTAAGGAGAGCACTGCATCCAGGGTGCTACCTGTTGCATGAGTGGGCGAATGTATAAATTGGTGGAAGTGTCAGGTTTCTATAAATTCAACAAAAGACTTATCTCTGTACTATGTGGGGTTATTGAAATATATATTAAAGCCCCCTAGTACTATCAGATTGGGGAAATGAATTGATGGTTCTGTAAAGGATGTCAAAAGTGAATCCCATAGGGATGCTGATAAAGCGGAAGAACGGAAGAGTAAAAGGAGATGAAATAATGGGTGAGTTGTGAAGCGTAAAATTAATGCTTCTAGATATCCAATGATGTTATTGGAGATTTATGTAATAGAAATATCATTAGATACAATTAGAGTTAGTCCTCTGGCTATATGAGAATGTTCAATGGAGATGACTGAGTATCTGGGGGGGGGGGGTCAGACAGGAACTGAGATAGGCTTGATCTCTTTCTTTTAGCCATGTTTTAATAATGCAGAGGAGGTCAAGCTTAAAATTAATCAGCTGACTATGTCTGTTGAAAGTCAAGACCATTCTTCTTCTTACTATTATTACTACTACGTCTTCTTAATTCTTTGGAAAGCAAATATGTCACTTACTTTGAAATCCTTATTTTGCATAATCTAAAAAAAACCCTAGAAGTTGCACTTATTGTTCAAATATTGTACTATCAGAGGAAGGAGAGAGTAACTGCCTGCCTCAAAGCTGACAGTAACCCATTTCCTGGACTGCCTATGAAAACAAGATCTGTACAACAAGGTTTACAAAACGCAATATTCAAATGAAGTTACACATTCACCGCAGGCTGGTGAACATATAGCTACATATTTATGTATTTTAAAAAATTATATGGATAGTATCTGGGGGGGGGGGGGGGGGTCTCTATAGGGTTGCCAACTGGCTCCAGATGTGCCCGAAAGGTTTAGTCCAGTCCTGGGTTTACCTCATTGCATGCAGGGATCTGTAGTTCTGATTTCTCCATTGCAGTCCATAAGAAAAGGAAAACTGCAAGTCACCGCATGCAATGGAGTAAACCTAGGACTGGATCAAATCTGCCGGACAGCAATCTGGAGCCAGTTGGCAACCCTAAGTCCGTGTGTGCGTGCCTTATCCTTCTTTCTCTTTTAAGCAGCAGTATTGCTCTCTTGGCCTATATCCCACTGAAATACAGTGCTGCCCTTGTGCCAATAAGCCCCACCCACCATCAGAGCAAAAACGTTCTTTCTTCCTACCCTTCTTCCACCAGAGCGTGTCACTGCTCCTGTGCTGATATGTTCCATCCAACACTAAAGATGAAGCAACTTTTGGAATTTTAAAACACCTTGTCCTAATGGTGTAGTTCATTTATGGTATAACTTCCTTTCCTGCTGTTCTTGTTATTTTTGCGTGCCCTACTCTCTTTTATCTTTTCTACTGCAGTACTCTTCTTTCCTCCTGTCTTCAATTGAAGTCCGGTGATGCTCCTGTTGCCAATAAGCCACATCCACTTCCACAGCGCAGCATTGCACTCTCTGCTGTCTCCCACTGAAGCCCATCACTGCTTCTATGCTGATAAGCCCCATCCATTACTGGAGGTGATGCAGCTTCTGATGTTTTAAAACAATTCATCCTTGCTTTTCTGCTCTTCTTGTTTCTTTGTGTGCCTTACCCTTCTCTCTCTTTTCTACAACAGTATTGTTCTCTCCTCTTGTCTCCCACTGAAATCTGGTGCTACTCCTGTGCCGATAAGCTCCACACAACACCAGAGATGACACAACTTCTCAAGCCTGAAAACAGCTCACACTAGAGACGTCTGCACCATGGTAGCACATGCCATGGGCTTGTTCCAAAGAGTCAAGCTCAAGGAGTAGGACGTGCTCCTTGGGACACCTCTAAGGAGCGCCTTATACTGTATCTTTGTCGCTTCATGACTCATAATTTCTTTATGATGCTGAATAGCCAGTCTTTTTTAGCTAGAAGACTTCTTCCCATCTCACTGTTTCAGATCTCCTGCCTATGTCGGACACATCCATATCAGTTTTTTGGGGAGACAGACCAAAGGGCATTGCCCCCATTACATCAAAGTTCAGGTAAGCAACAATTCTTTGCCTTATGCTAGTCCCATCAAAAGTCCACCTATATAGGCAACTCACAGAATACCCAGTATACCAAACTAAGCCTTGGCCTTCTCAATACTCATGCAAGAAAAATAAAAGTACTAATAAACATTCTAATCTAGGATGCTAACTTCCATGTTCTCTGTTTAACAAAAACATGGCTAAAAGAGGGCGAAAATGCTTACTTCACTTATGGCACACCACCTGGATACATGCCTATATCCAAGCATAGATCAAAGAGAGTAGGTGGGGGCATAGGCTTTATCTACAATGCTCTTACAATATCAGAAGTTTCATTCATGGACTGCCATAATGAATCTCTTCTAATTTGCCTAGAGTCTCATCCATCTATTTTCATTTTTTTCTATATTGTCCACCATCCCTGAGGCAAAGCTTTCCTGACAATATCAGAGGCCCCCATCCAATTGCATCATCACTTAATTCTGGCAGACTTAACATTCACTATGACAATCTTGCCACAAAGAAAAAACATTCCTTCTTTATCTCTCAAGCTTCAGCCTTGCCCAACACGCCCTAATTGCTAAACATTCAGGATATCATACTGTACCCTAGACCGCCATTTGACCTGAAGTTCCCTCACAGGCACAATGTCCCACAGCTAACCCCACCCCTTGGATAGATCATCATTTTATGTATTCTGAGATCACCATCCCAGCCTTTTTCAAACCTTTATATGAGATGTTCTGCAGTATCAAAAACCTGGACATTCACTCTCTGATTGAAAAATGTGAATTTCCTGCTGACTTTTCCTCTCTACCATTTTAACAATAAGCTTCCCTCTGGAGCTCTTGAAACATGTCTTTCATGGAAAAAATATCCAGAAAATTTAATCCTCAGTATCATCAAGGCAACATAAATTAAATGCTAATCAACAGGATCATGCCATTGACATACAATTAGTTATTCCGATGGTTCCATTATTTATGACATTGATAGTTTCCAGCTTTAGTGCATGCTACCGAGCAAAATATTTTGAAGGTGCACCAGAAGCATTCTTTTGGAGCTACTGAAGTCTCATTTAAACTTTTGCAAATTCTTCTTTCAAACAAAAAAACACGGTTGTTAAAGAATGTTTGCAGGTTACTGGATTGTTTTTATGTTCCGAAGGTTCTCAGCATAAATACAGTTCTACAGTAATAAAGAATGTCTTAAAGAAATTCAGTTGGCTCCAAGCCAGACAGTGTGAAAGCCTTAATGAAGATGAGTCCATGGATATTGCTGACATCTCTCAGTTGGTTGCCTTTATATGTTTTAGCAAAGGTTTTGTTGTCAAAGAGGAAAAATTGACATTGATACCACTTTTAAAGACAACTAGAGGCATAGACTGCTGAATTACTCTAAAACAGTTTTTGATTGAAAAAAGTGCCACTATCAGTTATATTGTATCACAACTGATGGTGAACTCTATGCATAACCATACCCAAGGAGGGCCAGGGCAGTTGTCTGGATGTTTGTCCCCAAATAAATCACTACATAGAATTAAACCTTCTAAGTTTTTCCCCAGCTGTAACAAGTCCTTAATTGTTCTCAGTAGGGCTACTTTGCTGAATAGCCGAAAGCTGCTCCAGCACAGATGGTACTTCCAAAACAAAAACAAAGCTGGCTCCTCAAAATTCCTTCACAAACACATGCACTGCCTCCTATTGTATGCAAATATATAACATGAATATTCATTAGGGACATCCTGAAAACCAGGCTGGATTGTGGCATTCCAGGACTAGAATTCGCCATCCCTGCTCTAGACCCCAGGCTCCTCTCTCCCCTCTAGGTTTCCTGCTTCCTGGTTTAAACCCTGGGACCTAGCCACACCTTTCCCAGACATTTTCCAGTCTGTTTTCTTAAAGGGACAGGTTTTAGGATCTTATAGGTAAAATGCCTCCCTAGTTCTAAGCTTGGCTGAGGAGAATCCCTGCAGGGAATGTGGTGTTTCTCATACACTCCATCACAAATCCCCTAGCCAAAAATAATTATTGAGAAGTCTCTTCTCTGCCTTTCCTTATTAAAATCACTGAAAAAGCAGTACTACTACAATTGCAGTACTTTGTTGACAAAAAGAACATTCTGCATCCTTATCGAGCCTGGTTTAGGATCCTCCATAGTACAAAAACCTGCCTCATTTATATAAACAGCAAAATGCACAAGATGTTAGGTGTGAACAAGTCTACTTCATCGCTTCCTTAGATTTTTCTGTCACCTTTGATCGTGTTGACCATTCCAATCTGTTAAATCATTTAATCTACTATGGAACTGGCAACAAATTTCTTTCATAGCTCAATTCAGACATTCACAGTTAATACCCTACCTTTTCTACTTTTGGCTTAATCTATCACAATCTCCAAAGCTTAATACATTCCCAAATTCTATTTATTTATTTAAATTTTATCTTTATTAAGTTTTAAACAAAATTACAAAAATAATCTTGTGACAGCAACATGAGAATAATAATCAAAATAAGCATATAAAGGAAAACAAAACATACCCTAAGATAAAATTTCAAACATTCTCAAATGTCTATTAACGGGGAAATTCAAAGAAAATAAAAACAACTCAAAACATATTAACGGCAATAGGCACAAACCCTAGCACACTATCCAATACTATTGTGTATCCTACATCTAACCATTGTCACCCATCCCTAACCCCACCGGGGCCAGTGACTCCTTAAGGTACAGGAAATCCCAAAGCTGCTCAGAATCAAAGAAAATATATTTTACCCCAACATACATAACAAAATATTTACAGGGATATTATAAACGAAAACTAGCCCCTAATGCCACAGTCTGCTGACGCATTGCTAGGAAAAGTCGCCTGCATTCCTGCGTGGCTCTGCTCTCATCAGGAAAACTTCTTATGGTACAGAGTTTTTTTAAAATAAAGTGACAGTACTCTAGAAAGATCTGTTTTAAAAACAAAACTAACCAATAGCATAGTACAAGCCAACATTAACAAAGAAGAAGTTTCTAGGAAATTAGACAAATTATCAGGAATATAATTAGGTGATTCCTGCACAGCTTTCTTAACAGGTAAAAAATAATCTCTTATTGGGGAAAATGCAGATTCTGGTATTAAAAAACCTTAGCCACGTACTTCTTAAAGGTATCTAGCAGGGAAACATTTAAAACATGAGAAAATTTAATACTCTTAAATTTAACCACCTAAATTTATTCTCAAATTGTTCCATTTTCTGGTGAACAGAAATTTTATCTTTCACGAGTTGGTCAATCACATTTTTTGAATCACTGACTTCTTTAGCAATTTCTCCAATCTTCTCATGGGTTTCTTCCACAAAAGCCTGATATTGCGTGGAATTTTGAGCCACTACCTGCACCAACACTGGGACATCCGATGCATACTTCAAGACTGTAGCTTCCAGCTTTACTAATATAGTCCAAATGGATAACAAAGAAATCTCAGCTGAGTCTGTGCTGGGGAACCAAATAAGCGACCTTCAACTGTGCTTCCTTTTCCTCAGTTGGCAAAACACACACCTCTGAGATTCTATCCATACCGGGACCGTCTGAAGGCAACTCTCCTGTGCCAGGAAGGGTAGGCGTGGCATTGAGCATGAGGCTGGCCGCTCCATTCCTCTGTCCCCCCCCCCCCCCCCCAGGGAGGTTAGCAGTTTGTTGACACCAGGACCCGTATCTGAAGATTCCGGGTCTAGCAGGATATCCTGCGGGTCAGGAAATCGCTGCTCAAGAGCAGACACCTTCCCATCAGCATCCTGCAATAGCAAGCCATCCTTAGTAGCCTTCTCCAGCCTTCAGAAGTAGTGCCTCAATCTGCTGCTGTCCTGCCGCAGTGGACTATTTCATCACAATTGTAGCTAAACATCATTCACTCCATCACATATATGTAGGCACATCGCACTCCTGGAATGGCTGCCTGTAGGGATCATCACACTTCCTTACTTGCTCCATATGGCCAGTATGGGAGACACTTGCCCATTTGTTGTATGCACTTGTGTCAGGAGGATTGTATGGTGGTTAGAAAGCTGTTACAGCTGTCATGACCATATACCTGGTATTAGGGCTTCCCCATGGCACAGCTACAATTTTTCACAAACATTACAACTTCATTTGTGTGGTCACATCAGGTACATCGGGGCAGCAAGGCCATACCACACTCTCATCTACCACTATCCATCCTTCAGCCCATCTATCAACATATGCCCATTATGTACAGTCATGTATTCTCCTGCCAGCTACTACACCATAGCCCACACAGGAACATTCTCATCATTAGGATGTATCACTCACACCTCTCTTGTGCATGATCCGCAAATCAACTCTCCTGCTCAGTCATCCTTTAGCTGCCCACCTCATGGCACTGCTGGGTCCGCCAGCGGACACTTCTTCCCAATCCTATGCTGCACATGACAGAAGATTATGTGGGCTTCCCTCACTGATACAGTACAGATGCCTCCCACATACTCACCCCACTTACTGACTGACACGTAGGATACATATGGATCTGACATGTCTATCATCTCCTACCTTTCTTTCCATCCATCACCTGAAATGTGAGTTTCATATGGGCTCCCTTATCCTGCATTGGTACCTGCCATCTTCAGGTGCTAAGGTGCACGCTTGGCACCTTAGCGCCCAGTATCCTCTTAGTGCCTGACAAGTGGAGCCAAGTGCCCTTATTGCCAGAATCTTTAGCATACAAAAACACCCTTACCGCTGCTGTTACTGCTGGCTAACCAGTGTGCCCTTAATGCTCTATAGTAAACATACCCCTTAGTGTGCAGATGAGTACCTTAATGCATGGTGTTGTTACTGTAGGTGCCCTTAACTTTACACTGAGAGTTTACAATATCCCCCCCCCCTACACTAACTGCAACGTGTTCACCACATCTACTCTCCGCCCCTACCCCACTCATTCGGCAACCCAACGTGAAGTGGCAGTGCACAAATCAGCGTATGGTAACTGTCATGCCCCCAAGCTAAGTTACCATGTGCCTGAGCAGATACAGTAGTTATTGCGTGTAAAAACCCACATTTACTGCTTAGTACATTTTAGTAAAAGGGCCCCTTGAAGATGTGCAAGCAGGCAGTGCAGATCAGGTCTCCAAGGTCACCTGAAGTTTAACAGCAGCTTTGTTTAGATAAGCTGGAATAGAAGTAATACTAAAGGGGTGCATAAAAAGGAAGTGAAATACACTCTTTGCTACCTCTCATTCTTCTAAAGTACTATGGCCATTGCTTTTGGTAGCTTCCAATTCTTTTTTTTAGTACTTTTCGCTCAAGAGCTAGACTCCAAAAGTGGTTGTAAGCATTCCATTAAATTTTACTTGAGTGACAATTGCTACTTACTAGATTTTGCTCTTTCCCAATCATATCCTGCTCTTACTCATTACCCTATATAGCAGACTGAACATTTTCCAGGAGATGGGACCACAGTTCTAAATTAATAGGAATGACTAGGACTATGCTATTCTATTGAAAAAAATGTTTGTGCCACATGTGTGTACATTCTGAGAGATTATAAAAACATTTAACCAGGGGGATTTTGGGTACATTTAACCAGAAATCTACATAAACCATGCACCATGTTCTGCCATAAAAATATCAACTTTGGCTATTCATATACATGTAAAAAGAATCCATTATTGTAGTTTTAAAATTGTTTTGCAAAAATAAAAGAAAAGCTATAAAATTCCTTTGACTACAATGTTCTGAAAATCCTTGGTAATAACGGGATAAATAGAGTCAGAAGCATTTTTTTCCTTTCTATGATGTAGTTATAATCTTCTAAATAAAGTATGCACCTGAATAGAAGACTATTTAACAAATGTTAACACACAATCTCTATTTAGAATAGTTACTAACATGTGGTGACAGGGCATGTAGAAGTTGTTGAGCATAATAGGCCCGTCTGTCTCCATATTACTATATCAATATAGAAGCCAATGAAATGATCTGCTAAAGTGCCAGAGTCAACTATTTCCAACACAGCTGGGAATGCCAGCACACCATCATTATACTCGCAATCACACACTTATGTTATTTTGCCGCATAGCTTGATAGTACAAAACCAGTTAGCTCAGTCTGACCAATGAAAGTCCAACTGTCCTTCAATTAATGTCTTATTCACTTTTACATTCTACCACCTCCGAGCATCAGTGCTGATAGCAGCAGTCTACTTATTACATCCCATACATAGCAAACTTGCTGGTGCTCTTTCTTTTATTACTGTAATTTCTATGATAGCATAGGAAGTGCTAATGCTGGAAACATAGCAAGTGTAGGACATACAGAATTATCTAAATAACGTTGCCCTCAAGGTGGAAAGATAATGTAGAATTAATTGCAGATCAACAGCTAATTAATCATGGCTTAAAGTGAAGCAGCTGAGTGTTAAGAACGTTTTAGCACTTCACTTGTCATGATTGTTGCTAACATTTACCAACAATGTTTTCTTGTCAGTAACATCCTCGGTAAGTAATTACAAAAAAAAAGACCAGCAGAAAATGGCAGAGAAAAAGAGAGAAGAATAGAGATCAAGATTAAATAAAGTTAGATAAATATATGTATATTTTATTTTCATCAAGACACATAGGAGGTCATTCCAGAACATGAATAAGAGATTTATCCATGCGGCGGGGACGTTTATGTGTCAAAAATGTCCCTGACCATATTCTGAAACACTGCTGTCATGCACATCCATGGGAGATTAGGCAAATCAGATCCAAAAGCGGCAACGAAGAGGTGAGCGCTCAGCCTGGATTTGTGAAGGGCCAGAGAAGAAGCCTGATGTACAGTCTCAGCTAGTTTGTGCCAGGCATAGGGAGCAGCAAGGTGAAAGAAACAAAGTCTGTAGTTGGCAGTAGAAGAGAAGGGCACAGATAGAAGGGATCTGCCAGAAGAGCGGAGTTCCCGAGGAGGGGTGTAGGGAGAGATAAGAGAGGAACGGTAGTGCGGTGCAGCAGAACGTGTCACTTATAGGCCATAGACATGAAAAGGGCATACATTTGTTGCTCACCAATATTATGCATCCTTTGGGGAACTGCAATGTTAGCTTTGGGCTTTGTGCACTTGGTAATGGTCCATCCTTAGCAGTTTAAAGTGTGTTTGTTGAGAAGATCATGGCAGGGATCACTGGGGCCTTTTTATAATGACAAGTACCATTTGATGCAAAGTATGTCCTGACACACAGTATGTTCATAGTAACATAGTAACATAGTAAATGACAGCAGATAAAGACCAGTATGGTCCATCTAGTTTGCCCAGTAAGATGGCAGGCCACCCCTCCCCATGTCTTTGTTTAGGGGTGAACCTACGGCTCCATGTAGGACACCCCTATTTGTTGAGAAATTAGAGAAATTAGATGGTTCAGTTTATTTTGATTTTATCCTGTTGCTGTAAAGTGATCCACTGTGTCTGTCCCATGCCATTTTGAATTCTGTCACTGTATTTGTCCCCACCACTTCCATCGAGAGGGCATTCCAAGCATTCACAACCCTTTCAGTGAAAAAGTATTTCCTGACATTGCCTTTCAATTTACCACCTTGCAGCTTCATGTTATGCCCTCTAGTTTTACAGCTTCCCCGTCTTTGGAAGAGGTTTGTTCGTTCATTATTTCTCTTTAATTATTTAAAGGTCTGAATCATATCTCCCCTATCCCTCCTCTCCTCCAAAGTGTACATATTTAGGTCTTCAAGTCTCTTCTCATAAGGCTTCTGACGCAGGCTCCAAATCATTTTGGTTGCCTTCCTCTGAACAGTTTTGTCTTTTTACATCCTTTGCAAGATATGGTCTCCAAAACTGAACACAGTATTCCAAGTGAGGCCTCACCAGTGACTTATACAGTGGCATTAGTACCTCTTCCTTTCTGCTTGTAATTCCTCTTTGTCCAACCCTGTCCTGGAGGGCCACAATCCTGGCAGGTTTTTGGGTTAGCCCTAATGAATATGCATGATATACATATGCATTAGAAATATCCTGCCAACCTGACTGGTTTGTGGCCCTCCAGGACTGGATTTGGAGACCCCTGCCTTACACCTCTGTCATTTAAGATTGTGAGTGGGCAAGGTGCAGGTGGCCTAGACATCAAAAAGGGTAGACAGCATTTATCACATTCCTCCTCGCTTCTCACCACCACCAAATTTTGTCTATTTAACCAGGGCTGAATGCATTGTAGGATTCATTCAATCTGTTTATTTTTCCATCTGTCCAGTAGTCTGGGGGCATAATAACTTCCATAAAATAATGTATATCTGAAACAGGTTGAAATAAGGCATAAGTGGAAGACAGACCTGTCATCTACCCTACTGAAAATCACATTGATCAAAAATGGTAAGGCAATTTTCAGTTTGGAAAAATACACAAAGATGCCTTTGTAAGTATACAGTAGCTTTTTCACTTTCTCCTTTGTTTCAAAGGAGGAACACCTACAGGCCATCCCAAGAGTATCTGACACCCTAGGCAAACTATCAACCATGTGCCCTCCATCCTACCCTCCCTGTAGTCCAGTATCTCCCCTTTCATAACAAATCTCCCCATCACCAGCACGCTCCCTTTCCTTCCCCCTGTATGGTATCCAGCATCTGTCTCCTTCTCTTTTACCAAAGGTGTCCATCACACATCCCCCATTTCCTCTCCCTTTCCCTTCTCCCTGCCTCGTTGCTGCCACCACCACCACCCTGCCTTAGCAGGGGGTCAAATTACAGGCTTTGGAGGGCGGAAGCACAGCACCAGCTTAGTCATCCCTGGGAAGATCTTTAAAGCCACTGTTAGCAGTGGGCCTTTGAACATTTGTGCACATGTGATTGCAGTGTTAGATGGGGCAGAACACAGCAGGCCTTGAGCGCACATTTGCAAATGCTCAAAGGCCTGCTGCTGACAGTGTCTTTAAAGGGCTTCCCTATGGCTGGCACCATGCTGCTGGCCCTGATGCCTGTTGCCCTAAGTGGATGCCTAGTCTGCCTAGTGATTGGGCTAGCTCTAACACCTATACCAAATTGCCAAACAACATACAGATTTGAATTAAAAAAATACTTTTTCAGGCTTTCTTTCTCCTGATGATGCAAGTCTAGTGAATGGGAGTAAAATTCTATGAAAGACATATCTTTATTTTTGAGTTAAAAAGAGGATGACCCCAAGTCATTCACTAGAATTTCATTGTGACACTTAGGAGGAAGATTACTAAAGTGTGTTAGCTGCTAACACAGCAGATAGCCCATGCTATCATGCCATGTTGAAAGCCCTGGTAAGTACCGGGGCTGGTTGTGGGCTTTGAGGGGGAGGAAAGTCGATGGTCTTGTAGGGGCAGTACAGAGAGGGAGACAACCTCTATGGCCTTGGGAGGGCATGGGGTAGGAGGGAGCCATTGTCTATGACATTGGGGATGATGTGGGGGGAATCTGTCTTTTTGGGGCTTTGGGTTCCTAGAGGGAAGATTAGACGTCTTGGGGGTGGGGCTGTGGGGGGGATCATAGGTATCAGGAGGTTTTGGGGGACTTTGGGGGGCTCAAGTGGAGGACACTGCAATCCCACATTCCTATGATCTCACGCTGCCTGCCAATGCAGGGAATGTGGACCTGTGCAGAGAATGTCTGCCTTGTGCGGTATCTGTAGGGAAGCGGCTGGCCACCCCTGCTGCAGATACAGCACAGGTTTTGCACCTACCACACAGCATTCTGACATGCCACATGATAGGTGCAAAACCATTACTGCACTTTAGAATTTGGTATGCTATTATCAAATACAGGTGAATGCTAATTTCTTTTATTCAATCCTGTTTTAGACTTTTTTCCTGGAGTATTTATTATATTTTTGTCACAAGCTTACTTTTCACTGGCCACTTCTTTCACTCAACAAGTGTCATGTTTCCTTTGTAATCATCATCTTCTGTTCAACAACTTGGTCTTTTTTTTGTCTGAACATATTTAAGTCCTCCGAGTCTGCAACCTTTAATAATCTCGACATTTGACAGTAAACTTGTCAACTGTGTAAAATATTGGACTGTAGGGGACTAATAAGTGACATTGTCTTATACTGATATGATATATTGATTTGTTTTTCTTGTACTGATTGATGTATTTTTCTCAGCAATAAATAAACTTGTCAACGTTCAAGTTCATAATAGGCACATTGGGAGTAATTTTATTTTATTTTATTTTATTTTTTACTTTCTATTTATCTTTTCCAAAATAAAAACATTCATACAAATAATGAATGCAGGAAATACAGCAAAACAATAAAAGAGGAAATAAGTACAACGCACAAAGAAATCTCAATATTAGTCCAGGGAGGGCACTAGGAAAATAAAGAGCAACAAAAAAAAAAGGAATAGGATAAAAAGATCAAACCATGATACAGTAGCTGGCTTAAAGCATGCGATTATAATTTAACTTTAAACACATCTTCTCTTGAAAGCAAACATTTGTTTAGCTGCTTAGGTGGAAAGAATAGGAAATGTTTATCTTTGCAAGTAACAAAACATCTACAAGGAAACATCCACAAAATAGCTCTGAAGACTAGGGCCCAGGGCCATACCTAGGACTGTGCAAGCAGTGTGGCTGCACAGGGCGCAAGTATAGAAGGGGGACCAATATCATCATTGGGATTCCAGGAAGTTCAAAAAGAGTGAGCTACTGAACGTGACTGGGTGGAGTGGGGACACCAGATTCGTTAGTTGCACAGGGCACATTTCTAGCTTGGTACGGTCCTGCTAGGATCCTTGGCTTAAGAGCCATAAAGTCCCAATGTCTTTTCTGGGTATCTTGAGAAAAATCAGAAAAAATACAAATCTTTGATCCCCAAAACAGCTTTTGCATATTCTTTAAATATAAATACAAAATGGTATTTCTGTCTGGCTCAAGAACAAAGCTAACTAGCAATGTGTCTCTTCCTGTAACTATGTCCAGCGAGCTCTGCAGGAAGCCAGTTAGATCGAAACTTCCCAACCAAGCCTCTCCTTGATCTTCCTTATTAGCTGCAGTTCCAGGACCAAAAGGCGGTTATTGAGCTTATATATACTATGAGAAGTAAAACATCTCGAGGAATCTTCAAAATTTTTAATATATACTTGTGAACCATTTCTGATGGTGCTAGCACTGGAGACTTAGGAAATTATAAAAAAACATAGATTATTCTTGCTAATTGGATTCTCCATATTCTCCAACTTCCGAGACAACAGTACCTTTTCTTTAACCTACTCACTTCCAAGCATCTGCAGCTCACCTAGGCAAGTTTCCAACAAGGCCACCTTTGCTGGTTGTGCTCTTGAGTGACTTCTTCCACTGATTTAGAGATTGTGGCCAAGTACTGTTCCCAGTTACAGACAACAGAGAGGTATTCAAAGTTGTAATATCATTCCAGTTATCTCTCCTCAATATCCCCAGTGTTATCCTTCTTACTCTCAGTGCCAGGGGAAGATCTGCCACCAGGGAAACTTCTTCAGGGCTGGAAACACTTCAGAGTAATGGCAGCGCAGTCCATCTGCATTCAGGTCCATCAGTGACACTGACAGACCCACTGAAGCCATGTTGTGAGCTCCCACCCATCAAACTCCAAACAACTCCAAAGTTGGCTGCACTAAAACTAATACAACAAACCTGAGGGCTGGTTCTTATGCTTTCTCCTCCTCTGCCCCATTGCACCCATGGCCACAACTGGGGTGAGTCTCCAAAGGTAAGCAGTAGTTCCTCTCAGGATTCACAAGCTTACTGCAATATGTCATACTACTCCACCATCTTGCTTCCCCAGGGGTAATTTTATTAGGCAGTTATATGTGTACATCACAGGATTTAGTGATTTATGCAATGCATGTAAATGGTCACTTGCATATGTAATGTAGTTGGTAACTAGATTGTAAATATGAGCATTAGGTCGATGATGCATACTTTCACTGTAGGTATGTAGAGAGGCAGCTTTTGGGCAGACCATAGGCAGAGAGGAAATTTATGTGCGTAAATTATAAAATAAACTAATATTTATGAGTATTCTTGCAAAATCTTGGCATATCCATTTATGCCAGCTGTAGGACTGGCATAAGCTCCCCTGACTAGTTTAGCATGTGTTTTTGACCACTTATGTCGCTACTTTATAAAGTACATACACACTTTATAAAAAGCAAGTGCTTAAAAATGCACATATATCTAGCCAACCCTTAGAAAATGAATCCCATTACTTTTTAAAATTATATTCCATTACTTATGTACATCTCTTGAAATATGCAACACATATGCCTAGGTATTTTATTGATTAGAAATATTTGCAAAATTAAAACATTCTTTTGACATGTAACTACCTTTGAAAGAAGAGGTGCTTTTTTTAAGGAGGCAACAACCATTTCAATGAAGCCAGGTGTTCAAGCAGTCTTAATCCAAGCTAAATACTCATTGATATCAGATATTGTGTGCCCTTTCCCAGTTTTAACCCCCCCCCCCCTCGTGGCGCATACATCACTTGTAGTCTAGATGGCTCTAGAGGTCTTGTCTGTTTAGAGCTGTTTCAGTATTTTCCCTTGAGGGATGATTCCATTTTCACTCTTTCAACCTAGCTGAATCTGAAATCAGCTCTGATTAACGCTTTCCCCATTTCTTCCCCATCCAATTACTTTAGGATATTGAAGCTGGGAATTACCTGTCATAGGATCTGTTTCAACATGTTTACCATGGTAAATGCCCTGAAACAATATTCTCTATGAAAATTGAAAGGGGCATTATTTATTAACAATTGTACAATAGCTTTATGAGACTTGAGATAACTGTGAAATTCCCAGACTTTGTTATCTTCGCTTGCAATATGCGAGATGCATCATTTTATTTTCCTATACCTGGAAGTTATATATACCAAGCAAAATGAAGAGTGCAAGAATTCAGATCACTCTCCCTATTGCTTCTATCTTTGCCTGGAAATTACAGATAAAGAGGTAAACAGGAATCAAAGAGGTAACAAAGGTTAAGGAGCCATTCATATATTTTCTACCTCAGTTTCCAAAGATAATAAAGTGAGATTGTTCTTTTTCACTCTGTGGAATACTCACAAGCTTATGAAACAAAAAGAATTTGATGGTTTGTGTCTCTTGCCAATTTTCTTACCAGCCTGGAAAGAAAGTGATATTTTCATGTTGATTGTTATGCTCTATATTGTATATTGCATTCAGCTGATTTCATGGAATGCACTGTTTATGTTTGCTCTATTCAATAGGGAAAGTAGTCCATACTGCACCTGTATATCTATTGAAATGAATATCTAGCATCATCAGATATTTGGCATACTTTACATCCTTGTACATTAATCAAATTAATTGACCTAGTACTTCATGTACAAACAAGTTATGCTGTTCCAATATGAGACTTCACTGTCAACAAGCAAAGCTTGTTGTAAATGTATTTCTTAATGGACACCAATGAGCTGATTCACATGTGCATTTTAATATGTATCATGTTGCTCGTGAATAATACCTCATAATATTAAAATGAAGATAATACAACTTTGAACTGCAGAGTAGGCTAAACCTCATTAAGTATAATCGCGTGACTAATATATATTGTTTTTGATGACAGAAGTTGATGTTCCATAATCCACACTCTACACGAACGATAGTACTGAAGAAACAGTAGGAGTGGGTGAACTAATTGAAATCAGACTTAAACAAGTTCAAGTTCAAGTTTGATTTTCACTAGATCTGCAGACAAAAACTATTCAGCAGGTCTCATTCCCTTGATTCTCAGCAAGAACAGAATGGATCTGGGTAAATCTGCTGACAGTTCTGAATAATTCTGCTGACAGACTTGCACAGATCCATTACAAATTTAACAGCAGATGTTCTATTCACTTAGAATAAGGTTCATAAACCATTTCAACAAACACAAGCAAATTACATAGATTGGTCAATTTATCTTGTATACTTATATTAAAGGAAAAAGTTATTATTTAAACACTAAGGGCCCAATTCCATCCAGAACGTACAGGCTCTCTATACTCCCGGTCGGAACCGGACGCACGGAGGGAGTCACAATTCTGAATCTGTGGGGCACGTCTAGCCCAGCGGGATCAGAATCACGAACAGGTCTGTACGTGCAGGCCGGGACCGTGATTCAGCCTGGCCTGCATGTACAGACCTTGCCCGACTAAGTCAGGACTTTTAAATGGAGCAGTGGTTCCATGCCACCTGGTTGCCATGGCACTGTGGCTCCATTTAAAAGCTGTGATCCCCAGCTGCGACCTCCAAATTGCTTTCCCCACAGGCCTCCCAGGATGAGGGTCGGGCTGCAGAGAATGCCCTCTACCCCCTGCTGCCCCTTCCCAGCCCCAAGCCCACCGATCCTGCCACATTGGGGAAGTTATTCCACCTTGGAGGGGATGGGAAAGGGCACAAAAAGAGGCATATTCTAAGATGTGTGTCCCAGCCCTCAGTGTGTCCAGTCGGAACTTGATGAACAGAGGTAGATGGGATTCTGATCCTGTGGGGTATCAGAATCCCCTCTAATCCTGTACATGCAGGCCCAGAACTGATTCTGGTTGGCCTGTATGTACAGGTACCTGCCCGGCTAACTCAGTCAAGGCTCCTGAATGGAGCCACGGCGCCATGGCCTCCGGTTGCATGGCACCACAACTCCATTCAGGAGCTGCGATCCCTAGCTGCCGATGACTTCATTCCCCACAGCTCGACCCCCAATCTGGCCTCCCAAGACCATGGTCAGGCTGCAGGAAATCTCTTGCACCCCTCTACCCTTTGATGCACCCTGGGTCTGCCATCCTCTGCAATCCAGGGGAACGTTTTCCACCTCAGAGGTGGAATAAGTTCCCCGTCTACTCTGCCGGCCTCGGACATACAGGGCCGACATCAAAATTGGCCCTGTATGTCCAGGGCTGCAGACCACCCACTGCACGCCCTAACCCCGCCTCTGCTCTACCCTCTTCTCACCCCCATCTAGCTTCCCCATACAAACTCCCTGTTCATATGGGGAACTTTGTTGCGGATGGGAAAGGAGGACAAAATTGTGTTAAAGGATAGACACATAGGGGGGTTATTCTGTCCTGATCTTTGTACCCCTGCTGGCCCTGGTAATATCCTCCCTGTACGAACAGTGGGTTTGTATGGGGAGGCCTAGATAGGGGCGGGAGGGGCATTTCAGAGGTGGCGCGAGGGTGGGGCATGGGCGGACTGTGACCCCAGAAGTACAGGGTCAAATTAGAGGTTGGCCCTGTAAGTCAGGGGCTTCAAGTCTAGACAGGAGACTTATTCCACCTCGAAGGTGGAATAAGTCCCTCTGGATGGAGGGGGATCACGGTGTGGGATCCAGGAATGCAGATGAGGGGGAACAGGGGGTTCCCTGTAGCCCAACCCAGGCCTTGGAAGGCCAGATCAGGGGTCAGGCTGCGGGGAAAAAAGAGCTTCCTTGGTGGGCTGGGATTGCAGCTCCTGAATGGTGAGGGACACCATGGCACTGCAGCTGTATTTAGGAGCCTGGCTGAGGTAGCTGGTATGTGGCTGGGCATGCGGACCAATCAGAATCGGGGGCCCGGCCTGCACATACAGGCCATAGACCCAATTCTTCTCCTGTAGGTATGTCTATCCCGCCTGGGATCAGACACGAGTCTACCTCTGTATGCCCCATTTCTGATCAGCCACATAGGGGCTGAACAGCCTGAATGGAATTGGCCTCCACGGGCCAATTTTAAGCAGGCCCTTCAGTATCTTAAATCATCAACAAAATCAAAGCTTGAAATCTCAGGCAAATTTTGACTACCTAAAGTTGCTTTTGAAACAACACGAAACTCTGTAATGCCCCCATATCACCAACTTTTTGAGATCTAAATTTAACCATCATGTGTAAATGGAGGGGGGAGGGGGGGTCTTTTTCTAAAGTATGCTATGCAGGTAGTACATGTTAATGCAGGGCCAATGTAGCACAGGCTGATTTCCTCTCTGTGAATCATATGTTAGGGTGATAAAGGGGTGAGTTGGGGTGGAGAGTGGGCATAGTGAACAGTGAACAATTAGCATGAGGGTAAGCACTACATGCCAACTGTGACCCCAACAATTAGCGCAGGGTCACCTCACATAACTTCTATAGGTGGAGTTAAGTGCATCCATGGCAACTGTGCATGCCGCTGTGACATGTTAGGGTACTCTTCAGTGTGGTAATTGCTGGGAACATGCTGGTCACACTTCTGTTCATTAGCACACAGTGGTTGCAAGAACTGTGCAATAAGTTTTGCATTAAACATGCATTAGTTACAAAACCCCAGTGAACTTTACTAAAAGAACCTCTAAGTGGCTCAGTTTAGAAGCCAGTGGAGACAAATTTTCACTATGGGATCTAGTAATGTTTCTATGAAGTGGGCCCCCTCCTGGATCCTTCAGAGACCCTAACCCCACCATGCACTTCCAAAAGTTGGGAAACACTTGTCCCTGCCTCCAGTGCTACCGTCTTGCAAAACAAAGGCACTTGACCTTTAGTGGTGCTCTCCTAACCATACATCTCCACATTGCAAGATAGCAAAGCCCAAAGCAGAATGTATGAAGGTCTGGATTTCCAGAGGGATCAGAAGATGGATCCCACGAGGGACTTCTTTTGTGGCGGACCTGTAGTCCACTTGGGCTACCAGAAACTACTTTAGTAGGGGGTTAGAGGAGTCAAGGCACACTTGGGCCAGTAAGGACTGCTTTGGAGGTGTCTTGGGAGGGGGGAGAGATGTCTGGGGGCCCACTTGGGCCACTAGCAATTCTGAGTGATCTGAGGTGAAGTGCTGCACTTCACCTCTGATCCCCCTTTGCTCCTAAGCTGCATCTTCACACTAATTTTGAACTGGAATGAAGATTCAGTGTTAAAAGGGGAGTAAAAAAAACTGCACTGGATATTATTGCAGCTTTTTTACATTGAGAACAATTTTATATTCATGTGAGTTGCATGTGTTTTGCATGCCTACTGCAGTACCCTTTAGTGCAGTGGTTTTATACTGCTTTTCTCTCCAATATTTCTTCCTGCATTGGGAGTAATATTAGCATGGGAAAATCAAAAGTAAACCACTGCATTAAAGGATAGCACAGCTTACTGCATCAAGTTCAAGACAATTTAAATGTATTAAAGTTCTAACATGTTAAAAATGTTCTTATTAAAATGAATGTGTGAAACAAATTTTAAAAAATCCAAATATTGTGAAAAAGCCCATACTAGCTCAAAGCAAGCTGAAGATTTTTGTGTTGTGTACATCCCTATTATTTATTATTATTAATTAAATTAGTGAACAATAAAATGCAGACATTTAGAAACATATACACTTGTTGTTGTTGTTGTTAAGTGCCATTGAGTCAATGTAAACTCATAGTGGTCCTCCTCTCTCCCCTTTCCTAACTGTGTGTTGTGCATATCCCGTGAATCACGTTGTACATATTGTGAAAATGCTTTGCCCTTGATCTGACAACCTTGACATATAATCCTGTAAATCACGCTGTAATTTTTTGAAATTTGTCCTTGATCTGACAATCTCTGTTACATAATCAAACCGCTCCTGATCGCTGGAAGTAGCGGTATACAAATATATGCTAAATAAATAAATAAATAGGTGTCCTACACCATGTTCGGTCTTCAGTCAGGCAGCTAATTGTTGATAGAATGGCATTCATAACTGTTCTTACTATATTGCTCCACTGCCTTCCTCTTTTGCACTGACCTTCAACCCTGCCAAGAATGATATCTTTCTCTAATGATCTTTCTCTTCACATTATCTTCACATTATCTTCGCATTCTCTTCGCATTATCTACATCTACAGCATCACCTACATTACAATCCAACCCTACACCTGCCTGCCTGTGCGCTGCCACTTTGATACCTAATGCTGTCTATTCATAGCCTGATACCTTGATTTACCTGCTCTGAAGTGTATGTGTTGCCGTTATAACCTCACACACCTACCACACGAATACCACGAGCCAACCGTATATTAACCTGCCTGCGACACGAGCTTGTTAGCAGGATATACCAGTAGGATACGCACGCATAGACACCAGTAGGTCCACCCCTCTCCTCCAGCCTGATCACCCTGCGAAGACCCAGATCACACACAACGAAGTTAACACCTAAAATGGCCCTGTCAAGCATCGTCACAGTTGCCCTCTACCTCCTTTACATAAGCCAAAGCAGTGTTACAGGCTTATCTACCAACCACAATCAAATACCAATTCTCCATAATCACAGGAGGAGATGGTCAAATGCTCCCTTCCACAAATCAGTGGAAACCACTCGCACACTCTACAACCATCTCTTACACATTGCCCTACAACACAGCAAGAGAGAAAGACACGATGAGATCCCCCTCCCCCAGCTCCTGAGAGGTGCGCTCATAAATGCTCGCTCAATACGCAAGAAATGGCCAGTTGTATCCGACATGATATCCGTCTATGACCTGGACATTCTCCTGATCACAGAGACCTGGCTTTCCACGGATGATAACACCCTCCTCAACCAGCTCCTGCCCCCCAATTTCTCAATTCATACATGCCACAGAAACGGAAAAGGCGGTGGAGGAGTACTTGCCATCACCAAAACAGACTGCCAGTTCCACCTATGCAACGCAACCAGCACACCACTCCTTGACTCACTCACAAACAAGCGCTGCTCCATCAACCTCCTATATAGGGCCCCGTCAGCAGACCAAGATGCCCTCTCAACAATAATTAACCTTGGCCTCCAATACTCAAAACCCACACACACCAAACTGAGTCCTTGGAGATTTCAATCTACCTTCCCTACAAGATTCACACGCCTCAGCTTTTCTTGAAGCTCTGGAGGCTCTAGGATATACACAATTGATCAAGGAGCCTACCCATGTCAAAGGAGGCATGTTAGACCTGATATTCGCCCCTCAGGTGACATCCACCCCATCCAACAATCCCGAGTTGTCCATTATTGCAGTTCCCTGGTCGGACCACAAGTTGATAGCATTCCAAATACCGTCACCCAGCGGCAATCAGAATGAAGCCGGAAGGCTGGGCAGTCCCTCCAACGCACCACCATGAAGATTCCAGGCCTTCAACAGAGACCTGATACTGAGCACATCTCGCCCACTACTCACCTCAACTGCTCTCAATCCTGAGGAGCTAGTTTCCAATTGGAATAAGACCCTCAGTTCAATTGCGCAACGTCAGCCTTCTAACAAGCCTCCAGTGAAGCGAGCCTCCGCAACATGGTACTCTGCCGAGCTGAAAGCCTCCCTTACCCTCCTAAGGAAGCTAGAACGACGCTGGCACTGCACCAACTCAGCAGACGACCAAAGAGCATACAACGACCACCTAAAAGTACATCGCGAAGCAGTAACGAAGAACATGAGACAATTCCACACAGACACTCTAAAACGTTCACTGAACAAACCATACGACCTCTTCGCTCTCGTCAAAAACCTCACAACTGAACGAACTTCAAACCAACCAGTCAAGATCCACCCTCAAGAATTTGCAGATTACTTACAATCCAAGCTATGTCGGACCAACAAGACCTCAGCACCTGTCGCCTCTCTAGAACCAAGCCACAGAACACCTCTCACCATTTTCTCCACACCACACAAGCAGCGCATTGAAGATACCATTGCTGCAATCAACACAACCACTGCTCAATCCAACCCCTGCCCTGCATTCTGGATTAAAGAACTACGATCATACTTTAGTACTTTTATTGCCAGACTCATGGACCAATCCTTTGCAACAGGTTCATTCTCGCAATCCCTCAAACACACGTCCATAAGACCGTTGCTAAAAAACAACAAGCTGGACCCTAAGAAGGTAGACTCATACAGACCGATATCGAGTATACCCCTACTAGCAAAAATAATTGAAAAGGAAGTCCAATGTCAAATTCAAGATCACATAGATGCTTCTGCGCCACTAGACCCATGCCAACATGGCTTTAGAGAGGCCCACGGTGTCGAAACATTACTCACCACACTCATCAATAGCATAATAGCAGGAATAGACAACGTTCATCAAGGGTTTGTCCTCATCTTCATGGACATCGCAGAGGCGTTCGACTCTGTAAGCCACGAGCTTCTCCTCGAGCGTCTTAAAGAGAAGGGGATCACTGACAAAGCACTAGACTGGTGCAGGTCCTACCTCTCTGACAGATGGCAGCATGTATGATCAGGGACCACATCATCGGATCCTTTCCACCAGAAGCAAGGTGTCCCGCAGGGATCCTCCCTCTCCGCCCTGATGGTCAACATATACATGCAGCCCATCTGTAACCTGATCAGATCTTTCAATGTCAACTGCTTGATATATGCAGATGACATACTGTTTTACATGCCTTTCTTGACTGAGAACCCAGACCTCTCCCCACTGACAAACTGCTTTAATGCAGTATCCAACTGGATACAAACCCAGAACCTTAGAATTCAGCACAAGAAAACAGAGGTCCTTTTCATTACAAGGAATCAAAGCTTCTCCACGCCACCCTTCCTGAAAGTCAACGAAGCAGAACTCCAGTCCAAACCCACGATCAAGTACCTTGGAGTCACTCTAGACCAGCGCCTGGACATGAAGGCACACATAGGCAACATGGTGAAATCGGTGTACCACAAAATATGATCCCTCAGGCACCTAAGATCCTTGCTAGAACCAGACAACTTCAGGACAATATATCAGGCACTGGTCATACCACACTTCGATTATGCAAACTCAATCCTGCATGGACTCCCTCAAGCCACGCTGAACCCGCTACAACTGGCGATGAATGCAGCAGAAAGAATACTCCATGGAGCATCCAGGAAAGATTATGTGATGCCCATTCTGAAGCTCCTACACTGGCTCCCGATACGCGCCAGACTCACATATAAAACATTACTGCTGACATTCAAGGCTGTCAACGGACTCTTGTCTACCTCACTAGCAGAGATGATCCAGACCACGCCCCCCAATAGGTCCAGACAATCTATAGCGATTAATATGCTCATAGTCCTGAAAGCTATAACCCAATGCACCTGTTCAACCGTAAACAGAGCGTTCAAATTTTGTGCGCCCAGATGCTGGAATGCCCTACCCCCTAGCATACGAACAATCCCTGACCTGACCCAGTTTAGAAAGGCCTTGAAGCACCATCTCTTCCTCCAGTATTACCCTACAGACGGCGCTTTAATAGCCTCATCCTCCACTTAAACTGACACAGTCTTGTAAGCCCTACCACACATCCAACCACGACTATGTCCTACGAGGTAATACCTAATGTGTCACATAGATTTTTATTTATTTATTTATTTATTTAACATTTCTTATGTACCGCACTATTTCTCATCAGTGTGGTTTACAATGAACAGAATATTTGGACAACATTCGTCCTACGTTACATAAAACAGGAGTTTTAAACTTGGGTTAACTGGGGAAACTATATACATACATATAACATGTTTTATTGTCAGAGTTAGTTTACAGCATGTTTGTATTCAACAAGGTGATGATGCGTTAATGAATTGTATTATAATACTGATCAGCAGTCGGGTTACAGCTAAGTAAAACATGTGTTATCAAGTGACATAACTGGGTGAGTGTGTGGGTAATGAGGTGAATCCTCATGCTGTGTAAAGTACAAGAGGAACAAGTAGTGCTTTTCTAAACTGCTTGAGCTCCCTGATTGCTCTTATGTTAGAAGGGAGATTGTTCCAACATCTTGGTGCATAGCTCATAAATGCTCTATTAATGGTTGATTGTTTAAGTTTAATGGATTCCCTAGGTATCACTAGAGTATTTTCTGTAAATGTTCTTCTGGCCCTGTTTTTGGGGGTGTGAGTGAGTAGATCAACAATAGATGAGGGTGCTGTCTTATTGAATGCTTTGAATGTAATGATGAAGGTCTTATGTAGGATTATATAAGACCTTAACTATAACCTTAACTATGTATATAGTTACCCCCAGTTTATCCAAGTTCTATTGCCTTGTTCATTGTAAACACGGTTTCAGCTAATGAGATGTGTAAGTTGTTATATGTAAACCGCACTGATGCCGAATAACACGGTATAGAAGAGACTATAAATAAATAAATAAATAATGTGTCCAAAGTATGAAAGATGGTGCTATCATTTGAACTTCTAAAGAAATCTTAGGGGCATGTATACTAAAGGTTAACAATCTTTGAACTGCATATGTATATGGTCCCAACACTTTGACAAGGACATCTCCAATTGATCTGTCATATTGTATATATGTATATACGTAGCACACCCCCACCCACGCATCCTAATGTATATGTATATAGGTAAGCAAACCCACACACAATTAATCAAATGTAAATCAAATGACCCTGCGTTGTGTTTCAAATCAAATCTATAACCAATCAAAATGTAAAACATACAAATTACTGTACTGTGCAGTGCAACCTGATCTGTAAAGTTAACCGCTGCTGATCGTAGGAAGTAGCGGTATATAAGTGTCTACTAAATAAAATAAAAAACAACTGTTAGGTAAAGTTAAAGTGTGTTAAATGCTGTCACTGCCCATTCATTGCTATGAGCCATTGCAGCACTTAACACATGTTAACTTTCATTAATGTGCGTTAACCTTAAATTTGATCTTCTCTAGTACCAATTAATTTATTCGTCAGGCAATTCATGGTATACACAGTGTGCTTCACCAGAATCATAATTTAAAGGCATCAGTATTCTTCATTGTCCAACTTTCATATCCATATGATGTTATTGAAAATACTACGACAAGTCAAATTTTTGTATGCAGAAATATGAATTGGAACTTGAGAATCTTGTCTAGGTCCTTCATGGCCATTCTTCCAACAATGTATCATCTGATTTCTTGACTGCTTGTTGATTTTTTATCCAAATAACATAAAGTTTGTATAATTTCTATTTCTTCTCCATGAAGCATGAAATAATTGATTTTTCCACTTGTCAGGATCTTTATGTTCTTCAGGTTAAGGTGCAGGCCCATTTTAAGACTCTGTTCCTTGATCTTGCGAGGCACAGTACTGATAATCAGAAGGCTGTCATCTCAGACCCTATACAACACATTGCGGGGCTGGAGGGGGATACCAGCAAGCATGACACATGCACTGTGATAGCGCAGTGCCAATGGGTGGTCTCACAGATGGAGCTCCAGCCTGTAGGTGCTCTGCGAGAAATGGCTAGTTTGGTGCACAGCTGCATTGTGGGGTGGTATGTTCTGTCAATGTTTTCCCAGGCCTGTCCCAGTCCCTTCTACAGCCTGTCACATTTTCAGGTGATCCACCATTACAATGCATTGCCATGATAGCCATTCAAGGGACATGATGTGTGCCAGTACTTCAATGATCTCAGATCTCTATACATGCCTGTCCCCGGACTGGCTGTGAGGCACATCTGTGAACCCCTGCCATTGACAGTACAGGTGTGAGGTGACTGTTGGTCCATGAGTGTGATCAGGTTGTCCATCTCCCATTTCCTCAGGTACAAATTTAGATTGTAAGTTCTCATGAGAAAGGGAAAATACCCACTGCACCTGAAGGTAACTCACCTTGAACTATTCCTGAAAAAAACGTTTGAGCTAAATCAAAAATCCTTTCCCTTTTATGTTTTGTCATATGGGTTGAGAAGTAGCCACTAGAAATGGGTAATAGCCCGGAGATACTACAGTGGAAATAAAACAGCAAGATACTGAAGGCATAGAGTTTGAGCAACTGCACCTTAATGAACCTCTGCATTCATTCCTCCTCCTAGTAGCATAGAAATTGAGAGAAACCAAGCAAGGTTTGTTTTTAGAAATACTAGCTTTTCCAGCCATGAGCAGTGACAGCCCACAATATCTCTTTCTATGGAGAATATATGTTCACTGGGCAAGCTAGTTGGAAGACATCACAGGAAATGCTAGGCAACTTTGGCCAGGTCATGCCAGACTACCATATGTATGCCCGGTATGCCAAGGGTTCTGTAGCCATTCCCTCAGTGGACTCTCCAAGATAATGTGTTAGTGAAATTTATTTGAAAGCCTGACTTGTGACAGACTGGTCTTTGTTGCTTACTATGAACACTGGGATATGTGTCACTAAAGATTTTCCTATTTTGGGGCTCATGATTCACTGGCATGTAAAGGCAGGGGGTAAAAGTGGTAGCTGAGAGGATGGTGCAGCTCATTCTATTACTACTGCTTGCTGGCATGTCTACTCTTCCTCATACTGTATCACTTATGCCCCTTTGCCTCTGGTACCCCTTTCCTCCAGGAGAAGTCCATAAACCATTATTAAAGAGGACCGGGAAATCCATTGCTTACCCCTGAGATAAGCAGCATAGAATCTATGTACCTTTTTGGGAACCTGACGAGTACTTGCGACCTTGATCAGCTGCTGGCCTATCTTTACCCATGGGAGCTAATCAAGTAGTGGCTCAATATTGCTGCTGCCCAGTTAGCTTTCTCACTATGTGGCAACCCAGATATTCAATGCTAGTGGCCGGATATGGCCCTGGCATTGAATATCTGGGGTTAAGGTTCAGCAGTGATGGCTATGCACTTTAGAAGTGCTAGCCACCACTGCTGAATATTAGGCCCACTGTGTATCCAATGGACTACCTGAAGAACAAATCAGTCAGTACTAGAGGAGATCAACCCTAACTCTGCACCGACTATAACCTGTTTATATCCTTTTGAAGATGTGTCTCCAGAACTGCACACAATACTCCAAATGAGGTCACACCAAAGACCTATACGGAGGCACTGTCACCTCCTTTTTTCTGCTGGCCATTCCTCTCTCTATGCACCCAATTATCCTTCTAGATTTCACCATCACATTTTCTACCTGTTTTGCTACTTTAAGATCATCAGAACAATCATGCCCATGTCCCGCTCTTCTTTAGTGGACAGAAGAACTTCCCCCCCCTATAGTGTACCACTCCTTTGGATTTTTGCAGCCCAAATGCATGTCCCTTCATTTTTTTTAAATTAAATCATAGCTGCCAAATTCTAGAACATGTTATGTACTCCTTCCTAGGTGTCTATTGCAGATTTTGTTATCATTCGCAAAGAGGCTAACCTTACCCGACAGTCCTTTTGCAATATCACAAACAAAGATGTTTAAAGAACATCAACTTTTTCAGTGGTTCAGGGTTAAGATAATGGACAATAGTTACCACAATGATGATGACTGCTAACAATGGAGGTCATTTTAGATGGGTTAGGAACTATTTATCCTGTACATGCAAAAACCTGATTTGCACAT
The DNA here is from genome assembly GCA_033557465.1 of Ichthyophis bannanicus. Classification (NCBI taxonomy): domain Eukaryota; kingdom Metazoa; phylum Chordata; class Amphibia; order Gymnophiona; family Ichthyophiidae; genus Ichthyophis; species Ichthyophis bannanicus. The sequence continues at coordinate 154,121,311 of CM066035.1, read as the reverse complement.
GTAAATGGCTGTGTACACATGGAGGGACATTTTATAATAGGCAACTTATTTGTGAATGCCAAGTAGATACCTGCTTGGATTTTACACATAAGTGTGTGTGGGAGCAGGGGGAGGGGGGAGGGGATAGCCCAGTGTGTAGATCTGCAGGTTGAGGACCAAGAGAACCAGGCTTCATATTCCACTGCTTCTCCTTGTAATCTCGGGTAAGTCAGCTCACTCTCCATGTCCTTGGATACAAACGTATGTATTATTTATTTAACCGGTTTTATGTACCATTTTTCAGCAAGGCAAAACGGTTTACATTGAACAAGAAGGAACGTTTACATGAAACAGATGGACGTATATATAAGTAACTTTGGTATAAATAAAAACTTAGATTGTATGCCATCCAGGGCAGGGAAACCTATTGTACCTGCATGCAACTCATCTTGAACGACTAGTGGAAAGGTGCAAGTATGTGTATTTTATAAGTGACTGCACACATATTCTACCTAATCTTCATGCCTGAACATGGCTATACAGGGTTACATAAAGGTACATGCATTCTTGGCACTGCATATACTTGTGATGCATAACCCATGTGGTAATTGTATAAGAGTTTTTAACATTCTGATTTGTTCCTAGTTATGCCAAATTGGACTTATTATCTTGTGAAATATTTCAAAAGGACACATTAATGGTAATAGTATATATTCTCACATCAATCAAAACGTTTAGATACACCGAGGTAATAGCAGCTATGCATCTATTTATTATTGTTTATTATGACATCATAAGTGGAACATTGCTAATTCTGGCTGGTTTTAAATCTATGAATTTGAGTTCTACCCAAGACTTTGGAATCAAAGAGATCTTTTGGGGAGACTGCTAGGTACTTATGACCTAGACTGGCCATTGTTGGAAACAGGATACTGGGCTTGATGGACCTTGGTCTGACCCAGTATGGCATATCTTATAATCTTATATTGCACAAAGTTCCAAATAGAGTAATATTTTTTGCAAAACAGATGGGTTATGTCTTTTAAATTTAAAGTTTTGAAGTATTTTGGGATTCCAGTCAGTATCGCTCCAAGAGCTCCAATCACTATTGGTATTAAAATTAATATCTATATATAGATATAGATATATATGTATTTATTTTATTTTATCTTCAAAGTCTTTCTACTTCAGTTTCTAAATCATGGCAGTTTGTTATTTTTTTTCCCAGCTGTATTGCATCAATTTGATTATCATCAGATATTGGCTTATCTACAGTCCATACATTTTTCTATTCTGTCACTGTGATATCAGCAATGTTATGCTCCGGGTACCTGTCAGTTTGTATTTTAAAGCCCTACAAGATCTTGACCTACTCATTTTCTATTCCATTTTCAATGGTGTGGTTCCGATAGTTGTTTGCGACTGTACAACCATCCTTTTTGCAGTTTCAAATGAACTATTTTAACTACTCGATCATGACGTTGTTTGTAGTCAGTTTGGACTATTTTGCTACAGGCACTGATTAGATGGCCTACAGTTTCATCTTTGGATTTGCATAACTGCCATTTGCTGTCATTTGAAAAAATGTTCATGTTTAGCTTTTGTAACATTTGTTTGTAAGGCTTCTTCTTCTTCCTAATCATTTGTATAGGACTTTCCATATGTACACAGCTCTGAACAGAGACACATAAAAGACAGCCCTTGCTCATTGACGTTTACAATTCTAATTAATAAAAACAGACAAGATACAAACAAAATACAAATAAGAGCCTTTGAATTAACAGGGGACCAGGATTGTCTTGAAGAGATCTAAGGGATCTAATATACTGTATATAAGGCCCGATATTCCAAAGCAGTTACACAATTTACAGTGCTGATGAATAATCCCGGATACCACCACTATACGCCCCAATGCGGTAGACCTGGATATTCAATATATGGTCCCGGCACTGAATATTCAGGTTAACTCTTCAGTGGCAATGGCTAGGTGCTGTACTCATGCTATTCGCCACCGCTAAATATCAGGCCCATAGTTTGTAGGGCATTATCATGAAAGGAAGATATCGATAAGAGAAATATATTATCCAAAGGACAGCATGTGCTGTTATTACGCTGATTGTAGCGTCCTGGCTGCTTAATTATTTAGAAGTAGGGTGGTACTGGAAAAATTATGAAAACATCTCTTTCTGAAGCAACCAGCTGAGGATCCCTTTCTGGGCAAAGCGACAATACTGAAAAATGGAAACCATATTACTGACGTTCCCATTCGCAGACACATTTTCCAAGAAAAGCACTGAATGGTAATGATACGGTTTTGTTCTTTTTTTGTTTCATTACTGCATGTGCATTTTCAAACATAAAATTGTATTTATATACATAGAATCAGTATACATGTAACAATGCACTTATGCGTATAAAGTAATAAAATGAAATCGAGCAGAAGGAAAGAAAAATGAAGCAAAAATAAAAACATAATTTTCGACAGTACTCTACAATTGCAAAGGATTTCCCTTTGAATATAAACTTGTAACTCCATGCAGAATTGTAAAATTGCCCCCTCTTCCCCTTGCCATGTGTGTGGATCTGTTTCTCTGCTGGTAGGTAATGGGAACCCTGCTGGCAACTGACCTTTCCTGCTCTACCTATTAGATCTTTCTTCATGGGGCAGGAGATGGGAATCTCATTGGAAATTCCTGTTGCACCACGTTACCACCTGGGGGATAGAAAGTCCATTGGTACGCCATACATTCCCACTTTATCAACTTATTAACATAGTCATTGGCATTAGTTTAACAAAGACCTGTGTTAGAATTAATGTTTGTGCATTAATATTGATACAATGTTCACTGTGGCCCGGAGATCCTCACAGCCATTAATGTAGCCATTAATGCATGTTCAACATCTGGCTTAGTACTAACATGTTTTACTACACAGACCCCCAAGTATATTAAATATGGACCAGTCTTTGGGAATTATTATTCCTTATTAGGCCTGACAAATTTCCAGAAATTTAACTTTGTTGTGAATTCTGATGTTTATAAATCCTACTCTTTCTATTGTATTTTCCCTATAATTCTTGATTTTTCCTTAATTCGAATATTCATAGATATCAAATGTACACAACTTCAATATACTAAATTCTTTTGATATTGACAGCAAAATAGGCATATTTATAAAATAACTTTGTTTACATTTCAAAGTACACAGTGTGGATATAGTCTAAAAAAATTCATTAGTGATAAAATTGTTTATGATCTTTAATGATTTATTTCATTTTTTTCTAGTCTTCTGCCTCTTGTACTTTGGGCTGCCACAGTAGTATGCAGGAAAGCTAGAAAGAACTCTGAAAAATAATGCAAAAATTCACTGCACGCTTGTATAGAGGGAGATATAATGGGGCTTAATACCCAGGCAAAGCAAGACTTCAATCACCAACAACATCTGTGAAAAATAGGCTGCAAGCTATTTAGAAATGGCAGCCTTCCCCATTCATTTAAACCATCTGGACTGTTCTCTGATTTAGCTCTGTACACCAGGAGGCTTACCTCTTATTTGCTTCTGATGCAGTCCATTAGTTCTTTCTTCGGTGCTCTATGATTTTGAATATTTAAAGCATACTGCCAATTTTCTCCTAATGCAAGTCAGCGAAGCTTCTATTTTCTACAAAAAATAGCATAAGCCTAATAAGGCATAATAAAAGAAGCATACACCACAACTTTATTTTTCCTATTTGTAAGATAATTTTGTGGCCTGTTGTTATTTAGTTGAGGAAGAAGGGTCACATTCAGACAAGTAAACATGGATAATCTCACTCCTGTAATTTAAAACTAAACATTAGTAATGATCATCCACTGGATTTGTTATATTTTTTCCATAATAATAATAATAATTATTATTCTACAGTATTTATTTTATTAGCCTGAGCTATTTAAATCATGGTTTTACAGCCATACAAGTTAAATCAAACTATTCTGTTAAATTAAGCTTTTTGGTGTCGATATTCAGAGTCTCTGCTCCTAACTTTGAGAGTTAGGCTCCTCAAATTGGCCTCTCTAAAAATGTATGATCCAAATTTTACTAAAGTCATGGTTTAGAATCCTATAAAGTGGGTGCCAAAAGCAGTGAATTTAAGGTGGAGAAAAAAATTTAGGAGCTTAGTTCTGATTTTTAGCACTAGACATCTAAATTAGGCTCTCAAATCTAGACAAATGAATGGCAGACCTAAATTTAGGGGCTTAGAGGCCCATATTCACAGAATGGAATATTTAAGCATCATGGTGATCAGTCATATCCTCCAGATATTTAGCCGCAGTATCCGGAAAATGGCTGTCACCAAATACCTGGATTGTGTGGACACTATGGGGTCTATTCTGTCCCGCGAATAGTGGGGATGGATGTCCCATTGGGACGTCCATCCCCCCTATTTTCCCCCCTTCTGTCCCCAGCAAATGTCTCCCCATACGAACAAGGAGTTTGTACGGGGAGGATTACATGGGGCTGGAAGGGGCATTGCAGAGGCAGAACTGGGTGGGCAGTCCATGACACTGGACATACAGGGCCAATTCTGAAGTCAGCCCTGTATATCCGGGGTCGGCAGACTGGACGGGGGACTTATTCCACCTCGGAGGTGGAATAAGTCCCCTGGACATCGGGGGACAACAGACCTGGGCGGTGCCAGTGAGGTAAGGGGGGTGCAGGGGGTTCCCTGCAGCTCGACCCTGGCCATGGAAAGCCAGATCAGGGGCCGGGCTGCAGGGAAAGGAAATTGTTGTTGGCAACCAAGGATCACAGCTCCTGACAGTTAGGCGGGCAGGGGTCTGTACGTTCAGGATGATCAGAATTGGGTCCTGGCCTGCACGTACAGGCCCTAGAACTGATTCTGATCTTGCAGGGCACATCTAACCCCCACGGAATTGGAATCGGGTCTACCTCTGTGCGTCCTGATTCCAGTTGGGCACACAGGGGCCTGGATGAACACATTAAAATGTGTCTCAATGAGAGTGATTTTTATAAGGGTTGCCAAGATTTACATGTACTGTATGTTTAGGCATGGAACGCATGTTATTTTAGTGGTTACCATGTGTAAATGGCCACTTATGCATGTATTGTAGTCAGTCGCTATTCTGTAAATACATGCATTGGACTGAAGGAGCACACTTTCATTGTAGGCATGTAGAGGGTGGAATGGGATGGAGCACAGCTTTATGTTCATAAAATAAAAATACTATAACGTGTGCTTGTTCTTGAGAAATCTAAGCATAGGCAGGGCTGGAACTACCTACTAGACAAACTAGATACACACAGTTGCCTAGAGTGTCAGTGTTCCAAGGGCAGGCCCCTGCTGCCCCTCTCTTGAAACTGCATTGGTGGAAATGGCAATGGCAGTAAAACAGCAATGCTGCACACTTGTTGAAAGGCTCCGACACTGTGTTGTTCTTACTGCTCCTTTGACCTGACACGTTTGTCCCCTCTGATGCAGACTTCCTGTTTGTATGGGGCAAAAGGAGCAGTAACAACACCACAGCATTGGAGTCTTTCAGTAAGTGTACTGCATTGCTGATTTACTGCCAGTGCTGTCGCTTCAATTCTTAGAGAGGGGTGGCAGAAGGAGAAGAGGTTTGAGCAGGCGGGGGGGGGGGGGGGGTGGGGAGGGGGACCTGGAATGAAGGCTCACTAGGGCATCTCACATCCTTGCACCAACCTCGGACACAGGCATTTATACTTGCTATAGTGCAAGTATATGCTGTAACCTAATTTATTGTGCATTTTTAATCCCATGCATCTCTGTTTTATTAGAATTTATGATATACAAACAGAGGCCAATTCCATTAATGCACCTCCAGTCTCCTGTATAGCCTGGCAGAATCGGGAGTGCAAAGTTAAACCCGATTCTGATCCCGCAACCCCTGCAGGATCAGAATCAGGTCTAGCGCCAGGACATGCAGGTCTGGACTGATTCTGTCTGGTTGTACGTCCCAGCAACTACCTAGCTATCTCATCCTGGTCCCATGAATGGAACCACAGTGCCATGGTGTCCTGTCGCCTTGGCACCACATTTCTATTCACGAGACGTGATCCTGGCCCATCAAACCAGGATGCTTGTTCCCTGCAGTCTGACCCCTGATCCGGCCTTCCAAGGTCTGGGTCAGGCTGCAGAGAACTCCCTGCACCCCCTCACCTGTGTCCTCGGGTTCCACACCATAATGCCCCTCCGTCCAAGGGGACTTATTCCACCTTTGAGGAACTCAATGCCATCTACCATCAAAATCATGATGTGAAGGATGTTAAGCGGAAGTGGCATCAGGTGCGCTGGGACACCTGCAAGAAGGTGCGATGTATGGGGCCTAATGGACATGAGTGACAGCTGAGAAATCTGGAACAGAGGGTCCTGGCTATGGTTGACTCAGCAGCCATGGACGGCATGGGTGATGTGGATACCTCACGGATGTCACAGGAATAAGGTGCGTGCCTGCTCTCTGTCATCCATCTCCCACATGAGCTCTATCACAGACCTGTGTCTCTGGTTCAGGAACCCCCTGCACCTCCCACTGCCTCCTTCACATCTTTCCCCTCTGGGTGGCCGTGGGGCACACCTGGACATGTTGCGGAGTCACACTGGCCTCTGCTGCCTCATTGATGGGCTCTGTGGTAGTGAGTCTGCCCTGTTTTCCATAGCTCACTGTCTGTTCCACTGTGCTGTATGACACACTGGGGCACCTGTCCCACCTGTCACGCTTCCCCATCTCTGCAGTGTGGTGTCTCTGGAGCCTTTTTGCAACCCTGCCGCTCATGTGCATGTGTGCGCTGTGTGCTTTGTTCCATGTTGGATTGTTCATTCCTTCCTCTCTCAACAGGTGCTGCTGCAGCTGCGGGACCCAGCACTGCCCCTGTGCCTGCCTCACCACCCCCCCCCACTCCTCCACAGCTGCAGTCACAAATGCAGGCTGCACCCTCTGCCACCAAAACGGGGTGATCCCTAGCCAGCAGGGTCTGCTGATGTGCCACCAGGTCAGGACATCAACATGGAGCAGGAGGATCCGAGTTCAGGGGATGGGGGGACCTCATTTCCCCATCACCGGAGCCCCCTTGGCAGCAGAAAGCTGTCATCCAGTGGGATTGGCCACACCAATACAAATATGTGTGGCTGCTGGAGTGTGCTGAGCGCATGCTCACTCTGCATGGGGCATATACTGTGCACACCCATCTGAAGTTCATGCTCCTGTGTCACAGCATGGACATCCAGGAACAGCAGGCAGTGGCAACAAAACACCTGGATGCCTCCATTTGCTACCTCAGCTCATGCATAGGGCAGCTGATCTCCCAAATGGACAGGTCACAGGGTGCACCTGTCACCATCCCCATGTCTGTGTTGCCCTCTGTACCCACCCAACCAGTGTTCCCACCTCCTACTGTGTCTGCTGCTGCTGTTGCACCTGCTCCTGCCAGCGGTGCTGGGCTGGACAGCCTTCCATCCACCAGCAGGGCCTCAACACGCACAGCTGCATGGGTGGGATCGATCAGTGTTGGACAGTCATGCATCCTGGGACCTGTGTCTTGGGGTGTGGGGCCAAGGATGGTGTTCCCCCCTTTCCATGAGGCTCTCAAGGGGACTAGCATGGACAGCAGCAGCAGCTCTAGCTCTGAGAGCCCACCACCCTCCACACCGGCACATGTCCAGGCATCTGAGGACAGGGGTCTGTCCTCTGGGCCTGGGAGGGCAAGGGGCAGGCATGGGGTTGTGGGAGGGCAGGTAGCCTGTGTATGTGGAACTGATCTGCATGCCAGGGGTGGGGTGGATGTAGTGTTTCTGGGGTTGGGGGTTGGAGGGCTTGATGGGGTGGTCTCCAATGGGCTGTGAGGGCTATGTGGTTGTGTGGTGTGGGCACTGGTGTGTTCAGAGTTCTCACATGGGCGCTACGGTGGGATTTTGTGGGTCTGTGGGGTGGGCTGGGTCAGGCATCTTTATGTGTTTCGGGTCTGTTGCGTGCAACTGTGCACTGGTTGCAGGGGCGGCCGAAGGGGGGTGCGGGGCCATGTGCGGAGACTCGGTGTGGGGCCTCATTTGCATAAGGGGCCTCATTTTCATAAATATTTGCATAATGTTACCATATACTAACTTTTAGTAAACATGCCTCTTAATGAGTGTATGAATAAAGAAAGACTAAAAGATTTCTACATTACTATAATCCAGTGCCAACCGCCAGACACATTAGGAACTACTACAAACACTGCCCATTTAAAACCCATAGCAAACCCGCCGTATCCTAACACCACTACCAGGACTCACAAAGCACCATACCCTACCTATCAAAAGGAAACATGCAAATATTAAACCAATACATTTCAGAGAATACCAATACATGACCTACTGGGAAAGAGAACAAGTGGCAATGTCAAATAGGAATTATATAAACAGAATACCTCAGCTCAGTTACACATGAACAGAACATAAACCATCACCAAACAAGGAATCACAATTTAGAAACAGGACGACAATAATTAAACTGGGAATCCCAAAAGCCAAACTTGGAATGTACAACACTGTAGAAATAAAACTATACATTAATTTGCTCTTGTACTAAACAAAGCGCAGACGTTAATGATGCACATTTACCAGAGCTGACATATTCCAATTAATAAATTCAAAATAAAGAGATATTTTTCTAACTTTTGTGCATTTTTTTTCAGCTGCAATTGCTCCAGCCACTTTCTTCTGGTTTCTTCGTGTCTTCTGCTAACTCTCCATCGTCTGCTGTCCATTTGTCCTTTCTTCTCTCCTAGTTTTTTTTCCATTCTCTCTCTACATCTGCTTTAACATACTAATCTTTCTCCTTTTGCTCTTTCCTCATTCCTATTTCATCCACTCAAATTTTACCCCTCCATCCTCAATCCCCACTTACTCTCCCAATACCCGGTCAATTGTAGATTTTTCATCCCTCCCACACAAAATATTTTCCCCCTCTCCATTTTACTCTCCCAGCCCCATCCCATTCTAATCCTCCCCCAACATCAGCTCCCTTCTAGTTCCAGCCTCACCCAGCATCCATTCCCTTCTAGTCCCTGCATCAGCCCATTTCCAGTCCTAGCCCCCCATCAGCCCATTTCCAGTCCTAGCAACCCCCAACCCAATACCAGTCCTAGCCCCCCCCATCAACCCACTTCCAGTCCTAACAACCCCTTCACCCCATTTTCAGTTTAAGCCCCCCCATAACCCATTTCCAGTCAGCCCCCCATAGCCCATTGCCAGTCCTAACCCCCCCATCAGCCCACAGCCCATTACCAGTCCTAACCCCATCAGCCCACCTCAAGTCCTAACCCCTCCCCATCATCCCATTTCCTGTCCTAGCCCCCCTATAGCCAATTATCAGTCCTAACCCCACCATAGCCCATTACCAGACAGCCCCCATCAGCCCAAAGCCCATTACCAGTCCTAACCCCCCCATAGCCCATTACCAGTTCTAACCCCCCCAAAAGCCCACAGCCCAGTACCAGTCCTAACCCCATCAGCCCACCTCAAGTCCTAACCCCTCCCCATCAGCCCATTTTCTGTCCTAGCCCCCCCATAGCCCATTATCAGTCCTAACCCCCCATAGCCCATTACCAGACAGCCCCATCAGCCCACAGCCCATTACCAGTCCTAACCCCTCCCCATCAGCCCATTTCCTGTCCTAGCCCCCCCATAGCCCATTATCAGTCCTAACCCCCCCATAGCCCACTACCAGACAGCCCCATCAGCCCACAGCCCATTTCCAGTCTTAACCCCCCCATAGCCCATTACCAGACAGCCCCCATCAGCCCAAAGCCCATTACCAGTCTTAACCCCCCATAGCCCATTACCAGTTCTAACTCCCCCCAACAGCCCACAGCCCATTACCAGTCCTAACCCCCTCAGCCCACCTCATGTCCTAATGCCTCCCCATCAGCCCATTTCCTGTCCTAGCCCCCCCATAGCCCATTATCAGTCCTAACCCCCCCCCATAGCCCATTACCAGTCCTAACCCCCCCCATCAACCCACAGTCCACCTCTAGTCAAGTCCTAACCTCCTCCATAGCCTATTACCAGTCGTAACCCCCCCCCTCATCGGTTCAAGGAACATTAAAAAAAAAAAAAAGCTGGCTGCTACCGCTGCCGCTGCTGCCGCAGCAGAATAGAGTGTCCCGCGGGGCCCCCTCTGCCCGGCTGAGTCCCTACCTCCCTCCCTCTGCGACGGCTGAGCCCCTCTGTGCCGGCTTTCAGATACGCGTAGGGAGAGTCTCTCCCTCGCGTCTCTGTTAAGTCCGCAGGGGCTGATGGGAAATTTCCCATCTGCCCCTGCAGGCTTAACAGAGACGCGAGGGAGACACTCTCCCTTCGCGTATCTGAAAGCCGGCATAGAGGGGCTCAGCCATCGCAGAGGGAGAGCTGAGCCGGGCAAAGGGGGCCACGCGGGACACTCCATTCTGCTGCTGCCGTGGCGGCAGCAGCAGCGGCAGCGGTAGCAACCAGCTTTTTTTTTTTTACTTAATTTTGAAAAAAAAGCAGAATGTTCTTTGTGCGGGGCCCCCTGAAACACGGGGCCCTGTGCAAAAAACATTCTTGCTCAATGGACGGGCCGGCCCTGACTGGTTGTTCCACTGCTGGAACCAAAATTACATGAGTTTTCTCCACACCTGCCTGTCTACATGTGTCTTTCTGCCTCATTCATCATCATCATGCTCATTTTTATCAGTTGCCCTGGTGCAGACACATTGGCTGTGTGTGCAGTGTTGTTTTATATTCTATGTCCTGCCCTTATACCACATTTCTGATGGTCTAATCTGCATGTGCATGTACACATACATGTGAATGTTATGAATCGCATCTGCACATCCCTACCACCGGACACACCCCTAGCCCACCCATTTTTTGCACATTTTGGGTCCTCTTCCACATGCCATGTACATGCATGTGGCTGCAGGTTCGGAATATCATTTGTCCATCAATGGCAGATAAACGTGCCCGGTGCACATCTCACCATATCCGTAGTTCAGAATGACACCATATATGGATAAATTATTTAGATTGTGATCATTTTTAACCACTATTTACATAATGGTGGCAGTTATGCAGATACCGGCCAGTACGGCCTTTGCTCCACTCTTGGATGACCTTGGTACTCTTTGGAAAGTGCTGAAACAGTCTTCATAGATGATCAGCAGCATCATTCAGATAGTGTCACTGAATATCATCCAGATAATTCTGATTATTTGGATAAAAGCTTTTGAATATTGACCCCATATCTTTTCAGTTCCTAAATTTAGGTGAATTTACCATCAAGTGTTCTAATTTTTGGCACTTAACACGTACTACAATGATGCTTCTTAATACAGTTTAGTAAACATGGCCCAATGTGTTGTGGCCTCCTTGAAATGGTAAGCGAGTTGAACTAGCTTATGTCCCTATAAGAAACTATCAGTTAGCATGAACTACCCCAAATCCCATCCGATGCGATATAATTTAGTCACTGATAACATCCTTTAACAGCATTTGTGCATGCTAAAGTGGCTGCACATATTAGTAACACAAGCTATAAGTTATAAGAAAACAAACAGCAGTTTTTAAGAATTGGAAGTCAAGGAGGATTGGAAAGTTTTTGAACTGGGATTACTGAGTTCTCTACTGTCTATGAAAGAAATTTGGTTCAAATGTTATTAGGGGGAGAAGGAAGGGAGACAGACAAAATAAAGATAATATTCAGTGGAATGACCATTATAGGAAGACGTTTAAGTTATATGGTTTTATTTATGTGTGTTTATAATAAATTTATGAATATAAGTTTGACCATCAAATATGTAGGTCAAAACTTACAAAAATAAAGAACTGATAACTTTTATCTGGGTAGCATCTGTCTATCATTGCTCTCTAGATAAATTTAGAACCTGTCTAAAGAACAGCTCTAATCCCTCTCAAGCTAAATAGATACAATTTTGGCCATATATCAGCTTATATGGCCAAACTGTAGCCATGAAGTGGGCTGAAAATTTTAAAGCAAAAACCTTTTACAGCCAGTACTCAATGATGACAGCATCAATACTTTTTGAATACCAATGCTAATAATTTTATAATGCCAGTATCCATGTGAAAGTTAGGGACCAGTATTCAGAAGCGTTCATACTTAAATACCGGGGTGGTCAGTTGTGGTGCTTAAACAGTGGTGGAATATTCAGAGACAGCAGCCAGATTGGAACTGCCACTGAATATCCATGCTTAGTGTTTCTAACCGAGCAAGTGCCGACACTTGCCCAGTTAGTGTGATTTTCAACTGGCCCTTGTCCAGATAGAAACGTAGGGCAGATTTTCATGTTGGAATAAGTGAAACTGGGGGCATATCATTACCTGAACTAGTCCCAACAGGAATCCACCAGCATCGATCAAGATCAAGGAAACAGGATAGAGAGGTAACAGTCTCGACTTAGGATACAGTCAAACTGGGCAAAGTCACCACACCACTTCTAACTGGGTCAAATCTCTTTTAAAGCAGCTAGCAGATAACCTAACTGTTCGGGGTATACCAAGTACGTCACAACAGCACATCATGTGTGCAAGGACTCCTCGATTTGATATCATAAATAACCCTGAGTTTTTCTAAAATATTGATTCTGGGAACTTTAATGTATTTATGAAACCCTAGATAGCATGACCATTGTCTTCCTTGACACAATGACAACACTGAAATGGAAGAGTGGATTAGTGGTTAAAGCAGAGTTGCTGAAAACCAAGGAAGACAAGGTTCAAATTCTCCTTTTATCACTGATGCTCCTCGTGACCTTTAGTAGGTCATTTTATCCTCTGTTGTCTCAGTTACAGATTAGCTGGAAAGACCTCTTGGGAAAAGGTATAATTGCAGCACCTGATTTATAATTAGCCTTGAGTTTGGTATTGAAAAGGTGAGTAATTCCATATAAATTCAAATTCAAATCCCCTAGAGTTCACACAATCAATTTTCCACTCCAAAATAAGGGGCACATGTTATACGTGGTGTTTTGCAAAGTGGTTGATATCACAAAACACCAGGCTGGCAGTTTTGAGATAAATCTCCATAATGGGCAGACCACTTTCTCATTTTCTCTAAATAACAATCTAAAGCAGATGAACCTTACCAGAATCTGGAATAGGATCAAAGAAGAGAAATATAATTGCTGAGAAAAGTTTCTAAACTCTCCTCATATAGATGAAAAGAAGACTACAATACTTAGAAAAAGACCTAGGGAAAGCTTCACATTAAAAATGGTCCGATGCTCCACTGCCCCTAGCACAAATGTTTGTTTTGATTTTTTCTAGAACTACAGAACCATCAGCATCAAGGCTAGAAACAGAAAGGGATGGTGTAAATCTCGCGGGGCAATTTCTCCAAATGGGGTCAATCAAGTGGCTATTCAACATAGTAAATAGCCTACAATAGCCTTACAAAAGAATCGGTCTGCCCAGTAGCAACTGAAAAGGACTCATTTTGTAGCATGTTTTGCCAAATCAATTAAGGGTGGGGGTCATTTTAGAAGCCCTGTTCATTTTAGAAGCCCTCTTCCATTGCTGCTGGCTGCTTCCTCCAAAATGAAAGCAGCCGCGGGAACAGAGCTGCTTTTGTTTTGGAGGAAGCAGCAGCAACGGAAGCAGAAGGGTGGCAGATGCGATGACCTCAGACCCCCCCACTCCGCCAGCTCCAGGAAGATTGAAGGCAGCGACCCAAAAGTTTGAAAGCAGAGCCGCGGGAACGGAGAAATGTTCCCGCGGCTGCTTTCATTTGATTTTAAAGGATGAATCAGTGAGGTGAGGGGGGGAGGAGGGAAGGGAGCAGTCAAGGGGGGGACCTGGAAGGGAGCAGACAAGGGGGGGGGCCTGGAAGGGAGCAGACACAAGGGGGGCCTGGAGGGGAGCAGACATGGGGGGCATGGAAGGGAGCAGTCAAGGGGGGGACCTGGAAGGGAGCAGACAAGGGGGGGGGCCTGGAAGGGAGCAGACACAAGGGGGGCCTGGAGGGGAGCAGACATGGGGGGCATGGAAGGGAGCAGACACAAGGGGGGCCTGGAGGGGAGCAGACATGGGGGGGGCCTGGAAGGGAGCAGACACAAGGGGGAGCCTGGAGGGGAGCAGACATGAGGGGGCCTGGATGGGAGCAGACACGGGGGGCTTTGAAGGGAACAGACATGGGGGGCTACATGGGGGGAGCTGGAGGGGAGCAGACAGGGAGGCCTTGAGGGGAGCAGACGGGGGGGGAGCGGGAAGGGAGCAGACAGGGGGTCCTGGAGGGGAGCAGACATGGGGGGCCTGGAGGGGAGCAGACATGGGAGGGAGCTGGAAGGGAGCAGACAGGGGGGCCTGGAGGGGAGCAGATGGGGGGGGAGAGCTGGAAAGGAGCAGAGCAGACATGGGGGGCAGAGCTGAAAGGGAGCTGACAACTGGGGATGGCACTGAAAGTGGATGGACAGGGGAGAGGGGGAGCAGGAAGGGAGCTGACATGGGAGGGGGCACTGGGACTGGAAGTTCACTGATACCTGGGATGGCATTTTAACTAGAAGGGGATGGACGATGGGAAGGGAGGGGGACTGGAAGAGAATAGACACCAGTGGCGGTACTGGAAAGGCAAGGGGGTTGGTACTGGGAGGGGAGGCTGTAAAGGGGGCTGATACTAGGGAGAGTCACTGGGACTGAAAAAAGGCTGATGGAAGAAAATGAAGAAAGCAAAAGGAGAGACAAGAAATGGCAGATGGACAATAGACCATAGAAAAAGAGCTAAGAGAAGACAGAGGAAAATGGAAACCTCAGATCAGGACCAGCATGATCAAAAATCATCAAAGGTAGAAAAATAATTTTATTTTCAATTTAGTGATTGGACTTTGTGCTATCTATATTTCACACAGTATGGGGAACTGCATCTCTTATCTGGTATGGCACCGCATGCGGAGTCTGGCTTCTTGGGGTTTCATTTTAATTTTTGTCTACATATTTTTATTTTTGCTTTAGGTTGTGGTCACTTATTCTGTACTTGGTGAGATTCTGTGTTCTGAGTTTGTGACCAAGGCCAGGTGTTCTGTTAACATGGAGTTTGTACGTAGGGATCTGTACTGTAGTAATTTGACTTGTTCAGCTTTTTAAATAGGTGTTTGGATGTTTTGGGGCCCTTTGCATTGTTTATAGTGCTGCTTTTTTCTTGGTAGGCCCCTCATTGTATGAGTTTTGGAAGTGTATGCTGGTGTGGTTTGGTAGATTTGGCCTTGCAGATCTTAGTGACTTTAGAAGGGTTTTATATTAGTTCCCAATATGTCTGGTACTGGAGAACGTGTGTTGTTGGTGAGATGACCAGAATCAGCTTTTTTTTTTTTTTTAATATATATATTGAGTTCTGTGGGTGAATGTCCTACCTCTGCTCTGCACCCATTCTTGAGGAGGGGGTTCTGTGAATGCAAAATGTATGTTTAAAAAGAAAAAGCAAGCCAAATAATGCAGTTTATAACAAAATACAAATTAATTATAATTTGGAGTTATAAATTGCTATGGTTCTCGCTCTTTCTTTTAGTTCCTTGGTGTGTGAGCATCTTGCATTTGCTCTATATTATCTAATTGACTTTTTGAGTTGGTTCAGCCCCTAACTGGAGTTTTGAGAAAGATCCCCACCCGTGGGGGCATGCAGGAGGGGGGGGGGGCAGGGGATGGGGGACATGCCGGGGGCGCTCGTGGGGGGGGGCATGCCATCTCATCCCTCGCCTCAGGCAGCAGATTGCCTTGAGCCGCCCCTGGTCGCACTATTAGCCCACACATAATGCCAAGTGGGAAGAGGTGTTTAAAACAAAATCCATACAAAATTCAGGCAAGCCAGTCAACAAATGCTGGAAAGCAATGAGCACAAATACTTGAAGCCTAGCCAACAAAGTTCCTGACCTGGAAGCTCTAATGGTGGAAATGGTCTTGGACATTGTGGCCCTTACAGAAACATGGTTTAATTAGTCGCATGAATGGGATATAGTCATAGCTGGCTAGAGAGGGTAGAAAAGGAGGAGGAGTAGCCGTATATGTCAAAAGCAATATTAAAGCTGGTGAAATGCAGGGGATGTGGGGTAAAGAAGAAGCGCTGTGGATTGTGTTGGAAAGAGGAGATGGCACTGTCATCCATACTGGTGTGGTCTACAGGCCTCCAACTCAAACCGAAGAAATGGATAGCAAATTGACTGTTGATATTGCAAAGATAGCCATGAAGGGGGAAGTAATCATATTGGGTGACTTTAATCTACCCAATGTGGATTGGAGTATTTCTTCTGCAAATCTGGAGAGAAGTAAAAAAATTGTGGATGCCTTCCAAGATGCATTACTTAGACAAATGGTGATGGAACTGACCAGGGAAAGCTCGATGCTGGATTTAGTACTCACCAACGGAGACAGCGTGTCGAATATCTGGGTGGGTACCCATGTGAGCAGCAGTGATCATCACAGAGTGTGGTTTGAGATAAAAGCAAAGGCAGAGTCCATTCACAGTAAGTTCAGTCTTAAACTTCAAAAACGCTGACTTCAGTAAAATGGCCAAGTGCTTGAAGGAGGAGTTTGCAGGATGGGACGGAATAAAGGAAGTGGAATTGCAGTGGGCTAAACTAAAGGAGGCAATAAAAGGGACAACAGATACATATGTAAGGAAAGTCAATAAAAACAAGAGGAAAAGGAAACCTATTTGGTTCTCTAAAAAAGTGACTGTACAAATAAAGGCAAAAAACACAACTTTCACAAAATTCAGAAGTTCGCAAACAGAGGAATACAGAAAAGAATACAGAATAAAGCTAAAAGAGACAAAAAGAGAAATAAGGATAGAAAAATCAAATGCAGAAGAAAAAATGGCTAAAGATGTGAAGTGTGGTGACAAAACATTTTTCAGGTATATTCAGGAGAGGAGGAAGATCAGAGGTGGAATTGCAAGACTCAAAAGTGCCAGGAACAGATTTGTGGAAAGTGACATTGAAAAAGCGAAAATACTAAACAAATATTTCTATTTTTACTAAAGAAAATCCTGGAGAAGGAATGGAGTAGATACTACACCATTCATAGAAGATGATGTGTTAGAATAGCTTGCAAAACCGTACAAGACCATGGAACCGGATGGGATACATCCCAGGATGCTGAAAGAGCTCAGAGAGGTTCTTGCAGGGCCTTTAAAGGATTTTTTTAAATGTATTATTTAGAGAATTTTCACAATTAAACCTAGAACAAAACTTGTACAGAAAAAGTATAACACTAGAAATGGTATAAGAAATGCAATAAAGAAAACTTCCTATAGCAATGTACACCTGAAATCCACAATGCAGCGTACATTATACATAGTAATATGGTAAATGATGGCAGATAAAGACCAATATGGTCCATCTAGTCTGCCCAGTAAGATGGCAAGAGTAGGTGCACACAGGGGCGGCCCAAGGGGGGTGCGGGGCCATGTGCGGAGACTCGGTGCGGGGCCTCATTTGCATAAGGGGCCTCATTTGCATAAATATTTGCATAATGTTACCATACACAAACTTTTAGTAAACATGCCTCTTAATGAGTGTATGATAAGAAAGACTAAAAGACTTCTACATTACTATAATCCAATACCACCGCCAGGCACATTAGGAACTACTACAACACTGCCCATTTAGAACCCTAGCAAACCCGCCGTATCCTAACAGCACTACCAGGACTCATAAAAAAGCACCATACCCTAACTATCAAAAGGAAACGCTGCCAAATATTAAACCAATACATTTCAGAGAACAACAATACATGACCTACTGGGGAAAGAGAAACAAAGTGGCAATGTCAAATAGGAATTACATAAACAGAATACCTCAGCTCAGTTACACATGCAGAACATAGACCATCACCAAAACAAGGAATCACAATTTAGAAACAGGAAGACAATAATTAAACTGGGAATCCCAAAAGCAAACTTGGAATGTACAACACTGTAGAAATAAAACTATACATTAATTTGCTCTTGTACTAAACAAAGCGCAGACGTTAATGATGCACATTTCCCAGAGCTGACATTATTCCAATTAAGATCAATTCAAAATAAAGAGATATTTTTCTACCTTTTGTGCATTTTTTTTTCAGCTGCAATTGCTCCAGCCACTTTCTTCTGGTTTCTTCGTGGTCTTCCGCTAATTTTCATCGTCTGCTGTCCATTTGTCCTTTCTTCTCTCTTCTAGTTTTTTTTCCATTCTCTCTCTACATCTGCTTTAACATACTAATCTTTCTCCTTTTTGCTCTTTCCTCATTCCTATTTCATCCACTCAAATTTTACCCCTCCATCCTCAATCCCCACCTACTCTCCCAATATCCGGACAATTGTAGATTTGTCTTCCCTCCCACACAAATTATGTTTTCCCGCTCCATTTCACTCTTCCAGCCCCATCCCATTCTAAGCCTCCCCCAACCTCCGCTCCATTCTAGTTCCAGTCCCTCCCAGCATCCGCTCCCTTCTAGTCCCCGCATCAGCCCATTTCCAGTCCTAGCCCCCCATAAGCCCATTTCCAGTCCTAGCTCCCCCATCTATTTGCAGTCCCATCCAAGTCCCTCCATCAGCTCATTTCCAATCCCAGCCCCCCATGAGCCCATTTCTAGTCCTTTCCTAGCCCCACCATCAGCCCATGTCAAATCCTAGCTCCCCGCCACTCAGCCCATTTCCAATCCAAGCCCCCCAGGAGCCCTACTTCCAGTTCTAGCCCCTTCATGAGTCCATTTCAATCCCAAACCCCCACCACAGCCCATTTTCCAATCTTAGCACCCCAACAGCCAATTTCCAGTCCTATTCTAGCCCATTAGCCCATTTCCTGTCCTAGCCCCCCCCCTCACCCATTTCCAGTCCTAGCTCCCTCCCCCTCACACAACCCATTTCCATTCCAAGCCCCCGTCCCCATCAGCTATTTGCAGTTCAAGCCCTCCTTCCACTCAGCCCATTTCCAGTCCTAGCCTCCTCATAGCCCATTACTAGTCCTAACCCCCCATGAGCCCTTTACGTACTAACCCCCCCATCACCCTATTTCCAGTCCCTAGCCCCCCATCATCCTATTTCCAGTCTTAGCCCCCCTCCCATAGCCAATTACCAGTCCTACCCCCCCATCAGCCCATTTCCAGGTCTTAGCCCCCCATAGCCCATTACCAGTCCTAACCCCCCATCACCCTATTTCAGTCCTAGCCCCCCATCAGCCCATTTCCAGTCTTAGCCCCCATAGCCCATTACCAGTCTAAACCCCCCATCACCCTATTTCCAGTCCTAGCCCCCCCATCAGCCTATTTCCAGTCTTAGCCCCCCCCCCATAGCCAATTACCAGTCCTACCCCCCCCATCCGCCCACTTCCAGTCTTAGCATCCCCCCCATGGCCCATTACCAGTCCTAACCCTCCCCCCCCCCCATCAGCCCATTACCAGTCCTAGCCTCCCCCCCCCATGGCCCATTACCCAGTCCTAACACCCCCCCATGGCCCATTAACACTCCTAACCCCCCGCCCCCGGCCCATTTCCAGTCCTAACCCGCCACGGCCCTTTACCTGTCCTAACACCCCCCCCATCAGCCCTCTTCCTGTCTTAGCCCCCCCCATAGCCCATTACCAGTCCTAACCCCCCCATCAGCCCATTTCCAGTCCTACCCCCCCCCCTTCCAGCCTTAGCCCCCTCCCCATAGTCAATTACCAGTCCTAACCCCCCCATCAGCCCATTTCCAGTCCTACCCCCCCACTTCCAGCCTTAGCCCCCTCCCCATAGCCCATTACCAGTTCCAAACCCCCCCATCATCCCACTAGCCCCCCATAGCCCATTACCAGTCCTAACCCCCCCCATCAGCCCACTTAGCCCCCCCCCATAGCCCTTTACCAGTCCTTACCCCCCCCCCCATCAGCCCACTTCCAGTCTTAGCCTCCCCCCCCATGGCCCATTACCAGTCCTAACCACCCCCCCCCCCCCCCATTACCAGTCCTAAACCACCCCACCCCCCTGGCCCATTACCAGTCCTCACCACCCCCCCCCCCTAAGCCCACTTCCAGTTAGCCTCCCCCTCCCATCAGCCGACTTCCAGTTTAGCCTCCCCCCCCTCCCATAGCCCATTACCAGTCCTAACCCCCCCCCCCCCCCAATCCTTCCAAATTAAAATAAAAAAAAAACCCCACCCCGGCTGCTTCTGCCGCGGCAGCTTCAAGAGCTCTGCCGCGGCAGCATCAAGAGCTCTGCCGCGGGGCCCCCCCCTGCCCGGCAGAGCCTCCGTGCATCTTCAGCTCTTCACGTCCAAAACGCGGGCTTTTTTCAGAGCCGCGAGAGTTTCTTTTTCTCGCGGCTCTGTTAATCCCGCCGAGGGTGATGGGAAATCCCATCAGCCCCGCGGGATTAAGAGAGCCGCGAGAAAAGAAAACTCTCGCGGCTCTGAAAGAAGCCCGCGGTTTGGACGTGAAGAGCTGAGATGCACGGAGGCTCTGCCGGGCAGGGGGGGGCCCCGCGGCAGAGCTCTTGAAGCTGCCGCCGGCAGAGCTCTTGAAGCTGCCGCCGGCAGAAGCAGCCGGTTTGTTGTTTTTTTTTTTTTAACTTGGGATGCTTAAGAATGTTTTTTGCGCGGGGCCCCCTGAAACGCGGGGCCCTGTGCAAAAAACATTCTTGCTCAATGGACGGGCCGGCCCTGGGTGCACATGCCGCTCCATGCAGACCACTCCTGTATGTTGAGAGATTAGATAGTTAAGTTTATTTTGATTTTATCCTGTTGCTGTTAAGGGATCCACTGTGTATATACCAAATACATAGAAACACTGTAGGAGCCCAACTACCTAATAAACAAATAGGAAACCTCCAAAAAGCAAACAAGAGGGCAGCAGAAAACCCAAGGCAACCTATTATGACCCATTATCCTGCTACCCCAGAAGTATCAGACGGAGAAGAGGTAATAGGAATTCTGGCACTTTTAAATGCAGAAAGATCTGCAGGCTGGAAGAAAATAAATCTCTGTGAACGATAGACCACTATACATTTACATGCATATCTAAGGTAAAAGATGGCCCCCAACTCCAAAACACCCAACCTGTTTATGCCGTTTCTGAGTATCTCTGGGAAGATCCAGATCTTTTGCCCATAAAAAGGCACAGAGTGTTTAGTATAATATAAACAAATTAACCAATCTCTATCAGATACTAAGGCAAACATTACTACCCAAGTGGAAGTTTGTAATACAATTGGATCAGAAGACTTCAAAAACTCTGAGACATTAATAACATCCAAAGATAATGGCTCTGCCATGGCTCCAGTATCTCTCTTCCCAGTAGGCAAATAAAAAGCCTTTACTATCATAGGTATTAACTCTGCAGAAATTGACAAATTCTCCATCAAATACTTTTGAAAAGGTCAAGTGGCAAAGTACTTGGAACAACTGGAAAGTTCAAAATCCAAAGATTGAAAGCCTGGGCAGCATTTTTCAAGTTTTCCAGCTTTGCCCTCAGTAAAGTATTATCCTTAATCAAGGCAACACTGGAGTCTTCAAAGGCAACCATCTTAGTCTAATGCTCTTTCACTTTCTTCTTAAGTAACCTGTTGACCCCATATATAACTCCACCTTTTCAGTAACAGCATTAACCTGAAAGAGAAATCCTGCACATTCCCTTGCCAAATTTTCTGAAAGTAATGCAATCACCTCCCAGGTGTTATCCAGAGTAATTTTCTGCGGCCAAAGGATGTTTTTAATAGATCCCTGGAGACAGGCAAAGTTCCACAGGACTGGAGAAGGGCTGATGTGGTACCTCTTCACAAAAGTGGTAATAAGGAAGAAGTGACAAACTGCAGGCCACAAAGCCTTACCTCGTTAGCGGTAAAAGTAATGGAGGTGCTGCTGAAAGAGCGCTTAGTGGGCTTTCTTGAAAACAATAGGTTGCATGATCCAAAGAAACATGATTTTACCAAAGGACTATCTTGCCAAACAAATCTGATTGAGTTCTTTGACTGGGTTACCAGAGAACTAGATCAAGGGCATGGGGTGAATGTGATCTACTTAGATTTCGGCAAAGCCTTTGACACTGTTCCTCATAGGAGACTTATCAATAAACTAAACAGCTTGGGGATGGGTCCCAAGCTGGTGAACTGGATGAGAAATTGGTTGACTGACAGACGGCAGAAAGATGGTGATTAACAATGTGCCCTAGGGTTCAGTCCTGGGACTGGTATTATTCAATGTATTTGTGTGTGATATTGCTTGAGGACTGAATGGAAAAGTCTGTCTTTTTGCAGATGACATGAACATTTGCAATATAGTTGATTCCCCTGAGAGAGTAGACAACATGAGGAAAGATCTACAAAAGCTGGAAGACTGGTCTAATGCTTGGCAGTTAAGATTGAATCTGAAGAAGTGCAGTGTCATGCATTTGGGAAGAAGAAATTCAAGGGAATTGTATGCAGTAGGGGGTTAGAGGTTGGTGTGCATGGACCAGGAGAAGGACCTCGAGTGATTGTTTCTGAAGATCTCAGGGTGGCGAAACAGTGTAACAAGGCGGTGGCAAAAGCCAAAAGGATGCTGGATTGCATACAGAGAGGAATTACCAGCAGAAAGGAGGAGGTACTAATGCCACTGTACAAATCACTGGTGAGGCCTCACTTAGAATATTGTATTCAGTTTTGGAGACCGTATCTCACAAAGGATATAAAAAGACTGGAAACAGTTCAGAGGAAGACATCCAAAATGATTTAGAGCCTGTACCAGAAGACGTATGAAAAGAGACTTGAAGACCTAAATATGTACACTCTAGAGGAGAGAAGGGACATGGGAGATATGATTCAGACCTTTAAATACTTAAAGAGTATTAATGAACAAAAAAACTTCTTACAAAGATGGGGAAGCTATAAAACTAGAGAGCATAACATGAAGCTGCAAGCGGGTAAACTGAAAGGCAATGTCAGGAAATACTTTTTCACTGAGAAGGTGGTGGATGCTTGGAATGCCCTCCCACAGAAAGTGGTGGGGGCAAATTCAGTGACAATATTCAAAATGGCATGGGATAGACACAGTGGATCCCTTTATAGCAACTGGATAAAATCAAAATAAACTTAACTATCTCTTATATCTCAACAAATAGGGGTGAGCTGCACAAAGCGGTGGGTATACCCCTAAACAAAGGCATGGGAAGGGGTGACCTACATGGAGCGTCAGGTGCATCTACTCTTGCCGCCTTGCTGGGCAAACTAGATGGACCATACTGGTCTTTATCTGCTGTCATATACTATGTTACTATGGAGAGTCTGAAAGATACCAGAGAACAAAATAGACTTGAATAAACAGACTCTGAAATTGAGGAGCTTCCAGATGTACACAAATGTCTAATTCTCAAGAATTTACTCTTTGAGTCACTGAAATCAAAGATGCAGCTTTTGACCTACCTGATGACAATGCTGTGGATTCTACAGATATTGAACTGTTGTACAGGCTGTAGCTGACACCAAAGCAGATTAATTGGAAAAACTAGGACCAGAGTTAAGAGAGGCATATTTTTTTGTCACAGGGGTTTTATGAGAGTGTAAAATGATTAGGAATTTTAGAGTGCAGTTTTTTTGTAGGGAAATTGTAGATCTTCAATTACAGAGGAATATGAGGACACAGAATACCTACTAGCAATCAATCTATCCTGCTTGTGCTTTATCTGTTCTTGTCAAAGAGAACTGGTGGGAATTAAAGGCAACCAAAAGGACAACAGCAAATCAGGGCTTGAAGATATTTGTAATTTTAGCTGGTGGACTGAAATAAGACTCTCCAAAGCTCCACCACTATGCTGTCTTTACTGAAAAAAAGCATTTTAAAATTGATTAGGTGGGCAACGGCATACTAAATTATAAAAAAGTGCTGGTATGGGGCGATGGAGGAAGACTATATCACCTGTGGAATGACGGAACCAGGGCAAAGAAATCATGATTGTCTGATAAGGGGAAAAAAGATTATACGGCAGATGCTTAGGAAAACCTCTGCCCTGCTGTGTCTGTAGCATGTTGCAAATTGGCTATGATACTAGGTTATAAAATGGAAATATTGGTGCTTTGTAATAAAAGTATTAATATAACCATGGATTTCATCAGAGATATTAATATATCTAGAAAACCAGGGCAACTGCTCAGTAGTTTGGTTAGCCCTGTGGTGTTAAAGGCCAAGTCATGGAATGTTTAATCCATGACAAGGATTACAGGTCACTTAAAAAACTACAAAGCAATGTAAATCTCTTGATTTTTTTTTAATAAGTTTATATTTTCAGAAATATTGGCTGAATATAAAATGCAGATTGAAGAATAAAAAATAAAATGTAGACGTTGCTATAAAATGAAAAGTAACATACAAGTGAAACTGTATGTAAGATTAAAAACATGTTTTTAATTTAAAATAAAGAATTTTGATATAATAACCATGTTGTGTGTTTTAGGATCTCCTAACAAATAGATCAGTTTCTATAATAAAATAGATGCCTAGTCATGTATATTTAAAAAAATAAACATAGATGATGAGGCATAGGCTATGTCAATTTGTAGCTGGGTAGGATGACTTACACATTATAAAAAGCATCTCCTAGAAGGTAACGTCTGGGGGAAAAGGGACAATATGATGAGGAGAACAGAGCTCTAGATGGTTAATTCACATCTCTGCAATAGATACATAGGCCACTTTGATATCTAGTGATGTTTAAAATTACTCACTGATAAGTTCCAGGGTGCGGGCAGGGTCCCGGGCCCGTTTTGTAACCGGGTGCATGGCCCGGCGCAGGACCCTGCGCGTTCTCGGGATCGCGCGGCGACGTCAGGACGCCGGGGGGCATCTTTCAAATTGATTGGCTCCGCCGCGAAATTGACGAGCGGAGCCAATCAGGTGGGCGCTTAAGGCATGTGCTCCGGGGCTCGTTGGCTTGCCCGGAGCACATGTTAGCGGGCGCTCACCGGCAAGGAAGGAGCTTCTGCGTCGCGGTCTGGTGAAGGCGTGGTACTTTTGGGCTCGGAGGAGCAGCGCGATCGAGGAGACCTGCAGTCGCAGAGTGAAGGGACTCCGGGCACGTGAGCACAAGAGCGTGCAGACACTTTAAAGGGAGGGGTGGAAGGCCTGTCCGGCAGGATGACGGACTGAAACGGGGGGGGGGGGGGAGCTTGGTGTAGCAGCGGGTCGCCCATTTTCGTCGGGCGCTGGGGGTGGGGTGTTTCCGGGGTGGGGGAAGGGGGCCATGGTGGCCTGCGGTGGGTGGGGTGGCTGGGCGGTCGGCGGCTGGAAAGAGGATTGGGGAAAGGGGAAGAAGGGGGGCTGGCAGCAGGGGGAGACTGCGGCAGCGAGGCAGGGGAGAGGGGCATGACTCTGAGGTAGCGCAGGGCAGTAGGATGGATGGTGCTACGGCTCCTAGGGTTGGGAGGGGGGATGAAAGGGGGCGCTCGACTAGGCCCCGGAGAGCGCGAGTCCCGGGGGGGTTAGGCAGATCTGGCGCGGTGCTGCCCGAGCCAGCCCTTGTAGGGGGGGAATTAGGTGGCAGTACAGAGGTGAGCAGCCCTGGGGAGGGAGTTTCCACTAGTGCGCTCCCCGAAGGAAGGGGTGCATGGGGTAGCGCAGCGCCGTGGGAATGCGGCGGTATTGGGACCGGCCCGGTTTGGGGGGGGGGCAGAGGTGGAGATGGGTTGGGTGGATATACGCTGTCAACGGGGGCTATGGGTCCCCGTGGGCAGCATACTGCTTGGGATAGGTGGCAATCAGGGGGCCAAGGTTCCTCTGGAATGGATTGGGTGGGGGCATGGCGGCCGTCGTGACCCTCGTTTTTCTCCCCTTTGTGTTCCCCTTTTCTATCTCCACAGGTCACCTTTTCGGCAGCGCCTCGGGGTGTCCCGCTTACCGGCGATTCGGCGCGCACGATGGCTAGGGAAGCTGGCAGCGGATTGATGGGAGCGGTCCCGACTGCGACGCAGCGGGAGCAGGATGCACGTGATCAGCAAAGGGTGATGGACCCTCGGGACGGAATGGTGATGGCTCCTGACAGCGCAGCGCCGGGAGGAGCGGCGGGTGAGTCATCAGGGCGGGGAGTGGAGGGGAGTGGGGGGTCACGGGGGGAGCGCTCTGGGAAGGCGCGCAAGAAAAGGAAGCATGCTTGTCGGCGGAGGCATAGCTCCGACTCATCTTCATCTTCCTCGTCGGACGGTTCGGATTCTTCGTTGGGCGGAGCACGGAGGACGGCTATCTCGGGTGACGGGGAGGCCGCCGGGCTCGGAGGCGCAGGTTCCGCATCCTTAGCGGCAGTGGCGGAGCTGTGGGAGGGTGTTCCTAAGAAGCTGCGGCGTAAGATTCTAAAACGAAAGTACATTGACATCTTTCGTTTGCTCGAAGGCCGCAAGCGTTCCGGGGATAGTAAGAAGAAGCGTAGGGAGGATGAGAAGGCCGGAAGGGTGCGGGCAGTGTCGCGCAACGTAGTTAACTGGGTTCGATCGTTCTTGCGGTTGGCAAGTGTTTGGGGTCATCAGTTTCCTGAACAGTACGGCAGCTTGCTGTCCTATGCTGACTCTATTTTGGGGGCGTCACAAGCGCACGACGGATGGTCGTGGCTTAATTATGACGAACAGTTTCAGGATAAAATGGAAGAAAACAAGTTCTTAATGTGGGGGACGCAAGACATTAATCTGTGGTTGACGCAGATGTCTGTCAAAGCGGGTACGGGGGGAGCTAGTGGAGCTAAGATGGGGCCAGGTCCTTCCGGTGGGACGAGTCGTTCCTTTCGTGGAGCAAACCCAGCGGGGCTGTCAAAGCCGGTCCTTGGGGCGGGGGCAGACCTGTGTTGGAGGTATAACCGGACCACCTGTCCATTCCCGGATTGTAAGTTCCGGCATGCATGCTCGGTCTGCGGGGGTGCCCATCCAGCGGCAAAATGCCTTAAAAAAGTGGGGGCCTCTATGCCTATTACGGGAGCCAAGTGAGGATTCACATTGTGACTTAGCGCCTTCCCCAATTCGGGTGCAAGTGCTTGGTACCTGGCTTCGGCGGTATCCGAAGATGAAAGATAGTTTGACGTTGCATCTAGGTTTTAAGTTTGGTTTCATTATTCCCCTTCGAGGCGAGGTGGTCACGGGGCGGTTAGGAATGCTGCGAGCGTTCAGCGTTGGACGTCGATAGCGCGTGAAAAGTTGACTGCAGAATTGCGTTTGGGGAGAATTGCGGGGCCGTTCCGCAACCCGCCGTTTCGGAATTTTGTCATTTCCCCTTTAGGAGTTATCCCCAGGAAAGAGCCAGGAAAATTCAGATTGATACATAACCTATCGTCGCCGATCGGAACTTCCGTTAATGACCTGATACCACGCGAGTTCTGCACGGTACGGTATGCTTCGTTCGATAAGGCGGTAGAGTTGGTATCCAAGCCTGGTTGTGAGGCGCTGTTGGCAAAAGTTGACATAGAATCGGCCTTTAGATTATTGCCAGTGCATTCATCGGCTTTTAGGTTGTTGGGTTTTCGGTTCGAAGACGCATTTTACTATGACAAGTGTCTGCCGATGGGTTGTGCGATATCTTGTGCCTACTTCGAGATGTTTAGTACCTTCCTGCATTGGATGGTCATGAAGAGGGTGGGGCTTTCGGACGTGGTGTATTATCTCGATGATTTCCTATTTGTCGGTAGAGTCGGGTCCGACGGCTGCAAAAGACTGTTGGATGGTTTCGAGGGGATGGCGGAGGAGTTGGGGGTACCGCTGGCGGAGGGCAAGACGGTGGGGCCTACCACACAGCTTACCTTTTTAGGTGTGGAACTCGATTCTTCGAATATGGTGGCGCGGTTGCCACACGAGAAGGTGGTGAAGCTCAGGGTCTTAGTGGCCAATGTATTGGCCTCACCAAAGGTGACATTGCGAGAGTTGCAGGCGCTATTGGGGTCCCTTAACTTTGCCTGTAATGTCATTCCTATGGGGCGAGTGTTCAGCAGGCGCTTGGCGGTGGCAACGGTCGGGGCAAAACGGCCGCATCATCGCATTGGGGTATCTCAGGTCATGAGGGAGGATCTACGCATCTGGGATGCCTTTTTGGAAGGTTTTAATAGGACGTCAGTGCTGCGTGAGGCGGAGATCTCCAGTCGCGACATCCATCTTTTCACGGATGCGGCAGGGGGAGTTGGCTTGGGAATCTATTTTGGGGGGGCGTGGTGCGCTGAACGATGGCCGCAGTCCTGGGCGGAGGCAGGCTTGTTGAGTAATATTACTTTCTTGGAGCTCTTTCCAATGCTAGTCGTGTTGGAGTTGTGGCCAGATCGATTGGTTAACCGCAGGGTGGTGTGGTGGTGCGACAACGAGGCGGTGGTTCATGTCGTCAATCGTTATTCGCCCCGCTGTGTTACGGTGGCTTCGCTTATGCGGAGGGTGGTACTTGCGTGTATGCAGCTGAATATTGATTTGAAAGCGTGACATGTTCCAGGGCAAGTTAACGAAATTGCTGATGCTCTCTCCCGTTTATAGATGGAGCGTTTTCGGAAGTTGGTGCCGGAGGCGGACGAGGTGGGTCATGCGGTCCCCTCGAGATTGTGGAGCATTGGCCTGCAGAGATGAGGCAACTTTTGAAGAGTTCAGTGGCGTTTCACACCTGGGAAGCCTATCAGTGAGGTTGCGCACGGGTGCAGCAGTTCTTATGTGAGAGGGGCTGGAAAGGGGGGAGGGTGCCTCCTATGTTACTCGGGCAGTATGTGGTGTGGGCCAAAGAGAATGGGGTTTCGCGGTCGGCGGTGCGTGGTCATATGGCGGGGTTTGAATTTTTTGCTAAGGCGGTAGGGTGGGATTCCGGAGGCAGAGGTTTACTAGCACGGAGGCTGCTTCAAGGTTGGGAGCGGTCCCAGCCGGCTCCGCGGGATCACCGGCGACTGATTACGCACGAGTTGCTGGTGAAGGTGTGCCAGGAGTTGGTGCAGGTGGCGAGTGACCCCTATAAGGCAGTGCTATTCTGGGCAGTTTTTTGTCTGGCTTTTTTCGGGGTGTTGCGGGTCAGTGAGTTGGCGGAGGCGTCGGGAAAATGCGATCGCGGGAATAGTCTGCGGCGGCAGCATGTTTGGATTGAAAACGAGAAAATGAGGATTTTATTGGCCAGGTCCAAAACGGATCAGAAAGGAAAAGGTTTATGGGTGGTTCTTCGGGCGACGGGCGGGATTACCTGCCCCCTGTCGGCGATGCGGGAGTACTTGGCCATTCGCCCTGGGGGTATGAGCGGATTGTTTGTGCACAGGGATTCCTCCCCACTTACGTGTTACCAAGTCACGGCCGTATTGCGTTTAGTTTTGCGGCGGGTGGGGGAGGACCCATATCGGT
Organism: Ichthyophis bannanicus; assembly: GCA_033557465.1. NCBI lineage: Eukaryota > Metazoa > Chordata > Amphibia > Gymnophiona > Ichthyophiidae > Ichthyophis > Ichthyophis bannanicus. The sequence continues at coordinate 154,092,057 of CM066035.1, read as the reverse complement.
TTTCCTCACATTCTTTTCGAATTGGGACGGCCACTAGTGCGGCTGCGGCGGGATTGTCCAGCGTGACTATTCAGAGCATCGGCAGATGGCGCTCGAGGGCCTTCAAGGGCTATGTCCGATTATGAGGCTGGAAAAGGGGGGGGATGGGGATCTCTAATGCTGTATTTTCTATTCCAGATCGGGATGTGAGTGTGCTGGGATGCTGGCTGCTGGGGCACTCCTTCGTCTATTGGGCCGGCCAGCGGGCGGCACAACGAACGGGTGGAGCGAATTTGCATCTTGATCCATCAGAGGTGGCGGTGTCATGGCTGGGCGAGCGGGGTCTGCGGTGGTCGCAACTGCTGCCCTTGCTTCGTCACCACCAGCGCATCAGGGGCCAGCCAGCGATCCTGTTGGTGCACCTAGGGGGGAATGAACTGGCTGCTTGGACGTGCAAGCAGCTGATTAGGGCTGCCAAGAAAGACTTTGCAGTTCTGCTCAGTATGTTTGAAGGGGTAGTCTTAGTGTGGTCGGACATCATCCCGAGGCCTGCGTGCTGGGGGCAGCGGCGCTGGTCTCGTGGGTTGATCAAGATCAACAGGCAAATTGGGAGATGGGTCTGTGCACAAGGCGGATATCAGGTCCAACATCCCTGGGTGGAGGTGGCCTGCTCCGGATTGTACAGAGACGATGGGGTGTACTTATCTCCAGTGGGTACAGATTTGCTATTGAATGATTGGCAGGAGGCACTGGAGAAGGTAGTGCAGGAGAGGCCACGCTGGTCGCAGCTTGGGGCTATGGGGGGGCGGCACAGGTAGATATTATCCTCCTGTGCCGGTGGCGGGATCCTGGAGGTCCGGGGTCCGGAGCCTTTGGCGGCTTGGGGAGGGGGCTGGGTGCCCTCGACCCGGACAACCCCTGGAAGACTTTTGCTAGTAACATGGCAAAGTCGGAAAGGGGGGGCCGAACCTGGCCGTTGGTGGGGGACCACGGCTTGAGTGGGGGTGTGGCCGCTTTGCTAGTTGCATGGCTGGCGGTCCATCAACCGCGGGGTTGGTTGGCTCCATATATATATATTTACATATATATCTGTTAATGTTTATGGATTGTTAAAATAAAGCTGTGACCAGTTTTCCACCAAGAACTGTTGTTTGTGGAGTTATTTGTTGGGGGGGGTGGAGGAATTAGGATAAATGACACGGGGGGGGGGAGGGGGGCATGGAAAGAAGGGAAGCCGGGTCCGGTTACCCGGTTAGTTCCAGGGCGCGGGCAGGGTCCCGGGCCCGTTTTGTAACCGGGTGCACGGCCCGGCACGGGACCCTGCGCGTTCTCGGGATCGCGCGGCAACGTCAGGACGCCGGGGGGGGGGCATCTTTAAAATTGATTGGCTCCGCTGCGAAATTGACGAGCGGAGCCAATCAGGTGGGCGCTTAAGGCATGTGCTCCGGGGCTCGTTGGCTTGCCCGGAGCACATGTTAGCGGGCGCTCACCGGCAAGCCCTCCCACCCACCCACTTGGCGGGCTGGAGGGGAGGCAATGGGGTGTCGCAGCTGGGGGAGGGGGAGGTTTAAGGGGGCAGGATCCCGGAGGTCCGGGGTCCGGAGCCTTTGGCGGCTTGGGGAGGGGGCGGGGTGCCCTCGACCCGGACAACCCCTGGAAGACTTTTGCTAGTAACATGGCAAAGTCGGAAAGGGGGGGCCGAACCTGGCCGTTGGTGGGGGACCATGGCTTGAGCGGGGGTGTGGCCGCTTTGCTAGTTGCATGGCTGGCGGTCCATCAACCGCGGGGTTGGTTGGCTCCATATATATATATTTACATATATATCTGTTAATGTTTATGGATTGTTAAAATAAAGCTGCGACCAGTTTTCCACCAAGAACTGTTGTTTGTGGAGTTATTTGTTGGGGGGGGGTGGAGGAATTAGGATAAATGACACGGGGGGGGGAGGGGGGCATGGAAAGAAGGGAAGCCGGGTCCGGTTACCCGGTTAAAAGGCACAGGCTAAGAGGATTTGAAGCTGGGGAATGGAACAGCATACACATTAAAAAGCATCACTTATAAGGAAAAGAATGGGGAAAAGGGATAAGTTAAAATCATAGGCAATATAAAACTGAGAGGAATAGAGCTCCATAAGGTTAATTCACTTACAGTGTCTGAATGGATAATCGATTCCAAGAAAACTTGTGGATGGTACCAAATGCATGCTTAAAATATACAGTAAAGTGCAGCAAGATTGACCACTAGCTAACAGAAAAGTGGCTTGGCTACAGATTGTGAGGAGGTTACCACCAACTTGGTAAGTAGAAGTCATTTTTAAAATATTGGATATCAAATATTTCTGCCTCTGAATCTATAACTCTCTCAAAAAGTACCACCGACAGCTTCATCATCAACTTCCCCAACTTTGCTTCTGTCTTTGATTCCATCCCACACCACCAACCTCTGCACAGTTATCTCAGAAATTGGGCTCCAAGACACCAAGTTCAACAGCTTCATATACTACTTAGACTCCTGAAAACAGCAAGTGAGAAGCGGGACTAAATTATCAAACCCCTTCACCCAACAAACTGTAGTACCACAGGGCTCCAACCACTATGTCAGATATTCAAAGCCCACAAGCTACAATACAGGATCTATGCTGACGACATAATGTTCTTCACCTCTGTCAATCTCCTTTCTCCAGACCTCTCCAACCTACAAAAGTGTCTCACAGAAGCACAAAATTGGCTTAAAGCACACAACCTGACCATTAACACAGAGAAAACGGAAATCTTGTATATCACCCCTGACTCGACATTCATCCCCCTAGCAACACTGAAACTTGCAACCTAACAATCAAAGTCAAAAACGGAAACAAAATACCTGGGAATAACTATTGGCCAATGACTGAACTTCTAGTCACACATAAAAAGAATGACCTCCACCATCTACTATAAACTGAGAACATGAAAAAACCTATGTCTCCTGCTCACCCCGGAACTATTTTGGACTATTTGCCAGGCAATGATCACCCCCTACATTAGATTATTGTAACATCATCTACTATGGCCTCCCAAAAACCACCCTACACCCCTTACAGATGGCCCAGAACATGACAGCACAAATAATCTACGGAGCCCCCTGCAGATCCCATATCACCCCTATACTTATACAGTTACACTGGCTTCCCATCACAGCCAGAATTAAATACAAAGCACTAGCCACAATATTCCAAATACTCCAAAACGAATCAGCTGAAAGTCTACAGAACCTCCTCTCGAAGTTTCTGTCTGAAAGGTCACAAAGAAATGCATTCTCCAACTTACTAGCAATCCTTGCCCTGAAGATAAAAAAACAATCTATATGTAACCATCATTCACTTTATCTGCACCCACCCTTTGGAACTCCCTACCACCAACGTTATGAGCATAACCCGATACAGCCGACTTAAGGAAAAAGCTCAAGATTTATTCTTCCAAGAAGAATACAAACCACATTTGGAGCCAGAAATCCAACCACCACAGGCACAAACAAAACCAACAGCTCACCACTACAGCAACCTGAAAGCCCTAGACCCCAACTATGTACAAATGCTGATTTACATTGTAAATAATTGAAAACCTTGAGTACTGTTACTCTGTCTTAGCTAACTATATTGTAAATAGTTAAAACTGTGAATACAGTTACCCTGTTAAATACAACAATGTTCAGTTCTATGTACAGCAGAGGCCCACCACAACCCTGCCACACCCCTGTTAAATGTAAACCACCTTGAATGGTAGGCGGTATATAAACAAGTTTAACTAACTAACTAAATAAATAAATAATTGCTTAAAAAACAGCAGTGAAAGTCTGGATTTATTAATCTGTCACAAAAAGGAGATAACAAAAATTAAAAAAATAAATAGTGGGTTTGTTTTCCACCAGGTATTACTACTACTTTAAAAAGTGTTTCAATCTTATTTTTATTTCATTTTTAGACCAAAAGGCTGTGAAAAAACAATATAGGGGTCATTCCAGAACCCGAATCTGCCATTTGTATGTGTGTGGGAGAAGTGTATCTTGCGAAAATGTCTATGAGTGCATTCTGGTATACAGTGTGTAGGGATGTCCATAGTGCTTGCACAGAGATCTCAGCCCACAATAAAGAATAAATAAAGAAGTGGGATTTTTTTGTAGACCGGTGCTGTGAGATGATAATTCCCCTATGGTGATTAAGTTTGTCTCATAGAGGGCGTAACGACTGCACTGAGGTCTTTTTCTCCCCACATTAAAGATAAGTTGATGTTTCTAATTTAGTTCACTGTCAGTAGTTAATCCTATTCTTCCACCGTAGGTTGAGTAAGAGGAGAATTTGATAGTGATTATAAGGGATTTATTTTTGATGTTTTGGTTTAGTATCCCTTAGAGCAGTGGTTGATGTTTGATCATTGATGCGTAAAACTAGCCCATTTGGAGATATTGCCCCCCGCCCCCGAGACAATAATTGTTGAAGAATGCCTAATAATTATATAGTGGTTAGGACAAGATACTTTGGGCCGGAGGGCCAGGGGTTCAAGTCCCACCTGGGGACAAGCAATCTCAGGCCGGAGGGACTGGAATTTCTAGTCCTATAGGCACTCCTTGTGGTCTTGGGCAAGCCACTTAACCCTCCATTGCCCATGTTCCCTGTAAGTATTAGCGTGTGTCTGTCATATCCCCTCGTGTTAAATGTATCTCCCAATTGACCGCTTTGACCCGGTGAAAAGTGGGATATAAATACAGCTAAATAAATAAATAAATAAATATTTGAACTCACTTCTGATGCTGACTATACAAAACATTTAGTGCTTATAGAAAAGAAGCATTAGATTGTTACCTTGGAATGTAGTAGGTGCACATCCACCTTTGAAAAGGGAAAAGAATGTGGATACAGCGAAAAGGCAGGAATAAGAAAAGAAATGCTATTGGAAGATATTGAACATTCCAGACTCAAGAGAGGGAGATTGGTCAGGGCTTTGTGTCTTCCACACATGGGAAAAAATCTGATATGATTATAATGATTCATAAATCAATATCATCTTGTACAAAGTCCTTAAAAATCTACTAGGCAGATATGTCATTTTAGAAGGCTGAATTTTTAATGAGAAATGAATCTTTTGTGTATGCTCTGAATATATACAATCACATTTTTAAGGCATTGTAAAATGCATTATCTCACTAGACAAGATCATCAGTAATGTTAGGAGGTGACCTTAACTGTGCGGCTCATCACCAATTAGACATATTCATTGCTAATTGAGCTACAGGTCTGAGCAAAACCAAGAACTTTGTTTTTATATGTAAATAACCCTCATTAGTAGATGCCTGAAGGGTATTACACCTGTACGAGAGAGAAGTCACACACACACACACACACACACACACACATATTTATTTATATATATACATATACATACATACATACATATATACACATACATACACATACATATATACAGGGAGGCCCAAAAAAAGTGAGAACATCTCTAAATTAAAAGCTTAAATAGTTTACTTATTTACCTTTTTTAGCTATATAAAGTCTTTATTTCGACAATTTCCAGTCGCCATCTTTTTTTTTAAATTTGTCAATCGTTTACTTCTGTCTTTTTGAATTTTTAAATAACTTATATGCTACGAGATGTTCTTACTTTTGGGCCACCCTGTAGATACATACATAGATACTGCTTATTCCATTACAGAATAGGATATTTATAATGATACAGAATATTTATTCATTCATTCCTTTTCAACCACCTTTCTAGCATAGCATCCAAAGTGATGAGCAAAAACACAAGAACAAATAAATATGCAGAAAACTTAGGAGGTCATTTTAAGAAGGCTTAGGGGTATGTTTACTAAATGGTGGAAAGGGAGCATGTGTGCTGTTAACACCTGTCATCTGCACACTTGCATCCTTAACACGGCAAAAAAGCTGCATTATTGTGTTAAAGGCTCCAGCAGCATTAAGGCTCCAGCAGCGTTAGTCTTGAAGGACTAGAAAAGGGGACTATTACTTCTGGAGAGAGATCTGCAATTGTGAGTATATACTTTTGGGAATTTTCTGAAAGGAATTCTTTGTATTAAAGCTAATTAATCTGTGACCCCACTATTTTTTGTTAAATCAGTCAGGGCCTAGTAGCAGCAGTTTAAGTTTAAATTTAAAATACAGAAGAGAACTTTATGGTTACATTTCATACCCAGCAGAGAGCTTGTAGTTTAAATTTAATAGTCACTCAGGGCCTAGTATCAGCAAAATACTTTTAGCTTAAATTTAAAACACAGAAAAGAGCTTTCTGGTAAAATTTGGAACCCCGCAGAGAGCTTGTAGTTTAAATTTCATAATAAGTTTGCGCCTAGCAGCAGCAAAGAGCTATAATTTAAATCAAATCAGAATATAGGTTAGCACAAAAGGCAAAACAGGGTCAGTACTCTTTGAGCAACAAATAGAGTCTTCTAGAGACCTTTACAAAGAGGCCTTCTACCTAGGGGGAAAGTGACCTGTAAAACTTTTTCAATAGGTGTTAACACTAGGTGGCAGGTCAAAAGGCCATTTTAGAAGACTCCTTCTATCCAAGCAAGGACTGTTAATCATCTAGGAAGCTGGTCACAGCTTACCTCAGCAGTACAGGTATAAATAGCTCAACCAGAGCTCTGTGATCCTCAGTCTCGAAGGACTAGAAAAGGGGACTGTTACTTCTGGAGAGAGATCTGCAATTGTGAGTATATACTTTTGGGAATTTTCTGAAAGGAATTCTATGTATTAAAGCTAATTAATCTGTGAACCCACTATTTTTTGTTAAATCAGTCAGGGCCTAGTAGCAGCAATTTAAGTTTAAATTTAAAACACAGAAGAAAACTTTCTGGTTACATTTCATTCCCAACAGAGAGCTTGTAGTTTAAATTTAATAGTCACTCAGGGCCTAGTATCAGCAAAGTACTTTTAGTTTAAATTTAAAACACAGAAGAGAACCCAGCAGAGCTTGTAGTTTAAATTTAATAGTCACTCAGGGCCCAGCATCAGCAAAGTACTTTTAGTTTAAATTTAAAACACAGAAGAGACCTTTCTGGTTAAATTTGGAACCCAGCAGAGAGCTTGTAGTTTAAATTTCATAATAAGTTAGAGCCTAGCAGCAGCAACAAAGATCTATAATTTAAATCAAATCAGAATATATCTTAATTCAGCAGCACAAGACAGGGTACTGTGTAGCAGGCCTCTTTTAATAAGTGTTATTTCCCTCTCTCCCTCCCCAACACCCACCCATCACTGGGATAATCGTTGCTTTATAGGTACTTACACATCTTAAAAGACAGGAGGTGCTCTCAGGTGAAGCTCCTTACCCAAATCAGTCATACACTAAGGACATGAGATTAATTAAGCTTCAGGTGAACAAGGTATATTAAACGTATTAGGTACAGTTTTATTAGTATAAATATCCATAGCAACCCTCAGTAAGTAAAGAACTTAAAGATCTAAACACAAACTTAAAACTAAGATGCAGACAGCAGTCCAGCAGTGAGATGGGGGCTTTCCAGTCTTTTACATTGAGTGTCACATGTATGATTTTCTCCCAGTTCGTGAGAGGTCTTACATGTGCACTAGGTGCAAGGAGCTCTTTGCTCTCAAGGAACGAGTCCGGTCTCTAGAGGCTAGAGTGTCAGACTTGGAAAACATAAGAAAGACAGAGAGGTACATAGATGAGACCTACAGGAATATAGCCCTCCATAGCCCATGTTCCCTGTAAAATAGTTATCTCCAAGTTATAATGCCCTGTTCAATGTAATTTCAGTTTGTTCAATGTAAACCGCACTGATGCAGAATAGCGCGGTATATAAGTGAATGTAAAATAAATAAATAAAATAAATATAGTCCTGAAGTCCTACCTCCAGTCTGGCAGCATTCCTGTTGCCATGGAGGAGAGAGGTCATGTGACAGGAGATCATCACCCTGGTGTGGCAGGAAGTGATCCTGTAACTAGGACTTGTCGTCCAGGTGATGTAAAAACCTCTCGCACCAAGGAAGTTTCTCCAGCGCCATGTGCCCATGAGGGAAGGGTTAGGACAACCGTTATAGTTGGTGATTCGATCATTAGGCATGTAGATAGCTGGGTGGCTGGTGGACTTGAGGATCGCCTGGTAACATGCCTGCCTGGTGCAAATGTAGCGGACCTCATGCACCACCTAGATAAGGTCTTAGACAGTGCTGGGGAGGAGTCTGCTGTCTTGGTACATGTCGGTACCAATGACATATGAAAATGTGGTAGGGAGGTTCTGGAGGCAAAATTTAGTCTTTTAGGTAGGAAGTTGAAATCCAGAACATCCAGGGTAGCGTTCTCCAAAATGCTTCCCGTTCCATGCGCAGGACCCAAAAGGCAGGCAGAGTTCGGAGTCTCAATACGTGGATGAGACAATGGTGCAGAGATGAGGGTTTTGGATTAGTTAGGAACTGGGGAACATTCTGGGGAAAGGAGGGGCTTTTCCGAAGGGATGGGCTTCACCTTAACCGGGATGGAACCAGGCTGCTGGCATTAACCTTTAAAAAGGAGATAGAGCAGCTTTAAACTAGATATTAGGGGAAAACTGACAGTCACCCAAGAGTGGATGGTTCGGAAGAATGTATCGTTGAAGGATACTACCAAAAACAGAGAGGTTCCAAAAAAGAGTAAAGTAGCCCAAATGCCCTCGAGTATGGAGCAGACAGAGCTTAAAGATCCCAAATTACCCATGTCTACCAATAGCTAAATTAATATGAATAAAATACCATCTCTAAAATGCTTGTATGCAAATGCTAGAATTCTAAAAAATAAGATGGGAGAGTTAGAATATATAGCACTAAATGAGAGGTTAGATATGAATGGAATATTAGAGACATGGTGGAAGGAGGACAACCAGTGGGACACTGTGATACCTGGGTACAAACTATATCGTAATGATAGAGCTGATCAAATTAGTGGAGAGGTTGCGCTCTATGTTAGAGAGGACATTTAGTCAGAAAGGATTAAAGTTTTGCAGGAAACAAAATTTTCCGTAGAATCTCTATGGATTGAAATTCCATGTAAAAAGGGGAAGGCGATGGCAGTGGGGGTGTACTATCAACCGCCTGGCCAGAATGAACAAATGGATGATGAAATGCTCAAAGAAATCAAGGAAGCTAATGAAAGGTACAGCGCAGTAATAATAATGGGTGATTTCATTTACCCCGGTATCGACTGGGTCAGTGTCATGGCAGGACATGCTAGGGAGATAAAGTTCCTAGATGAAATAAATGACTGCTTCTTGGAGAAGCTGGTTCATGAACCGACCAGTCCTTAGTGGAACACCAGAACTAGTGCAAGAGATAAGGGTGTTGAGGTCACTTGGCAATAGTGATCATAGCATTATCACCTTTGATTTAATTAGTGGAGGAGGGATAGTAAGGAAATCCACAGTACTACCTTTTAACTTTCGAAAGGGAGACTATGATAAAATGAAGAAAATAGTTAAGAAAAAACTAAAAGGAGCAGTTGCAAAGGTTAAAGACTTACATCAAGCTTGGGTGTTGTTGAAAAATACTATCTTGAAAGCCCAGACCAGCTGTATTCCACGCTTTAAGAAAAGTGGAAGAAAGTCAAAAAAACTGCCAGCATGGTTTAAAGGTGAGGTTAGAGAAGCTGTTGTTGCCAAAAAAGCATCTTTAAAATCATCTCTAATACCTGAAGATTGGAGGATCCCCAATGTAATGAGTCATGGGATAGGAGGCAGTGTACTACTGTGGATCAGGAACTGGTTAAAATATAGAAAGCAGAGGGTAGGGCTAAATGGCCAATTTTCCTAATGGAGAAAGGTGAATAGTGGTGTACCCCAGGGATCTGTGCTGGGTCCGCTGCTTTCTGACATATTCATAAATGACCTGGAAAGGGGAATAACGAGTGAGGTTATCAAATTTGCAGATGACACAAAACTATTTAAAGTTGTTAAAACCCAGGAGTATTGTGGAAAATTGCAAGAGGATCTTGATAAATTGGAAGACTGGGCATCAAAATGGCAGATGAAATTTAATGTGGACAAGTGCAAAGTTATGCACCTAGGGAAGAACAACCCAAACTATGGTTACACGATGCAAGGGTCCACATTAGGAACCACCACCCAGGAAAAAGATTTAGGCGTCATTGTGGATAACATGTTAAAACCCTTGGCCCAGTGTGCAGCAGTGGCCAAGAGAGCAAATAGAATGCTAGGTATCATAAGGAAAGGAATGGAAAATAAAACAAAAGATATTATAATGCCTCTATATCGTTCCATGGTGAGACTGCACCTTGAATATTGTGTGCAATTCTGGCCGCCGTATCTTAAAAATGATATAGCGATATTAGAAAAGGTTCAGAGTAGAGCCACCAAAATGGTAAAGGGGATGGAAGGATACTCCTATGAAGAAAGGCTAAAAAGGTTAGGGCTCTTTAACCTGGAAAAGAGACGGCTGAGGGGAGATATGATAGAAGTCTATAAATTAATGAACTGAGTGGAACGGGTAAACATAGATCGATTGCGTTATCAGAATATAGAAAGATTAGGGGACATGCAATGAAGGTACAGGGTAAACTACTTAAGACTAATACGAAAAAATATTTTTTCACTCAACGTGTAATCAAACTCTGGAATTTGTTACCAGAGGATGTAGTAAAGGCTGTTAGTGTAACTGGGTTTAAAAAAGGTTTGGACAAGTTCCTGGAGGAAAGATCCATAAACCATTACTAAGAAGGGACCCAGGTTATCAATGCTTGACCCAATACAAGCTTTGTGGAATTGTGTCTTTTGGGGAAACTGCTAGGTACGTATGAAACAGGATACTGGGCTTGATGGACCTTGGTCTGACCCAGTATGGCATATCTTATGTTCTTATGTAAGGGGGCAGTAGGCGGAGAGTGGTCATTAACAGCGGGTGCTCCTTTAATGCTAGTTGTGCAATGTGTTTAAAAGCCCTTTAATGCAAGGAACCCTAACACCAATTAAAATCTCTCAGAAAGGGTATATTTGGAGGGGAGAGAGCCTCTTTTTCTGTCTGCAATGTGATCCATACACAAGGGAGCCCAGAGAGTGATAGTAGTGCTCTATTAGGAGCAACAGTATAGTGCCAAAATTGGAAAGGGCACTATGTTGATGATGCAAATGGGGCAAAGGAGATGGCACGTGGGTCATGCAGTGGAGGTTGCTGATGCACAAGGTGGACCAGGCAGCTGCCCATGTGACACATAAGAAGATACGACTATAAGATATGCCATACTGGATCAGACCAAAGTCCAGCAAGTCTAGTATCCTATGTCCAACAATGGCCAATCTAGGTCACAAGTACCTAGCCGTGTCCCCAGAAGACACACAGGTTCCACAATGCCTGTATTGGGGCAAGCAGTGGATTTCCCAGGTCCCCTCTAACAATGGTTTATGGACCTTTCCTCCAGGAAACCCTGCTACACTAACATTGTGTACGACATCCTCCGGTAAGGAATCCCAGATATGATGATGCATTGACTGTAAAAATATTTTCTCTAATTAGTCTGCAATGGATTACACTGTAATTTCAGTGCTTATTCCCTAGTCATTCAACATCATGATGGCGTAAGCAATCAATCTATGTTTACCTGTTTCACTCCAGTCATTAAGTTATAGATCTCTATCATATCTCCCCTCAGCCATCTTTTCTCCAGATTGAAGAGCCTTAACCTTTTTAGCTTCACCTCATAGGGGTATCCATCCATCCTCATTACCATCTGTAATGTCCGGCATGACCCCATAGTGACAGTGGGGGCATAAAGACATGATGCTTCCACGGAAAGGTGATGTGCCACATGGGGCTGTGCTAGGGACCTGGCACCCTAGGCAAAGATCCCAGATGCCTCCCCCCCTGCTGCCTGCTGCCCTGGAGGAAGAGACAATAGCACCAGAAGCTGTAGCCCTCCAGGTAGCTGGAAAATGCAGGTGACCAGGGAAATGCCACAGCTGTGGCTGTCATCCTCCTCCTGAGATGTATCAGGGGCAGATGGTTGGGGGCTGCATGGCCATCCATGTGCGCTTCTGCCCCCCATCTGGACCTTGTACCCTAGGCGCCCGCCCACACCTTCATGTTGGACAGGCTGGGACTGTGCAACACCACCACTGACAGCACATGGGCATGTCAGCATGGTGTGGTGGTGTTGGCAGTGCATGCACTCTCCACCTTCGCTCCTCCTCCAGCCCAACCCCCTCCCACTCCTCCCACCCCTATCACCCATGAACAGAGCTCCCTGTACACCTTGCCTGTAAGTGTGGGGAGCTCTGCAGGATTGGTACCTCAGCGCCATCCTGAATCTACTCCTATATGAAAACAAATGTAAATTTTTGATCTGCCTAGGTCATTCCTAAAATCCCACCCAACATACCCCCTTCCAATTTCTATATAGTATGGACATCCACGTGGAAATTCAGCCCTCTCTAAAATCATCATTTACATGTGGAAATTGTAAATAAGGCTTATAAAATATCCCCCAATATGTAACAGCAACCTTGGGCCGGAAGGACTGGGGTTTCTAGTCCTACAGGTGCTCCTTGTGGTCTTGGGCAAGCCACTTAACCCTCCCTAGCCCCTGTTCCCCGTAAAATAGTTATCTCCAAGTTATAATGCCCTGTTCAATGTAATTCCAGTTTGTTCAATGTAAACCGCACTGATGCAGAATAGCGCGGTATATAAGAGAATGTAAATAAATAAAAAATAAATAAATAAATAATAAAATATTAAAACTCAATATACAGCCCAACATTTCTATTTATTTAGCTGGATTTCTATACTGTTTTATCTTAAAATCAAAGCGGTTTACAGTGAAATGAATGTGTTTACAAAGAACTAGGGGGAGGGGGCATGCAGGGGATATTTCAAATTAACTTAATACAAAGAACTATGCACAGAGGTGTTGTGGGGGGGAGGGGGGTTACATAGAGAGGGGTCAGCAGAGATGATGAATTAGTAATGTGAATTAGGTAACGTTTGCAAATTGTTCAGTGTAGAGGGTTGTTTTCAGTTTTTTTCTTGAAGTTTTTGGAGTCTGAGATGGCTCTGAGGTCATCGGGGAGAGAATTCCAAAGGGATGGTGCAGCCAACAAAATAGCTCTTCCAGATGTGACTTATTTGGATTTTGTATAGGCTTTGGGGGTGGCGATGATGTGACTGGTGATGCATTGTCTTGGTCTGTTGCTTGATTCCATGGTGATGAGGGTTTTCAATATGTTAGCAGAGGTGTTTTGTATGATTTTTAAAGATGTGTAGAACAGCCTTATACTTGATGCGGGAGCTGGTTCAAGAGTGAGGGGATGTGGTCATGTTTTGTTGAGCCAGTAATGATGCGAGCTGCGGTATTCTGCACCATTTGGAGAGGGCGGAGTGCTAGTTTAGGTAGTCCAAGGTAGATGGGGGTTGTTGTAGTCCAGAGGGGGGTGATAATTGTCTGGTAAACAGTGCAGAAGTGTTCATGGCTGAGTAATGGTTTGAGCCTTTTGAGAACGTGCATTTTGTGGTAGGCAGAATTGGCTGTATTGTTAATGTGGGAAAGCAGGTTCAAATTGCTGTCCAGAGTGACTCCAAGGTATTTTACTTTGGGTTTAATGGGCATGGTGATGTTGTTCAACTGGATTGAATTTGGTGAGGAGAAAATTGAGTTGTGGGTGACAAGAAGGGCTTTGGTCTTGTTTAATTTTTTTTTTTTTGGTTAGCCATATCAGTAGTATAATGTGTGCACTACTCGTCAAACTGATTGACAGGTGAGATAAGCTGATTGACAGGTGAGATAAGGATGACAGGAGCCAATCAGCGTTCACTTCCGGTGTATGTCCCGCCTTAGGCCACGCCCCCCATAGAAGCGAATTGTGAGTTAGCCCGCCCACTCCCGCCCCCAGGCATGGCCACCGCCCCCGCTTGACACACCCCTGTCCCCACACCCAAGGATGACATCATCCAATCAGCACCCACTTCCGGGTTTGTGCCACACCCACGCCCCGCCACACAATATTGGCATTAGCCAATCAGCACCCACTTCCAGGTTTGTGCCACACCCACAGCCTCCCACCCTCAATCACACCCCTGCCTACATCATTGGAAATGACGTCACCGGAAACAGGGTGTCATCAGAAATGGACTGTCACATTTTGCTAAACCCAGTAAATAACATGGAAAGTGATTGGAAGAACAAACTTAATTAATGCAAAAAAAGCCTGTGGACTGACTCCGGAAATGTGTTTTGCTTCTGGTTAATGTTTACATCTGCAAAAAGCAGGAACCCTGGAAAACAAAAAATGCTTTTCTATCTCCCACTGCCCCAGTTCTTTTTTCTCACAAAAGATTCGTAGCACAGCACAGGCTTTTCACAGAGGCAAAGACAGGGTAGAAGCTTTTCTTTACAAATGTTAAACCACAATTAACACATCTTTTGTTAGAGAAACCAGTGCTGTCCATGTGAAAGAATTTTGCTTTTAAGACCTCATGGTTAGAGAGAAATATTCTGGCAAACACAGTGTAGTTCAGACTGAAATACAGAGAGAAAGAGAGCTGAGTTCAAATCCCCCTAATACAGCTATTTTTTGGAGAGAGAGAGTTGAGTTCAAACACAGCCACAGCTATTTTTTAGTGGCTTTGAATAAACCAATACGGAGAGACAAGTCTGAACATGCCTCTCTAGGGTGTGGTAACACGTGATTGGATGAAACAAGAGGTCTTTTCTGAGCATGCTCCAGGTGTTCTGAGCATGCTCCTGGTGTAAGGCTGTGTGTCCCGTGTAAGGGGAACATTTTAACACAGAGATTCAAAAAGAAAAAAATGTCTCTTTTTGGAACACCAAATATTACGCCGCTGCAAATGTAGAAACAAACTGTTTATTGGAAGAACTAAGATCAGCATAGGTAAGAAAAGTTTTTTTTATTTAGAAAAGTGTTATAGAAGAAGAGGTGGTTCACAATTTCACACTGGCATTGTTTCTGTATGTCCTGGCATTGTTTCTGTATGTCCTACAAGAGCTAGAGGACATACAGACAACCAATCTACGCTGTTTGTGCTTTCTCTGTACATATCAAAGGGAAGCACTTGATGTCATAGCCAGCCAAAAGGACTACACAAAACCTGATGAAATAAACACATTTAAATCTGCTATACAAGCAACGTTGGGCTGTATTATCATGAAATGCTGGCAGGGCATTATGCATAGAGACTGTGCAGCTTGTGTAATACATGCTCCAGGGCAAAGACATCATGATTGTCTGATACAAAGAAATACAGCAGAAAATCCATAAAACTTGTAACAGGTTGTGTCTAGGACCTATTGTAAATGTTGCCATGATTGTTGGTCATAAAATGAAAGCAACTGCCCTAGTTTATGAAAATTTGAATTTTTTGTTTGAACTCATCAGAGATTTTAATACCACTAGAAATCCAGGACAACTGCTCAATATTTTGCTTAGATCTGCGGCAGACTGTGATATGAAGGTTTAATCTGTGACAGAGATTATAGATCATTCTTTAAAAAATGTTGCCATGATTGTTGATCATAAAATGAAAGAAAATATATGTATTTCCAGAATCTATTAGCCAAACATACAGATGATCAAAAATTATATGTATGCCTTTATATTTTTTTTTAAAACTTGTAATGCGCAAATAAATCATATCACAAGATGAAAACATTTTATTTGAAATAAAACATTTGAACCTACAGTTTTGTGTGGTGTGTTTTAGGAATGCTTAGTTAATTAAACCTACAATGGGTTGTCTGAAAAAAAAAATGGGGCATCTAGGTGTGTCCTAAACAATAGGCCATAAGATAAGAATGTGCAGAGCTCTGTTGTAGAACTAAAATCTACTTAAGACTTCTGGGAAATGGGGGGGGGGGGAAATGTGTATTACCCACATAGGTCCACATACACAATATATAGCATCTATTACAATGTACTGTCTGCGAAAAAAAAAGGCAGTGTGAATTAGCCAGGTCGTATGATAAGATTATGAGATCCAGAGATGTTTCAGTTAAAGAGTCTGGGGGGCTGTAAACCACATCAAAGATTTCATTTTAAAAAAGATGCAGTACATTTCAGCTGCCAGAAAAGACCACAGTCTCTATAGCTTGTAGCATCTGCAACTCTTCTTCAGACATGGTGAGTAGATATGAGTCTTACGTTTTAAAAATATTGGCTATGTAATGTTTCTGTCTCTCATGATTGTCTTTATAAATAGGAGCAGAAACCGCAGGGTACAAATAAACTCTCTCTTACAAAAAGAAGACAGCAAAGAAAGTTAAAAGGTATGTCATGTGTTTTTTTAATTTTCCAGCAGCTATGCTCTTTATAATGTGTCTTATGGTTTTTCTTTAAATATTAAAGACCAGGAAGCTGCTACAAAACAAGATAACCAGCCTAATCAACAGACGACACCTTACAGAAAGCCAAAAGACAAGCAGAATCATGAGTATTCTAGTTTTATCCCACGCCTAAATTTTAAGGCCGCTGTAAAAGAAAAAAAAAGTATTAGCCCCTACCTTTTTCTTTTTCAGATCGAGAAAATGTTAGAAAACCAGCGGCTATGGGAGAGAAGTCTAACAGGAAAAGATCACACAGTGAACGTTTTTCTGACGGTGAATCTACACAAGCCGGTACAGAATATGGAGGGCGTGGTGAAAGCTGTGTCTTTGATCACAGTGTTTCAGAGGACAGCACAAATAATCATGCATTAGGTCCCGCTGAAGAATCAGAACCAGTTAGCTATGTTCAGTTTGTGAAAAGGTGGGATCCTAAATTGGACAAGTTTAATGGTGTAATTTATTCAGAGGAATTTCGGTTTATTAATTTAGACAGGGTAACATCATTATCTGAGGCTCAATTCGCCATTCGGCAAGGTATCCAGCATATTCTGGATGAGATTAGCAGCAGGGTTTCACCCGGTGATAATGTACAGGTGCATCTACACTCATCTCTTTTTCACAATTCCTTGTATTCTGGAAAGTTAAACCCAGAAGCATTAGACGCTGACGATTTCTTAAATCAGATCGCTAAACTCACAGAGAAATCCAGGTTTGTGATATATTCCATGTTGTTGTTCTTGTCATAAGAAATCGGGGTGGGGGAGCTCGTAGGGTCTTAAAGACTATACCATTTAGCCATATTGTTCATAAGAAAAGGATGTATTTGATAGACTTGAATAACACTGATAATAACCTGTGTTTTGCAGGTAGCCTCACAGCCCTCATGTCACAGGTAAAAATGACAGATGTCGAATTGTTAGAAGGTGCTAAAAAAGTGCATAATGTATTGGGGTGGCCGGTACATAGAAAAGTCATGTTCGATGATGTAGCAATATTTGAACAGCATTTAAAGATAAACATACGCGTTGTGCTTTACACAAATTCATGGGGTTGTTTTAAGACATCAGACAGACCTGTGTTCCCTAAGACTGTGTTCTTGTTGCTACACGATGACCATTTCTATGGTATAACCGATGTCAAAAAATTCTATGGGGAGCACAACTTCTGTAGTTACTGTCAGAAACCTTACAGTCACGATCATAATTGCACATTGTGGTGCCGTCTTTGTTTGACACTAACGTGTGCAAATAATGTTGGTGTAGAACAAAAATGCCCTAATTGCAAACTCTTTTGTCGTTCTAAAGAGTGTTTAGATAGACACGCATATCTGGCTCTGAAAAAAGATGTGGCGTGTTTATCTAAGATACTGTGCCAGAAATGTGAGTCTTATGTGGACATGAAACATAAGTGCAAGGGCCGGAATTGTAAACTATGTCGCAAAACCCTAACCGGGATGGTGTCCACTTATATTTTATGACCCCTATTGGTAAAACTGAAACATCTGAAAAGTATATTTTTTATGATTGTGAATGTATGCAAGAAACAGACTGGCATGTCCCTAATTACATATATGCGACGGACTTAAATGATGAAAGAAACTGGGAATTCAAGGGTCTCAAATGTATTTCTGCCTTTATACAGATTTTTTGTGACACAAAAAATTTAAAGGCTACACCTTCATAGCCCATAATTCAAAGGTTATGACGGGTATTTTGTTCTTAAACAACACTGCTTAAGGAAAAGATGAACACAGGGCTGCTGGTTCAAGGTGCTAAACTATTACAAATTACCGTTGAACCTTTGACTATCCGTTTTATAGACTCTCTAAATTTCCTGCCTATGAAACTTAGCAATGGCCAATGTAACGCCAATTTTTAAAAAGGGTTCCAGGGGTGATCCGGGAAACTACAGAGCAGTGAACCTGACGTCAGTATCGGGAAAAATGGTAGAAACCATTATAAAGAACAAAATTACTATTGTGGATCAGGAACTCGTTAAAAGATAGAAAGCAAAGGCTAGGGCTAAATGGCCAATTTTCCCAATGGAGAAAGGGGAATAGTGGAGTACCCCAGGGATCTGTGCTGGGCCCGCTGCTTTTTAACATATTCATAATTAACCTGGAAAAGGGAATAATGAGTTAGGTAATCAAATTTGCAGATGGCCCAAAATTATTCAAAGTTGTTAAAACCCAAGAAAATTGTGAAAAATTGCAAGAGGACCTTGATAAATTGGAAGATTGGGCATCCAAATGGCAGATGAAATCTAATGTGGACAAGTGCAAAGTTATGCACCTAGGAAGTAACAACCCAAACTATGGTTACATGATGCAAGGTTCCAGATTAAAAACCACCACCCAGGAAAAAGATTAAGGCATCATCGTGGATAACATGTTGAAACCCTCTGCTCAGTGTGCAGCGGCGACCAAGAAAGCAAATAGAATGCTAGGTATCATAAGGAAAGGAATAGAGAATAAAACAAAGGATATTATAATGCTTCTGTATTGTTCTCTTGAATATTGTGTGCAATTCTGGTCACTATATCTTACAAAGGATATAGCATTATTAGAAAAGGTACAGAGAAGAGCCGCCAAAATGATAAAGGAGATGGAAGGTTACCCCTATGAGGAGAGGTTAAAAAGGTTAGGGCTTTTCAACCTGGAAAAGAGACGGCTGAGGAGAGATATGATAGAGGTCTGCAAATTAATGAATGGAGTGGAACAGGTAAACGTAGATCAATTGTTTACTGTTTACTCCATCAAAATATAGAAAGTCTAGGGGACATGCAATAAAGCTATTTAAGAGTAATAAGAGAAAATATTTTTTCACTCAACGTATAATCAAACTCTGGAATTTGTTAACGGAGAATGTAGTAAAAGATGTTAGTGTAGCCGGGTTTAAAAAAGGCTTGGACAGGCTCCTGGAGGAAAGGTCCATAAACAATTATTAAAGGGGACCCTGGATATCCACTGCTTGACCCAGTACAAGCATTATGGAACATGTGCCTTCTGGGGAAACTGCTAGGACTTGTGACCTAGATTGGCTATGGTTGTAAACAGGATACTGGGCTTGATGGACTTTGGTATCTTATAGTCTTATGTTCTTAAATATTTCTGGAAAAGAATAGTTGGAGAAAGATAATGAGTCACTGGAAAATTTAGACATGTAATATTGCATACACAAAGTGTATTCTCTAAGTGTTTGAACTGACAATGGCAGAACAAACTGTCCTTAATAGAAATAGTTGAGGCAGTGTGAACAGAACTCAACTGACTTTCAAGCTTACCAAGCCTCGCCTCAGTTTGTTCCATCTTTAAATCCTGTTGAACAAATTTAAGAGACATCCCTACTGACAAGCTCTTCCTGGCTACTGTCAACACTAGGTGCCAGGAGCTGCAATACCTTTGGCATAGAAGCTGCAAGAGGAACGCTGGGCCCTGCATCTGCTGGAGAAGAAACAGGCTCCGGGAGAGACAGGGAAGACAAAACCTGTACGGGAGAAACCTCCGCAGCCTCAGAAGAAAGGCCTGGCAATCTACCTCCAGTGACACTGCCAAGAAAACCCAGGAGCTTCTGGGTCACCAGGAGTCAGGATTGACTCAAAGGCACACATTGCATTTTTGCATAAATAGGGGAGTGAGGCGTTACTCTGCTATAGCTGCCCCAGTCCTATGTGCTCTACAGTGTTGCGGCTATCATCAGAGGCTTTAAAAGCTCGGCCTTGACTACGGGACGGGGATGAGGTCACTGGGTACACTACTCGTCAAACTGATTGACAGGTGAGATAAGCTGATTGACAGGTGAGATAAGGATGACAGGAGCCAATCAGCGTTCACTTCCGGTGCATGTCCCGCCTTAGGCCACGCCCCTCCCATAGTCGTGAATGGTGAGTTAGCCCCGCCTACTCCCAACCCCAGGCATGGCCACCGCCCCACTTGACACGCCCCATCCCCACCCCCAAGGATGACATCATCGAATCAATTCTGGTCGCCGTATCTTACAAAGGATATAGCGATTTTAGAAAAGGTTCAGAGAAGAGCCACCAAAATGGTAAAGGGGATGGAAGGATACTCCTATGAAGAAAGGCTTAAAAGGTTAGGGCTCTTTAACCTGGAAAAGAGACGTCTGAGGAGAGATATGATAGAAGTCTATAAATGAATGAACGGAGTGGAACGGGTAAACGTAGATCGATTGTTTACCTTATTAGAATATAGAAAGACTAGGGGACATGCAATGAAGCTACAGGGTAAACTATTTAAGACTAATAAAAGAAAATATTTTTTTCACTCAACGTGTAATCAAACTCTGGAATTTGTTACCGGAGGATGTAGTAAGGCTGTTAGTGTAGCTGGGTTAAAAAAGGTTGGACAAGTTCCTGGAGGAAAGGTCCATAAACCATTATTAAGAAGGGACCCAGGATATCAATGCTTGAACCAATACAAGCATTGTGGAACATGTGTCCCTTGGGGAAACTGCTAGGTACATATGACCTAGATTGGCCACTGTTGGAAACAGAATACCGGGCTTGATGGATCTTGGTCTGACCCAGTATGGCATATCTTATGTTCTTACGTTCACTTCCAGGTTTGTGCCACACCCACGCCCCGCCCCACAATATTGGCATTAGCCAATCAGCACCCACTTCTGGGTTTGTGCCACACCCACAGCCTCCCACCCTCAACCACGCCCCTGCCTACTGTCATGGCGCAAGGCAGATAGCGCCTGTAAAAGTAGATGAAAACACACAGGGCAGTTTTAAAATCAGCAGTGCAGAGCACATGGCTAGGGGTTGTCAGGAGCAACCAAGCAAAACAAGAGCACAGGCTGTAGATAAACGCCCAGAAATACCATTACGTCATAGCTCATCAGGGAAGCAGAGACAGCTGCAGAGAGTTGAGCTAACTCGAGTCTCAAAGAATGACGCAGATAAAAAAGGTCAGTCTTGAGCAAAGCAGATTCACGCACAGATTCAAGAGCAGATTCATGAGCAGAGCCTCGTAGAGATTCACGTACAGACACACGTGGAGAAAGAAGGAGACACAGAGACGCAAGCCAGGAGTCAGACTCAGTCTCTGAAGCAGAGAGAGAAAGAGACATTGAGAGGACTCAAGGGAAAGGAAAGTACAGAGCTCAGAAAAGCCAGGAGCCATACCTGGAAGGTTCAGACGTGGAATCAATCTGCACCTCAGAGGGGTTTATCCAGGAAGAGTTCACAAAGGTTAGTGCTGGGAAGTTAGGCTGCACTAAGCCAAGGTCCGTGTGGGGCCAGAGAGAGACTCCAAGCTGTAAACCACGAGGAGCAGGGAGAAGGGATAACCACGGGAGCAGGTACCTGGGGAGACAGAACACTTGTCCAAGAGAGAATTCCCATATATCTGAAAGACGTCCTGTGAAGGGAAGAGAGGGGAAGAAAAGTTTCCACTTCCTGTTTACACACCAGACAGGCAGAGCTCAGCCTGAAGAAAGGCAAAGTACCTGGAATAGAGGAGCACTGAATTTTACCCCCAGTGGTCAGGAAGTGTGTAGCCCTCTAAGGATAGAATCCATAGCGTGTGGTAAAGAGCCTTTCTGCAGTGATAGAGGGGAGTGGTGCTCTGGCCAAGATGAGAGGAGAGAAACAAACACTAATTCACATTACAGCCCTGCAAATTATAATTACCAAGAAGGACACGAAGATATGGATTGTGACTTTGGTGATGATAACTCTGATATGTGCAAAATGGACTGTACATTTGTTTTCTCTGATAGCATAACCTCTTTTTGTTAAGGGCCTAAGAAAAGCCTGCCTAAGTGAAATCTGTGGGAGAACACAGATTTCACAGTTCAACGTGTGTGATTGAAAAACCTGTTTTTCCCCTTTTTGTTTAGTTAAAGCTGACAAAAAGCATTTTTGTTCCAATTTGTAGTCCCTCACTTGTGTTGTACCAGCTGTATGGTTTATTTGCTTTTGACCCTTGTTGCAAGAATTCTCCCGGGACGGGAAAATAAAACCTCTTTAAGCATAGCTACTCGACCACAACTACCTCCTTATTTTGATTAGCTATTGGGACTCAAACTCCCAGAGGGCAATACCAAGTCCTTGCTGTTATAAGAGGAGCCGCACCGAAGCCCCAGGCTCCCGCCTCGGGGGCAAGTAGGTGCGTTGACACTACATCATCGGAAATGACATCACCGGAAACAGGGTTTCATCAGAATTGGACTGTCACATTTTGCTGACATCACCGGAAACAAAGTGTCATCAGAAATGGACCGTGTC
Source organism: Ichthyophis bannanicus (assembly GCA_033557465.1). Lineage (NCBI taxonomy): Eukaryota > Metazoa > Chordata > Amphibia > Gymnophiona > Ichthyophiidae > Ichthyophis > Ichthyophis bannanicus. Next base: position 154,069,483 of record CM066035.1, on the reverse strand, counting down.
TTTTTCCGATGACCTCAGCGGAAGCACAGTGACTGACTCTGTAAATATGTTTTGCTTCTGGTTAATGCTTACATCTGCAATGGGAGAGACGTCTAACAGGAAAAGATCACACAGCGAAAGTTTTTCTGACGGTGAATTTACACAAGCCGGTACAGAAGAGCAAACAGCTCCATACCGAAAACCAAAAGACAAGCAGAATAGTGAGTATTCCGGTTTTATCCAGCACCTAGATTTTAAGGCCGCTGTAAAAAAAAAAAAAGTTTTAGCCCCTACGTTTTCTTTTCATATCGAGAAAATGTTAGAAAACCAGCGCCTATGGGAGAGAAGTCTAACAGGAAAAGATCTGGTTTAACTTTCCAGAATACAAGGAATTGTGAAAAAGAGATGAGTGTAGATGCACCTATACATAATCACCGGGTGAAACCCTGCTGCTAACCTCATCCAGAATATGCTGGATACCTTTCCTAATGGTGAATTGAGCCTCAGATAATGATGTTACCCTGTCTAAATTAATAAATCAAAATTCCTCTGAATAAATTACACCATTAAACTTGTCCAATTTACGATCCCACCTTTTCAAAAACTGAACATAGCTAACTGGTTCTGATTCTTCAGCGGGGCCTAATGCATGATTATTTGCGCTGTCCTCTGAAACACTGTGATCAAAGACACAGCTTTCACCACGCCCTCCGTATTCTGTACCGGCGTGTGTAGATTCACCAGAAGAAAAACTTTCGCTGTGTGATCTTTTCCTGTTAGACTTCTCTCCCATAGGCACTGGTTTTCTTACATTTTCTTGATCTGAAAAAGAAAACGTAGGGGCTAATGCTTTTTTCTTTTACAGCGGCCTTAAAATCTAGGTGCTGGATAAAACCGGAATACTCACTATTCTGCTTGTCTTTTGGTTTTCTGTATGGAGCTGTTTGCTCTTCTGTACCAGCTTGTGTAGATTCACCGTCAGAAAACTTTCACTGTGTGATCTTTTCCTGTTAGACGTCTCTCCCGTAGTTTCTGGTTTTCTAACATTTTCTCGATTTGAAAAAGAAAAACATAGGGGCTAATACTTTTTTTTTTCTTTTACAGCGGCCTTAAAATGTAGGTGCTGGATAAAACCGGAATACTCAACTATTCTGCTTGTCTTTTGGCTTTCTGTAAGGTGCCGTCTGTTGATTAGGCTGGTCACCTTGTTTTGTAGCAGCTTCCTGTTCTTTAATATTTTAAAAAAGACCATAAGACACATTATAAAAGAGAATAGCTGTTGGAAAATTAAAAATGTCATACCTTTTAACTTTCTTTGCTGTCTTCTTTTTGTAAGAGAGAGTTTATTTGTACCCCACGATTTCTGCTCCTATTTTTAAAGACAATCATGAGAGACAGAAACATTACATTGCCAAAGACTCATATCTACTCACCATGTCTGAAGAGAGTTGCAGATTTTGCAAGCTATAGAGACTATGTGGTCTTTTCTGGCAGCTGAAATGTACTGCGACTTTTAAAATGAAATTCTTTGATGGGGTTTACAGCCCCCCAGACTCTTTAACTGAAACATCTCTGGATCTCATAATCTTATCATACGACCTGGCTAATTCACACTGCCATTTTTTTATCGCAGACAGTACATGGTAATAGATGTTATATATTGTGTATGTGGACCTATGTGGCTAATACACATTCCCCCATTCCCAGACGCCTTAAGTGGATTTTAGTTCTACAGTAGAGCTCTGCTCTTCACACCTAGAAAAATCACAAGGTCCCATTTTTACAGACACCCCATTGTAGGTTTAATTAACTAGGCAATCCTAAAACACACAAAGCTGTAGGTTCAAAATGTTTTATTTCAAATAAAATGTTTTCATCTTGTGAAATGATTAATTTGAGTATTACAAGGTTTTTTTTAAAAATATAAAGGCATACATATAATTTTTTTGTTCATCTGTATGTTCGGCTAATAGATTCTGGAAATACATACATTTTCATAAAAAGTTAATTTTTACAGAACTTGGTGTTTTTTAAAGAACGATCTATAATCTCTGTCACAGATTAAACCTTCCACTAGCTTCATATCACAGTCTGCCACAGATCTAAGCAAAATATTGAACAGTTGTCCTGGATTTCTAGTGGTATTAAAATCTCTGATGAGTTCAAACAAAAAATTCAAATTTTCATAAACTAGGGCAGTTGCTTTCATTTTATGACCAACAATCATGACAACATTTATAATAGGTCCTAGACACAACCTGTTACAAGTTTTATGCATTTTCTGTTGTATTTCCTTGTGTCCCCACCTTAGGCAGTCGTGATGTCTTTGCCCTGGAGCATGTATTACACAAGCTGCACAGTCTCTATGCATAACGCCCTGCCAGCATTTCTTGATAATACAGCCCATCGTAGTTTGTATAACAGATTTAAATGTGTTTATTTCATCAGGTTTTGTGTAGTCCTTTTGGCTGGCTATGACATCAAATGTCTCCCTTTGATATGTACAGAGAAAGCACAAACAGCGTAGATTGGTTGCCTGTATGTCATCAAGCTCTTGTAGGACATACAGTGTGAACCACCTCTTCTATAACACTTTTCTAAATAAAAAAAAACCTTCTCTTACCTCTGCTGATCCTAGTTCTTCCAATAAATAGTTTGTTTCCACATCTGCAGCGGCATAATATAAATCTATATCCTCTGGATCCATTGTGTTGTCAATTGTTAAGTCAATTTTGGTGTCAGAATCACAGGGTTCTTGAGAATTGAATAAAATCTGACCAAATTAATGTTGTGTGCCCTGCTGGAAATTCTGCTTGCTGTTCCAAAAAGAGACATTATTTTCTTTTTGAATCTCTGTGTTAAAATGTTCACCTACACAGGACACACAGCCTTACACCAGGAGCATGCTCAGAACACCTGGAGCATGCTCAGAACAGACCTCTTGTTTCAACCATTCACGTGTTACCACACCCTAGAGAGGCATGTTAAGACTTGTCTCTCCGTATTGGTTTTTTCAAAGCCACTAAAAAAAAAGCTGTGGCTGTGTTTGAACTCAGCTCTCTCTCTCCAAAAAATAGCTGTATTAGGGGGATTTGAACTCATATCTCTCTCTCTCTCTCTCTCTCTCTCTCTCAGAATACTTCTAACCATGTGGTCTTAAAAGCAAAATTCTATCACATGGACAACACTGGTTTCTCTAACAAAAGATGTGCTAATTGAGGTTTAACATTTGTAAAGAAAAGCTTCTACCCTGTCTGTGCCTCTGTGAAAAGCCTGTGCTGTGCTAAGAATCAGTTTTTATGAGAAAAAAGAACTGGCGCAGTGGGAGATAGAAAAGCATTTTTTGTTTTCCAGGGTTCCTGCTTTTTGCAGATGTAAGCATTAACCAGAAGCAAAACACATTTCCGGGGTCAGTTACTCTGCTTCCACTGAGGTCATCGGAAAAGTGACACAGCCCTTTTCTGATGACACCCTGTTTCCGGTGATGTCAGCAAAAAGCAACAGTCCATTTCTGATGACACCCTGTTTCCGGTGATGTCTTTTCCTATGATGTAGGCAGGGGTGTGGTTGAGCGTGGGAGGCTGTGGGTGTGGCACAAACCCGGAAGTGGGTGATGATTGGCTAATGCCAATATTGTGGGGTGGGGCATGAGCGTGGCACAGACCCCGAAGTGGGCGCTGATTGGATGATGTCATCCTTGGTGGTGGGGACAGGGGTGTGTCAAGTGGGGCTGGTGGCCACACCTGGGGGTGGGAGTGGGTGGGGCTAACTCACCATTCACTTCTATGGGAGGGGGCATGGCCTAAGGCGGGACATACACCAGAAGTGAATGCTGATTGGCTCCTGTCATCCTTATCTCACCTGTCAATCAGCTTATCTCACCTGTCAATCAGTTTGACGAGTAGTGTACCCATTATACTACTCATATCAATAAAAAAGACATCAAGAAGGTCCTTTTATAACAGGATTGCAGATTTAGATTCTCACATAGGTGTCTATGTAGGCAATATTTTATACAGATAAGTGGGCACCTACTTGTGCTTATAAAATACTAGTATAAGTGGCAGAGATTGCACGTTAAGTTCTGGGGTGAACATTTTCACTAGCTCTACAGCTGCCATAAATCTTCATGCCTCTATGCATACTTGCACACTCTGCCCAAACTCCACCCATGTGTACACACATGTGCACACACTCTCAGCAAAGTCCACACCGGCATGCAAATGTGCACACATGTTCAATTAACAATTTCCAGAGAGGAGTTGTTAGGCGTACTTAGGGGCGGCTCAAGACAATATACTTCCTTGGGCAAGAGATGAGCTGTTGCCCCCTACCATCCTGGCAGCCAAAATGGAGGGGCATCTTCAGAACTCCAGTTAGGAACCAGGGGGTCCTCTCATTCATAACACAATCAGGTGGCTGACCCACAAATAAACAAAGCAATATATACCCAGGCAGTATACTATTTTAAAAACAGCAATGCTGTTTTTAATGCAGCAAAAACTGTAGCAGCTTAATTATGTAGTCAGTAGCAAAAATAATACAAGAGCCCTCATTTTCTGTAAGTGTTCACTGTCAAAATGGAAAATTTAGGAGACATGAGCAGACCTCCTTCTTCACACCTTCCAAATGTCTTTCTGATAAATGAGCACTTTTCCTATGCATATTCTTGCCTGGAATAATGTATAAACTTGGATTTGGCTCAGGACATCAAGGGTGTTTCTGAAATATCCAAGTTCTGGGAAAACCCTGGAGATGTCTACTATGCACAGCTAGAAATGTTCTATGATTTTTTGAATAATTGGAATTCTCAGTTTGAGATGAACAGTCATGAGGAACTTATTCATTTTTTGGATGTGCAAGTACAAAAAACCCATAGGGGATTTGCTACTACTGTTTCTTTCTAAATCTACTGATAAAAACACTTTGCTGCATTTTTCTAGTTATCATCCTGTGCATCTGAAGAAGAGCCTTCCATGTTCGCAACTCTTGAAATGTAGGCAAATATGTTCGTCTGAAGGTGAATTTAAAGTACAAGTAGAGAAAATGTTGGCCAGATTTCATGATCGCGGTTATCCCATTGATGTTTTAAGTAAAGCATATAAGCGAGCACGGTTTAATCATAGAGAATGACTTCTGTCATCAGTGCCTCGGGAGCAAGCAAATCAACATAAATCATTGGATAAAACAAATTTTCGGGACCGATGATGCATGAAGCTCTAATCCCCTAGTTTGATCTGTTTCGCCACATAGTGGGAGGTAATGCATTAGTCTGAGGTCTTTTCTCCCATATAAGAGATTTAGTTTCATGTATATAATAAGTACAGGAGTGAGACATATTTATATGTAGTTAGTATATTTATGAAGCTAAGGGTGTGGTTGTGGTTGGATTGTTGAATCACTTAGTGCAGTATTACAGTATAATTTGAGATCCATATGTATCCCATGTCTTAGTCAATAATTGAGATGATAATGTGGGAACAGTTGTAATGTATCAGTGAGGGGTGTTCATGTAATCTGCTGTAATGTCAATATGTGGCATAGGATTGGAAAATAAGTATGCCCTGGTGGAACCAGCATGGCCATGATGTGGATATCAAAAGGATGACTGAGCATGAGTGATGATGCAGATCATTCACAGAAAAGGTGTGAGTGATATATCCTAATGATTAAAATCTTCCTGTATGGGCCATGGTGTAGCAGTTGGCATGACTGTACATGATGGGCATATGCTGATGGATGGCCTGAGGGATAGATGGTGGTAGATGAGAGTGTGGTATGGCCATGCTGTCACGATTTGCCTGATGTGACCTCTAAAGGAAAAAAGGGGACTGTTGTAGTGGTTGATATGGAAGGACAGACTAGATAGGTCATGTGGTCTTTTTCTGTGGTCATGTTTCTATGTTTCTATGAATGCAGTTGTAGTGTGTGGGCAAAAAATATTAGCTGTGCCACAGGGAAGTTCCAATGCTGGTTATTTGGGTGTGACAGGTTCCTCCGTTGTTTTAACTACCATACAATATTCCTGACATATATGCATATAACAACTGGACAAGTGTCTCTCAAATTGGCTATACTGAGCATGTAAAGACGTATGATGATCTCTGCAGGTAGCCATCCCAGGAGTGGGATGTGCCTGAATGTACTGCATATATGTGATGGAGCCAAGGATGTTCAGTCACAGTTATGATGAAATATTCCAATCATGTACAGCTCGTGTGTTATACATCTGCAAGGTGAAAATGTCCGACCTTTTGCAATGGGCTACAGCAGAGCCAATAAAGTCATGCTGTCTGATGGACATGATTGTAATGTGCATGTTTGCATACTGTCATGGTGGCAGCCCCTAGTGGCCAAGGGCAGTAAGGGCATGCTCCACGATATATTTATTTTCAAGGAGCGTGGTGTAATGTAAGGCCAAAAATGGAGTTTGGGCTTATCTATTTTCAGCTCCTTGTGTGCACATAATAATTCAGCCAAGCGTGTAGGGAAACAAGGCTTTTATTTCCCCTCTGTGCAAGGGTTCAATTAAGACAGTGGAAATCAAAGAATGTCCTTTGTTTGAAAAGGTTCCAGTAATAAACAGGTGAACTAACTGTTAGTAGCTTCACAATTAGTGCCAAGGAAAATGGAGGAATTCAGTTCATTCCAAACAAAAACAATTAAACAAGTTTTCTTCTTATTTTACACAGTGGCTATAGACTCTAGGCTAGTAGCCATACACAACCCACAATCCATATCTTCTTCCTGAGGCATGGGAATAGCATTTTTATCTTCTACGTCCATAGATTCGGCCTCACTAGTTTCCCCCGTGGAGTAAATACTGTCCCTGGCTGTCACGGCTTTACATGGACTGTCTCCACTGACCTGCCTCCAATAAGACTGGGTTTTAAGTTCTCTTGGTAATTCTTGAAACCACTCTGGTTTCTTCCTTCTTCTTACAAAGTGACTATTTGCCTTAGCAGTGCTTCTAGGAGTTAAGCATTCCTTAGCAGGAATAAAGCTTTCATACCTTGGGTTTCTGTAGCTGGACTCCCTGGAGCCTTCTCTCCCAAGAATGTCTCTTTTGCAACAGCTTTTCTGCCGGTAGCTTCTGGGCAGTGCTGTGCTTCCTGGCAGCTTAGCAAAACCTGGTATGGATTCAGCTTTCTGCTTCAGTGGTAAAGTAGCTTTGCTAAAAACTCCTTTTCCTCGAGTACCTGGTAAAACTTTTCCAGCAGGTTCCAGTGACTGCAGGTCTTCCTCCAAACCTGGTTCTCTGATTCTCTGGATACGTCTCTCAGCTTTGGACTCAGGAACGTTGCTTGAGCAGGGAGTGGCACACTCACCAGCCTGACTGCTTTCCCCAGCAGACTCCCTCTGAACAACTGCTCTGGTAGCTTGGCCCCTCTGAACTCCACCTCTGTGAATTCCGTTCCCTTGGGCTTGCTGAAGGAGGATCCCTTCCTTCAGGTCTCTCCTTCTTTCCTTAGCCGTGCTCCTTATTCCTTCTCCAAGTCCTTCTGCTCCTTGTTCTGCTGCTTCCCTTTCTGCAGCCGTGCTCCCTACTGCTTGGCTTTTTCTCTCCCACTCTGCTTTGCTAGAATTAAACTTCTGCTTATAAAGGGATATTCTCTTTTAATCTCCCGGGCTCATTCCCAGGTGCAACTGGTTAGATCTCCTAGTCTCATTAGCTTCTGTATGATTACTCCTGCCCCCTCTAGCTGTGCTTTGAGGTAATTGCACATATAGATCTCTGTGAGAAACAGGGTTTCTTTTCAACTTTGCATCTTTATTAGTACCAGCCTCATGACAATACCCAATGTGCTATCATCATAACACATACAAAAACAATATTAATATGTGTCCTCCAGTCAATGCAGATCCTGGACTGTTTCTGGCAGTATACTGATATGAGTTTCCCACAGAGAACAAGTGGGATACAAGCCCTGGTCTGTTGTTTACAGAGTCAGTCCTCTAATCACTAGGTTACCCCTCCACACCTTTCTCCACTGTGATGTCTAGAATCAAAGAGACTCCAGGTCCCTGCCTGCAATGGCCGAAAGCCAGGACATGAAACAACGTGACTGGTGCATTCTGAGACAGTGGTAAACCACACCTATGGACTACCCACAGTGGCACACATGCACTACGTACTGCATTGGACAGTCAGTACTGTAGCTGCATAACAGACACACAGCTGCAGAATACATGTCTTGTACAAAGACTAAGCCACATGTGAGGTCAAGATGCCCATCCCTCCACTGTACCTCCAATGCCAAACAACAGTCACACACAGAGGTCTGCTGGGCTACATTGTGGCACTAACTCCTGAGGCAGCACATGTGCAGGGTGTGCAGTCCCTTGTGACCTGCTGTACATTGCAAGATAGATATATTTGCACATATACCTAACTCAAACCACATTCATGACCCACAAGGGCCATCACAAACCATCCTGCCCTCTTTGGAGAGCCATGCACACTTCTTCTATTATCATAGAAGACATGCGTGGAGTAGTAGCCTAATGGTTAAAAACACTGGCTTGGGAACCCAGAGACCAGGGTTTGATTACCATTAACACTCCTTGTGGCCTTGGGCAAGTCACTTAACCCTCCATTGCCTCAGAAAAATCCAAGTTATCAATGTCCCTGTTTAATGTACATTACCAAGTTTAAGTTTCAATGTAAACCACTTTGATTGAAATGATAAAGCAGTATATAAAACATGTTAAAAAATAAAACATGTAGGTGCTGGGCAATGCTCCATTGATCACAGTCACCGGTATTGGGGCTCTGGGTATTGATATCAATTAGCCTTTCTACCTTCTATGATGCACCTCACAATATGAGCAGATATATGCAACTCTTGCCCATATGGACAATGCAGTGATACATCACATCAGCTCTATAATATGCAGGGACATTGTGTGCCTCCTGCAAATAACAGCCACCAAACATACAATTGACCTAATGCAGTCACCCTAAATGCGAAGAAGGGCTCACATCACCTGATCCCCAGAGCAAGCATGGTAATGGATGTTTTTTTCCAGGTTCTGGAGCAGGTTTGTATTACTAACAGTGTGCTACCAGTGTTGTCTGTAGTGTGTGATGCTCGTCATTTGGTATTCGGTACAATTGCAGCATGTAGGAGTGGCTGGTCTTCTTTAACCCTTGTGTCCTGCATCTGTTAGCAAGAAACTCTTTTATAACATCTCATGTAATTCCCTAAGGTTGCATCAGCTGTTTCCAAGGATCCTAACTGCAGTGAATGTTGTCCTGGCAGGAAGGGGAGGTGCTGACACCAAGCAGAAGGGCCTGCCAAGACCATAGTTATCAGCAGGTTACCAACAGCTCCAGAATACCTACTTGCCTCTCTTTCTGAGAATCCCAATCAGCTAGATAAATCACAGGCAGCTTGCATATGTTGGACAACACTGGGTTATATCAGCCACTAACATACCATCTGTGCCCAGTCTGCTAGTCACCATCCACTGTATGTACACATAACCATCATGAAAACATTAGCTTTGTTCAAACAGCATGGACATCTAGCAGCCAGTCTAATAACTGGACTACCAAAAAAGAAACAGCACCCAGGTCACTACAGCTTGACCCTATATGGCACCCTGTGGATACATAGCTGTGACATGGTCACTGCTTGGTCAGAGTGAGAGAGGCTTCTCATGAACAGATTTCTGCACCCAGTCCATGCCCGTGGCAGAACCACATTAAGATGGTTCAGCCCTTTACCTAACCTCCAAATGGATCAGTAGCCTAATAACTAGAATACTGGCTTGGGAACCAAAAGAGCAAAGTTTAATTCCTACTAACACTCCTTATGACATTGGGCAAGTCATTTAACCTTCCATTGTCTCTGAAAAATCCAAGTTGTCAAGGTCCCTGTTTAATGTATGTTACAATGTAAACCACTTTAACTGAAACAATAAAGTAGTATTAAAAAACTGTTAAATAAATATCCATCCTGTGTAAACAACTCTGCTTTAGGCAATATCCAGAGTCCTCTGCTCCTCTTTTTGTACCCTTTTATTTTGAACTTGGGGACAGTCAAACATCCCACTACACAGGCTCCACAATCCAAAGATGCATCGACAGTCAGGCTGTTGGCCCCAGCATTGAGCTGAAGTTATCACCAGAGCACTACTACTACCTCCTGAACAGTTTAGCAATGTTGGCACTGTGATCAGGACCAGTGTGGCGGGCAGGATTGCCAACCACCCCTATCTTTGTACAATGCTGAAATAGGAGTGAGCGTGTGTGTATGTCTATCCATTGTTCTGCGTTTGCCCAGCCTTCACTGGGCCCAAAATGTCCCACTGTTACCAGCGTTAGCCTGAATAGGTGAATAATTAGGAGCAAGGTATTTTGGGTATGGCCCGGACAGGGCAGATTGGCCAGGATGCATCTTCACAGGGTGTGGGGCAATGGCTGGGACACTGTAGTGCCTGATCACCACCTGCATGGATAGGGTGGCCACAGCATGGCATGCTGGGAGGGCACTCACTCTGACCGAACAGTGACCATGGCAGGTCTAGGTTCCCACATAGCGCTCTACATTATCTGCCTCCAGTGATATATTTGTGTTTCCCAGTTCTGGGGTCCCAATCACTGAGTTGCCTGCTTGTTGCATATAGTTCCTCTGTGAGCAGGTTGGTGGACTGTCTGCAGTTAGACTGTACATGGTCAGAATACCTTTAAGGTACAGTCTGACTGTGCTGTCTGCTGGTGACTGGCAGACAGTGGTGGGAGGCAGTTGGGGTTTTCCAGACCTAGCCCCAGCATTGCTGCTGGTCTGCCACTGCTCCAGTCATAGGTATGGTTCTGGCCCACCAACCTTGGAGGGCTGTTTCATACAAACAGGATGGAGGTTTCTTCCCCAGGGCAGGGGAACCTGTTCTTTACCTACAAAAAGGGTGATGTGGGCCCTTTGGGGTATGTAGTATATACCACTGCAACCTATAAAGGCACTGCTACACACACCTCATGTAATTCTAGGAACCCCTCTGCCCTGATAACAGCTGCCCATGTCAGCCAGACCCTAACATTGGGTACACACCTATCTGGCTGGTGTCTATCCCACAGGGCCACATGTGACTGCAGGATACAGATGGACACCAAATTACCTTTGGCTGCACTGGTAGTGATGGGGATGTACCGCAGGCCCTATATCTAGCACCACATGTACACCCATCCTATCCCCCAGGGTGAACACAGACCTGCACAATGGCATGGTCTGTAGCTACTCTGTGCCAGTATCACACACTGTCAGTTCATCTTTCCAAGCTGAGGTACTGGAGAGGTGCAGACCCCATTTGGTGATCAGCTGTAGACTGCTATTCAGAATGTGCATTGCATCATGGTTACTGGTGGGGTTACCCTATCCTGGCACTCAGAGCAGACAGTTTGTGTGGTGACCTGCAGTTCTTCTGTACCCAGACATTGCTGTGACATACACCATGGAGGTATAGCCTACTGGTTAATACAATGCCATTCTTGGCAGTGTTCATTGGTTCAGTTCCTCATTGTTCCCTCCTCTCATGCCTGTCCTACTCAAATAGTGTGCATGCCTGTAGAGGTCATATATTTGCAGATCTGTGCTTCCAGCCCATAATATCCTCACCACAATTGCCAACATTCCCTCGGTCCGTCTATCTGCGTGTCAGCTGTGTAGAGTCCTGTCTGCCAATGCAGGCTGCCACCCCATGTCATGCCCTGCTACCCTTTCCCCACCTCATAAGCACCATTGCATCCCACATAAACCTAGATTCCACAGACCTAGACGAACTAACTAACAGATGGAACACACACATCCAAAATACATCTAACCCAACTCTGAAACACACATCAAACCCACATAAGATCAACTCGGAACCCTGGTACACAGGAACTCTAAAAAAATCAAAAAGGGAGCTCCGTAAAATAGAGAGAAAATGGAGACAAACCAAATCCTCCGATCTCAAAACTAAATACATGGCCCATCTCGCAAAATACAAAGACGACGTGAACAATGCAAAAAAATTACATCACACCAACATCCTAAACAAGGCAATCAATCGCCCACGAGAGTTATTTGAACTAGTCAAATCACTAACCAAAACCGACCAAAATGCCAACCTCAACAAATCCATCAAGGTCCAAACACTGGCAAACCACTACGCGACCAAACTGACGGCCCCTGGTCCTCCACCCCCCCCCCCCACCAACACCACAAATCAGAAGTGAGAACAACACAACGCAAAACCAGTTATGGGAGCACTTCCACAAAATAGGAACCAAGCAAATCACAGCCATTGTCACAAGTCTGAAAAGCACCACCTCCCCACTAGATCCCTGTCCTGCATCCTGGATCAAGGCAGTGAAACAAGACATAGCACCTCACATAGCACACATAGTTAACCTATCCCTACAACAAGGAATCATGCCCTCAGAACTAAAGAAATCGGTCATTAGACCGATCCTAAAAAACACTACACTCAACGGAGAAGACCCAGCCTCCTACCGTCCCATATCAAGTATCTCATTCCTGGCAAAGATCTTAGAAAAAACGGTCCTTCTACAACTCCAAGACCATCTGACTGACAGTGCTCCTCTTGATGACCAGCAATATGGCTTCAGGCAACATCATGGAGTTGAAACCCTGTTACTAGTTCTACTTAACAACCTCCTAAAGGGCCTTGAAAACAAAAAGAAAATGTACATTCTTGTATTCATTGACATCTCAGCTGCCTTTGATACAGTTAATCATGGGACCCTCATAAATAGGATAAAATCAATAGGAATAACAGGAACCCCACTAAAATGGTTCTCATCCTACATCTCAAATCAAACACAACAGGTTCAATTCAATGGAGAAAAAGCAGAATCTTTCTCACAAACACAGGGAATCCCCCAAGGCTCTGCTCTCTCAGCACTTCTGTTTAACATATATATGCAGCCACTATGCAAAATTTTCTCACGGCACGAAATTAATTACCACATCTATGCCGATGATATCATGCTATACACACAACTAGACACTAAAAACCCAGACTACAACCCACTGGAGACATGTATCGGAGAGATGCAAGACTGGTTACAACAAAGTAGTATGTCAATTAATCACAAAAAAACCGAAGTAATGTATATCTCCAAAGAACCGAATTTTGACCCTCCCACATCAATAACACTATGTAACAACACTTACCAAACAAAAAAAGAAATAAAGTATCTAGGAGTCACATTTGACTGTGACCTAAAGATGGAAAAACACCTCCGAAAGACCAACAGAGCAGTTTTCCACAAGCTTAGAGTGCTCCAACCCATTCGGAATATTATTGATCCCCAAGACTTCAGAACAGTGGCCCAAGCACTCATCATGCCACATTTTGACTACTGCAACGCGATCCTACAAGGTTTACCTAAAAAAACCCTAAACATATTACAAATGGCACAAAATGTAGCTGCCAGGGTCATAATGAAGAAAAATCTAAGTGACCACATCACACCAGTACTAATTCAATTACACTGGCTACCCATAACAGCTCGCACAAAATACAAAATACTAACAACCACCTTCAAACTCATCCACAACTTAGCACCTTCCTTCCTCAACAACCTAGTAAGATTGCAACCTCCTACCCGAAACAGAAGAACCCACAATTCCAACATCCTTCACACTCCAACAGATATAAGATCTGCCAAAGCTAACACCAGCCACAGGGCTTTCTCATATGCGGCGCCAACACTGTGGAACCAACTCCCACCAGAACTACGAGCTAGCAATGACCTTCTAGACTTCAGAAAGAAACTCAAAACGCACATTTTCCAATCACATTTCAACCTGAACTAAACCCACAGATGGAGCAGCCCCTGACCACTGTGTCCAAGAAGATTATCCTGTATATATGTATTTATGTATATATGTAAATGAACTCCCCCATAGCTAAGAAGTGTTAACTCTGTATGATGTGCTTTTCTGACAATCTGTATGTAAACAAAATTTGTGCCTGCCTTGATTCGGCAGTTTCACAATAGTAATCCTACCCGCTTCTGATCGCTGGAAGGAGCGGGCTACAAATGCTTGCTAAATAAATAAATAATAAATTGCACCTCCTTATGCCTGCCTTGCCTGTTCCTGATCTGCATGGCACCACCACTCCTCTGTCTACCCATCATTGTAACTCTCCTGCCACCTCCGCCTCCACTGGGGGTCACATATTCTCTTTGTCTGCCACCAACTGTTTTTCTGGTACTTTACATTGCCAACACCCTGTGCTGTGGTACAGCTGCCCAACCATGTTTGTCATCAGTACTAGCAGGCTCATGGGATGGCCGCAGATATGGCAGGTCCAGCGGCTCCCACTTCTCCCTCCTTCACTCACCTGCTCATTGCCTTTCCTGAGTGCTCTATCTAATGTTAGGGCTACATCTGTCTCTGTTCCACACAGGTCATGCATGTCATCCTGAGGCACCTTGCAGTCCCTAGGGCACACTAACCTAGGACACCATAACCTTGTTAGGCCACCTTAACCTATGGTTCCGTAGCCCAGGGTGCCTTCTGCGGTGCCTTGTCCAAGGGTGCCTAATATGGCGCTTAGCCTAGGAGGCTTTATAGGGCATCTTATGAGGCACCTTACTGGGCACCTTACTAGGCACCTTACATGGCACCTTACTGGGCACCTTGTAAGGCACCTTGCAAGGCGCCTTGCAAGGTGCCTTACAAGATGCCTTGTAATGCTCGTTAGTCTAAGGCGCCTTGTAACGCGCATTAGCTGCTACAGCTTGCTGTAACGATGCAATGCCCACACTTTTATGTGGGCATCTGTACCTTTACCGCGGAACCTAACGCGAATGACATTGCCGCATTTTAGTAAACATACCCCTAACTGTCATTAAAGGGGCACATGCTATCCCACCCAGTCTCTGCCCCATTAAAGCTCACTCTCCATCTCCTTTTACATTAACTCTATGGGCACCACTTCCACATTTTAATCCAATGTTATCTGCGCTTTCCGCAGCATTAGCTGCTCACGAGCACCAATAATGCCTATTAACGGCACCTTTGCTACCTTAATGCTCCTTAGTAAACATACCCCTTTATGTCTTTCAGAAGATTAGTTAAAGTGTAGTTGTTTTAAGAAATTTCTCCTTGATTGATCATAGTTGTACTTTGCATTTTTAAGATGCTGTAGGAATGCAATATTGTATTATTTTATATGAAATTTATTTATATATTGCATGTTTGTTTGCTTGGTTGTAATCCATTCTGAGCTGGTCTTTGGAAAGAGTGGACTATAAATGCTAAATGCTAAATTAAAGGAGTGATCCTCATCCACTTCTGCCCCGGTGTCACTATTTTCAGCCTGACTCCCATTGCAATGGAACATACTGCTAGGAGTCAGTCTGTCAAATCAATATTTCATTGTCACCTTTATTTCATTTTGTTTGGAAATGAAATGAAAAGAATAAGCCTTTTATGTTGTGTTTGACATTTCATTTTCAAACAAATGCACATCCTCACTCTGTTTAAATTTGGTTTATGTATTATAATGTCACTTGCTGAGCTTTTTGGGAAAAATTCATTAACATGCTATAAACTTTATTCTGATCTGGTGAACTGCTAGGATAATTATGGACTTGTAGTCTTTCTCTTCTGTAAGATTCTCTATCTTATGCTAGGTACTCTGAGAGGCATGCATTGCTTAGTTTTTATCTATTATAGCCAGGAGGACTCATAAATGTTCAGCTCAAAGACTCTATCACAACAACATTTTGTTCCAGTCCATCTTTTAGTAAGTTGCATGTTTCCAGTTCCCATTACCTGTTCAATAATTTGTGGAAGTTAAGATGCAAGTTCAGCTTATATACCAAGTTGGATATGGGTTTAGCATACAGTAAATATTGTCTCACTTAGAAGCGGTTCCGTTAAAAAGTCTCTCTTTCCAGCTTCTCACAGGAACTGAAATTTGTGTTTTCCAAACTTCACAGAATTTGTGAAAATGGACTTCCACTCAAGTCCTTATTGTAAGGGAATGGAGATGACGGCCCCACAAAGACAGTTACATTTTTTTCTTTTCTAAGGTTGACAAAATTTGATGGGACTATTCAAGCAGCCAATCAGTGTATTCAACAGCAGTATATGATTAGTACTGCTGAATATCCCCACAGAACACAGTAAAAATGGCAGGTTAATTCTGGGGCGGTTGTGGTCAGAGCTGGGATGATCCCAGCAGCTATTTAGCTAGCAACGATATTCAGCCGATAACGGAATAACTAAACAACATTAAAATTAGGACAGGTCAATGGCTGTCCTAACTTTAGGCAGTTTTGCTATCTGGTTAGTGGCTGAACATTGTTTCTAATTGAATAGAAAAATATCTGGCTGGTGTAACTGAATATTCAGCGCTATATGTCCGATAGGCTCCGGTACTGACTATCCAGGTTTAGTTAGAGTGGCAGCAGCCAGGTGCTTTAAAGACGCTGACCGCTGCTGCTGATTATCAACCCCAATGTTTATTATCTCTGTAATTCACACCAAAAATTGTAGCACCAGAGTTTTTCCCTTATATTTTATAAAATACTTTAAAATGGAAAGCTTCAAACTTCATTAAAGGCTAGGGGAATCAGTAAGAGCTAACGGGGTCGGAATTGAGAAGAGGTCATCATTCTGTTGGAGATACAGAAAGAGTGTAGGGATGCATGAAATACTTTCAGGAGGTCTGGATGGTAGTGGGAAGTGGTATAGTGGATGTCAGGAGGTCTAGGGGAAGGGTCAGGTGGCATCACTGGCTTTGGCACCTGCCCTTTGCTTGAGACCCTCTGACATCTAGCATCTATTGGCAAAGTTTTTTTTTGTTTTTTTTTTTTAATAGTAGTTTTTATTCAGTTTTAACATATAAAATAACAATACAAACGATCGTGATATAGCAGGATACAAGCAGATGTTATTGATCAAAATAGCAAAAGAATATAATAACTTGAACAAGACAGTACAATAACGTTAACAAGAACTAGTATCAGTCCATGCCAGCACGCCACCCTCCCTCTCTCCGTTCAATGTGGTTACAGCAGAGACCATTCCACAAGGCAGCCTCCAGCAATCATTTTCATCAAACATAATTTTGTAAAGCTGACCATTTCTTACTTAGTTTACCAGACCATGGGTTCTTGGCTATATAGATCTCTTCGTAGGTCTTATGTAGGATTAAGAGACTCCACCAATGCTCGAAACAAGCTTTGTCGAGATTCTTCCAGTGTATTAGAACTATTTTAAGCGCTATCCCGAGCATTAAGTCCAGCAGTTTACCATCCCATTTCATCAGAGTAGGTTCCAGAGCTATGGATTTATATATCACTATCCGATAAGTGATAGGAGTTTGTAAGTTGAGGATCTGTGATATGCGTTCCCAAACTCTGTTCCAATATATTTCCAGGGATTTACAATGGAACAACATATGTGCCAGTGTCCCAATTTCCATGTTACAGGACCAACATCGATTTCCCTCCTGCAGTGTCCATTTCATTTTCTTAGCCGGTGTAATATGCGCTCGATGTGCTATAAAGTACATCGATTGTGTGAGAGACGCTGCTCTCGTGGCACGTATTTGAGTTCCCCAAAAAGTGTCCCAATTTTCCGGAGGTAGATCTTGACCGGTTTCAGTAGCCCACACCGACTGTATCTTAGAACATGTCTTGTCACTTTTGGATCGGAGAATCGCAACACATCTTGAAACAGCTTTAGCATCTGTTTGTAATTCTTGAAGTTTCTGTCGCAGTGGCCATCCTGTACGTATCAAGACAGGTGATACACCCGCTTTGCTCATGCAGGATCGGAGCTGACACCATTGGAAATAGCATGTATTAGGCAATCGGAATTCCGTTCTTAATCTGTCAAAGGTTTTAAATGCACTTCCATTGATCAGTTGTCCAATGGTGATAAGATCATGTTCCACCCATTTTTTCCATAAGACAGGCTTCCCTCCGATGATAAGGCGCGGGTTCAGCCATATGGGCATATCTGCGGCAAAGTCATCCCCTCCATCGATACATGATGCCAATAATCGACAGGCATGCTGTGTTTCTCGGATAATAGCATTATGTGGTGCAGTCTGGTCTACTACTGTGCCTACCAGTAGCCATGTGGGCAGGGGGGAATGTAGGGCCCGCTCCACACTCAGCCATCTAGGTCCTTTATCCGTGTCGTCAGAGTCGACCCATTGAGCACCCTGCTTTAAAAGAGAGGCAGTGTGTAGCCAGCCGAGATCTGGGAAATGGACACCTCCTTGTGTATTAGGTAACTTCAGTTTCCAGGCAGCTATTCGGGGTACTCGGTTGTTCCATAGAAAGGCTATCAGTTGACTATTCATTTTCTTATAGAAGGCTGTCGGGAAACGTAAGGGTATCATACTTAATATATAGCTGAGTTTTGGTACCAACATCATTTTTATCGTTTCTAGCCTGCCCCACCAGCTCAAATGAAGGGGGGTCCACTTGCAGATGTTATCATGTACAATTTCTTGACACATCTTAATGTTGATTGCGACAGTCTCTTCCAAGGTGGTGCCATAGGTCACGCCCAGGTATCTAAAGGATGACTTCTCATATTGAAAGGGGTATCCACGCATCATTTCTTCGCTGACCTGTTCATTCAGAGGAATAATTGTTGTTTTATTCAAATTTACTTTATATCCGGATATCGCTGAGTATGCATCTATGAGTTGCAGTGTTTCAGGAAGGTCTGATGGTTGTAGAAAAATGAGCAGGTCATCGGCATATGCTGACAATTTACAGGGACCATCAGCTAACTCAATTCCTTTTATGTTTTCCTTCTGTCGGAGCGCTATTAATAAGGGTTCCAGGGCTAAATTAAAAAGCATCGGTGACAGGGGGCAACCCTGTCTGGTCCCTCTTTGCAACTGAAAAGGGGCTGAGAGGTGTGAGTTGACCGCTATTCGAGCTGTGGGTTTGGTATATAACAATTCAACGCGTTTTAGGAACTTTTCTCCTATCCCAAACCACCGTAGGGATCGAAATAGAAAGGACCATTCCAGTCGATCGAAGGCTTTTTCGGCATCCAATGCTAGCCCTATCAGGGGCTCGGCCTTGGTCTTGGCAGATGCCAGTACATGTGCCAATAATCTTCCATTATCTGTAGTGGATCTGTTTTGTATAAATCCACATTGATCCTCATGTATCAAATCTTTTAAGATCCGTCCTAATCGGTTAGCAAGCACTTTAGCATAGATTTTATAATCAGAGTTTAGGAGAGAGATGGGTCTGTAATTCTCTATCTTTTGTGTATCCCTGCCCGGTTTCGGGTGAATTACCACCACAGCCTCTGCCAGGGCTCCAATCTCTGGAGATTCATCTTGCAGGCCACTGTAGTAGATCTGTAGCATGGGAGCCAATTGAATGCAATATTTATTATAGAATTCCAACGGGATACCATCTGGACCGGCGGCTTTGCCACGAGCCATCTGTTTGATCGCATCTTGTATTTCAGTTACTGAGATCTCTTGTTCCAGCGTTCGACTTTGATGACTGGTTAATGTGGGTCCTACTATCTTGGAGACAAAATCTTCAAAGGCTCTGTCACTACATTGGGTATCTGAGCGATATAGTTCCTCATAGAATTCTTTGCAGCGGTCTAGTATTTTGTCAGATCTCAGGAGAAGGCCCCCGGAATTGTCCTGCAACGCCGCTATAGCGGTCTTGCTGGTTTTTGGTCTGAGCTGCCGAGCTAAGAGGGATCCTGAGCGGTTGCTGTCATAGTAGTATATACTACGTTGTAGCTGGATGCTACTCAGTGCTTCTTTGTTGAGGAGAGCATTATATTGGTATCGCAATTTTTGGAGTCTAATCAATATCATTGAGTCAGCTCTTTTGGCTAGTAACCTTTCCCCAGCTTTTATTTGGAGTTCCAATTCATCTTTTTCTTTTTTCCTGGCTTTACGCCGTCTAATGGTGTAGGTGGTAATATGAGCTCGTATGGTCGCTTTAAAACCTTCCCACCAGCTCCAGATGGAGGTATCAGTGGGTGTATTATATTTAAAATAGGTCTCAATTTCCCCTGACAGTAGCTGTATAAAGGAGTCATCTGCTAGTAGGGATTTATCAAATGTCCATCTTGGTGGAACATGCTGTGTAACGTTGGTATTCAACACTAGGGAGACAGCGGCGTGGTCCGATACCGTTGTAGCATATATCTCTGCGGACAACACTTGGGGCATCAGCTCTGTGGACAGTAGGAAGAAATCGATCCTTGTTTGGGTATTATGTGGGATGGAATAAAATGTGTAGTCTCTTTCTTGGGGATGAAGTAGGCGCCAGGGGTCTACCAAGTGTAGCTCTGTTATGATGCCTTTAAGAATCGCCTGCGATTTGACTTTGTCTACAGCCCGATAGGGCGTGCGATCTAACAGTGGATCCAAGATGACATTGAAATCGCCCCCTAATATGATATTGGTGTGAGCCGCGGCTGTAACTTCTTTAGCTATCAGTTTGAAAAAGTTAGGGTCATCGAGGTTGGGCGCGTAAATATTGAAGAATGTGTAAAGCTGTTGATTTATTTTCATCGTCACTCTGGCCCATCGACCTAGCGGATCAATCCGTGTGTCGGTAATGGCGGATTGCAGGAATTTGCGCACTAATATTATTACCCCCCCTTTGCGTTGAGTGGCAGAGGCCGAGGCCGCCACCAGGAAGTATTTAGAGGTTACTTTCTGCGATTCAGTATCTGTTAAATGTGTCTCTTGTAAGAGGGCAATATCCGCTTTTTTTTGCTGGCAGTACGCTAAAATCTTCTTTCGCTTGACAGGGCCAGTAATACCTTTTACATTTAACGAAAGCATTAAAAGATCACTAGACATCAACGTTGGGATAAGCTGTCTTATAGGTGAAAGCTATCCTATGGATAGGCCTGCCGCGTACTTGCATTTGCGTGTATGTGGAGGGTTTTGTACTGGACTGGACTGACACAAACAACTGCATAACTGGCAAACATTGTATCGCTAAGGTGAACACAATCCACTGAAACAGTAACCAACCCCGACCTCCCGTTGCCACCCCTACATTTCAAGCAGAAATATCTGTTTAATTAAAACTATTTAGAACAACAGAAATACAATCAATGAGGTGTTTAACAAGGCTTAAGGCGTTCTAAAATTTGTGAGAACGCACGGCCGCACCCCCTGAGTATATGCTGAGTTCTCTACACTGCGTGAGAGATCAGAATATTGACCTCAGGTTTCCATACCGCATTTTTCTTGTAGGAAAGTTTTCAGTTTTTCAGCATCAACAAAAATTCCTCGTTTCATTATGCAGCGTGACCCGCATGGTTCCTGGGTAGTATAGCCCGTATCTTGCCTGTGCACTTTGTAGCATGGGTCTACAGGCCAGCAACGCTTTTCTCCGATCTACCGTTTGCTTGCTCAAATCCGGATAAAGTGTTACTTTGTGTCCCTGGATTTGCAGTGATCCGGCCTTCCGTGCAGCTTGAAAGATCTGTAGGACCTGTGGGTATCTCAGTACCTTCATTATGAGTGGGCGCGGGTATCGTGTGTTTTCAGCTTTGTGCGCTGGGATTCGATGGGCCCGTTCTAGTTCAAAAGGCCTTGCAAAGACAAGCTGCAGCATCTCCGGTATGGTTTTTTCCAGAAATCCAATCAGATCGGTACCTTCAGCGCCTTCAGGGACTCCAACAAGGCGGATATTATTTCTACGGGAATGGTTATTTTGATCTTCAATCAGATTTTCTATGTGCCGGACTCGTTTGGCCAAAGGGCCCAGCTGTTCTAATGCAACGCCATGCTTCTGGGTTTGTAATTCAACTGCATTAAGTCGAGTGGTGATGGTGAGGAGTTTCTCTTTTACCTCCAGCAAGTCTTCTTGAATCATGTTCAGTGAACTAGAATTGGCTGCAATCATTTCTTTAACGCATTTCAATTCCTGTAGCACTTCACGTAGGCCACCGGCAGTCACTCCCTCCTTCTCTCCCGCGGCCATTTTCTGCGGGGAACCCACTTCGGGTTTGGATCGTTTCGCTGCTGAGCCGGATCCCTGTGGAAATTCCAGCCGGGCAGGCTTCAGGGATGCCATCCAGCTGTATTGCGGTGTTATTGATGTAGGTAGGGGGTACAAACTTCAATGGAATACCGGGATATGTTCAGGATTCTTGGGCAGCAACGGGAGCAAAAATTCAGGCGTCCATTCTGTTCAGTGGCTAGCTCCGCCCCCGGCAAAGTTAAGGTATGATAAGTTCAAAGCCTGCATGGTAAATGCAGAGGGTGTGCCCAACATCTGATCTGCATTTAACATACAGGACATACTTACCGGCTGTAGGACCTGCATTCTCTGCCTCAGCAAGTAGCAGGGAGCACCCACAGTATTTGCTGAGGCAGGGGATGAAGTTGCATTGTCAAAGAGAGGTAAATAGCAGTACTTCCAAATCTGATCCTCCCTTTGGCAAAACCTCACATATATTCCCAATGATCATACCCCTCCCCCAAGGATCTACACACTCATGATCAAACACTCAGTAATAATCCCCTGCCCAAGCAAGCCCCCTGAAGCACCCTCCATGACCTCCATCTCACAGAAGAGCCAGTCAATAAATACTAAAAGTCCTCCTCCCCAGACCCCTGACATTAGATCCCCTTACACTTAATTCCCCAATCCAGACCTATTCTCATCCTCCTGAACCCTGGGTGTTATTGGGGCCATCACTGGCCTCTAGTGGACTTCAGAGTAGTACTTGCAAGGGTGAAGGCCATTATATTAAAAACCTCACCAGCCGAGTAAGAGATGATGGAGACAATTCCTGTCCTGATGTTACTAGAGATCAGGGTTGACCACAGTAAGACTAAAGTGGGTCAGGAGTAGGGGTGACTCCAGGTCGGGATATTAAGTGTGGGGGATATTGTGGGAGGAACAGCAAAGGGGGCTTTCAGTATCGATTGACTGGTCATTGTGGGGGATGGAGTCATGAAAGGGGGGCTCAAGAGGGTTTGCTCAGGTAGAGGGTTTATGATTGGGGGTATGATCATTGCGAGATGCCTGAGGGTGTGATCTGGGGGGGTTCTGACAAGGGTGATCAGAGTGGGGGAGGGGTCTGTGGCATGGGAGAACTTGATCAAGTGCTGACTGCGGCCCCAAGGTGTGGTGACTAGTACAAACTTCATTCATATATTATTCTGATACTGGAGTATCTTGAATACCAAAATAAAACTCTGAAGTGGAACAGGCTGCTGACTGTTTATAATCCCTAGTCAATTGATTAAAAAAAATGTATGCAATATATAATATAGGAGAACTGCCAATCAATCTGGGAGCAAGTCTTAATGCATTCTTAAACAAGTGCTTTTTCCCCCGATACGTATCATCATTCGTTCTCCAAATCACTGTTAAAATTAACATGTATTATAATCCATTAAAACGTATCTGAATATATAATGAATTAAATCTGACATGAATTCTTGTTTTGAGAGGCACAAATCTCAAAAAAAACCCTTTCTGCTTCAGGGAACTCCTAGAACCGCAGCGACTCCATGTCTTCAAATGATGTTGAAATAGAAATGGAAATAGCTTGTTTTAATGACATCATATGACAACTTACAAGCAATCATAAGTATTATAATAATAATGTCCATTCAATTTCATTATTTAATCCATCTTGTTGCACCACATTAAATCTGAAGATCCAGTCCTGTTCTTTATCTCAACAAGTGTTCTTTAATACCCCCACGCAAATCTAATGTAATTTTCTCTAGTTTCTCTAGTTCTAGGGCTCATAAAATCCATTCACTAGGGATGATTCACCGCCGGCTCGCTTATAAAATATTACTCATTACCTTTAAGGCTATCAATAAGATATCCTCCACATCCTTAACGGGCCTCCTCCAACCCACACCATTGAATAGAGCAAGAAGAACATTCTCCGCCAATACCTTAAAAATCCCCAAAGAAATAACAAAATGCACACAGGCAGCAAAAAACCGGGCCTTCAAATTCTATGCACCCATCTGCTGGAATGCGCTCCCAACTTCAATCAGGACCATAACAGACCTGCTGGAATTCAGGAAGGCACTAAAACACCACCTCTTTCTCCTGCACTACTCCCAACCCAGTAACTCTCAACATGGTAACCTAACCTCATCTTCTCACGCATAACTAAGAATTCATGAGTGGACAACTCTTATCAATGCTGTATATATCTGTAATTAGTTGTACTTAGTTACCCCAGTTGAAACCCAGGTTTTGTATACCAGTTCAATGTAAGTGCTTAATAATGTTCCTGTTACGCACAATACTGTTATCTGTGAACCGCGCTGATTTTGAATAGTGCGGTATATAAAAATAATAAAATAAATAAAAAATAAAATAAATGATAAAACCCACTCAAAAGTGAGGGTCTTAGGGGTATGTTTACTAAACTGCAGTATTGTTACAGGCCACGCTTTATGTAACATTAACGATCGTTAGGTAATGTTAACGCGTGTTAACGTTACTTAACGATCGTTAATGTCCCCGGCAAACACCGCAAAGGGTGGAGAGAGGGCGGGGAAGGGGTCAATGGGCAGGGAGAGGCTCTCTGCACACTAACGCGCTGAACTGAAGGGCTGAATCCTACCGCAAATGAAACCTGCAGTTAGATGTACATTTGCAGGAGAGAGAAACCATTTCAGTATCAGCAATGTACAGCATAGACAGGGAGCTCAAGAATGTGATAGTAGAGCTCCATTTCCAGCACCAGCATAGTGCCCAAGTATGAAAGGCCACTATGGTGATGGTGCAAGTGGGGCATAGGGGGCTGCAGGCGGGACATGGGCAGCTGGGGCACAGGGTGGACTAGGCGGGCGCCTAGGTGGCACATAGGAACATAGAAACCGGAAATCAGCATGACAGAAGCTGACAAAGGCCAAACACAATCCACCTACATCGACCTGGTCCACCCAAGCTAACAGTTGCCAAGGCACTGACCTGACATCCCCCCAGCCAACCCTCCCCCAAGCGGAAGGGACAGACTATTGGTAGGCGGTGATGGGGGGGAAGTGAGGATCTCATGTATGCCCCATGCCCCAGACCCCGCTCCCTAGGTGACCACCTACCCACACAGTGGATGGCCTGGGACTGCGCACTACCAGCACTGACAGCATATGGCCATGTCAGCATGGTGGGGGGGGGTGTATGTGTGCCCGTGCTGGAGGGGGCAGTAGCACCTGCCTGCAGTGGACCTACACCATGCCTTGTACCATACAAAGTCTGGCTGAGGAAAAGTACAGGTAGCCCCAGGGACCACCATGCATGTGTGGTGCAGTACACCCAGCCAGTGTGTCCAGAAGCAGAGGCTCACATGTTCAAGCCCCAGCTGTGGTTCCTGAAGAGCATGTCCCCATGTTTTACCCTACAATGCAGATACAACAGCAACATGTGCAAAGCCCAAAGCAGTGGCAAACAGGGGTACAAACACCCACTCACACAGGCTGCACAATCCAAAGATGCATGGAGAGTCAGGCTGTTGGCCCCAGCATTGAGCTGCAGTTATCACCTAGGCACTACTACTAACTCCTGCACAGTTTAGCAATGTCGGCACTGTGATCAGGACCAGTGTGGCGGGCAGGATTGCCAACCACCCCTATCTTTGCACAATGCTGCAATAGGAGTGTGTGTATGTATGTCTATCCATTGTTTTGTGGCTGCCCACACCTCACCGGGCCCACAATGCCCCACTGTTACCAGCGTTAGCCTGAATATGTGCATAATGAGGAACAAGGTGTCATGGGTATGGCCCGGACAAGGTGGATTGGCCAGGATGCATCTTCACAGGGTGTGGGACAATGGCTGGGACACTGTAGTAAGTGCCCTCCCAGCATGGCATGCTGGGAGGGCACTTACTCTGACCGAGCTGTGACTATGGCATGTCTAGGTTCCCACATAGCGCTCTACATTAACTGCCTCCAGTGATCCTGTTGTGTTCTCTGTGGTGGGGCCCCAATCACTGAGATGCTTGCTTAGTGCACATGGTTCCTCTGTGAGCATGCACTATGGGCTATGGATTGTCTGTAGTTAGACTATGCATGATTGGAACACTTATAAGGTACAATCTGACTGTGCTGTCTGCTGGTAACTGGCAGACAGTGGTGTAGGCAGTTGGGGTTTTCCAGAGCTAACCCCATCGTTGCTGCTGGTCTGCCACTGCCTCAGCCACAGACATGGCTCTGGCCCATCAACCCTGGAGGGCTGTCCTATACCAGCAGGATAGAGGTTGCTTCATGTGGGCTGGGGCACCTGCCCCTTACCTACAAAAGGGTGATGTGTGCCCTTTGGGGTATGTAGTGTATATTACTTTGACCTATAAAGGCACTGCTACACAAACCTCATGCAAGTCTGGAAACCCCTCTGCCCTGATAACAGGTGTTCATGTCAGCCAGACCCAAACACGGGGTACACACTAATCTGGGTGTTTTTTTGTCCCAGAGGGCCACATGTGACTGCAGAATAAAGATGGACACAGAATTACCTTTATCTGCACTGCAAGGAACACCTTTCACACACTGATAGTGATGGGAATGTACAGCAGGGCCTATCTCTAGCCCCACATGTACTGCGGACCTAGTGCTGGGCACTCATCCTATCCCTCAGGGAGAACACAGAACCTGCACAATGGCATGGTCTGTAGCTACTCTGTGCCAGTATCACGCACTGTCAGTTCGTCTTTCCAAGCTGAGGTACCGGAAAGGTGCAGACTCCATTTGGTGATCAGCTGTAGACTGCTATTCAGCATGTTGATGGGGTTACCCTATCCTGGCACTCAGAGCAGACAGTTTGTGCAGAGACCTGCAGTCCTTCTGCACCCAGCCATTGCTGTGACATACACCACGGAGGTATGGCCTACCGGTTAATACAATGCCTTGGGCAAGCCACTTAACCCTCCATTGCCCATGTTCCCTGTTAGTATTAGTGTATGTGTCTCATATCCCCGTCTGTTAAATTTATCCCCCAATTGTGTTGTGACTGCTTTGATTAAAGGATATGGTGGTATACAAAACTGTCTAAATAAATAAATGCCATTCTCAGCAGTGTTCATGGGTTCAATTCCTCATTGTTCCCTTCTCTCATGCTTGTCTTACTCAAATAGTGTGCATGCCTGTAAGAGTCATATTTTTGTAGATTTGTGCTGCCAGCCCATAATACCCTCGCCACAATTGCCAACATTCCCTCGGTCCATCTATCTGCGTCTGTCAGCTGTGTAGAGTCCTATCTGCCTGTGCAGGCTGTCACCCCATGTCCTGCACTGCTATCCTTTCCTGCATTGTGCCTCTTCATGCTTGTCTCACCTGTGCCTGATCTGCATGGCACCACCACTCCTCTGTCCACCCATCATTCTAACTATCCTGCCACCTCTGCCTCCACTGGGGGGCAGGTATTCCCATCGTCTGCCACCAACTGATTTTCCAGTACTTTACATTGACAACACCCTGTGCTGTGGTACAGTTGCCCCCACCATGTTTGTCATCAGTACTGGAAGCCACATGGGATGCCCTCAGATATGGCAGGTCCAGCGGCTCCCAGCTCTACCTCCTTCACTCACCTGTTCATTGCCTTTCCTGAGTGCTTTATCTAGTGTTAGGGTTACATCTGTCTCTCTTCCTCACAGGTCATGCGTGTCATCCTGAAGCACCTTGCAGCCTTTAGACCAAGCTAACCTAGGGCACCATAACCTTGCTAGGCCACCTTAATCTATGGTTCCATAACCAGGGTGCCCTCTAAGGTGCCTTGTCCAGGGGTGCCTAATATGGCGCTTAGCCTAAGGAGCCCTACTGTATAGGGCATCTTACAAAGTGCCTTATGAGGCACCTTAAAAGGCACCTTATAGGGCACCTAACAAGGCACCTTATTTATTTATTTATTTATTTATTTACAGTTCTTCTATACCATGCTTTTTCGTATCAGTGCGGTTTACAATTAACAGAAATATTGCCACAGATGAACAGCCATAGGCTTACATTATAACAGGATGGATAACTTGGGATAGAACAGGGGAACTATGTACAGTTGCTTTATTAACTATTTACAACATATAACCAAGCTGGCAAGGTCTGATTTGTGCTGGCAAGGTCTGATTTGTGTTTATATAAGTCAAGTTATAGGAGAGTTGGGGTGCTCAAGAATAAGATGCGGAGAGGAGGAAGGTTGCGTTAGATTAGAGTGGGAAAAGTGTAGGAGGAACAAATGCTGCTTAAGAGCTTTCCTGAATTGTGAAATGTCCTTAATTGCTCTGATATTTGAAGGGAGGTTATTCCAGCATCTCGGGGCAAAGAAAGAGAAAGATCTATTCCTGGTAGTTTGCTTTCATTTTGTCGCTTAGTCTGTTATTAGGGGTGGGGGTAATGAGGGCAGATAAGGATGAGGGGGCTATGAGGTTAATTGCTTTAAAAGTTAAAAGTATTGCCTTATAGGTGAGTCTGCTCTCCACTGATAGCCAATGCAACTCCATGAGTATGGGCGTGATGTGATCCCTCATCGATAGGCCACAGAGAATACGGGCTGCTACGTTCATCGCCATTTGCAATGGGTTAAGGGTGCTCTTAGGGAGACCATGAAGGATAATATTATAACAGGGCACCTTAGAAGGCACCTCACAAGGCACCTTATCAGGCACCTTACTTATAGGCCTTGTAAGGTGCCTTATGAGGCGCCTTGTAACGCGCGTTAGTTTGTAACATGCGTTGGCTGATACAGCTTGCTGTAACGATGCACCGCCCATGCCTTTATATGGGCATCTGTACCTTTACCATGGAACCTAACACGAATGACATTACCGCAGTTTAGTAAACATACCCCTTAGACTTTAGGAAAACTAACATTGCCAAAATGGGACAATACCTCAAAGAGTCGTTAGTGGGATGGGAACAACTGGGGGATGTAGAAAAACAGTGGGCAAAACTGAAAGGGGATATTTTAAGGGCAACAAACCTTTTTTGATAGAAAGGTAAATAAATGTAAAAGGAAAAGGAGGCCACTATGGTTCTCAAAAGAAGTAGCTGAAAAGATGAAGAAAAAGAGGGAGGCCTTAATGAAATACAAGAGATCACAGAGAGAAGAAGACAGGCATCTATATCTGGAAAAACTTAGAGAAGCTAGCAAAGTGATCAGGGAAGCAAAGGTTCAAAAAGAAGAAATAGCTAATACAATAAAATGTAGGGATAAGACATATTTCAAATATATTTGTGAGAGGAGGAAGGGCAAATGTAGTATTGTCAGACTCAAGGGTTCAGGGGAGGAATATGCAGAAACTGAAGAGGATAAAGCGGAATTGCTTAACAAGTATCCCTGTTCTGTGCTCACAGATGAAGGGCCAGGAGCAGGATCTCAGAAAACACCCACAGACAGGAACAGAAGTGGCATGGATTTTGAATGATTTTCAGAAGACTGTGTTTGTGAGGAACTAGCTAAACTAAAAGTAGACAATGCCATGGATCCAGACGGGATATATATGAGAATACTGAGGGAACTTGGGGGCATTCTAATAGCTCCACTATCTGACCTTTTCAATGCCTCTTTGGAGTCAGCAGTGGTGCCAGAGGACTTGAGAAAGACACATGTGGTCCTTTACACAAAAGCAGATAACATTGAGAACTACAGGCCAGTTAGTCTTACCTCTGTGGTTAGTAAATTATTAGAAAGGCTACTAAAAAAGAGAATAGTGAGGTTTCTGGAGTCCAATGGATCGAAGGATCCAAAGCAACATGGATTCACCAGAGGCAGGAGTTATCAGACAAATCTGATTGATTTATTTGACTGGGTGTCCAGGTAGCTAGAATGAGAGAAAGCTCAAGATGTGGTGTATTTGGATTTCAGTAAAGCCTCTGATACTGTTCCATACAGGCGATTTATAAACAAACCAAGCACCCTAGGGATGGAACCTAAAGTTACTGCTTAGGTTAGAAATTGGTTGAGTGGGAGGCGACAAAGAGTACAAGTAAATGGAGCTCACTCTGAGGAGAAGGAGGTTACCAGTGGTGTGCCACAGGGATCTGTCCTAGGTCTGAATATTTTTAACATCTTTGTTAGTGATATTGTGGAAGGGCTGTTGGGTAGTGTTTGCTTGTTTGTGAATGATACCAAAATCTGAAATAGAGTAGACACCCAGGAAGGATAGATATCTAGTTAAGCTTGAAGAATGGTCTAGCATTTGGCAGCTGAAATATAATGCTAAAAAATGCAGGGTCATACATTTGGGCTGCAAAAATTCAAAGGAGCAGTACAGTGTAGGAGTGGGACCTGGGTGTAATTGTGTCTGAGATCTTAAAGTAGCTAAACATGTAGAAAAGGAGACAGTGAAAGCTAAAAGGATGCTTGGGTGTATAGGGAGAGGAATGGCCAGCAGAAAAAAGGAGGTGATAATGCATCTGTATAAGTCTGGTGCAACCTCATTTGAGTATTGTGTGCAATTCTGGAGACCGCACCTTCAAAAGGATATAAGCAGGTTGGAGTCTGTGCAGAGGGTGGCTACTAAAATGGTTAATGGCTGTCGTTATGAAGAATATGAGGACAGACTTAAAGATATTAATATGTATACTTTAGTGGAAAGGTGGGACAGAGACATTTAAATACCTCCGTGGCATAAATGCACTGGAGGTTCTGTTTCAATTGAAGGCAAGCTCCGCTTCGAGAGGACATGGATTGAGAGTGAAAAGGGATATACTCAGGAGTAATATTTGGAAATATTTCTTTATGGAAAGAGTAGTAGATACTTGAAATAGTCTCCTAGTGGAGATAGTGGACACAAGGACTGTATCTGAATTCCAAAAAGCATGGGACAAACACAGAGAATCTGTAAGGTAAAAGAGGACTATTGTAGTTGATATGGAAGGGCAGACTAGATAGGCCATGTGGTCTTTTTCTGCCATCATGTTTCTATTTTTCTATGCTTTTCTTCAGCATATTTCAGTCACAGAATGGCCCCTGTTGTCAAAGTGTGCCAGTACTTTATTCTTGATATGGTTTGCATGTTCACATAAGTGTATCTTGATCTTATGCTTTGTACGCCCCACTCTCATAAGCCCAGTTAATATGTATTTATAGTTATATGTATCTAGTTTCTCTGGTTTAGTTAAGTCTATGACTAATATTGTTATAATGTAAAAAGTTCAAACCCTGTTATATGTAACATGTTGGTTCCTTGTAAACCGCCCTGATCTCTGGAAGGAGCGGTATAGAAATGTGTAATAAATAAATAAATAAGTAGAGACACATTATTGCATACACTACCCATGTGGATTTGCAATCTGCCTTCTTCAAAGCCCTACATGTAAATTCCTTTAAAAAAGTACACACCATTCAGCCCCTGCTATTGTCCAATCACACCAACCACAATGATCATGTTTTTAGTGAGTATTAATCTCATTCATAGAATGCATGGCATGTGTCACCAATTCTCCAATATTATTACTACACTTATATGCTATAATAGTTTGTGTTTTAAACACTGAATACATTACACAAAATGTAACAATGTTTCTTTATTAGCCTGGTAACTTACTTGTACTTTTAGAATATGTTAGTATATATGTCATTTGGTCTTATTCTTGACTCTGTTTATATTGCAGTAGTATCTCACGATTTGCAAAAACAGGTTCTTTTATAAGCTGTACAGATTACACTGATGGGATAACCTCTCTACATCAAATGCACCTAAAACCTCACACAACACAAGGCTGGTCCCCACCTAAGACAACCATGACAAAGCATGCTACTAACTGCCTACGTGTATCCCCTGTAATTGGGTCCAGGCTTTCCCGATACAGAACTCCTTGGTCTATCTGAAACTTGGGCAAAGTATCCCTCCCCTCCTTAGCATATTTAAAAGCTTGGGAAAGAGCGGGGTCAGCGTGTTGCTCTTTCGCAAAGGAAGGAAATTTAGCCATTAATTCCTCTGGGACCCTGGGCAATTCCATCCCCTCTCTGACCTCATTATTTATTATTATTATTATTTAGCTGTATTTATATCCCGCTTTTCACCGGGTCAAAGTGGTCAATTGGGGGATACATTTAACACGAGGGGATATGAGACACACACATTAATACATATAGGGAACCAGGGGCGGCCCAAGGGGGGTGCGGGGCCATGTGCGGAGACTCAGTGCGGGGCCTCATTTGCATAAGTGGCCTTATTTGCATAAATATTTGCATAATGTTACCATACACTAACATTTAGTAAACATGTCTCTTAATGAGTGTATGGATAAAGAAAGACTAAAAGATTTCTACATTACTATAATCCAGTGCCAACCGCCAGGCACATTAGGAACCACTACAAACGCTGCCCATTTAGAACCCATAGCAAACCCACCGTATCCTGACAGCATTACCAGGACTCACAAAGCACCATACCCTACCTATCAAAAGGCAACACTGCAAATATTAAACCAATACATTTCAGAGAATACTGGGGAAAGAGAACAAGTGGCAATGTCAAATAGGAATTACATAAACAGAATACCTCAGCTCAGTTACACATGCAGAACATAGACCATCACCAAACAAGGAATCACAATTTAGAAACAGGAAGGCAATAATTAAACTGGGAACCCCAAAAGCCAAACTTGGAAGTACAACAACACTGTAGAAATAAAACTATAAATTAATTTCCTCTTGTACCAAACAAAGCACAGACGTTAATGATGCACATTTCCTAGAGGTTTCATATTCCAGTTAATAAATTCAAAATAAAGAGATATTTCTACCTTTTGTGCATTTTTTTTCAGTTGCAATTGTTCCAGCCACTTTCTTCTGGTTTCTTCATGTTTTCTGCTAACTGTCCATCGTCTGCTGTCCATTTGTTCTTTCTTCTCTCTTCTAGTTTTTTTTTTCCATTCTCTCTCTCTACATCTGCTTTAACATACTAATCTTTCTCCTTTTGCTCTTTCCTCATTCCTATTTCATCCACACAAATTTTACCCCTCCATCCTCAATCCCCACTTATTCTCCCAATACCAGGCCAATTGTAGATTTTTCATCCCTCCCACACAAAATATTTGTCCCCTCTCCATTTTACTCTCCCAGCCCCATCCCATTCTAATCCTCCCCCAACATCAGCTCCCTTCTAGTTCCAGTCTCACCCAGCATCCATTCCCTTCTAGTCCCTGCATCAGCCCATTTCCAGTCCTAGCCCACCATCAACCCATTTCCAGTCCTAGCTCCCCCATCCATTTTCAGTCTGAGTCCCTTCATCAGCTCATTTCCAATCCTAGCCCCCCATCAGCCCATTTCTAGTCATTTCCTAGCCCCATCATCAGCCCATGTCAAATCATAGCTCCCCTCCACTCAGTCCAATTCCAGTCCAAGCCCCCCCCCCATGAGCCTACTTTCAGTTCTAGCCCCTCCATGAGTCCATTTCAATTCAAGCCCCCACCACAGCCCATTTCCAATCTTAGCTCCCCCCTATCCTAGCTGCTCCATCAGCCCATTTTCAGTCCTAGCTCCCTTCCCTCACAGCCCATTTCCATTCCAAGCTCCCTCCCCATCAGCTATTTGCAGTTCAAGCCTCCCCTTCCACTCAGCCCATTTCCAGTCATAGCAACCACCCAACCCATTACCAGTCCTAGCCCCCCATCACCCCACTTCCAGTCCTAACCCCCCATCACCCCATTTTCAGTTTAAGCCCCCCCCTATAACCTATTACCAGTCCTAACCCCCCCCATCAGCCCACTTCCAGTCTTAACCCCATCAGCCCATTGCCAGTCCTAAACCCCCCCCATCAGCCCACTGCCAGTCCTAACCCCCCCCCCCATCAGCCCACATCCCATTACCAGTCCTAACCACATCAGCCCACCTCAAGTCCTAACCCCTCCCCATCAGAACATTAGAAGTCCTTTCCCAACCCCACCCCCACAGCCCATTAGCAGTCCTAACCCACCCCCACCCCCCCAGCCCATTAGCAGTCCTAACCCCTCCCCATCAGCCCATTAGCAGTCTTAACCCACCCCCACCCCCCCAGCCCATTAGCAGTCCTAACCCACCCCCACCCCCCCAGACCATTAGCAGTCCTAACACCCCCCCAGCCCATTAGCAGTCCTAACAACCCACCCCCACCAGTCCTAACAACCCACCCCCCCAGCCCATTAGCAGTCCTAACAACCCCCCCAGCCCATTAGCAGTCCTAACAACCCCCCCAGCCCAGCCCAGCCCATTAGCAGTCCTAACAACCCCCCCCAGCCCAGCCCATTAGCAGTCCTAACAAACCCCCCCAGTCCAGCCCATTAGCAGTCCTAACAAACCCCCCCCAGCCCTGCCCATTAGCAGTCCTAACAACCCCCCCCCAGCCCAGCCCATTAGCAGTCCTAACAACCCCCCCAGCCCAGCCCAGCCCATTAGCAGTCCTAACAATCCACCCCAGCCCAGCCCAGCCCATTAGCAGTCCTAACACCCCCCCCCAGCCCAGCCCCGCCCATTAGCAGTCCTAACACCCCCCCCACCAGCCCCCCCCAGACCTTGCCTATTGCAGTCCTTACAACCCCACCAGCCCAGCCCAGCCCATTAGCAGTCCTAACAACCCCCCCCAGCCCAGCCCAGCCCAGCCCATTAGCAGTCCTAACAACCCCCCCAGCCCAGCCCAGCCCAGCCCATTAGCAGTCCTAGCAACCCCCCCCCCAGCCCAGCCCAGCCCATTAGCAGTCCTAACAACCCCCCCCCCAGCCCAGCCCAGCCCATTAGCAGTCCTAACAACCCCCCCCCCAGCCCAGCCCAGCCCAGCCCATTAGCAGTCCTAACAACCCCCCCCCCCAGCCCAGCCCAGCCCAGCCCATTAGCAGTCCTAACAACCCCCCCCCCCAGCCAAGCGAAAGTTAAAAAAAATGGAAACCTGTCTGCTGCCGCGGTCGGGGCCGCCGGGGCCGACTCGAGCGGGCCGCGGGGCCCCCCAGTGAACGGCAGAGCCTGCCCTCCCCTGTAGCAGCTCTCTCTTTGGAGCTGAAGACAGACGCGCCGGCTTGCAGAGCAGAGCGCGAGGGAAGAGTTTCTCCCTCGCTGCTCTGTTAAGCCCGCGGGGGCTGATGGGAACTCCCATCAGCCCCCGCGGGCTTAACAGAGCAGTGAGGGAGAAACTCCTCCCTCGCGCTCTGCAAGCCGGCGCGTCTGACTTCAGCTCCAAAGAGAGAGCTGCTACAGGGGAGGGCAGGCTCTGCCGTGCACAGGGGGGCCCCGCGGCACGCTCGATTCTGCCGCGGCGGCCCCGACTGCGGCAGCAGACAGGTGGGTTTTTTTTTTCCAATTTTACTTTTCAAAAGAATGTTTTTTGCGCGGGGCCCCCTGAAACGCGGGGCCCTGTGCAAAAAACATTCTCGCTCAATGGACGGGCCGGCCCTGTAGGGAACATGGGCATTGGAAGGTTAAGTGGCTTACCCAAGACCACAAGGAGTGCCTATAGGACTAGAAATCCCAATCCCTCCGGCCTGAGATTGCTGTCCCCAGGTGGGACTTGAACCCCCGACCTTCCGGCCTGAAGTACCTTGTCCTAACCACTAGACCACGCCTCCCTCTACTCTGGGAACGAGTCTGTCGTTCCCGACGCTTCTCACTCTTAGGCTTTTTCACTTTAGCCACTGGGACAGTAACTAAATCCTCATGAGAGGGAAGATCCTCCGTCTCCCCCTCTGTAACTTCTTCTTCTGCCTCTAGGGCCTTGGATTGGGTTCGCGTGGAAACCATTCCTTCTTTTGCACCCAGACCTTGTTGCACACCTCTCTGAAATTGGGGCCAATCCCTCCCAAGCACTACCTCCTGTGGTAAGCGAGGGACTATTGCTACCGGGATATCTCTCTCAATCCCTAACCCTTTCACTCGGACCTGGTAAACTGGATATGTGGACGCGGTTCCGTGCACACACCTGATCTTTACTGTGCCCGTGGGTGTACTGGGTGTCTCTTTATCTTGGGCCCTTATCATGCGCCACAAGCTCTTGGAAAGCATGGATTGATCAGAGCCTGAATCTAATAATGCTTGTGCTGGTATACCTTGCACAGATATGGCTAGTAAGAACCCTTCTCCAGTCTTACTTGGCTCACTCGTCACAAATGCTGTCTTCATTTTACAGTCTCTCTGTAAATGGTGCTCACTGCCACATTTATAACAGGCTCTTTTCACATACTTTCTTTTATCTGTAGGCACACATTCATTCTTAACATTCTTTCCTTCCCTATCTGACACAGCACCTGACATTTTAGCAAAAGCAACACTTTTATCTTTGGCTACAGCCTCTGCCTCTAAAAACCGCTCAGAGAGCACTATAGCTTCCTGGGTACTTTTACATCCTTGTAATATTAGGAAGGTCTGCATCTTTTCTGGAATAGCTGTCAAAAACTGCTCAAGAATGATATTATCCAAGACTGTCTCCAATGTTATACCCTCTGGCTCCAACCACTTGGATACCAGCCCCTTCAAGCGGTGATAAAACGCTCTCGGTGTTTCACCTGAACGCAATCTGGCGTTCCGTAACTGGCGGTGATAGACCGAGGGGGTTAAGCCTAGTCTATCCTTTATCGTTCTTTTTACTTCTTGATAGTCATTGACCAAATGTGCTGGTACGGCTTGGTAGGCGGCTAAAGCCTCACTGGTCAGTGAAATGGCCAGCCTTACCGCCCATTGTTCTTTTGGCCAATTGGCTATCTGAGCGACCCTCTCAAATGCTTCTTTTTTTTTTTTTAAACTTTTATTTTCATTTTGCAACAAACAAAAGAAACAACACACCAAAGGAGACAAAACAAGTATACAATAAGGAAAAGCAAACCCAATTACCCCCCACCCCCATGCTTCTTCTCTAGCTGATTATGTCAGCATGTGAGCGCTTCCAAACAACAGTGATTATACAGCAAAAACAATCAAAAGAGTATCTGCGATACAGAATAATCATGGGACAAAGATATATACAAATTTAGACAGTCAGATGAGAGCATTGAGCAGAATGTACATAGTCATTGAGCATCTTCCATTTAGACCGATGATGAGGAGTCTGAATGGGGGAAGCAAACATACGAGGTATTTGTTCATATTTACTGTAGAGACAGACATGATTCCACCATTCATTGGGGCTCAGCTGAGAGCTATTTTTCCAGTATTTCGTAATTAGGGAAATAGCAATGCCAAGCATAAAGTCCAAAAGGAAGTAAGCCGTTTTTGGAAGAGAGGGGATCCCCGCAGCTGAGCGAAGTCCCACTATCTTCCAAGAAAGGGGCTCTTGAAAGTGCAAAATAGACTGGATACGACCCCAAACCCGACGCCAGTAATACTGTAGTGCGGGGCATTCATACATAACATGAGGTAGTGAACCAATGGCCGCATGGCATGTCCAACAACTATTGCCCTGAGTAGTGTTCCATTTGGCTAATCTGTCAGGAGTGTAAAAACACCGGTGGGCTAGAAAGAAGAGTGTCTGAGTGAGTGAGGCGGATCGGGAGACCCGTGTCACTCTACTCCAGACAAGGCTCCATTGCTCCGGGGTCAAAGTCACATGCAATTCTCTCTCCCATGCTTTCTGCGCTATAGGGGTATCTCTAATTATAGCATTACATAAGGTTTTGTAAAAATTGGATGCTACACCCGGTGAACTACCGATAGATCGGATAGTCTCCAACCAACCTTGTGTAGGGGAGGCCGATGGCGGGAGCACCTTAGCACTCCGAAGGCAATGCTGAAGTTGCACCAACTGAAAATAGTGTTTCGCTGGGAGACCAAATTCAATTTGCAATTCACTAAAAGTTTTCCAGCGACCTTCATGGAACAACTGACTAGGAATCCAAATGCCCCTAGTGTACCAGGGGCTCCACGCCATCGGCTTATTTTGTATTCGAAATCGAGTGTTATACCAAAGTGGGAGCTTGTCTAACGGACAGAGTCGGGAGTCTAAAGAGTGCATAAGATTATTAAAGGCACCTAAGGTGTCTAAAAGCATTGGTGGAAAGTGGGAGTCTGATGGGAGAGTCATACCAGGGAGAAAAGTAAGAGGAATCGGTTTGCAAAGGTCCTCTTCTATGTCTAGCCACACAGGTCTACTCGGTACTGGATCTTCCAGCCAACGAGCGCCTTGTTTGAGAAGAAAAGATTGATGATACTTCAGGAAATCAGGGAATCTGACACCCCCATTTTCCTTATCTGCTTGCAGCTTATGTTTCGCTATCCTAGGTGTCTTGTTTTGCCACAAGTATCTAGTCAGAAGGCCCTCTATATCTTTATATATACGTCGAGGGAAGAGACAGGGCAACATTTCTAAGATATAATTCACTTTCGGAACAATCATCATTTTTATGGTTTCTAATCGACCCCACCAGGTAAGTGTTAAAGGAGTCCAGCGGTGAGTAAGCGCCCGGACTTTAGAGGTTAAGTCTTTGGCATTGAAGGAGATAGTGTCTTCCAAAGGAGAACAATAGTGAACCCCAAGGTATTTGACCATGCGAGGTTGCCATAAAAAGGGGAAGGGTTGCATATCTGCCTGATGAAGCAAAGGATTTAATGGAAAGGCTACCGACTTGGTCCAATTTATCTTATAACCGGACAGTTGTGAGTATTTACCAATTTGCTCTAGGACAGCCGGTACTGAGTCTAAAGAGACAAAAAGCATAAGGTCATCAGCATACGCTGAAATTTTGATATCCCTATGGGTGAAGGGGACTCCATGAATCTCCTCCGATTGCCGGATTAGTAAAGCCAAGGGTTCAAGTGCAAGATCGAAGAGAAGTGGAGACAGTGGGCATCCCTGGCGAGTGCCGCGTTGAAGGGGAAAAGGCTGAGACTTTAAAGCATTGGCACATATACTGGCTGTAGGCTGTGCGTACATGGTGCGAAGACAACGGAGAAAACCTTCCCCGAATCCGTACCAGCGGAGGACTGCAAACAGGAAGGGCCACTCTAAGCGATCAAAGGCCTTCTCAGCATCTAGTGAGAGGCCAACAAATGGGCGATCAAGATTAACTGCGGTAGTCAGTACATGGCATAGAGTCCGAGCATTGTCAGCAGTTGATCTACCAGGAATGAAACCGCATTGATCTGGGTGTATTAAGGTAGGCATCCTATCCGAGAGCCGGGTAGAGAGAATGGTGGCAAATATTTTATAGTCCGCGTTTAGGAGGGAAATTGGACGATAATTAGCTGTTAGTTGCGGGTCTCTCCCCTCTTTCTCAAAAACCACTACATTTGCCATTGAAAAGGACCCAGAAGGAGAACCCTCCTCGGCCAGAGCAGAAAAATAAATTTTCAAAACTGGAGCTAAGTCAGCGTGAAAAGTTTTGTAGAATTCAGCAGGGAGACCGTCTGGGCCTGCGGCTCGACCTGAGGCACATTTCTTGATAGCAGAATGAATTTCTGAGACAGTAAATGGCGTGTCCAAGGCCACTCTATCTTCGTCAGATAGGGTCGGTCTTTGTACCCCTGAAAGTAAGCGTTCAAATACATCTGGCTCAAAATCACATTCAGATTGATAAAGCCGAGTATAAAAAGCACGAAAGAGTTCTAAGATTTCGGTATCTTTAGTGACCAAGCCCCCCCCCGACGGATTACGGAGGGCGGTAACACGCTTGGCTTCTTTTTGACCTTTTAGGGCATTTGCTAATAATTTGCCAGCACGATTATTTTCCCGATAATATAGCCCTTGTTGTGATTCGATATGTTTAACAGCAGCAGTGTACAAAAGCTGATTGTATTGAAAACGCAAGCGTTGTAAACGGAGTAAAATACATGGGTCAGTACGGGACGTGAGGAGACGCTCCCCAGCTTGTATCTGCTGCTCTAGAATCAGTAAATGCTGCTTTCTTTGTTTCCCCTGCCGAATTTGATAGCTAGTTATAGTGGCGCGGATAGATGCTTTAAAACCCTCCCACCAAGCCCAGCTCGCTGTGTCATGGGGTGAGTTAAAATGAAAATAATCTTGGATAGCGGCCTTTATATCAACCTGAAAATCTTTTTGACCCAGTAGGGATCTATCAAAAAACCAAGCTCGGGGAGAATCGTCCCGCGCAGTGACACGTAATGATAAAGATATGGCAGCATGATCTGAAATATGGAGAGGATGAGTCCTAGTCGTGTCTACTTGAGAAATCAGTGCTTTGGAAATGAGAAAGAAATCTATTCTAGATTGGGAGTGATGGGGGGCAGAAAAGAAAGTGAACTCTAAGTCGGAGGGGTGAAGTAGCCTCCATATATCTACCAGCGCAAGATCTTGCATCAGAGCTGTAAGGGTAGCAAGACTCTTGGGTGGACTACTCGTTCTAGGCGGCTGTCTATCTATCAGAGGGTCTAACACTTGATTAAAATCACCACCAAGTATTAATGGAGTATTGGCAGAGGCCTGTGCCAACTGCGCAATACTTGCATAGTAAGCAGGGTTGTCCACATTCGGGGCATAAATGCAAATACATGTAAATTCACTATCTCCAACCTTAAGATGTACGCGGGCCCATCTACCCTCCTTGTCAGCGCTAGTATCAATTACAGTAGCTTGCAAAGATTTCTTAACCAGAATGGCTACCCCGCACCGTTTGGAAACGGCGGGAGAATAGGCAGCCACCATGTAAGGCTTAACATTGAGTTTCAGTGTTTCAGCAGAGTTTAAGTGCGTTTCCTGAAGAAACGCTAAATCAGCATGCTCATGGCTAAGATAGCTAAGGATTTTCTTTCTCTTGATTGGACTATTAATGCCCTTTACGTTGAGTGATAAGATTTTACATAAAGCCATTCAGACAAGTTAAAAATTCTGAGCATGATAGCGCACATAATATCACAATGTCCCTCATATTGACTGTATCTGGCTGTACATATGGCAGAAAAGAAAATAAGCTTAGATAATACAATGAAGCGCCCCACATGAAAAAAGAAAAACCGCAGCGCGGCAGAGAAGAAGCAGAACCCCAAAAATTACTGGCGACCATGTGTCTGCGGGGAGAAGCCCCAGAGAAGGCCGAAATTGAAAAAACACATAACCTGTAGGACTGTGCGTGCTCCGAATCCGACCGAGGCACACATCATGGAGGGATAGGAGACCACACAACAAAAGTCATAGAAAGAAAGAAAAAAAGTCCAGGCAGTCTCTGTACTGAACTATGACCGCCGCATCGGGCCCTTCAAAATGGCGGACAGGGCCGGCAAATAAAAGTCCAAGTCGTTGGATTAGCGCATCTGCTCTGCTTCTTTGGAGTCTAAAAATGTTGATAGTAGATCAGGATCTTCGAATGTCCTGGTTTGGTTGTGGAGAGTCACTCGGAGCTTCGCGGGATACAACAGGCCAAAGCGAGCCTGTAGCTGTTGAAGTCGAGGGCGAAAAGCAAGGAGTTTCTTCCGTCGGTCGACTGTAGGCTTTGCCAAATCAGGGAAGAAGGAGACTTTGTGACCTTCAAATTCCAAATGATGGTTCGCCCGGGCAGCATTTAAAATTTGTTCCACTTGTTGATATCGTAGCAAGCGAAAGATAATAGGCCGGGGGGTCGTTCGGTTGAGCGCCATGTGGGTAGGAACACGGTGTGCTCGATCGATTTCCAGTTCTTTATGAAAGGTGATCTTCAGCAAGGAAGGAAGAGTTTTGAGCAGGAATTCTCTCATATCTCCCGCTTCCACCCCCTCCGGTATTCCAATGAGCCTCACATTGTTGCGACGGGCTCGATTATTGCTATCTTCTAACTCCTTTTGAAGATTCTGTATCTGGCGCTCAGCCTTGTCCAGTGTGCTCAAGCGCACCGCGTGCGAGTCGAGGACCCCCGCCATATTGTCCTGCCGTAATGAGAGACCTTCAAGTCGGTCCTGGAGCACTCCAAAGTCTTCTCGCATGGCTCGAAGCGCTTCTCCATTGGACTGCACCAATTCCTTCACGCCGCGTATTTCCTCTAAAATCTCCAGGTGCATTTCGGGGTTCTCCCGAAATGGAACCATCTTCTGTGGGGAGGACACCTCTGTTTTGGAGCGTTTTCCGTGAGAAGAAGAAGGAGACCCGAAGTCCAAGCGCGCTGGTTTATGGGCCGCCATCCCCCCCGAGGTACCCCGGTCAGCCCGGAGCGAAATAGTAAGTTTGTATAGGTATTATGTCAGGATTCTAAGTAGGCCTCTCGGGAGCTTCAGCGCGAAGCGTCTTACCCGCTGGACATCAGGCTCCGCCCCCTGACCCCTCTCAAATGCTTCTAAGAAGTCTTCAATGTCATCTCCCTCTTTTAATTGTCCAAAGTTAAGTGTCTCTTTGGACCATGGTCCAAATGTGCGGGCTAACCCCAGTCCTGCAAAACCTGTGTTGGCTGGGTCAGGCTCTGGCGTCTTCTTGGTCTCTTTCAACCACGCCTCCATTAATTCCACCAACGGTTTCTGCTGGGCCTCCAATCTGACTGCAGCTCTCTCCTGAAGCTCTAAGGACAACTCCTTCTGGTGGTCAAATTGGGACGCCATCCACGTAAGGACTTCTTTTACCTCCATGGTCATTTTTACACCTGTAGCAATGACAAAAAGAAAACACACCACCCAAGTGCAGCACAAACAACTGGTATTGTTCCGTTGTCACCTGCTCCAACCACCCCACCCAGTACCAGTATCCTTAACTACCCTCAGTTAAATACCCTGTACCTGGTACTGGTGGTGCGTCACGTTTAGCAGCTGCGTAGGGCCTCCGCAGGACCTCTGACTCTCCGGACCAGCCGAACTCCGCAGACTCTCTCCCCCAGTCTCAGCTGTTCGCACTTCCACCCGGCGTCCTCCTGCAGACCTCTGGATATGCTGTGTAGCTTTTCTCTGCGCATGCGTGTTCAGCACTGCATCCGTAGCAACTATGCCACTCTGTCGCCACCTCCTGGCCGGGCGTATAGCCGGGCAGCAGGACAGTGTTGCCTTGTTGCCCCTTGAATAAGGTTCACCAATATGGCCGCCAGCTAGGGCTGCTGGGTACTGTAGTTTACTTATTCTATCAGGCAAAGAAGTGTGACCACAAGTGGTTAGGCGAAAACAGAGAATATTTTATTTTCTTGGCATTTTTCCCCTCGCATCAAATTTAACAGTGCTGAACTCAAAAATGGATTCTTCTCCAAAAACAAAGAATAAAGCTCACAAGTTGTATTCACAGGTAGGTCAGTTTAAGCAGTTAACTTTGACACCGGAATTAGCTTTCAAAGCTCAGGCTGTAAACTTTCTTTAAAGCAAGTTAACTTCACAGGAAGACTGTTTTACTCACAGCTTCCTCACATACAGACAGCTTCAAAATGTCCATTAAGTTTCATTTCACTTCCAGGCATATAGGAGAAACAGCTTGGCTTAAAACCTCCAGTTATTTTCCTTTGCTGTATCTTTCATTCAAACAAGCTTCATTACTTTAAACATTCATTCATTCACATGTGCTTAAGGCTTCAGCACACCTCCGGCTTGTTTGCCCTACAAAATGAGCATTGTATTTCTTCAGGCTCATTATCATAAGATTCTACTTCCATCTCCTCTACAGATTCATTGCAGCAGTTCTCAGAGGGTACCTGGTCGTAGAGCTTACTACTCTGCTTCTGCAACAGTTCATTTAATTTTTCTAGCAATAGTTTCTTCTGCTCTATTTCTTCAGAGAGACTTAGATTAGGGAATGCAGACAAGCTATTCTCTCTACTTTTACAG
The DNA here is from genome assembly GCA_033557465.1 of Ichthyophis bannanicus. Classification (NCBI taxonomy): domain Eukaryota; kingdom Metazoa; phylum Chordata; class Amphibia; order Gymnophiona; family Ichthyophiidae; genus Ichthyophis; species Ichthyophis bannanicus. Next base: position 154,025,916 of record CM066035.1, on the reverse strand, counting down.
CTTAGCTGGCTAGCTGAGTTACTTCCTCCAGTAGGAACTAACTCCTTCAACTTTCTCTTATGCAGGGACTCTGGAACATACACTTGCCTGAACTCTGGGCCTCTTAGTTGTTCCACTCCTTCCTGCTCAAAGCCATGCTGCCTTCTCTCATCAAACTCTTGCCTTCCTCGTGGCAATTTCCCAGTTAGTTGTGTCTGCCTTGGACCTGTTGCTCCTAGATCCCACAGCTCGTCTCTGCTCTTAGTTCCAGCTCTACTCGAGCCTACCAAGGCTCCTCTGCTGCTTTCCGGAGCTCCTCTCGAGACTCCTTTCCTTGCACTCATGCCTGTCCTCGTGCCTGTGTTTGTTTCTGTTCCTGTTCTAACTGACTGCTCAAACTCAGCAGTTTTAAACTGATCTTTCTTAGGGACCACACCCTTCTCCCAGCACATGTGGGAGCTGCTAGGATTCAACCTAGCTCTGATGTGCTGACGTGGGCGGTGCTTGATGCTGGATGTACTCTGACTTAGAGGTTCTTGGTTACTAGGGAAACCCTGAATGCTAGCATTTTTAAAGGAACAGGGTTCACTTTTCTGCCATTCCATTTCCTCTGAACTGCCTTCGTCATCACACATTCCCCCCCTTAAGATATTACGGGCTGGGGTGATTCTTTCATCACAGCACATAATTCTCGTAAAAGAACCATTGCTATCCTGTCCTTCATGCCTACCCTGGGTATTAATGGCTAGCTGGGCTAGTGCCACCCTTTCATGCCAGGGTCTTAGCAAATTGACACGATATACCTGTTTGCATCCCCTCCTATTCTGTAATAAATAGGTTACTGGGCCCACTTGTTCAATTACCCGGAATGGACCTCTCCATTGACCCTCAAATTTCGGGACTGCTCCCGCTACCATGACTATTACTTTTTCGCCAATAGCAAGCTGGCGTGGCTTGGTATTGCGATCATAATATGACTTCTGACGCTGTTGGTTCGCTTTCAAATTGCTTTCGGCTATTTGTGAGGTACGTGTCAAACGACCTCTCAAATCCTTAAGGAATTGGGGAACCTCCATTTCCTCCACCCCTGGCTCCACCCATTGCTATCTGAGAATATCCAGAATACCTCTGGGTCTCCGACCGTACATCAGCTCATACGGGGAAGTACCTAGGGATGCCTGCTTCCTCTCTCGGCATGCATACAAGGGGAAGGGAAGCATCGTGTCCCATTCGGCCATCTTCCCGTCCATCCCCCTTCTTAGCAAATTCTTCAGAGTCTGATTAGTTCTCTCCACTAATCCATTTGTTTGTGGGTGATAAGCCGCAGTCTTAACATGCTTGATGCCAAAGGCATCCCAGACTTGGGCTAAATAACGCAACATAAAATTGCTGCCGTGGTCCGTCAGGACTTCCCTTGGGAATCCGACCTCGCAAAATAGTTTTATTAATTCTGCCGCCACTGTGCGGGCAGAAATACTGCGCAGGGGCACCACCCAGGGGAATCTTGTCGCATGATCAACCATTACTAAAATATATTGGAATCCCCGCGGTGTTTTAATCATGGGGCCCACAATATCTACGGCTATCCTATGTATAGGCACTGAGACCACCGGAACTGGGATCATGGGCACTTCCACTGGCTTAACTGAGGTGACTCTCTGGCAGGCAGGGCAAGCCTCACAAAACCTAGTTGTCTCTTTGTAAACTCCTGGCCAGTAGAACCGGGCCAACACCTGGTCCAAGGTACCTTGGATACCCTTGTGTGCCCCTACAGGCTACAGGCTCATTATCATAAGATTCTACTTCCATCTCCTCTACAGATTCATTGCAGCAGTTCTCAGAGGGTACCTGGTCATAGAGCTTACTACTCTGCTTCTGCAACAGTTCATTTAATTTTTCTAGCAATAGTTTCTTCTGCTCTATTTCTTCAGAGACTTAGATTAGGGAATGCAGACAAGCTATTCTCTCTACTTTTACAGCTTAGCTGGCTAGCTGAGTTACTTCCTCCAGTAGGAACTAACTCCTTCAACTTTCTCTTATACAGGGACTCTGGAACATACACTTGCCTGAACTCTGGGCCTCTTAGTTGTTCCACTCCTTCCTGCTCAAAGCCATGCTGCCTTCTCTCATCAAACGCTTGCCTTCCTCGTGGCAATTTCCCAGTTAGTTGTGTCTGCCTTGGACCTGTTGCTCCTAGATCCCACAGCTCGTCTCTGCTCTTAGTTCCAGCTCTACTCGAGCCTACCAAGGCTCCTCTGCTGCTTTCCGGAGCTCCTCTCGAGACTCCTTTCCTTGCACTCATGCCTGTCCTCGTGCCTGTGTTTGTTTCTGTTCCTGTTCTAACTGACTGCTCAAACTCAGCAGTTTTAAACTGATCTTTCTTAGGGACCACACCCTTCTCCCAGCACATGTGGGAGCTGCTAGGATTCAACCTAGCTCTGATGTGCTGACGTGGGCGGGGCTTGATGCTGGATGTACTCTGACTTAGAGGTTCTTGGTTACTAGGGAAACCCTGAATGCTAGCATTTTTAAAGGAACAGGGTTCACTTTTCTGCCATTCCATTTCCTCTGAACTGCCTTCGTCATCACACATTCCCCCCCTTAAGATATTACGGGCTGGGGTGATTCTTTCATCACAGCACATAATTCTCGTAAAAGAACCATTGCTATCCTGTCCTTCATGCCTACCCTGGGTATTAATGGCTAGCTGGGCTAGTGCCACCCTTTCATGCCAGGGTCTTAGCAAATTGACACGATATACCTGTTTGCATCCCCTCCTATTCTGTAATAAATAGGTTACTGGGCCCACTTGTTCAATTACCCGGAATGGACCTCTCCATTGACCCTCAAATTTCGGGACTGCTCCCGCTACCATGACTATTACTTTTTCGCCAATAGCAAGCTGGCGCGGCTTGGTATTGCGATCATAATATGACTTCTGACGCTGTTGGTTCGCTTTCAAATTGCTTTCGGCTATTTGTGAGGTACGTGTCAAACGACCTCTCAAATCCTTAAGGAATTGGGGAACCTCCATTTCCTCCACCCCTGGCTCCACCCATTGCTATCTGAGAATATCCAGAATACCTCTGGGTCTCCGACCGTACATCAGCTCATACGGGGAAGTACCTAGGGATGCCTGCTTCCTCTCTCGGCATGCATACAAGGGGAAGGGAAGCACCGTGTCCCATTCGGCCATCTTCCCGTCCATCCCCCTTCTTAGCAAATTCTTCAGAGTCTGATTAGTTCTCTCCACTAATCCATTTGTTTGTGGGTGATAAGCCGCAGTCTTAACATGCTTGATGCCAAAGGCATCCCAGACTTGGGCTAAATAACGCAACATAAAATTGCTGCCGTGGTCCGTCAGGACTTCCCTTGGGAATCCGACCTCGCAAAATAGTTTTATTAATTCTGCCGCCACTGTGCGGGCAGAAATACTGCGCAGGGGCACCACCCAGGGGAATCTTGTCGCATGATCAACCATTACTAAAATATATTGGAATCCCCGCGGTGTTTTAATCATGGGGCCCACAATATCTACGGCTATCCTATGTATAGGCACTGAGACCACCGGAACTGGGATCATGGGCACTTCCACTGGCCTAACTGAGGTGACTCTCTGGCAGGCAGGGCAAGCCTCACAAAACCTAGTTGTCTCTTTGTAAACTCCTGGCCAGTAGAACCGGGCCAACACCTGGTCCAAGGTACCTTGGATACCCTTGTGTGCCCCTACAGGCTACAGGCTCATTATCATAAGATTCTACTTCCATCTCCTCTACAGATTCATTGCAGCAGTTCTCAGAGGGTACCTGGTCATAGAGCTTACTACTCTGCTTCTGCAACAGTTCATTTAATTTTTCTAGCAATAGTTTCTTCTGCTCTATTTCTTCAGAGACTTAGATTAGGGAATGCAGACAAGCTATTCTCTCTACTTTTACAGCTTAGCTGGCTAGCTGAGTTACTTCCTCCAGTAGGAACTAACTCCTTCAACTTTCTCTTATACAGGGACTCTGGAACATACACCTGCCTGAACTCTGGGCCTCTTAGTTGTTCCACTCCTTCCTGCTCAAAGCCATGCTGCCTTCTCTCATCAAACGCTTGCCTTCCTCGTGGCAATTTCCCAGTTAGTTGTGTCTGCCTTGGACCTGTTGCTCCTAGATCCCACAGCTCGTCTCTGCTCTTAGTTCCAGCTCTACTCGAGCCTACCAAGGCTCCTCTGCTGCTTTCCGGAGCTCCTCTCGAGACTCCTTTCCTTGCACTCATGCCTGTCCTCGTGCCTGTGTTTGTTTCTGTTCCTGTTCTAACTGACTGCTCAAACTCAGCAGTTTTAAAACTGATCTTTCTTAGGGACCACACCCTTCTCCCAGCACATGTGGGAGCTGCTAGGATTCAACCTAGCTCTGATGTGCTGATGTGGGCGGGGCTTGATGCTGGATGTACTCTGACTTAGAGGTTCTTGGTTACTAGGGAAACCCTGAATGCTAGCATTTTTAAAGGAACAGGGTTCACTTTTCTGCCATTCCATTTTCTCTGAACTGCCTTCGTCATCACACATTCCCACCCTTAAGATATTACGGGCTGTGGTGATTCTTTCATCACAGCACATAATTCTCGTAAAAGAACCATTGCTATCCTGTCCTTCATGCCTACCCTGGGTATTAATGGCTAGCTGGGCTAGTGCCACCCTTTCATGCCAGGGTCTTAGCAAATTGACACGATATACCTGTTTGCATCCCCTCCTATTCTGTAATAAATAGGTTACTGGGCCCACTTGTTCAATTACCCGGAATGGACCTCTCCATTGACCCTCAAATTTCGGGACTGCTCCCGCTACCATGACTATTACTTTTTCGCCAATAGCAAGCTGGCGCGGCTTGGTATTGCGATCATAATATGACTTCTGACGCTGTTGGTTCGCTTTCAAATTGCTTTCGGCTATTTGTGAGGTACGTGTCAAACGACCTCTCAAATCCTTAAGGAATTGGGGAACCTCCATTTCCTCCACCCCTGGCTCCACCCATTGCTATCTGAGAATATCCAGAATACCTCTGGGTCTCCGACCGTACATCAGCTCATACGGGGAAGTACCTAGGGATGCCTGCTTCCTCTCTCGGCATGCATACAAGGGGAAGGGAAGCATCGTGTCCCATTTGGCCATCTTCCCGTCCATCCCCCTTCTTAGCAAATTCTTCAGAGTCTGATTAGTTCTCTCCACTAATCCATTTGTTTGTGGGTGATAAGCTGCAGTCTTAACATGCTTGATGCCAAAGGCATCCCAGACTTGGGCTAAATAACGCAACATAAAATTGCTGCCGTGGTCCGTCAGGACTTCCCTTGGGAATCCGACCTCGCAAAATAGTTTTATTAATTCTGCCGCCACTGTGCGGGCAGAAATACTGCGCAGGGGCACCACCCAGGGGAATCTTGTCGCATGATCAACCATTACTAAAATATATTGGAATCCCCGCGGTGTTTTAATCATGGGGCCCACAATATCTACGGCTATCCTATGTATAGGCACTGAGACCACCGGAACTGGGATCATGGGCACTTCCACTGGCCTAACTGAGGTGACTCTCTGGCAGGCAGGGCAAGCCTCACAAAACCTAGTTGTCTCTTTGTAAACTCCTGGCCAGTAGAACCGGGCCAACACCTGGTCCAAGGTACCTTGGATACCCTTGTGTGCCCCTACAGGCTACAGGCTCATTATCATAAGATTCTACTTCCATCTCCTCTACAGATTCATTGCAGCAGTTCTCAGAGGGTACCTGGTCATAGAGCTTACTACTCTGCTTCTGCAACAGTTCATTTAATTTTTCTAGCAATAGTTTCTTCTGCTCTATTTCTTCAGAGACTTAGATTAGGGAATGCAGACAAGCTATTCTCTCTACTTTTACAGCTTAGCTGGCTAGCTGAGTTACTTCCTCCAGTAGGAACTAACTCCTTCAACTTTCTCTTATACAGGGACTCTGGAACATACACTTGCCTGAACTCTGGGCCTCTTAGTTGTTCCACTCCTTCCTGCTCAAAGCCATGCTGCCTTCTCTCATCAAACGCTTGCCTTCCTCGTGGCAATTTCCCAGTTAGTTGTGTCTGCCTTGGACCTGTTGCTCCTAGATCCCACAGCTCGTCTCTGCTCTTAGTTCCAGCTCTACTCGAGCCTACCAAGGCTCCTCTGCTGCTTTCCGGAGCTCCTCTCGAGACTCCTTTCCTTGCACTCATGCCTGTCCTCGTGCCTGTGTTTGTTTCTGTTCCTGTTCTAACTGACTGCTCAAACTCAGCAGTTTTAAACTGATCTTTCTTAGGGACCACACCCTTCTCCCAGCACATGTGGGAGCTGCTAGGATTCAACCTAGCTCTGATGTGCTGACGTGGGCGGGGCTTGATGCTGGATGTACTCTGACTTAGAGGTTCTTGGTTACTAGGGAAACCCTGAATGCTAGCATTTTTAAAGGAACAGGGTTCACTTTTCTGCCATTCCATTTCCTCTGAACTGCCTTCGTCATCACACATTCCCCCCCTTAAGATATTACGGGCTGGGGTGATTCTTTCATCACAGCACATAATTCTCGTAAAAGAACCATTGCTATCCTGTCCTTCATGCCTACCCTGGGTATTAATGGCTAGCTGGGCTAGTGCCACCCTTTCATGCCAGGGTCTTAGCAAATTGACACGATATACCTGTTTGCATCCCCTCCTATTCTGTAATAAATAGGTTACTGGGCCCACTTGTTCAATTACCCGGAATGGACCTCTCCATTGACCCTCAAATTTCGGGACTGCTCCCGCTACCATGACTATTACTTTTTCGCCAATAGCAAGCTGGCGCGGCTTGGTATTGCGATCATAATATGACTTCTGACGCTGTTGGTTCGCTTTCAAATTGCTTTCGGCTATTTGTGAGGTACGTGTCAAACGACCTCTCAAATCCTTAAGGAATTGGGGAACCTCCATTTCCTCCACCCCTGGCTCCACCCATTGCTATCTGAGAATATCCAGAATACCTCTGGGTCTCCGACCGTACATCAGCTCATACGGGGAAGTACCTAGGGATGCCTGCTTCCTCTCTCGGCATGCATACAAGGGGAAGGGAAGCATCGTGTTCCATTGGGCCATCTTCCCGTCCATCCCCTTCTTAGCAAATTCTTCAGAGTCTGATTAGTTCTCTCCACTAATCCATTTGTTTGTGGGTGATAAGCCGCAGTCTTAACATGCTTGATGCCAAAGGCATCCCAGACTTGGGCTAAATAACGCAACATAAAATTGCTGCCGTGGTCCGTCAGGACTTCCCTTGGGAATCCGACCTCGCAAAATAGTTTTATTAATTCTGCCGCCACTGTGCGGGCAGAAATACTGCGCAGGGGCACCACCCAGGGGAATCTTGTCGCATGATCAACCATTACTAAAATATATTGGAATCCCCGCGGTGTTTTTAATCATGGGGCCCACAATATCTATGGCTATCCTATGTATAGGCACTGAGACCACCGGAACTGGGATCATGGGCACTTCCACTGGCCTAACTGAGGTGACTCTCTGGCAGGCAGGGCAAGCCTCACAAAACCTAGTTGTCTCTTTGTAAACTCCTGGCCAGTAGAACCGGGCCAACACCTGGTCCAAGGTACCTTGGATACCCTTGTGTGCCCCTACAGGCTACAGGCTCATTATCATAAGATTCTACTTCCATCTCCTCTACAGATTCATTGCAGCAGTTCTCAGAGGGTACCTGGTCATAGAGCTTACTACTCTGCTTCTGCAACAGTTCATTTAATTTTCTAGCAATAGTTTCTTCTGCTCTATTTCTTCAGAGACTTAGATTAGGGAATGCAGACAAGCTATTCTCTCTACTTTTACAGCTTAGCTGGCTAGCTGAGTTACTTCCTCCAGTAGGAACTAACTCCTTCAACTTTCTCTTATACAGGGACTCTGGAACATACACTTGCCTGAACTCTGGGCCTCTTAGTTGTTCCACTCCTTCCTGCTCAAAGCCATGCTGCCTTCTCTCATCAAACGCTTGCCTTCCTCGTGGCAATTTCCCAGTTAGTTGTGTCTGCCTTGGACCTGTTGCTCCTAGATCCCACAGCTCGTCTCTGCTCTTAGTTCCAGCTCTACTCGAGCCTACCAAGGCTCCTCTGCTGCTTTCCGGAGCTCCTCTCGAGACTCCTTTCCTTGCACTCATGCCTGTCCTCGTGCCTGTGTTTGTTTCTGTTCCTGTTCTAACTGACTGCTCAAACTCAGCAGTTTTAAACTGATCTTTCTTAGGGACCACACTTTTCTCCCAGCACATGTGGGAGCTGCTAGGATTCAACCTAGCTCTGATGTGCTGACGTGGGCGGGGCTTGATGCTGGATGTACTCTGACTTAGAGGTTCTTGGTTACTAGGGAAACCCTGAATGCTAGCATTTTTAAAGGAACAGGGTTCACTTTTCTGCCATTCCATTTCCTCTGAACTGCCTTCGTCATCACACATTCCCCCCCCTTAAGATATTACGGGCTGGGGTGATTCTTTCATCACAGCACATAATTCTCGTAAAAGAACCATTGCTATCCTGTCCTTCATGCCTACCCTGGGTATTAATGGCTAGCTGGGCTAGTGCCACCCTTTCATGCCAGGGTCTTAGCAAATTGACACGATATACCTGTTTGCATCCCCTCCTATTCTGTAATAAATAGGTTACTGGGCCCACTTGTTCAATTACCCGGAATGGACCTCTCCATTGACCCTCAAATTTCGGGACTGCTCCCGCTACCATGACTATTACTTTTTCGCCAATAGCAAGCTGGCGCGGCTTGGTATTGCGATCATAATATGACTTCTGACGCTGTTGGTTCGCTTTCAAATTGCTTTCGGCTATTTGTGAGGTACGTGTCAAACGACCTCTCAAATCCTTAAGGAATTGGGGAACCTCCATTTCCTCCACCCCTGGCTCCACCCATTGCTATCTGAGAATATCCAGAATACCTCTGGGTCTCCGACCGTACATCAGCTCATACGGGGAAGTACCTAGGGATGCCTGCTTCCTCTCTCGGCATGCATACAAGGGGAAGGGAAGCATCGTGTCCCATTCGGCCATCTTCCCGTCCATCCCCCTTCTTAGCAAATTCTTCAGAGTCTGATTAGTTCTCTCCACTAATCCATTTGTTGTGGGTGATAAGCCGCAGTCTTAACATGCTTGATGCCAAAGGCATCCCAGACTTGGGCTAAATAAATAACGCAACATAAAATTGCTGCCGTGGTCCGTCAGGACTTCCCTTGGGAATCCGACCTCGCAAAATAGTTTTATTAATTCTGCCGCCACTGTGCGGGCAGAAATACTGCGCAGGGGCACCACCCAGGGGAATCTTGTCGCATGATCAACCATTACTAAAATATATTGGAATCCCCGCGGTGTTTTAATCATGGGGCCCACAATATCTATGGCTATCCTATGTATAGGCACTGAGACCACCGGAACTGGGATCATGGGCACTTCCACTGGCCTAACTGAGGTGACTCTCTGGCAGGCAGGGCAAGCCTCACAAAACCTAGTTGTCTCTTTGTAAACTCCTGGCCAGTAGAACCGGGCCAACACCTGGTCCAAGGTACCTTGGATACCCTTGTGTGCCCCTACAGGCTACAGGCTCATTATCATAAGATTCTACTTCCATCTCCTCTACAGATTCATTGCAGCAGTTCTCAGAGGGTACCTGGTCATAGAGCTTACTACTCTGCTTCTGCAACAGTTCATTTAATTTTTCTAGCAATAGTTTCTTCTGCTCTATTTCTTCAGAGACTTAGATTAGGGAATGCAGACAAGCTATTCTCTCTACTTTTACAGCTTAGCTGGCTAGCTGAGTTACTTCCTCCAGTAGGAACTAACTCCTTCAACTTTCTCTTATACAGGGACTCTGGAACATACACTTGCCTGAACTCTGGGCCTCTTAGTTGTTCCACTCCTTCCTGCTCAAAGCCATGCTGCCTTCTCTCATCAAACGCTTGCCTTCCTCATGGCAATTTCCCAGTTAGCTGTGTGTGCCTTGGACCTGTTGCTCCTAGATCCCACAGCTCGTCTCTGCTCTTAATTCCAGCTCTACTTGAGCCTCCCAAGGCTCCTCTGCTGCTTTCCGGAGCTCCTCTCGAGACTCCTTTCCTTGCACTCGTGCCTGTCCTCGTGCCTGTGTTTGTTTCTGTTCCTGTTCTAACTGACTGCTCAAACTCAGCAGTTTTAAACTGATCTTTCTTAGGGACCACACCCTTCTCCCAGCACACGTGGGAGCTGCTAGGATTCAACCTAGCTCTGACGTGCTGATGTGGGCGGGGCTTGATGCTGGCTGTACTCTGACTCAGAGGTTCTTGGTTACTAGGGAAACCCTGAATGCTAGCATTTTTAAAGGAACAGGGTTCACTTTTCTGCCATTCCATTTCCTCTGAACTGCCTTCGTCATCACAATACCTACAATTTTCTACTGTTCTGTGTGAAATGTTATCCTGTTCAAAAGTTGTATCCTGTTCTATGTAAACTGTTGTTGAGTTCCTTTTAAACCGCTCCTGATCTCTGGAAGGGGCGGTATAGAAAAAGTAACAAATAAATAAATAAAAAATAAAAATGAGGGGCCTTGTCAAAGGCTTTCTGCATTGCAACAGTGGTAGCTGGTACATAGGTGTTACAGCAAGACACTTGACAAAGATGTGGGATCACCCTGTTGAGCCAGTCTTCATTCCATGAGCAGAGCCTGTGTTAACTCATCATGGGTTGTAGCATACAGTTGCCTCAATTCTGGTCATTGACAGTTTGACAGAACACATGGGCCCTGATTGTAAATGTACTCTGTGCAGTGACCAGTGAGTGGCTGCTTTCAACCCTTGGCAGGCAATATGCATGTCACTGTTCACATTCATGATTTCCTGTGCATTTGGCTGATCCTGTCAGACATCCCATACAAGCATTTGAGTTGAGTCATCCCATACTGACGGCATTTGGCCATGTTGCCACTTTCAGATATCTCCCTTATCCTGCTTTAAGATGACCACCTTTTTCAGGCATTAAGGTGCACAATTGGTACCTTAATACCTGGCGTCCTCTTAGCGCCTGATAAGTGGTGTCTTGTTCCTTTAACACCAGTACGCCTACTCCCCGTACCTCCTTTATTGTACACAAACACCCTTAATGCTGCCTTTTATGCTCATAATCCGGTGCTCCCATACCACTCTTTAGTAAACACATACCCCTTAGTATCTTATTACAAGCTTTTTACAGATTAGAGTCAGCTGTGATTTCTAAAATTGAATTACAGCATAAAACTGTTGGAGGATAGAATTCAAAAGGTAGAAAATAGAATTTCCTCCTTGAAATCTACTGCTGCCTCTGTTCCAAAGGCCTGTACTACAGCTCTTAAATCAGAGGCTGCTGCAGCAAACATCACTGAAAGCATCCCTAACATCCCTAAAGTTTCAAATGTAGTTCCACAAACATGTATAGGAGTTACTTAAAAATCCATGAGACTGCTTTACCAACATTACATATCATCTTCCAGCTAATAAGGTCTCGAGTATTAGGAAGGAGAATAGATATAGGGATTTTTAAGAAATCCGAGAATGGAAATATTAGTTTGGAAACGTCCTCATTTCTGTTGCCTCAAAATCCAGAATTTGCTGTTTCATTGGTTAACTTTCCTGCTGGACTACATCAGAATTTGATATTCAAGATAATTTTTTCTAAACGAGATGGGAAATTTCTTGGTCAAATTACAAGAACTTACCCAGATATAACTTGGGAAACAGAAAGTTGTAGAAAGAAATTTTTGTCTTTAGTCTTGTTTTTTCTCCATTATCCATGTAAATTTATTGTGATTTATAATCGGAAAGATTTAGTTATTTTTGAGCTAGAATATTTGAGTTCCTGTCATCTCAACTTAAGGAGCATATTTTAGAGAAGCCAGATTCTAAAATATCTTTGGACTTATGAGATATTTGTAGCGTCGGTTTTATGGCAGGTTGAGTCCTACTTATTTTTTTCATACAGACTAATTTATTATAATTTGTTCAGTTTGCTTATTTTCTTCGATCCCTTCTAGTAGGCCTTACTATGATAATGTATGTAATGAAAAGGAAGGACACTATAGGCAATGGGGTCATTTTAAAAGTCTTGTGATCTGGATGTCTGAAGATGTGCACATGCATGTCCAAATCAAGGCAACATCTCTGGAGCCATTTTACAAATGGCTTTTAAAGACATCACCAGTGTGGGGATCTCCAAGTAAGAAGGGGGTGTGGCAAAGGCATGTCTGGAGAGGGGCAATGGACTTGCATGTCCCCTTTTGATTTCAGAAAAGGCCAGGCCACCTACAGGCACGATACGCATCAGGAAAGTGCTTGTTTGGACCTTAAAACATCCTGTCAGCATAGAATTAACCGACTAGCTTGCAATCACAAAGGTCCACAATAGGATCTGAACCCTAGCTACATAGCTCCTAACCCACTACTCTTAACGTTATGGGAGTCATTCCGAGCCATGAATATTGGGGATGTATGCCCTGCCTGGATGCACATCCCCGCTATTCATCCCCCTTGCTGTCCCCGTACAAGGCTCCCTGTACGAACAGCGAAGTTGTATGAGGAGTCTTAGACTGGGACAGGAGGGCGGATGGAAGGAAGAGCAAGCATGGTGCATGAGCGGGCCATCACCTTGGACATACAGGGCCAATTCTGAGGTCGACCTTGTACATCTGTGGTATGCTGGTTAGATGGGGGGGAATTAGTCTACCTCAGAGGCGGAATAAGTCCCCCTGGACGCAGGGTAGCAGCAACGGCCAGCAGCAGCAAAGCAGGGAGGCATGCAGGAGGTTCCCCAAAGCTGGACCTGGCCATCGTGGGCTGGATCGGGGGTCTGGCTGTGGGAAAAGGACATTTTCGGCAGCGGCTGGCAGTTGTGGCTCCATAATAGAGCAATGGTGCCATGGCAACGAGACGCCATGGCACTGCGGCTCCATTGCAGAGCCAGGCAGAGTTTGACATGGATGTGGCTGGACATACGACCCTTTAGAATCAGGGCCTGGCCTACACATACAAGCCGGCAGACCCGATTCTGATTCCGCTGGGACTAGATGCCCCCCGCAGGATCAGAATTGGGTCTACTGTTGTATGTCCCAATTCTGAGGGGCCATACAGGGGCTGGACATCCAGTAGGGAATAATCCTCCATGCTATTAGACATCCCCATTCTGAGATACTAGTCTTGGGATGTATCCATAGATGTCCATATCGGGTACATTCACATTTGTGAAATCATGCCTGCTTTTTTCTCAGATGTTTTGGCTTTGATGTCCCAGATTGCACTTGGACATCCTTTATAAAATGTGCTTTCAATGTCTCAGCCATGTGACTCCTTTGAAAATATGTAGGTATCCTTGGAAAAGTACAGACTCTCGGTTCACAGAGGAGATCACAAAAGCCAAACATATACTGAGACATGCTAATAAAAAATGGAGAAAGCAATTCTCTTTTGAAACTAGACATCTTAATTCACTATTGCTAACACAGAAAAGTAATGATAAGGCTTAAAACCACTTTTGTCACCCAGAAAATTCATACTGCTATAAATCAATCAGATGGGTTGTTGCAAACTATGAAACTCTTGCTTTCCAATTCACTGTCTAATTTTTCAGATAATTTTTGTTGATTCTCTAAAGGGTTTGTTTACTAAGCAACGCTAGTGGCTGCTGTGCGAAATGGGAGCCACGGCCCCGTTTTATTCAATGGGGCCATGGCTCCGCTTTCACACGGAAGCTGCTAGCGCCGCTTAGTAAACGGACCCTTAAGATTACAAAACATCATGATTTTCTTGTAGCAGATATTTCTAAAGTGAGGTATGATTGAATGGGATGAGCATCTCTAGTAAATTAATCTGATGTTATGAAGTTGTTTTCTCATATGAAAAATATGGTTTGTTTGCTAGATGCATATTCCACTAAGTTTGTAAAGGCAGCAATTGATTCTGTGGGAGATGTTTTGACTTGTAATGTCAATATTTCTTTAGCGGAGAATTGTGTTCCTTAAAAAAGCTGTCATTTATCTCATGCTAAAAAATCTTTTATCCACATGACTTAAGTAATTTTCATCCAATTCCAAATGTACCTATCTTTGGAAAGGCACTTGAACAATTTGTGTGTTTGCAATTACAAGATGTTTTTGATGACCATAATATTTCTGATTCATATCCGTATAGATTCTAGAGAAAATGCAATGCAAAAACTATGTTAGTGTGTACATTTTATTTGCATTTGCTTATGCCTTTCTCTGATTGCTCAAGGTGAGCTATATTTGGATACAGTAAGCATTTTCCTATCCCCAGAGTGTCGATGATCCTTTTACCAACTTGTAACATTAACATGTGCTTATATACTATTTTACCTCAGGAAAAAATACCACGTACCAGTATCGTGGGTTAGTAAATCACTGGTAATTTTTTAATGCTTTTGTGGTGGGAATGTTGCGCATTCCCAGATATAGCAATGCACCATAGTGGGCACTACATTTGTAAGTGCTGTTTTATTAATCAAAAGCCCCTATCCTTCAGTGAAATCATTAGTGGGGAAATGGTGAGGGACATGTCCCTCCACATCCCCCACCCCACATGATACAGGAAGTTAAAGTTAAAATATTACTCTCAAGTGTTGTCCCTTTGTTAAAAAATTATAGAGCACCCCTATCACCAATCTTCCATCCCTCTTGCCCTGCTCTCTACCAACTCCCCTTGAGGGACTAGTGGGAGCCAAAGTGATTCCTGGTTGCTTCTGCCTCTTCCCTAATGATAATATCTTGTTAATATTGTTAGACTTGACTTCTAGATCCACAATTCAAGGATCTAGAGGTAGGCATCTTACCATTTGATCTTACCCTAAAACTACTTTCTTTAAGAAAGGATGTAAACCCACTGAAAACCTCCTAATCCCAGTTTCCTACATCTAGCAAACAAAAGTTTAAAATCATCAGATCCAAAGTTGATGACAGATATAAGGTATAATAGCCATGAGTAGTGACTCTGTATATGATCCTCTGTAGAACCCTGCTTGATTAGCATGGAATGCATCCACGTCTTCTAAAAACTCACCATTTTGACAAACCACTTCCTTTTCTATGATCTTGGCTTAAGAAGGTAAGTTAAAAATTGTTTGGAAGTCTGCCCAGTGCTTAGTATACTATACACATTAACCTCTGGCTACATAGAAAAGAGGGATTCTAGTCCATGCGATATAGACTTAGGGGGGATATTCAAAGGCATTGACACGGTTTGCAGACCTGAAAACGATGCAAATGCTGCTGAATAGGATATTCAGCTGCACTAACACAGATAGTACCACAGGTGCCGCCCAATACTATGCAGTATCAGGGCACATCATGGGTGGTCCAGGGCAGAGAGGAGGCAGCACCCACCACTAATCAGGTAGCAGCGATATTGAGCCGCTGCCCAGTTAGTTTATGTGGGTAAAGTTGGGCCAGTCTTTGCCGTGCCTGACTTTATCCACAGGTACCTAAATGGGCAGCGGCTCAATATCGCTGCTACCTGATTAGTGGTGGGTGCTGCCTCCTCTCTGCCCTGGACCACCCATGATGTGCCCTGATACTGCATAGTATTGGGCGGCATCTGCGGATATACAGTGGTACTATCTGTGTTAGTGCAGCTGAATATCCTATTCAGCAGCATTTACATCATTTTCAGGTCTGCAAACCGTGTCAATGCCTTTGAATATCCCCCCTAAGTCTATATCGCATGGACTAGAATCCCTCTTTTCTATGTAGCCAGAGGTTAATGTGTTGTAAAATTCCACTAGTATTTTAAGGTAACTAATAAATCACTTAAGTGGATAAAGCACACTTAGGTAGATTAATGTTATTTATAACCACATAAAGGCTGGCCAAGCCTTTGAAATTTTATTCCATAATACATATAATGCATTGAAATAAAGCTCTCTAAACATGCACATATACGTACATATAAAAGTTGATATGGATGCTACCCAAATACCTGTTTTGTTATTAATTTTATGGACCAGATAAATCATTTTGAGCTGTACATGTCTTTATACAGACAAATGATATGCATCATACATGTACATTAGTTTTTCCACAAACTGGAAAATCAACAAAAATCAATATTTTTAGTTCATCCCAGGCCAACTAGCTAATTGTGCATGCTTGGAAAAACATCCTAAATCATCATTCATTAACTTCATTTTTGTTGGCTGCATAGGCACTGCCAGACATACATGAACTAGTCTGAGGGGGGTGGGGGAAAGGTCATAAGGGGCAGGACCATACTGAGCCCTGTGCGAACGGTGCGGCCACACAGGACGCAAAGACTTAAAGGGCACATTTTGGCTCTCTGCCGTTGACTGCCACTGCCACTTTTTCGGTGGCAGGCAGCAGCAGAGAGATGAAATGCGCCCCTTAAATCTTCGGGCCGGCACACTAAGCAGGTCTGGTCTCTCCGGAAGGGACCAGACCTGCTTAGCGTGCCGGCGACTTGCAGATCGGGTGCACGCCCCCCTTCCCACACCCCCATAAAGTGTCTAAATGGAAGTGCGGGAGGGGGGGTGGTGCGCACCTGATGTGCAAGTTGCACAGGGCACATTTCAGTCTCGGTACAGCCCTGATAAGGGGTCACTGGCAGCCATTATGAAGCACTTGAGTCAGCCAGAGAGATGTGTTAACTGAGTTATGTAAATCCTATGGGTGATGAGGTCACAGCAGGGATGAAAGCCAAGCTCAAGCCCCAGAGAAACCTAGAAACAGAGATATCTGATGGCAGATACAGACCATAGGGCCTATCTAGTCTGCCCTTCCACACCAATTACTACAGTCCCTTTTTTCCTTTAGAGATCTCCTCTGTTTGCCCCATGTTTTCTTGAATTCAGATACTGTTTAAAGGAGATCTCTAAACAGAGTAGCCTAGTGGTTGGGACAAGGTACTTCAGGCCGGAAGGTCGGGGGTTCAAATCCCACTAGAGGACAGCAACCTTGGGCCGGAAGGAATGGGGTTTCTAGTCCCACAGATGCTCCTTGTGGTCTTGGGCAAGCCACTTAACTCTCCACTGCCCATGTTCCCTGTAAGTATTAGTGTATGTGTCTCATATCCCCGCGTGTTAAATGTATCCCCCAATTGTGTTGTGACCGCTTTGATTGAAGGATAAGACGGTATACAAAACTGTCTAAATAAATAAAAAATAAATAAAATACTTCCACTGTGAGACTATTCCACACATCTACCACTCTTTCCATAAAGAAATATTTTTGCATAGTACTCCTGAGTATATCTCCTTTTACCTTCATCCTGTACCCCCTTGTTGTTCTCTTTCAATTGAAAGATGCTATCCCCCCTGTGCATTTATGCCACAGAGGTATTTAAACTTCACTGTCATATCTCCCCTCTCCTGTCTTTCCTCCAAAGTATGCATATTTAGATCTTTAGGTATGTCCCCATATGCCTAATGATGAAGTTCACTGAGTATTTTGATAGCCACCCTCTGCACTGACTCCATCCTATTTATATCCTTTTGAAGGTGTGGTCTCCAGAATTTCACACGATACTCCAAATGAGGTTGCATAAAAGATTTATACAGAGGTACTATCACGTCCTTCTTTCTGCTGGCCATTACTCTATCTATGCATCCAAGCATCCTTCTGGCCTTAGCTTTTTCTAAATGTTTAGCCACTTTAAGATCATCAGACACAATCATGCCCAGGCCCCACTTTTCTTTCATTGACAGAAATACTTTACCCCCTATATTGGACCATTCCCTTGGATTTTTGCAGCCCAAATGCATGACCCTGCATTTTTTTAGTATTAAATATTAGCTGACAAATTCTTGACCATTTTTCAAGTCTCACTAGATCCTTGCTTATGTTTACTCCTTCCTGGGTGTCTACTTTATTGCAGATTTTGGTGTCATCTTCAAAGAGGCAAACTTTATCTGACAGTCCGACTGCAATATCGCTAACAAAAATGCTAAAAAGAATAGAACCAAGAACAAATCCCTGTGGCATACACAGGTATCCTTCTCCTCAGAGAGTGCTCCATCTATCTGTACCCTTTGAGACATGTTTCACAATGGGACATCCAAGTGCAATCTGGGTCGGCAAAGCCGGAACATCTGAAAAAAAAAAGCAGGCACATACAAGTTCAGGTATAATTTTGGAAATTTGGACATACCCAAGATGCACAAATATTAAATGTCCATATAGATGTCCCCAGGAGAGCATTTCACAATCAAGTTGTCTAATAGCATAATGGCTAGAGTAGTAGCTTGAGAGCAGAGTGGTTGGGGTTTAAATCCCAGTGTGGTCCTTTGTGATCTGAGGGGTATGTTTACTAAACAGTGATAGAAACATGATGACAGAAAAATACCACATGGCCTATCTAGTCTGTCCTTCCATAACAACAACTACAACAGTCCACTTTTTACCTTTAGAGATCCTCTGTGTTGGTCCCATGCTTTTTTGAATTCAGTTACTGTCCTCATCTCTACCACCTCCACTGGGAGACTATTCCATGGATCCACTACTCTTTCCGTAAAGAAATATTTCCGCATATCACTCCTGAATCTATCTCCCTTCACCCTCATCCCATGTCCCCTCGTAGCAGAACTTGCTTTCAATTGAAAGAGGCTCTCTCCCTGAACATTTATGCCATGGAGGTATTTAAACATCTCAATCATATCACCTCTATCCCGCCTTTCCTCTAAGGTGTACATATTAAGATCCTTAAGTCTGTCCTTATATGCTTTATAATGAAGCCCACTAATCATTTTAGTATCCACCCTATGCACCGACTCCACCCTGTTCACATCCTTTTGAAGGTGCGGTCTCCAGAATTGCACACAATACTCCAAATGAGGTCGCACCAAAGACTTATACAGAGGCATTATCACCTCTTTTTTTCTGCTATCCATTCCTCTCCGTATGCACCCAAGCATCCTTCTAGCTTTTGCCGTCGCCTTTTCTACCTGTTTAGCTCCTTTAAGATCATCAGACACAACCACGCCTAGGTCCCGCTCTTCTTTAGTGGACAAAAGTACTTCACCTCCTATACTGTATTGCTCCCTTGGATTGCTGCAGCCCAAATGCATGACCTTACATTTTTTAACATTAAATCCCAGCTGCCAAATTCTAGACCATTCTTCAAGCTTAGCTAGATCCCTTCTCAT
Organism: Ichthyophis bannanicus; assembly: GCA_033557465.1. Lineage (NCBI taxonomy): Eukaryota > Metazoa > Chordata > Amphibia > Gymnophiona > Ichthyophiidae > Ichthyophis > Ichthyophis bannanicus. The sequence goes on along the minus strand of CM066035.1, from coordinate 154,006,759 downwards.
GTTATCTACACCTTCCTGGGTGTCTACTCTATTGCAGATTTTAGTATCATCCGCAAAGAGGCAAACCTTACCCGACAGCCCTTCCGCTATATCACTAACAAAGATGTTAAAAATAATCGGACCAAGGACAGATCCCTGGGGCACACCACTGGTAACATCCTTCTCCTCAGAGCGAGCTCCATTTACTTGTACTCTTTGTCGCCTCCCACCCAACCAATTTCTAACCCAAGCAGTAACTTTAGGGTCCATCCCTAGGGTGCTCAGTTTGTTTATAAGTCACCTGTGAGGAACAGTGTCAAAGGCTTTACTGAAATCTAAATACACCACATCTAGAGCTCTCCCTCGGTCCAACTCCCTGGTCACCCAGTCAAAGAAATCAATCAGATTTGTCTGACAAGACCTGCCTCTGGTGAATCCATGCTGCCTCGGATCCTGTAATCCGCTGGACTCCAGAAACCTCACTATTTTCTATTTCAGCAGTGTTTCCAATAATTTACTCACCACCGAAGTTAAACTAACCGGCCTGTAGATTTCAACCACATCCTTATTTCCGCTTTTGTGTAAAGGCACCACATGAGCCTCTCTCCAGTCCTTTGGCACCACTCCCGACTCCAATGAGGCATTGAAAAGGTCAGTCAGTGGAGCTGTTAGAACGTCCCCAAGTTCCCTCAGTATTCTAGGGTGTATCCCATCCGGTCCCATTGCTTTGTCTACTTTAAGTTGAGCTAGTTTCTCACGAACACAGTCTTCTGAAAATTGAACACAGAACAAAAATATTTGTTAAGCAATTCCGCTTTATCCTTATCAGCTTCTACATATTCTCCCCCTGCACCCTTGAGTCTGACAATACCACTCTTGCCCTTCCTCTTCTCACTAATATATCTGAAAAATGTCTTATCCCCCCATTTTATTGCATTGACTATTTCCTCCTCCTTTTGAATCTTTGCCTTCTTGACTACTTTGCTAGCTTCTCTAAGTTTTTCCAAATACAGATGCCTGTCTTCCTCTCTCTGTGATCTCTTGTATTTCATGAAAGCCTCCCTCTTTCTCTTCACTTTTTCAGCTACTTCCTTAGAAAACCATAGCGGTCTCCTGTTCCTTTTGCCTTTATTTACCATTTTAACAAAAAGGTTGGTTGCCCTTAAAATATCCCCTTTCAGTTTTGCCCACTGTTTTTCTACATCCCCCATCTGTTCCCAACCCACTAACTACTCCCTGAGGTATTGGCCCATCTTCGCAAAGTTAGTCTTCCAAAAGTCTAAGATCCTCACCTTGGAATGGATTCTAACAGCCCTAGTCCTAATACTGAACCACACCATCTAGTGATCACTGGATGCAAAATGATCTCCCACTACAACATCAGAAACACTTTCACCATTGGTAAGCACCAAGACCATTATGGTCCTTTCACATGTGGGGTCTGTTACCAATTGCCTGAATAGTTCTCCCTGTAGAGAATCCAGGATCTCCTTACTTCTAGATGATACACCATAAACATGTGCAGTCCCTAGAGCAGAGGTTCCCAACTTCAGTCCTGGAGGGCGAAATACCCTTCAGGATTTCATGTTGTCCCTAATACTTATGCATGTGATGCATTGTTATGCAGTGCACCCATTGTATGCAAATGTATCTCATGCATATTCATTACGGACAGCCTGAAAACTTGAATCGTGGTTGGCCCACCAGGACCAGAGTCGAGAACCTCTGCTCTAGAGCATCGGCCAACAGGGGCACAAACACCCATATCCACAGGCTCCTGTATCCAAAGCCTCATGGAGAGTGCAGAGCAGCAGCTACCAATACTAGCACCTGCATACCTTAGCAATGCTTGCACTGTGCCCAGGACTGGTGTGGCGGCCAGGGTTGCCAACCACCTCTATCTTTGCACAATGCTGAAATAGGTGTAGGAGTGTGCGTATGTCTATCCAGTGTTTTGTGGCTGCCTACACCTTACTGAGCCCACAATGCTTGCACTGTTTCCATGTTACCCTGCCAATGTGCATAATGAGGAGAAAGGTATTGTGGGTATGGCATGGACACAGCGGTCTGGACAGGATGCATCTGCACAGGGCATAGGGCAATGGCTGGGACATTGTAGTGCCCGACTACCTCCTGCATGGATAGGGTGGCCACAGCATGTCATGCTGGGAAGTCACTCTCACCTTGACTGAGCAGTGACCATGGCATGGCTAGGTTCCCACATAGTGCTATACAGGGTTTCTCTCACGTGATATCTATGAGTTCCCTTTTCTGGGGCCTCATCACTGATGTGTGTGTGTGTGTGTGTGTGTTTACATCCCACTTTTAGGTGCACACAGTTTCTCCAGGAATATGCGCTATGTAGTTGCTGGCAGACTGTCTGCAGTTAGCATGTGTATGGTTGGCACACCTTGCAGAGTGCAGCGGGTGGAGACTGACTGTGCTCTCTGCTGGTGAGTGTCAGATTATGGTGGGTGGAAGCTGAGCTTTTCCAGGCCTACTGCCTGTTTTCCAGTGCCCTATGTGATATGTACAGATCTGCATTGACTGCCCTGGAGGGTGACTTTTCCCCAGCAGTACTGGGGTTGATGATCCCCTCTACTGCCACCATTGCAGAGATGTAGAATGTGGATCTGTTGGTGGGAGATCCTGTCCCCCACCCTGACCCAGTGAGGGTGGGTTGGATGGTGCTACATAATCCGCTTTTGGGTTGAAACACCACCCTTCTCCTATGACATATGACCATGGCAACCACACAGGACATGCACTATTCTGGGTGCATTATAGTCCAGAAGGGCTAGACATGACTGGGAAATACAGATGGACACAGGTGTATCTGCAAGGACTACCTGTCACACACTGGCACTGATGGGGACCTGCAGCACAGTCCAACTCAACCAAGCCAGGTGCTGCAGACCTGGTGCTGGGCGCCCCACCTCCCCCTCAGGGTGAGCACAGGAACCGCACAATGTCAGTTTGTAGCTACTCTGTGCCAGTAACACACATGGTCAGTTCCTCCTACCAGGCTGGGATGCCGTAGAGGCGCATACCCCATCTTGTGATCAGATGTAGACTGCTGATCTGCATGTGCAGTGCATCATGGGTATGGGTGGGTTTGCCCTATCCTGCTAACCACAGCAGACAGTTTGTGCGGTGACCTGCAGTCTTTCTGTAGCCAGCCGGTGCTATGTTAGAAGCTACAGAGATGTAGTCCACTGGTTACTACTATAACTGTGGAGGCAGAGATCATGGGTTCTGTCCCACAGGGGTGTTATTTAATAAGGCTGTCTGCTGCTTTTCCTTTTAATTTAAATCTGTGCTGCCAGCAAAAACACCCTCACAGTGCTGTAACCTAAGGTGCCTCATCAGGTGCCCTATAAAGCGCCCTATAGGGCACATTAAAAGGTGCCTTGGCGGACAGGGAACATTATAAAGTGCCCTATGGAGCGCCTTATAGGGTGCCTTATGAGGCACCTTAGGTTGTGGCACTGTGCTGGTGTTTTTGCTGGTAGCACAGATTTAAATTAAAAGGAAATGCCTCAGACAGCCTTATTAAATAACACCACTGCAGGATCAAACCATGACCTTTGTCTCTGCAGTCACTGCAGTAACCAGTGGGCTACATCTTTATAGCTTCTAACACAGTGCTGGCATGAACTTAATGTTAATGTTCGTTAACGAGTCAAGGCGCCCTCTATCGTACGATACAGATTCCTTGCTACCTTCCCTCCAGAATGCCCACTACCTTATATGGCATTCCTCACATTAACGCTGCAACTAGCGCAGGTAACATTAGGACGGTTTAGTAAACATACCCTGAGGCTGTTGTTGTTAAGTGCCATCAAGTCGGTGTCAACTCATTGCAGCCCTCTGGATAGTTGTCCTAAATTGTGTTCAGTCTTCAGTCAGTCGGCTCATTGTTGACAGACTGGTACCCGTAGCTGCTGTCATTGTATCGATCCATCTCATTGCTGGTCTTCCTCTTTTGCATTGACCTTCTATCTTGCCAAGCATGATGTCTTTCTCTAATGATCTCTCTCTTTGCATGAAGTATCCAAAGTATGAAAGTCAAAGTCTTGCCATCTGAACTTCTAGAGAAAGCTTAGGTTTGTTCTCCTCTTTTACTGACTGGTTTGTTTTTCAGGCAGTCCATGGTATACGCAGTATTTGCCACCAGCACCATAATTCAAAGGCATCAATTTTCCTCCTGTCTATCTTTTTCACTGTCCAGCTCAAATCCATATAATGTTGTTGAAAATAACATGGCTTGAATGAGTCATATCTTTGTATGGAGAGAGACATCTCTGCTCTTGAGAATCTTGTCTAGGTCTTTCATAGCCATTCTGCCAAGAGCAATGCGTCATCAGATTTCTTGACTGCTTGTTGCTTCTTTATTGATAGTTGATCCAAGTAGGTTAAAGTTGTCCGCGATTTCAATTTCTTCTCCTTCAACAATGAACTTATTGATTTTGCTAGTTGTCATGATCTTTGTTTTCTTTATATTAAGGTGCAGGCCCATTTTAAGACTATGTTCCTTGATCACGAGAAGCAAATGTTTCAGATCATCTTCACTTTCAGCCAGTAATGTGGTATCATCAGCATAGCGAAGGTTGTTGATGAGCCTTCCACCAATATTCACACCTCTGTTGTCTTCATACAATCCTGGTTCTCTGATGATTTGTTCTGCATATAAATTAAACAGGCAGGGGGAAAGTATGCAGCCTTGTGTTACACCTTTGCCTATTTTAAACCATTCTTCTCCATCTTCTCTACCCTCTCAGGATATTTTAAGGGTCAAAACAAACATTTTCCTGATGCCTGAGCAGGTATAAACATTGACGTGCCTACAAACATCTCTGATGTTTCTAGGATCGAATAGGGACATGTAAGCACATCGCCATGCCCCAGACACATCTCCACCACAACTCCATGCTTACTTGGAAGTCAGTTCATTAGAGACATCTGTGAATGTCATTTGTGGAATGGCTACAGAAATGTGTCCAGAGTTTAGACACCCACATGTCTTCAGACATCCAAATCATGACTAAACCTTTTAAATAGATTCTTTCTGTCACCTCCCACTCAATCAATTTCTAACCCAGGCAATCACTTTAGAATCCATCCCTAGGGCACTCAATTTATTACATTGCCTGTGCAGAACAGTGTTAAAGGTTTTACTGAAATCTAAGTATACCACTTCTAGGGGTCTGCCTCGATCCAAATCTCTGGTCTCCCAGTTAAAGAAATTAATTATATTTGTTTGACAAGAACCGTTTCTATGAAAACCATGCTGCCTTGGATCCTGTAATCCATTGGATGCCTGAAACCTCACTATCCTCTTATCCTCTGTTTCATCACCATTTCCATTAATTTACTCACCACAAAGGCCAGACTAACTGGTCTGTAGTTCCAAACCTCATCCTTACTTGTGTAAAGGGACCACATGCACCCTTCTCCAGTACTCTGGGACCATTCCTGACTCTAAAGAAGCATTGAAAAGGTCATACAGTGGAGCCACTAGAACTTCCCTACATTCTTTCAAAACTCTCAGGTGTATCCCATCCAGCACCATTGCTTTGGTCTCTGACTTTCAGGAGTGAGGAAGGAAAAGAGGAAAAAAGTATTGAAAAAACCCCCAGCACATTCAAGTCTGTCTCTGAAGGTGTAGGAGGATCACTGTGGCTTAGGACTGGAAAGGAGAAAAAAGAGTAAAAAGAAATAGTTTCTTCAAGTTTGTTTTTGGAGGAGTGGGAAAGGTTCATTGGAGCTTCAAATTTCAAAACAGAAAAGCACAGAGAGCTTGAAGGCTGACTTGGAGTCACTATTGCTGGAGCTTGCTCATACAAGGCACAAAAACAAATAAATAATAAAAAAAAAATTCAAGATTGTTCTTACCTCTCTTAGTACTGCTGTATCTGATCTGACTGATTTTGAAGACTGAAATTTTTGAAGGGCTTCCTCTTATTTGTTCCTATAAAGAGTGTTTCTCTGGGCTTGGGGAAGAAGATTAGCAAAGGCAGAGAGAGGCTAGTGAAGTGCTTCCTGTACAGCTTGCAAAAGGGAATTCTTACTGTCATGAGGATTGATGGAAGGTGTGCATAGTTGACAATGACACTGAGGAAGGAGAAGTTACTGTATTTATATATTCTACTGCAGAAACATAACATACAGTGACTTTTTTTTCAAATCTTGTTGACTAATTGTCTGTAACAGCAGCTGTGGGATCAGGGTGACCGGCACCTTTCTGTACTTATCTATTCTATTCCTTGCTCATAGAATATGGTTAAATAAGGATTTGAGTCAAAATACTTGGGGTGGTTGTACTCCAAGGAGGCACAGACCTGTTGGGCAGGGCAGGATGCTAAAAGACAGGCAGTCCCTTCTTCCAAAAGTTTGGAATCCACTCCCATTGGAGCATTAGCAAGGCAAATACAACTTTTCTCTCCCTATTCTTTTGAAGGGTTTGAACAGTCAGGCAGGGTAACTGGGCATGGCAGGGCCTACCCCAGCTGGATGGGTAATCCCATGTACAGTATCCAAGACAGCATACTTGTAGTGATGGTACTCCAAGATGGCACTGCCCAGATGGGCTGGGCAGGGCATTAAAAGACAATCAGTCTTTGCTTACAAGAACTGGGAATCCAGTTTGAGCATCAGACTTTGCAAAATAGGTTGTGTTCCATGAGTGCTCTGATTTTGTGGAATTCATTACCTGATGAATTACAAAGCTTTTCCTTTGCTGACAGGCTAGGCTTTTTGATTATATTGAGTATTTGTACTGTTTGGTTTTAATAAGTATGTTTTATTTTATGTTTTTATTTTTGTTTTATTGAAATATTATGAGTGTATCTTATACTCCGCCATGTTAGTGTGCAGATTATACATTTTTTAAATAAAGAAATATGATAATGCTTGGGAAGGGTGTGTTTGGAAAGTTAAGAGTGAGAAGATGAGAACAATATTGGCACAACTGGACAAAAAGAGACAGGTCTTTTCCAAGGTATGCTTTGAGCTCTTCTAATCTACCAATGATGTTAAAGAGAGTAGGATGAGCTTCAGCTTCCAATGCAACTGTAAAAGAGAAGGTTTCCGGTGTCACCTCAACAGAGGTGCAAAGGGAGGCTGACACAGTACAGTGTGTGTGAACGAGAGGGGCAGCAGTTGAAGGTGATACAGTTAAGGGTATGTTTACTAAAGTGCGATAACATAGCAGTGGCTATGTTATCGTGCGATAACTAACGTTATCGTGCAATAAGTAACGTTATTGCGTGATAACGTCACATATCACATGATAACATCCCCGGCAGAATTAAGTTCCACAGAAGATGGAGAGAGGGCGGAGAGAAGGGGTCAATGGGTGGGGAGTAGACGGGGAGAGGCCCCAGCTACACTAACGCTGTGAAATGAAGGGACAAAAATTACCGCGAGTGAAAATCTGGCATTAGAGGCACATTGCAGGAGAGAGAAGCCATTTGAGTCAGCAATGTACAGCAAAGGCAGGGAGACCAAGAAAAGTGATAGTAGTGATACATGTGCAGCAACAGCATAGTGCCCCAGTATGAAAGGGCACTATGGTTATGCTGCAAATGGGGTACAGGGGGCTGCAGGCAGGACATGCAGTGGGGTATCTGGAGCACAGGGTGGACTAGGCAGATGCCTAGGTGTCACATAAGAATGCAAAAATGGAAAATCAGCAAGAGAGCAACTGAGCAAGGTCAAACATGCTCACGAGTGTATGTCGCACAGTATCCCAGGGGACAGTACCCAGCAGGTAGCCCAAAGAGCACATAACATTGGCAGGAGGTGCTGGGGGGAAGTGTGGATGTCTATGTAGGCACCCCTACCCCAGACCCCACACCATAGGCAGCCGCCTACCAGCACACTGGATGGACTGGGACTGCACACCACCAGCACCACCGGCATAAGGGCATGTCAGCATGGTGGTGGAGGGTGCTGGTGGTGGAGGGGGCAGTGACATCTGCCCACAGAAGACCAAGGCCAAGTCCTGTTTAGGTGGGTGGCATGCAGTGCAATAGACAAGGTCTGTCTGAAGAACAGTCATGGTATCCCCAGGGAATAACTTGCCTCTGTGGCAACAATTTGGTGCAGTACACGCAGTCAGTGTGTTCAGGGGCAGAAGGTCACAAGTCCCAGTTGTAGCTCCTGCAGACTATGTCCCTATTTTTTACCCTACAGAGCACATACAACATAAACATGTGCACTCCCTAGAGCATTGGCCAACAGGGGCACAAACACTCACACCCACAGGCTCCACTATCCAAAACCTCATGGAGAGTCAGGCTGTTGGGCCAGCGCAGAGCAATAGTTACCACTACTAGCACCTGCATGCCTTAGCACCATCATTAACATGGAAACATGCTCCACATATATCAAACAGTTGCTATGATTAATATCAGATAACAAATCCTACATTAAACACAATATGTTAACAGAGATTCATCATAGCAACCTTTCTGATATATGTGGAGTGTGTTTCCATTTTTTGTTTGACAGTGTTACCACCCTGTAGAGTGACCCTAACAGTATGGAATACTTTAGCAGTGCCTGCACTGTGCTCAGGACTGGTGTGGCGGGCAGGGCTGCCAACCACCTCCAACTTTGCACAATGCTGAAATATGTGTGGAAGTGTGTTTATATCTATCCAGTGTTTTGTGGCTGCCTACACCTTACTGAGCCCACAATGCTTGCATTGTTTCCAGTGTTAGCATGCCAATGTGCATAATGAGGAGCAAGGTATTGTGAGTACGGGCCAGACAGGGTGGTCTGGGCAAGATGCATCTGCACAGGGCATAAGGCAATGGCTGGGACAGTGTAGTGCCCGACCACCACCTGCACGGACAGGGTGGCCACAGCATGACATGCTGGGAGGTCACTCTCACCCTGACTGAGCAGGGACCATGGCATGTCTAGGATCCCACATAGTGTTATACAGTATTTTTCTCAAGTGATATCTGTTTGTTTCCTGTTCTGGGGCCCTATCACTGAGATATTTGTTTGGTGTCTGTGTTTACATCCCACCTGTGGGTGCACATAGTTCTTTTGGGGACATGCACTATGGACTGCCTAGTGGATTGTTTTCAGTTGGCATGTGTATGTCTGGAATACTGTGCAGACTGATTGTGCCCTCTGCTGGTGAATGTCAGATTGTGGTGAGAGGTGCAGACTAACTGTGCCCTCTGCTGATGAATGTTAGATTGTAGTGGGGGCAGCTGAGCTTTTCCAGGCCTAATGCCTGTCTGCCAGTGCCTGTGTGACAAGTACTGATCTGCATCACCTATCCTGGATGGCGCCCTTTTGCCAGCAGGACTGGGGTTGATGGTACCACAGCCCTTCATCATGCCCCTCTACTGCTTCCATTGCAAAGATATTGAGTGTGGGTCTGTTGGGGGCAGATCCTGTCCACCACCTTGACCTAGACAGGGTGGGTTGGTAGGGGGTGCTACATAATCTGCATGTGGGTCCAAACACCCCCTTGCTCTTATAACAATTGACCATGGCAACCACAATAGATATGCTTAACCTGGGGGGCTCCTGGTACTCAAGGGCTAGATGTGACTGGGGAATACAGACAGAAAGGGGTGTGCCTATCAAAGACTACCTCTCATACACTAGCACTGATGGAGATCTGCAGCCCTGCCTATCTTAGCCAAGCCAGGTGCTGCGGACCTGGTGCTGGGTGCCCCACGTCATCCTCAGGGTGAGCACAGGAACCACACAATGTCACGGTCTGTAGCTACTCTGTGCCAGTAACACACATGGTCAGTTCCTCCTATCAGGCTGAGGTGCTTTAGAGGTGCATACCCCATCCTGTGATCAGATGTAGACTGCTGTTCTGCATGTGCATTGCATCATGGGTACTGGTGGGTTTACCCTATCATGGTAACCACAGCAGACATTTTGTGCGGTGACCTGCAGTCTTTCTGTAGCCAGCCAGTGCTGTGCTAAATACTATAGGTGTGCAGTCCACTGGTTAAAATGATAACTACCAAGCCAGAGGTCATGGGTTCAATTTCTCAGAGGTCCCATCTAATAAGGCTGTCTGAGGCAATCCCTTTTCCTTCCTGTAACAGTCAGACACATCTCTACAATCTGTGCTGCCAGCAGAAACACCCTCACCTCAGTGCCGTAACCTATAGGGCACAATATAAAGTGCCTTGTCAGCCAAAGCGCCGTATAATGTGCCCTATAAGGCACCCTATAGGCCACATTATAAAGTGCCTTGGCGGACAAGGCACTTTATAATGTGCCCTATGTGGCGCCTTATAGGGTGCCTTATGAGGCACCTTAGGTTATGGCGCTGAGGTGAGGATGTTTCTGCTGGCAGCACAGAATGTAGAGATGTGTCTGACTGTCACAGGCAGGAAAAGGGATTGCCTCAGACAGCCTTATTAGATGAGACCCCTGAGGGATTGAACCCATGATCTCTGGCTTAGCTGTCATTGTATTAACCAGTGGGCTACACCTCTATGGCTGTACTCACAGTGCTGGCACAAAATTAAGGTTACTGCGCGATAACGAGCCAAGGTACCCTCTATCATGCGATAAAAAGCCATTGCTACCTTGATGCCAGAACCCCCACTTCTTTATATGGCATGCCTCACGTTAAAATTGCACCTAGCGCCGGTAATATTAGCATGGTTTAGTAAATATACCCCTTAGTGTTCTTGAAGTAAGGTGGATGGGCGTTTAGAGCAGACAGTTTTAAATGTTGTCTAAATACAGCTGAAAGAAGGAGGACAATTTTTGGATTTCCATTTGCTAACTTTGGAAGAAATAGAATTGGCGTTTAAATCAGTGTCCTACTTATTCTTTATTAGATCCTTGTCCTTTGAGTGTGTTAGGCATGATTAAGGATGAGATATAGTATGTGTCTTACTTCAGTTTATGGTAAATAATTCTTTGAGTCAGGTAGTTGTTCCAAAGGATCTGAAGGTGGCTGCTGTTTGTCCTTTGTTTAAAAAAAACCCAAACTTTAGATCCATTGAAGCTTGAAAACTTTAGGCCAGTGGCAAACCTTCCATTTTTGTCAAAGGTTATTGAAAAGACTGATGGTAAGGGGAGGCTTCATGATTGCCAGTCTGGATTTTGGTGCTTTCGTAGCATGGAAACGACCTTGCTAGCAATACACGAAGAGTTGCTATCCTAGTTAAATAGAGGAGATGATGCATTGCATTTGCTCCTTGATCTTTCTGCAGCTTTTGATGCATTAGAATATTGCATATTCGTAGGTTTTGACTCTTTGCAGCATTTTCTAAAAATTCCAGCCTCCTATGAATTACAATAGAATCTTTAATAAAAGCATGAGAAGCATCTTGAACCTGCCCCAGCCTGCTTTCAACAGCAGCCACTTTGGCAGTAAGCTCAGACTGACCCATTTCGTATAACTTCAATTGCTGCCCAAACATTTGAAATTGCTGCAAAATTGACTGGAGCTGTACAGTGATATTAAGATGCATAGTTGAAAAGGCATCCCACAAACTGTCAAAGGAAACCACTTCAGGTCTCACAAGAGCGTGTCCAGAGTCATAACCACCAACCTGAGATGTATCTACCAGAGATATCGGAAGTAAGTTCCCAACAAAGCCTGGAGAAATCAACGGTCGAACTTCCTGACCTTCCGCACCACCGGTTGACAAAGCAGGAGTAACCAGCACAGGTCGGTCTCCTCCGGAACTGGACGACTGCACCACAGGCCTCGGGAGCGAACCCTCCACCTCGCTCACACCGACAACCGATGGTTTAGACAAGCACTTCACTTCCGGCTGTAGGGGCGGTGTTAGAAGCTCCGGGCTGAGCGAAAACACGAGCCCTTCAGTATCGGGAGACCTTCCTTCCGCCTCTCCAACACTCAGTGGGCACCCTGGAGCTATCTCACTCCTCTGTGCGGGCTTTACAAAAACATCCATAGGCCCACTAACCGCCGACTTCCCTGCAACACAAGTTTCCTCCATCGTTGAAGAAGCCAGCTTTGCCTTCCTCTTCCTGCCTCCATGCGACATTAGGAAGATTATAGGCACCAAAACCAACAGGTAAGAGCCTCATGGCATATAAAGAAAAACTTTAACAGACGGAGCTAACACGGAGCAGCGTCAGCGGCAGTCCGTTACCAGCGCCATCTTCAAGATGCTTCTCATGCTTTTATTAAAGATTCTACTGTAATTCATAGGAGGCTGGAATTTTTAGAAAATGCTGCAAAGAGTCGAAACCTATGAATTTTGAACTTTCCAAAGGTTCCTTCGGTTTCACCATTGGAACATTTTAAGAAGTTTCTGATATCTACTTTGAAGGTTTCGGCGGAATCTGTTCCACCTATATCTAAGGCATTCTATTTACCAACTGCAAAATCTGGGTCTGTTGGTAAAGATGACCGTCTCTTAATATCCTTGGATAGTCTGGATTTGTCTACATTTTTGCAACGGTCTCCCTCGGATGTTGGGATGACTGCTACATTGCTGGTCACTTTTGCCTTAGAGGCAGACCGAGATTGGCTGTTACATTTGTTTTTTAGGTCTACATGTAAAGTGTTTTTGGATTCTCATATAAGAATGTTTCCTGATGTGTCTAGAGTGACCCAAAAGAGACAGAAGCAGTTCCTGTTATATCGTCCTGGGGTGCTCCAGTTGGGAGGGTTATTTTTCCTGCGTTTTCCGTGTAAATGCCTGGTGAAATACGCTGGGCATAGCTATTTGTTTTTTGAACCCTCCCAATTAGCCACATTTGTTGCCTCTAAGCAACGAGAGATTTGGGGTCCTCTTCCTGATCTCCCTCAAAGTAGTTCTCCTAATCGGGAGGGTTAGTTCGAATTGAAATGTTTAGTTCCTCTGGTCCGTTTTTTACTTTTATGTGCATTGTAACAATTTGTTCCTTTATATTGTGACCCATCTTGCCATTTATGGTGGACTTGTGGGCTTGTTTTGTATAAATTCTTTGATATGCTCCTTGGGTGGAGAGTTATCCTTATTCTTTGTTTTGTGCCCTTTCTGTGCAAGTTTTTCTTGTAAGTTTGTAAAATTGCATAAATAAAAATTTAAAAAAAAAAGAATATTGCATATTGTTGCAGAGGTTTGCCTCTTTTGGAGTTTCAGGAACTGCTTTATTGTGGTTGAAATTCTTCCTCTCTGAATGAAGCCAGTTTGTGGAAGGTGGTTTAAAGTTGTCATGTATGTGTCCAATACATTTTGTGGGCATTATTATCTCCTTTACTTTTCAGTGTTTCCTTGCTTATTCAAAGGCATGGCATTCATTTCTAGTTGCTTGCAGACAACATCCAGCTATACTGTACCTTCTGCTGGGAAAGGCTTGGGCTATTCAGTTACAAAATTTAGAGACCTGTTGTTAGATATAGATCAGTGGATGAGAGACAGCAAATTAGTACTGAATTGTCAGAAGACAGAGGGTTTTTGGGCTCATGATTTTCATGCCGCCAACCTGTATGTTTTGCCAGGGGCTGCAGTTAGAAGTGAAAATTCAGGTTTGTAGTTTGGGATTTGATCTAGCTCATATGTTGACATTAGAACCACAAATCTCTAAGGTGGTGAAGATATGTTCTTTCTTCCACCCCCAGCCGAGAAAGGTGCACATGCATTTTGATCATCAGGATCTATCAACTCTTATACAGTCATTAATTTTCACATGATTGGATTTGGGTCAGTTGCAGAGGGTCCAGAATGTAGCTCCTAAGTTTTTGGATAGGGCAGAACCTAGGGATCATGCTATTCCTATATTGGAAACTCTCCTTTGGTTGTCCATTGTCCAGCAAATTAAATTTAAGCTGTTAGTTATCATCTTTAGGATTTTTCATCAGTCGTGTCGTGTCCTAGATATTTTTCAGCCTATTTGCAGAATACAGTCTCCTATGGGTTACTTGTTCCCAAGATACTTATTTGTTTACGCTTTCTAGTGCAAACCTGGTTCATTCAGTCAGGCTTTGGATCAGGACACTGTTTTCCTCTGTGCCATTTATGTGGAATAGTCTTCCTTTAACTCTTCTTTTTATTTATTTATTTAACTAGTTTTATATACCACCTTATCCTTCAATCAAAATGTTTACAGTATAACTTGATGGGATACATTTAACAGGTGGGGGAGGGGATGGTTATGAACAAATATACAAACTCTATACAGTTAGTTCTTTTGTGACTGTGTGTGTTGTCATCTGCCTTTTGGGACAGTATTCTGCTGCTGGCGCTGATTATGTTACATGTCCAAAGCAGTCCGTGAGCAGGAGGGTCTTGAGTGTCTTGCGGAATGATGTCTTTCAGGGCTCTTATTCCTTCAGGAAGAGAGTTCCATAGGGCAGGTGCCGAGAGTGAGGGTGCTCTTTTGGATGTTAATTGATTTGTTCTATGATGTTTATTTATGATCTTATGGAGTTTAGGAAGGTGATGAAGACTCTTTTATTCCTTAAGGATTGCTAAATAAAATTCTTTAAAAAGTCTTGAGGATGTTTTTGGTTTTGCTGCTATGTGTGTTGTTATTTTATTATTTAAATGTATGTATTTTATAATGTATGTTTTATTGTATCCTGCCTTGGGTTTTTGCAAGAGCAGGTAAAATTTCTAATAAATGAAAGGAAAAGGTAACTGAGCTGAGCAGCAGGTGTACTGTCTTCACTGCTGAAATGTATCTGGAGCTTGTCTTCGCAGATACAAAATCTGAGGGGTCTACATGGGTGAGATTTACAACTGAATCAACAGATATTGAAAGTGTACTGGCTAAAAGTGGTGTTGAAGAGGTCATTAGTGTGCCAACTGGTGAGAAATAAAAAAGTATGAAATAACCCCCCCCCCCCCCTTGCATTTCTCTGCCACTGTTGCCTGCATCACTCTGATGGCACTGCTGACCCCACCCCGCGCCCCGCCTGCTATTTTGGATAGTTCATGCCACTCTACTAGCTGTCTCTACTGTTTCTGAAGCTACCCTTTAACTAGTGAACTCTATGCAAGCACTTCTTTTACTGGACGTAAGATGTTTCCTCACTGTACTGGAGAACAGTGCATTAACTTAATTGTAAACACCCGACTAAAACATTTCTGTGATTTTATAGTTTAAAATAGATGTTATGAAAAGAAAATGGCGTATAAACTTTATTGAAGAAAAGATTCATCAAAAACATCAAGAATAACCTTAGGAGTATAATTCTTACAAAAAAATCCACTCACAATGTTAATGTGTTAAAACTACAATATTTCACGAAAACTGCTATCGCCAAAAGGAAAGAAGACAAATGATCCAATGATGGCAACAGAGTTGTTTTATGCTGACAATGATACTAGACAAAGTCAGTGTTTCATTCCTACTCACAAGGTGATATGTTAAAACTATAATACTTTATTTAACAAAAGCTGCTATCGCTAAAAGAAGAACCGATAAGGGCAGCAAAGTTATTTTACATTGTCAACAAACGATAACCTCATCAGTCAAAAAAATTCACTCTACTACATTTGCAGATTTCTAGATCAGACTTTGCTTATTCCCATAGATGAAAGGAGGTCAGAGTATAGGTACTTGGTAAATTGCACACAAGCCTTAACTCATTCTCAGCACATCAATGACCCTAAAAAACCTCCTTCCATCATTCTATATCCAAAATGATGATTTCCAATTATTTTATGAATCTCATTCTCAAAATTTTCAAACACTGAAATCCACAGAGCATGTATAATGATAAGGTTGCAATTCATCGTTTAGAAAAACTCTACTTAACGCTATGCTGCTAGACAACTGTCTGTGCAACTTCACCGTCTATCTCCCCAATGCCACTCACGATGCCAGCTGAGCGTTTAGCCGATCACTTCCTCAGAGGGCTGCACAGTTAATCATCAAATTCTGTGAGGGAATACAGGAAATTGTAATAATATTGTCTTAGCATCCCTATACAGAAGCTGTGGCAAGAAATATTTCCCATTCTAACATCCAAACCCCAACCCTCTGACCATATAGCCATACACACCTTCACAGTATGCTATCGCCCATGATCAAGCATGCCACAGATTCCACTCAGCAACAATCGGAGAATGCCACATATGCGCCCATTTAAATATCGCACCGGAAACTTGCTTCTGGGCCAATAGGAATAAGCAAAGTCCGATCTAAAAGTCTGAAAATGTAGTACAGTGAATTTTTTTGACTGATAAGGTTATCAGTTTTGCTCTGGAAGTGACTCTATTATTGATGTGTGTCAAGAAACGATAGACTAACTCAGCATTTCATTCTTGTAGCCTCAGAAAACATATTGCTGCTATAAACGAGCCAAAAGGAACTTAAAACATTTTAAAACTTATTTAGAGGAACAATTTAAAAATAAAATCATAGGTTAATTACTACTAACATTGCCACGGTTAGAACTATGAACTCATACTGAATCAGCAACTTCCGCCCATTTGTGGGCACAAAATTTAAAGAGGTAGTCGCACCTCAAATTGTTTGATTGACAGCATACTCATTATCGTATTTGGAACAAAATAAGGGGTCAGCCATGCTTAAAGGTGGAATGAAAATAAACAGATAATAACCAAATATCATTCTATATACATTCCTATAAAAATAATAATTTAAAATAAAAATAAAATTTCATGAGAGTGCCAAAAGTGTATCCCCTAAAGAATCTATGATAATTGAGTCTTGAAGGACTACAAAAAGTGACTGCTACTTCTGGAGAGAGATCTGTAATTGTAAGTATTTACTTCTGGGATTTTTTTAAAAATCTTGGGGAAAAGGAAATTCTTTAGATTAAAGCTGATTAATCTATGCAAATTAGAAGCCAGTATATTTGCTAAATCAGTCTGGGCCTAGTATCAGCAAAGAACTTTTAGTTAAATTGAAAACTCAACAGGTAGCTTTCAGTTGAAGTTTAAAACCCAGCAGAGGGCTGTCAGTTTAAATTTAAAACCCAGCAGAAGGCTTTCAGTTTAAAGTCAGAACACAGCAGAGAGCTTTCTGGTTAAATTTAAAACCCAGCAGAGAGTTTCTAGTTTAAATTTAATATTCAGTCAGGGCCTTGCACCAGCAAAGAGCTCTCATTGAATGGACGTGAATGGCAATTTCCCAATTGTACTTTGAAACATCAGACTAGATGGCACACTACTTGTTCCACCAACCATGTGGTATATATGTTATTGTGTCAATGTTTGTTAATATACGTTGGACGTACTATTTGTCCAGTGAGAGTATGTCTGTGGAAGCATTCATCACTTTTTCATAACATAGGTCTGCGACTAAAAAGCTGTTTGATTATTTTCATCTAATTTCCATGTATTTTGGTGTGCTGAAAACAAATAAAATATTGAAAAAACTCCTAGACGTCATGATTTGCCACAACATGCAAAATTGTCTTCAAATTTATCAAATTTTTTCAAATTACTATTACTTAATTCAAATTACTATTAATTAATTCACATAAGTGCATTTAAGATATAAAATGCCAAAAAAGCCTTAAAGGGGTTGTCCGAGTTATGTAAAAAAAAAAATACAGCACTATAAATCTGATGGTCAGCAATATATACATAAGCTAAGCAAGTTTTAAGTCCGTGCTTCTAATGGTAGAAGGGGTTAATCTTTCCTGAAGAATCCAGTGGGAGGGAGACACAGGGCAGATAGAAGCAGCTCCGGTCAGTGCAGGGGGGCGTGGCCAGCACTGTGACGTCTCGTGTAGAGACACAGAGCTGCTCTCTCCTGCATGCCACACTTGTGCACGAATCATCATCAGGTTCTTGGTTCTAGGCTGTTCACACTTTTTCATCGCAATTCGTGTTAGCTCGTCATTCTTCAACTGTTATGTTATGGCTCCACGAAAGTATATTAATTCGCCAGACAGTTTCTGTTTCATCTGTGGTGACTATACAGTGTTGAAGCAACAGCAGAATATTACAGACTTTGTGAAAAAAGTATACTTTGCATACTTTGGACTAAAAATTGGAGATCAAGATAAAGTCTGGGCGCCTCATAAAGTGTACAAACGGTGTGTTGAGGACCTCCAAAACTGGTTCAAGGGTAAGAAAAAATCTTTCCGTTATGGGATTCCTATGGTATGGCGAGAGCAAAAGAACCATAGTGACAACTGTTACTTTTGTTCATGCAATGTGAAAGGGTTTAATTCCAAATGGAAGCATTCCATTTCATACCCCAATCTTCACTCGGCAATTCGTACCATCCCCCATGGCACAGATATACCAGTACCCAAGCCCCCTGCTACCTTGGAAGAGATGCCTAGCTCCGATGAAGGTGAAGTCACCTGAACCAGATGACGAATCAAGTTCTGACTTTGAAGATGATACAAGACCAAAATTGTTTTCTCAGGAGGAGATGAATGATTTCGTAAGAGACTTGAATCTTCCCAAAGATGCAGCTGAGTTACTCGGATCAAGGCTGAAAAGCAGGAATTTATTGTTGCCAGGAGTGTCTTCATGGTTCAAACATCGTGAAAAGGAGTTTGTTCCTTACTTCGCCCAGGAAGACAAGTTGGTTTATTGCATCGATGTCGAAGGTCTGATGGGTCAATTTAAAATCCAATATGATTCAGAGCAATGGCGTCTTTTTATAGATTCTTCAAAAAGAAGTCTCAAAGCAGTTTTACTCCACAATGTTTTTTACGCTTCCATACCTGTAGGTCATTCCGTATACTTGAAGGAAACCTACAAGAACTTGGAATTGGTTCTTTGTAAACTTAAATATGAAGACCATGGTTGGCGAGTGTGTGGGGACTTGAAGGTCTTGTGCATGCTGCTCGGGCAACAAGCTGAGTATACCAAATATCCTTGTTTTCTGTGTCTATGGGACAGTCGAGACCGACAAAATCACTGGAGCAAGAAGAGTTGGCAGCCGAGGGTGCTAACAGTCAGTGAAAAAAATGTCCTCCAAGAAACTTTGATACCTTCCAATAAAGTTCTTCTACCACCTCTCCACATAAAATTGAGATTGATGAAGCAATTCGTAAAATCACTTCCAAGAGATGGAGAATGCTTCAAATACTTGGTCACCAAGTTTCCAGGCCTGTCGGGAGGCAAAATTGAAAGAAGGTGTGTTCGTCGGACCAGACATTAGAAGGCTTATAGTTGATCAAGAGTTTGTCAATACCATGACAGATCCTCAAAAAGAAGGGTGGATTGCATTTAAAGAAGTCGTACATAAATTTTTAGGCAATAACAAAGATCCTCACTACAAAAAGATCGTCGGACGCATGATGAAAGCATTTCAAACTTTAGGTTGCTTGATGAGTTTAAAAGTGCATTTCCTCCAGTCCCACCTTGACTACTTTCCTGAAAATTTGGGAGATGTGAGTGAGGAACAAGGTGAACGATTCCACCAAGACATTAAAGAGATGGAAAAGAGATACCAGGGAAAATGGAGCATTACAATGATGGCAGACTACTGTTGGATGCTTCAGAGAGACATTCCAGATGCTACTCACAAGCGTAAATGCACCAAGAGGAGCCTCACAAGGAAGAAGAATTGAGTTTAGTGTGTGTAGGTGAGCTCATTTCAGTTCAAAAAAGGATTTTCATGAAAATATTGTAATAAAACTTTAATTTTATAAATCTATCTCCATTTATTTTGAGGTATTGCCTTATTTAACATATTTACCTAAATTGTCAGGAAACGTGATGTCCTATGACAAAATGGAGGTCTTCTTCTGATTCAGTGCACCAAAAAACATAAAGATTACGTGGAATAACCAAAACAGCTCCCAAAAAAAAACGTTTTTTGCAGACCTGTGTAATCGGACTTCAAGTGCACCTATAGTAAAACATTGTATATTGCACCATCATGGATTTCATGATTTAAAATGGAGAGTGTTGGACTATGTCCCACCAAATCCTCATGGTGGCAATTGGGAGCAGAAACTACAGTTTTTAGAATAGTCCTGGATTTATAAATTATCAACAGTATCCCCTGGTGGTTTGAATCAGGAATTGAATCAGGAACTGGATTGGTCAAGCCTTTTGTGATGTATCAGTGGCTGATTGGTTTTGTATGCTCTGCATTCATTGGTTCAGTTCATCATGTGCTTTAAATATTAGCTGAGTTTTTAAAGGACCCATGCTGTTTGGTTACTTCAGGACATCATCATTGTGGTTCTCAGAGCGATGAAACAGGGCGTTCATAGTTGGTATGCCCTAAACACAGTACTGTGTCTGCTGATACACCACATTATATTTTGCAATGATTTGCGGTTCAGCATCACAGTTTTTAGAGATTATATGCTTGGCTCAATGAACGGATCCAGTATTTCATGACAGACATCATAGACATCTGTTTCATGATGGACATTTGGAGTCACTTCTTCAGATAAGTTTACTACGTCTACCGATTTGCACATAAGTGTCTTTTCACACAATTTATTAGATAAGTTGTGTAAGGCACATAGTTGTGTTTTTGCACATCTTTAACATAGGTTCACGGTTTGATTTTAAGTAAACATTATTTGAGTAAAAAGGAAGAGTTGTCACGAGAGGATGTTTCCTCAAGACAAATTTTCCAACATTTAATATCATAGTGCTTGGCTATCACTACTCTTTGTTTCTTTAAATAATTTTTTGAGTGGTTTGTGTTCAATTTTGATTTGTTTATTTAGTATACCATTTATTTATTTATTTAGAAGGACTTAGTATACCACCTTATCGTTAAATCAAGGCGGTGTGGCACATCAATCAAAATCAATAATAAAGTGTGGTTTGTAGCATGCAGTGTGAGAACTGAGAAGTGTAGTGTGTGGGGCAGTGCTTTAGATTATATCGGTGAACTATTTACATAATGAGCTATATACATATATACAAAATGGGGCTGTTTGAGAGGCGTGCTAGGATTGAGATTCTGTAATGTCTTGGAGGTAGGATCGTGGTCCTGTAATGTCTTGAGGTAGAAAATTTATGTGAGGTCCTTGAAATGTACTGTAAATAGATCAGTCTTAAGAAGTTTTCTGAAGTCCTTGAGGTTCTTGGTTGATCTTATGTGGTCTGGGAGAGAGTTCCATGTAGCGGGTGCTGCCAGGGAGAGTGCCCTCCTTGATGTGGCCAGCCTTGTTTTAGCAAATTATTTTGGTGTTCTGATGATGTCTGAGGTTCCTTTTCTTCTTGGTCTCCTGTTGTCATCGGTTTTTTTGAGAGGGCGTAGGCTGTCTGCTGATAGGTTGTGTATTATTTTAAATATGTGTAGAAGTACTTTGAATTGGATACTGGAGCTGATTGGGAGCCATTGTAGGTGGTACAGTATGGGGGTGATGTGATCGTGAATTGTGTGATCTGTCACATGGATTTCATAGCACTTTTAGGGGAACAGTTAAGAACAGAATTGATTATGTTACAACAAAAGGTTTCTTCTTTGGAGGATCAATTAAAATTAATGGTTTCAGCTGATAGATTTCAAGTGTAAATGGATGATTTAACATCTCAGATGAATCAGTTCCGTGACTATTTAAGATCTTTAACAATTAAGAAATTCAGTCGCGATAAATAAGGACTATGATTTGGATCAGGTTTATACATGGGCCAAAAAGAACTCCATTCAACTAAAGAAGGTCTCTTTTGAGACTTCTTCTGAAGACACTGATTTAGGTGGTTCCTCACACAATGCTTCGAGCCAAAGTGGTTTTCTATTGATCACTCATCTTTTCAGCATGAATAGGTTTTTCACAGAGGCAAGGGACAAGGACAAGGTCGGGCTTGGAGCTCCATGGGCAGTTTTATGGGGGAGCGGCCGACCATCAGAACACGATCCAAAATTCAGTCATACATTTATCTTCTAATCCTCGTTCTCCCATGCAAGAATCAGTTTTAAATTTGGGGCTACCTTTTGTACCATCGGTTCAATATAAGTCTTTTTATATATGCATAGCCTTATATACATTTTTTTAGGAAATTGCAGGTTACACATTATTGTGCATACTTCTGATTCATCTTTTGTCAGAGTGCCATCAAAGTGGATTCCTCTGGGTACACCTGATCCACGCATGCAAACATTTCAGAAACTGGTTCTTCGGAATGTAGAGATTTTGAAGCAGTCTAATATAAGATCACAATTTTACAATTTATCTAGAGAACAATGGTCTGCTCTACATGAACTACAGAGGAGACCAAATATAGTAATCCATAGAGCAGACAAGGATGGAGCTACTGTTATACAGTCTTTCGATCAATTTAGGTCTCATTTGTTAAGTCAGCTCTCAGATGATCATTATTATCGGATGATACCTGGTGATCCAACTTCAGAACAGCAATTACAAATAAAAAGATTGGTGGAGGGTGCTTTTTCTAAGGGCTGGATAACTAAGCAAATAATGAAATTTTTGACTCCAGCACATCCTATCACACCTATTATTTACACAATTCCAAATATACACAAATCTTTAATATCTCCACCAGGCAGACCTATAGTGTCATGTCGTGGATCTGTTTTGGAGTCTTTATCCAAGTTTTGTGATATTTTTTTGCAACCATCTGCATAGAAAGTTGATTCTTTTATCAAAGATACCACTCACTTTATTACTCATTTACACTCTATAACTGAGCTCATTGAATCCTTTTGGTTGGTTTCTTTGGATGTAAATGTATTAAACACAAACATAGAACAAACTAAGGCTTTGGAAGTTATATCTCATCTGGATTTGGCTTTACCTTCATTAACTGAGGCAGTCGGACCCAGTGCTTCAGGCCCCATAAACCTCCATCGCCTCCCCCCCCTCAACCCCACTAACACCCCACCACAAACCACTCCACACCAAATGCTCATGGAACATAACTGGTCGCAGCTTTATCAACCTTTTAACATATTAACAATACATTGGAATTATAAACATTTACAATCCAATTAGTGGAGCAATGCCACACCAGCCATACAATTAGCAAAGTGCCTTGCCACTGCTACTGCCGAAGACTTGCCCATGGCAAGCTTCCTACCGCTTTCCCTGACTTCGCCATGCTATTAGCAAAGGTTGGCCAGGATTTGTCCGGGTCGGGGGTACCCCACCCCCGCCCAAATATAACCTGAGGCTCCGCACCCCCGAAACCTCCGGGATCCTGCCACCAGCACAGGTGACATCCTTGTCCCTGCGCCTCCCCCCCATCCCCAAGCTGTGACCAGCGAGCATCCTGCAGAAGCACATTATTCCAAGGCCTCCTGTCAGTCATTCAGGAGCAAATCCATACCAACTGGGAATAAATGTACTCCATCACTCCTATATAGCCCTCACAACCAATCTCTACCGAGGAATGCATGATCTGGTAACCCCCCTGCTCGCAGACCCAAAGGCCAATCTGGCGATTAATTTTCGTCAGACCCCGTGACCAGTGCCGTTGGTTCCAGCAAGCAGGTCTTGGAATAATGTCTGACCACATTAATAGCACACCCTGAAACATTCTCAAAACCACTGCCAAATCCTTCTTCACTGCTCCTATCAGCTGCTTGCATGTCCATGAGACAAGTTTGTTGCCCCCCAAGTGTAAAATCATCACTGCCGGCTCTTTCTGTATTCTTTCCTGGTGCCGTAGCAAAGGCATTAGCTGTGTCCACTGAAGACCACGCTCACCCAGCCATGAAACAGACACCATCATAGGATCGATACCCAGATTAGGGCCCACCAGCCTTGTCTCTGCTCGCTGTCCTGCCCAGTAGACGAAGGAGTGACCAATCAACCAACATCCCAAAGGTTTCAGTCCCCCATCTGCAAGATAAATTAACAGTTAGTATCCCCTACCCTGCCAACCCCCTTTCACCCTCTCAAAGCTGCACATAGCCCCGAAATGCCTGAGAACGCCATCTGCCAATGTTTTGTATGTCCCATGCGGGCAATCCTGCTGCTGCCACACTAGTTGCCACGCCGATGCGGAAAGAGTGCGGTGCAAACAGGCGCGGGTCCTCTCCTACGTGTCACAGCACCATCCTCAGCACCACGGACACTTGAAAGCACATCAACACCTGTGCGCCCTCATGAATAAAGAGACCTCCTTCCCGCTTGGGATAAACCCACAGGTACCGCCTCAAAGCTGCCACCGAGTATGTCCCCAAGCCCACATTCGCCCTCAATACCACCCACAATCCTCTCCCTTGCAGGTCCGCCTTGTATTTTGCTAGTAAGACTCTTAGCTACCCCACCTCAACACGGACGTGGTGTCATTGCATACTGCCCTCGATCCCAGGCCTACCGGAATTCGCTACTAACATCTCTATCCGGAAGGCACCAAAAAAGGCATAAAACTACCCGGAAAAGGGTGACTTCATACTGTGACGCTGCCACAATTGGTAAGGCAGCACAGAGTCTCACCAGCAATTCATGTGTTATCAGTTGCCGAGGATCCCAAGGCGTCGGCCTTGCACACTCCCACTCTTGAAGCAGCCTACGGGCTAAGAATCCACCCAAGGGCGAGCCCCAACCCACGACTCTCGCAAAAAAATTAAACCTAGCCAAGTGGGTACGCACTGACGATCTGGAGAACCCGTTGCCTTTGGCCTCAAGTATATACCGACCTATCAAGTGATCAGACACCCCACCCAGCTGCCATCCCTGAGCAACCAAATATTCGGCCACCTTGTCATACCCTCGCTAGTATGCTGACCATGTCCCCGCCAACATCGAACTCCACGGTAAATTCAGCATCTCCCTTGGCCAATGCTCCATAATTTCTCCAGGATCCCGGATCCTTCTGTATCCGCTTCTGGAGCCAAAGCCCAAAACTGCTCCCACTTGAAACAAGAAAGAGCATCAGCAATCTCATTAGTACAACCTGGGATATGCTGGTCCTTTACCGACACATTCAACTGCAAACATGCTAACATCACTTCCCTCATTAGCTCCACTAACCGCAAACATCTGGGAGAGTAGTGATTGACCACGCTGACCACTGCCGCGTTATCGCACCACCAGACTACCCTACGGTTGCGAAGCCTATCCGGCCACAAATCCAATGCTACCAAAATAGGAAACAGCTCCAGGAAGGTTATGTTGGCGGTTAAATTTGTTTCATGCCAGAACTGTGGCCATCTATCCGCACACCAGGCACCACTGAAATAAATTCCTAAACAAATCCCCCCTGCCACATCCGTATAGAGCTGCAAATCCTCACTTGATACCTCCGCCTCCATCAGAACTGAAGTCTCGTTAAAGTCCCACAAAAATCTTCTCCAGATACGCAAATCCGCTCGCATCACTTCCGTGACTCTAATCCGGTGATGCGGTCTCCACACATCAGCTGCTGAAGACGCCAACTGCCGCAAAAATACCCTGCCCATCGGTATAACCCTGCATGTGAAATTCAAAGAGCCTATTAATGCCTGCATTTCTCGTAATGTTAACTTAGATGAAGCCAATACGTTAGCGACCAAAACCCACAATCTGCTACCTTTTCAAGCGGCAAGCGAGCCACTATCTCCACTGAGTCTAATTCCACTCCTAAAAAGGTTATCCTCATTGCCGGGCCTTCAGTCTTACCCGCCGCCAATGGCACACCCAATTCCCATGATAGCTCCACAAAACCTTCTAATAGCCCCTGACACTCCGCCGACTGAGCCGCACCGACGAACAAAAAGTCATCCAAGTAATGCACCACCTTTGACCATCCCACCTTCCGTACCAGCACCCACTGCAGGAAGGTGCTGAACTTCTCAAAGTAGGCACAAGAAACTGAACAACCCATAGGCATGCATTTGTCAAAATAAAATCCCTCCTCAAAACGGAAACCCATCAAATGAAAAGCGGACGGATGCACTGGCAATAAATGAAAAGCAGATTCAGTATCCACTTTGGCCATTAACAAATTTCTCACCAACTCTGCTGCCCGATCAAATGAAGCATACCGCACCGTATACAATTCCCACGGGATGTGGTCATTTACTGATGTTCCCAGTGGAAAAGACAAATTATGAATTAGCCTGAACTTCCCAGCTCTTTTTTAGGCACAATTCCCAATGGTGAAAACACAAGGTCCGGGAAAGGTGGCTCTCTAAACGGGCCCACAATTCTGCCCAACTTCAACTCCACCATTAGCTTATCCTTGACTATGGTCACAAAACACCGCACCAAAGGCAAATTCCGCACTTCAGATGCCGTCACATCACCCTGAACTGGAATAACGAAGCCAAACTGAAAACCCAACTGTAGAACCTCCTTATCCCCCCGCTTTGGGTACTGTCGAAGCCAGTACTGCAAGGCATCCAACTGTATTAGCGTCAGGGTGCGGTTGCCTACCTCATTATTGCTTGAGGACTGACCCTGGGCCAACAGCGGCGCCTTTTTTACTGCATCTTGCAGCAGAGTGTCCTCCACTACAAAATGAGCAGAGGTGCCTAAATTTGCAGTCAGGAAATGGGCAGGAGGACTTATTGAACCTCCAGCATACGTCTCCGACACCAGTTGCCCCTGATTTCTGCTGCAACAAGACCCCTCCTGTCCGAAAGGAACGGCCCACTCCCGCAGTGCCTACTGTCCTTCCTCTCCCCCCACCCCCACCCCCACCCCCTAAACCCGCCCTGGCTGACATTTGCGTCAGCCAAAGGTTAATATGTTGCGTGCCCCAGGACAATAATAATTTGTTCTCCTCCATTTTGTCCCTAAACTTTTCATCATAATTTAACCACGCCCATCCTTCTTGAGTTTGCGACGCCTCCAAAATAGTATCGCATACCCTAGGAGCATACCGTCATGCTCGGGTGAGTGATGACCCCAAATGCTTGCTAAGCGCAGAAAGGATCGCGTCCAATTTACTACATTGCGCGATACTTTCTTAATTTGGCCCACCTTCTCGTCTTCTTTTTTCTTTTTCCTGCTCTCCCCTGATTGCTTCCTGCCTTCCAACAGCCGAAATATATCTATGTATCTCTGTTTTCTGATCGTGCAGCGCAGCTTCTTCGGTACTCCCTCCCATAACTCAGGAAACAAAACTACAGTAGGGGCTCCGCCCCCCGATCTGGCCCCCATCCCGCCACTGCTGCTTGCCCCCTTCTGCTCCACTTCCCCTCCCCCCCCGGCTGACGATGACAAAGCGCCCGAGGAGGAGGATGAGGACGACTCAGAGCTATGGCCCCGCCGACAAGCATGCCGCTTTTTCATGCACGATTTACCCCCCTTTTCGTCGCACACGTTGCTCCGCTGTAACACCTCACCCTGGTCCACCTGCAACTCACCTGCCACCAGGCTATCCGGTGCTGATGCCGCTGATGCCCTAGTCTCCTTGCCTTGCTGTGCCACCTCATCTCGCCTCACAGTGGTCGCCTCTGCCGCGAAACTCCGCCTTGCTACTACACCCCATCTAAATTTGTTGCTATTTCTGGGCCTCTTGCTCCATGCCTCACCGAAGGCTGATTCATTGCCTGCACCTGTGGAGACACAAAAGGAAAAACAGGGGGGGAACCGCCGGAGACCACGCGGGTGGCCAGGCCCCTAACCACTCCACTCTGGATGGACCTTGCCCCCCCCAAACCAATGCTCCCATGCAGCTTGTCCCCCAATTGGCACATAGCCGCCCTGCACCACTGTCCAGCCTGCAGGAGAGGATACCTTGTCCCTCTTGTGCCCAACCCGGGTGCATCACCCCCACTGCCTTTGTTCCCCCAGCTGCCTTCCACATGCCACTGAGTTGAGTGCTGCCTCCCCACTGCTAACCGCCGTTCCCCCACCACTCCCACTAGACTCCGCCTCTGCTATCACCTCACTCCCACTCTGCGGACCACTTTTCCGCGTACCACTCAGCGGGGACCCAACTCACCACTGCATGGGCCCTCTGTTCCCCGAGCCTGTGTCCTGACCCCCTTACCCACCTTCTGTACTACTTGAGACCCCCCCCATGCCCCTTACTGGGCCTCTGAGCCCCTGTGGGACCTCTACGTGCGGCCCCAAAACCTTACTGCCCCCTCTCAATAGCATAACCTCCCCGCCGCCTCCCTATTCTCTCTCTCCATGATTCGATCCCCTTGCCCCCCAACATCCACCCTTGAAGGGCAGGTCGAAAGCTTGTTGGAATAGATGGGTTTTTAGCAGTTCCTTGAACTTTGTATAAGAGGGTTCAAGACGGAGGGAAGTAGGAAGGGCGTTCCAAAGAACAGGGCTGAGAAAGAAGAAAGCTGCGTGACGGGTTTGTTCGAGATGAGCCTGAGATGGTGACGGCAGAGATAAACGATTCGCGTGCAAGGAACGAAGATGACGGTAAGGTGTATGGAGTGAAATGAGGTTATATAAGTACAATGGGGTGGATGTATGGATAGCTCTATGTGTCAAAATAAGAAATTTATATTGAAACCGGAAACGAAGGGGCAACCAGTGGAGATGATAAAGAATAGGGGAGACATGGTCATAACGACGAGCAAATGTAAGAAGGCGAGCAGCGGTATTCTGTATGTTTTGGAGACGTTGCAACTGATAAGCTGGCAGATTGGCCAGAAAGATATTACAATAGTCGAGTCGACTAGTGACTAATGCCAGCACCAAAATAATCTAGGAACTAGTGGGAAGAAAGGAACAAACAGCTCTGATGCGACGTAATGCTGCGAAAGAATGGCGGGTAAGCGTAGAAATATGAGTATGAAAAGAGAGAGATGAATTTAAGATCACTCCGAGATAATGGAAGGAGGTGACAAGAGGGATCGGAGTCTGATCAATCAAGGGTGCAATTGTCGGACAGGAGCCACTTTGCAGTAGATTTGGAGGGATTTAGGTGCAAGAAATTAGAAGATAGCCAGGAAGCAACATGAGAGAGGCATTGGTTAAACTGAGAAATGTCCAACTGAGCAGGTGAAGTGTGAAAGAGAAAAATGATATCATCAGCATATATGTAAGTAGAAACTGGGAACTGTTGGATCAGGAGTGGAAGTGGAGAAAGAAAAATGTTGAACAACAGGGGGGAAAGAACAGAGCCCTGTGGAACTCCACAGGGAAGAGACAAAGAGGAGGAGGAGGACTGACTGTTGGCATGGACAGTAAAAGAACGAGCTGTGAGGAAGGAACAAAACCAGTCCCACACAGTACCACGTGCACCAGAATCTAAAAATGGGAAAGGAGAGTTTGGTGATCTACTAAATCAAACGCGGTGGACAAATCAAGTGACACAAGAAGAGTGACGTCTCCTCGGTCATGAGCAACGTGGATTTAATTTAACAATGCCAGGAGAACTGTCTCGGTGCTATGCCCCTGATGGAAGCCTGCTTGCCGGGGATGGAGAGTATTAGTTGCTTCGACATGAGAATTAAGTTGTAGAAAAGCAAAGCGTTCGAGCAGTTTAGCCAAAAAAGGAAGATTTGATACAGGCCGCCAATGGGCAGGTACAGAGGGATCCAGAGTAGGCTGTTTTAAGAGAGGGTGAACTATAGCTGATTTCCACACAGAAGGAAAAACGCCCATAGATAAACTAGTATTAATAATTGTAACCATAATGGGGACAACTTCTAAGGATGGCTCGGCCAGCCAGTGCGATGGAATAGGGTCCAACCGGCAAGTTGTCTTTCTGGATTTGTAGAGTGTTTGTACCAGTTCAACAGAGGAAATAAGGGAAAAGGAGGACCAGACATGGGCAAGGGCCCGATTGGGAGGGGAGGATGGTGACTCAATGTGACCCAGACTAGATGACTTGTCAGTAAGAGCCGGGGCAGAGGGGGAATCCGATAGAGATGTGAGAGGTGAGGGGGGAGGGCTAGGAAATGAGGAGCGTAGGTTCAGGATTTTGCCAACAAAAAAAGTAGCTAGTGTTTGTGGTGCTGGGGCTTTAGTAGACACATGGGAAGATACAGAGGTAGAAGAGAGCTGACGTAAAATCACAAAGAGTTGCCTAGAGGAATGAGCTGCCTCAGCAATGGCTGTAGAATAGAAGGAGTGCTTGGCAGACTGAACAGCTGCACGATAGGTGGTATAGAGCTGTTTAAACTGGCAGAGCGCCTCCTGTGAAGGATGTTTAGACCAATAACGCTCCGCCTGTCTAGGTTGAGTACGCTGAAGGCGTAAACCTGGGTGATACCAGGGAGAGCGCACCTGATGGGGGGCCCTAGAGCTGAGGCAGAGAGGAGCTAAATCATCCAGAGCTTCAGTCAGAACAGAAGTCCAGAGAAAGGCTTGGGTGTCATATGAAGAAGAAGCAAAATCAGAAGGAAAGAGGGAGTGGGCAGGCGGGAAGGCACTAAGCATTTCTGGAGTGAGGCGACGATGCAAGCTAGGTGGAGGTTGAGGTATCGGTAACTCAGCAGAACTTGAAAAAGGGTGGGATACAAAGAAAGAGACACAAAGGTGGTCAGACCAAGGAACTGGGTGGGTAACTGGGGTGGAAAGCAAAGGAAGTAGGGTAAGGGGTGAGAGAACTAAATCAAGAATGTGACCAGCTGCATGGGTAGAACTGATGACATGCTTTTTAAGGGAAAGGTCGTTTAACAGATTCAGGAAAACTCGGTCTTTTGATCTACAAGGTGCATCTACATGAATGTTAAAATCACCCAAAATTATAATGTTGGGGAAGTGAAGAACCACCTCTGAGAGAGCCTGTAGGGTTGCCTCCCATCGGGGAGTAGGAAGGGAGGGAGGGAGGTAACGTAGCAGGAAGAAAAGTGGAGGTGAGGACTGCAACCGAAGAAAAAGACACTCAGGGAGAGTAATTTTGGGGGTGGGATCTCCTCTAGAACTACTGAAGAACAATAGAGAACAGCCACACCACCTCCTGCTCTACCCAACCTATAGGACGAAAATGCTGAGTAGCCGGGGGTAAGAGAGCTAGACAGAACAGGACTGTCACCTTCTCTGAGCCATGTTTCTGTAAGGAAACATAGGTCAAAGGAATGACTATGGATGAGATCCTGGACCAACAGTGACTTAGTTCGGAGGGACCTGCAATTAAGCAGAGCAAGACTGAGCATCAGGGTCGAGACAAAGGAAGATAATCTCACTGAAGGGGGGTGGAGAGGGGACATAACCCTCCGCCTTTTACATCTCCCCATGCTGGTTGCGCCTTCTATCCATTAGCTCCCCCATGATCGCATTCGCAGGGAGCCAATGAACTTGAATTCCCCCCTTCCCACCCAGGCAACCAACTGCGGATGCGTGCAGGGTCCCCGCACCGGGCTGCACACCCAGTTACAATCGGCTGCCGGGACCCTGCCCGTGGCCTTGCCTGTTTGCCTCGTACATTTTTTCAACAGCATTTGCAACTAGTTTTAACTCATAATTATTTTCAATTCGAACCAAACTATTATTTCCAAGTTTATGGCATAGTCATGGGAGCAACGGTGTACCCTTCTGTGGCACCTTTATACTTAGTTGATTTTGAATCATCTTTAATATATCCTCCCACATGGTACTCTCACGTGGTATTGTGAGTGAGATTTTTGGATGATATATTTTTTCTTTGGAATGGTACTGAACAATTATTATTCTCCTTTGTTGAGTGGTTAAATAATCTCACAGTTAATATTAAATTTACTATGCATCACCATTTTCTACAATTAGAACCTTTGGATGTAATGATTTACAAAAGAGATGGCAAATTTTGTACTACTTTATATCAGAAGCAAGTCCAAAGAAATATTTTATTACAATTTTCTAGTTTTCATCCTGGAGCACTTAAAAAAGGCCTTCCATATGGGCAATTCCTTCATCATCGGAGGATATTCTCTACTGTTGAGGATTACAAACTTCATGCCAAGGATTTGTTCCAATGTTTACAATAACGGGGATATCCTACAATATTATTGCTATTGACTTATAAAAGAGCATATTTTACACATCATAGATAGTTATTTTCATCATCATCTTTAGACAATTCTACCTCATCTGGGCGCTCTATTGTAGATCAACCTGAGAGGTTTATAGGCATACTTCCATATATGACCCATTCCCATCAAATAATGCTGATTTTGAAGAAACATTAGGATGTTCTATCTTTTCATGTATGTTTTCAAAAAGCACTACAAATAGCCTATATTTGAGGATCCAATCTTTGTGATTTAGTTGGTCCCACAACATTTCTTTGGGAAAGA
This sequence comes from Ichthyophis bannanicus, assembly GCA_033557465.1. Classification (NCBI taxonomy): domain Eukaryota; kingdom Metazoa; phylum Chordata; class Amphibia; order Gymnophiona; family Ichthyophiidae; genus Ichthyophis; species Ichthyophis bannanicus. The sequence goes on along the minus strand of CM066035.1, from coordinate 153,974,824 downwards.
TCATTTTTGCATTTAAATTTGGATCCTTTGGGTCATTTTGCTTGTGGCACATGTGATTGTTGTACACAGTCATTGAATGGACATGAATGGCAATTTTCCAATTCTACTTTGAAACATCAGACTAGATGGCACACTACTTGTTCCACTGACCATGTGGTATATATGTTATTGTGCCCATGCTTGTTAATCTATGTTGGATGTACTATTCATCCAGTGAGAGTGCGTCTATGGGAGCATTCATCACATTTGCATAAATGGACTACAAGTTCACCTATAGTAAAACATTGCATATTGCACCATCATGGATTTCATGATTTAAAATGGAGAGTGTTGGACCTAGTCCCACCAAATCCTCATGGTGGCAATCGGGAACAGAAACTACAGTTTTTAGAACAGTCCTGGATTTTTAAATTATCAACAGTATCCCCTAGTGGTCTGAATCAGGAACTGGATTGGGCAAGCCTTTTGTGATGTATCAGTGGCTGATTGGTTTTGTATGCTCTGCATTCATTGGTTCAATTTGTCATGTGTTTTAAATATCAGCTGAGCTTTGAAAGGATCCATGCTGTTTGGTTACTTCAGGATGTCATCATTGTGGTTTTTGGAGCATTGAAAGAGGGTGTTCAAAGTTGGTATGCCCTAAACGCAGTACTGTGTCTCCTGATACACCGCATTATATTTTTCAACAATTTGCAGTTGAGCATCGCAGTTTTTAGAGATTCTATGCTTGGCTCAACAAACGGATCCAGTATTCATGACAGACATCATAGACATCTATTTCATGATGGACATAGGTGTCTTTTCACATAATTAATGAGTTAAGTTTGTGTAAGACACATAGGGGCATGTTTACTAAAGTGCGGTAAACGTGACTAACGCGCGGTATATGACGTTAACGACCGTAAGTGCCGTATAACGCGCGTACCGACGCGCTAACGACCGTTAACGTCATACTACGCGCGTTAACCGTAGTTAACGATCGTAAAGCTCCGCGGCGCGTTAAAACAGCACAGAAGGTGGAGAGTGGGCGGAGAGAAGGGGTCAATGGGCGGAGAGTGGGCGGGGAGAGGCACCCCTCATACTAACGCGCTGAATTTCAGAGCTCAATTCCAACGCGAATGAAAACCTGTCGTTAAAAGGCATTTAAAGGGAAGAGAAACCATTTCCGTCAGCAATGTACAGAAAAACCGGGGAAACCCACAAAACGTGAGCAGTGTGATACATGTGCATAGAACAATATTTCACATAAAACGTTAAAAGTGACCACAAGAAACATTTTAAAAAGCATAATTAAGCTGGGCAACAGTGATAGCAATAGGCAACAAGGAACAACACTCCCTGGAAAGCACAAAAATAAAAAGAAATGATGTGTGGAAGGGTCTATGCTCCGCAGACCCTTTCAAAGAGCATTACATTGTAATGGAGCTGTCCTGGGCGTGTGGTGTAATGTTTTCCAATGATATCATTGTTGCCCAGCTTGGTTATGGGTGTGTGCCCCTTTTTTGAGGTCTGTCCTGAGGTTTATGTACACCTTTGTCTGCATAAGGTAAATGAGGCCACAGTAAACCTGTTGCAGAGCAGGGTTTCTGGCTCGTCAGGCCGGTTTAACTAACTCCAGGGAGTGCACTGTCTCTGTGGCCACAGTGTGGTGCAACAGACACAGCCAGTGCCTGTAAGACCAGAGGGTCACAGGTTCAAATCCCAGCTGGGGCTCTTGCCAACCCAGTCACCATAGTTTTACCCACCACTAAACAGTGATAGTACAGACACTCCTTTATTGCAGAGAACATACACATGGCCTATAGTTTACCACACCAAACACAGACACCAGAAACAGGCACATTACCTAAAGCAGAGTCCCGCAAATGCAGTCCTGGAGGGCCCCACACCATTCCGGCTTCATGCTGCCTCTAATAAAGATGCCTGTGCTGCATAGCTATGCACCACCCCCATGGTATGCAGATGTAGCTCATGCATATTTATGAGGGACAGCATGAAAACCCGAACAGTGTTTGGAACACCAGGACTGGAGTTAGGGAACTCTGCCGTAAAGCAGCAGCCAACAGGGCCACACACCCACCCACAGGCCCCATTGGCCAATGCCTCCTGGAGAGGCAAGACATTGGGCCCTGCCTGTATCTCCCAATACTAGCAGTTGCATACCTTAGCAATGCCACCCTACACCTGGGTATATGGTACAGAGCTATCAAACGTTCCCTATGATAACTGGCAGATATCAATTCCTACGTTAAGCACAGTTTGCTCATTGCGCTCCACCATAACAATCATTCTGATGTCTGCGGTGTTTGCTGCAGGTCTGGTCTCTGACAGTGTTCACCTCCCTGGGGAGTGACCCCCCAACAGCCTTGTGTACCATATCCATGCCTGTACTATGCCCATGACTGGTGTCGTGGGTATGGCTGCTGACCACCTCTATAGTAGCACTATGCTGGCATAGGTGTGGGGGTGGCTGTCTGTCTATCCAGCAATGTTGACAGTATTGGGCTGACAATGTGCATAATGAGGAGCAAGGTACCATGGGTATAGGCCGGACAGGGTGGCCTGGCCAGGGTTCATCTGCACAGGGCATAGGGCAGTGACAGGCACATTGTAGTGCCCGGCCACCACCTACACAGACAGGGTGACCTCAGTATATCCTGCTGAGAGATCACTATCACCCTGACTGTGCAGTGACCACAGCATGGCTAGGCACTCCTATAGTGCTATCTAATATCTCTCTCATGTGATAAATATGGGTTTCCTTTTGGGGCCCAGTCACTGATGTATCTGCTTGCTGTGTATGCTGACATCCCAGTTGTGTGCAGGCCTCTCCACTGGGCACTAGCAGACTATTTGCAGCTGGTAGGTGTTGTGATGGAGTGGGGTGCAGTGGCTGATGGCTTGCACCAGGGGAATATCAGATAGTGGTGGGGTGCAGCATACCATATCCAGGCCTAATGTCTGTCTGCTGTTGTGTTATGGCTGTGTACAGAGCTGCATTGACTGCCCTGTGGGGTGTCTGTTCCTTAGCAGGACTAGGGTTAATGTTCCCCTCTACTGCCACCTTTGCAGGGAGGTAGACTGTGGGTCTTTTGATGGGAGACCCTGTTTGCCACCCTCAGCCCTGGGGGAGGGGGTGGTGGTGCATGGGGGCTACACCTGACTGAAACAGACAAAGATGTCCAAGGTGGTCCTGCAGAACCTACCTATCTCACACAGTAACACAGCTTTGGACCTGTGCCATTGCCGGTGCTGTGGACCTGGTGCTGGGCACCTCACTGCACCCTCAGGGTGAGCACAGTACCCGCACAATGTGACGGTGTGTAGCTACTCTGTGCCAGTACAACACACGGTCAGTACCCCCTATCAGGCCGAGGTGCTGGGGGGGTGCACATGGTCAGTTCTCCCTACCAGGCCGAGGTGCTGTGGGGGTGCATTCCCCATGGTGTGTATCTGTGGACAGCTGATTTGCATGTGCAGTGCATCATGGGTGTGACTGGTCCAATCCAACCCTGTGAAACTCCAGCAGCTGCTCACAGGCTCTGATAAACCATAGGCCATCACACGTACATCTGTTAGCATAATGCATAGGTGCAGGACACCCTACAGAGTCTGTAATATCAGATGCCCACACTGGTAAAAACACACGTATCCACGCACGTAAACAAACACGTACCCACGCACGTACCGACGCACAATTGTACGCGCGCAGCTACGCACGGAACTACGCACGTACCAATGCACGCATCAACTTACGTGGCTGAGCACACTCCGAGGGTGTTTTTCTGACACCAATACTCAGCGTAACGAAAAACATGCCTCCTCTTTCCCTCTGTAATGTGCAGGGTGATGCCTGGGACAGCCTTCTGTGTTAGGCACACTGGGGACTCGAACCCATGCTGCCTGTAACAGCGGTCAGTACCATAACCATTGTGCTACAGCTCTGTTTCAGTGCTTTGTGTCTGTACGTCTTCTTAGGATTAACACGCAGTAACGCGGCACGGCGCCCGGTAACGCTCGTTACGTTTTCTAACGCGCGGTAGTGGTGACGATGTACCGCCCATGTCCTTATTTGGGGTTTCTTTCACTACCGCGGCTCCTAACGCGAATTGCACTAACGTACTTTAGTAAACATGCCCCATAGTTGTGTTTTTGAACATCTTTAACATAGGTTCACGGTTTGATTTTAAGTAAACCTTATTTGAGTAAAAAGGAAGAGTTGTCACGAGAGGAGGTTTCCTCAAGACAAATTTTCCAACATTTAATATTACAGTGCTCGGCTATCACTGCTCTTTGTTTCTTTATACAATTTTTTGAGTGGTTGGTGTTCAATTTTGATTTATAAATTTAAAACACAGCAGAGTGCTTTCTGGCTAAATTTAAAACCTAACAGAGTTCTTCTAGTTCAAATTTAATACTCAGTCAGGGCCTAGTACCAGCAAAGAACTTTCAGTTTAAATTTAAAACACATCAGAGTGCTTTCTGGTTAAATTTAAAACCCAGCAGAAAGCTTCTAGTTTAAATTTAATACTCAGTCAGGGCCTTGTATCAGCAAAGAACTTTAATTTAAATCAACTCGGAGTATAACTTAGCATAAAAGGAAACACAGGGTCTATATTCTTTGAGCAATAAAATGTTTCTAGAGACCTTTAAAAAGAGGCCTTCTATATAGGGGACAAGAGACCTGTGAAATTGTTTTAAATAGGTGTTAAAGCCAATGGATAGATCAAAGTGACATTTTGAAAGACTCCCTCTATCCAAGCAAGGGCTGTGTGAATCACTCAGGAAATTGGTCACAGATTATCTCATAAGCATAGGATAGGATACTGTGTTGCAGCCAGCTTTTAATAAGTCTTCTTTCCCTCCCTCCCTCCCTCCCCAAATCCCACCCATCCATGGTATATTTGTAGCTTTATAGGTGCTTAAACCTCTTAAAGGAAAGGAGGTGCCATATTCACTCTCAGGTATGGCTGTCTATTCTCATTAGGCATACATTAAGGACCTGAGATTAGTTAAGCTTGAGGTGAACAAAGTCCATTAAATGTATTGGGGGTTATTTTGAGACACAAATAGCAGGGATGGATGTCCCATTGGGATGTCTATCCCCACTATTCGTGCTGGTGGCAGTCCCTGACTAACTTTCCCACCAGTTGTGCGGGGAAGTTAGTTGGGAGAGGGGAAGAGGTGGCCCAGGGGCGGAGATTGGGTGGGCAGTGGGCGGTTGCCGTCCCTGGACATACCAGGCTGATTCTAATGGCAATTCTGTATGTCTAAGGCTGGTAAAATGGCTGGGGAAGTTATTCCACATCCAAGATGGAATAACTCCCGTGGTCATATGTTTTTAAGTGGCCAAGGGCACAGAAGGGGCAGGGGGGCAGAGTAAACTCCCCGCAGCCCAGTCCTCTGTTTGCAGGCAGCCAGCATCACGGCTTTTAAATGGAGCCATGGTGCCATGGCAACATGACACCTGGCACTGCGGCTCCATTCAAAAGCCCTGGCTGAGTTAGCCAAGCTGTGGCTGTATGTGCAGGCTGGGTCTGAATCGCAGTCCCGGCCTGCATGTACATGCCTGTTTGTGATTTTGGTCCCACAGGGCTAGACGTGCTCTGCAGGATCAGAATTGTGATCTCCTTTGTACGTCTGGGTCAGCCAGGAGAAGGGGCTGAATGCAGTTGGGCCCCGCTCTCCCTCCAACTGGCCATGGTATCCCACCGCAGGCATCATGAGCCCCTGCCACCAGCCTTGCCACATTACTAGGAAAGGCTAGACCTCCAGGTGAATACCCATACCCAGGTTTCACCTACCCCAGCCAGCCCCCGTTAACCGAGCCATGATCATCTGATCAAGGCCCCAGACCCTTCTGTCAAAATGTCCCAGTAACCGAGTACCTTGTCCCTTGAGCACCTGTCACTGGCACTAGGGATGAAGCCCCAAACAGCACCATCCAAGGAAACAGATCATATCTGACAGATTCAAAGGCATCCTGCCAGTCATTCAGCAATAAATTGAGCCCCACTAGTAGAGATACACATCATCGGTGCCGTAAAGGCCCGCACAATCGACCTCTACCCAAGACTGCTGCATTTGAACACCCTGCCTTTACATTACCCAATGCCCATTCTGACAGTTGATCTTTATTAACCCTGTGACCACCGTTTCTGCCTCTGATTGGCAGGCCTAGGAATAATATCGGACCAGCCCAAGACCACACAGGTAAATAAAGCAAATAAGTTGAGAAAATCCCTCTTTGCAGCTTGTATCAGCTGCTTACAAATCCATGACGATAAATCATTGCTGCCCAAATGTACCAGAGTTCCCTCCAATTGTTTTCACAACTGGGCATAATGCTGCAACATAGGAAGAAGCTGGTTCCACCACATTCTCCAAATACCAAGCCAAATCAGTGACACTCCGACTGAAGCCAGTCCCAAATGCAGACCCAAAGGTCAGGACACTGCTCACTGTCCTGCTCAGTATACAAAGGAGTGCCTGACCAGCCACCAGGAATAAGACTGAATATTAGCAGGAATATTACCTGCAAGCCTGCAACAGAAAGAACATGTTAAACAACCCCCTCACAGGTGGATGTAACCTGCAAAAGCTCTGGGTCGCCAGTGGCCAATTCACTGTATGACCAAATCCTCTTGTCCAGTCACCGCCATGCTGGTTGCTGAACCAATTCAAAAGGAATGCACAGCTTTTAAATGTCCATTATAACCCAGTAGCTGTAAGGTCTTCCTCTGCACCGCCTTAAATTGGAATCGAGTTATGGGCTGTTCATTGGCATGCATGAACAGGAATTTCCTTCCTGCAGGCCATACTACCAGGTAATTCATAAGCCATTCCACCAGGCAAGTGGGTGCTCCATCCATTGCATGAAGAGCTACCCACAACCCTTTACCCGACTGATAGTCTTTGATTGGGCAATCAGGATCCATAACTGGCCACTGGTCTGATAGATGTGCTCAAGACCCAATACCGACCATAAGCATGCCACGCTGAACTGGCCACCATCTCAACCCTGAATGTCCCTAAAAAAGATAAGCAAAATACCACCTGGGACAAAATTACCTCAAACTCAGAGAAAGCTACCACCGGAAACTGATCACACAGCGTTCCCAGCCCACCAACAGCCTCCGTACCGACCCCTCCCCCCAATGGGATCACCGCAACTTATCGCCCTCTCAAAAAAGGTGAAGCTCTCCAAATGAGATCTCACGGAGGCCCTCGAAAAGCCTGTCTCTCGTGCAGTCACAATGTACCAACCGAGAAACCCCTTCGGCACTCTGCCCCCTCCTCACCTCCAACAAATCAGAAACTGAACCACCTTAGCATATCCTAGCAGATAATAAACCCATGTGGCTGCCTAAACTGACCTCTACAAGAGTGATATCACTCCCCCCCCCCAACTGCCCCCAACTGTTCTCAAACAGCATTGGAACTGTCAAACTGAACCATAAAAATTTTGAAAAATATAAGAAAAACAGCACCTCATGAGCATAGTGGAGTTATCTGTAAGAATCAGTATTGCTGAAACTAAGCTTTATAGAAATATATTTGCCATACAGAGCTACTATCATAAGTCCTTTAGGAATATTTAATCAAAGATATGTTTTAATTTTCAGTAGGACTCATTGGCTTCTCCTTTTTTTCTTCTGGCTCTATTGGAACCGGTTCTGGATCCTGATGCTAAGAGTCTTCAATTGTAACTAATCAGGGGCTCCTCCTACTCTTCTTTGTCTACTCATTACAACAAAGATCCAGAGGCTGGGAGTCATTTACCAGTGTTTCTTCCAGAACACAACCTCTACCCATGACTCAAGACATTCACAGCAGGTCAAACTGTTATGATAACAGAAACAATTTAGAAAAAGCTGTTATTGTTACATTTTCTTTTCACAAAAAATATTGTAACAATAATTATTCAGAGTTCTTAATAATTATTACTGTTATTATGATTCAGACATCAACTTCACTCATATGATCCTAGTATCTTTAAGGGTTAGAAAAAGTAATATGGGACACACCTGCGATACAATATATTTATTTCTACTTTGACCCTTACTATCTGAAGTCTTCTACTGTAGATGGCCAGGCTTGGATTGCTGAAATCAATGGGGAGCTTTTCATTCTGAGATAAGCACTGACTATCCTTCCTTCTTTCTTCTTTTCTGACCCCAACAACTGAATTTTAAGTGCTTTCTTTAAACGTTTTTGAGAAGCCTCAAAACCTCTATGAAGACTACTTGGTATTTACTGAATGGATCTTGTAATTTCAAACATTTAAAGAAGGACTACAGATGCAATATCCCTTAAGAAGAGTCACAGTGTACATTAATGACCATTTATTGCAGATGTTAACAAGTCGTAGGTGGTTGAGCTCTTGATAAGACCAGCTCATTGCCTAACATCCAGATTCTTAACATTCTTCAGCCTTTGTCTTGTCCAAGGTCACAGTCTTTTCTTCAGCATTTTTATTATTCATTGCCAAATTTATTTATTTATTTATTTATTTTACAATTCTTATATACCGCACTATTTGCAATCAGCGCGGTTTACATGTAACAAAAAACATCCGACAAAATGCATATGTCTGGTCATTACATTGAACAGGGAGTGGGATTTGGAGAACAATGATTAAATAAAATATAAGACATTCTTATTAAGAACCCAAATAATTACCTTTATGTCACTCTACAATATGAAACATGTAGGGGGGGCATATGTGACCCATGGATGGGTCCAGATTGTTTCTTTTGTATTTATTTATTTATTTAATTAATTAACCATTTTTCTATACCGCTTTGTCCTTCACTCAGCGTGATTTACATTGTAACAGTATTCATCAAGTATTCAGGGGAGGGGGAGGGGAGAAAAAGGGAGGTAACAGGATTAACTATGTACAGAATCATGGGTGTATGATATAACTATATACAGTTTAGTGTATAGTGTTTATTGGGTTGCTTGTCCATGGCTATGGGTCCACAAATGATGGCTTGGATCATGTTGTCGTTGAAGTGGCATATGTCCCAGGTGATTTGTGAAAACAAGTGTTTTCAATTTCTTAATTGTTGGATTGTTAGGGGGGAGACTTTAATCAAAATGGAATGAAAGGTTTCGGGATGATAGATTCTTCACATTGATAATACATTCTTCCCATTCATGGTAGATCCTCTGTGGCTTGCAATAAATGGACCCATATCTCTAAACCAATTACTAAAGGTTGCAGGGTAAGAGAGGGTGACATCATTTAAATATCCACATTAAACAGAATATATTCATATTAATGTGGTCACACTTTTTATTGCATTAGTGTAGTAGATAACATGTTCATCTATAGTTTAAACATAATGGTTCCCAAACTGTTGGTCGTGATCACATTTGGAGTCATATCATCAGTGGATGGGATTGCAGAAGCAGGTCCACTCCTCTTCTCTCTGGACTTTCATTATGACTTATGGCCAGTAGTGGCAGTCAGCTTGGGGCCTGTGAAGTAATGAATATTCACAGGCCCTGTCTCCTCCTAGGCTAGGCTATGCTTTCTGTTAGGTTGGAAACTGATACGTAGTACTAAGTTCTATGAGAACACAAACAAAGATCCTGCACTAACTGCTGCCACTCTTGGTACCATCATGCTGCTGCTTTCTGGATTTGGATGGGTGGGTGAGGAAGAAGTGGATGTTGGGTGAAGGACTGATGCATGTTCTGGAGCATTCTGAATGTGTGTTGGGATACGTATTGCCAGCTAGTGCAGTGTCATGACAGTGAGGGATGATTCGAACACTAACTGTCTAACTCACATTAGGGTAGTGAGTGAGTGGGGTGGAGACAGAGAGTGGATGTGGTGTGCTCTGTGCAGTTAGCAGAGGGTTCACACCGTGCACTAGCTGCATTAGCACAGGATCACCTAACGCTACCTAAATAAGTGGCATTAAGTGCATCCTCACTAATGTGCGGTACACTAATGAACAGGGCTCCCCTGTTAACTGCTGGGGAAATATTTTCTATACTCCCGACAGTTAATGCAATGATTTTGCACCTAATAAGCCATAATTTCAGCGTTGTTGGCTTGTTTGGTTCATCACTATCATCTGGGGTCACAACTGATAAAATGGGGTAATATCGGATAAAGGTTTGAGAAGCACTGGTTTAACATATACATTAAAATCAGTTGGTTTAATATATACATTAAAATCAGTAGTACTTTGCATTGCCTGTCAATTTTAAGAAAGCTTAGTAGATAGACCCTGTAGTTACACACTCTTTACGTTAGATTACATTGTTAACAAGTTTGATAAACTTTCAACCAGAAATTCAAATAATGGCAGCTACTATGTGGTTACGTGTCCTATCCACCAATGTTCAAAGGCACTATCCAGTTGATATTGCTGAATGTTTTTAGAGACCATTTCAGTACTATCTAGAGAGCCCCAGGGCAAAGTGAGGGAAACATCAGGAAGAAGGGGGTCATTGGTGAGGCCTCACCTGGAATATAGTGTTTAGTGTTGGAGACCGTACCATGCAAAATATATAAAAAGACCAGAAATGGTTCAGAGGAAGGTGACCAAAATAATATGGGTCTGAACCAGAAGACTAATAAGAAGAGACTTGAAGGCCATAATATGTATACCCTAGAGGAGAGATTGGACAGAGGGAATATGATACAGACATTTATCTTTATCTTTATTTTCACATTTGATTGATTGCTCAGGCCGAAACATCAGGGTGGTGTACAGAACAAATAGTTGCTACTAAAAAAGAGAGAAAAGAATGCCAAAAACAAGATAGGACAGAGAAGAGGACAGGCCAGGAATGATAGGAGGAGAGAAGGGACGAGCTATGTAATATGAACCTAAGTAGGAGGAAAGTCAGACGTGGGAGGAAGGTCAAAGGTGATGCCAAAAAAATGAGTCTTCAGCATCACCTTGAACCAGGAGAAGGATTGCTCTGCTAGGAGGGTAGACGGTAGGGAATTCGAAAGTCCTGGACCAAGAAAGAAAAATGCAGAGTGGCGTGTAAGTTCCAGATGTGCACGAGCCGAGGAGGGGGAAAGACAGACGGCTATTGTGAATAAAGTGGAGGGCACGGAGGGGGGGGGGATGAGCAAATGTTGTAGATTTGCCAGATATTGTGGAATGCCAGTATGCAATGTGCGATGCATGGTGACAAGAGCCTTGCATTGAAATCGGTATTAGAGAGGGAGCTAGTGCAGATTGAACAGGAGGGGAGTCACATGATCAGTATGAGAGGCATGAGTGATGAGCCAGGCAGCTGTTTTCTGTAATAGCTGTAGACGGTGAAGCTGGTAATGGGGAAGTCTGGCTAGAACAGAATTACAGTAATCGAGTCTGGATAGAAGAAGAGCCACTGTGAGGGTAACCAGGGAAGATGCTGGGAGGATAGAATGCACTGCCCTTAGTTGACAAAGTACAAGAAAGGAACAATGTACAACAGAGGTGACATGCTGGTGGAAAGAAAGGGAGGAGTTTACAACCACATAAAAACTACTGCAATCTCATCTTCCAAGGCCTACCAAAGTCAGCAATCCACCTGCTCCACCTTGATCTCAACATTGCAGCCCGCATCATCTGCAATGCCCACAGAGCAGAACACTTAACCTCCTGCTCATACAGCTACCCATCGCTGAAACCATAAAATATAAATCCATCCTCACAATCTTTAACATCATCAATGGCCTATCATCCATCCACCCCCAATCACTAATGCAAAGAACATCTCAAAACCAAACATACAAACTGGCTCCCTCAACACACTGTGCGTACCAGCACTATACACCAGAACCAGCTCCACCACATCAAAGAGGGCCTTCTTCCTATTTGCGCCCTCCCTATGGAACTCAATCTCTGGCAACTTATGTGCTACAAAGGACTTAACAGCCTTCAGAAAGAGCCTCAAAACATATTGGTTTATAGACCCCTTCTCCAAGGACATAGCATAATCACCTAGCTTGCAATGCCACACCCACCTTCCCCTCTCTACCTCTATTACCATCATGTTCAACCTCCTTATGTTATGAGTACTCCAAGTTGATTTCACTGTTGTAATGTATCACCATGTTGTTATAATGTAAACTGTTTGACCACAGGATAAAGCGGTATAAAACCACCTTAAACACAACAAGCGGGATTCCGACATTGACGTCCTGGCCCTCTGTGCATCCAGTCAGAAACGGACACACAGAGTTAGCCAGGATTCTGATCCCAAGGGGTACGTCTAACCTCACGGAATCAGAATCGCGACCAGGCCAGTACATGCAGGCCGGGACCTCGATTCAGTCCGGCCTGCATATACAGGCCTTGCCTGGATAGCCAGTCAGGGCTTTTCAGTGGAGTTGTGGCACCATGGCGTCTGGTTGCCATGGCAACACAGCTCCATTGAAAAGCCGTGACCACCGGCCCCTGGCTCAGAAAGTGCATTTCACAAAGCCTGACCCTAGATCTGGCCTCCCAAGGTGAGGGTTGGGCCACGAGAAATGTCCTCTGCCCTCTCCTGCCCCTTCTGAGCCCTGGCTTAGTGTCCCCCGCTGACTATGGGAACTTATTCCACCTCCGAGGTGGAATAAGTTCCTCATTCAAGCCGTCAGCCCTGGACGTACAGGGCCGACATTGGAATCAGCCCTGTATATCTGGGGCCGACGACCGCCCACTGTCTGCCCTAATGCCGCCCCGATCTGCCCCTTTCCCGCCCCGTCTAACTTCCCGATACAATGATCGGGGAAGTCAGTTGGGGTGGGGAAGGGGCCCAAATAGCAGGGATGAACGGACATCCATCTCCGCTATTCGTGCCTCAGAATGACCTCTAATATAAACATAAAAACACCATTGATTTAACAAAACTATCCACCAATTAGCCTCCAGTGCTACTCACATCTACCATCATTTACTGTGTTACTATGAGCGTGGGCATTCTACCTCACTCTAAGGACAGTCAGCAAGATTCAGCTACTGTCTCTATAATCATGTGGGTAAAGTTAGGTTAACAAAAAGACTATCCTAACTTAAACAGCATTGCTATAAGGATGGTGAATGAGTATTACCACTAGCTATAGAGCTAGCGGCAATCACCACTGGATACATACATTCAGCTTGCCTCTTCTGCAAATGGTAATGCTAAATAGATGTGAATAAATGCTGTGGCTGGCATTTAAAACATATTTGAATGTTGACTCGTTGATTGTAAGGTCAACATTTTTATACGAACAGCTTCCAAGCACCATTTGAGAATTCAGTAAAATATGTCTCTTGCTCAGCTGTGGCTATCAATCATTTCTTTAAAAACAGAAAAACAACCCATGCTAAAATGTCTTTTATTATTTTAAAAAATTGCCACCCAGGTATTTTTGTATTTTGCCAATGTAATTGGGTCTTTTTTTCTGGGTTTTGTCAAGATAAAACTACTGCATGCTGCTTGCAGAGACGAGGTCAGGTCATAAAAACAAAGCAAGAAACATACTTCCAGAATATGCAGAATACTCCCTCAAACAGATACAGTACATAGCGGACAAAGAAGCATCATTTACCATCATTGCCACCCAGTTTGGCTGCCTGCTATACCTATGCTACCCAAGCAATGGATAATTCTCAATTGGTTATACAAACTTGACCCCATCACATGATAAGCAGCTAGCACAGGATTTTTACTGCACTAGCTGTTTTAGTGCAGAATAGCAGTTCTGCTACCTCCCCCCCCCCCCCCCCCCCACTGTTAAGAATCCACCAAAGGGCATGTTAGCCATTAACACATTTTACTAAACATGTCCCTTTATGAAGATTCATCTATAACTATAAAACTATAATTGCTTTAGAGAAAAAAAAACTGTTCACAAGCCTACTTTTGCATGAAGCTTTTACTAGATTTGCTAATAAGGCATTTCATTGACATATATACATAAAAAGGACAGCTGTGCTATGATAAAGCGTTATGCTGTTGAGAGAAATCAATGCTATCATATGCCTTTGTTTTAATTGAAAACCTATACTATTTTTAATCATGTTGGCAGTGTTCTTACAAAAATGGGCTAATTGCAAGTTACATTTTCTTCTTTTAATGAAATATGCTGCTGAGACACTTTCAGAGTAATCATGGTCTTATGGCAATACATTTTTGTTGCTAGGAGTGATATGTACAAATTCCTTCAGCACATTTGCTGTAGGTTTCCCTGAACAATTACATCATTTATATTTGCAAGATAATCAACCTTTAATCCATATTTCTACATATCAGAAGTCACAGTTTATTGCTCCAAGAACATATTAACCTCTTCTTAAAAATGAATTGATTGGCACTTTGTTCTTAAACCAGGGTGATCTCTCTTACTACTAAAACTCATACTAGCAATTTTTTTTGCATTAAGACTGCACTGTTAGTAATGAGAATGTTGATGTTGCCCCTTCTTCAAAACCATAATGTGGCAGTGTTCCAAACCTGCCCTCGTTGGAAAGTCTGCAAGTGCTTATATCCAGGCTAATTTTGCATCTCCTTTTTTGGCAGATACTTTTTCTATGCAAAACAAATTGTTCTCTAGCCAGCTAAAAGTATTCTCAGTCTTCCGTAATATTTGTACTTTTGACTGGGCTGCGGGAAGGCATTCTCGAAGGCGCTCCCAGGCATGTTTTAATCAGGGGAGGAAAACAGCATGCATAAATGAAAGTTTCACACTTATATCTGTTATTTCTCCTCTCTCAGCTGCTCACACAAAAGAGCAGATGCAAAGTATGCAGCTGCTTTTAAATAAACATGCTGGATAGTGATTGTTTTCTCTTTGAAAATCAGCATAAAGTATACAGTATGTCCTAAAATGCCTGCACACAGCTATAGGGGGGTATCTGAAATTTGTCTCCATGCAGATCAATCTTTCAATTCGCTGTGGCATCCTTGAAATCATCACTGATTTTCAAGCTAACAGGACACCTGTGCCTGCTGCATCCACAATGGTTATAACACAATCATGTTGCTGGTGAGCTCAGGTAGCAGGTTGTTAACTGCTTCTGCTGCTAAACTGATACCCATTCTCAGCCAAAAGCAAAATAAAGATTATACTTTACTAATAACTTACTCTTGGCACTGTTCTAAAAGACTGAGAAGCAATAGTACTAAAGTAGTAACGTATGTATCATATTTGAGTTGAGTAGTGATACTTGGATAAACATATTCTCTGTAGAAAAGCAAGATAAGTGCTCACAGACTGATGACATCACTGATGGAACCTTACGCAGGAACCTTTGTTAGTTCCTTCTAGAAACATTTGGATTGATTCCTCCATGCATGCATGTGAATTTCCACCTGCTGCTGCCACATCTCATCTCTTCCATCTTCATTTTTCTGCAAGGTCCCATAGATGTATATCTCACATCCAATGATCACCAGATGGCGTGGTTCAGTATTAGGACAAGGGCTGATAAAATCAATTCAGAAGCGAGGCTCTTAGACTTAGATTTCAGTAAAGCTTTTGACACCGCTCCACAAAGGCAGCTTATAAACAGATTGAGCACCCTAAGATTGGACTCTAAAGTGACTGACTGGGTTAGAAATTGGTTGAGTGAGAGGCGACAAAGTGTACAGGTAAATGGAGCTTACTCTGAAGAAAAGGAGGTTACAAGTGCTGTGCCGCAGGGATCTGCCTTTGGTCCAATTTTTTTTAACATCTTTGTAGAAAGGCTTTCAGGCACTGTAAGGTTTGACTGTTTGATACCACAATCTGCAATAGAGTAGACACCCAGGAAGGAGTAGATAACATGAGGAGGGATCTAGTTAAGCTTGAAGAATGGTCAAGAATTTTGCAGCTGAGATTTCATGATAAAAAATGCAGGGTCATGCATTTGGGCTGCAGCAATCCAAGGAAGCAGTACAGTGTAGGAAGTGAAATACTTCTGTCCACAAAACAAAAGCAAGACCTGGGCGTGATTGTTTTTGATGATCTGAAAGTGACTAAACAGGTAGAAAAGGTGATTGCAAAAGCCAGAAGAATGCTTGGGTGCATAGGGAGAGGAATGGCCAGCAGAAAAAAGGAGGTGATAGTGCCTCTTTACAACTCTGGTGCGACCAATTTTGGAGTAATGTGTGCAGTTCTGGAGACCAGACCTTCAAAAGGATATGAGCAAGATGGAGTAGGTGCAGATGGTGGCTACTAAAATACTTAGAGGTCTTCATTATAAAGCATATGGGGTCAGAGAAAGATCTTAATATGTATACATTAGAGGAAAGGCAGGATAGAGGAGATATGATAGAGACATTTAGGGGCATGTTTACTAATGCTCGTCATGTTAATGTTAATGCTTGTCATGTAATGTTAATGCGCGTTAACATAACGTAACATAACGTTAATGCGCCTTAACGTTACAAAACACGCCTTAACGTTCCCGGCCACGGTAAGTCCCGCAGAGGGTGGAGAGAGAGCAGAGAAAAGGGGTCAATGGGTGGGGAGTGGGCGGGGAGAGGCCCCTTCCACACTAACATGGGGAAATGAAGGGCTGAATCCTAATGCAACTGAAAACCTGGCGTTTACACACATTTGAAGAGAGAGAAACATTTCAGTGTCAGCAATGTACAGCATAGGCAGGGAGCCCAAGAAAGGTAATAGTAGTGCTCCATTGACAGCAACAGCATAGTGCCCAGGTATGAAAGGCCACTATGGTGATGGCACAAATGGGGTATGGGGGCTGCAGGCGGGACATGCATTGGGGGCTACTGGGGCACAGGTTGGACTAGGTGGTTGCCAAGGTGGCACATAGGAATGCAGAAAATGGAAACCAGCAAGACAGCAACTGACCAGGGTCAGACATGCCCATGAGTCTGTGGCCCACAGTGTGCCATGCAGGAGACACTACCCAGCAGGCACCCAAGGGGCACATAACATTGACAGGCGGTGCCAGGGGAAGTGTGGACATCTATGTAGGCACCCCTACCCCAGAACCTAAACCTTAGGCAGCTGCCTAGCTGCCCCCTGGATGGCCTGGGATGGCGCACCACTGGCACTGACAACATATGGTCATGGCGGCATGGCAGAGGGGGTGGGTGATTGTGCTGGGGGGAGCAGTGGCAACCACCTGCAGTGGACCTAGGCCATGCCCTGTACCAGTACATGGTGTGCAGTGCAACAGAAGAGGTCTGGCCGAGGAACATAAGGGTAGCCCCAGGGACCACTATGCTGCTATTGCAAACAGTGTGGTACAGTACACTCAACCAGCATGTCCAAGAGCAGAGGTTCACGTCCCATCTGTGGATCCTGCAGAGCATCTCCCCAAAGTTTTAGCCCACAATGCAACCACAACAACAACATGGGCAAACCCCAATGCAGCGGTGCACAGGGGTATGGACACCCACTCACAAGGGCTCCACTATTCACAGCTTCATGGAGTGTCAGGCTGTTGGCCCCAGCACAGAGCTGCAATTATCACCAGAGCACTACTACTACCCACTGCACATATTAGCAATGTTGGCACTGTGATCAGGAACAGTGTGGCTGGTAGGGTTGTCAATCACCTCCATATCTGCACAATGCTGAGATAGGTGTGGGAGTGTGCGTATGTCTCTCTATTGTTTTGTGTCTGCCAACACCTCACTGAGCCCATATTGCTCACACTGCTTCCAGCGTTAGCCTGCAAATGTGCAACATGAGGAGCAAGGTATTGTGGGTATGGCCCAGACAGGGTGGATTGGCCAGGATGCATCTGCACAGGGTAGAGGGCAATGGCTGGGACACTGCAGTGTTTGACCACCACCTGCATGGACAGGGTGGCCACAGCATGTCACGCTGGTGGGGGGTGGGCACTCTCACTCTGACTGAGCAGTGTCCATGGCATGTCTATGTTCCCACATAGTGCCACACATTGTTTGCTTCCAGTGATACCTGTGTGTTCCTGGTTCTGGGGCCCAATCACAGAGATACCTGCTTGGTGTCTGTGCTGTGCATCCCACCTCTGGGCACACAGGGTTCCCCTGTGAGCATGCACTATGGACTGGCTAGTGGGCTGTCTGCAGTTAGTTTGTGCATGGTGGGACCACCCTGTAGGATGTTGCAGGTGCAGTCTGACTGTGCTGTCTGTTGATGAATGGCAGACGGTGGAGTTGGGCAGTTGAACCTTCCCCTGCCTAACCCCAAACATCACTGCTGGTCTTTAATGGCCACAGGTATAGCACTGGCCCAGCAGCCCTAGAGGGCTGTCATCCGCCAGCAGGACTGTGGTTGCTGGTACTGCAGCCATGGTGCAGGCACCTGTCCCACCACACCCTCATCTATAAAAGGGGTGATTGAGGCCTCCTTGGGTTATATAGTGCATGCCACTTCAACCCTTAGTGGCAGTGCTACATAACCCTCATACGAGTCTAGACACCCCACTGCCCTGATAACAAATATCCATGGCAGCCAGACCTTAACACCGGGTACACACTAATCTGGGTGGTGTCCAGTCCCAAGTGCCACATGTGACTGCAGAACAGAGCTAGAACAGTTGTACTGCTGGGAACACTTGTCACACACTGGCAGTGCTGGGGATGTGCAGTAGGACCTATCTCTAGCATCACATGTACTGTGGACCTAATGCTGGGCGCCCATCCTATCCCTCAGGGTGAACACGGAACCTGCACAATGGCATGGTCTGTAGCTACTCTGTGCCAGTATCACGCACTGTCAGTCCATCTTACCATGCTGCAGTACCGGAGAGGTGCAGACCCCATTTGGTGGTCAGCTGTAGGCAGCTGTTCTGCATGTGCAATGCATCATGGGTGCTGGTGGGGTTACCCTATCTTGGCACACAGAGCAGACGGTTTGTGCAGTGACCGACAGTCCTTCTGTACCCAGCCATTGCTATGCAACAAGCCATAGAGGTATAGCCTACTGGTTAGTACACTGACGTTCTAGGCAGAGGTCATGGATTCAATTCCTTGTTGTTCCCTCCTGTCCAAGGCAGATATTTTGCTTGACTGTGACAGTCATATCTTTGCAGATCCGTGCTGCCAGCCCATAGTACCCTCACCACAGTTGCCAACAATCCTTATAAACACACCTATCTACTGGTCAACTCGTAAACGCTAGACTATATATCAAAAAATGTATATCACTGCTGGCTGCCTGGGAGGTCGTTGATGTTATTTAGCTTCTTTCCTTTAAGTTTGACTTTTGAGTCTCTGGGATAGATGCTATGGAGTTCTGAGACCATCCGGTAGCACTTAGATATAGTTTATATAACTATACTATTTGCCCAAACAAGCGCTATATTTTTGGATGTATTTCCCATTTTTGTTACATTTAACGCACATTTTTTGATAACAATCCTTATAAGGCATTATAAGGCTCCTAATTAGCACAGTACAAGGCACATTACAAGGCACCTTATTAGGCACAGTACAAGGCACGTTACAAGGCACCTTATTAGGCACAGTACAAGGCATGTGCCTTAACGTGCCTTGTACTGTGCCTAATAAGGTGCCTTGAAACGTGCCTTGTACTGTGCCTAATAAGGTGCCTTGTAACGTGCCTTATAACGTGCCTTATAACGTGCATTACCTGACATGGCTTGCCATAATGATGCCCGCCCACACCTTTATATGGGCATATGTACCTTTACAGCGGAACCTAACGCAAGTGACATTACCGCAGTTTAGTAAACATGCCCCTTAAATACCTCCATGGCATAAATGCCCAAGAGGAGAGCCTCTTTCAATTGAAAGTGAGCTCTGCTATGAGGGGACATAGGATAGGAGTGAAAGAGAATAAACTCAGGAGTAATGGGTGGAAATATTTCTTCATGGAAAGAGTGGTAGATGCATGGAATAGTCTCCCAGTGGAGATAGTGGAGATGAGGACAATATCTGAATTCAAGAAAGCATGGGAGAAGCACAGAAGATCTCTAAAGGATAAAAGGGGACTATTATAGTGGATATGAAAGGGCAGACTAGATATGCCATGTGGTCTTTTTCTGCCATCATTTTCTCAATTTCTATGTTTTTATTGTAAGTTTACTCTTTATGATTCCCATATTACATAGCACAGATTGGTTTTTAATGATTTTGTGTTTCCTTACATGTACATTTATTTTATTATTTTTTCTTAATTCTCATGTATTTATATGCATGGAGGTCAAATTTGTCCCCCACATGCCTGGCCGCATTACCTGCCTAACGCTTACAGGGGTCTGACATAGACCTGATTCTGCCGCCATGAGATCTAGATGTACCCACAACAGTGGAATCGGGGAGATATACATCCTGGCACTTCCCGGATTCCATGGATAACAATGTACAGGAGCTTGCCCGACTCCCTGCTCAAACACCACTGCAGGGGTGAGTGAGCTGTGGTATCCAAGCACCATGGCAACAAGACGTCTACCCATTGTCTCATAATGGCATGGGCCACATTGGGCTCTGCTGCTAACTCTCCGATCAGTACTGATGGCCCATATGGGCAGAATCGTGCTGTCAGGTTCCCTGGCGGCCATCGCCAGTGTGGGCGGAGGGCTGCAGATAGCATGCTGTGCTGCAGCTGGAATTTATTCCACCATTGGGGTGTAATAAGCCTGATGTCCATGTTAGTGCTGGGGTGCGCACAGAGGCCTGTCCTGAATAGCCTCTGTATGTCCCGACACCTGACCATTCCCTCGCTCTGCCCCCTTCTCTGCCTCCTTCCACCTACGTACAGTGCTTCCTGCACAAATGTCATGTATATGCGAGGAGCACTGCCGGCAGAATAGGGCTGGGGCGCTATGCCTGGGTTGTACGTCCAGCCCGCATGTACAACGCCGCTATTTGGCGTTGAGAATGACCTCCTTACTGTTTTCCTTTCATATTTGCTAAGCAGTTGTTTTTTTATCTGTTTTGATGCTCTTATGGATGTTTTTATGGTTAGTCATATTATTTTATTATTACTCACTGTCATTATTTATTGTTCTTCCCTTGTGTTTTTAGTTCTTATGGGTTTGTTACTGATACAGTACCTCTTCACTTAACTTGCATTTGCCATTAAATATTAGTATATAATTGTTTTTATGGTTTTATGTGTGTTTTTTTCTCATTGTTTTCTCCACTCCTCAGATTCCCTCACTTTCCCCTTCTCTCCCACTTATTGTCCTAGCTTTATTAAACACTTCTCTTCCGACCTCCTATGCTAACAGCTTTTACTACAACTTCTGGTAACGAATTCTGGATGTTGATTTCACACTGAGTGAAAAAATATTTTCTCTGATTTGTCTTAAAATTGCTATATTGTAGCTTCATTGCATGTCCCCTAGTCTTTCTACTCTTTGAAGGAGTAAAGAGCCGATCTACTTTTACCTGTTCCACTCTATTCATTATTTTAAGCTTTTCCTCATAGGGATATCCTGACATCCACTGTACCGTGCTAATTGCTCTTCTCTATTCCTTTTCTAATTCTGCTAGATCCTTTTTAAGATATGGTGACCAGAATTGCACACAATATTCAAGGTGTGGTAAAAGAGGTTTTGACGAGTTCCTGGAGGAAAAGGCCTTAAACCATTATTAAAGAGGACCATGGAAATCCACAGCTTATCCCTGGCATTAAGCAACACAGAATATGTGTACCATTTTGGGAACCTGGATTGGTCACTGTTAGAAAGAGGATACGGGGCTTGATGGACCTTTGGTCTGATCCAGTGTGGCATATATTGTATTCTTATATTCCCTTCGTACTGGTGCTGATGGAATTTTTAAAGATAAACCTTTAAAAAACAACTTGTAGATCTGTAGATACAATGCATTCATTGGCCTACAAGAACGTTAGGCCGTCTGAAAATTGTTTTCTGTATGTTAGTAGAATTCTAATGTACCAAGCTCTGTTTATATATATTTGGCTCATGCCTTTCCAATAGTAGTTTAAGGCAAATTGCTTTCACTCACAGCTGTTATTTTCCTGTTCCCAGAGGGCTTACAGAGCTCCATGTAGCAGAAAACCACAGTTGTGAACGAGGACCAGAGCTTGGACTGAATTGGAATTGGTGGGAGAGGATCACAGAACAACTGTGGCAGGCCAGAAATCAAGGCCCTTTGTCTCTGCTAGGTCTGGAGCTGTCAGCAGCACCAAGATGAAAAAGCAGGCCGTGAATCGTAGCAGTAGCAGTGAGGAAGCCATAAGGTTTAGCTGTGGGTAACCCTTCCCCCCAAGCCATGAGGATTTTACATAGTGATCAGCTTGTTAAGAAAAAACATAAAGGTTTCAGTAGGCACCCTTCCCCCCCCCCCCCCCTCCAGGCCGGAGCACAATACCCTCTTGCCCAGAAATCAGCAGATCAGAGCATACCGGTTTGGACAGGTCACCCAGGCACCTTCCCCAGGTCACCCAGGCACTTTCCCCAGGGGCTGCTGATTGGTGGACAGAAAATACCTGAGACGAATGAGATTATAGAATGAGTTTAAAAATGTACTGTATATAAGACAATGTAGGACGTCCTTCAGGGCTCAGATTTTTTTTGTGGAGACTGCCGGCTCTCTGTCTGAGCCTGTGCTCACATTAAAGATCCTGTTTGCATTCCAGTCTGTCTGTGAGTTTCCTTCTGTGGGTGAGTGAGAGAATAAGAGCATTTTCAGCTGCTTGGCTGCAACATTTTGGCACCCCATGTGGGACCCTATTAAATTAAATTAAATAAAAAGCCTCTCTCATCACACCCACGGTGGGAAGACTTCTGCTCTTGCAGCATCGGGCCTCCACCAGTCAGGGACCGGCTCCTCCAGGTGATTAATGGTCCTTGGCGCCCCGTGCCCCTTTTGTCAGTCCCAGCGTAGATGGTCTCGGGGATTGATGAAGGTGAATTGACAGACTGGGCAGTGGGTTATACAGATCAGGGGGTTGAAAGTGCAGCACACCTGGGCAGATGTGGGCTGTGCGGGTTTGTACTGCACAGAAGGGGTTCACTTGTCGCCAGTAGGGAAAAATCTCCTATAGAATGACTGGCAGGAGGCACTGGAAACAGTTACCCAGAAGGGGCAGCACTGGTCGCAGCTAATTTCATGGTGGGGGGAGGGCTGGCGCAAGGATAGTAGCACTACCTTGTGCTGGTGGTGAGGTCCCAAGTAGGGCCTAACGGCTGGTGTGAGGAAGTAAGGGAACGTAGCTCCTTGAGGGGGGTGGGAGTGGAGATCTTGGTGTAGATCTTTGCCCAGAACAGGAAGGGGAACTGGCCTTTGCTAATAATATGGCAAGGTTGGCAGTGGGGGCGAGGGAGAAGATAATGCACCACTCTGCTAATAATATGGTTAGTGGGGGGCATTGTCCGGTAAGGGGATATAGATGGAATATGTTTATTGTAATGAGTTATTGTTGGCTCGGGTTGGACTGGAAACGAAGTTGTGTTAATAAAGCTGCAACCATATTTATTCACCAGCTACGGGTGAAGTGCGATGAGTGAGAGACTCGGTGTCCGGACTACCCATGTTACTAAATTCTGAATGCCTGTGAAAGACGTGTGATAGTAGTGATGGTTGAAGCAGTAATCATTGTCACTACTGCTCATAAATTTCTATTAATTCAACCCTATTTCCGCATGCCTGATTTTGGGATAATTGGGTCATTTTAGTGCATATGTGGCAATACAGGTGTGGAAAATGGCACTTTTAAAGTTACCTTAGGCGGAAAAGCATGTGCAGTAACAAGAACATTAATACTTTTGCTGGAAATGTTCCTGGAGATGTAGTCTGGGTGGAGTGAAAGCAGAATCACAAAGTATGCACATTGACTGTAAAAATATGTTTATCTATATGTACTCATGTACTGTACACCCTGGAGTAGGCATACATGTACAGGACTTCAAAGTAGTCATTACTGCTGCTGGTTTTACATTAGTATTTTATATATCACTTTATAAAATTGGACAAAATAGGTGCCTTTTTGATCTATAAACCTAGATACCCTGTTATACAATTACCATGTGCACATTTTTCTCATGCATTTAGAAATCTAGATGACCAAACGGGTTATGATCACCTTTATATATAGCTGAATATTTAAATGTTGTAAATAGAAGATTTTTAACAACCAGGAAATGAAGATTTTGTATATGAGTCCACTGACTGACTGAATCCTATCTGTAGATAAGGCAAAGCTAGTCTGAAAGTTCTCACCTTCAGTAGAGTTAGTAAATCCTATTAAGTCACAGTCAGATTATCTAAGATGAACCTAATCTTTTGTCCATTATGCTGCTGAGAAGGGAATTCAATCTAATCCCTTATTTATACAGTGTAATACACATATTCTGGGTTCTGTGTCTTTTCCATTGCAAGTCAATGGAACAAACATGGCTATCGTAAATAAATCTCCCTTTACCATTCACATGCCTTCACTGAATGGAAGGATATTTAAATAAGTCTGTCCCTTCAGACAAAACCTTCACCATCTGTTCCAGTCCCTAATTACAAATGCACAAAATTGAACATAACTCAAAATTGCACCATAACAAAATAAATGATTTAATTTCTTGTTTTCTTCACTCCATACTGAATGCATCTGTTTATGTTTTTGGATGTTCCAGATGTAGGGTGAGAAGAGTTCTTCTGCATGATATAGTGAAATCACCAATAAATTGCAATGATTTTCATTTTAGAAAATGTGGAACTTGCCATAATAAGGTCCTTTTATATTTTTGGTATAGACCAGGTGGTACAGAAACTTTTGCCATCCTGTTAAAAATCCGGTGGAGGGTAATTTTATGACCAGATGCATAGGCTCTGAATCACATAGATGCATATGTCGTACCTATTTTATAAAGACGTTCACAATATATAACCCTTTGCTGAAGGTTAAAACATAAAGAACAAAAGGACAAAATGTTTGTGCTATATTTCAACATCAATTTGATCAAAATAATTGTAGACTTATCATTTGTCCCTACTCTTATTTTGGTTGCATGAAGAGGAGTATATGAGTAAGACATATTGGAGTATGTTTACCAAAGTGCAGTAACAGTTACCACATATTAAATAGCATGCTAAGTGGTTAGTGCAGGGCCACCAAAAATGTGGCTTCGGTAAACATCCCATGCTAACCGCTTAACATAGGATGAGGCAGGGACTGGGTTGGTTTAGGGCGGAGAGTGTGCATTGCCTGCATATCATGATTGGCGTGGGCATCTCTGGTTTACACTAACTGTGAATGTCGGAGTTAGTGCGGGTGCCACTAACTGCATAGTGCTGAGGTGGTCAGTGGAGATGTTCATCAGCTCAGTATGGATACGGCTGAATATTGCTTTCCGTGGCACTTATCTGGATAGCAGAGTCTTCTATTTGGATAAGTGCCTTTGAAAACTGACTCTTTGATTTTCTGTGTCAGCTACTCGGAGTGATGGAAGATCTGCATATCTGGGATCTTTTCTAAAAAAGATTTGAATCAGATTTAGGTGTGGCTAGCACAGGCAGTTTCTAATTGAGATATGAGCTAGTTTTAGATGCATATGGAGGGGCATGGTTGTGGTGTCCTTTCAGGAATCATGGTATGCATAAGAGCGGCTCTCCAGTTGGTTGACAAAGGGTTGATGTAAGAAAGTAGCCTTTTAGAATTAGTTACATGTTGGTTACCTTCCATATTTGGAGTGAGATCACGACTAATAGAACAGTAGTTATGCATTCCAACATGACAGTGAAGATATTAGAAACATAGAAACATGACGGCAGAAAAAGACCATATGGCCATAACAACCACTACAACAGTCCCATTTTTGCCTTTAGAGATTATCTGTGTTTGTCCCATGCTTTTTTTGATTCAGATAGTGTCCTCATCTCTACCACCTCCACTGAGAGACTATTCCATGCATTTACCACTCTTTCCGTAAAGAAATATTTCCGTGTATTATTCCTGAGTCTTTCCCTTTCACCCTCATCCTATGTTCCCTCATAGCAGAGTTTGCTTTCAACCGAAAGAGACTCTCCTCCTGTGCATTTATGCCACGGAGGTATTTAAACATATCAATCATATCACCTCTATCCCGCCTTTACTCTAAAGTATACATATTAAGATCCTTCGGCTTGTCCTCATATGCATTATAATGAAGACCACTAACCATTTTAGTAGCTAGCCTCTGTCCAACTTGTTCATATCCTCTTGAAGGCGCGGTCTCCAGTATTGAACACAATACTCAAATGAGGTTGCACCAAAGACTTACACAGAGACACTATCACCTCCTTTCTTATGTTGGCCATTCATTTTCCTATGCACCCAAGCATCCTTCTAGCTTTCACTGTCACCTTTTCTACCTCCTTAGCTACTTTAAGATCATCAGACACAATCACGCCTAGGTCCCGCTCTTCTTTTGTGGACAGAAGTACTTCACCCCCATACTATATCGTTCCCTTGGAATACTGCAGTCCAAATGCATGACCTTGCGTTTTTTAAGATTAAATCTCAGCTGCCATATTCTAGACCATTCTTCAAGCTTAGCTAGATCCCTCATCATGTTATTAATCAGAAATCTTCTAGGTGTCTGCTGATTGCAGAAATTTTGAGAGTGTTGTCACTTAATTATATGCAGGAGCCATTGATGCAAAAACCAAAGAAGCAGTGGTGGAGAGTCTAAACACTGCTACCAGATGTTCAGGAGGCAACCACTGCAAACAGGAGATAGTAAGTATGTACACAGAGGAAGAGAGAAGGGGAGAGGATAGATAAAGAAAAGTGTCCAAATGAGGCAGAGAAAGGGAGAATTACAAGCGAGAGGATGCAGAAGTGAAGAATGGGAGAGTGCAAAAGAGGAAGAAGGAGAAAGACAGAGTGCAAGGAGGAAGAGGGAGGAGAGAGAGTGCAAGAGAGAACAAGCAAAAGTAGTAGGAAGAGAAAAGATCATACTCCCCTATACCCCGATACCCTCCCTCAAACAAACCCCCTCACCACTCTCACATACTTCATACCTCACTATACCCCCATACATTCCACTCCATACACATTACCCTATATCTTACCCACACCATCTCACATTCATACCACCCATAAAAATGGCACTCCCCCTAGACACACATAATCTACACCCACACATATACAGAGCTCTAATACAGCCAGGTACATACCCCAGGCCTACATTCCCACACAGCCAGACTGATATACCCCATAAACACACACCTAGACACATGAACACCCTACATCCATACACAGATACGCTCCCATACACACACACATGCACAAAACATACTCATTACCGCTTACCATAAAACCCCCCACTGCCAGTCTACCTAGACTCACTTTTCCATGCCTTTCCCCACCGTACCCCCTTCCCCCACATACATTAATTACTCTGCATAAAAAGGTGAAACATCATTTGTCATCCTGTGAGTGTGTTTTCAAATGTATTTATTTTCCTTTTAAAATTCTTTACAATTTTTATCATTCTTGATTAATGTATTACTTCTGTATTTATTTCCTATTTATGTCTGTGAAAATCATGAAATACATTTTTATGGTAACATAAAATATTTATTTCCAGTTATGCTTGTGAATGCATAGTAGTAAATGCATAACCTTTTTGTGAACAAACACTTTGCTTTCATGCTTTATAATTATATAATAATTTATTTTTTTCTTTCTATCCAATTATTCCCATTTTAACTTTCAGGAATGTTTTAGGACATTCATTTATTTGTTAAGTAAGTGACTTTGAAAAGGGAGATGTGGCCCATCTTTTTAAGGGCAATTTACTCATGAGTATTCGTTACTGACATCCGGTATTTCGACAGTATTCAGATCATTAATTACTTGTAAAAGAACACTTGAATTAATGTTATATTACAAAAAACAATTGTTACTTTCTTCAGAATTGATGAAGCTACTGAAAGTCTCTTATAAGGACCAATTATTTTACTTTATCATGGCAGAACATCTACTAGGGTTTCTAAAAGTAACCAGAAACTTGGGGAACTCTATGGGGTATGTTTACTAAACCGCGGTAAAGGAGAAAGTGTGTCGTTAGTGCATGCTAACTGTGCACTTGCAAAAAGCCACTTTAGTGCATGCTAGCAGTACCAGCCACTTTAGTGTGCACTAACAGTACCTGTGGGTGGAGAGAAGGTGTGCATGGGGCAGAGAGTGGGGGGTCAATGGGTGGGAACAAGGTTTGCTCCCTTAATTTATTTGCATTCTCTTATATGCTGCACTATTCTACATCAGTGTGGTTTACATTGAACAAACTGAAATTACATTGAACAGGGCATTATAACTTGGAGATAGCTATTTTACAGGGAACATGGGCTATGGAGGGTTAAGTGGCTTGCCCAAGACCACAAGGAGCACCTGTGGGACTAGAAATCCCAGTCCTTCCAGCCCAAGGTTGCTGTCCTCTAGTGGGATTTGAACCCCTGACCTTCTGGCCTGAAGTACCTTGCCCCAACCACTAGGCCACTCCTCCACAGGCACCTTAATAGCAGGAAACCTAATGCAATTTAAAACCTTGCAGAAAGGGTGCTTTGAGGAGAGAGAGCCTATTTTACATCTACAATGTGATGCACAGACAGGGGAGCCCAAGAGAATGATAGTAGTGCTCCATTAGCAGCAACAGCATAGTGCCCAAGTATGAAAGGACACTATGGGGTATGTTTGCTAAACTGAGGTAAAGTCGCTGGCGGTAAGGGCAGAATTAAGGTGCCTGAAGCAATATAAGACAGTGGACAGGTAGAGGGCATTCCAGCATTAGGGTGCCTAGGGCCATTTAAGGTGAGTTAATAGGAACAAGTGTGGTAAGGTTACAAGATGTCCTAAGGAGAGACAAGGTGTCTTACGATGTGATAAGGTGCCTTAACAGGAGATAAGGCGCTTCAAGGTACCTTAAGATGTGATAAGGCACCTTAACAGGAGATAAGGTGCCTCAAGTCACATTAAGATGTGATAAGGTGCTCTAGCAGGAGATAAGGTGTCCCAAGATGTGGTAAGGTGCCCTAACAAAGGGAGGAGTAGCCTAGTGGTTGGGGCAAGGTACTTCAGGCCGGAAGGTCGGGGGTTCAAATCCCACTAGAGGACAGCAACCTTGGGCCGGAAGGACTGGGGTTTCTAGTCCCACAGATGCTCCTTGTGGTCTTGGGCAAGCCACTTAACCCTCCATTACCCATGTTCCCTGTAAGTATTAGTGTATGTGTCTCATATCCCTGCGTGTTAAATGTATCCCCCAATTGTGTTGTGACCGCTTTGATTGAAGGATAAGGCGGTATACAAAACTGTCTAAATAAAATAAATAAATAAATAAATGCCGTTTCTTTCTTTACAATATCTCCAAAATTCGCCCCTTTCTCTCTGATAACACTACTAAACTGATTGTCCACTCTTTAATCACCTCCCGCCTTGATTACTGTAACCTTCTCCTTGCTGGCCTCCCTGCTAACCATCTCTTTCTTCTCCAGTCTATTCAACATTCTGCAGCTCATCTTATTTTCCGTCAGTCTTGTTTTTCACACATTACTCCTCTCCTCATGTCACTTCACTGGCTCCCCATCCACTTCCGTATCCAGTTCAAACTCCTCCTTCTAACCTATAAATGTATTCATTCTTCTGCCCCTCATTACCTTTCATCCCTCATCTCTACCTACACCCCCTGGCCTACTCTGCTCATCTAATTGTTTTCGTTTATCTATGCCTTTTATTCGTACTGCTAGTTCTAGACTTCGCTCCTTTCAACTGGCTGCACCCTTTTCCTGGAATACTCTACCTGTCTCTGTCCGCCAAGCCTCCTCCCTGGCCATCTTCAAATCCAAATTGAAATCCCATTTCTTCACTACTGCTTTTTGTTCTTAATTCGTCCTTTCTTGTTCTTTCCATAAACATTTGTTCTTGTCTTGTTAATTTGGTTTTTTTTATTATCTAATCTATTTCATATTTTGTCTTAACTAGATTGTGAGCTCTAACGGGCAGGGACTGTCTCTTTTTATGTTTGTACAGCGCTTCGTATGTTGCAGCGCTTTATAAATGCTTAGTAATAATAATAATAATAACATGAGATAAGGCATCCTAAGGACAGACAATGTGCCCTAAGTTGGAAAGCATGCACCTTAAAGCAGGACCGTGGCTGTAAGCCAAACGCTGGACAGAGCAGCAAGGAATGTTAATGTAAAGGTGATGGAAAGAAAGGCAGGTGGGAGTTGATGGACCTGGCATATTGGTGGGCACCCTATTTGGCAGCTAGTAAAGTGGACGAGCATGTGGGAGGCAACTGTACTGATGCACAGGGTGGTGCTAATGTAAAGTGCTGCTGTGACAGTGTGTGGCATAGGATGGGGAAGACGTGTCACCCACAGAGTAGAAACAGGAGGATAGAGTAGTAGTAGTAGTTACGTGACGATCAGGCACAGGAGAGGCGAGCACGAAGACCTGCAATGTGGAAAAGGGTACCAGTGTAGGTCATGGGGTAGCAGCCTGCACAAGAAGGACTGTACACAGCCGACAGAGGCAGATAGATGGGCTGAAGGACAGATGGTGGCTGAGCAGAGGGTGGTATGGGCTGGCAACACAGATCTGCAGAGCCCTGACTGTTACAGACATGAAAATGAACTGATCAGCACAGTCACAAAAATAACAAGTAAGAATTGAACCCCTATCCAGCTGCTTATGGAGACCTTGAACTAACCAATAGGCTATGCCTCCACACTTTGCTGCATAACAATGGCTGGCTAGAAAGGGACTGCAGGTCACCGCCTAACATTTCTGCTGTGTCTGCTGGTATAGGGTAGCCCCCACCAGTACCCATGATTCAGTGCACATGCAGAACAGCAGTCTACAGCTGATCACTGAATGGAGAATGCATGAATCCATCACCTCAGCTCAGTAAGTGGAATTGACAGTGTGTGATACAAGCACAGAACAGTTACAGACCGTGCTACAAAGCAGTTTCTGCAGTCATCCTGAGGGTGAAGATGGGCACCCAGCACCAGGTTTCCTGTACCTGCAATACTAGAGAAGGTCTCTGCTGCAGATCCCATCACTGGTTACTGATATTATGTGTATCTAACTAGTGGAAGAGATGGCTGAGGGGTGTTATGTTAGAGGTCTAGAAAATATTGCCTGGAGTGGAATTGATGAATGTAAGTCAATTGTTTATGCTGTCAGACTGTAGAAAGACTAGGGGACATGCAGTGTGGCTACAGCGTAATCCATTTATGACTACTAGGTGAAAATATTTTTTAATCAATGCGTTATCAAACCCTGTAATTCATTACTGGAGGATGTAGTGAAGGCTGTTAGTGTAGCTGGGTTTAAAAAATGTTTGGACTGGTTCTTGGGGAGGGTCTATAAACCATTGTTAAAAAGGACCCGGGATATGCCCTGCTTGCTCCATTACAAGCATTGTGGATCCTGTGTGTCTTCTGGGGAAACTGCTAGGTACCTGTGACCTAGATTGGCCATTGTTTGACACAGGATACTGGGCATGATGGACCTTGGTCTGACACAGTCTGGTATATTTTCAGGTCCCATGTGCTTATGTGACACCTAGGCAACTGCCTGGTCTACCCTGTGCACCAGCAGCCCATACTACATTATCCACATGCACCTTCCTTTGCCCCATTTGCATCATCAACATAGTGCCCTTTCATTCTTGGGCACTATGCTGTTGCTGCTAACGGAGCACTACTATCACTTTCTTGGGCTCACTTGTCTGTGCAGCACATTGCAGACATTTAAATAGGCTCTCTCTCCTCAAAATGCACCCTTACTGACAGGTTTTGATATGTGGTAAGTTTCCTGGTGTTAAGGTGCGGTCATTAAGGGAGCCGAGCCTGGCTCCCGCCCGCTCTCCGCCCATTGACCCATACTCTCTGCCTACTCTCCGCCCATAGGGCGCTTTACACTGCCGATCCTGTCAGAGCGCGCTAAAGCAGTGTTAATGCGCGTTAACAGCACAAATGCCTCATTAATGCACATTAAGGGAACACTTGCTCCTTTAGCGCGGTTTAGTAAACATACCCCTATGCTGATGGTCCAAATGGGGGCAAAGGAGGTGGCACATGGGTCATGCAATGGGGGCTGATGGTGCACAGGGGGGGCCAGACAGCTGTCAGATGACACATAGGAACATAAGACTACAAAATTTGCCAAACTGTGTCAGACCAAGGTCTATCATGCCCAGTATCCTGTGTCCAACAGTGCACAATCTAGGTCACAAGTACCTAGAAGTTTCCACAAAAGATACACAGGATCCCAAATAACTGTCTGCCAGTGGAGGTGGTAGAGATGAGGACAGTAACTGAATTCAAAAAAGCATGGGACCAACACAGAGGATCTCTAAAGGTAAAAAGTGGACGGTTGTAGTTGTTGTTATGGAAGGACAGACTAGATAGGCCATGTGGTCTTTTTCTGTCATCATGTTTCTATGTTTCTATGTAACTGTAATGAGGCAAGCAGTGCATAGCCCAGTAGGAATGATTTATGGACCATCACCCAGGAACCTGTCCAAACTATTTTAAACACAGCTACACTGACAGCTTTTACCATATCCTCCGGTAATGGATTACAGGGTTTGATTATTTATTTATTTAACATTTCTTATACATTGATTGAAAAAATATTTTCACCTATAAGACCAAATTGGGTTACACTGTAGCCACATTGCAGGTCCCCTAGTCTGTCCACAATCTGATGGCATAAAAGAGGGACCTACATTTACCTGTTCCACTCTGGTCAATAATACACCTGTATTGTATCTTCCCTCAGCTGTCTCTTCCCCAGATTGATGAGCCACAAGCTTTTTAGCCTCTCCACAAAGGGGTATTCTGACATCCACAGAACCATCTGTGATATTTGTCATGACCCCACAGTGACAGTGGCAGCACACAATCCTGCTACTGCTTCGGAAAAGCAATGTGCCACATGAGGCGGTCCAAGGATCCTGGCACTCCAGGCAGAGATCCAGGCTGTCTCACTTCAGCCCCCCCCCCCCTCTTGGTGCTGCAGAACCCAGCTGTGGGAGAAGAGGCCGATAGTGCCAGACACTGTAGCCCTCCAGGTAGCTGGAAAATGCAGGTGCCTAGGGAAATATCACAGTAGAGGCTGCCACCCTCCTCCCCCCCCCCAAAAAAAAATGTATCGGTGACAGGCAGTGATGGGGCCCCTGCATGGGCAGCTGGTGAGGGCGGTTGTGTAGTTGACCAAGTGTGCCCCTGCCCCCCCATCCGGCCCTTGTGCCGAAGGTGCCTGCCAAACCCACACATTTAACATGCTGGGATCTTTACCACCACCACTGACAGTGCATAGGCATGTCTGCATGGTGGGGTGTTAGTGGTGGTGTGGCACCAGCCTGTAGCACACAGAAACATTGTCCTGGTCATGTGTGCCATATGCATTTCAGCAGATGTGTGGAGGGTGACATATTCGGGTCCCTGCTGGGGGTTTCTCTATTGCATCTTCCTGTGGACAAGGTTTAACTGACAGTGTAAGTACAGCTCCAGCCCGTACAACCCCTAAGAAGATGACCAACAAGGATGGAAACACCCACTAGCAGCACTGACAGGCTTCACTATCCACAGCTGGTTAGAGGCTAATAATCCATAACTGGTTGGAGGCTAATAGCACATGAAACAACTTGTGGTGAGGCTCAGGCACGATAATAGTGCCTGCAAACAGAGCACATGTTATCAATCCTTGAACTGACATTGAGACAGGAGTGTCAAGCAGGAATGCCAACCATCTCCACTTTCGCACAGTGCGCCAATGAGAGTGAAAGTTTGTGTGTGTGTATGGCTCCCCTTTTTCAGGTGGCTTTCTGCACTGCACTTTGGCTCACGTTGTCTGAGTTTTTCCAAGCCTGTTTGGAAAATGTGAATAAGGCAAGGCAGAGCATTGTATCACCTGAAACAGCACAGATTGGCCTGGATGTGTCTGCCACAATGGTAGGGTCACTGGCTAAGACAACATTGTGCCTGTCTGCCATGTGCATTGCCTGGGTGGCCACTGTATGTAATGCTGAGATGGCATCTCATTATGACCAAGAAGTGACCATGGCTATGTATCCACATAGAGTTGTTATAGTGCCTGTTTCCAGTGATGTGGATGAATGCTTTGACTGAAGATGCCAATCACTGAGAAAACAGCTGGGTGTCAATGTGAAGTATCCCTAGGCAGAGTGCTTGTGGTCATGCTATTTACACGTTGACCTGCACACCAGCCACAGTTGGTTTATGCTTGGCTAACCCAGCCCTGTGAACAGTAGCAGGGGCAGTCTTACTTACTTACATTCTCTCTTATATACCGCGCTATTCTGCATCAGTGCGGTTTACATTGAACAAACTGAAATTACATTGAACAGGGCATTATAACTTGGAGATAACTATTTTACAGGGAACATGGGCTATGGAGGGTTAAGTGGCTTGCCCAAGACCACAAGGAGCACCTTTGGGACTAGAAACCCTAGTCCTTCCGGCCCAAGGTTGCTGTCCTCTAGTGGGATTTGAACCCCTGACCTTCCGGCCTGAAGTACCTTGCCCCAACCACTAGGCCACTCCTCCACTCCTGCCTTTGTTGTAGTCAAATGTGAATCTTCAAGGCTGGGTCTGCAGTGTGTCATGGCCAATGCATTAGGGTCCTGACAGGACAGTAGCACCAGACCATCCTGTACACCCCCACTGCAGTTGCTGTCCATGGCGACAGCCTATTGACACTGGCCTTTGACCTGCATTAGCATCAGAAGATTAACATCCAACATTGATAGAACACAGGGCATCCAACATTGATAGAACACAGGGCAGAGCTGCTGCTGCCATCCATGTCTACATCATACAGGAAACAAGGAGAAAAACATAACACATTGCAGACAATACCTGCCACACACTAGCAGTGATGCAGAGACCATCTTGTTGATATAGAAGAACAGACTAGATAGGTCATGTGGTCTTCTTCTGTCATCACTTTTCTATGTTTCTAACAGTACAGGTTCAGTAGACCAGGTGCTGGGCACACCTTCTCACCCTCAGGGTGACATCTGAAGCAACTCTGCAGCATGGCTTGCTGTTGTTATGTGCATGTAGCACACACAGCCAATGTATCTTGCTGAGCTGATATGCTATATCAGTACAGTCTCAATTGGTTCTTCAGCTGCAGACTGCTGTTTTGCATGTGCAGTGCCTCATAGGTAGCGGAGGGCCCAGTCTATACTGGCACAGACAGCAAACAGCTTTGCCCATCTATGAAGAGCCATGTGGAGGTATAGGCTACTAGTTGGTGCAATGTTTCCTTGGTCAAGAATCCAGTGTTTGATTCCCACTTGTTCATTTTGTGCCTAGGTGTGCTTGCCCACCTCGCACAGTCCTGGCTCTGCTGTGATGTGCAGACAATCATTCTTCTACATTTCTATGCATTATGGCCACATGTTGGATAGCCCAACATGGCATTCCCCATCATGGACATCTGTGAACATGGCTTTAGTGGCTCTGCTGCGGCTCATTGCAGTGTGTCAGTGATGCATACGCAGCAGATATGTGGGTCAACTGGTATGGATGCATTTTCTGTTTTGCCATCATTGTGACCTCCCAGCTTTACGTAAAGAGGATATATCTTGTACATTCAGGTACCTAACACTCATTGCATAGCCATCATTACTTGCCTCACATGGGTCAAATGGGTTCAACTTGTCCCTTTTTATCATGCCACTCTGTCGGGTGTATTGTCTTGCAGTTGCACAGTCTGAGGCACCAGTCCCACCCGCACAAGTGGTGTTTCATGTACCCCATGGCACTGCTACATTTGGTTCACACACACCAAATGTTTTTAGCCTGTATGATCCCATACATCCACCCACCACACATATTGCAAACTCTTTGCTTAGAAAATCCATGGCTGAGCCCTGCAATCAACATTTGACTGTCAGGGAAATTCATGGTAGGGCAACTTATATGCCTCACCATGGCCATCAGGGGTAATTTTCAGCAGTTAGCCATATCATGCACATCTTTCTTGTGACTGCTCCACATGAGCACTCATGGACAATCCTCCACCCAGACACTGTCCTGGTCTATGGCATGGCACACACTGACAGTTGTAATGTTGCTATTACTCCACAGCCTGAGCTAGTGGAAATAAGCAGCCTGATTCCTTATTCAGTTAGTAAAATGGTGCTTGGGGAAAGCACTGCCTTCTGGGAGTTGAAGTTTTTTCACTATTTGAAATAAGGCGAGTTGTGGAGCTCGAGTGTTCAGGCAAATAACAGGATTTTAATTCCCCTTCCCAAACGGTTTTACAAATGGAAAATAAAGAACAAGGCCATACAACTTCTGGCATGAAATAATATAAGAAATATAACTCAAACAGCTTCTTATATCAGCATCACTATAATCCAACATAAAGAGCACTTCTGTTCCAAAACCTTTGGTGCTGTTTCCTTTGGCTGCTACCGGCAGCTCTCTCTCTCTGCACAGCTTAAACTTATTATACAGGCTTTATCTTCTCACACACAGACATTGTACAGTCCATTGACTCAATAGGCAGATATTCTACAGATGGCTCAGTTTCCATCGGTTCATACTGACTCTCAGTTGGAAATGTCTGCAATTGCTTACAAGGTGTTTCCAAGCACACACCTGTTCCTTCAGCAATAGACTTTTCCCCATAGCCTTCTGCTACACACGGCTTGTAATTGCCACAGTGTTCACCACATGGAAAGCCCCACCCTTCTGGGCTAATATCAGAGCACTTCTTAAAAACAGCTTTACTTTTATACCAGTCACTCAGCCTACCTCTTGGCTTCCTTATGAAGGATTCCTTCTGCTTTCCAGGATCAGCTACAGCTGTAAGCCTTGGAGTTTCTACGTGCACACAAGTCTGCCTTCTTGGTACATTCCCCTTATGACTGCCTTTTCCCCACGGCAACAAACATGGGCTGTTTGTACCTTGCTCCTTTGCACGGACTCTCTGCTCATCTCCTGTGCTGACTTCCCCTTCTGAGTTAAAGGTCAGAGAATCCTCTGTTACCATGAATTCCTCTGTATCTTCACTCTCAAGCAAATCCTCTGTTTCTCGTGACTGCTTTCCTCGTGACTGTGCTCTCATCTGGCCTTCCAACTCTGCTTCCAAGTGTGCTTTCAGATCTGCCTTCCCATGTGCTTCCAGATCTGCCTTTCCATGTGCTTTCAGATCTGCCTGCTCCCTTCCTAATGAGCTTCTCTTAAATCTCTGGTTTTCTGGGTTT
This sequence comes from Ichthyophis bannanicus, assembly GCA_033557465.1. Classification (NCBI taxonomy): domain Eukaryota; kingdom Metazoa; phylum Chordata; class Amphibia; order Gymnophiona; family Ichthyophiidae; genus Ichthyophis; species Ichthyophis bannanicus. The sequence goes on along the minus strand of CM066035.1, from coordinate 153,937,724 downwards.
AACCTGACCACTCCTTCCAACAGGTGTCCAGCCTTAGCTCGTGATTGCTGAGCTGGACTGCAGCAGGGGCATGTTTTCCTCTCCTCTAATCTGCTTTGTCTGTGGTTTCCCTGGAAACCAGGAACCATGTGCACTTGTTTACCTTCCTTAACTGAAGCTAAATCCTGCACTTTATCACTCTCTAAGGGATCTGAGGGAACTTCTACACCATACAGTATATCTGGATACATATCCACACCTCACAGACACTATAATGTAGCTTATGGCATGGTGCATGCTTTCAGGAGCATCTAGGACTGCACGCTGTCACAGCGCCCCCTGCTGCTGCATCCCCTCTGCTGACTCCACTGCTGCCACCACTCACCTATGACACAGCCAACACCCACACTGACCATCATCACTAGGCAGCCACCTATCTCGCCTAGTCAACAGCATAGGCCACATTGCAAGGCATCAGGCAAGTCAACTTCATCAGCTACCAATTGTGCTTGCATCCATACCTTCTCCAATGGCTTCCCTGCCCCCCTTTCAGCATTTCAGTGGCTTTACTGCATTAAGGTGCATGCCAGACACCTTCCCGCAGCATGTTCCGTTACCGCACGCTAAGTGTCCACTACCACCCCTTAACGCAGCATGTGCTACTACCTCCTGCTAAGTGTCCATTAGCACTCCATAACAATGGAACACCTCTAACTCACCCAGGACCCTTACCGCATGATAACCCCTTATTGCTGCCATTAATGCATGGAAAAGACTGCTCTCTTACTGCTGTTTAGTAAGCATACCCTATGTTTACCAAGGAAGGTTAAGGGAGCAAAGGTGCTGTCATATGGGCGTTATCGGCACCCATGAGTGGTTAACACTGTGGAATGCGCCAATAATGTTGGATTAACATGCAAAAACTGGTCCCCTAGTGTTTAGGTAAAACGAGTGGAGAGTTGGTGTTAATGGGATAGAGGATAGCATGTGCTCCTTTAATGCCAGTTTGTGTTACCATGCTTTGGAGCTCCTGGTAATGGGAAAGCTTGCGGTAAGGGCTATTTCTGAGGGGAGAGAGCAGGGTTAGCTCAAGGCAATCTTCTGCCTGAGGTGAGGGATGAGATGGCACTCCTCCCCCCTCGTAGTGTGTGTGGGTAGGTGCTTTCTCAAAACTCCAGTCAGGGACTGAACCAAACCAAAAAGCCAATTAGATAATATGGAGGAAATGCAAGGTGGTTGCACACCAAGGAACTAAAAGAATGATCGAGAACCACAGCACACTTTATAAAACAAAAATATAACTCATTTTCATTTTGTTATGAATTGCATTATGGTTCATGCTTTTTCTTTTTGAACATATATTTTGCATCCATAGAACCCTCTCCCTCAACAGTGGATGCAGAGCACAACTAGGACATTCACCCACAGAACTCAATATCTTAAAAAAAAAATCTGATTCTGGCCATCTCACTAACAAATATTCTCCAGTACCAGGCATATTGGGAACTAATATAAAACCCTACAAACGTCACCAAAGATCTATAAGGCCAAATCTACCATACCATTACCAGCATAAACTTCCAAAATTCATACAAGGTGCCTACTCAGAGACAGAGAAAGAGGTAAGGTCAATGGCTGAGCCATCTTAGCATGGGTCTGCCACAGGCATAGCCTGTGTGCACACATCTGTTCATGCTGAGAGGCCACTATCACTCTGACAGAGTTGTAACCATGTCAAGGCTATGTAGCCTCATGGTGCTATATGAGGTCAAGCTGCAGTGATAACAGTGCTGGTGTTTTGTTTTTTTTATGTTAGTTCAATCACTACACAGACTACTGGATGTCTGTGCTGTTTGTACAAAACCAATGTGTTTATGGTGCTAATTAATGTCTTCATGCAGTGTGTGGTGACTAGCAGACTGGACACAAATGGTATGTAATTGGCTGACACAGATCAGTGTTGCCCAGTATATACAGGCTGCTTGTGATTGATCTAGTTGATGGGAATTCCCAGAAAGTGAAGCTAGTAGCTCTTCTTAACTTGCTGATAATTATGGTCTTGCCAAGCCCTGCTTGGTGTCAGCATCCCCCTTTCCTGCCTAAACAACACTCATTGAATATGGGTTCCTTGGAAACAGCTGCTGTAATGTTAGGGACTGACATGAAATGTTTTAGGGAAGTCCCTGTCCAATAGAAGCAGACACAAAACCCAGATAAGAAAGACCATTCTCGCATGCTACAAGTGCATAGAACACCCACAGTGATATAAATCCACTCCCAAGAGTCCATGTGCTGCAGGGCTTGCTCTGGGGATCAGGTGATGTGAGCTCTTCCTCACATTCCTCACACTCAGGGTGACTGCTGAAACAGGTCATTTGAACATATGGCAGCTGTTATGTGCAGGAAGCACACAGTGTCCCTACATATTACAGAGCTGATGTGATGGATCACTACATTCTCCATATGTGCATCAATTGCATATATCTGCTCCGATTGTGCAGTGCATCATGGGTAAGGGAGGGGCTAGCCAATATCAGTACCCAGAGCCCCAATTGCAGCCATAGTGGTGACTGTGATCACTGCATCATTGCCCAGTACCTGTACATCTTCTATGATGGTGGAAGATGTGTGCATGGCCCCTCAAGGAGGACAGGATGGTCTGCAATGGACCACAGGAGTCATGAATTTGGTTAGAGTTTGATGTATGTGCAGGTGTACCTATCTTGCAGTATACAGTAAGTCACAAGGGACTGCATGCCCTACACATGTGCTGTCTCAGGAGTTAGTGCCACACTGCACTGCAGCAGACCTCTGCGCGTAACTGTTATTAGGTGTTGGAGGTACAGTAGAGGGGCAGGCATCTTGACCTCACATGTGGCTTGGCCTTTGTACAAGACATGTATTCTGCAGCTATGTGTCTGTTATGCAACTACAGTACTGAGTGTCCAGTGCAATACATAAGCATGTGTGCTGCTGTAGGCAGGCCCTAAGTGTGGTGTACCACTATCTCAAAGTGTGCCAGCCACATTGTTTCATGTCCTGGGTTTCAGCCATTGCAGGCAGGGTCCTGCAGTCTCTTTGATTCTAGACATTGCTGTACACACAGATGTGGAGGTGTAGCCTAATGGTTAGAGCATTGGCTCTGTAAGTGACAGAGAAGTATTTGAATCCAACTTGTTCTCTTTGTGGCTATGGAAAACACACTTCAATATACTGCCAGAAACAGTCCAGTGTCTGTATTGACTAGAGGGCACACATTCTTATACTTCTGTATCTGTCATGAAAACACATTGGGTCTGCAAACTTGCATACTGCAATCATGCCCATCTAACAGCATGACTTTATTGACTCTGCAATAGCCCATTGCAAAGGGTCGGACATGTTCACTCTGCAGATGTATGACACATGAGTTGTACATGATTGGACTTCTGGGATGGCCACCTGCAGGGATCATCATGCATCCTTACTTGCTCCATATGGCCAATATGAGAAACATTTGTCTAGTTGTTAAATGCACACGTCTCAGGAAGATTGTTTGGTGATTAGAAAAGCTGAGACAGCTGTCATACGCAAATAACTGGTATTGGAACTTCCCTGTGGCACAGCTAATATTTTTTCACACACCCTATAACTGCATTTGTGTGGTCTCAACAGGTACATTGGTGCATCAAGGCCATACTGCATTCTCATCTACCGCCACCAATCCTTCAGCCCATACATCAGCATTATGTACAGTCATGTATTTTCCTGCCAGCTGCTACACCATGACCCACAGAGGAGCATTTTAATCATTAGGATGTATCACTCACACCTCTCCTGTGAATGATCAGCATGTCACCACTCCTGCTCAATCATCCTTTTGTCAAGGGACACTTCTTCCCAATCCCATGCCACACACTGATATTATAGCAGATTATGTGGGCACCCCTCACTGACATAGTACAGATGCCTCCCACGTGCTCATCCTACTTACTGACTAACATGTAGGATACATATGGATCTGACATTTCTATCAGTTCTAACCTTTTCTTCCATCCATCACCTAAAATGTAACTCTCACAAGAGCTCCCTTATCCTGCATTAAGGTGACCGCCATTTTCAGGCATTAAGGTGCAAGCTTGGCACCTTAACTCCCGGTACCCTGTTAGCACTTGATAAGTGAAGCCAAGTGCCCTTTCTGCCGGAATGCCTACTCCCCGTCCCGGCTTTTACCGCACAACAATACCCTTACCGCTGCCATTAATGCTTGCTAACCAGCGTGCACTTAAATCACTTTAGTAGACATACCCCTTAGTTTTAGCAGAACTCGCTAAGTATCTAGTTATGCAAGATGGTTAAGAAAAACATATTTTACCTCCTGTAGGTCATTGTGTTTATAGATCCCCTGATGTTTCTCCTGATACCCAAACTAGAGACAAAAGTTTGCCCCATTGCGGGTAGACTTTCCCTGGTTAAAGTATATATGTCAAGCTTATCCTTTTCAATCAAGGATTATTGAGGGTGAAAAAAAATCATGCTTACTCAATAAGATGATATCAAATCCTTTTTGGATAATGCAGACTATAAACTCAAGAGAGAGGTTTTGGATATCTCTGTAGACTCAGAGGAACCACTGACTGAAACTTTACCGTGACTTTTATCAAAGTGAGATTAATAAGAGTGGTATCATTGTTATTAATGGATTGGCCTTTAACCTAACTTGTTTCTGATTGATTATCAATCTTTATTATAAAGAAATGTGCTTCTGTTTGTTTTTCCTCTTTTTTTTTGTGGAATTGATTTTTTAATAATAGCTCTCGTCCCTCCTACAAGTTGTGAGTTAGACCTTGTGTTGTTAAGAATAAGGGAGTTGCAAAGCACACAGGGCAGTGGTATGCAGCAGGTGAAAGAACGGTACTCTTACAAGCAGAACCGTGAGCAGCGCTCTATCATCTGTCACTTCCTTCCTCACTTTTATCTGCCAGTCTCCCATAGATACCACATAATTGTCTTTGTTTACGGAATCCCTAGTTACAGCAATAAATGGTAGACGCTTATGGCTAGCAGATGTCCCTGATTACCAGGGATTGCTCCCCATTTTGGGGTAGTGCCCCCGACTCCATAGACTATTTATTTATTTAGCTGGTTTTATATACTGCCTTATTTTAGTGTCAAAGCGGTGTACAAGTGAACAAAACTTAACATTAGAAATTACATGGAATAAGAGAACACATGAACATAATAACATAAGTCTAAGGTTAGAGAAAGCATGAGAACCACGTGGACTATATCCATTTCCTGTTCCTGATTTTAGTGGGAACAGAGCCAAGGGACATTGCTTCTCCTGCATAACCTTCTGATGTAGTCTTCTCAATCCTGGTAGGAGAAGTTCTAAAATGGACTTCTTTTCTGAAAAAGGAGGAGGAATTTTAGAAATATGTAGAACATTTATCTATATGTATAAAATAAACTTTAAGCATATATGTACGCTTGTATGTACGCTTATAACTAGAGAAGTGCTGCTTCTTGTCATTTCAAAATATATGGAGAAAAGATGACCAAGAAGGGAGGACTGCTGCCCCTCCAGCCCAGCTCAGCCCTGCCCAGCCCTGCAGAGGTGTCCCAGATTTGCTCTCCAAAAATCTGGTAACCTTACAGAAACTAGAATTGCACAGTGTGCTCTTTCACTGTGGGCATGCATGTTGGCAGAGTTTGGAAAGAGCATGGGAAATGTGAGCAAGTTTGCTAATTGATTATAGAATATAATAATTTACATGCACCCCCACTGTAAGTCAGATCCCTGTACAAATATTTATAGCATGATACCTTGCTGAGCTCTTTGATGTCACAGCCATAGATCTGTTGGCATACTGGGCATACAAGTCCATAGTCATAGAGGGCCTGGCCATAGCATCAAAAAATTTCTGTTCAGTGAATCGATATTCTCAATGGCAGGAGATATTGTGAGAGTAATTTTATAAGACAGCGCCTAAATTAGGCCTGTTTTACAAAAAACACATATAGTCCTAGAGCTCGTGTAAATGATGTACCTACTTTTTACGAGTATGCATGCATTATTGTGTTCTGTAATCAAGTGGCACACTAGCTTACACTGCCCATGTTTCTCCCAAACTCTGCCAACATGCACGCCCACAGTGAAAGTGCGCACCATGCAAATGACACATGGACTTTGGTGCTCGTCAGTATTTTATAAGAGATCACTTACATGCATACATGATTATGGCTAACACCAGATTACCTGTTCATGCTTGAAGACTGCCCCTTTCATCAGCAAACGTGGTAAGGCACAGGTGCAACAAGATGTGGTTGGGGGGGGGGAGTAGACAGGGCTTGCAGAAGCATTAACTGCCAACATGCTACTAGCCCGATCCTGCCACTAGACCCCTAAATTTGTGTCACTCTAGACAGTTGCTTCTTTTGCCCAGTGTTCCTGCTAACCTGCCTAAATCAATTTGTTTAGCGATGAAAGCACATGTTGCTCTTCCCCCTGGAAGCATTGCAACCATGAAATGAGTAATTTTTAGCACCATATTTATGATGAGGGGCATGCACAGGGATGGAGGTGTGGCCTAGTGGTTAGAGCACTGGTTTGGTAGACTGGGGTTTGATTCCTATTGGCATTTCTTGCAGCCTTGACCAAGTCACTTCACCCTCTGTTGCCTAGGAAAAAAGCCCAGGCAATCTACCTCTCTCTGGTCATCACAGCTCCGAAAGACTACATACAGCTAAGCTTTCAGACTTTTACAATGTCCTGTTGTTTATATATATATATATATATACACATTTTAACTGTTGGATATAAGTTGTTAGGAATATTCTGACTGCCTACACTTCTTGCATAGCCTTTAAATCAGATAACTGATTGTGCCCTCAGTTCATATAAGGTCTACTGGCCAGGGACACTTAAGTTCCTGTCCACCCTATCCCTCACCCCACCCACCCCATTGTTTCATTGCCTATATAGTCATCATATACATTGACATCTGTCTTTTAATTAGGTGTTACACCCATCTTTTCTCCTTTTCCTAGGACCGCTTAATCATCATGTCGTCTATTCAATGTAATAACTCTGGTGCTTTCATTCGGAGAAAAAATTATTTGGAACCTAAGAGCTTTCCTTATATGCCTCAAGTTAGCTGCTATGCAGAAGGAATTGACTCTATTAAGGGAAGAATTAGCTGCACTTAAACAAACATCTTCTAGGGTACAAACTGAACAAAATCCACCACCACTCCCACAAAGATTCAAACAGCCCAGGAACAAATGGATCAAAGTGACCTCTGGTAGGTTGCGAACTCTAATGCAGAGACACCCTACATATCAAGAGATATTCCTGCATAATGCCTTCTCTGCCTTGGATAATGAGGGTGCCCAATTAGTGGAAACTGAAGAGCCCTTAAATGAGTCAATGCCCAATCAACTAATAATGCACCAAAACATAAAACTACTATTACTTGGAGATTCCATCATCAGAGGCACCAACTTGGGAATACAGTTCAAAGGAGAGAAGATGGTCAAATGCTTCCCAGGCTCTTCAGCCAGCAGGAATACAAACCAAATTGTTGATATACTTAGTGCAGAAAGTGAGCACTCCAAAATTGATGTTGTCATCCACTTGGGTATAAATGGCCTGGCTAGAAACAGTGCCTCTGCAGTTCAAAGGGACACAGACTGGGAGAGAAACTCAAGCCCATTGTTAACACTATGTTGTTGTTAAGTGCCGTCGAGTCGGAGTCGACTCATGGTGACCCTCTGGATAGCTATCCTAAATTGTGTTCGGTCTTCAGTCAGGCGGCTCATTGTTGACAGACTGGTACCCATAGCTGCTGTTACTGTATCGATCCATCTCATTGCTGGCCTTCCTCTTTTGCGTTGACCTTCTATCTTGCCAAGCATGACGTCTTTCTCTAATGATCTCTCTCTCCGCATGATGTGTCCAAAGTATGAAAGTCGAAGTCTTGTCATCTGAGCTTCTAAAGAAAGCTTAGGTTTGATCTCCTCTTGTACAGACTGGTTTGTTCTTCAGGCAGTCCATGGTATACACAGTATTCGCCGCCAGCACCATAATTCAAAGGCATCAATTTTCTTCCTGTCTATCTTTTTCACTGTCCAGCTTTCACATCCATATGATGTTATTGAAAATACCATGGCTTGAACAAGTTGAATCTTTGTATGGAGAGAGACATCTCTGCTCTTGAGAATCTTATCTAGGTCTTTCATAGCCATTCTGCCAAGAGCAATGCGTCGTCTGATTTCTTGACTGCTTGTTGCTTCTTTATTGATAGTTGATCCAAGTAGATTAAAGTTATTCACAATTTCAATTTCTTCTCCTTCGAAGATGAACCTGTTGATTATGCCAGTTGTCATGATCTTTGTCTTCTTTACATTAAGGTGCAGGCCCATTTTGAGACTATGTTCTTTGATTGTGAGAAGCAAATGTTTCAGATCATGTTCACGTTCCGCCAGTAATGTGGTATCATCAGCATAGCGAAGGTTGTTGATGAGTCTTCCACCAATATTCACACCTCTGTTGTCTTCATACAATCCTGCTTCTCTGATGATTTGTTCTGTATATAAATTAAACAGGAAGGGGGAAAGTATGCAGCCTTGTCTTACACCTTTGCTTATTTTAAACCATTCTGTTTCTCCTTGTTCCATTCAAACTGTTGCTTCTTGATCAATGTACAGATTGTGCAAGAGAACGATCAGGTGTTCTGGTATACCCATGCTTCTTAATGTGGCCCAGAGTTTCTCATGGTTTACACAGTCTAACACTATATTTATTTATTTATTTATTTATTTAACAAACTTTTATATACCGCGACCTTCCAGTGATCAGGTGCGGTTTACATATAACAGAATAGGGGAACAGAACAACAGTTCTGTTTTGTACAATGAACATATCGTGAACTATATACATTAACAATTAAAACTTAAAACTTTTAACTTTGTAGAATTATGTACATTTAACTATATACAGATAGTAGAGACAAGGTCAACATTGTGGGTAGTTACAATGAACATAGCGTGAACTATATACATTAACAATTAAAACTTAAAACTTTTAACTTTGTAGGATTATGTACATTTAACTATATACAGATAGTAGAGACAAGGTCAACATTGTGGGTAGTTATAGCATTCACAATGGTTTTACCTGTTCTTGGTAAGGAGGCAGAAAGGCTGTATCACAAAAACAACTTTAATACATGGTTCCAAACTTAGTGCAAACAAGAAGGATTTAGATATATAGGTGAATGGGGAAACAGATAGATCAACAAGAGACTATACTGTTCTGATGGACTATACTCTCTGTCACAGGGAAAAAGGTTTTAAGTGAAAAAACCAGGCAGTATGTGGACAGGCATTTAAACTAGGGAAAGGGGGTGACGGATGGAGAAGGACAAGTTCAGGACTTCACTCCCAGCAAAAGCAAAATAACATCATACTTTTAAACCATATATCAATGGCAATTGGGAAGAGGCGTGTAAAACACAACCCATGCAAAATACGGCAAACCAGTCAACAAATGCTAGAAAACAATGAGCACAAATGCTCGAAGCCTAGCCAACAATGTTCCTGACCTGGAAGCCCTAATAGTGGAAATGGACTTGGACATTGTGGCCATTACAGAAACATGGTTTAACGAGTCGCATGAATGGAATATAGCCATAGCTAGCTATAATCTATATCAAAGAGAGAGAAAGTAGAAAAGGAGGAGGAGTAGCTCCATATGTCAAAAGAAATATTAAAGCTGCTGAAATGCAGGGGATATGGGGAAAAGAAGAAACACTGGATTGTGTTGGAAAGAAGAGATGGCACTGTCATCCATATTGGTGTAGTCTACAGGCATCCAAATCAAACCAAATAAATGGCTAGTGAATTGCTTATTGATATTACAAAGATAGTCATGAAAGGGAAAGTGATCATATTGGGTGTCTTTAATTTCCCCAATGTGGATTGGAGTATTCCTTCTGCAAATCTGGAAAGAAGTAAAAAAAATTGTGGATGCCTTCCAAGATGCATTACTTAGACAAGTAGTGATGGAACTGACCAGGGAAAACTCGATGCTGGATTTGGTGCTCACCAACAAAGATAGCATGTAGAATATCCAGGTGGGTGTCCATGTGAGCAGCAGTGATCATCACACAGTGTGGTATGAGATAGAAGTCAAGGCATAGTCCAATTGCCGCAAGCTCAAAGTCCTAGACTTCAAAAACACTGACCAGTAAAATGGCCAAGTACCCGAAGAAGGAGTTGGCAAGGTGGGAGGGGTTAAGGGAAGTGGAATTGCAATGGGCTAAACTAAAAGAGGCAATAAATTGGGCAACAAATACAAAAGTAAGGAAAATAAATAAAAACAAGAGGAAAAGGAAACCTATTTGGTTCTCCAAAGAAGTGGCCACACAAATAAAGGCAAAAACCGCAGCTTTCACAAAATTCAGAAGTTCACAGAGGAACACAGAAAAGAATACAGGATCAAACTAAGAGAGACAAAAAGAGAAATAAGGGTAGCAAAATCAAAGGCAGAAGAAAAGATGGCTAAAGATGTGAAGTGTGGGGACAAAACGTTTTTCAGGTATATTGGGGAAAGGAAGAAGATCAGAGGTGGAATTGCAGGACTCAGAAGGCTATGTCCAAAATAGACCAGACACCCAACTAAACAAACACCCGTTACTACAGCTCCTGGAAGGCAGTGCAAAGTGTGACCACACGTCATCTGAAACAGATGTGCACCCAGTAGTCCAAACCGGGTATACCGTACCCACACTGCATGCCCTAGCCAGTCCATAGTCTATTGGCATAACACCAGCTATCTATCAGGTCCGCCCTAGCCAATAGCTGCGGGATCAACAACCTGACACCCAAAGCCAGCATCAGCCCATGTGGAAGGGACATAACAGTGGCAGGCGGAGATGGGGGGGGGATGTACAGGTAGGCCCCACCACCCCAGAAGTCAGATGCTAGGCACCCACCTACCTGTACAATGGATGGCCTGGGACAGCGCACCACCATCACAAACAGCATATGGGCATGTCAGCATGGTGTGGGAGAGGGTGTTGGTGGTGATGGGGCAATGACACCTGCCCTCAGGGGAACAAGGCCATGCCCTCCTCTGGGGTGTCATAGACATTGCAACAGACAATGTCTGGAAGATGAAAGGCAAAGGTAGCCACTGGGACCACAGCCCTTCTGTGGCAGCAGGGTAGTGCAGTACACACAGTGTGTCCTGGAACAGAAGATCACAGGTTCAAGTTCCAGATGTGGCTTTTGCACAGCACACCCTCATGTTTTACCCTACAATGCAGATAAACCATCAGAATGTGCAATCCCCAAAGCAGCGGTGAACAGGACGACAAACACCCACTCACACAGCCTCCACTCTCCAAAGCGTCATGGTGGCTCATGCATGTTTCTATAAAGGTAAAAAGGGGACTGTTGTAGTTGTTATGGAAAGACAGACTAGATAGGCCATGTGGTCTTTTTCTGTCGTCATATTTCTATGTTTCTATGTTGGCTACAGCACGGAGCTGCAGTTATCACCATTGCACAACTACTACCTCCTGCACAGTTGAGCAAAGTCGGCACTGTGATCAGGACCAGTGTGCCTGGCAGCCTTGCCAACCACCCGTATCTATGCACAATGATGCATTAGGAGAGTGTGTATTGTCAGACGGCTGCCTAGGGTGAGAACTTACACAATCTTGACGATGCATATATTCATATGATTCTTGCAAGGTATTGTGGGTATTGTAGTTCATTCACTCCCAAACACAGCTGAAGACAATAATTGAGTTGTGAAACCAGTGGTAAGGCCAATAAAATACTTCTTTTATTGATGGGGTTTAATTCACCCAGCACATGTATGCTTGATAGCAATATAAATGAGGTTACTTGCTTGCAGTGTTTAAATGGATAACAAAAAGTCACAAAGTAAACCAGAAAACAACCTTCAGCTTGTCAGGCAATTAGCTAATGTTTTCTTAGCAAATAATTACCAAATACAAAGGCACAAAGAAAAGAATAAACTTTGCTGTTAGGTTAACTTCTGCTTATTTTTCACTCAGATCCAGCAGTGATTTTCCCTTGCTCACACACACAATCAGGTGCAGGTTTAATTACTATCAATTGACCAGCTGAAAGCCTTTAGCTGGCTGGCTGCTACTGTGTGAGCCCAAATCCTGCTTTAAGAGCTGTTTGCAGTGGAAATAAAGAACAAAGTTAGGTTTCTTTGTGATGGCTGATGTGTTTGCTCACAGAAAGCTAGCAATAGCATTTAGATAGAGAACAGTCCATGTAAACTGTACTTTCATCTGCTGTATCTCCCCCTTCATCAATCAGCATAGGGTCACTATCATACATTGGCACAGACGAGTCTTTCATTAAGGCACTATCATGAGAATGCTTATTCCCTTGCTGCCATTCTCTATTATAGATAGGGTCTGGATCAGTGTTCATACCTGAGCCTCTCCTGCCATCATAATTCCTCTCTGTATAGCCTGGCCAGTATGTAATCCAATTCTGATGTCCAGCCTTCCAATCTTGATCCCTGGACACTGGATCTCCTCTCACATACCTTCTGGCCTTGGTCTGAAAGTCCCTTCCACATGCAGTCTTCTCTCTTCCAGGTAGCCACTGGTGATTCCTATCTCTGCCACTCCATTCCTCTGGCTGAATCCAGTCCAATGGACTCTGCTGGCATTTGGAATACCTCCCAGTATGGTTACTGCCTTGGAATCTCCCAGACCTTCCAATGGCCTTTCTTCTCTTCCTTCCAGAGAGTTTCCTTCTCTCTCTCTATCCGCTTGGCTTGGCTTCTGTTTCTCCAGGTGATACTGGTGCTTGAGCTTGTAGCCGTTGCTGTCTCTGTATCTCTTCCTGAAGCTTTTGCTGAAGCTGTTCTTGAAGCTGTTATCTGAAGAATAAGCTCTATTCTTATTCTTTCCTAATGTGTGCTCCTCCCTAACATAGCGCAGCTGTGTTGAATCAGGTCCTGCCCTTTGAGATGAGTGCTTAGGGATTACCTCATAGCTCTCTTGATTGCACACACATTTTCTCACTTCAGCCCCTCTCATGGCTGCTGGAAACCTGGTGCATTCTGGGACTGGTAGTCTTTTATGTGAAAACTCTGTTTTCTTGCTTCTACCAAAACTGACAGGTTGCTTGTTCAGAGTCACCTCATCTTTTCTATAGCTCCTACCTGAGCTATGATAAGCTTCCTTATCACAGTATGTGTATGTGTATGTCCAGGCATTGTTTTGTGGCTGGCCACACCTCACAGGGCCCACAATGTCCCACTTTTACCAGTGCTAGGCTGCAAATATGCATAATGAGGAGCAAGGCTTTGTGGGTATGGCACGGACAGGGCAGATGGGCAGGATGCATCTGCACAGGGCTGGGACACTGTAGAGGCCGACCACTACCTGCATGTACAGTGAGGCCATAGCATGTCATGCTGTGAGGTAACTTTCACCCTGACTGAGCAGTGACCATGGGATGTCTATGTTCCCACATAGTGCTATATATCACGTGTCTCATGTCACACCTGGGTGTTCCCAGCGCTGTTGGCAAGCACAGTACTATTTGCTTCGTGCACATTGTTCCTCTGTGATCATGCACTATGGATTGGCTAGTGGACTGTATGCAGCTAGTCTGTACATGGTTAGAATTCCCTGAGGGTGCAGTCTGTCTGTGCAGTCTGCTGGTGAATGGCAGACTGCAGTGTGAGGCAGTGGAGGCTTTACAGGCATACACACAGCAGTACTGCTGGGGTGGCACTGACCCAGTTACAGTTATGGCTGTGGGCACTAACCCTGGGGTTCTGCCCATTGACAGCAGGATGGGGTTTGCTGGTCATACAGCCATTGCTCCATGCCCTCAACTACCAAAAGGGTGTTCAGGGTGCTATGGGGTATGTACTGTATACTACATAAAACTGTAGAGGCACAGCCACACAAACATGGTGTGTGTCTAGACACCCTTCCACCCGAATAACAGGTGTCAATAGCAGCCATATCCTAACACTGGGTACACAATAATCTGGGTGGTGACTCAACCCAGAGGGCCACATGTGAGTGTGTAATGCAGATGGACACTAAATAACCTTTAGATGCAATGTAGGGAACACCTGGCACACAGTGGTAGTGATAGGGACATGTGCTGCCGACATAGTGCTGTGCGGCCATCCTATCACTCAGGGTGAACTCTGAATATGCACAATGCCCTGGTCTGTAGCTGCTCTGTGGCAGTATCACGCAGTGTCTGGTCTTTTTTCCAGGCTGAGGTACCGGAGAGATGCAGATCCAATTGGGTCATCAACTGTATACAGCTAATCAGCATGTGCATTGCATCATGGTTACTGTTGGGGGTTGCCCTATCCTGGCATACAACAGGCTTCTTGCGTGGTGCCCTGCAGTGTTCTTGTATGCAGCCTTTGCTATGGTGCTCACGTTGGCGGTGTAGCCTACAGGTTTGTGCATTGACATTTGTGCTACTGGTCATGGCTTTGATTCCTCTCTATTCTCTTTTAATTTTATGCCTGTCATACACAACTACGTTTCATTCTTGTGACAGTCATATCTGTGCAGATCTGTGCTGTTGCCACATTATACCCTCATCACAGTTGCCAACCATCCTCCTGTCTATCTATATGTGTCTGCCAGCTGTGTGGCATCCTGCCCTGATGTGCAGGCTGCTACCCCATGACCTGCACTATGACCCTTTTCTGCATTGCGGCTCATCATGCTTGCCTCTCCCATGTCTGCTCTGCATGGCACTGCTATTCCTCTGTCCTCCTGTCATTGCACTTATCCTGCCACCTCTACCTCCTCTGGTGGACATGTATTCACATCTTCTGCCACACACTGTCATTATTGCACTTTACAGTACCATCACCCTGTGCATCGGTACAGCTGCCCCCGTTATATTTGTCCACTTTACCAGCTGCCACATGGCCCTCACACAGATTTGGCAGGTCCATCACCTCTGACATTTACTTCCTTGCATCACTTGTTAATTGGCTTTCCTTGCTGCTCTGTGCAGTGTTAGAGTTACATCTGTGTTTGGCCCATACATTTCATGCTTGTGACCTTGGTCCACCTTACTGCCCTTAGCCAACATTTCTTGGGTCACCTTAACATTCTTGGGCCATTTGTAATGTCACCTTCGGTTCGGCCAGCTTATGGGGCACGTTATATGCTGACCTGGGGAGTGCCACCCTTTTGTGCCGCCCTCTGGGGCACATTATGACCCGCCTTGGATGACGTGGTGCTCTATGATGTGCCTTTTGGTGTGCTCTAAAAGGTGCCTTAGCTTACAGAACTGGGGTGAGGGTTTTTTTGGCTGGCAGTACAGGTGGTTGAGATGTGTCTGACTGTTACAGGCAGGAAAATTAATTGCCTTGGACAGCCTAATGAAATTTGAGCACTGAGGGATTGAACTCATGACTGCTGTATCAGCAGTCATTGTATTAACCAGTGTGCTACACCTCTATTTCTTTAACTGCTCACCACGGCATGAAATTAAGGTTAATGTGCGATAACGTACCACTGCGCCCACTATAGCGCAATAACGGCAAGGCGTCCTATATCACGCGATAAGCTCCCGTTGCTACCTTACCGCAGAAACGCCCACTACCTTATATGGCATTCCTCACATTATCGCTGCAACTAGTGCAGGTAACATTAAGACGGTTTAGTAAACATACCCCTTAATGTGAAGAAGTGCAGTGCCATGCACTTGGGAAACAGAAATCCAAGGGAGTTGTATGTGATAAGGGGTGAGAGGTTGGTGTGCATGGACCAGAAGAAGGACCTCAGAGTGATTGTTTCTGAGGATCTCAAGATGGCAAAACAGTGTGACAAGACGGTGGCAAAAGCCAGAAGGATGTTGGGATGCATATGAAGTGGAATTACCAGCAGAAAGGAACATGCCACTGTACAAGTCACTGGTGAGGATTCACTTGGAATATTGTGTTCAGTTTTGGAGACCATATCTCATAAAGAATATAAAAAGACTGGAAATGGATCAGAGGAAGGCAACCAAAATGATTTGGAGCCTGCGTCAGAAGACTTATGACTTGAAGACCTAAATATGTGCACTCTGGAGGAGAGGAGGGACAGGGGAGATATGATTCAGACCTTTAAATACTTAAAGAGTATTAATGAACAAACCTCTTCCAAAGACGGGGAAGCTGTAAAACTAGAGGGCATAACATGAAGCTGCAAGGGGGTAAACTGAAAGGCAATGTCAGGAAATAGTTTTTCACTGAAAGGGTGGTGGATGCTTGGAATGCCCTCCCAATGGAAGTGGTGGGGCAAATTCAGAGACAGAATTCAAAATGGCATGGGGCAGACACAGTGGATCCCTTTATAGCAACATGATAAAATCAAAATAAATATAACTCTCTCTTATATCTCAACAAATAGGGCTGACTTACATGGAGCGGTGGGTACACCCCTAAACAAAGACATGGAGAGGGGTGACATGCATGGAGTGGCAGGTGCACCTACTCTTGCTGTCTTGCTGAGCAGACTAGATGGACCATACTGGTCTTTATCTACCATCATATACTATGTTACTATGGACACCCCTGCAACCAGGGCTAGACCTGCTTGTGCCATTCTGAAATCAAACTGCAATGTGTATCCTCCTTGCTCCGTCCCCATGCTATGTTCTCACTCCATGGACGTCTATATGCCGGCTTCTATGGACGTCTATATGCCGGCTTCTTAAAATGACTCCAGGGGGAAGTGGCTATTCCAAGATGGCTAGCTGAGTGAGATTCTTCACTTTCTTTCTGATGCCTAAGCGGAAGGTGAGGGTGTTCCCTGCAGCACCCTTACCCACGGTTTCTGGTCCTATGGATCGTTTTGTCGAAATATCCAAGGCGGTATGCGTGGAGATAGAGCCTTTTGAGGAACAGCTCCTTTCCTTTGGCCTGGATATCACACTATCTCCAGATTCATGGCATTCGCTGCCCCCTCCCTGTGATGACACGTCTTTGCTGACCGGCTGTTACAACTGCGCCCGGAGTTGGCATTGGTGGTCTGCACGAGCAGGGAGTCTCGCCAACAGCAATGGATGTGCCTACCCTTGGCGACCCTGGGAACCTTCTGGGAAACATTGGAGCAGCTAAACAACCCCTTTCTGGTCCACCTGTGCCTGTTGAAGAGGTGATGATTCCTGTGGCTGTATCTATTCCATCTACACCTGTAAAGACCTTTGCTTTGGTTTGTCCCTCAAAAATTACTTTGGATAGTATATGGTATGCCATATCTGGCCTATCCAAACTATTTCTTCTCAGACTCTTGCAATGAATGCTCGTCTAACCAAGGTGACTAATGATTTGGATCAATGTGTTTCTGAGACTAATTTGGTAAAAGAGAAGGTTGAACGTACTGTGCAAAGTTTACATTTGGTCTCTGAAACTACAGAGGCCCTTGGGAAGGATAATATTGCTTTAAGAACTAAGACTGAGAACCTTGAAAATGCTGCTAGGGCATCAAACCTTTAAGTCTTAAATTTTCCTGTGATATTGCGTATTAAACAAATTAATTTGTTTAAAAAATATCTTTCTGAAAATGTAAAAGTTCCATTGGAGTTGATGCCCCCTATTTCTAAGGCATTTTACGTTCCCACCGATAAAAAAAATTCAAGCCCTCCTGAACTAGGTGATATGGAAATTTTGAATGTGACTGATCTATTGCAGTCTTAAGGTCAATACAGCTTCTATGAAGATTTCCACAATATCGGTCACCTGTGCTTTGGCTTCTGATCATGACTGGATTTTGCAAATATATTTTCAGAAGTGTACTATCCCCTTTTATGGGTCAAAGGTTCTTATTTTTCCTGATTTGACCAGGGACACTGAAAACACTGGTCAACATTGAAATCATTACTGACTTTAAAAGGCCCTAATCTGTAGTATCTTGGTGAGCTGAACATGAATATAACATTTACAAAAATGTATTGGCTCTCGTTTTGAAGATATTGCATGTAGTTCATTGATGATGTTTCACCGTGTAAATTTATCCAGTAGGACATCAACAACATTCAAAATAAGCCTTGAATGATGTAATATTGCATCACATTGCATAATGCCAGCATGCACACATCAGCTAGAGTTGATTGCATCATTTTCTGCTGCAATGCAATACTACTGCTAGACGGCTGTTGAAGACATCTGACGTCAGCAGTGTAGTATATGCAGTTGGAAAGATTGAGCATTTAAAATATTTCAGACTGTGTGCGAGACAGTTTAAGCTACTGTTACATGTAACTTTTATTAATCATATAGTTTTAGCCATTTAGGTACAATACAGAACAGTAATGTCGCGAAAGTGCGTTAATACCGTTGACAATTTCTGCTACATTTGTGGGGAAGTGACATTTGCCAACCAGAAGAAAAGTATCACTTCTCAACTGAAGAAGGCATATCATCTTTACTTCGTATGCAAAATTGGTGACCAAGACAAGCCTTGGGCCCCGCATATATGCTGCACTACATGTACAACAGAGCTTTCACAGTGGTTGAATTGCAAAAGACCATCAATGCCGTTTGCAGTCCCCATGGTGTGGAGAGAGCCAAGCAACCACATAAATGACTGTTACTTCTGCTTGGTTCCTCCTCTTTCCAGTAGAATAACGAAGCAAAAAAGTCGAGCATAGTCTACCCAAACATTCCGTCTGCATTGAGACCAGTTCCATATGGTGAGGGACTTCCTATTCCAGAACCTCCATCAGAATATTCTCTTGATTCATCTGATGAGGAAAGGGGTGAGCCGAACTGTTCTTCTCCTGGTCCGTCAGCATGCAGTGACCCAGATTTTCACTGGGATGCATTATCAACTTCACACAGAAGAACACAGGAAGAACTAAATGACCTGGTTCGTAATTTGGACTTATCCAAGAACAAGGCAGAATTGCTAGGATCAAGACTCCAATGGAATCTTCTAGAAGAAGATGTCAACATTACTTCATATTGAAGGCGCCACTAGCAGTTGGAGCCTTTCTTCAGAAAGGAAAGTAATCTGGTATTCTGTTCTGATATTGAAAGCCTCATGAATGCCTTAAAAATCACTCATGACCCACAAGACTGGAGACTATTTATAGACTCTTCGAAACTGAGTCTGAAGGCTGTGCTTTTGAACAATGGAAACCATCTTCTATCTATTCTAGTAGCGCATGCCGTCCACATGAAAAAGTGGGAACACAAGATCATGAGCTAATGTGTAAAAATATATTAATGATGGAAGACTAGCCATGAGAATTCCAACACTCTCTCATGGCTTTACTTCTGTTTTACTTAATTAGTCAAGGCCCCCACCGGAGCTCTAAAATGTAGGTAAAAACACCATATAATAGTGTACCCTACACCCGACCTATCAAAAAATGAAGTACTTCCAACATATTAAAAAGTACCCAAAAATGTTACTTATCTGTTGTGAATATTGAGTACAGTCCCAGATAAATCTTCAAAACTTTCATGAGACGTCAATCTCTACCAATATCACCAATTTTTGTTCTCAATCCAGGGTCTCCAATGTCCGCAGTTTATTTTAAACAGGAACACAGTACTGCATTTTGGGCAAGCCTAACCTAATACCCTGTTTCAACGCTTCTCCAACTGCAAACTCAATCTTCTGGCTTGCCTGAGTATTCAGGACGCCAGCGCATGCTCATTAATGATCATTGATAAGAAATGACTATTTTTATTTCAGTAACATGACTTTTGTAAAAATTTGTTGACCAGTGAAAGCGGAGGAAACAATTTCTCCTGTTGAAGCTAGGTGCATTGCGCGTGGGGGCAAGTTTCTATCTTTGCTTCCTGTGTAAATGTTTAAAACACAGGTACACTAAAAAATTTTTTTTTTAAACTGCCTCTAATGTTTCGATTGATTTTTACGTTTTTTGGTGCGCTGAATCCAAATCTGGTAACCAATTTGCTCCATCACGTACAGATTTTTTGCTACATTGGGTTAGCAGTTTGAGGTGAACGTTTCAGATTGAGTGCGATCGAGATAAAAGTTCTTGGATGAATTCTTTATACTAATGTTTAGTAGTTTATTCAAATAAGAATAAAGAAAATTGTAACAAGGCAGCACATAAGAATAGAGTAATGTCAACAAAACACACTGTGATGGTAGCAAAATTGTCTGCACTTAAAACAGCCACATACATGTGCACAAACATTGAGCATATAAGAGCGGAGGTTAGACACAAAGCAAAGCAAAGAAATATGCAAAAAACGTTGTACAGGTATGTATGTCAAGAATAGAAAACGCAACCGCACCATTGCAATACATGAAGACAAACACCCGATGGTGTGTGAAAATAAATTCTAATAAATGAGATCCGAACACTGTGGTAATACCTAGCAAATTTTTTATTTCAAAGTTTAGTAAAAACATGATATTTGTCAAACACAGTTTAGATTTTAAAGTCATTCTTGGGGTCAATCAATCTCCTGGTGGGCCCGTTTTCTTCTTCCCCCGAATGCTTCTCTTGGTGCGCTGCTGCTTGGCGTATTTTTCATCTGGGGTTTCCCGCAGCAGCAACCAGCAGAAATCAGCCATCATAGTGGTGTTCCATCTTCCTTGGTACCTTCTCTCTGCGTCCTTGATGTCCTGGTGAAACCTTTCACCTTGTTCTTCACGGTACGCCCCCAAGTTTTTCGGAAAGTAGTTAACATGGGAGTGCAAGAAATATACTTTCAGGCTCATGTTACAGCCTTGTTCTTGAAGGCATTGAGCATCCTAGCAACAATATCCTTATAGTTCTCATCCCGCCTGTTTCCCCAAGAATTTGAGAACAACATCCTTGAAGGAATCCAGGCTTCTTTTCCTTCTCAGGACATCGCTTCAGTGAATGCTCCATCTGAAATGAGTTTCCTTATATCAGGGCCAACAAAACACTCCTTCCTTAGCTTTGCTTCAGAAAGTCGGGGGAACTTGAGCAAAGGTACCGAAAGCACTCACCATCTTTTGGAAGGGACTTGATGAATTGCTTAATGAGACCCAACTTAATGTGGAGAGGTGGTAATAGAATTTTATCACGAGGTACCAAGCTCTCATGAAGAACATTTTTCTCACTGGGTCTCAAATACTCCCGAATTGGCCAGTCTTTTTTCCCCCAGTGTAGGTTGCGGGCCCGGCTATCCCACAAGCAAAGGAAGCAGGGATATTTGGTGAAACCGGATTGCTGCCCTAATAGCATGGATAGAATTTTTAAAGTCTCCACAAATCATCCACTTATGCTCATCATAACGAATCTTCTGAAGAATCCAGGGCCAAATTCTCGTATTTTTCTTGGAGAATAACAGAGTGAGCAATAGGAACTGAAGCGAATGTGTTGCCCATTATGAAGAAAGAACACCTTTATGCTGTCTTTGACGAATCAATGAACAGCCGCCAGTCAGCAGGATCATACTTGAGTTTAAACTTTTCCATCACTCCGTATATATCGTTGCAAAATACCAAAATCTTCCTCTTTGCTGAAATACTTAAAAAATTGTGTCTCGCGGTTGCGTTACCAATAAAAAGTTGTTCCTGGTGACAATAGATTTTCTGTTTAAGCCGAGAACCTAGCAGTTGGGCAGCATCTTTTGGGAGTCCTAAATCCCGGACTAAATCATTCAATTCAGCTTGAGAGAAAAGTTCAGGTTTCGGATCTGGTTCAGTTTCAAACTCGGAAGTACTGGATCATCATCGCGAAAAGCCATCTGATGAGTCTCATCATGATCAGAGAACGTCCACACAAATATGATTCCAAAAGATTTTGGTGGTTTCAGGCACAGGTACTCCGTTGCTATGAGGCATAGGGCCTAATTGCTGAGGGAAGGTTGGGGTAAACTTATTACGTCTTATCTTTAAGTTGGTATCCCTTCACAATGCAAGAGCAAAAATAGCAGTCACTGCTGTGGTCTCTTTGTTCACGCCACATCATAGGTATTCCGAAACGAAATGCTTGGTTTTTACCTTTCATCCATAAGTGTAGATCTTCCTCACATGTCTTGCACACTTTGTGAGGAGCCCACGGTTTGTCTTGATCGCCTAACTTCAAAACCGAAATAGGCGAAATATACTTTTTTAATAAATGCAGAA
This sequence comes from Ichthyophis bannanicus, assembly GCA_033557465.1. Lineage (NCBI taxonomy): Eukaryota > Metazoa > Chordata > Amphibia > Gymnophiona > Ichthyophiidae > Ichthyophis > Ichthyophis bannanicus. The sequence continues at coordinate 153,915,642 of CM066035.1, read as the reverse complement.
ATGTTCCTCTGCCCGCTTTTTCACGGTATATTCCCCACAAATAAAACAAAAACTGTCCGGAGAGTTGACGCAACCTCTGGCTCTGTGAGCCATCACAAATACACAGCACTGCAAACTACAACTGTAATGAACCACTTCGGAATAAAGCTGGATTACAACTGAGCAAACAAAAGGTTAATAATGAACTTGCAAGAAACTGAAATTTGACAGGAACGTTCATGTCGCAAACCACGTGTTTGAGCGAGCGAACGGGCGAGGCGAACAGGAAAGAACCATGTGCCAGCGCGAGTACTGGATTTAGCCCCCCCGCCCTCCCAATTGTCCTGTTAATGGTATAAAATGACTACAAAACACTCTAAAATATCATGAGGGAGTGTTTCTAGTTAGTTTAACCATTACAACCTCTATTTTGGGCCAAGAAAAATAAACTGCAGTCGGCTAAAAAAGAAATTATGTGAACATTCCTTATATGGGTAAGAAAATCTAATTTTGCAAGAAAACGTGACGTGATGGAACATTTTGGCTATTTTTCCTGGATTCAGCACCCCAAAATCTATAGGAATCAGTTGCAAAACTGGAGGCAGTTTTTTGGTAGTGTACCTGTGTTATCTATCAAAAACAGCGCTATATCTTTTTTATGTCTGCTGATCTCTCTTCCTTTCTAAGCGCACGGGTTCCAGTTATATCTGTACCATCTGATGGCATGGGGTGATAGGTCCGTGTTGAAATTTATGCCTTGGACTCCTCAGCTAGCATTGGATCTTCTTCTCTGTATTTCTTCAGTTCCTTTGGAGCTGGTTTTTCTCTGACCAGTTCCTCAAATTCTCTTCCCCTTTGCTTGTAATATTGTGGACTAAAAGTGTTTTGTTCCATAGTTATATTGTTTAGATTTGTCTTTGTAATATTTCTGGAAAGAATACCTTTCTGTACAGGTTTTGCTTTGAAACATTGTATTTAATGTGATAAAATACAAATTTAAAAAAATGACTCCAGAGATGTCTTTATGATTTGTATATCTGAATGCCTGTTTTCAGACGGCCATCTCACGAATAAAGCTTCTAAAATAACCCCCTTAGTATTTAGTATTAAGCTCACACTTTTCAGTAGCAGCTGAAGGCAAGTTATAATCAGGTACTCTACTTTGTTTGTTTTTATGGGGTTGTTGTTGTTTGTTTGTTTGTTTGTTTGTTTGTTTGTGGGGGGGGGTAGTGGGGTGCTGTTCCTGCTATGCAGTACAGGATACTTTCCCCATATCTTTGGTTTTAAATAATTCCCAAACATATTGCACTTGATTAAGTTCTCAGGTTACTGTGGGGCCAGAAAGGCAGTCATTCTTTCTGCAACAAGTCTAAGGCCCCCTTCTAAACAGCAAAGGAGCCCACTCACAGGTACAACTATCTCAACTGTTCCATGTGGCATGTTCTTTTTTCTGCAACTAGTCCAGGGCCCCCCACCATATAGCCAAGGAACCCATCCATAGCACGTTTGCTTATATTACATCCTTTTGCTATACAGAGACCCTGTATGTTTGCCCCATGCCTTTTGGAATCCCATCCCTACTTTTGTCCCCATTAATTCCTCCAGAAGGGAATTATAGGCATTTACCAGTCTTTCCATGAAAAAGTATTTCCTAAACAAAAGCAACATCGGGAAACACTTTTCTTCATGAAAAGGATGGTGGATGTTATTTACTGTAGTACTACTATTACTACTACTACTTCTATGCAGCACTGTGCAGAGACATGTAAGAGACAGTCCCTGCTCATAAGAGCTTACAGCCTAGTCAAGACAGACAACATAAAACAGTAAAGACAGACAACACAAGTGGGGATAGGGTATATCTAGGGGAATGGTAAGGATACACATAGGAGGTAAACAGGAAAATAGGAGGATCAGGGTCCAAAAGCAGTCTCAAAGAAGTGAGTTTTTAGCCTGGATTTGAACAGGGCCACAGATGGAGCATGATGTACCAGCTCAGGTAGTTGGTTACAGGCATAAGGAGAAGCAAGGTAAAAAGATTGAAGTCTGGAGTTGGCAGTGAAAGTGAAGGGCACAGATAGAAGGATTTGCCAGAAGAGCAGAGTTCCCAAGTAGGGCTGTAGGGAGAGATATGAGAGGAAAGGTAGTGAGAAGCAGCCAAATGAAGGCACTTATAGGTTAGTAGTAGAAATGTGAATTGATGCAGAAAGAGATAGGGAACCTGAGGATTGTTCCTGCCGCACTTTAATCTACAGATGCAGTAAAATGAAGGAGAGAGGAAGCTATGGTCTGAGGAAGTACCACTAATCCTGCAGAAGATTGTATTAAAAATATTGACAGGGAGCAATGGTCCCAGTTAAAATAAAAATAAAAAGAAACTAAAAATACATGAACATTTGTACATATTTCTTTCTTTTCATTTTGAAAGCTAAAGGAAATGAAATAGAGCTGAAATTTCTTTGAAAGCACATCCCTAAAGAGTAGCACCTAAAGCTTGTTTCTTCTTTATTTCTATGCAATCTACCCTTTCAACCAAAATGATCTGCTCCAGTTGAACTGTATGAGACTTGAAGACCTTAATACATATATTCTAGAGGAGAGGAAAGACGGGGAAAATATGATGCAGATGTTTAAATACTTTTACAAACCTTTTTCAAAGACAGGGAAGCTATAGAACTCGAGAACATGAAATTAAACTGCAAGGAAGTAAACTTAAAAGCAAATTTAGGAAATACATTTCCACAGAAAGGGTGACAGATGACTGGAAGGCCCTTCCAGAGAGGTGATAGGGACAAAAACAGTAATGGAATTCTGAAAAGAATGGGACAAAAATGGAAGATACCTATATAGTCATGTCACCCCTCTTCTCAAGTGCAATAACTTCATTGTTACTTTTCCTCACCAGCACTGGTTTTCCAAATAGTGCTAGTCTCAGGTCATCCGTACTGTAACACTTTGAAATATGACAGCGGTGAGGCAGGAGTTCCTGGGGATCACTCATGCTCCATTTCAACCTAATGATATGATAGCTCTGGGGGAAAGTTGGTGGCAGTCCAAGGAAAGGGGCTACCACTAAGGCACAGGTGGAGGGAGACTTTAAAAATATTTGTTACCAGGGACTTAGACCTGGTGCCATTTTTTTATTTCTTATAGTTTTTATTTTTTTTATTTTTCTTTGGTTTTGTTTAAAAAACTAAAGCAAACCGCAAAGAGCTAGATTTACTAAACTGCATTAATACATTAATATGTGACATTATACCTTAAATGCATGTTATAGCTATTTAGCATACATTATTTAGCATAGGTTCTGTTATTATTAATGTGGCTTATTTACCATTAACATGCTTTAACTATCAATAATGCACATTTTTCATCAATGCAGATTAGTAAATCTAGCCTGAAATTTTAACATTAAAAAAAAAAAAGAAAAACATCTTTGCACACCTCTTTTTGCCTTCAAGACATACAATTCTTTCATCAGGTCAGTACAGAATGGTAAAGGTTTTGACATGTTTCCATGGAGACATGTATTGGTCAGTTACAAAGAATGAAGCACTGTAGAGAGGAGACAAATAACAAATGCAGCTGTGGAAATTTTAGAGTATCATTTCATAAATAGTATGGATACGCTTTCCTCTTTTAGGTACCAGTGAATTTCAAAACAAAAGCTGCACAGACTTCTATTTTGGAAATTTCCCCAGGGTATTTATTTGCTTCCATTTACATCTTCTGTGGGCCATACACACATTCCCCAGCATAATCTAAGCTCATGCAACATTTTTTGTATAAAACAAACATGTAAACATTATCCCCTCCCTAACCTTTCTCCCAGGAGTGCTTCTGGTCAGTAGGAATATAGTAATGTATATTCAATTTGTACACATATAATTTTATGTGCATATTAGTTACCTGATGTTATTTTTGAGTTTCCCCGTATATAGGGGCCTTTTACTAAACTGCATTAGCTATTTACTGCATATATTAATGGCCACATTAAACACAAGAGGGCACCTAGTTCAAGACAACCAAAATGCATTATTTTAAGCCTATTCTATAAAACGTAGGTGCATACTTTTCATTATAAAATACTAGAGCAAGTGCTGAAAATGTGCGGGGCACATTTAAGGCACAATCATTTACACCTTTCCTAAAGTTTGTGTAAATGACTATGCCTACATTTTGCAATTATGTGCATAAATTTTAGTATTTTATAATCTTGCTTGGCAGTTTCTCCAAATGGGTTTGTTTTGCATATATCATGACAGTTATGAGTCTCACTTCTAAGCCAGGATATGTGCAGGGTATCTATGTGCACACTTGCATTCTCCATCTACATTCCACCCAAATTCTTCCTCTTAGCATGCCACAGTGAAAGTAAGTGCCATGAAATTCATGTGTGCACTTTTACACTGGGCACAATTTTATAAGAAGCTATAATACTAAAATACTCCTTTAGAGCAGCTACTTTCACCCCTTATAACATTATCACCTTAATATAGCATTTCATGTTAAAGTGGTGGGGAAGGGGTGAAGAAGAGGCAGGAAGGGGCAGGGACTGGTAATCCAGGTGTCAGGGACTGCGGCCTGCAGTAACAGCTGATAATGTGAAACAACTACACTTTTAATTACCTACATCGACAGCATATACATAAGAACATAAGATATGCCATACTGGGTCAGACCAAGGTCCATCAAGCCCAGTATTCTGTTTCCAACAGTGGCCAATCTAGGTCATATGTACTTAGCAGTTTCCCCAAGGGACACAGGTTCCACAATGCTTGTATTGGTTCAAGCATTGATATCCTGGGTCCCTTCTTAATAATGGCTTATGGACCTTTCCTCCAGGAACTTGTCCAAACCTTTTTTAAACCCAGCTACACTAACAGCCTTTACTACATCCTCCGGTAACAAATTCCAGAGTTTGATTACACGTTGAGTGAAAAAATATTTTCTTTTATTAGTCTTAAATAGTTTACCCTGTAGCTTCATTGCATGTCCCCTAGTCTTTCTATATTCTGATAAGGTAAACAATCGATCTACGTTTACCCATTCCACTCCGCTCATTAATTTATAGACTTCTATCATATCTCCCCTCAGCCGTCTCTTTTCCAGGTTAAAGAGCCCTAACCTTTTTAGCCTTCCTTCATAGGAGTATCCTTCCATCCCCTTTACCATTTTGGTGGCTCTTCTCTGAATCTTTTCTAATAACTCCATATCCTTTTTAAGATACGGCGACCAGAATTGCACACAATATTCAAGGTGCGGTCTCACCATGGAACGATATAGAGGCATTATAATATCCTTTGTTTTATTTTCCATTCCTTTCCTTATCATACCTAGCATTCTATTTGCTCTCTTGGCCGCCGCTGCACACTGGGCTGAGGGTTTTAACATGGTATCCACAATGACGCCTAAATCTTTTTCCTGGGTGGTGGTTCCTAATGTGGAACCTTGCATCGTGTAACCATAGTTTGGGTTGTTCTTCCCTAGGTGCATAACCTTGCACTTGTCCACATTAAATTTCATCTGCCATTTTGATGCCCTGTCTTCCAATTTATCAAGATCCTCTCGCAATTTTCCACAATCCTCTTGGGTTTTAACAACTTTAAATAGTTTTGTGTCATCTGCAAATTTGATAACCTCACTCGTTGTTCCACTTTCCAGGTCATTTATGAATATGTCAAAAAGCAGCGGACCCAGCACAGATCCCTGGGGTACACCACTATTCACCTTTCTCCATTGGGAAAATTGGCCATTTAGCCCTACCCTCTGCTTTCTATCTTTTAACCAGTTCCTGATCCACAATAGTACACTGCCTCCTATCCCATGACTCTTTAGTTTTGCCAAAAGTCTCTCATGAGGGACCTTGTCAAAGGCTTTCTGAAAGTCCAGATACACAATATCAACCGACTCACCTTTGTCCACTTGATTATTCACTCCTTCAAAAAAAACATAACAGATTAGTAAGACAAGATCTTCCTTGTCTAAAGACATGTTGGCTGTCTCTCATTAGTTCATGACTATCTACATGCTGAGTAATTTTATTCTTTATGATGGTTTCTATCATTTTTCCCGGTATTGACGTCAGGCTCACCGTTCTGTAGTTTCCCGGATCACCCCTGGAACCCTTTTTAAAAATTGGTGTTACATTGGCGATCCTCCAATCTTCAGGTATTAGAGATGATTTTAATGATAGTTCACAGATTACTAATAGCAGGTCTGCAATCTCATATTTCAGTTCTTTCAATACCCTTGGATGTATACCATCCGGCCCAGGTGATTTGCTACTCTTCAGCTTATCTAATAGTTGTAATACATCTTCTCGATGTATCAATATTTCCTTCAATTCTTCTGCAGCTTTAAATACCACTTCAGTCATGGGTAACATCCCTACATCTTCCTCAGTAAAGACTGAAGCAAAGAATTTGTTCAGTCTCTCTGCTATCGCCTTGTCGCCTCTTAGTGCTCCTTTAACCCCTTTATCATCTAATGGACCAACTGACTCTCTCACAGGTTTTTTGCTACGAATGTACTTGAAAAGGTCTTTACTTCGCGTTTTTGCTTCTGCAGCAAGCTTCTTCTCAAATTCTCCCTTTGCCTGCCTTATCAATGCCTTGCATTTGACTTGCCAGTGCTTGTGCTGTTTCCAGGTTTCGCCGTTTGGCTCTTTTTTCCATTTCCTGAAAGATGCTTTTTTGGCAACAACAGCCTCTCTGACCTCAACTTTAAACCATGCTGGCAGTTTTTTGGACTTCTTTCCACTTTTCTTAAAGCGTGGAATACAGCTGGTCTGGGCTTCCAAGATAGTATTTTTCAACAACAGCCAAGCCTGATGTATGTCTTTAACCTTTGCAACTGCTCCTTTTAGTTTTTTCTTGACTGTTTTCCTCATTTTATCATAGTCTCCCTTTTGAAAGTTAAAAGGTAGTACTGTGGATTTCCTTACTATCCCTCCTCCACTAATTAAATCAAAGGCGATCATGCTATGATCACTATTGCCAAGTGGCCCCAACAACCTTATCTCTTGCACTAGATCTGGTGTTCCACTAAGGATTAGGTCTAATATGGCTTCCCCTCTGGTCGGTTCATGAACCAGCTGCTCCAAGAAGCAGTCATTTATTTCATCTAGGAACTTTATCTCCCTAGCATGTCCTGACGTGACACTGACCCAGTCGATACCGGGGTAGTTGAAATCACCCATTATTATTACTGTGCTGTAACTTTTGTTAGCTTCCTTGATTTCTTTGAGCATTTCATCATCCATTTGGTCATTCTGGCCAGGCGCTTGATAGTACACCCCCACTGCCATTGCCTTCCCCCTTTTACATGGAATTTCAATCCATATAGATTCTACAGCAGATTTTGTTTCCTGCAAAACTTTAATCCTTTCTGACTCAATGCCCTCTCTAACATAGAGAGCAACCCCTCCACCAATTTGATCAGCTCTATCATTACGATATAGTTTGTACCCAGGTATCACAGTGTCCCACTGGTTGTCGTCCTTCCACCATGTCTCTGATATTCCAATCATATCTAACCTTTCATTTAGTGCTATATATTCTAACTCTCCCATCTTATTTTTTAGACTTCTAGCATTTGCATACAAGCATTTTAGAGAATGTATTTTATCTATATTAATTTGTCTGTTACACATGAGTAATTTGGGATCTTTAAGCTCTGTCTGCTCCATACCTGAGGGCATTTGGTCTACTTTACTCTTTTGTGGAACCTCTCTGCTTTTGGTAGTATCCTTCAAAGATACATTCTTCCGAACCATCTGCTCTTGGGCGACTGTCGGCTTTCCCCTAATATCTAGTTTAAAAGCTGCTCTATCTCCTTTTTAAAGGTTAATGCCAGCAGCCTGGTTCCATCCCGGTTAAGGTGAAGCCCATCCCTTCGGAGGAGCCAATCCTTTCCCCAGAATGTTCCCCAGTTCCTAAGAAATCCAAACCCCTCATCTCTGCACCATTGTCTCATCCACGCATTGAGACTCCGGAGCTCTGTCTGCCTTTTGGGTCCTGCGCGTGGAACAGGAAGCATTTTGGAGAATGCTACCCTGGAAGTTCTGGATTTCAACTTCCTACCTAAAAGCCTAAATTTAGCCTCCAGAACCTCCCTACCACATTTTCCTATGTCATTGGTACCAACATGTACCAAGACAGCAGACTCCTCCCCAGCACTATCTAAGACCTTATCTAGGTGGCGCGTGAGGTCCGCTACCTTCGCACCAGGCAGGCATGTTACCAGTCGATCCTCATGTCCACCAGCCACCCAGCTATCTACATGCCTAATGATCGAATCACCAACTATAACGGCTGTCCTATCCCTTCCCTCATGGGCACATGGCCCTGGAGAAACTTCCTCGGTGCGAGAGGGTTTTACATCACCTGGAGGACAGGTCCTAGTTACAGGATCACTTCCTGCCACACCAGGGTGATGCTCTCCTGTCACGTGACCTCTCTCCTCCATGGCAACAGGGATGCTGCCAGACTGGAGGTGGGACTTCAGGACTATATCCCTGTAGGTCTCGTCTATGTACCTCTCTGTCTGTCTTATGCTTTCCAAGTCTGCTACTTTAGCCTCTAGAGAACGGACTCGTTCCCTGAGAGCAAAGAGCTCCTTGCACCTAGTGCACACGTAAGACCTCTCACCAACTGGGAGAAAATCATACATGTGACACTCAATGCAAAAGACTGGAAAGCCCCCATCCCGCTGCTGGACTGCTGTCTGCATCTTAGTTTTAAGTTTGTGTTTAGATCTAAGTTCTTTACTTACTAAGGGTTGCTATGGATATTTATACTAATAAAACTGAACCTAATACGTGTAATATACCTTGTTCACCTGAAGCTTAACTAATCTCAGGTCCTTAGTGTATGACTGATTTGAGTAATGAGCTTCACCTGAGAGCACCTCCTGTCTTTTAAGATGTGTAAGTACCTATAAAGCTACGATTATCCCAGGGGTGGGGAGGGTGGGAGGGAATTAACACTTATTAAAAGAGGGCTGCTACACAGTACCCTGTCTTGTGCTGCTGAGGTAAGCTATGTTCTGATTTGATTTAAATTATAGCTCTTAGCTGCTGCTAGGCTCTAACTTCTTATGAAATTTAAAGTACAAGCTCTCTGCTGTACTTCTTTTTGTTTAGTGGCCATGCTGTTAACACATGGTAGTGATCATTGATTGATGTTAGCGGCATGGTTGCTTTCCTCCATGTGCGAGGAGCATTGCCAACAATTACGGTGGAGATTTTGCATTAATGTACCTTAACTTTCACTGTTACATCATTTCAAGTCTTAAAGGTAAAGGGCTGGGAGTGTAGGAGATTGATTTCTCAATTATTTTACTAAGGATGACCTCTGAATTATCAGACCCAACACATAGAACAAATGAAAGCCTTTGGGACTGAACTCCTAAATCCCTACTACCTGGACTCACATGGTCTGATTTTATAAGAGATATGTGCCAGTTACACGCAAGAATGAGGTATTAATTGATAAGCACTATTTTTGAAAGTATGCCACTGTCTGATGCATGACGTTGGCCAAAAATATATACCCAAAAAAGGGAATAGGGAGGGTATAGAATGGATATGCACTGGGCTGGCCTAAAATGTGCACTTGGATGACTTATTCCATAAGCGTCATGCATGTGTGTGTCAGACAAAGCCGGCTCGACGGCACTTAACAACAACAACATATATACCAACTAGACAATGGGAAACATATCTTGCATGACCTGGAGTGTGGTTGTAGGAGATTGCTGCTTCTGTGTGGCATTCTAGTGTATGATCAGTCCCACAGCCGTCTCACATCAGCCTTCCTATTGGATCTCCTTGAGCCAACTCCCATTTTCTACTGCCCCTTCCCAACCACTCTGTTATTAGGAGATCTCTCCCCAGCACTAACCCACCTGCCAAGTTCCCATCTCCTCAACCCCCTCTCCAACCCCTGCACCCACCCCTAGCCCTCTGTGAATAGTCAGCCACCTCCACATGTGGCCTCCTCCCTTTTCCATTCTGTATGCGTCTGGGTAGGTGTGAAGGTGATAGACTCGGAAATAATCAGAGGAAACATTTCTTGATGGAAAGAATGGTAGATAGATGGAATAGTCTCTCAGTGGAGGTGATCAGAGACAAGGATTTTATTGAATTCAAGAAAGCATGGGACAAACACAAAAGATGTCTAGGGGAAAAAGGGACTGTATATTTTAGCAGCTGGAATGGAAAGGCAGATTAAATAGGCTGTATGGTCTTTATCTGCCATCACTGTTTCTATGTTAAAGAGGAAACTGCAACTGTTGCCCACACAGATAACATACTTTATAGGTTACTAGAGGTTTCAGGTGAATACATACAATCTAAATACTATTTTTCCACTGGTTCAAGCCAGTCTGCTCTAAACTGTATCATGTATTTTGAGTGATTCACATTCCTGTTTCCTCAAAGTATATCTGGTCTGGAGTTCTGTGGAACACCATTCCTTGATATTTTGGCTTGTGAATCTCTTTGGCTTCTTGTGAGCAAGATCTGTCTGTTTCAAAGAATGAGTGAAGATGGATTCCATTTTTGCTTTTTGATTCTACTTCTGTTAGCACTCATTATTTGATTGTGTTCTACTACCAAGAGGGAGATAGAGGAATTAACAAGATCCTTGTGATGCATTATTCTCAGTCCTCAAGGGTTAGATCACTAAAGTGACCCCCCCTCCCCCCACCATCACCACACACACACTAATCAGTAGTTATATTCTGATGTAATGAATTGGGTAAGTACAATTGGCTTGCCTCTATTTTCTAAGTCCTTGATGAAGAAACACTGTGCTAGAGTCCAATGTTAAAGCTCTAGCACAGGATATCCTAACACAGAGGTTTTGCAAAGTGAAGCTGCAGGAAAACAGCGTGCAAATGAGTTGTGCACAAACTGTTTATGCTAAATAAGGAGAGAAAGCCAGGCATATGTACATGAGGGTCTGTGTTAGCAGTACTTATATCCTGCTTCTTCACTTGGATTGCAGCTTGTCTGCATCAGTGATGCTGAGTGCTAAGCTATCGGTAAATTAACTACTGTCAGGGTCTCCCAAAATGGACAAGTCTCAGTTGAGATGCCAGACTAAGACAAACCACCCATCTGGGCAGCAGCAGAATGGGACAGTGTGGAAGGTGAAGGATCATATTTCTGTGAGAATGGCAATAACACTAGCATTGGCAGCATGAAAGAAAGGCCTGGTAAACTACTTCTGTATCTTGCCATGAAAAACCAGTAGATAATCACAACAAAACTAATTGCAATATAGTGCTGGAAGATGAAACTCCCAGGTCAGGAGGCACTCAATTGGCTATTAGTGTTGAGCTGAAGACTTTTCAGAGTAAAGCCAGCATTTATGATGTGGTTGGATCAAAGCCCTTGGGATGTGTGACTGCTGATATAGCTGCACATGAAATGGGAGTCAGAAGTTGCAAAGATGTCTTACATATTGGGACATGGAACATATGAAGCATGAACCAAGAAAAGTTGGAGTTAGTCAAGAATGAAATGGAATGGGTAAACGTAGATCGATTATTTATGTCATCAAAAAGTAGAAAGACTAGGGGATATGCAATGAAGCTACAATGTAACCCATCTAAGAATAATAAGAGAAAATATTTTTCACTCAATGCATAATCAAACTCTGGAATTCGTTACTGGAGGATCTAGTAAAAGCTGTTAGTGTAGCTGGATTTAAAAAAGGTTTGGACAAGTTCATGGAGGAAAGGTCCATAAACCATTATTAAAGAGGACCCGGGAAATCCACTGCTTGCCCCATTACAAGCATTGTGGAACCTCTTTGTCTTTTTGGGAGCCTGCTAAGTACTTGTGACCTGGATTGGCCACTGTTGGAAACAAGATACTGGGCTTGATGGACCTTGGTCTGACCTGGTATGGCATATCTTATGTTCTTATGTTCTTAAATGGAATGTGTACAACTCGATCTGTTGGGTGTCAGTGAACTCAAATGGACTGGCATTGGACATTTTGCATCTGATGATCACATGGTATACTATAGTGGAAATGAAAGACAAAGAAGAAATGGTGTTGCATTTATAATTAAGAAGAAACTTGCAAGAGCTACAATGAAATACGATGCAATCAGTAAACAATTTCTATTTTGTCTATAAGGAATTCCCTTCAACCCAACTATTATTCAAGTATATGCCCCAACAATAGCTTCAGAAAAGGATGTGTATAGGGTGTTATAGTGTGCAGGAGTGTGAGGTAGACCATGATATACTGATAGTTGGCATACATGTTTGCGGTCTAACTGACCTGAGTTCACTTTGTACACTTTTCCAGACGTGGAGAGTTGATGGTTGCTTGCTGCCTTCCCTTTTCTTTGTTCTTCTTTGCTTCCTTGTATTTGGGCCTTAGGCCACCTAGTGCTGCTCTCTTAAATGCCTCTGCCGGTCACCATGTGATGATGCCTGTGGGCGAAGCTTTGGCGATGGCGATGTGCGTCGGGGGATCAACCGTGTGGCTCACCTGGAGTGCGAGTGCACTGCTACTGGACTGGTGAGTGCTGCACGGTGGAGGGCCACCGAGGAAAGGTCCGGGGCAAGAGCTGGGGCAGTTGTTAGATCAGTGCAGGCTGCTATCAATCCACGCTCCTGATGAGCAGTGGAATTTAAATGATGCCTCAGCAGCCCCTGATTGGTTGTTAGCTGAATTGGGGTAGGAGATAGCTGTGCCGCTGCTAACTTGAAGGTAGAAATCACAGGCAGTTGTAGATATAGAGGAAGCACGCAAAGATTAGTCTTCTCCTGAACGCCCAACCTCTCGGTGTAAGTAGTCGTATCACGTTCAAAACAACAAGTACACAAGGTTTTCCTTCAAAACAGTAATCCTATTTCTTCTTATTCAGTCCAAGAGCTTTGATAAAAATACACAGGGTGGTCTCAGCCTAGCACCCGTCCCATGAGTTAAACTTCAATTCAGGGACATATGTGCTATATCACATCAACGACCTCCACTGTGATTGTTAACAGTATGTAACTATGGCATAACGAGACTTAATACTCGGGATTCTCCCATAGGTATATTCCATGTGTTCAAAATACTATATTATTGGTGATCCCTCACTCCAGACTTCTTATGCCACTACACATAACTGTACAACATTCTAATGCTACTTAGTGATCCCGATCCCGACGCTTCCCCCCAGCGCCTTTGTTGCGTTTCTCCTATTCGGGTTCTTCAGGGGATCTGATATGGACCAGTACTGGTGTCGGTGCCGGTACCAGTTTAAGTGTATATAGATAAAGTGGAAGCGCCTAGGGGCATCAATTCAAGTTGGTGAAGTTCTTGAGGCAATCAAGAACTTATCTAGAAATAAGATTCCTGGACTGGACAGATTTACAATTGAGTTTTATCAGCAATTTGCAACATGTTTAGCTCCAATGTTACAACGGCTCTATAAGAGTTTGCTCAAAAGACCGGGTATTTCCACAAATTTTGCTGAGGCTAATGTAATACTATTTGCTAAGCTGGGCCAAGATGTTTCATTTACGGCTAGTTATCGCCCCATTTCACTTCTAAATATAGACTATAAGATTCTGGCAACAATTTTAGCTACTCAGCTTAGTGATATGATTCTTTTAATAATTGTAGAGGAATGGGATGGTTTCATCAAAGGTAGACATATTGGAGATAATGCTCATACATTTCATAATTTATGTGAATTGCAGAGTCATATGAATTGTCCTGTGGTGGCTCTATCTTTAGATGCTGAAAAAGCCTTGATGAAGTTGAATGGCCGTATCTTTTCAGAATTTTAGATTGGTTAGCTGTGGACCCGGTTTCATCAGTTGGATTAAAGTGCTTTATGTAAACCCCTGGTCGCATTTCATTGTCAATGGGATCCAATCTGTAGCTGTATGTTTGAAAAAGGTACTAGGCAAGGCTGTCCTCTTTCTCCTTTTTTTTATTAAACTTAGTGCTGGAGCTGTTGCTAATCAAAATTCAAGTACAAAATGGCATTACTGCCATTGTAGCTGGGGAACATTGTTGGAAACTCTGCTTATGTTGATGATCTTAAGTTATTCCATTCTAATTCAGAATCCTCTATGACAGGCATGTCCAACGTCAAACAGGTCGTGATCTACTTTTTCCAGCAAAAAGTGCCGGTGATCTACCACCAAGAAAATTAAATTTTAACCCAATAAAGTTGGAGGATTCTCCCCCCTCCCCATTTTTAATGAACCTTCTGTCATTTACTTGGATGTAATCAGTTGTTAAGCAAATTAAGCAAAAACAAAACAGAGAGACGAAGATCCAGTAAAAACTGTGAGGGGAAATGGAAAGTACATTTTTTCTTAAAGTTTTATTGAGTAATAACTTTCTTTAACTGTCTTAATAACTTTCTTTAACTTTTATTGAATAATTTGTGTTAAATTTAGGTTGAGTATTGATCCAGGCTCATCTTGCTCAATCTTTAATATTTCACTCTTGCTCATTAGTGAGACATCTGAGCCTGCATTTCATCCACCAGCTTTTTGAAGTTGGGTGAATATTGTGTGAGGGCCAGTCTAAGGGAATCCTGGAGATGTTCATCTGTCATGTTGGAATGTTGTGTACACTTTGTCATTTTCAGATGGGAAAATGCAGATTCACACAAATAAATTGAACTGAAACAGGAGTGTACAGCTTCACAGTATCTTCTCAATTTGGGAAATTTGTCTCTAGACACTAGCTTCCAAAACGATTCTTGTTCAGCAGGGGTCTTGAGAAAAATGTCATTTTTAAGGGTTAATATTTTGTTTTCAAGAGATGGCTTGTTCAATGAGTAATTTTTACTGATAGCAGCTGCAGTTTCTTTAATGTCCACATCTACTTTGAATGGATATGACAAGTAATCCACAACTGTTCCAATTTTTTGGAAGTCACAGAATCTATTTTCAAATTCCTGGATAACAGAACAGATTTCTGTCACATACTTCTCGTTCTGAAAAACAAAATTTGGATATTGTCCCAGATGGTCCTGCGTATTAGGAAAATGATCAAAATGTTGTTTGCAAGGTTAGTCATCATTTGCTCAAATTTGCTCTTGTAGGATGAAACTGTACTCATCATCTCGCCAATGCATTTGTTTTACCTTGTAGTTCAAGGTTCATATCACTTAGTTTGCCTGTAAAGTCAGCGAAAAATGCCAGATCACATAACCACTCCTCATCTAACAACTCTGCTTGGTCATCTCCCCTCTCCTTCAAAAAACTTCTTATTTCATTTAGCAAATCACAAAATCTTTGCAGAAATGTGTGCCTACTTAGCTACCATCTCCAGGAACAAGCAGGAATGTAGTCTTTACATATGGGTATCGTCGGTACTGACGGAGCCTGCACGGGAATGCTCCCCAGCGTCCAATAGGAAAGCTTTTGGGAGCATCCCACAGTGCCTGCATGCTGCCTTCCCACCTTTCCCAACTGTCCCTCTCTAGTTTTTCGTTTTACATGGAGCCAACAGGTCGCACATCCTGTTACCGCAGAAAATTCCCTTCTTATACTTCTTTTTTGCCTTCCCTCGACGCTATACTGGTACCGCCGGTTCTTCTTTTCTTTTTTTCTAAAAAAAAACCCCTTTCTTCTGTGGTGCCACATGCCATTTTCGGCACTAGGCCCAACTTTTTCCTTAAACATGGAAAAACCCACTTCGGGTTTCAAAAAATGTTCTAAATGTGGCGGTACCATCTCCGTCACCGAAACCTATGAGTGGTACCTCAAATGTTTAGGTCCTGACCATTCTATTTCAGAGTGCCTTGCCTGTGGAATGATGTCAAAAAGGGGCCAGCAAAACTGGGCTGCTAAACTTAGCATCCTTTTTCCCTCTGATGCAGTGTCTGTAGCATCGACGTCTCCAGGGCTTCATCTTCCTCCCATGGTTCTTGGGTAACTAAAAATTAATCTAGCCAGTCCTCAAAGGGTAGATCTCCTTCTAAGCATCGAGATGCCTCTGGCGTTGCCCTTGAGGGACTTTCACCGACAAAATTGCCCCAGCAGGAGGCTTCGGCTTCCAAAGCACTAACAGGGCTCCAGGATGTGCTCGAGGCCTCAACCTCGGCAGAACTACTGGTGCCTTGCTCTGGGGTTCCGGCCGCTTCATCCGGTACCGACACCCAGGCATCGGCAGCGTAGATAGAACAGAGATTCTTGGCTATTGAACGCAGTCTGGCGACTCTTCTCACGGCCTCGATGCCCCTGAAACCGCTTCAAACACTTCAACTGGTACCGGCACCGACACCAGTACTGGTACCGACTGCATCGACATCAGCAAGTATACTACCGGGACCGAGTCATGCGTCTCTATCCGGTATCGACAGGTCAGTACCGGACCACTCCGATACCGATTTTGATCAGTACCAGTACCGTGCTTTGCACGATCACCCGGATCGGAGATACTTTGAATCCTCGGATGACTCTGAATAGTCCGAAGACTCTGCTGATACCAGAGTACTTCTTCCCGAGGATTCCACTTCTCCTCAGCATAGGATGTCTCCACCAGGATGTCTCCAGCGTAGGATATGCCCTTTCAGGATTTTATCTGAGATGTGGCCCGAGGTTTTTCCATCACAGTGGCTCCTGAAAAAGAACCTAGGGCAAAGAAATTAGAAATCCTGCAATATGCTAAAGCTCCCTTACCTATTCCATGGTGGTGAATCAGCCATGAGATGGATTAAAAGTGCAAAAAGGCATTCATCTAATCCTCTAGGACATGAGTGTAGGACTCTTGATGTCTTTGGACGTCGATCCTTCCAGGCTTCCAGGCTTTCTGCTAGGATCAGTTCCTATATCTTGTATATGGGGATGTTCCTTAAGGAAGTCACAGGAGACTTAGAGCTTATGAGCCCTCTTCTTCCTGATGATAAAAGGTAAGATTATCTTGCTCTTGTTAAACATGCTTAGGATGTTTCCAAGTTTGTGAATCGTGCAGCCTTTGACTGCTTCAAATGCATAAGCAGAACCTCTACTATTGTCATAGGTGCACATAGAATTGCCTGGCTCCAGGCATCTGACTTGGAAATCTGGGTACAGGACAAACTGGGGAATATACCTTGCACAGGTACATTGGCAAGAATTGGCAGGAAAAAGCTAAAGAGATAGATACTGACAATATCACTTTGGATAGATTGTCCAAATCTACAGCTTATCCTGCCAGGAAAAGATCCTCTAAGAAACCCTTCTTCAGCAAGAAGAAGAAGTTTTATCCCTCCTATATCCAGCAGGGACATCGTTCAGGTCAGTCTGCCCAAAAGAGACAGCAACAGCAACCTAGGCAACAAAGGAAGCCAAAAGCTGCCAAGCCTCAACCGGCTCAGCAGACTCAGCCTCCACAGGGACTTTGACTCCTGTCTAGAAAACTTTGCCTTCCTGGCCCTGAATGGACCAGAACCCTCCACCATCCCGGGAAGGTTATGTCATTTTGCCCCCAGATGGTGTCAAATAACAGCAGAAAATTGGACTCTGTCCATTGTACAAGAGGGGTACAAGCTTCATTTCCTCAGCATGCCCCCTCCTACAATAGTAAGACAGTTCAATTCTCAGACCTCTCTCAATGACCGGTTAGGTCAAGAAGTCACAATGCACCTTGCTCAAGGAGCAATAGAAGAGGTACCCATTCCTCAATGGGGTACAGGGTTCTACACCCCCTATTTCCTTATTCTAAAGAAAACAGGACACAGACCCATTCTAGACCTCAGAGAATTGAACAAATTCCTGTTCAAAGAGAAGTTCAAAATGATTTCTCTAAGGACTCTGCTGCCATACCTTCGGAGTCAGGATTGGCTTTGTTCTCTAGATCTCAAGGATGCGTACACTCATGTTCTCATCCATCCAAGCCGCAGGCAGTTCCTTCGATTCCTGTTTCAAGGAAAGCACTACCAATACAGGGTTCTTCCTTTTGGCCTGGCTTCTGTGCCAAGAGTATTCACAAAATGCATGGCTGTGGTAGCAGCATTTCTCCACACCCTGGGAATATTTGTCTTCCCTTACTTAGACGACTGGCTCATTTGAGCCCCTTCAGGGCCAGAAGCCAGTTTTGCTCTGTCTCGCACAATGTGTATCCTTCAGTATTTGGAACTTGTCATAAACTTCCCAAAATCCAACCTTGCTCCCACTCAATCCCTAGAGTTTATAGGAACTCATCTGGATACCAGACAGTCAAGGGCCTTCCTTCCACAGCCCCGCTACCTTCACATTGTACAGTTAGCTTCCCAGGCAATGCTCAAACCTCATCTCACTGCTTGGGAAATGTTACAGTTGCTAGGCCACATGGCATCCACCGTGCATGTGGTTCCTTATGCTCGCCTCCATATGAGGGCAGCCCAGTGGACCTTATCCACTCAGTGGACTCAGGTGTCAGGTTGCCTGTCAGACAAAATAGCAAACTCAGATCATCTTATTTTGTCCCTCCAATGGTGGCAGTCACACAGAAACCTTCTGGCGGGGTCTCCTTTCCAGCAACCCCTACTCCAAGCTACTCTAACAACAGATGCTTCACAGGTGGGTTGCGGAGCCCACCTGCACGACCTCTCTACCCAGGGTACCTGGACTCCACAGGAGTTTTGTCTTCATATCAACCTCCTGAAGCTCAGAACAATCTTCCTTGCTCTTCGAGTGTTTCACACCCAGCTCAGCTACAAGACAGTCCTAGTTCAAATGGACAATCAGGTAGCCATGTTCTATGTGAACAAGCAGGGCAGAACAGGCTCTCTGTCACTATGCAATGAAGCTTTGCGACCATGGGCCCTTGCCAGAGAGCATCAGATTCATCTCCTTGCGGTGTATCTTCCAGGCATTCAAAACTCTTGGGCAGACAAGCTCAGTCGAGTTCTGCTTCCACACGAATGGTCTCTCCATGCAGACCAGGTGGCCCAAATTTTTCAAATTTTGGGAACCCCGGACATAGACCTCTTTGCAAGTCCGCTGAATGCCAAACTTCCCCGGTTCTGTTCCAGAATTCTGGATCGAGGTTGTCAGGCCAGGGATGCTTTCCTCCTTCACTGGGGTCAGGACTTCCTGTATGCCTTCCCACCCATTCCCCTCATCCTCAAAACCCTGTTCAAGCTTCAGAGAAACAGAGGTCATATGATTCTCATAGCTCCACGTTGGCCATGGCAACCGTGGCACCCTCTGCTCCTACATCTCTCTCAAGCTCCGCCTCTGGAGTTAGGATCTGCTCCAGGTCTTCTCTCACAAGAGGATGCGATGCTGTGGCATCCCAATCCCCAGTCTCTGCATCTCAGGGCCTGGTTTCTGAAAGCCTAGACCTTCAGGATCTTAACCTTTCCCAGCAGGTGAAGGATATCCTTCATGCTTCCAGGAAACCCTCCACAAGACGCTCTTATGCATTTAAGTGGAAAAGGTTTACCATATGGTGCTCGCAGAAGGGTTTTAACCCTCTTGTGATACCTCTGGAATCATTACTGGAGTATCTCCTTCATTTATCAAATGCAGGGCTTAAGACCAATTCAGTAAGAGTCAATTTGAGTGCTATTGCAGCTTCTTTCAAGCCTCTTAATGGACAACCTATTTCCTCTCATCCTTTCATAGCGAGATTTATGAGAGGCCTTCTTTTAACAAAGCCTCCCATTAAGCCACCACCGGTGACATGGGGCTTGAATCTGGTACTTGGGCAGCTCATGAATCCACCCTTTGAACCATTAGCCACTACCTCTTTGAAATTCCTTTCTTGGAAGGTTATATTTATCATTGCAATCACATCAAAATGTTGCATTAGTAAATTGCAAGCATTGGTGGATGATCCTCCTTATACAAGGTTCCACCATGATAAGGTAGTTCTTAGGACCCATCCACACTTTATGCCAAAGGTGGTTTCGCCTTTTCATTTACCTTCCTGTATTCTTTCCAAGGCCTCACTCCTCCAGTGCAGAAAGGAACCTTCATACTTTGGACTGTAAAAGAGCTTTGGCCTTTTACTTGCAAAGGACAAAGCAACATAGAAAATCCTCTCAACTCTTTGTTGCTTTTGATCCTAGTCATTGGGGACTTCCAGTCTCCAAAAGGACACTGTCCAACTGGATTGCACAGTGTATATCTTTTGCCTATGAAAGTAAGAACCTTCCTCTTGAAGGCCATGTCACAATGTGAGAGCCATGGCAGCCTCAATGGCTCCTCTTCACTCTGTGTCTATCGATGACATCTGTCGAGCAGCTACTTGGGCTTCGGTACATACCTTCACAGCCCATTACTGCTTAGACAAGGATTCCTGCCGGAATGCTTTTTTTGGTCAGGCTGTTCTTCAACACCTGTTCCAGACTTAATCAACTCCTACCCACCATCCCTGGTAGGATGCCAGAGATCCATGGGGGGAAGTGGGGCCCTTTTGCAAGAGCAGACCACTTCCTGGGGCCATCTCCCTGGCATCTGCAGCTAGGGAGTCCCCATATGTAAAGCCTACAAATTCCTGCTTGTTCCTGGAGATAGCATAGTTATTCACCTGTAACAGGTGATCTCCGGGAACAGCAGGAATTTAGTCTTCACAACCCACCCACCCACCTCCCCTAGGAGTTGTATCTCTCTATCACTCTCTCTCTCTCTCACTCTCTCTTTTGTCTCAGCTATAAACTCAACTGGAGAGGGACAGTTGGGAAAGGCGGGAAGGCAGCACGCAGGCGCTGTGGGATGCTCCCAAAAGCTTTCCTATTGGACGCTGGGGAGCATTCCCGTGCAGGCTCCGTCGGTACCGACGATACCCATATGTGAAGACTAAATTGCTGCTGTTCCTGGAGATCACCTGTTACAGGTGAGTAACTATGCTTTACATCTGTGCGCAAAATGATTTCCGCTGCCCCTTCATCAAGAGTAAGATTGAAAAGCCATCTTTGAAGTGATCTTCCACGAACTGAATTTACAATTTTGAAAGTGATGTCCATGACAATCTTTGTATTGAGTCTCTTGCTTGCCAAAACTTGCTGGTGAATGATGCGGTGGTAAGAAAGGAAATCTGGGAAGTCATCATGCAGTCTACAGAAGGCTTTGAAACCATTAACCTCACCTGTCATTGCTCTTGTTCCATCAGTAGTGATGGAAACAAGTCTATGCAATGGAAGATTACACTTTGTCACAAAAGAATGGAAAGAACTGAATATTTCCTGACCGGTAGTTCTCCCTTTTAAATAAATCATTAAAAGTAGTTCTTCTTTAACACTGAAATCTTCAAAAACCATCCGGATAAAGACTAGCAACTGGGCTATGTCTCTTATGTCTGTAGATTCATCCAGTTGGAGTGAGAAAGCAACACAATTTGAAACATCCTCCAACAGTTGTTCAGTTGTGTCTCCACACATCTTTTCTATTTGTCGCACGACGGTGTTTCTTGACAATTGTACATCTTGAATAGCAGCTATGATCTCTTTCTTATTTTTAAATCCTTCAAAAAGATTGTCAGCTGCTTCAAGAAAACAATCTTTTACAAATTCCCTTTCAGTGAAAAGATTGCATTTCTTTGCGATCAGGTTGCTGACCTTGAAGGATGCTATGGTTGCATTGACCGAATGTGACCTTGGCTTCACCATCAACTGTTGCTGAGTAGCCAATTTCGATTTAAGTTCTTTGAGCTTCAGTTTACAAATTTCACTTTTGGGTGGAAAATCAACATCAAACTTATTGCTATGCAGAGCCTTATAATGACATTCCAGATTACCCTTTTTGGGCAAGGATACCGGGACTTTACAAACTAGACAACAACACTTATCTTTCACCATGATGAAGAAGTAGTCCATTTCCCATTCATCATGAAAGTGGCAGGTTTTGCTTTTTCTTTGGAACACTCATCTTCGTTATACTGGGGTGGCTGGATGTAAGAAGGCCAAATCTGCTAAATTAGTATAAACACTGGCTGAAACTGGTCCAAAACTGTCACTGTCCCAAAGTATTAAAGATCAACAGGAACAGAAGACCTCTGGATGATGTGCAATACAAGAACTGGAGATGCCAAAACCACACATGCAGTTCTAAAAGTAAAAATAAGAATTCATCATACTGGCACCAATAATCAAATACCACCAAACAATCATCAAAAAAACTCAAACACCTGTCCAGCAAACCAGATAAAATCAAATACCGCCAAACAAGTTCAAATACCACCACACGTGATTTAATAAATTCTGCACACAGTGTAGAATCAACGCAAAGGGAAGGCAAAATAAAATTGCAGTGTATAATTAACGCAAAGGCTAGGCAAAATAAAATTGCAGAGGCAAGCAAAAGTCACAGTGGTTTGAACCAATTCGAAGGCAAGGCATAGGCAAGTTAGAACAAAATTGGATAGCCTGCCAAAATCACCAAATTCTTGACACTTTGTTGAGTCTGTCCAGAAACGTTTATTGAAAGTGAACTATAAAGCAACCAACGACCAGCACACGACACAACTAATACGGTAAGTGTATTCAGGTAAAGCCAGGGCGAATGGATATCGCCCGGTATATAGCACTCTTCTAAGGGTTGTTGAGGCGGGGGCAGGAATGGGTGATTCTGAGAGGCAGGAGACCAGGTATGATGCGGGCCTGTGGCGACTCATTGCGGGGTGTGGACGGCGGCCCCCTAGGGTACCCACAAACCAGTGGCACGAAAACAACAAGTGCCCCAATACACCTGCAGGCAAGATTCCCGCAGGCAGGGAAAAAAGACACACAAATGATCAGCAGTGGCGGCAAGCCCTCGGCAGACGACCTGCCGGCACAAGCTCTCTCCTAGCGACGGGGCGAGCTGCTGGAGAGATGGAGCCAAGTGGGGCTGGCGATCTACCTCTGACCCCTCCACGATCTACAGGTAGATCGCAATCTACCTGTTGGACATGCCCGCTCTATGAGATGCCCATGTTCTCAGGGTTTAAAATAAATTAGGACAAAAGTGAGCTTCTCCCTCTCAATGGCCTTACCAAGCAAGATGGAATGAGAGATTTTCCATTTCAATGGGCAGCACAGGGAATTAAATGCTTGGGCATGCAGTTTTTTCCAACTGTGGAAGACACTATTAAATTTAATTGCAATAGTATGCTGACAGAGGAAAAAACACATTGCAACATTGGTCCCCTCTCTGGATATCTTGATAGGGGAGGTTGGACACCATAAAGATGTAGTGAAGTCTATAAACTGAATATGCTACCAGGATTTTGTAGACTCCATTTCTATACCCAACTGGTCAGGATTCTTACCTCCTTTATATGGAAAAATAAAATACTACATATAGCTTTATCAATATTAAAGCTACGTAGAAAAAGGGGGGTGTAGGATTTCCGTATTTTAAGATTTGTCATACTATTTTGCTGTTACCGTATGAGATGGAGTGGATTTTGAAAGATTCCTCCTCACCATGGGTAGAGATGGAGATGGCACTTGTATCTCCTTTTAGACTGCCCACTCAGCCCACAATGAGTATTCCGATTTCTAAGATTAGGTCATTGCTTATTCGTAGTACTATTGTAGCAGTAAATATGATTGATTCCTGTTTTGCAACATCTTATACTTTGTCAGCTGCTTCTTCTATCTGGTGCAGGTTGATGGGTGGAAAGTTTATTAGAAGGCCTGGATTGAAATAGATATCTTCTCTGTGTGTCAACTATTTCATGGGTGGAGCATGATTTACAGCAAAATTTAATTGATAGATTTGGATTGTCATCAGCACAAGCTGCTAAAATGGATAGTTTGGCTCGGAGCTTAGTGCAGGTCTCCCCACGGTGTGATGGAGAATGTCCTGTTGCGGATATATATGAGTTGTACCATAAGACCATGGTGAATGGGAAATTAGTTTCATATTTTTATAAAATGTTAAAAAGTCAAGGTGGCACTTCTTTAGTAAGTCTACATAGGGAATGGGAGCATAATGCAGATGTCCCTCAAAATAAAATTAACTGGAATATGTTTTGGGGTCGAATTATTAGACCTACCATGTCTAGTAGCCTGATACAATCATTATCCTTTATTGCACACCGAGCAGTCTGGACTCCTTTACATATGTTCAGAGCCAGACTTCAGGAGTCTAATTTATGTTGGCACTGTTCAGGTATGATTGGTACACTGACTCATATGCTGTTTGAATGTACTTGTATTAAGCCATTCTGGGAAGGTGGGCGGAGATTCATATGTAATGTCCTCAAGTTAAATTCTACATTAACGTTGCAAATAGTTTTATTCAGATCCTTATACTTGCAAGTTGTTTTAAATAAATATTACAAGGCATTATTTGATGTCATGATATCTGTCACAATTCAACATATATTGCATTACTGGAAGGACATGTCATTAGTTTTATGCGAATTGGCAGCAACAGCCTTCGTTAGTTAAAAAAAGAAGTATCATAGTCATGGTCAAGCCCACCTTCCACCCCAAATTTCTCTTGGACACCCTTATCATCCTTCAACGATTAGGCACACCCCACTTACAGCTCCAACATTTATATATATGGCTTCTAACAATCATATCAATATACCACATTTGGAATTGCTCTTCCACGAGATCTCACAGTAAATCCTGTAACAAACATGATGTTGGCAGCCACCTCAATCATTTGAATCCTAAAGCATGCCCTAAAAAACCCCACACACTAAACATCACCTCTATAGAACTTATGAATACTAGATCAGTAAGAAACAAAATTCATTTAATCAGAGATCACATTGTGGACCAGCACCCAGACATTTTATGCATTACAGAATCTTGGCTCTCCCCCTCTGATAGTGTCCTCCTCAACCAACTGGTCCCCTCTACATACTCCGCCTTTAATAATCCTCGCACTCTAAAGAGAGGTGGCGGAGTTATTTATTTATTTATTTATTTAGACAGATTTTGTATACCGCCTTATCCTTCAATCAAAGCGGTCACAATTGGGGGATACATTTAACACACGGGGATATGAGACACATACATGAATACTTACAGGGAACATGGGCAATGGAGGGTTAAGTGGCTTACCCAAGACCACAAGGAGCATCTGTGGGACTAGAAACCCCAGTCCTTCCGGCCCAAGGTTGCTGTCCTCTAGTGGGATTTGAACCCCCGACCTTCCGGCCTGAAGTACCTTGCCCCAACCACTAGGCTACTCCTCCCTGTTCTAATCATTGCTAAAGACTCATTGCAACTTCAAACACTCACTTCTAGCAACTCTGAGCATTGCAGTTCTATTGCAGTGGGAAACAAGTATCTAACTATTTGCCTTGTTTATAGGGCCCCCCACGCACCAGCTGAAGAGCTAACTACCACTCTTGAAACTGTCTGTGCAATCACCACAATTCACAAACCTTTAATCTTACTAGGTGACTTTAATCTCAGCTCTGCAACTAACAATGATAGGCAAACCTTCCTTCAGGCAATGGACTCTTTACTATTCTCTCAGCTAATAACCACTCCCACCCATAGACATGGTTCCACACCAGACCTAGTTTTGCCCCAAATTATCTCTAGACAAGGGATTTATTTCCTCACCCATAATCACCCCGATTCCCTTGGTCTGATCATCACAGAATCAAAATTGAATTGACAAACAATACGGCCAAGTTCAACATAACACATTCTGCTTCATTTGGAATCAGAAGATTTAAAGCTTTCAAAAAAGATCAATTCTTAAAAGACACACTACCCTACCTCAACTCGGATGAACCTAACTTGGACAAACTGGTTAAGAATTGGAACATTACCATCAGTACAGCAGCAAAATCCAAACCGTACATAAAATCAAAGAACGTAAGACAACACGCTCCATGGTACTCCAATACAATTCGCAACGCTAAAAGAGAATTAAGAAAGCTAGAACGCCACTGGAGACGCTCCAAATCTCCAACTGCACAAAACACTTACTTAACAAAGCAAAAAAGATATAATGATCTTATTAACGATACAAAACGAGAGCATCACACAAACACCATTCTGAAAGCCTACAATAAACCCAGAGAACTCTTTGAGATAGTAAAAGACCTAACTAAAGAACCAAGTCCTGACAAAGACATACAAATCAACCCTCAAACCTTTGCAAACTTTCTCCATGAGAAAATAGGTCACATACCAACTCAAATACATACCGAAACCTACAGCTCCATCACAACAACAACAACAATAACAACAAGTTGGGACAGTTTCCACACTCCTTCAACCAAACAGATTTCGGATATCATCTCTGCTCTCAATACTAGCACTGCCCCTACTGATCCTTGCCCAGTTCAATGGCTCAAAGCAACCAAGCATAACTTCCTCAGTTATATACACAATATCGTATCCATATCCCTATCTCAAGGAATAATACCCGAACAACTTAAACTAGCCTCAATAAGGCCTATCCTCAAAAAAACAAACCTGGATAAGAACAATCCAGCGGCTTATAGGCCAATCTCTAGCATACCATTCCTAGCCAAAGTAATAGAAAAAGCAGTACAGCTACAACTCCAAGACCATGTTGACGACCATGCCCCACTCGATCTACATCAACATGGCTTTCGCCCCAACCATGGAGTTGAAACACTGCTGCTATATCTGTTCAATGATATCACCCAGACCATAGACAATTACAGGCAAGGATCTTTATTGATCTTCTTAGATATTTCAGCGGCTTTCGACACAGTTGACCACACTATCCTCCTATCAAGATTGGAAAGTATCGGTATCTCTGGTACTGTCCTTAGTTGGTTTAACTCTTATTTAACAAACAGGCAGTTTCAGGTTAAAATTGGAAACAACACTTCACAGCCTACAAATATCAAGCAAGGAGTACCTCAGGGATCTGCGCTTTCTTCCCTTCTATTCAACATTTTTATTCAGCCAATTTGTCAAATTATGGCAGCCCATCAAATAAGTTATACGATTTTAGCAGATGACATCATGATCTATACCCGATTGATCTCATTAACCCCGACGACAGCAAGATCACAAATTGCCTTGACAACATGTCTTCCTGGCTCACATGCATACCTTGCCTTAAACTACAATAAAACAGAGGCGCTTATTGTCACTCGAAACACCGACTTCAACCCCCCACCTTTCATTAAATACAACAACATTACAATACCAGTTAAGGATGAAGTTAGATATCTTGGAATTACCCTCGATAAAGGTCTAACCCTCCAGTCACACATCAGAAAAACTGTGAGGTCTGCATACTACAGAATGAAAGTGATTAGACGCCTCAAGCCCTTACTCTCATATGACCACTTCCGGTCTGTCTGCCAAGCCTTAATAACTCCTATTCTGGACTTTGTAATCCTATCTACTACGGTCTTTCAAAACACTCACTTAACCTCTTCAGATGGCTCAGAACACGGCAGCCAGAATTATTGCTGGCTCAGCATCTCAAGATCACATTACCCCTACTCTCAAAGAGCTCCACTGGCTTCCAATAAGCCAGCGCGTCAAATACAAGATGGTAATTAATATATTCAAGATCAGACATAAATGCTCTGCTTTTAGCCTTCATAACCTCTTACTCCAGAATAACAACAGGCCAAGACGAATAACTACATCAAACACCCTCAGCACCCCAAGTAGTTTCAGAAAAGCGTGTAAATGTTACTACACAAAGGGCAATTTCATTATCGGCCCCACTTATATGGAACTCTCTCCCTCCCGATGTGCGATACATGGATGAGTTAAAGGAGTTAAGAAAACTGAAATTTGTAATATTCACTGAGTACTATGGCACAGACATCTAACAGTCTCTATTATTATAGCCTGCATATAACTTGTTTTACTGTAACTGTTCCTTGATGTTGCGTATCCCAATTTACCTTCACTCTTTAGTTTAGTCAGTGTATGCCCCCCTGTCTCTGTTCTCCCTTCTTGTGTCTGGTAACCGCTTTGATTTAAGGAAAAGGCGGTATAGAAAACCTGTTAAATAAATAAATAAATAAATAAATAAATGTCACCTTCTGGTGGCATGCAATGAGGCCAATTCAGATGAGGATGTCCAAGTCCTGAAAAAATGCACAAGATTTGGACATGCACCATTGAGACAGTGTGCAGTGTGCTTGGGAAACTATGTATATGTGCACACAGAATATGGGTGAAAACGTATTGGCGAATAAATGTAAAAATTGTGTGGTGCCACCTGTGCTATATGCACATATAAAAACAGAAGATGTGCAACAGCGCTGTGCGTGTAAACACACCTCCCGGCCACATGCACACATGGCCCCGTGACCAGTGGTCACGTGTAGGTCCCAATGCCATGACCACATGGATGTCCGAAAATGTCCTCACCTGCACAGTGGTCCACGTGCAACAGGAAACACGATGGATCAATGCCCCCCACCTGCAGGCAAGCACAGAACAGAGTTTGGAAACTGGCCAAATGCCTCCCAAACTTTTCCAAGGCAGAGACATGCCTGCTCTGCAGGTTAGTCCTGGAGAAGGAGGCAGCCCTGTTCCCCAAGGGCTGCAGAAGGCCTGCCCATGTAGCACGCAGGGGCTGGGAGCACATTAGGACCACCCTAGTGCAGTAAGTAGGGAAAAGGGTAAAGCTGACAGACATGCAAACAATATGTGAGTGAAAGAGAGTGCAGGAAGGGGGGCGGGCAAGGGCAGGAAAAATGCACATGAACAGTGCACAGAGCCGGGGGATCAGCAATGTGAGTCAGGGTCTGATGGACCCAGAGAGTGCACACACAGTGAGACCACACCACAGCAGTCTGGATACACACAACAGGGCCTACATGCAGGAAGGAAGGCATTACACAGGACACAGGCAATCAGAAACATTCATGCTCCAGAAAATAGTATGTAGGCGATCAGAAACATTCATGTTCCAGAAAATAGCATGTAGGCGATGCAGGTGTTCTTATTGTGGCTACACAGGTGGAGAGGGTGACAGTGATGGCAAGACAGCAGCTGGGGTGCAGGGGTTGCTGACTGGCCAGCAGGTCAAGGGCAGTGACAGAGTGCTGATACCTTGGGGGCCATTACAGAATGCATAGTCACACAAGAAAACCCCTCAAACTCAGAATCAGCATCTGGGGTTCACAGCCTGAACAGGATCACATCAGAACGGGGTCAGTGCAGCAGGTGAATACCATACTGGCCCGTGATCTTCATTAAATACCATATGGTATAGGTCTGCTGGCCTCCCTACATCTCTATCATAGGGGGGTTGTGGTTCGGATGGGATATGTTAGAGGTGTTTCAGAGCCTCCATGACAACCTTGCACTGGGGGATCGGCGCATGGGTACCTGGAATGGGGACATTGGATGGGGGTGGGGGTGGACTCTGGCATGATATGCAGACATAGTCATTACTGCAAGGGTGGTAGCTGCATGGCATGGTCACCCAGAGGGGGTAGCAGTGAGGTGGATGGGTCGTGCCTGCAGGGCAGCATGGGACAGACACAGCTGCTCATCCAAGGGGGACAATGGGACTATGGTGCCTGACATTGAGGAGAAGGCCTGATAGGCCATATGGTCTTTCACTGCAACCATGATTCTGTGTTTGCTACTTCGTATAGTGAGTGTGGTGCAGTGGGAAAATTAGCCTACACCTCCCATTGCCATCAGCTGTGTGTGTGGCCTTTGTCTTCCTCCTCCCTTTCACCTTTCCTCTACAGTTTATCTTTGGGGATACCTCTTCTCCTGCAGCTAACACTCCTGACACTCTCACACCATGCTGTCATGGTTCTAGCATACAGTGTACAATAGGCACATGTGGCACTTACCTTGTCTAGAGAAGATGGGTTATGTGATCCACAGGTGTGCGTTTCCAGATCACTGATATCACCGTTGGGTACTGTCTTGCACCATCGCCAATGGATCTGACTATTCAAAGGATGTTGTTTATGTGATGCATATCTAATGTGTATGCCTACACGGTACTGTATGTGCAGACATGTGACATATTCCATACATCTGTATGTCTATGCTGCTACATGTCTAAATTCCATAAAACATCTATCACTTCTGCGGACATTCCTCGTGGTTTTGACGTGTTCTAGAGCTGCTGATTCTGAGTTTGAAGGTTTTCACTGTGTGACTGTGCATTCTGCAATGGCTCCCAAGGTATCAGCAAGGAAGCACAACTTCAGTGATGGCGAACTGACCCTCTTCATAGAGTCGGTACTCGGTGACTTTGTCATTTACGCCCTCAGTCCCCACTACCCCAGTGCTCTGCCATGGGGGTGATCCAGGAGACCAATCCTTGGCTTGGGGGACCCCAATCCCCGAGGACCAGGAGGCAGGGAGAAGGGGCAAATTTACCATGGTGTCCATTGCTGCTCCTGTTGGATGTACTGGTGCAATGGCAACAGGATGTCGCTGCATTGGCACACCAGCAGGAGAGTTGAGAGGGTTGGACAGGCAGGGCTCTGAGCATCTCCTGCAGTAGAATGCGGGGCACACCAGACTATCCAAGTGCCCTGATTCTGCTACAAGGAAACATATAGCTCCCGCGGTTGTAGAATCAGGTACATATCGGCCCTGTGCAACTTTTGTGTGTGTGGGCAGCCCAAATGTGCCCCGCTCAGAATCGGCCTCACTATGTAAGCGTAACAAAACTTTGAGAATACACCTGCAAAGAGAAGGAAAAACCAATACATAAGAAGTTGAAAAGTATATACTAGCACTGTGACACAATTGCACATTTTCAGAATTAGGCATGTGGGGGATTCAGTGTGTGTCTCCTAGGAAGTGTTGGGGGGGGTGAGCGTGTATGTGTGTGTGTGTGTGTGTGTGTGTGTGTGAATGGCTGCATGAATGTGTGTTTGTGTGTGTGTGCCTGTATGTGTGTGTCATAGGAAGTGTCAGGGACTGCACGTGTGTTTGTGTCTCTTGCACATGGTCTCCTTCCCAAGCTTCCTTCAGTGTCTCTCTCTTATAACTCCACGCACCCAAGGCTTTACCCAATTTCTCTCTCATTCTCTCTCTCTCTGTGTCTCTCTCTCATACTTCCTCTCCCCTTCATCCAGTCTCTCCTTCACTCACCCTTTCTTATCCTGACTGCAGTTCCTCAGAAACACCACATTTCAGGCTTCCCCTATTGTGATTGACTCTTTTGAATGGTGGAACTCTGCAGTGGATGAAGTTTGGCTTGATCTCCTAGTGTGAAGTGTTGCGAGACTACAAACCTGAGATCATTTGAACTTTCTCCACCACAGGGTTCCACTATTCAAGAGAGCTGATCACGGTGAGGGAAATCTGAAATGCAGCTTTTCAGCAGCCTCACATATGCATGTTTATTTGCGCATGCTTATAGAGAGAGACAATTTTCCTGCCACCTGAACCTTTGACAATAGGCGCTATGCCTAAGCAAAACATACTATATATGTAATAACAAGACTGAAGAGACTGATACTAGATCAAACTATACAACTGATTTTAGTAAGGGAAGTTTCTTTATTTTTTCACCATTTATTTTCAAGCATATCAATAAAAATACAAATCACTTTCACACGGTATGTCAGGCAGTCATAACACCTCTATTTGATTTTGGAAAAATCTTGTATCAAGGTCTTCCTAATCACTCTATCCATCCTCTCCAATTAGTTCAGAATACCACTGCACGTACAAAATTTGAACACATAACTCCTGTCCTCAAACAGTAACATTTCCTTCCGGTTATTGCAAGAGCAAAATATAAAAACCTAATGACTATTTTCAAAACTTTTCACCAATCCTCAGCGGATATTATACAATCTATAATTTCAAAAGACAAGAGCATAAGACCAAGACGATCTCAAAATATCAATAAACTTAATACTCCTTTGAACTTCAACAAATCAAAACAAATGACTTCTAAAAGAGTGTTTTCCTTTATGGCACCAGAGTTATGGAATTCTATTCCTGAAGACTTAAGAACTCAGGAAGACATTGCAAATCTTGAAAGACTTATTTATTTATAGAATCAATTGGTGAAATAACTTAAATTTACCATTGTGTATATTTAATTTCACTATGATATAGTATTATAACATACTGTTTTGTTTTGTATTTGTATTGTAATGTATCGGTTTTGTTTTCTCATACCCTCAGTATGTAAGCCTTTGTTGTCTTGTCAACCACTTTGATTGAAGGATAAGGTGGTATACAAAACTGGTTAAATAAATAAATAAATAAAAACAGTACATTAATACAATTTCAAGCATCAGAAAACAATGTTCCGATCATAAAAAAAGGAAGAGTTTATCATTAAAATTTCATAATTATCACTATCTGGGAAGCACATGGGGTTGAAACGCTGCTGACCATATTAATCAACACTTTGACTATTGGGATAGAAAACATCAGACAATGGTTTGCGCTGATTTTCCTAGACATTGCAGTGGCCTTTGACACTGTTTGCCACAAAATACTCTTCACCCGTCTCAGAGAGAAGGGCGTCTAGGGCAACGCACTAGCATGGTGTGCTACGTACTTAACAGATCGATGGCAGCATGTGCGCACCGGTTCCTCCGCTTCATCACCTTTCCTTCAAGAAAAAGGCACACCACAGGGTTCATCTCTGTCGGCCCTACTATTTAACGTGTATATGCAGCCTATAAGAACATAAGAACATAAGATATGCCATACTGGGTCAGACCAAGGTCCATCAAGCCCAGTATTCTGTTTCCAACAGTGGCCAATCTAGGTCATACGTACCTAGCAGTTTCCCCAAGGGACACAGGTTCCACAATGCTTGTATTGGTTCAAGCATTGATATCCTGGGTCCCTTCTTAATAATGGTTTATGGACCTTTCCTCCAGGAACTTGTCCAAACCTTTTTTAAACCCAGCTACACTAACTATACGTAACCTCATCCGCTCTTTCAACATCAACTGTCTAATATACGCCGATGATGTGCTACTTTACATGCCTTTCCTGACAGACCAACCAGACCTATCACCTCTATCCGCCTGCTTTGATGCTGTCACTGATTGGCTACACGAGCAGAGACTAAGAATAAATTTTAAGAAAACTGAAGTCCTCTTCATCACAAGGAATGCCACTTTCATTCCTCCAACTTCACTGAAGGTGCAGGACGTGGAGCTCCTAAGCAAGCCCACAATTCGGTACCTCAGGGTTACGCTGGATCAACAGCTCAATATGAAGGCCCAAATAAGCAACATGGTCAAGGCAATATACAACAAAATAAGGACGCTTCGCCATATGAGACAATTGCTAGAACCGGAAGACTTTCGAACAGTCTACCAAGCGCTAGTAATCCCGTACTTTAACTACACGAATGCCATACTACACGGTCTCCCAAAAAACACGCTGAATCCCTTGCAACTAGCAATGAACGCGGCCACAAGAATCCTGCACGGGGCATCTAGGAGGGAACACATAACCCCAGTCCTGAAAAATCTGCATTGGCTGTAGGATTTCATTCAAGGTGCTGATGCTGACCCACAAAGCCATCAATAAATTCTCTTCCACTTCACTTACAGATCTCATTCAGACCACCCCCCTTAACAGAGCAAGGAGATCAGCTGCTATTAATTCCCTGAAACTCCCAAAGGCACTCACGAAATGCTCGCAAGCAACCAGGAACAGAGCATCCGCACTCTATGCACCCGCTAGCTGGAACGCCCTATCTCCTGCCATTAGGGCCATTAGTGACCTCTCCCAGTTTAGGAAGGCATTGAAACACCACCTGTTCCTTCAGTACTACACTAACTTGACGACCTTCCACAGTCAGCCACACCCATGGGACAAGGCAGACACCCCCCAAACAGCCATCCTGTAGATACTGAACCCAGCCCAGCCCACAAGTAGGAATACTC
This sequence comes from Ichthyophis bannanicus, assembly GCA_033557465.1. NCBI lineage: Eukaryota > Metazoa > Chordata > Amphibia > Gymnophiona > Ichthyophiidae > Ichthyophis > Ichthyophis bannanicus. The sequence goes on along the minus strand of CM066035.1, from coordinate 153,881,957 downwards.
TCCCCCGATCGACACCGTGAGCATAGCAGACCCAATATGTAAATAGCAGTGCCAGTATGTAAATATTAGAGATGTTCCATATCATATTTCAGAGTGATTTTGTTTAGTTTACCCTGTTTAAAACCTGTACATAATCCCCTGTTTACTGTACATCCAGTGTAGGTCGCCTACACTGCACAAAATATGTTTTATGTAAACCACACTGATATTAAAGAACGCGGTATAGAAGAAAGTTAAATAAATAAATAAACCCAATACTAAAATCAGACATTTTCCAAATATAGGTCTAATGATTTTCAGATTATTTCTATTTACCAGTGCTATTGGATGATAATGAAGCAACTCTTTTCTGTTTTCTGGTTAAACATATTGGGGGTAATTCCGAACCATGAATAAGGCACATGGGCGTGCCCCTTGCAAGTGTAACCGCTGTTGATGTGCAAACATATATTCTGTTATGCCAACTATGTGCATATACAGCCTGCATGGACATGGAACCCTGAATGTCCAGAAGAGGGGAGGATCGGGCGTGGCCATCGGTGAAGACATCCAAGTGGTATTCTGAGTGTGGCCGTTTACGTGTGACTGCCACAGCCTACCCGTGAAAATTAGACCAACAGAAATATGGAATAAGGGCAGGAGATAGAAAAAAAAAAAGAACAGCGTACAGGCAAGGTGCATGCACCATGGCAACAGACACAAATAAGCATATCCCTGGTGAATGCAGCAGAAAGAGATATGGAGACAGGCAGATAATGATCTAAATCATGTATTTAAGTGCAGACAGCAGAGATACAAATGCACACTTACATAGGCCGGCACAACCCATACCACCTCACACATGGCCCCCCCCCTCCATCCATGTGCCACCCCATAACACAACATTGCCCACACCACACACCCTTGTGACCCCCACAGCCCATGGCAGACTACCCCCGCCCACCCCCACAACCCCCAACCACAGAAATCCTAGAGAAAGCACACTCCAGGCACACTGATCCGGTTGGCAGTCAAGGACTACCACTGAACCCCATGTTCCCCACATCCTCTTGCCCTCTCCTGTCCCAGGTCACACCACTAGCCCCCTGTGCTGGGACATGTGCTGGAGAGAAGGGAGTTGTGCTCTCTGAGGATGAGCTGCTGCTGCTGCTGCTGCTGCTGGTATCCATGCTGTGCCTCCCATAGCCTCATGGAAATGGCACAATACCATAGGCAGCCCCACACCCCGAGGCATGGGACTACGGATGTTAGACTGCCCCCCAGCAATGCACTCTCCAGCTGATGCCACTCATGCACTGGCACATGTTGACACCTTGCTGGTGGAAGACATGGCAGTAGGCACAGGAGCACATGCAGGTCCCTCAGCAGCAGCGGACCATGGCGGAAGTGGTGACACAGGCCTGGTGGCTGCAGTTGGCAGCTCAGGGGAGGAGATGGGGTCAGGTGCACCCTGAGAACTGCCCAGATGGCTGATCAGAGTCCACAATGTGTGTGCCAAGGCGGCCTATGGAATCATTGAGTTGGGTTGTTGCAGCCAGCTGCTGCTCCTGAAAACCAGCTGCTGCTCCTGGAGTGAGATACTTTGGCAAAGAAGCTCCATCTTCATACACATCTGCTCTGCATGTGCCTCATTTTCTGTGAGCAGGCACATTGCACCAGCAGCAAAGATATGCGTCACCGCGGTTGCTCCCTATGCATGGCCTCTCTCAGGTGCCTTGGTGGCTCTGGCTGTGGTGGGAGCTAGTTCTCCCCCTCTTCTGACATGGTATCCTTCTACCCCTCTGTGTTGGCAAGCCCTGTCGCCATGTGAGTAGGACTGCCTGGATGCAATCCTTCCGCCTCCGCTGGCACCACAGACGGTGCAGCCCGAGCAGGTGACTGGAGCAGTGGTGATCCAGGTGGTGGCAGTGCTGGGTCCTGCAACTGCATCAACAACTGTTGAGAGAGGCATGACTGAGAAAATCATCAATGATGGATGCACACAGCGCACGCACACAGCGCACACACACAGCCGTGCAGAGGTGTAGGCCAAAGGACCCAGAGATACAACAGTGCAGATGTGTGGGTGCAGCAGAGACTGAGCCATATACCACAGTACAGACCAACAACCACAGAGTTCCCCAATGAGGTAGCAGAGGGAATGTGATAGTACAACATTCCCATGCGTGCCCCACACCTACCCCGAGGGGAGACATTGAAAGGTGCAGTGGTAGATGAAGAGTTTCCCAAAACCAGAGACTCGGGTCCTGGACAGAGGCCATTTATGAGGTGGAAGACAGATCATTCATATAGCCTGGTCCTGTGGCAGCCTTGAGGTGTCCAGGTCACCGATGCCCTCCATTGTTGCAGAGTCAACAGTCGCCAAGACCCACCTCTCTAGGTTGGTCAACTGTGCTCCCTGACCATCAGTACCTACACTGTGCGCCTTTGTACAAGTATCCTGGCACACCTTCCACCACTTCTGCTTCAGGTCTTCTGTGTCGCGGTTCTTGTGGTGTATGGCATTGAGTTGGCGTCAGATGGCTAGCCAGCGCCGCTGCAGCTCATAGGCACTCAGCTTGTACTCCTCTGCAAAAGAAAATCTGAATAGATGTATTATTTTTGTCCCAATGAAGTGTTTTCCTCGCTTCACTCCTTTTGTGTTTCTAATTATGCTCCTTCTAGTTTAAATTGTATCTATCAGGGTGTCATTTCAGTGTCTGTGTACTAAAACAGATTACTTGCTGATTCCAGTGTGGGTATTATATTCTGCTTGTATATGGGTTAGTACTCAACGCACATTAGACATACAAAGAGGGCCTCTGGACTTTTGGGGCTAAGCTCTCAACCCATGAAATGACAAATACACTGCAGAAAGCAAATATTTGCCCTGCATTATAAAAAAGAAACTTGGAACTTTTGGCTCCCATCCCATATCCCTCAGTACGAGGTCTTCCTTCCCTAGTGAAACTTATGAGTAAGCAGTATTAGTTCAGTTAGAAAATATAATTGATGTTAATTCTCCATTTCATAGCTGTATCTTTTTGTGGTGGTTGTGGTGTTGAGACATTGATAGTCTCATTATTTGATTGTGTGATGCGGGGATTAGAAAGGTCAAGTTCAGCTTTTTTACAGATTTTTCTTAATATTACTGGGGCTTTTCATTCTGTAAACCATAACATTATTTTAGACAAACTTAGGTCACTGAGAATTATCTTGTTTTCAGTCATATCTTAATAATAAGATGCAGCAGGTTAGAGTAGGGGATCGAGCATCTAATTGATTTCCTTTTTCAATCGTAGATCTGCAGTTTCTGCTTTATTAATTAGTATTTATCTACAGCCATTATGTGAAGTCATCAGACTCTATGGAGTATTGTATCATATTTATGTAGATGATATTATGAATTATTTTTATAATGCTTTTAATCATGTTACATCCACAACAATAAAGAAATAAATGCTAATGGAGTCACAAAAACTAAATAAGAAAAAAAAAACGTACATTAGGCAAAGGTATTATGACTTATATATCATTTCTTACTGATTATGATTTTCCTGATTCTATTAGAAAACTCTTTTTCAGATATACCTGAGTAGCTCTCTAGATATTTTCTGAAAAAGACAGATTATTTTTCGTGATGGGGCTATCTGTTTCTTATGTCAGTTCAATGGAATAGAGTCTCAGTACTAGTGAAATCAACAATGGGGGAGGGGAGTTATCAATGTTACAGGAACAATGCACCCTTTATGCCTTTTAACATGCTTTCAAGGTCAAAAATGTGTTATTTTACTGTAACATATCATTTTATATCACAACGCATGTGAGATACTAATAAGATGCAAAGCATACAAATGCATACAAAACACTTCATCAGTATGGCGGTACTCTTCGTCTCATTTGGAACAAGGTTTAGCAGACAAAACTGTGGAGCAAAAATAAGATAGTCTCCCATCATTTCTTCAATCTTCTTCTACTATTACTACTGTATTAATCATTTATATGGTGCTACAAAGCATATACAGAGCTGTGCAAACACATATAGAAGACAGCCCCTGCTCATAGAGCTTACAATCTAATCAAGACAGACATTACAATATACGAGAAACAAGGGGTTCAAATAGGGAAGGAGACACAAGGAGAACAAGGGATTAGGATCCAAAAGCAGCCTCAAAGAGGTAAGCTTTAAGCATGGATTTGAAGAGGGGGAGAGAAGAGACCTGACAAAGATTCAGGAAGTTTGTTCCAGGCATAAGGAGCAGCAAGGTGAAAAGATCAAAGTCTGGAGTTGGCAGTAAAAGAAAAGGGTATAGAGAGAAGAAAGCCAGAGGAAGAGCGAAGTTCCAAGGAGGGGTGTAAAGAGAGAGGAGAGAGGAAATGTAATGAGGGGCTGGTGGAAGATTATCTGCACATCAGAATTCTGAATAGATTGAAAAGGAGAGAAATAATTCAGAGGGTGACCGGCAAGGAGGAGGTTGCAATAGTCGAGGGAGACCAGCAAAGAGGAGTTTGCAATAGTTGAGATGGGAGGTGACTAAAGAGTGGATATGAGTTTTAGTAGTGTGTTCAGAGAGGAAGGGGCAAATTTTGTTAATATTATACAGACAGAAACGACAGGTTTTAGTTCTCTGTTGAATATGTGTGGAGAAGGAGAGGGAGGAGTCAAAAATGACTCCAAGGTTGCGGGCTGAGAAAACAAGAAGTAGAAGAGTGCTATCAACAGAGATATTATTTATTTATTATTTATTATTTATTCAAAACATCACTTACCTAACCCACTTCAGGAAGGCATTAAAGCAGCACCTGTTCACCACATACTACCCTGAATCCAGCCTTAGTGATCATACATGTGGCCCCTCAGACAATCACTCACTACAACTAAACAATCAGACTCAGCATGAAAAAGGATAATCAACTGTTCCCTCAGAAGTACTCCCTGAAATTGAATTCAGACACCCAGTGTAAATAAGATGTAGATATGTTCTGCCTGAAATCATATACCAGTGTAAATACAATGTAAATAGTTTCCCCCAGTTACTTCCAAGTTGATCTCCCTGTTTATTGTAAATACAACTCAAAGTACCTGTGTTGTATAGTTGCTGTTAAATGTAAACCGCTCTGATCTAAAATAGAGCGGTATAGAAAAACTGTTAAATAAATAAATAAATAAAATAAAGGAGGAAGGAGATATGAGGGTTAGGGAGGAAGATAAGAAGTTCAGTTTTAGCAATGTTCAATTTCAGTTAAGTAGGCAGAGATACGGGCTTGGAGTGTAAAAGAAATGTCAGGTGTAGAAAGACAGATTTTAGAGTCATCAGCATAAAAATGATACTGAAAGTCATGGGAAGAGTTGAGGGCACCAAGGGACTGGCTGGATATAGAGAGATAAAAGGAGAAGGCCTAGAACAGATCCTTCTCAGTACTTCATAAAATGATAATTTTTGGACAGTGCCACCACGTACTGTACGTACTGTATTTAGCTTTCTATACGGCCACATCTCCTCCAACACAAGGCCATACTAGTGAACATTTTGTTTAACTTCAGTGGTGCAAAATACGTATAATACAGGATCTTATACCCATTTTCTACCAATGCTGCCCAAAGGGAGAGCTTCATTGCAGCTTTGAACACCACTCTCAATCCCAGTTTTCAGGGACCCATTGTAGATCAACCTTCCATTCTTTTATGTTTCAATATGTTTATTATCAACAGCACACTTAACCAACAGATACAACAACATGTCTCAATACAGCAGTGATATATATAGTCTCCATGGTAAAAGTCATCCAATGCCAGTATAACAAAAGTAGGTCAACTAGGCACTCCGCTAACGACCTAGGGTATAAGATATACTAGCATTTCTTAACTCTCTATGGGTAGGCAACATGATGCCCAGGGGTCTTCCATGCTCATAGCAGGTACTCCCCCTGCGCTCTGATCTGTACCACATTTGCTAAATATTTTATATAAACATTTTAACATAGTAATAACCTATATAACTATGTCCTTTATATACCACCTCCCCCATTGTGAGGACAGCTACCCTTGCCACCCGCCATGTTGACCACACTTGACCCTGCCTCCACTCCCAGGTGAGTATCTCTTACCGCCTGACTGTGGCTCGGTGTACCTGATGCAAGGACACATTACTCCCTTCCCTCAAACCTCCCTCCTGTGCCCTGCCTCCCCTTTTCCCCATCCCTCCTTCTCCCCTCCTGTTGTTGGGACCACCAGTACCTGGTACGAAGACCTAACACCTTCAAGAGTTCCAAAGAGGATGACCAATGAACAGCGACTGTTACTCCGTGATGCACATGGAGCAGCTCAGAGGATAAGGACATCATTACGGGCTCGTGCAGAAAAATTAGTCAGATAGGGTTCCTAGATCATCAAGCAATGCTCACAGCATCCCCCTCCCCCCTACTTAGATGCTATCCTTCCCAGATGGCTAATTGGTGAACAGCATTCCTCCATGCCTAGATGCTAGGACCCTCTCGATCCCTCCAATGCCTAAGTATACATTGCTTAGCCAGCATGCAACACTTTCGTACCAACAGCTGCCTACCCCCAACCCATAGTCCTAGGTGTTCTTGGTCATCCAGAATAGCAAAGTCAGGTGTTAGAAATATGGTCTGTCCCATTAGCTCTTCGCTCTATTCATGTACTCTCACTCCAGAACATGTGCCCCAGGTGTGCTGGATCCACATCACACCAAGGACATTTCCCAGTATACACAAACCCCTCCTTTCAGGCCCTATATGGGGATATGTAGTCCCTCTCCAATATTTTAAACTGCATTTCATGAAGTCGCACCCCAACAGCTATACGCAGTATATATGCTACCGCCAATTCTCATGCAAATCCCTCCAGGGAGATCGCAAGTTCTTCACATTTTTGTGTTAAATGAACATGGGCCCGATCGCCAGGAATATCCCATAGCTCCCGACAATAATGAACCACAGAAAGGTAGTCCCTGTCTTCATATTCAAACCAACCCTCCAGCTTGTCCAATGCTGTTTTTCACCAGGTTTTAGATATAGTGCCGCAATTGTAAATATACAAACTGGTGGGATTCTGGGAGACCATATTCACCTTGCAAATCCTGAAATGGCAATATCTGACCCTCCACATTCACCACCTGCCACAATTGGGTAAGGCCCTGAGTGGCCCAATCCCGGAAGGGTTATGAATCAAGACTAGGAGGGAAGGCACTATTCCCTCGCAGTGGTAAATATCCGGATACCTCCGGGGAAGTTCCCAATAGCCTGCACAGCATCTTCCAGCCCCCTGTAAATTCTTCACCAATATACTTTCCCGAATGTGGGTGGACAAAGTGTTTGAAGGACTCTGAAGTACAGACTGCAGAGAGTAGTGGGTAACCATGTCTATTTCCAAATCACAAACGGTAAATCCCGATTGTTCCTCTAACCATTTCTGCATGTGTGGCAATATGCAGGCAAGATTATAATGGAAAAGAATGGGGAGCCCCAATCCCCCTTTGTTCCAAGGGCACTGCAGGTGAGCTATTGTCAGGCGGGGTCACTTTCCTTGCCAAAGAAAGTCTTGCAAAGAACGTTCCACCCTATGGATATCTTGTTGTAAAAGCCTGAGGGGTAACAGTTGCAGCACATATAGAATTTTGGGAAACACCATCATCTTGTAGGCCATGACCCATCCCAGTAGGAATAGTGGGAGTGGAACCCAGTCCCTCAACTTATCTTCTACCCATTTAAGAAGTGGCGGAATATTCAACCGATACAACAGGACAGGGTGGTAGGCAGCCAAATCCCCAAATACTTGAACCTATCAGTGGCCCACTTAAGAGGGAAGGGCCCCAGCTATGCTGTGTGCAACCCATCCAATGCATCCAGGGCTTTGGATTTAGACCTGTTTAATCGTAATCCTATTAAGACCCCAAAATCCGTAATTTTTGTCAAGAGGTTTGTAAAGATGTTATGGGATCCATCATTAAAGCCAGCATGTTGTCGGCAAAGGCTGAGATCTTAAATGTGGGGGCCTCATTTTCTACCCCTCTGATATCTGCTCTCAGATGATGCGTACAAAGCAGGTGGTTGAGTGATAGGACAAATAATAAGGGAGATAGGGGACAACCCTGTCTGGTTCCCCACTCTAATTGAAAGTTTGCCGATAGTCTGCTATTTATCCCTACAGCTGCCCCCCATGCACCCCCATGATGAACCTGTACATAATTTCAACTGAGAATGTTTCTTGTCAAGTTATCATGTAAAAAGTTAATCACTGCTTTATGTAACATGTTTGGTTCCCTGTAAACCTCCCCTGATCTCTGGAAGGGGCGGTATAGAAAAATGTAACAAATAAATAAATAAATGAACCCATCCCCTAGACCATATGCCTGCAAGGCTTCGAACAGGTATGGCCAACCCACTCTGTCAAACGCATTCTATGCATTGAAACTAATAAGTAGAGCAGAGGAGTGGTGTTGGTGCACCTTCTCCAAAGAAGCCAGGATCCGGCAGAGATTGCTAGTGGGATATTGACCCCGCACAAGCCTGGCAGGGGTGAATCAGATCTGGGAGAATGGTAGCCAGGCAGTCGGCCAGAATCTGGCAAACATTTTAAAATCATTATTGATGAGAGAGATTGGGGGGGTACAATTCGACTAAATAAGGATCTTTATCCGCTTTTGGAAGTACCACTATGTGAGCAGTGTCCACCTCATATTCAAGCTGGCCAATGCCGAGCCAGACATTAAAGACATCCACCAGAGGTAGGATTTATTTTATTTATTTATTTATTTATTTAAAGTCTCTTTTATACCGCGCTATTCAGCATCAGCGCGGTTTACAATAAACAGTGAACATACACATTTCCAATGACTTGTTCCATGATCGATTTATAATATTCGGCCCTAAACCTATCAGGCCCCAGTGCTAGGCCGAGTGCTGCACCTGTTATAATGCATTGAACTTTAGTCACTGTAATAGGGGTGCCTAGACTCTCCTGCTGTTCAACCGGGAGGCATGGAATCCAAGCTTCATCAAGGTATTGCCAAATTCGGAGCACTGAGACTTCTTCTGCTTTATAGAGGAAGCAATAGAAGTCCATGAAAATATCCCCAATTTCTGCTGTCTGCCTCTGCAAGATGATCCCTTTATCCCGTAAAGCCGCAACATACCAGAAGCCCTGGCTTTTATGCAGGCAGTGCGCCTGTAACTTCCTGGATTTATCGTCATGTTGGAACAGTTGATATTGATAATAAACCAGAGACTTCTAGCGTTGCTGAATAACTGTATTGAGGACCACCTATGTGGCCATCAGTCTGTCTTTATTAGAAGATGTGAGGTGCCTTGCAATCCCTGCAAACCTGTCTCTCAATCTATATTATCCAAGTCACTATGTCACTGCGTCTCTTGATCGCATATGAAATGACATCGCCTAGTAGTATGGCTTTGGAGGCCTCCCAGAACATTTCCGGGGTGTCTGCATGGATCCCATTATGGAAAATGTAGTCGTCCCATCACTCAATGAGATACTTACAAAAGCCCTCATCTTTATACAAATCGAGGGAAACCACCAGGCCCCTACATGGGGGGGAGGGTTCCCCGAGACCCAATCCAGCTATATAAGAGTATGAGCCGAAATCTCTTATGGCCCAATGACCGCATCTTCCACCATGGTTAACAAGGGTTCAGAGACAAAAATATAGTCTAGGCGCGCACTAGTACCATGGGCCTGTGACATATGTATAAAATCGCGCTCCTGAGGGTGAAGCGTCCTCCAGATAGCCACTAATTGGCATCATCTTAGGAAATGGTGCAGGTGCTTAGATATCCCTGGTCTCCTAGAGCCTCCCCTGAGGCATCCAGGTTAGCATCCAAAATCCCGTTCCAATCCCTCCCCCCCCCCCCCATAATTATTGGTATGTCCAGAAACTCATTCATTGCTGCTGCAAGTCGAGCAAAAAAATTGGGATCCGGGACGTTTAGGGGCATATAGACATCCCAATATAACATCCTTCCCTTGTAATTCACCCCCCTGGGCCACTAATTTCTCAAGTAGGTTGAAATCCAACCCCCTTGTGTACCAATATAGCAATGTCTCCCTTACGGTCCTGTGCAAAGGCATCAAACACTTGTTCCACTAACCCCCCTCGCAACCTTGCCAGCTCCTCTTTCGACTGATTGGTTTCTTGCATCATGGTGAGATCACCTTTGTGTTGGTGAATAGCCCATAGAACCTTATGCCTCTTAACTGGGCTAGCTTAGCCGCACACATTCCACAATAGCTGTGTCAGCCTGCATCTAGAAGAAAATCCCGCCCGGCTACAGGCACAAATGCTTTCAGTTGCTCCAGTCTAGAGCTCCACATGTCCTCAGGTCACCCCATTCCCTCCCTGTGCTTAGCCCGGTCCCGTGATCCCGGTGGTTCCTTCTTCCCCCCTTCTCCCCCTTCCCCTACCCCCCCCCCCATATTACCCTCTCTAGTCTCGACTCAACCTCCCACTCCTCCATCCACCTCTAGTTGTCACTACTGATGTTTTGGGCTCCTCCCCACCACCATCCCTCACCCCCCTTCTCTTGTCCTTCCTGCCACCTCTCTGCGCCACTCCTACCTGTCCAACAGCAACTGTCCTATTGCCAGGTGGTGCTATCTACCCCCAACTAATCCTCATTCCACTATTCCCCCATCTATTGCTTTGCAGTCCCTCCATCCTTCCATGGCCCCTGTACCTGGGACCACAAGCCCACAACATTATGGCGTGTCTCCTTAATACTGTGGGGGGCTGTCCCCAATTCAATGGCCCTATCTAGCCCAACCCACCCATTTCTCCACCTCCAGGAAAGAGTGTCACAATCCCCGGATGATATGTATACTCCTCCCCGACCCATGGCAGCCCCCTACCTACCGGTGGGGGACCCCTGCAATCCCAACCTTCCCAATCATCCAGACCAGCACGAGTCACTACCCCTTCCTCCCTTTACCTCAATACCTTAACAATACTCATTACCGATAGCATTCACCATTCTCACGACCTCCAAGCATACATCTACCCCACAGCAGCTCGTTCATTCCCCTCCATACATAGACTCCCCCTCCCCCTTCTAACCCCCCCCAAAAAAAAAATTACACACCCCACCCATATATGGACCTAACCATCCACCCCCCTTCCTTGTCCCCAAACCATTAAGTCCATTTTAAGCTGGTGGTGGTTTCTGTGGGCCGTGCAGCAGACCAACGCGCCTCCAGTATTTGCTTTGCCACCGCTTGAATCCAGCCCTAACCCATCAAAACTCACAGTAGAAATGTGGCATCAGCATCCTTCCATTCCACTCTGGGTGTTGTGAATTAATTAGCTGGACCAACAAACACAGTCTCAGTCTCTTGAGCTATGCGGCTCAGCATCCGGCATCACTCTGTCCCATTGCATGCACCGGGGAGTGGGCAGGCAAAGTGGACTGTACATATTGTTGAGCTAGGGTAGGGTCCTCAAAAATCTGTATGCTACCATTGTGGGAGATACAAATTCTAGCAGGGTACTGTATCACAAACTTTACATTGGCATCCACCAGATTCTGACACACCTCCACATATGCTCTTCTCTTTTGACTCAGCTGGGTAGAATAATCCTGGAACATGTTAATCCGATAGCCATCACATTGAATTGGTCCATGTGTTTGCACTGCCCACAGCACTTTATCTTTTTGTAGATAGTTGAGAAATCGGACTAAGATCAATTGGGGCTGCAAGTTCTCAGCGTGCATTGGGCCCAATCTATGCACTTTTTCCAAAACAATAGGCCCACAATCTGTGCCCAGCTGTAAAGAAGAAGGCAGCAGTGTCTCCAAATAGCACCAAAGTTCAGGGTCTTTAATGTATTCAGGAATGCCGGTGATGCAAAGGTTTTTCCTTTGACCTTGATTCTCGAGGTCATCTAGTTTGTCCCATTGTTTGGCCATTGTCCCCTGTAGCTGCATGATTGCCTGCTCCACTGCTCTCAGGCCCCCCTCCATCTGTTCCAGCCTGTGATCCACCTCCTGCAGCCTACCACCGTATACTTCAAAAGTTTTGTTCAGTTTCCAGTTGGCCTGTGAGCATATCAAATCTCCCCGACAGTGCCCCAACCACCTCTGCCAACACCTCTTCCACAAGGGCTGCTTGTGCTGGAGAGGCAGAAGACCTCAGAGCCTTGGCCATTTTGAGTACCGCCACTCCAGATTTCTCACATTCCCAGCAGGCCAGTTTCATCCCTCAATGCTGTGTATGACTGGCTTCCAAACCTCCTGGCAGAATGTGTGTGTGTGTGTGTGTGTGGGGGGGGGTCATTCTGCTATACACCTGGAGGATAACAGCACTATTTTGGGGTTGGATTTACTGGTTTAACGGGAAAGAGCCCCAGAGGAAGCACAGCACACGTCTTGTTTCCTCAGCACATCACATGACCTCCCTTCCATTCTTTTAAATTATTACATACATAAGGTGACAACCCATCAATATCCTGTATAACTGGGATAGTAGCCTCCTCATTCCTTAATATCTCTTAAGCATTTGCTTTAATTGAGTGTCCTCTGTTAAATCTATCTGGATATAGGTTTCCAAGAGATAATGCTGAATTTGAATCATCCCAGGACAAAGTAAAAGTATCCTTAATAGCCTCAAAAGCGAAAATTTTGCCTCCCTCTCCCAACAACTTTCCTTTATTACACAAACCCTTTCCCTGTGTATAGCAAAAAACACTGCCAGGAAAACGTCTGCTAAACCTGAGAGGCAGAAACCTAGTGAGAGATTCTCCCCCCAGCACCCCTTTTTACACCTGATTCCACTTGTTCAGTGTGATCTTAATAAAATGATTATCCATCCAAACAGGATTTTTATATAAGCATGCTAGCCAGGGGATCCCCTCTATGGACACCTCCTCCAGTAATGGTCAGCTCAATGCAAACCCATTGTTTAAGGTGTCCTGTCCCTTACCAACAAATATCACTCTCAACTGTGTGGCCATATAGTATGCCTTCAAGCAAGTCACCCTAAGACTTCCCTGCTCCTTAAGAGAGATATAGGATCTTCTTTCAAACATGGAGGGGCTGCGTTTGTCAGATAAAATAAAAAACTACACTATAAAGTTCCGAGTATCCTACTAGGGATCTCAATAGGCAATGTCATCAAAAGATAATGTAACCTAGATAATATGTTCAGTTTACTAGCAGCTGTCCTTCCTAGCCATATCGGATTATAACCTGTCAACCTATATAGGCTTCAGCTATATCTTTGATCATAGGGCCATAGTTCAACTCAAATAGATTAGTCCAATCCATGGTTATCCACTTCTGATTTACTGACATTAATTTTGCAGCCAGACACTGTGCTATCTATATTTTTATATCTCCTTCATCAATAAAGGCAAGGCGGTGAAGAAGTGACCAACTGTAAAAATTATATCATCAACAAACAAGGCTATTTTATAATTGAAATGTCCTCCCTAAAATCCTTTAATATCCTCCTGTTTCCTTATGTATGCATCAAGAGGTTCAATTATTAGATCAAATAGCAATAGGAATGCAGGCAGCCTTTTTTGTTCCCTTCCCAGAGGAAATAACCCCAAATAACCACCATTCACTCTTATCCTTGCCTGTGGAGATGCACGCAAATCCTGGATCTAGCAAATGAACTTGGCCCTAGGCCCACTCTAGATACAGTAACACTTTAAACATAAAAGCCTACTCCACATGATCAAAAGCCTTTTTTGGCATTGACTGCTACGAGCAATGATGGTTCCACTATTTTCTTTACTGCCCATACTAAATGAAGAAGCCAAAATATATTATTGCTTACTTGACACCCTAGGATGAATGCAGATTTGCCCTCATGAACCAGCCCTGGGATAACTGCTTGGAGATGATTAGCTAATACCTTTGCTTACAACTTAGCATTAGGATTAATCAATCATATACTGTAGGATAATAAGAACTGCATAAACCAGGATCTTTTTCTGGTTTTGGGAGAACTGTAATTCCAGCCACATTCATTGATTCCAGAAGCCTACCCTCATTAAGGATGGAATTATACAACTTCACCAAGGGATCTACTAGAGTGTCCCTAAATATCTGAAAATCTGGAAGTAAAACCATCTAGCCTGAGGTATTTGCCCTCTTTAAGGGATTCAATAGTGAACAACACTTGCACTTGAGTTGTATCTCTATCCAACAGTGAGGATTACTTCTCACTAAGCCAAGCAAGAGTATAGCCCATCAGGTAATCCTTCAACTCCTTGTCAAAAACAAATACTTTCCAAGAATACAGACCCACATAGAATTTCAGAAATTCTTCCTTCATTTCCTTCATCTTTTCACTGTCATAAATCCATTAAACCCCCTTCCCCCATCTCCTCACAATTAAATTGTTTCCCTTCTTGAACTCAAAGTTAGTGAGTGAGCAGCCAGCTAGCCGTGTTTCTATATTGATAATATGCTTTTTTTTTACTCAATTTCAATTGAAGGTTATGGCCCTGTTGCTCAACCAAGTAAGTTCAATCTTGAGCCCCTCAAATTGAGACCAAATAGTTTTAGGTAGGACTTGTTTATGTTGTATTTTTAATTCTGAGATTGTCACCTCAAGCTCTACTTCCCAAGCAAGCTTCTTTTTTTTCTGACTAACCACTAAAGAGATACTTACCTCAAATTGCCATCCTCATGCCATCCCATAGAGTGCCTCCAGTATCATTAAGCTCATAAAAGACCTAATATCCCCCTCTATGTCTTTACATAAACCATCATCTTCTAATAAAAATTCATTGAGCTGCTAGAACTGAAGTCCAGTTTTCACTGAACCTATATGCAGCCGCAACGACACTAGGTCATGGTCAAACTACGCTATCTGATTTCCACACTATCCTCCCCAACTGAGTAATGAACCTTCCACAAAAATCATATCTATATGGCTAAAAAGAAGTATGGGGGAGTGACCAAAATGTGTAGTCCTACTCCCGTCCATGTTGAGCCTTCCATATATTCAATAAATTTAAAGATTTGACAAGTCTCTTCAAATGAATTCTATGGAGTCTGTTACCTATTATACAGCACCCATAGTATTACAGTAATAATAGAGGGTTCTACTATAAGGTTAAAATCTCTCAAAATCAGAAGACTGCTCCTGAATCCCATCAGCTTTTCCTTCAGGGTCTCAAAAAATTACCCTTGGTTAATGTTAGAAGCATAAATGTAAGCTAGTGTCAAGGTCCTCCCATTCAAATTGACATTCATCATTATGTATGTTTCTACAGGATCTCCCAGAGTTTCCATGACTTGAAAGATCAAATGTCTCTACAACATTATGGCCACCCCTCCCTTCTTAGGTGTCTGACCATTTGATGGCAGAAACAACTGTGGATAATATATGTTTTACAGTACTTTCTTCTGCATTTTCTTTGAATGTGTTTCAGGTGGGAGGAGTGGCCTAGTGGTTGGGGCAATTTACCTCAAGCCAGAGGGCCAGGAGTTTGAGTCCTACTAGAGGAAAAACAATCTTTGGCTGGAAGGACTGGGGTTTCTAGTTTCCACAGGTGCTATTTGTGGCCTTGGGCAAGCCACTTAACCCTCTGTTGCCTCAGGTACAAAAAAACAAATTGTGAGCCCTTTGGGGACAAGGGAAAAATATATATACAGTACCTGAATGTACACTGCTTTGATTGGTAGAAAAGCAGTATATACGCCTAGTTAAATAAAATAAATCCCCCCCTGAAATTGAACCATAAACAAGAATAATACCATTCACACTATTCAACCTCCCAACCTTAGAGGGTCTATTCCCTACCACACCTTCCCAAATATATATTTAATCCCCTTCCTTCCTCTACAACCCTCAAATCCCCCTCCTGAATCCCTATCCCCAAACCACCACTAGGTTTCTCCCATTCCTGGTTTTGTGGTAGGCGAAGGCCTGTGATCCATGGTGTCTGAAGTGAGCAGACAGGCCTGAGCAGCTTGACCTGTAACTGAAGCCTGTAGTTAGGCCCAGAGGAATGAAAACCCCCCTGAATGATGACACCATAGAATTGAAACTTAACTTAGTTTAACTGAACATAGCTAAGCAGAAACGAAACTTATAAAAGACAGAAAACCAGCTCTAATTGGTACTGATAAGAGAGCACAGCTTCTATGGAATTAATTAACTCTGCAAAAAGCAAAGTTACAGTGCCCTGCTTCCATATGTTTTAACAAGCTAAGCGACCTTGGAGGAGAGATGTAACAAGTTAGAGACACTGACCATTGTAATTGGGACTAGAAGGGGGGCAACCAGGTGCTGAGCCCAGACCAGAGTCCCGATTGGGTAGCCTTATCTGCTGCTACATTTCTTGGTGCGTTGGCCGGGAAGTGCGAGTGGTGGATGGTGTTCAAGTGAATAAATCCACGTAATTCGCCTTGAGGTTTGGTCCAGTTGGAACCATGCCAATCCGACGCAGGGGAATTTCCCTGGGCCCACCGATCCTCTTGTATCGGAGGGAGTTCTGCCTGGCACTGAGTCCAGCTGGCCAACACTTCCGACCCGGGGGGAGTCCAGGATCCAACTCAGAAGCTTGGGAACCAGATCTGGTAAGTATAGTTTTGAAAAACCTGTCTAGACAGATGAGTTAGAACTGCAGTTTGAAACTTTGGTAAGAATTTGAAACTTGTAACTGTATGCGCAAGGCGAAGCCATCGTCCTTTTTGTTTGGTAAGACTTAAGTCAACCTTGCATGAGTATGCGCGAGGTCCCTACATGAGTATGCGTGGGGAAAATTTGTTTGAAAATCCTTGCATGAGTATTCGCGAGGTACAGCTGTTAAAAAAAAAAAATCATGATTTAGCCTAGTCAGAACAGACAGGAACTTGGAATTTGTAATCTCGAGATATTGGGAATTGGTAAGAGAGCATGATCACCTCTCAAGGAAGGGCCGAGTAACCCCGCATGGGTATTTGCCGGGTGAAACCCCCATCCTTTTTGTAATTGGGAAATTGGATAAGACTAGTCAGAATAGATAGAAAGGAATGCATTCTGAGATACGTTGCTAGCATGATTGTGTGAATGAAGTGTGAATGAGAGGTCTGGCAGCACGGACCAAGCGAGAGTGGACTCTGGACTAGCGCAGTTCCTAGCCGGGTGACTGTGTCTAGGTCGCGAAACGGAGGAAGCGTTTGGTGTATTGTCCGTCCTGTGTATTTGATTTTTGTTATCTGTTGAAACTGCGAGTTCCCCTTCTGTTATAAATGTGAGATTATTCTGTTGAGTAATTTGTGACAGTTCACTGATTAAGGAATTGTATTAATAAAGCAGAAAGAAGACGCAAAACACCTACAGTCATTTTTAAAAATCCAAAAGCTGGTCTGACCCAGTTCGTTTTTCTACTGCAGTGTAAAAAACTGACAGGGGGTGTGTCTGAAGGAAAGAATGTACAGTGTCGTCTTTCTAATCCTGTGCAGGCTTAAATCTCAATGCTGTTAGTTTGTGCTTATTTCAGGACAATTGTACCTGTGTTATTCAATATGTTTTTTTTAAATAATGTTCCTTCTGCTATGGTTAGGTAAATATACCATTCGATAGGAATATTTAGTCAGGATTTTAGTTTTGAAGGTCGAATTAATCTCATCGGAGCTCCGTAAACTGTTTTTAGTTATATTCTCTGCTTTGTCTGTATTTTATTGTTACCTTTCAGAAATGATAAACTAAGCAAACTGTTTTTGGGTTTATTTCCTTTGACTTATAAACCTACAAAGTAATTATTAGATCACGACTTGACACTGATTTAAATGATTCTTGCTAGCATGTCTCTGTGTGTCTGAGAAACTGATCATTTCGTTTCCAGTGAGCGAAGGGGTGTGGCTCACACAGCTTATTAGGGAATGAGACAGCCGTTCCCGATTGAGCAGTCTCTCTTGCTTGTTTAAAAAAAAGGATTCATTCAATCAAAGTGTGATAGGAGATGAATTTATAATCTGTTGTTTCAAAAACTAATGGCAGATTGCAACCTGAGAATGAATGGTTTAAATTCTGAGTGAATAAGAAAATTGTGTTAGGATTTTATCTTTGAAATCTGTACTAGTGACTAATGACGACCTTTACAATTCAAGATAAATTCATTTGTTTTAAATTTCAAGACGTTATTTCCTGATATACTGTGGCAAGCACCTCATAGAAGACATACTTATTGTTAATAAAAATAAAATAGGAAGGAAAAGTGTATATGTATTCTAGATATCCATCCACGTTATGGCAAAAGTATTCGGAATGTCTTTTGAATGTCTGCTTCCTAAAAACTGTAAGATTTAAAGAAATTTCTTTTGCAGAGACATGCTGATTACGGCTGGCAGCTAGTGTAACAGATAGCTATAGTTCTCTCTATAAGATATTTTAAGAACTGTATCTAAATTGTATGTATGTGCTCAATCTAAGTGTTTCCTGCCTGCCCTATGTTTACAGAAATAATAAGTGTCTTTTCAAGTATGATCAAGAATTTCAGTAAGGGAATTACTGAAGGCTATGAAATGTCTCTGTCCCAATCAGGAATGCTATGTGAAAGGGAGTGACTTCTGCTAGTTATATTTCCTTAGTTCACTATATTTTGCCCCAGAATCTCTAGATATCCTGTCTCGTCTCTCTCTCTCTCTCTCTGTAAGTAGTTCTGTTCAGAGTGCTTAAGGGGGGGATGGAGCCCAGTCCACCGATGATGTCACCCCCCAGTGGGCGTGAACTAATGTGCCCACAGCAGAGAAGTAGATCATTTAAAAAAAAAAAAAATCAACCTCCTGGATAGAGCGTTGCTAAGGGAAAAGCAGGGGGATGTGCACCCCCTCTGGACCAGAAGTGAAAATCAGCTGACCAGACGTGTTTAGAACAGAAAAAAACTGCATTATACACTGAGAAGTTTTAGGACTTGATTGAACTAATGAACGGAAATTGCAGAGAACTGTATGAATTTGCGGGCATAATGGTTAAATGAAAAGTTGATCAGAAAAGTATGTGGATTGTTGAAGAGGGACAGAGAATGTAAAAATTGTAAGATGGAAAAAGAGAACAGATATTTTAGTCGAATGATGTGGAGGAGATTCTCCTAATCAAAGGACCAGAGAACGTGTAAGAGGCCGCAGAAGTAGCAGGCCTCCACTGGGTGCAAATCAGTGCACCCATTATAGAAAAAGAAGGACATTAGAGAAGTGAATGCCCGTATCTTGACTCCACCCAAGGAGGGGAGGAGGGAGAACTTGATTGCAGAGTCATAGAATAAAACCAAGCACAGTGTTTCAGCATGAGAGTGAAGTAGCTATAGCGTGAATGGCAGCCGAAGAGGGCTACAGCATGGATGAAGACTAGGCCAGACCGGACTCTCCAGTTTCCCTGGGTCCCCAGGAGTCAGTCTGAAAAATAGGGGACCAATATATGGACTTTTATGGGGGATACAGGAGCAGAATACTAAAGCCAGTAGCCCCTGTGTTTTTCTAGATGCACCACCATTATCAGAGCTACTGGGGCTAAGGCCACAAAGCCTTTTCTGCAGAACCGCATGTGTGAACTAGAAAAAAAAAAATAATAATAATAATGTACCAGTTCCTGTATATGCCTGAATGCCCTATTCCATTTTTGGAGCCGAGACCTGCTTGCAAAGCTTCAAGCACAGATATCCTTTGTTGAAGGGGGAAAAAATGAAACTCAAAATCTGCTGGCCTGATGGTGTTAACTGTCCCCCAAGAAGAAGAATGGCGGTTCTATTCACCTGCATCCAAAGCAACAAGCTGTACACTTACCAACCTCATAGCCCCACCTGGAGGATGGGCAGAAGATAATCTACCTGGCCTAGCGAAGAACATAGCCCCTGTCATTGTCACCCTCAAGCCAGTCAAGAAGCCTGGGACAGGTGATTACCGCCCAGTGCAGGATCTAAGAAGAATGAATGATGCAGCTGAAACTATACAACCAGTGGTACCAAAATCCTTATATTCTCTTGGAACTGATCTCTGCTGAAGCTATACATTTCATCATTCTGGACTTAAAAAGATGCCTTTTTCTGTATACGCTTAGCCCAAGACCCCACTACAAGGAGGTAGGGCCATCTCACCTAGACAAGATTACCTCAAGAATTCAAGAACTCGCCTTACTCAGCAAAAAGATTTGACAAGTTATCCAGTAATTCCAGGAGAAAGAATTCTACTGCAATATGTGGACAACTTGCTTATAGCCACCAACTCAGAAAGTGAATGTCCACAAGCCACCAGTGAACTCTTGCACCTTTTTAATGAGGCTGGATACAAAGTCTCAAGAGCCAAAGCATAATTATGTCAAACAAGTTAAATACCTAGGATTCCAGTTGTCCAGCGGAATTCGACGCCTGGAACCCTTACCAGAACGCAAAGCAGCTGTATGCAGTATTCCTACTCCAACCACCAGGAGGCAAGTGAGAGCCTTCTTGGGTGCCACAGAGTATGTTGTATATGGATCCCCAATTTTGCACTGCTAGCAAAACCATTGTATCACATTGTATCAAGCTACTAAAGGAATGAAAAAGTCTCCATTGGAATGGGGACTTGAATAGGAATGCAGTCTTTTGATCTTTGAAAACCGCCCTGATGTTATCACCAGCTCTGGGTCTACCAGATGTCCAGAAAACCTTTCAGTCTCTATGTTCATGAGTCACAAGGAAATGTTCTAGGAGTGTTGACTCAATCTCTTGGACCTTATTTGAGAAGCTGTTACAGCTACAGCCTTCCTAGTAAGCAAAAACTAAAAGAAAAATCCCTTTGAGACAGAATCTTCAAGTTACTGTACCACACTCTGTTCTAACCAATATGAAATACAAAGGAAACTACTAGCTAATAAATCTATGAATGTTGAAGTATTAGAGTATGTTGTGTGAAAACCCCAGATACAACTGAAGGGTCAGTCAAGCTTTCAATCCTGCTATGTTGTTATCAGTTGTTCTTGATCCCCTGATCATGACTGTTTAGAAATTATGGACACTGTATTCTCAAGCCGCCTGGATTTGACTGATGTCCCTCTGGAGAACCCTGAACAGACTTTCTTTGTGGCTGAAGGCAGTTTCATCATCAATGGACATTGTTGTGCTAGATATGCAGTGGTGACCCCTGATTTGGTAGTTGAGTCCTCAGCCCTGGCCCCAGAAACTTCACCACAGAAAGCTGAACTGATCATCCTCACTAGAGCACTAACAATAGGAAAAGGGCCCTGTCTAAATGTGTACCCAGATTTCAAGTATGCCCTTACAACCTTGCATGCACATGGGACCCTGTACAAAGAATGAGGGTGGATAACCTTAGGAAGCAAGTCCATTAAGTATAGCCCCAAGATATTGATATTAACAGATACATACTGCCTATAGATCTCAGAATTTAGGAAAAGTAGAATGTATGAATACAACCCTGAAATCTCAGTTGTCCAAACTTTGCCAAGAGGTTTACCTGAAGTGGCCCCAGGTTCTTCCCATAGCCCTTCTTAGGATATACTTAGCCCCTGCTAAGTCTTTAGGAGTTTCCCTTTTTTGAAATTTTGTATGGGCAACCCCTGCCTATTGTATAGGAAATAAAAGGAGATATGAGACAGATAGGATCTGAAATTATTAGACATGAACTATTGGTTTTAAGTTCTGTTTTGCAGAGTCTTCATACCTGGGTACAAAATCGATTACTCATCAATTTGCCTGAACCCCTGCATCCTTTCAAGCCTGGAGTCTCGGTGTGGATCAAAGAGTGGAGAAAGATACTGTTCGCCTGCATTGGAAGGGACCCTATGTTGTTGTCATCCTGTCAACTCCAACTGCAGTAAAAGTCGCAGAATTTGAACCTTGGATCCATCATAATCAAGTGAAGCCAGCAGCTGCTCTTGAACCTGATCACTGGACTACTGTACAGCACCCTGCGACTCCATTGCACCTCACCCTACGACAACAACCACGGACCTAAGACTTATTGGTCCCTCAGAAACTGCACTATTTCAAGACTGTTTGTTTATCTGAAAGTAAGCTTCGCATCTGGAAAAAAAAAAAAAACTACAATCATCAGAAAGAGACTGTGTTTAAATAGTCTGAAAAGACTGTTTTGATCTTCTAAAGAGTGAACTGCTCTAAAGAAGCAATAATAGCCTAAGAGACTATGCTATGATATTTTAAGAAATTGAGACATCCCAGAGGACAGTGATACTTTGGAATCTACAGCCCTACTCCTGCCAAAAAGCTGGTAGGTCTACGTACGGCAGAAGCTTGAGGATCTACAATCAACCCTACATCTGTTATCTGTTGTGGAAGTCGACGGTTCCACCAATTTTCCAGAGACTATGCCCATTATGAATTATTATTATTGCTTTATTCTGGCAATAGTTTTGGAGTGCTTTGAAATGACTTTTGCCTTGCCTCCCTGGGCAGCCTGTATAAGTACAACATGAACTGGACCGAAGGTCACTCAGACCTTGTTTTATCATTCTTCCTATACTTGCATTGGTATACTCTCCAATCCAAAAGTTGTTCTAGATCTTGACTTTCTACAAGGCTATGCAAGCCACCGTTGCAATTCCTCATACCACCACCAGAACTTGTTTCTTGAACTTGCTGGATCAATAGCATCTAGTCTCCACACTTCTGACTGTTTCTATTGTGGAGGAACTAAGATGGGAGATCAGTGGCCCTGGGAGACGCAAGAACTGAACTATTCTATCCTATACAATCAGACTGATTTACATAATACTCCTAGTGAGTGGGTATTGGCCCACCCCATTGTTGACAGTTTGTGTTTTGTTTGGACTGGTCCACAATCTACTATGAAGGATGGACAGCTGGTCTGTCTAAATCAGAAGCTTTACGACAGCACAACAAAGATGCAACTGAACCTTCTAATCCTTTAGTTCTTTTTCCCACTCTTGCCAAACTATGGACTTTGACTATCTGCTTGTTGCTCCCTTGTTTCTTGCTACTTTGCTTGCGAATGATAACTTCAGTTATTAATAACACTGTAGAGCATAAGGCAGCTACAAAGATACTAGCTATGTGAACTTACTACCCTATACCACAGAGTGATACCTTTACCTAGTATTATGTGATTTGATTGTCACACCTTATTAACATGCGGGTGAGAATAATCAAAGGGGGGAATGTGGTAGGCGAAGGCCTGTGATCCATGGTGTCTGAAGTGAGCAGACAGGCCTGAGCAGCTTGACCTGTAACTGAAGCCTGTAGTTAGGCCCAGAGGAATGAAAACCCCCCTGAATGATGACACCATAGAATTGAAACTTAACTTAGTTTAACTGAACATAGCTAAGCAGAAACGAACTTATAAAAGACAGAAAACAGCTCTAATTGGTACTGATAAGAGAGCACAGCTTCTATGGAATTAATTAACTCTGCAAAAAGCAAAGTTACAGTGCCCTGCTTCCCATATGTTTTAACAAGCTAAGCGACCTTGGAGGAGAGATGTAACAAGTTAGAGACACTGACCATTGTAATTGGGACTAGAAGGGGGGCAACCAGGTGCTGAGCCCAGACCAGAGTCCCGATTGGGTAGCCTTATCTGCTGCTACATTTCTTGGTGCGTTGGCCGGGAAGTGCGAGTGGTGGATGGTGTTCAAGTGAATAAATCCACGTAATTCGCCTTGAGGTTTGGTCCAGTTGGAACCATGCCAATCCGACGCAGGGGAATTTCCCTGGGCCCACCGATCCTCTTGTATCGGAGGGAGTTCTGCCTGGCACTGAGTCCAGCTGGCCAACACTTCCGACCCGGGGGGAGTCCAGGATCCAACTCAGAAGCTTGGGAACCAGATCTGGTAAGTATAGTTTTGAAAAACCTGTCTAGACAGATGAGTTAGAACTGCAGTTTGAAACTTTGGTAAGAATTTGAAACTTGTAACTGTATGCGCAAGGCGAAGCCATCGTCCTTTTTGTTTGGTAAGACTTAAGTCAACCTTGCATGAGTATGCGCGAGGTCCCTACATGAGTATGCGTGGGGAAAATTTGTTTGAAAATCCTTGCATGAGTATTCGCGAGGTACAGCTGTTAAAAAAAAAATAAATCATGATTTAGCCTAGTCAGAACAGACAGGAACTTGGAATTTGTAATCTCGAGATATTGGGAATTGGTAAGAGAGCATGATCACCTCTCAAGGAAGGGCCGAGTAACCCCGCATGGGTATTTGCCGGGTGAAACCCCCATCCTTTTTGTAATTGGGAAATTGGATAAGACTAGTCAGAATAGATAGAAAGGAATGCATTCTGAGATACGTTGCTAGCATGATTGTGTGAATGAAGTGTGAATGAGAGGTCTGGCAGCACGGACCAAGCGAGAGTGGACTCTGGACTAGCGCAGTTCCTAGCCGGGTGACTGTGTCTAGGTCGCGAAACGGAGGAAGCGTTTGGTGTATTGTCCGTCCTGTGTATTTGATTTTTGTTATCTGTTGAAACTGCGAGTTCCCCTTCTGTTATAAATGTGAGATTATTCTGTTGAGTAATTTGTGACAGTTCACTGATTAAGGAATTGTATTAATAAAGCAGAAAGAAGACGCAAAACACCTACAGTCATTTTTAAAAATCCAAAAGCTGGTCTGACCCAGTTCGTTTTTCTACTGCAGTGTAAAAAACTGACAGGGGGTGTGTCTGAAGGAAAGAATGTACAGTGTCGTCTTTCTAATCCTGTGCAGGCTTAAATCTCAATGCTGTTAGTTTGTGCTTATTTCAGGACAATTGTACCTGTGTTATTCAATATGTTTTTTTTAAATAATGTTCCTTCTGCTATGGTTAGGTAATATATACCATTCGATAGGAATATTTAGTCAGGATTTTAGTTTTGAAGGTCGAATTAATCTCATCGGAGCTCCGTAAACTGTTTTTAGTTATATTCTCTGCTTTGTCTGTATTTTATTGTTACCTTTCAGAAATGATAAACTAAGCAAACTGTTTTTGGGTTTATTTCCTTTGACTTATAAACCTACAAAGTAATTATTAGATCACGACTTGACACTGATTTAAATGATTCTTGCTAGCATGTCTCTGTGTGTCTGAGAAACTGATCATTTCGTTTCCAGTGAGCGAAGGGGTGTGGCTCACACAGCTTATTAGGGAATGAGACAGCCGTTCCCGATTGAGCAGTCTCTCTTGCTTGTTTAAAAAAAAGGATTCATTCAATCAAAGTGTGATAGGAGATGAATTTATAATCTGTTGTTTCAAAAACTAATGGCAGATTGCAACCTGAGAATGAATGGTTTAAATTCTGAGTGAATAAGAAAATTGTGTTAGGATTTTATCTTTGAAATCTGTACTAGTGACTAATGACGACCTTTACAATTCAAGATAAATTCATTTGTTTAAATTTCAAGACGTTATTTCCTGATATACTGTGGCAAGCACCTCATAGAAGACATACTTATTGTTAATAAAAATAAAATAGGAAGGAAAAAGTGTATATGTATTCTAGATATCCATCCACGTTATGGCAAAAGTATTCGGAATGTCTTTTGAATGTCTGCTTCCTAAAAACTGTAAGATTTAAAGAAATTTCTTTTGCAGAGACATGCTGATTACGGCTGGCAGCTAGTGTAACAGATAGCTATAGTTCTCTCTATAAGATATTTTAAGAACTGTATCTAAATTGTATGTATGTGCTCAATCTAAGTGTTTCCTGCCTGCCCTATGTTTACAGAAATAATAAGTGTCTTTTCAAGTATGATCAAGAATTTCAGTAAGGGAATTACTGAAGGCTATGAAATGTCTCTGTCCCAATCAGGAATGCTATGTGAAAGGGAGTGACTTCTGCTAGTTATATTTCCTTAGTTCACTATATTTTGCCCCAGAATCTCTAGATATCCTGTCTCGTCTCTCTCTCTCTCTCTGTAAGTAGTTCTGTTCAGAGTGCTTAAGGGGGGATGGAGCCCAGTCCACCGATGATGTCACCCCCCAGTGGGCGTGAACTAATGTGCCCACAGCAGAGAAGTAGATCATTTAAAAAAAAAAAAATCAACCTCCTGGATAGAGCGTTGCTAAGGGGAAAAGCAGGGGGATGTGCACCCCTCTGGACCAGAAGTGAAAATCAGCTGACCAGACGTGTTTAGAACAGAAAAAAACTGCATTATACACTGAGAAGTTTTAGGACTTGATTGAACTAATGAACGGAAATTGCAGAGAACTGTATGAATTTGCGGGCATAATGGTTAAATGAAAAGTTGATCAGAAAAGTATGTGGATTGTTGAAGAGGGACAGAGAATGTAAAAATTGTAAGATGGAAAAAGAGAACAGATATTTTAGTCGAATGATGTGGAGGAGATTCTCCTAATCAAAGGACCAGAGAACGTGTAAGAGGCCGCAGAAGTAGCAGGCCTCCACTGGGTGCAAATCAGTGCACCCATTATAGAAAAAGAAGGACATTAGAGAAGTGAATGCCCGTATCTTGACTCCACCCAAGGAGGGGAGGAGGGAGAACTTGATTGCAGAGTCATAGAATAAAACCAAGCACAGTGTTTCAGCATGAGAGTGAAGTAGCTATAGCGTGAATGGCAGCCGAAGAGGGCTACAGCATGGATGAAGACTAGGCCAGACCGGACTCTCCAGTTTCCCTGGGTCCCCAGGAGTCAGTCTGAAAAATAGGGGACCAATATATGGACTTTTATGGGGGATACAGGAGCAGAATACTAAAGCCAGTAGCCCCTGTGTTTTTCTAGATGCAGACCAGAGTCCCGATTGGGTAGCCATATCAGTACCGGGACCAATAGATGGGGTAGAGGGGGCTACCTGGGACCAATGAAAAGTTTGCCTATGTCTAGAATGGAGAAGAACGCTATAAAAGCTGTTGTTTTGCTAGAAACCATTGCTCAGCCATTTTGAAATTGCTTATTGCTTGAGCCATGTGCACATTAAACTGGCTTGGATCCTTGAAAAGACTCCTGGTTTTATTTATTGCATGCTTATCTGCTGCTACAGTTTCATCTTCCAATGGATCAAGTAGCACCATGCAACCAGGTTAGCAGTTCCCTTAAGAATGCCAACCTACCCTAGTATAATAATCCTACACACATTCTTCACCTCTCATGCCATGACACTACTTACTCTCCGCCTACCCCATCAGTTAGCGCCATACCCATTCCACCTTCCCACTGCTGCACAACACTCATACCTCACCCAATTGCTTCCCCTCGCACCGTTGTACTCACAAGATGAATGTCAGAAAAGTCCATGCTAAGCCCAGCAGCTTCAAGATCACCCGCTTTCTCTGGTTGTGTAGTGAACAATCATATTTTAGGAGGACTGCTTTAATCCTCATGGGTCTGTTTGTCTTAATGCTGAGGGTATATTTACAGTTAATACCTTATGAGAGCATTATTGTTATGCTCTTATTTGCATGTTCATTAATGTTATTGATAAGAATTCTAGAGATTATTCTAATGTAAATAGACTAAGGACCATAACATTTGCATGTAAGCTAATAACAGTGTTAACACCAGCATCAAAACTAATGCTCATTATTATATAACCATCAGATATCTCTTTGATGCCATTTTTATCCTAGTGATTTCTTTATTTATCTATGCTAGCTCCACTTACATCTCCTCTAAAAATGTATCATCTTGATTTTTTTTTTTATTTAAGCAGTTCTTATCACTTTTATGCAGGTGGCTCAGGGATTTTCTCCACTTTTCATTGTTTCCAGCATTCCATTCCATCTTCGGTTCCGGATCATCTCCCACCATTCTTATTCTGGATAGCAAGTCATTTCCTGAGAAGAGTTGTCTGAACTTGTATTCTGTGCATTTCTGTATTTCTTCTGATCTCAATCTTTTAACTTTTTTTCATTTCCTTCAAGCTCCGTTACCTTATGTCCCATTTCAGTCGATTAGAATCTGAATCTGTAATACCAGTGACCTCCCTCCTATACTTCTCCTTCACACTGTCATAGTTTTGCTTTTGCTGCTCCACATTGCTGGTACAATTTGACTGCTTAGTTCTGTGTTTTGCTTACTGTTATAACATTTTACAGTCACCTCAAACTTCATGTCCACCAACTAACTTATCAATCCTTCTTTTCTACTTCCTTTCTTCTTCTTCCTCACTTTTTTGATTCTATGAGGATAATTTTATGACCGGGTGCCTAGGAGACCTGGGCAGGAAGGCACCTATGTTTAGCTTATTTTATAAAGAGATATGGTCACGTATATGTCTTTAAAAAATACAAGCACAAATCTTGAAAAAAAAGCTGCATCTAGAGGGAAGGAACGGATATTACACTTGCTCCAGAGCAGGCATAAATATTAGGATGTACTTTAGGCATGCATCCATCTTTTCAAAAATATAGGAGGCATTTTCAAAAGATTTTATCTGGATATCAGATCTGTTAAATGAATAAAATGTGGTCACTGCTAACCAGTTAGTGCAGCTTAGTATTCCCAAAGGCCACTGAACTGATGCCCGGTTGAAATTAGGGCAGTCCGCACGTGGAACAGGGGCTGTGACAGCCAATATCCAGTTTGCAATATTGTTCAGCCACTAACCGGAGAGCTTAAATGGTTAAAGTTAGGACAGGTGAGTGGTTGCCATAACTTTAACCAGTTAACACTATCCAATTAGTGGCTGAATATTGCCGCCAACTTGATAGAGTCTCTGGGGTCCGGCCAGCCTGGATATTCAGTGGCAGAAACCAGATATGTTCCACCATTGAATATCCAGTCTTAGTTAAAGCAGCAGAGGCTAGGCATGTTATTTAGACTACTGCAACCACTTAATATGCCCCCCTATATGTATAAATTAAAATTTTGTTCATGCTCCATCCAAACTCTGCTCCTTAGTACATCTATTCTACAAGTAGGTGCCTTCTTGCACCGTGCACACTTTTAGGTGTGACCAAATTATATAAAAAAGTGTTTTGCACAGCTAAATCAGCATTTTAGAGAATGACCCCCTGCCCCCATTGTCTACGATTTGTTCTTTCAGTTTATTAGCTCTCCTTTATGTATCTCTCAACACTTGGTATGTCTATAGAGATAAGATAACTACAGGATAGACATGTGAGGTGTAATCTTATAAAGGTTTTCACACTCGTATGTAAAACCAGTTTTCATGAGATACATTAGCATACAGTGCCTCCACAGCATGCAGATCTACCTCCGACGGGCTGGAGATCCCCCAGGACAGGTTTGGGAACCACTGTTTAACCGGTTCCTAATACACAATAGTACACTGCTTCCTATCCCATGACTTTTCAATTTAAGAACATAAGATATGCCATACTGGGTCAGACCAAGGTCCATCAAGCCCAGCATTCTGTTTCCAACAGTGGACAATCTAGCTCATAAGTGCCTAGCAGTTTCCCCAAAAGACACAGGTTCCTCAATGTTTGTATTGGGTCAAGCAGTGATATCCCGTGTCCCTTTTAATAATGGTTTATGGACCTTTCCTCCAGGTACTTGTCCAAACCTTTTTTAAACCCAGCTACACTAACAACTTTTACTACATCCTCTGGTAGCAAATTCCAGAGTTTGATTAAATGTTGAGTGAAAACATTTTTCTCTTATTAGTCTTAAATAGGCTACCCTGTAGCTTCATTGCATGTCCCCTAGTCTTTTTATATTCCGATGTCGTAAAGATTCAATCTACGTTTACCCGTTCCACTCCATTCATTAATTTCTAGACCTCTATCATATCTTCCCTCAGCCGTCTCTTCCAGGTTGAAGAGCCCTAACCTTTTTAGCCTCTCTTCATAGGAGTATCCTTCCATCCCCTTTACCATTTTGGTGGCTCTTCTCTGTACCTTTTCTAATAACGCTATATCTTTTTAAAGATCCGGCGACCAGAATTGCACACAATATTCAAGGTGCAGTCACACCATGGAACGATACAGAAACAATATAATATCTTTTGTTTTATTTTCCATTCCTTTCCTTATGATACCTAGCATTCTATTTGCTCTCTTGGCCGCCGCTGCACACTGAGTGGAGGATTTTAACATGTTATCGACGATGACGCCTAAATCTTTTTCCTGGGTGGTGGTTCCCAATGTGGAACCTTGAATCATGTAACCATAGTTTGGGTTGTTCTTTCCTAGGTGCATAACTTTGCACTTGTCCACATTAAATTTCATCTGCCATTTGGATGCCCAGTCTTCCAATTTATCAAGATGCTCTTGCAATTTTCCACAATTCTCTTGGGTTTTAACAGCTTTAAATAGTTTTGTGTCATCTGCAAATTTGATAACCTCATTCATTATTGCCTTTTCCAGGTCATTTATGAATATGTTAAAAAGCAGCGGACTCCACTATTCACCTTTCTCTAATGGGAAAATTGGCCATTTAGCCCTACCCTCTGCTTTCTATCTTGTAACCAGTTCCTGATCCACAATATTATATCACCTCCTATCCCATGACTTTTTAGTTTTTCCAAAAGTCTCTGATGAGGGACCTTGTCAAAGGCTTTCTGAAAGTCCAGATACACTATATCAACAGACTCACCTTTGTCTCTCTGTTTATTCACACCTTCAAAAAACATAACAGACTAGTAAGACAAGATCTTCCTTGTCTAAAGCCATGTTGGCTCTCTCCCATTAAGCCATGACTAACTACATGTTGAGTAATTTTGTTCTTTTTGATGGTTTTTACCATTTTTCCTGGTACTGACGTCAGGCTCACCGGTTTGTAGTTTCCTGGATCTCCCCTGGAACCCTTTTTAAATATTGGCGTTACATTGGCCATCCTCCTATCTTCAGGTATTACAGATGATTTTAATGATAGTTCACAGATTACTAATAGCAGGTCTGCAATCTCATATTTCAGTTCTTTCAACACCCTTGGATGTATACCATCTGGGTCCAGGTGATTTGCTACTCTTCAGTTTATCAAATAGTTGTAATACATCTTCCCGATGTAGCGATATTTCTTTCAATTCTTCTGCAGCATCACCTTTAAATACCACTTCAGTCATGGGTAACATCCCTACATCTTCCTCAGTGAAGACTGAAATATTTTATTTATTTATTTATTTAACTGTATTTATATCCCGCTTTTCACTGGATCAAAGCGGTGGGACATATAACAAAGGGGGGGATCAATAGTGGGGGGGGGGGCATCACCGGGGGCTCAACATTGATGATTTTGGGATGAACATAGAGACTGACAGGATAGCAGAGTTACTGGTCTGGAGTTCTTGAAGAGAAATAGGAGGGATTCCTATTCAGAGATGTTCTTTGAATAGGACGTTTTTTAGCTGCTTTTTGAATGATGGGAGATCACCGTTGTTCCTGATGTGGTTTGGTAGAGAGTTCCAGAGGGATGGGGCATAGAGTTCAAAGGCTCTGTTGCAGGTCCGTTGTGTTGCCTTGGTTCTTTTGTGGGGGACGGCAATGGAGCTGTTGGAGGATTGTCTGGTTGTTCTGCTGTGGGTTGGGCGAGGTAGTAGGGTGTGGAGTGGGGTGCCTTGTGTTTGGTGGATGGTTTTGTGGGTGAGTAGAAGAGCTTTGTACTTGATTCTTGCTTTGATGAGGAGAATATGAAGGTCTCTCAGAATTGGGGTGATGTGGTCCCGTTTCTTTGCATTGTGAATTATTCTCGCCGTGGTGTTTAGGGCAGTTCGGAGGGGGTTGGTTTGTGTGGCAGGTAGGCCATGGTAGATTATGTTGCAGTAGTCCAGATGAGGGAGTGTCAGAGCTTGCATTACTGTCCTGAAGTCCTGTGGTTCGAGGAGAGGTCAGAGACGTTGTACCGTTTTCGCCTTGTGGAATACAGTTCTAGTGGTCTTGTTGATTTGCTGCTTAAGGGTTAGGGCTTGGTCAATGATAATGCCGAGATATCTTATGTGTGGTTGTATTTGAATTTGCGTGGTTCCCATGGTGAGGTGAGTGGGTGGTTTGAAGTCTGGGTCTTTTGTCACTATAAGAGCTTCGGTCTTCTTTATGTTAATAGATAAGTTGTTTTCTTGTAGCCAGTTGGATACGTCGGTGAAGCAGGCTGATAGCTGGTCATTTGTTGGGTCTGTGGTTGTAATTGGGGCGTAGAGCATTATTTATTTTATTTATTTATTTACTACACACTTATATGCCGCTACTTCCAGCGATCAGCAGCGGTTTGATTCATCTTTGGGGATAGCCAATCAAGGCTTGGGGGGGGGGGGGTGGTATATACATACATGATTAGCGTTTTCGGGGATGAATCATACGTTCTTACATTTATATATACATATTACATATTTAAACATATAGCAGTTTTTACAATTCCCTCGCAGTTGATGGTCATAGTTGATTGTAATGATTTCGGAATAAGTGAGTTTTTAGCTCTTTCCTGAATTTGGTGATGTCCTTGGTCAGACGCAGCTCGCAGGGGAGTTGATTCCAGAGAGTTGGCGCATATATGTCATCGGCATATATGTGGAAGTTGACATTGTGAGTGCGTATGACTGAACAGAGTGGACGGAGGTAGATGTTGAAAAGCATGGCTGATAATGTGGATCCTTGAGGTACTCCTTGATATTGCTGGAAGGGGGGTGAGGTTGAGGTTTTGGTGCGGATCAGTTGCTGTCGGTTGGTTAGATAGGACCTGAACCATTGGAGAACAGTATCTTTGATCCCAATTTTTTGGAGTCTGTGGATAAGGGTGTTATGGGAGATGGTGTCGAAGGCTGCTGATATATCCAGGAAAATTAGGATGTATCCTGAGTGTTTCTCTTGGGTTCCTATGATGAGGGTGTTCATCAGCGTGGTCATGAGGGTCTCGACCCCATGTAATGGTCGGAATCCAAAATAAAGAATTCATTCAGGCTCTCCGCTATAGCCTTGTCCCCTCTTACTCCCCCTTTTACCCCTCTATCATCTAATGGTCCAACTGACTCTCTCACAGGTTTTTTGCTACGAATGTACGAGAAAAAGTCTTTATTACACATTTTTGCTTCCACAGCAAGTTTCTTCTCAAATTCTCTCTTTGTCTGCTTTATCAATGCCTTGCATTTAACTTGCCAGTGCTTGTGCTGTTTCCAATTTTCATCATTTGGCTCTTTTTTTCCATTTCCTGAAAGATGCTTTTTTGGCAACAACAGTCTCTCTGACCTCACTTTTAAACCATGCTGTCAGATTTTTGGACTTCCTTCCACTTTTTTTAAAGTGTGGAATACAGCTGGTTTGGGCTTCCAAGATAGTATTTTTAAACAAAACCCAAGCTTGATGTAAGTCTTTAACCTTTGCAACTGCTCCTTTTAGTTTTTTCTTAACTATTTTCCTCATTTTATCATAGTCTCTATTTTGAAAGTTAAAAGGTAATAATGTGGATTTCCTTACCGTTCCTCCTCCATTAATTAAATCAAACGTGATCATGCTATGATCACTAATGCCAAGTGGCCCCAACACCCTTATCTCTTGCACCAGATCTGGTGTTTCACTAAGGACTAAATCCAAAATGACTTCCCCTCTGGTTGGTTCATGAACCAGCTGCTCCAAGAAGCAGTCATTTATTTAATCTAGAAACTTTATTTCCCTAGTATGTCCTGCCGTGACACTGACCCAGTCAATACCGGGGTAATTTCCACTAGCGTCTCTCATAAGGGAACTTGTCAAAACCTTTCTGAAAA
Organism: Ichthyophis bannanicus; assembly: GCA_033557465.1. Lineage (NCBI taxonomy): Eukaryota > Metazoa > Chordata > Amphibia > Gymnophiona > Ichthyophiidae > Ichthyophis > Ichthyophis bannanicus. The sequence goes on along the minus strand of CM066035.1, from coordinate 153,848,445 downwards.
TTCTGATATACTATAACAATTGGATCATCTTTACCTGTTTATTCACAACTTCAAACAAAACATATTAGTAAGACAAGACTTTCCTTTGCTAAAACCATGTTGGCTTTCTCCCTTTAGACAATGACTCGCTATATGTTTAGTAATTTTGTTCTTTATAATGGGTTCTGTCATTTTGTCTGGTACTAACTTCAGGTTCACTGGTCTGTAGTTTCCTAGATCAGCCCTGGAGCCCTTTTTAAAAACTGGCAATACATTGGTCACTCTCCAGTCTTCAGGTACTACAAATGATTTTAATGATAGTATACAGATTACTAATTATAGGTCTGCAGTGTCATATTTGAGTTCTTTCAGAACACTGGGATGTATACCATCTGGTCCAGGTGATTTGCTACTCTTTAGTTTATCAAATTGCTATATTACATATTCCAGATTTATCGAGATTTGTTTAGATTCTTCTGATACATCACTTTAAATATTATTTCTGGCATGAGTAACTTACTGCATATAACTTACCAGTGCTTATGTTGCTTCCTGTTTTCATCATTTGGCGACTTTTTCTATTTTCTGAAGAATGTTTTTTGCCTATAATAGCTTCTCTGATCTCATCTTTAAACCATGCTGGATGTCTTCTGACCTTTCTTAGAGCTTTGAAGACATCTGGTCTGTGCTTCCATGATAGTACAGTATTTTTAAATAACTCCCATATTTGATATAAACCTTCAAGCTTTGCAGCTGCTCCTTTTAATTTTTCTTAACTATTTTCCTCATAGCCTCCCTTTTGAAAGTTGAATGCTAGCACCATGGAGTTTCTTGCTGTCCTTCCTCCATTTATTAAATAAAATGTGATTGTTTTATGATAACTATTGCCAAGTGGCCTCAACACCATTATCTCTAGCATCAGATCCTGTGTTCTACTAAAGACTAGGTCTAAAATAGTTTTCCCTCAAGTCAGTTCATGAATCAGCTGCTCCAAGAAACAGTCATATAGTTCTTTTCAAAACTTATCTCCCTAGCATGTCCTGACGTGACATTGAACTAGTCAATAATTGAGTAATTAAAATCAAATCACCCATTGTTAGTATGTTGTAGTTTTTTGAGCTTCTCTCATTTCATCATCCATCTGTTCATTCCGGCCAGGTGAACGACAGTATACCCCCACTGTCATTGCCTTCCCCTTTTTACATGGAATTTTTATCCATAGAGATTCTACAGTGCATTTTGTTTCCTGCAAAACTTTTATCGTGTTTGAGTCTATACCCTCTTTAACATACAGTTCAATCACTCCACCAATTTGATATACCTTATCATTGTGATATAATTTGTACCAGGGTGTCACAGTGTCCCATTGGTTATTCTCCTACCGCCAGGTCTCTGAGATGCCAATTATGTCTAAGCTTTCATTTAGTACTATATATTCTAATTCTCCCATCTTATTTTTTAGACTTCTAGAATTGGCATACAGGCATTTCAAAGGGGATTTTTTGCAAATATTAACCATCTGGTTATGAGTTAATAAGGGTAATTTAGAATCTATTGACTCTGCTCTTTACTTAAAGACATCTGGGTTACTTTTATATTTATTGGAACCTCTCTATTGGGATGCCCTCACTTCCATTTTTTGCTAGTATCCTTCAAAGATGCATCATTCTGAACCATTTATGTATTTATTTAAAGTTATTTTTATATCACCTTTCTATCATTCAAAGCGGTTTACAGATAACCAAGAATCGAATAGGGCCATAGAAGGCACTCTGTTGTTCAGGGAACTGAACAGTATAACAGTAATATAAATAGAAACTCTGAACTATTTACACTTTAAGTAGAGTGTGTAAATCTACAACATTTGTGTTCTGTGTTGGGACTAATGGTTTGTTAACAGTACATGTGTAGCTTGTTCTAGCAGTATTTTACTAGGGAGGTTGGATCTCTGAGTCCAAGTTAGTTCTGAATTCTTTTTGGAAGAGATACATTTTTAGTTTGACTGTCACTTTTTTCCATTATCTAGTTTAAAAGTTGTTCTATCTTCTTTTTAAAGGTTATTGCCCGCAGCCTGATTAATGACAGCAGCTGCTTTTCTCTGCTTGTGTACAAGAACCAGGCAGGGTTTAGCATGTAGTTTAGACACCACACTAAGAAGTAGCATGGGCCCTCACGCGACTTTGATATGCATGAATGAGTTCAGATTGCAAATGCAGTCTCAAAGTAGCATGCATCAGGTTGGCAAATGGGCAGGACGGGGGTGTGCCCTTCTCTGTGCTGCTCACGGCGCCTAAAGCCATGGGATGAATATTGGGCCCTGTCTTTTTTATAACTCTGAAGCCTACGCTGCCAGTGCTTGGTGCAGGTAGCTCCAATGCAACTAATACTACCTCAATGAGTAGCATTAGTTGCTCTCATAGCAGGTTTACCCATGGTAACTGCTGGGGAATGAATGCACCTACACCCTGCAGTTAGTGTAAAGCCCCACACTAGTAATATGGCCCATATTCTTGTTACCAGTGTGATGCGTAGTAAACACGCTCCTATAACAGGAAGGAGTCCATTAGAGAGGAATAAGTTACCAAATGGAACAAAAACCCTAAATTGTTCAAGAAGATATTAAAAACATGGTTCTTCTCTCAATGGGGTTTACATGTAATTCATTTAGTTTGGATTGATGTGACATGTCAGAACATGGCAGTTAAATATTCTATTAGTAAGCTTTTGGATAGTACTTTGTCTTTTTTATTATCCCTATTTATATTTTTAGGTGACCTGCTTTGGATCCTCTGAAAATAGACAGAAGCGGGCTACAAATGTATTTTTAAATTTAAATTAAATTAAAATTGAGTCCAAAAATAATAAATACTGAAATCACCAATTCACCAAAAATGCTGAACATAAATGAATCAATTATACAACAGCAAAAAAAAGTCAAACCTATCAAAAAACCTCCAGACACCATAGAAAAAAAGTGTACTGGGCTTTTCCCTAAGGATAAAATAGTCTGTTTCTGCAGATCTCTAAGGGGAGCACATTTCATGGTTCCATCCATACCACTGAGAAACTCTTGAACATGTGACAATCTCCAGACCTTGTTCCAGGAAGAATAAACCAAAAGATCTTGCTTTTAAACACCAAAAATAGTGACAATTCTGATAACACAATCCCCCATATATTTTTATATATTAATGATATTTATTGTTTTTATTTACAAGTGGAGAGTAATTTTATAACAGGGCAGCGTGGGTGGTTGCCAGCTTAAGTGTTAAGCGTAGATGCCACTAGAATATGTGGTAGAGAACACATCGGGAATGAGGGCAGGATCATTTACACCTGTTTTCCAGCAGGTATAAATGTTCATACATACTTTCCTCACATGTACACATTGATTAATGTATTTTATAATCTACACATGTAGGGGTTCACGTGATGCTGTGAACAGGGAATCAGCTCTCTTTTCCACTTTGCAAATTTCCCCCATTTGCTCACTTTGCTGACAGCAGAATTGCCTGAATTTGGACTTGAGGAGTTGGAGACGTTGTATGGACAAATTCTCTCAGCAAACAGTGGGCAAAATGGCAGCTAAAGATACAAAGAAATTTAAAGATCAGCAAAGGCCTCCTGACCCAAAAATAGTAGCAGGAGCAGAGATCGATGGGTGGCCTAGCCCAATGTTGATCTAGCACTTGACTGATGCTCTGGTGACCATACCAAGAAGATGCACTCCTGGTATCAGATAACTTAGGATTTTATTTAGTGAGGGGGGTACTGCTCCTGTTGGTGGTTGAGTGCCTGGGTGAGGGCTGGGTGCCCAGGACAGTTATGATGCTAAAGTATAATATATCCACTCCCAATTTATGTTTAATTTCTTGGAATGTGTCAGGAATAGGTTCTCCAGTTAAGTGCTATAAACTTCTCCAAGCATTGCAAAACAACCATGCTTCAATAGCTTGTCTGCAAGAGATTAATTATGGTGATGTGGTACACCAGAATTTAAAAAGCGGGTGGGCGGGGGAAGTTTTATATGTATTCGTTCAGAGTCATAGAGCAAAGGTTTGTGCTATAAGGTCCACTCTGTTATTAAGGATCCTCAGGGTTGCAATCTATTGTTGCATCTTTCCCTGGTGGACTGATAACTAGTGGTCACTTCAGTATATGCACCCAATGTTTTTATTCAGCTCTTTTGCCTCTTGCTTTTTCAAAAATGTTCCCAGCTGGGAGGCCCCCAGATTAGTGGGGGATTTTATTTCTGTGATGGATGCATATTTGGACATGTCAGTGGGCTCGGTGGGGCATTTCTTTGCATAAAGGGCTCACATATCTGTGTATGCAGTTGAACCTAATCAATGCTTGTCAGGTCTGCACCCATTAGAAAGAGGTTACATTCACCTTTTGAGGATGCATGGTTCTTTGTCAAGTATTGATTACATATTGGTTTTGAGGTCTATGTTCTCTCAAGTTACGAGGGCAGCTATAGGACCACTGGAAATATCTGATCATATCATCATGTGGGTAGAACTGGACGGTTTTTTGGAGCTAGGAATAGCTTGGGTCGCTGGAAATTCCCAGTGTAACTTTATTGGGATGGTGACTTTCACAAGTATCTGCAGGGTAAGTGGCAGGAATATTCTGTGCATAATGTAGAGCATAAGGAGGTACCCACATTAAACTAGTCTATAGCTAAGGTGGGTTTGCGGTGAGACACTATAGCATATACATCTTGGAAACGTAGGAGCCAGGTGGTGGCAATCTTACATTTTGAACAGCAGTTGGAATGGGAAAAGCTTAAGTATCTGGCTAGGCCTACAGGAGTCCACTTCCGCATCTTCCAGGCAGTGCAGCAAACTCTTAATATATTGATTCAGGAATGTACGTTTTACTTCCTGTTGAGTCATTGATATTGGCTCTTTTGGTATAGGAACAGGCCTGGGATCTTATTCACTCACTTAGTTAGACTGTCCTTTGGCTCTCGAGCAGTGTTAGAGGGACATTGGGATGTTTGGTGCACCAGGCTGTGTAGGTGACTGATATTTTTCAGATTTTTATGAGAAATTATATTTAGTGGAGGGTTCACTGGATGAGGAGGTGGTGTGTACCTAGTTGACCTCAGTGACTATGTCACAACTGTCCCAGAGACTGTCAAGGTGTTTAATCAGCCTATTGTATCCTTGGAGGTTCTGCGGGCCTTGGATGGGATTCCATTACATAAGACTTCAGGTCCCAATGGACTCAGTGGAGAATTCTATCGGATATTGAAGAATCAGCTCCAAGGTCAATTAAAGGCATTCTATACTATGGTGATTAGTAGTGGTGAATTTCCTAAGCATGCCAATCATATATTAATAATTGTCATCCAGCACTTACTACCTCTTACCATCCTATTTCACTTTCAAATGTAGACATGAAGATTTTGGCTAAAATCCTGGCAACTCATCTGGCCCCATGGATTCTGCGGTTAGTGGTAGAGGAGCAGGTGGAGTTCATCCAAGGGTATCAATCAGTTCTCAAAGTATGGAAGTTCCTCTTGGCATTGGAGACCTGCACCTTGTAAGAGAGCCCTGCTTTGGTTGCCAGCTATGATGTTGAGAGGGTTTTGACCATGTAAATTTGCTGTATCTCTTTTATGTGTTTAAATTTGTGGGGATGGAGGAGCACTTCCTGCAAACAGTATTGGCCTTGTATAGGCAGCCAACTGTGGCTATAGTGGCTAACAGAGTGGGGTCCAAAGGGTTTGTTTTAGCAACAGGTACCTGGCAATTTTGTTCCCTTTTCCCAGTACTATTTCTATTGTATGTGGAGCAACCTGCTGTGCCTTGTGAGTCTGAAGGAGGACATCTGAATAAATCTGAAGCACTGTCAGTCCACTTGGCCAAAGCACATCAATAAACCCAAAAAGTTGCAGGTCTATTTCACAGAGGATTCAGCTATTGCTATACGTATTATCTACTCCTCCAATATGTTCAAGGCTATTTACTTAATTAGTTGTGGATTTTCCAAAACCACTCTTTTCCACATATCTCAAAGTGAGATATGTGGAAAAGAGTGGTTTTGGAAAATCCACAACTAATTAAGTAAATAGCCTTGAACATATTGGAGGAGTAGATAATACGTATAGCAAAGCACATCAATGGCCGCAGGGGTTTTCGCTTAGGATTGCCAGAGGATAGCTGCAGTACTTGGGCATCCAAGTTTCTGTGGATCAGTTTGGCTTGTATTGTCTTAATGTGATGCCTTTGTTGAAGATCACCGGTGAATGTCTGTGGACTTGGAAGGCTTTACCACTGTCCCTCTTTGGGTATATTTTTCTTCTCAGTATTGTCAATCTTCCCAAGTGATTGTACTGTATGTATTCCAGATGCTCCAAATAACGATCCCCTGGAAGACATTGGGCCTCCCTGAATAGGATGCTATTGAACTTCTTGTGGTATAAGAAGAAGCCTAGGGTGACATTGCTTTTAAGCAGACCCCCAGAAAAAGGATAAGTATGCTTACTGGATCTGTGTTTTTACTATCTGGCCTGTGGAGTGTGGCATGTTGTGGTTAGGTTGGGAAGTAAGCAGTACTACACCCTGGTGGAGCTGGAACGGTTTATACTGAGTCCATTAGATGAGCTATGTGTTGCATGCCCCCTTTCTGTGAGTACCCTCTGATTTGAGGCAGCACGTGGCGGTTAGTTATATGTGTTATGTGTGGCAAGGTGTATGTAAGGCATTATCTTGTAATCCCCATGCTACCTACTTGTTCCTATTGGGGGGAGGAGGGTAATTTGATTTTCTGGCAGGTATGGATGGAGCTTTGTTTGAGGGATGGTGTGCCCTGATTCGTGGGGTTACTCCGACACATCTAGATCATATGTTTTGGCTTTGTCCTAAAATTCAGGAGTTTTGGAAGTGGGTGGTTGGTGAGCTGATGGTCTTAGATATTTAAGGGCCTGGGCAGGGAGATAAGTAATTCTTTGAGGATTTTTCTGCCCTGCGAGGTTTGCAGAGAGGAGTTTGTCTCCTTCTGCTGTTGGCCTTTTTCTTGGCCCAAAATTGTATCTTAGCACACTGGTGTATGGAGGCATATTATTTCTTTATTGATGTGTGAAGCTTTTCTATACTGCCCCTTCCCAAGATCAAGGGCGATTTACAATTAATAAACATTTTACATTGAACATTTTGGTTCAAACAAACGATTGTTTGGTGGTATTTGATTATTGGTGCCAGTATGATGAATTCTTATTTTTACTTTTAGAACTGCATGTGTGGTTTTGGCATCTCCAGTCCTTGTATTGCACATCATCCAGAGGTCTTCAGTTCCTGTTGATCTTTAATACTTTAGGACAGTGACAGTTTTGGACCAGATTCAGACAGTGTTTATACCAGGGGTCTCAAACTCAAATTGCTTTGAGGGCCGAATGAGGACTTGTAAAGTAACCCGGGGGCCGCATAAGACACGGGCCTCATTTGCATAAGGGGCCTCATTTGCATAAATATTTGCATAATGTTGCATAATGAGTGCATGGATAAAGAAAGACTAGAAAATTTCTATATTACTATAATCCAGTGCCAACCGCCAGGCACATTAGGAACTACTACTAACACTGCCCATTTGGAACCCATAGCAAACCCCCCGTATCATAACAGCACTACCAGGACTCACAAAGCACCAGACCCTACCTATCAAAAGGCAACACTGCAAATATTAAATCAATACATTTCAGAGAACAATACATGACCTACTGGGAAAAGAGAACAAGTAGCAATGTCAAATAGGAATTACACAGAATACCTCAGCACTGTAGAAATAAAACTATAAATAATTTCTTGTACCAAAGCACAGACATTAATGATGCACATTTCCCAGAGCTGACATATTCCAGTTAATAAATTCAAAATAAAGAGATATTTTTCTACCTTTTGTGCATTTTTTTTCAGTTGCAATTGCTCCAGCCACTTCTGGTTTCTTCGTGTCTTCTGCTATCTCCATCGTCTGCTGTCCATTTGTCCTTTCTTCTCTCTTCTAGTTTTTTTCCATTCTCTCTCTCTACATCTGCTTTAACATACTAATCTTTCTCCTTTTGCTCTTTCCTCATTCCTATTTCATCCACTCAAATTTTACCCCTCCATCCTCAATCCCCACTTACTCTCCCAATACCTGGCCAATTGTAGATTTGTCTTCTCTTCCAGACAAAATATTTTTCCCCTCTCCATTTCACTTTCCCAGCTCCATCCCATTCTAATCCTCCCCCAACATCAGCTCCCTTCTAGTTCCAGCCCCACCCAGCATCTCTCCTTTCTAGTCCCTGCATCAGTCCATTTCCAGTCCTATCCTAGCCTCACCATCAGCCCATTTCCAATCCTAGCCCCCCATCAGCCCATTTCCAATCCTAGCTCCCTCCCCTCACAGCCCATTTCCATTCCAAGCCCCCCTCCCCATCAGCCATTTGCAGTTCAAGCCCCCCTTCCACTCAGCCCATTTCCAGTCCTAGCAACCCCCCCAGCCCATTACCAGTCCTAGACCCCCCATAGCCCATAACCAGTCCTAACCTCCCCATAGCGCTCTTCCAGTCTTACCCCCCCATCACCCCATTTTCAGTCTTACCCCCCCATAGCCCATTACCAGTCCTAGTCCCCCCCATAGCCCACTTGCAGTCGTATCCCCCATCACCCCATTTTCAGTCTTACCTCCCCTCATAGGCCATTACCAGTCCTAACCCCCAATCAGCCCACCTCCAGTCCTAACCCCCATCACCCCATTTTCAGTCCTAGCCCCCACCATTGCCCATTACCAGTCATAACCCCCCCCCCTGCCAATAGCCCACTTCCAGTCCTAACCCCCATCTGCCCATTTCCAGTCCTAGCCCCCACCATAGCCCATTACCAGTCATAACCCCCCCTGCCGATAGCCCACTTCCAGTCCTAACCCCCATCTGCCCATTTCCAGTCCTAGCCCCCACCAGAGCCCATTACCAGTCATAACCCCCCCCCCTGCCACTAGCCCACTTCCAGTCCTAACCCCCATCTGCCCATTTCCAGTCCGCGCCCCCCCCATAGCCCATTACTAGTTATAACCCTCCCCCCCAGCCCATTACCAGTCATAACCCCCCCTGCCAATAGCCCACGTCCAGTCCGAACCCCCATCTGCCCATTTCCAGTCCTAGCCCCCACCATCTCCCCTTACCAGTTATAACCCCCCCCCCAGCCCATGACCAGTCATAACCCCCCTCCCCCCTCTGCCAATAGCCCACTTCCAGTTCAGTCAGCCCCTCCATAGCTCATTACCGGCCAACAAAAAAAACCCCCAAAACCCTGGCTTCTGCTGCTGCCGTTGCCGCCGTGGCAGCAGCAGAATCAATTGTCAAATTTAAAAAAAAAACTGACTTCTGCTGCTCAAGCAGCTGTCCTGCGGCCCCTTTCCCTCTGCCCGGAGATCTGACTCTGCTCTATCAGCGGCGTGCTTTTCAAGCCGCGACGAGAGTATTCCCCTCTCGCGCGGTTTTTCAAGCCGCGCGAGAGGGGAATACTCTCTTCGCGGCTTGAAAAGCACGCCGCTGAGAGCAGAGTCGGATCTCCGGGCAGAGGGAAAGGGGCCGCAGGACAGCTGCTTGAGCAGCAGAAGTCAGTTTTTTTTTTAAATTTGACAATTGATTCTGCTGCTGCCACGGCGGCAACGGCAGCAGCAGAAGCCAGGGTTTTGGGGGATTTTTGGTTTTCCGCCGTCGCGGGCCGCACAAAGTTGTCTCGCGGGCCGCATGCGGCCCGCGGGCCGCGTGTTTGAGACCCCTGTTTTATACTAACTTAGCAAATTTGGCCTTCTTACATCCAGCCACCCCAGTATAATGAAGATGAGTGTTCCAAAGAAGAGCAAAACCTACCACTTTCATGATGAATGGGAGATGGACTACTTCTTCATCATGGTGAAAGACAAGTGTTGTTGTCTAATTTGTAACACCCCAGTATCTTTGCCCAAAAAGGGTAATCTGGAACATCATTATAAGGCTCTGCACAGCAATAGGTTTGATGCTGATTTTCCACCCAAAAGTGAAATTCGTAAACTGAAGCTCAAAGAACTTAAATTGAAATTGGCTACTTAGCAACAGTTGATGGCGAAGCCAAGGTCACATTTGATCAATGCAACCATAGCATCCTTCAAGGTCAGCAACCTGATCACAAAGAAATGCAAACCTTTCACTGAAGGGGAATTTGTAAAAGATTGTTTTCTTGAAGAAGTTGACAATATTTTTGAAGGATTTAAAAATAAGAAAGAGATCACAGCTGCTATTCAAGATGTACAATTGTCAAGACACACCGTTGTGCAGCGAATAGAAAAGATGTGTGGAGACACAACTGAACAATTGTTGGAGGATGTTTCAAATTGTGTTGTTTTCTCACTCCAGCTGGATGAATTTACAGACATAAGAGACCTAGCCCAGTTACTAGTCTTTATCCGGATGGTTTTTGAAGACTTCAGTATTAAAGAAGAACTACTTGGAATGATTTCTTTAAAAGGGAGAACTACCGGTCAGGAAATATTCAGTTCTTTCCATTCTTTTGTGAAAAGTGTAATCTTCCATTGCATAGACTTGTTTCCATCACTACTGATGGAGCAAGAGCAATGACAGGTGAGGTTAATGGCTTCATAGCCCTCTGTAGACAACATGACTACTTCCCAAATTTTCTTTCTTAAAACTGCATCATTAACCAGCAGGTTTTGGCAAGCAAGAGACTCAATACAAAGACTGTCATGGACATCACTTTCAAAATTGTAAATTCAGTTCTTGGAAGGTCACTTCAAAGACGGCTTTTCAATCTTACTCTTGATGAAGGGGCAGCGGAAATCATTTTGCACACAGATGTAAGGTGGCTAAGTAGGCACAAATTTCTGCAAAGATTTTGTGGTTTGCTGAATGAAATAAGAGGTTTTTTGAAGGAGAGGGGAGATGACCAAGCAGAGTTGGAAGAGGAGGAGTGGATACGTGATCTGGCATTTCTCGCTGACTTTACAGGTGAACTAAGGGGTTTATTTACAAAGCCGCGGTGGCGGTTTCTGATCCTTATCAGAGCCGCGGCCCCATTGATTTCATTGGGGCCGCGGCTCAGATAATGATCGGAAACCGCTACCGCGGCTTTGTAAACAATCCCCTAAGTGATATGAACCTTGAACTACAAGGTAAAAACAAATGCATTGACAAGATGATGACTACAGTTTCATCCTACAAGAGCAAATTTGAGCTAATGATGACTGACCTTGCAAGTAACACTTTTGATCATTTTCCTAATATGCAGGACCATCTGGGACAATATCCAAATTTTGTTTTTCAGAACAAGAAGTATGTGACAGAAATCTGTTCTGTTATCCAGGAATTCAAAAATAGATGCTGTGACTTCCAAAAAATTGGAACAGTTGTGGAGTACATGTCATATCCATTCAAAGTAGATGTGGACATTAAACAAACTGCAGCTGCTATCAGTAAAAATTACTCATTGAACAAGCCATCTCTTGAAAACAAAATATTAACCCTTAAAAATGGCATTTTTCTCAAGACCCGTGCTGCGCAAGAATTGTTTTGGAAGCTAGTGCCTAGAGACAAATTTCCCAACTTGAGAAGATGCAGTGAAGCTGTACACTCCTGTTTCGGTTGAACTTATTTGTGTGAATCTGCGTTTTCCCATCTGAAAATGACAAAGAGTACACAACATTCCAACATGACAGATGAACATCTCCAGGATTCCCTGAGATATAGCCCTTACGCAATATTCACCCATCTTCAAAAAGCTGGTGGATGAAATGCAGGCTCAGACGTCTCACTAATGAGCAAGAGCGAAATATTAAAGATTGTGCAAGATCAGCCTGGATCAATACTCGACCTAAATTTAACACAAATTACTCAATAAAAGTTAAAGAAAGTTATTAAGACAGTTAAAGAAAGTTATTACTCAATAAAACTTTAAGAAAAAATGTACTTTCCATTTCCCCTCACAGTTCTTACTGGATCTTCGTCTCTCTGTTTTGTCTTATGCATAGCGTCCCCGAAATGGGTATGCTCAAATTTTATGCCTCTGGTCATATTAAACCACGCATAAACAATTCAATCACACAATATTTTATTAGGAACAAATGTAGAATGAATGCATTAGAAGAGTTCTGTGATATGTTCACCTGCAGAACCGATAAAAGACCTTGACGTAAGAGTTTAGTAAAATTTACTAAATTTATCGTTTGGTTGAAAAGTAGCGTTTTTTCAACAAGAAGGCAATCAATCATTCTCTCAAGTAAGCTTGATTTTTGTTTAATATATTGTTTTTAATCAAATATATTTGTATGTAGAATTTACAGTGATTCCATTCTGAGTATGATACATATTTCTGCCGTCCCCGTTATGGGGACGCTATGCATGAATGGGTAGGGCATTTGTGATGAGCAATAATATGAGCAATTAAGTGTAACAGAGCATGTGCAGTATGCAATTATTCCACAAACCATGCTATTTGGTGTTTTTGTGTTGTCTGTTTATGATTTTTCACATTTTTCAACTTTAGAATGTCAAGGCATTACAAATTACATGAAGTTATTTCAGTGCTTGAGGATGATGATGAATGGATAGCAGCTGACATATATATTACTATGCATGATTGCCTGAGCCATATGCCCATATCACTCAATGCACATGTCAGCACCTGGGGATGGGGCTGCAGTATGTGCAGCAGCTGCCACGGGCCTGTGCATGTCCACATCATGTGTGACTGGCCCATGACTCTGTGCATCATGCACATTGCCTGCCTGGGACATTGGTCACAACAGTGTTCCATCATGGGCTGCTGGTATGGGGACTGCCTCTGGGTCTGGGGGTTCGAGGCCCACTCTGCCAATATTTTAGCTGAGATATGCCAAGGGTGCAGTGTCACCTGTCCATTGCATGATGCCAGTGCCACACACATGGTGGCTGTCATGGGGGGCAGGACATGTGCATGGTGTGTTGAACACACATGGTACCCCCAGCACATCACCATCTTGCTGCACAGGGCATGCATGTCAGCCATCGGGCACTGTGGATGCAGTCCCAAGCCTGTTTCTGTCACCATGGGGTGGTAAGGCTGCTGCCCAGGTGGCCCCATGCATAGGACAGGTGTCTGTGGCAGCATGTGGCCCCTTCCTCTAGCCCACCCACCCTGTCATGGGTCCCTCCACATCCCTTCTTGGGCATACCCACACATCTGGGCCACCCACTTGACTTGCGTCTGCCACATCCATGACCTACTCTGGGCCATTCCCTTCTCCATATCCTGCCCCCTGTACATGTCATGCACCACTGTCATATGTGATGTGGCTGGCTACACAATTTGGATACATAAAGATCATTTCCACATAATACTAATTACATTTCATTTATAATAAGTTTTGGAAATGTATTTGCAGTTGTTTGACATCATTTGCAGTTGTTTTATATAACAGCCACTTCACCCGCCCTTTCATGCATAGCATCCCCGAAATGGGGATGCTGAAATATTGTGCAAAATAGCAGTCAAAATATTTGTTTTGACCAAAATTATCACTTGAGGTGTTATTTGTTTGGTATTGACTAACATATTATGGAGTTTCATGTGAAAACAAAAATTCATGCATTAATGGGTTTGCTTAACAGCTGATCACATCCAAGTAAATGACAGAAGATTCATTAAAAATGAGGGGGAGGAATCCTCCAACATTTTTTTTTTGTGCCATCAAGTCAGTGTTGACTCATGGCAACCCAGCTATCTCTGGGTTTTCTTGGCAATGTATCACTGGAAGTAGATTGCCAGCCTTTCCTTCTGAGGCAATGGAGAGTAAAGTGATTTGCCCAAAGTCACAAGGAGTGCCAGTGGGAATTGAACCCTTGATATTCTGGGTACTAGGCAGTTGCTCTAACCACTAGGCTGCTCCTCCACTCTTGGAACCCTCCAACTTTATTGGGTTAAAATTTAATTTGAAACAAATTTGAAACAATTTTCATGGTGGTAGATCACCGGCACTCTTGGCCTAAAAAAGTAGATCACGACCTGTTTGAAGTTGGACATGCCTGCCATAGAGCACAATCAAGAAGCAGAATGGTTACCCTGCATACAGGAACATTTAGAAAAATCAAACATCAAACCTATGGAATGGTCTGTAGAAACAACAAAAGAGCTGGAAAGCAGATTTAAATGAGCCTCCAACCGGAAAAGTCTTGGCCCAAATGGAGTGACCGACTTTTGGCTCAAACAGTTAACATCACTCCACCAAGACCTGATAAACTACAAAAAACAATTGATCAAACAGCTAGACTTAACACCACAATGGCTTATAACAGGAAGAACATTTCTCCTTCCAAAGGGGGATCCAAGCAACATTACCAAAAATTATAGACCAATAACTTGTCTACTTACAATCTACAAGATGTTCACTGCAATAGATGCAGTCAGAATATATGATCATATTGAATCCAATAACATCATGGCAATAGAGCAAAAAGAGGGGAGTATGTGGAACCAAAGACTAGTTAATGTTAAATAAGTACACCATGGCCAGAAATCTCAATATAGCATGGATTGATTATAAGAAAGTTTTTTCAGCTTTACATACTCTTTGATAATAAATTGCCTTGAGATGTATAAGATGAATCCTGGTTTGATAAGAGTACATTAAGTTCACCATGACAATGTGGCAAACTATCCTATTTTTGAAATATGAAGATAGTCAGTACATCATTCTTCACATCAAGATCCAACAAGGCATATTTCAAGGAGATTCCTTGTTGCCACTTTTGTTTTGTATGGCGCTTAATCCAATGAGTACTATCATTAACTCTTTGGGATATGGATTTAACCTGAATCCTAAAGAAGGTAACAACCCAGAGGTAACATCCCACTTACTATTTGTAGATGACCTGGATTTCTACAGTTCCAGTGACCAACAATTAGCAGAGCAACTCTGTGTAGTGAAAAGCTTTTCTGATGACATCAGGATGACTTTTGGATTAGACAAATGTGTGAAGGCAACTTTCTTAAGAGAAAAAAATGAGCAAAACAGAAAACATCTCCCTGGCTGAGGACTGTGACATCAAGGAACTTGAATAGGAAGGCATATATACATATCTTGGAGTAGAGGAAAGAACGACACTCATGCAGAAATTACTGAGAGAACAGAACAGTAAAGAATACTATAGAAGCTTAAAATCATTATTGAAAAGTGCCTTAACATCATGGATTAAGATATAAGACATCAATTAGCTGGCAGTTCCTGTACTCTCATACAGCTTTGGGATTGTAGACGGGCCTCTTAAAGATCTTGAAAAATTGGATGTGCAAACAAGAAAACTCATTCATGCCCATAAGATAATTTATAAGAATCAGTGTATGCCAAGACTGTGCATTTCTAGAGCTGAAGGAGGGCTAGGCCTCATAGAGGTTGCTTACATATACAGGGCTACTATTATAGGCCTCAAGGCCTACTTAACAACATTGTCAGATCCAAATGCACAAAAAGTGCTGAAATATGAAAGTAAATGTCCAGAATTTGTTGCCCTCATCAAACTTAGACAAGCATTCTGACAACTGGAGTGGAGGAGTGACCTAGTGGTTGGGGCAAAGTACTGCAGGCCAGAAGGTTGGGGGTTCAAATCCCACTAGAGGATAGCAACCTTGGGCTGGAAGGACTGGGGCTTCTAGTCCCACAGGTGCTCCTTGTGGTCTTGGGCAAGCCACTTAACCCTCCATTGCCCATGTTCCCTGTAAGTGTATGTGTCTCATATCCCCTTGTGGAAAAAAAAATGTATACCCCCCAATTGTGTTGTGACTGGATTCCTTGAAAGGATAAGGTGGTATACAAAACTGCCTAAATAAATTAAACTAGAGGGAATGAGTGAGAATCCATAAGCACACACAAGAAATAGAAGCAACAGAATTTGCAAAACAAGAAAAAACTATTCAAAGAAGTAGATCAGCAAACAAGAAAAAAAACAAGTGGGAAATACAAAGTGTTACTCCAGGAACCCTTTGTCAATCATGAACAAACATATGAATGGTTAAGGAGAGGTGAACTGAAACCAAAGGATGAGAGATTGATAGTTGCAGCTCAGGACAGTGAATTACAGATGAGGGAGAAGAGAGATAGATTCAGGAGTGATATGCAGGAATATTTCTTTACAGAAAGATTAGTGGATCCATGGAATAGTCCCCCAGTGGAGGTGGTAGAGATGAGGACAGTAACTGAATTCAAAAAAGCATGGGACAAACACAGAGGATCTCTAAAGGTAAAAAGGGGACTGTTGTAGTTGTTGATATGGAAGGACAGACTAGATAGGCCATATGATCTTTTTCTGTCATCATATTTCTATGTTTCTAGGTAGCTTACAACGAGTGTTGGAAAAAACTGGCAACACAGACATATGTTAATTCTGTAAGAAAGATCTGGAAACAGTGACTCACCTCATAGCTGGTTGTGAAGTACTGGTGGCAAAAAAATTTTTAAAAAGAAAGGCACAACAAAGTAGCACACCTCATCCATTGGAAACTCTGTAAACACTACAACATCACTATGCCTAAAAAGCATTGAGATCATGACTCTAAGAGAATGAAGAGGTTATGATCACATGGGACATTCCCATTCTGACAGATAAGAAACTGGATACAAGGAAATCTGACATACTGACAAAGGAGAAAAATATCAGAATGGCATTGATAATAGAGGTATTGGTTCAGAGTGATTATTCTGTGAATTGCGTGGAGAGGCAGAAGATCCTGAAGTACCAAGAAATGCAGTCAGAGACCAAGAAGCTGTCGCAGAAAGATACAGACATATTTACCATTGTATTGGGAGCCACAAGCTTGATAAAGCACAGTTACTTACCTGTAACAGGTGATCTCTGGGAACAGCAGGAATAAGTCTTCACATATGGGTACGTCGGTACCGACGGAGTCTGCACGGGAATGCTTCCCAGCATCCAATCAGAAAGCCTTTGGAAGCATCCCACCACGCCTGCGTGCTGCCTTCCCGCCTTCCCAACTGCCTCTCCTCAGTTAAGTTTTAAAGCTGAGACAAAGAGAGAGAGAGCAAGGAAGGGAAAGATAGAGATAGAGAAAAAACAACTCCTAGGGGAGGTGGGTGGGTTGTGAAGACTTATTCCTGCTGTTCCCAGAGATCACCTGTTACAGGTAAGTAACTGTGCTATCTCCAGGAACAAGCAGGAATGAGTCTTCACATATGGGGATTCCCAAGCTCAGATGCCAAGAAGGAGTCCTAGCATGTTGCAAGTCTAGAACGAGCCATGCTAATCCTCAGGACCTCAGGCATCCAGGGGATGGAGGGTATGAGTTGAATACGAAAAAGGAGCTGTGGAACAGATGACTAGAACAGGGCTTCTAAAGGGGAAGACTCTGTATAGAGGGCATTTAGTAGTAAAATATTTTAATCTGGGCATCCCTTGTTGGCATTGCACAAGTCCACTGAGGTACATATGGATCTGTTAGAAGAGCCAGTGAATGTGCTCAAGGGGTGCCTCACTGAGAAGTAGAGGCAATAAAAGTAGAACCAAAACAAGTGGAGGTCAGAACCCTTCAGGGTGAGAAATAGCCCCAGGGGAAAAACTGGGGTAGTATAAGAGGTAGAGCTTCAGCGGAGCCGCAGAAGGTACTATTAAAGAAAGCTTAAGCTGGTTGGGTCCAAAAATAGTACAAACCTAGGACCAAGAGATAAAATGAGTTTGACCCAACTGGACTGGGAATGGAGAGAAAGGGTATTGAGACCCTTGTATCTGATAAAAAAGTAAGGACAGACTCAGGAGCACTAAGCTTTAGATTAACTGAAGCTCCGCAATGTCTTTCCTAAATGGGGTCAATTAGGAAAGAAAAAAGGTGCATGGAGAGCTTCAGGAGTACCTAACCTTAAAAGGTTATGGTAAGGAAAAAGTTTGTTAATTACCACAGGAAGTGGTTATAAGTGTAGCCCCCTAAGTATGCTGGCACAGCATTGATAGAGGCAGTGTCCATCTGTCAGGATCATATAGGAATGTAAGGATATCTGAACCTAACAGAGAGATAGATAAGTAGATGACTACACATCTATCTAAAAATATATCTCATTATATCTATAAATATATATGTATGTGTATATATATATATATATATATATATATATATTGTCATGTAGAAGACCCTTCTGGCCCCATAGAGTTCAGTGAAGCAGAGGAATTGTAAACAGAATGAGTCATGGGAGGAGAAAACACGCCCCTGCTGCAATGGTTCCCCGGCATCAGGAGTTAAGGGAAAACACCTGGTTGGGGGAGGGGCGGAGCTGAGCCCTAAGAAGCAGAGAGATAAAAAGTGCTCATTATATTTAAGCAGTAGCACCGGGAGGAGCACCAGCACAAGCACCAGGAGGAATGAGAGAGAAAGCACCGGGAGGAGCACAGACACTGGGAGGAGCACGAAGGAAGGCACAGGGAAGTGCACTAGCACTGGGACGAGGACATAAAATGAAGCAGCAGCCAAGAGGGCAGTAGCTGAAAGATTGCCTGAGAGGTTAGTTTGGAAGCACGCTGAAACTCCAGAGAGAGAGAGGTGCTGGCCTGACAACATTTGTATGTCTGAGGAGAAGGAGAAGCTAAAAGGCAGGAAAACACATCCAGTGTTTGGATTCTTTGCTGACCCAGCAGTGCTGAGAAGGTCCTCTTTTCAAAAGCCAAAAGGTAGGCTGCCCAAGTGGTATAGAGGGGAAACTAAGTGCCAGAGTTTTCCATGTGTGTGCCAAGATGTGCTGGACTCTCCTTATATAAAATCCCATATATACGGTAATTCTCAACCCTGCTCATTAGAGTGCTGTGAAGGGAAGCCTCGGGAAGAGAGAGGGCGAGTGTGCTTTGAAACACCG
This sequence comes from Ichthyophis bannanicus, assembly GCA_033557465.1. Classification (NCBI taxonomy): domain Eukaryota; kingdom Metazoa; phylum Chordata; class Amphibia; order Gymnophiona; family Ichthyophiidae; genus Ichthyophis; species Ichthyophis bannanicus. The sequence goes on along the minus strand of CM066035.1, from coordinate 153,829,596 downwards.
TATGGTAGGGTGAAAACTTACTCAGCTGATAGTGATTGTGAAGAGATGCAGACGGAGCCTGCTATTGAGGACATAGCAGGGGAATAAATGGACTGTACTTTAACTATAACTGATCATATAATCTCACTCTGCTAACTAGGTTGTTTATAAGGCTGTCTAAAAACAGCAGAAGAAAAGCAGAGTGTGTCTTTTTGATATAAAAGAGACTTTTACCTTTGAGTTCGTGTTAAGCTGCATGTTTGAAGTTTTAAAGCAAAAAAAGCTGTTTTTCTGAGTTCCTGTATTTTCCTTTATGCCAGAAGTGTATGGCTATTTTTGTTCTGTGTTTCAACTGCATTTAATCCGCCTGGAAGGGGAAATAAAAATCTTGTCCCTTTTGCCTAACCCACTCGACTACAATTGCTTCTTGTTTGGAAAGTAAGTGGAAACTGCAACTCCCATGAGGCAGTGCATGCATAAAAGCCTTGCCATACTTTCTAAGTAAGGATGCCCAGGCTGACCAACCCTAGGTGCTACCGGCTCTGGGGTGGTTACTGGTGACAATATATATATATATGTATATTTAAAGATATACACATATAGGGTATATATGCATATATCTATAAAGAGATATGTATGGGCAGAAGACACACAGATAGATATAGATAAGTATATATATGTATCGATATATATCTATATATACCTATATGAATATGCAGGCATATAGATACATGTCTCCAGGTATATGGATGGAGAGATGTCCATAGAACCTCATCCCCCCTAGGGATATAGGGAGAGAGGAAGATTTATCTGACAGCAAGAAGGTTGATACCTGCTTGAATAGATACATAGAGAATCCTCTTTTCCTGGTTATGACTGGCAGAGTCAGAGGAAAGGTCTCCCTGACAAGAAGAAGTCTGAATTCTTTACAGAATTTGAGCTCTTGAATAACCAGGATGGCCTACGTGAAAATTGCAGAGGATATCTTCAGTCTGCAGAGAGGAAGTCCAGATCTCTCCAGAATTGCAGTATGGAGAATGGATAGAGGACGCCCCTGGAAGAAGATACCCTAGTGACCCACCTATGAGGGCAAGATGGGTATTAGGCGTCCTCTAGCTGCCATTGAAGAAATTTATCTCTGACGAGAAGATTCAAGGAGATATGGGCCAAGCCAGGGAATTGGCCCTCCTTTAGGTTTTCACATAATGAAAGGCCTGAGGCTTATGCCTCAAAAGAGATTTAAGATGAGATGGTAAGGGTAGGGAATACCTGCCAGACATGGAACATGACTGAGGGAACCCCTCCTAACCATCTGGGGTTATCTGCTAGGTAAGATACTAATGCTCTCTAGCAAGGGCCCATAGTGCAAAGCTACTCTGTAGAGATGCAGAGAGCATGCTGCAGGTTGGTTAGAAGAAAAAACTGGCTGTGGAAAGCCAGCAGGTAACCAGCTATTCTGCCAAGGACAAGGGAGCGAAGAATAGAAGTTAACCAACCAGACTGTGATAATAGGGTTTCCCAAACGAGGTTGATAACCTGTTTGGGACTTAGCAGTGAGGCTAGGAGGATAGCTAGTGGAGGGGAATCCCTGGTTGTGTGGTGAATCAAACCAGTGGCTTAACCACTAGGAATTGCTGTATCTGCAGCAACTACCAGGGCAGCGTGGAAAATTTCTTTTCCCTCTTCCTTTTTTAGATTGGGAAAAAGAAACAACAGACATGGTAGGACTTCCTATTGTCTGATGAGCTGCCCTAAGGTAACAAAGGGGGGGGGGGGGAAACAACTCCAGAAGGGAGAATCCCCCGGTAGAACAGGTAGAGGACCATAGGGGCTTACCCGTTTAAAAGAGCCATTCTTACAAACCAAATGTTGTAGTAAGAGGGAGGTAAGACAAGTTGCAAGAGACCGACTATGGAGGAAGTCTCTGACAGATGAGATGATACATGCCAGTACAGGGAAACAACTGTCTATTGATAGTTGTTACCTCTCTTTCCTCCAAGAGGAAGAGGAAAATCTGTTAAGTATGGGCATGAGCATCATAAAGACTTTTAGAGTTAGAGAAAAGATGTCTCATGAAGAGATATCTAGGTTAAGATAAATTTAGTGCAGATACTGCAAGTGAAAAGAAGCAGACGGCCACCCTAACCACCAACCAAGAGGGACAATGATCTATTTGAAACCCTGCGACTGCTGAGTTTGTTGACCCTGTTGAGGTTGTGGATTCTTCAGACCAGGGCGATGTTTCCCCTGTTTGGGAACATCTGTATGATGGGCAGATGAGGGATAAAACCTTCTCCCCCTAGGGAAAGAAAGTTTGGTAGGACATTTCCTACCTACTGGGAAAGAAGAAGGCGTAGAACAGCCTCTGGAAACAGGAAAGTCAGTGGTTAACTGAGCAACCTGGAGTAAAGACTCCTTTTTGAAGAGATTTTCTCCAGTGCAAGGAGTATTTCCCAGTCTGTCTTGTGCCCATTTGTTGAAGTCTGAAGCTTGGAGCCAGGCTTTACTTCGTGCCCCTATAGCTATAGCAGAAGTCCTGCTAACAGACTTGAAGGAGTCTAGGGAAGCACGAGTAAGAAACCTAGAGATATTTTGAGCATGACTAACTAGTGAGGAATAGTCTGCACTCTTGGGCTCTTGAAGAAAAGGAATCAAAAGATGTAATTTCTTTGTGACCTCCTCAAGAGATAGACCCATATAAAAATATATGAGAGAATTCTTGCTGAAAGCATAGATGTCTGGAAGGTTTGACATCCAAAGGCAGCTAGTGTCTTAGACTCACGACCTGGCGGATAAGAAGAGTGCTTTTTAGTACTCTTCACCCGCCTCATTGCTGATTTTACCACAATGGAATGATGAGGAAGTTGAGTCTTTTGAAATCCTGGAGAGGGGGGCACCTGATATAGAAGATCAGTTGCTCTGGAAGGTGGGGGTACCTTTAAAGGAGCTTCCAACATTCGTAGAAGGAGATCCTGCAAGGAATGATGCAAAGGAAGCATTATGTTCTCCTTTTCTTTGCTAGGAACAGAGAGGGATTCTGCAATCCTTTGTGTAGGATCCTGTCCAGGAATAGGAATGGCAAGTGATTTTGCCATATCCAGGAAGAAAGCCCGAAAAGAAGGATCCCCAGAGGGAACTTCCTTTGGATAGGCTAGATATGATGAAGAACTAGCGTTGGCACCGAGGGATCTATCCAAGTATATAGGAATAGAAGATCCTGAATGGTGCAGTATGGGATCCTTAGAGGATGGTCGCTGGTACTGCAGGTCAGGACCAGCGACAGTCGGTAACACATCGTCCATGCTAGGGATCGATTCCAAACTCGGCATTGAGGGAAGAGAGCCTGACAAGAGAAGCATGGAAGGCACCGACAGCAATGGTAATGTGGATATCGGTACCGACTTCGGTACCGTATCTGATACCGGTGGATGAAGGCCAGCCGGTGGCAACTCTAACGGTATCGGAGGAACCGAGAGTTGCAGATCCGAATTATTGGAACCGAGCCTTTGGTACCGACGGGAGTCGGTACCAAGGCGAGTTGGTACCCAGTCCTCCAGACTGGAGATCGATTCATGACTCGGCATCGAAGGATGCGAGTCTATTGATGCACGTCTGGAGGGTACCGACGTCGGTACTAGTATCGGTTCCATTACCGATACTGGAAGGTCGGTCTGGAGCGTATCCACCGGCCCCGCAGGTACCGAGGATGCCAGACGACGATCCTTGGTGAGGAATGTTTCATCCAACACCAGTGCCTATGCCGGAGTATCGGTACCGCTCAAAGCGGATGCCACCACCGGGCATGGCTCAGGTATGTTCTGTGAAGGATGAACCTCAGGAACAACCTGAAACCCCACACAGGCTTTGGAGGCCGAAGACTCCCACCGGGGTTTTGAAGCCAGTGGATTCTCAAGGACAAGGCCATAGGCATCTCTATGCTGTGCATGAGAACTGCCGCTCGAGGACTGGCTAGTCTTAACAGACTGTTTTTGGGTTACCTGATCCTGTGTAGAAGAAGATATGGTCGGTGCCCTGAAGTTGGATGGGGACCGCGTGTCGAGGGGAACTCGATGTTGAGAACTTCTCACAATACTATTGCCCGAGGGCTCCGGAGGAAAATGGTCAGGACCCAAGCAGGTTAGACACCAATTGTGAGTGTCTAAAAATAAAGTTGTACCGCCACAGTTTGTACATTTCTTGGGGAAAGTGGCTGGCGGTTCCATGGAGGAAAATGGAGATGCCTAGAAGGCCTGAGAAACCGTGAGACACTAAGGAAGAAAAATATTCCTTAAACGGGAAAAATTTTACAAGAAAAGAAAAAAGAAATACCGGCGGTACCGGTGGCGTCGGGGAAGGCAGCCGCGATCACAAGAAAACTAAAAAAGAAAAGAAGAATTTTCTGCGGTGACAGGAGGACGTCCTGCCGGCTCCGCGGAAAAACAAAAACTGAGGAGAGACAGTTGGGAAGGCGGGAAGGCAGCACGCAGGCATGGTGGGATGCTTCCAAAGGCTTTCTGATTGGATGCTGGGAAGCGTTCCCGCGCAGACTAGAAAGGGGGACTGTTACTTCTGGAGAGAAATCTGCAACTGTGAGTATATACTTCTGGTAATTTTCTAAAAAGAATTCTTTGTATTAAAGCTACTTAATCTGTGAACCCACTGTTTTTTGTTGGATCAGTAAGGGCCTAGTAGCAGCAATTAAAGTTTGAATTTAAAACACAGAGGAGAACTTTCTGGTTACATTTCATACCCAGCAGAGAGCTTGTAGTTTAAATTTCATAAGAAGTTAGAGCCTAGCAGCAGCTAAGAGCTATAATTTAAATCAAATCAGAATTTAGCTTACCTCAGCAGCACAAGACAGGGTACTGTGTGGCAGCCCTCTTTTAATAAGTGTTATTTCCCTCCCTCCCCTGGGATAATCGTAGCTTTATAGGTACTTACACATCTTAAAAGACAGGAGGTGCTTTCAGGTGAAGCTCATTACCCAAATCAGTCATACACTAAGGACCTGAGATTAATTAAGCTTCAGGTGAACAAGGTATATTAAACGTATTAGGTACAGTTTTATTGGTATAAATACCCATAGCAACCCCTAGTAAGTAAGAACTTAAAGATCTAGACACAAACTTAAAACTAAGATCCAGACAGCAGTCCAGCAGCGGGATAGGGGCTTTCCAGTCTTTTGCATTGAGTGTCACATGTATGATTTTCTCCCAGTTGGTGAGAGGTCTTACGTGTGTACTAGGTGCAAGGAGCTCTTTGCTCTCAGGGAACAAGTCCGTTCTCTAGAGGCTAAAGTAGCAGACTTGGAAAACATAAGACAGACAGAGAGGTACATAGACGAGACCTACAGGGATATAATCCTGAAGTCCCACCTCCAGTTTGGCAGCACCCCTGTTGCCATGGAGGAGAGAGGTCACGTGACAGGAGAGCATCACCCTGGTGTGGCAGGAAGTGATCCTGTAACTAGGACCTGTCCTCCAGGTGATGTAAAACCCTCTCGCACCGAGGAAGTTTCTCCAGGGCCATGTGCCCATGAGGGAAGGGTTAGGACAGCCGTTATAGTTGGTGATTCGATCATTAGGCATGTAGATAGCTGGGTGGCTGGTGGACGTGAGGATCGCCTGGTAACATGCCTGCCTGGTGCGAAGGTAGCGGACCTCACGCGCCACCTAGATAAGGTCTTAGATAGTGCTGGGGAGGAGTCTGCTGTCTTGGTACATGTCTGTACCAATGACATAGGAAAATGTGGTAGGGAGGTTCTGGAGGCAAAATTTAGGCTTTTAGGTAGGAAGTTGAAATCCAGAACTTCCATGGTAGCATTCTCCGAAATGCTTCCTGTTCCACGCGCAGGACCCAAAAGGCAGGCAGAGCTCCAGAGTCTCAATGCGTGGATGAGACAATGGTGCAGAGATGAGGGTTTTGGATTTGTTAGGAACTGGGGAACATTCTGGGGAAAGGAGGGGCTCTTCCGAAGGGATGGGCTTCACCTTAACTGGGATGGAACCAGGCAGCTGGCATTAACCTTTAAAAAGGAGATAGAGCAGCTTTTAAACTAGATATTTGGGGAAAGCCGACAGTCACCCAAGAGCGGATGGTTCGGAAGAATGTATCCTTGAAGGATACTGCCAAAAGCAGAGAGGTTCCACAAAAGAGTAAAGTAGCCCAAATGCCCTCAAGTATGGAGCAGACAGAGCTTAAAGATCCCAATTTACCCATGTCTAACAATAGCCAAATTAACATGAATAAAATACATTCTCTAAAATGCTTGTATGCAAATGCTAGAAGTCTCAAGAATAAGATGAGAGAGTTAGAATAAATAGCACTAAATGAAAGGTTAGATATGATTGGAATATCAGAGACATGGTGGAAGGAGGACAACCAGTGGGACACTGTGATACCTGGGTACAAACTATATTGTAATGATAGAGCTGATCAAATTGGTGGAGGGGTTGCGCTCTATGTTAGAGAGGGCATTGACTCAGAAAGGATTAAAGTTTTGCAGGAAACAAAATCTGCTGTAGAATCTATATGGATTGAAATTCCATATAAAAGGGGGAAGGCAATGGCAGTGGGGGTGTACTATCGAGCACCTGGCCAGAATGACCAAATGGATGATGAAATGCTCAAAGAAATCAAGGAAGCTAACAAAAGTTACAGCGCAGTAATAATAATGGGTGATTTCAATTACCCCGGTATCGACTGGGTCAGTGTCACGTCAGGACATGCTAGGGAGATAAAGTTCCTAGATGAAATAAATGACTGCTTCTTGGAGCAGCTGGTTGATGAACCGACCAGAGGGGAAGCCATATTAGACCTAGTCCTTAGTGGAACACCAGATCTAGTGCAAGAGATAAGGTTGTTGGGGCCACTTGGCAATAGTGATCATAGCATGATCGCCTTTGATTTAATTAGTGGAGGAGGGATAGTAAGGAAATCCACAGTACTACCTTTTAACTTTCGAAAGGGAGACTTTGATAAAATGAGGAAAACAGTTAAGAAAAAACTAAAAGGAGCAGTTGCAAAGGTTAAAGACGTACATCAAGCTTGGGTGTTGTTGAAAAATACTATCTGGAAGCCCAGACCAGCTGTATTCCACGCTTTAAGAAAAGTAGAAGGAAGTCCAAAAAACTGCCAGCATGGTTTAAAGGTGAGGTCAGAGAGGCTGTTGTTGCCAAAAAAGCATCTTTCAGGAAATGGAAAAAAGAGCCAAACGACGAAACTTGGAAACAGCACAAGCACTGGCAAGTCAAATGCAAGTCATTGATAAGGCAGGCAAAGAGAATTTGAGAAGAAGCTTGCTGCGGAAGCAAAAACGCGAAATAAAGACCTTTTCAAGTACATTTGTAGCAAAAAACCTGTGAGAGAGTCAGTTGGTCCATTAGATAATTATGGGGTTAAAGGAGCACTAAGAGGCGACAAGGCGATAGCGGAGAGACTGAATGAATTCTTTGCTTCGGTCTTTACTGAAGAAGATGTAGGGATGTTACCCATGACTGAAGTGGTATTTAAAGGTGCGGAAGAATTGAAGGAAATATCAATACATCGGGAAGATGTCTTACAACTATTAGATAAACTGAAGAGTAGCAAATCACCTGGGCCGGATGGTATACATCCAAGAGTGTTGAAAGAACTGAAATATGAGATTGCAGACCTGCTATTAGTAATCTGTGAACTATCATTAAAATCATCTCTAATACCTGAAGATTGGAGGATCGCCAATGTAACACCAATTTTTAAAAAGGGTTCCAGGGGTGATCCGGGAAACTACAGACCAGTGAGCCTGACGTCAGTACCAGGAAAAATGGTAGAAACCATCATAAAGAAAAAAATTACTCTGCATGTAGATAGTCACAACCTAATGGGAGACAGCCAACATGGCTTTAGACAAGGAAGATCTTGTCTTACTAACCTGTTATGTTTTTTTGAAGGAGTGAATAAACAGGTGGACAAAGGTGAGTCGGTTGATATTGTGTATCTGGACTTTCTGAAAGCCTTTGACAAGGTCCCTCATCAGAGACTTTTGGCAAAACTAAAGAGTCATGGGATAGGAGGCAGTGTACTATTGTGGATCAGGAACTGGTTAAAAGATAGAAAGCAGAGGGTAGGGCTAAATGGCCAATTTTCCCAATGGAGAAAGGTGAATAGTGGTGTACCCCAGGGATCTGTGCTGGGTCCGCTGCTTTTTGACATATTCATAAATGACCTGGAAAGTGGAATAACGAGTGAGGTTATCAAATTTGCAGATGACACAAAACTATTTAAAGTTGTTAAAACCCAAGAGGATTGTGAAAAATTGCAAGAGGATCTTGATAAATTGGAAGACTGGGCATCAAAATGTCAGATGAAATTTAATGTAGACAAGTGCAAGGTTATGCACCTAGGGAAGAACAACCCAAACTATGGTTACATGATGCAAGGTTCCACATTAGGAACCACCACCCAGGAAAAAGATTTAGGCGTCATTGTGGATACCATGTTAAAACCCTCGGTCCAGTGTGCAGCGGCGGCCAAGAGAGCAAATAGAATGCTAGGTATGGTAAGGAAAGGAATGGAAAATAAAACAAAAGATATTATAATGCCTCTATATCGTTCCATGGTGAGACCGCACCTTGAATATTGTGTGCAATTCTGGTCGCCGTATCTTAAAAAGGATATAGCAATTTTAGAAAAGGTTCAGAGAAGAGCTACCAAAATGGTAAAGGGGATGGAAGGATACTCCTATGAAGAAAGGCTAAAAAGGCTAGGGCTCTTTAACCTGGAAAAGAGACGGCTGAGGGGAGATATGATAGAAGTCTATATATTAATGAACGGAGTGGAACGGGTAAACGTAGATCGATTGTTTACGTTATCAGAATATAGAAAGACTAGGGGACATGCAATGAAGCTACAGGGTAAACTATTTAAGACTAATAAAAGAAAATATTTTTTCACTCAACGTGTAATCAAACTCTGGAATTTGTTACCGGAGGATATAGTAAAGGCTGTTAGTGTAGCTGGGTTTAAAAAAGGTTTGGACAAGTTGCTGGAGGAAAGGTCCATAAACCATTATTAAGAAGTGACCGAAGATATCAATGCTTGACCCAGTACAAGCATTGTGGAACTTGTGTCTCTTGGGGAAACTGCTAGGTACATATGACCTAGATTGGCTACTGTTGGAAACAGAATACTGGGCTTGATGGACCTTGGTCTGACCCAGTATGGCATATCTTATGTTCTTATGTTTTTATGTTCTTATGACTCCGTCGGTACCGACGTACCCATATGTGAAGACTCAGTCCTGCTTGTTCCTGGAGATAGAAGAATATTCAAGTACATCTTGACAAACTACTCATACATGTTACATCTTATGAACTTCAAAAGGAAGCTCTATTTGGCACGATGCAAGTACTATGCGAGCATTAGCAGTAAATTTAAGAGACTGAGATTATACACCACATACCCTGACTTAGAAGTGAAGTTTATGTCTGTCATGATATGTGCAAAACTTACCCATTTGGAAAAACTGCCCCAAGACCTCACAGTACTAGGTTCTCTGATCCATGCCCTCTTACCATTAAGAAGATACCCCTGGTTGTTTCCCACCCCCATGGCTCCTCCAGGCACTCACTAAGAAGCTGTCCCTGGGGTCTAGTGGTCAGAGCAGGAACAATCTCCTTTTCTTCTGCTCTGTTGCCATCCGGGTTCAAAATGTCATATCCAATCCCTAATGGTAAAATTGCAGTATTGCTGCTAAGGGTCAATCTCCTTATTTTGACTTCTGTATTTCCAGCCATTCAAGCCTGAAGATGCAGCTAAAGATGTGTTCACAGATCCCAACAGGAGGAAGTTGATACCACTATATGATAATGATACCTAATGATCAGATTCTGGACATATGCATTTCGAGTTCTGGGGAATAATACTGTCTGTAGCTTCTGGTTCAAGGATTGTTGCTGCAATGACAAAGGGAGGGTGTATAAAATGGGTGGAAACCCCAACCATTTAAAATTAAGACTCATATCAATATAGTTCCAATGCTGAATGAATTAAAAGTTTGTCAGTCTAATTAAAAAATAAAAAAATATTTTCATGTAGAAATGTCTAAAAGTACAAACAAATATAGTTCAAACATAATGATTTAAGATGAAACAGAGGCAACAGAATATTGTACTTAGAATTTAGGATATTCTAGCTATAAATTTATGTGCAACAATAAACAGATGTTCTTTATCATTCGTACTTACAGTTGTGGTCAACATTATTGGCACCCTTGTATTTTAGGTATGTTGTGTACAACATCTTGAGAAATAATTGGAAATATTCCAACTGTATTTCATCATAATATTTTAATAGTATGCTCAAAGGTGTACAGCAAAATAAGATGTCTGTGCAGCTTAGACAGTAATTTTTGAGAAAAAAACCAAAATATGACCTGGACAGGATTAATAGCACCCTTCACTAATTGGCTGCACAACCCTTGGCAGGGATGACAGCCTCCCAGTGTTTCTTGTAGCCATCTATAAGTTTCATACAACCAGTGGGGAAGTTAGTCGTGGTTCAGAATAACCCCCATTGTGAACTGTAGACACAGGAATCCCAAGGTCTTTGGAGATGGCATTGTACGCCTTTGAAGTTTAATGTTTGGTGATAATGGCTTTTCTGACGGTCTCAGGAAGCAGTTTTGTCTTCACCAGTATGAAAATGAAACAGGGCATGGATATGGTCATTTTAAACATTAGAGCCATCGTTCATTGGTTGATTCAAGTCATGTGAGCATTGACAATTGATCACAGGTGTGTCTAATTTTACTACAATGGGAATGTGGTTCTTCAGATCAAACTGATTTGAATTGTTTATAAGGTGTCAATAATCATGGCCTGGCAATGTCCCAGTTTTTAAACTATCTCCTACTATTTCTATTTTTTAATTGATCTTGTTTAATTTCATTCTTTTATGTCTCAAATATGTGTGTATAGCCATTTCATTGGCCACATTTTTTTAGGAGATATTGGACATTAAAGGGTTGAACTGCAAGGGTGCCGATAATGTTGACCACAACTGTAGCTACTTAGAAGATATGCTAAGCTTCTCTAGTAAGAACCATGATTTCAACACTGAAAAACATTTATTATTTATTTTTTTATTAGTATTTAGTTCATGCCTTTCCAGTGGTACTTCCAGGTGAGTTAACTCAGGTATATTTACCCTTCCTTAGTGTACTCTATGAGTTTTGAGATGATTAACCAATTTGAAGGTAGTCTTTTCATTTCTGATTAATTTAGAAATGATATTCTAACTTGCTATCAGAAAATGTTTAATCGAGATTTGTTTACCTCCACTCAATTGTTATCCCTTGGCAATCACTCCCATTAATCTTTAGTTCCACATTTATATGATTTTATTCTTTGTGATTAAATTATAACAACTCTACTGTCTGTTCTTTATATTTGTTTTGGTTCAATATGTATTATATTCTGTTTTTCTTTGCAGCAAAGTAACTTCCAAACATCAATATTTTATCAGCACATTTTATTTAATCTGTCAATCATCAGCTTCCCATTTATGGGCAGGCCTGTAACTGTTCACTAATGCAAAGAGCATATTAATTATTCAGGGTGAGTATTTGTACCAGAATCTCTTTTGCGAACCTGGGAACAAACTTTTTAACTCCAGTACAAATGGACAAATAATACAGTATCCAGGTTTCAAATTCTCCGTTAATGCTGACCTCAGTTTTTTAAATTAACTGGAAGAAATACATTCTGTGCCAGGGATTTTGATATGAATATTTGAATGGGGCTCCCATGCGAATTTTTGAAATGGATGGGTTGTCTTATTCTGAGATTGAAAGCCCAATGTTTTTATGTTATATTTATAGCATGTATTTCTTACGTTTCAAGAATTATTGAAAAAGAAATGAATACATTATCCCATTACAATCAAGGAAATACTTCCATAGAACCAAGAACACAAGAAAAACAAAAGACAACTGACTAAACCTCCCACAATCCTGATACTCAGCGGCACTATCCAGACAGACCATAGGAAAGATACCTGGTAAAATCCCAGGAGGTATGTGGGTGGAACAGGGACAGTCCTGGTAGCTGTCTGATCAGCAGTGATACTTAGGAAAACCACATAAAGTTAGGATAGGTCAATGGGGTCCTAACTTTATGCATTTTATTTATACACTTAGCAGCTGAATATCGCTACTGACCTGATAGTTGCTGTAATCACTGTCAAAACCAAATATTCAGCGACAGACGCCAGATAGGCTCCGTGCTGGATATCTGGTTTTAATTTCAGCAGCAGTGGCTCAGTGCTTCAAAAGTGCTGAAAGCTACCACTGAATATCGACCCCAGTGTACTTAAAACCCAGCAAAAAGAAGGGGAGGAGGTAGAAAGGAAAATCATAGGAGCCAGACCATCCTTTGACAAGAGGACTAATAATAAGAAGAAAACAAAAGACAGGACAGGAAAACTGGTAGAATTAAAGTCCAAATTTTGCATAGATCATCTGAGGACTTTCAAGTCGGGACCTTCAAAAGGTGCACTGTATTTTAAAAAAGACTTCCTGAATGCAAAATCTTTAGTACAATACATATATGGGGTCATTCCAAGGCATGAATAGTGGGGATGGGCGTCCCGTTGGGCCGTCCATCCCCGCTATCCGTGCGCTCTCCCGATCCCGTCTAATTACCCCAAGCATTGCACGGGGCGTTAGATGGGGCGGAAAAGGGGTGGATCGGCGGTGGGGTTAGGCAGGCAGTGGACGGTCATCAACCCCGGACCTACAGGACTGATTCCAATGTCGGCCCTATACCTCCGGGGCTGGTGGCTTGAACGGGGAACTTATTCCACCCTCACAGCAGTGAGATATGTTCCCCTAGTCGGCGGTGGATGGCAGGCCCAGGGCCCAGAAAGGGTGGGAGGGGGCAGAGGACATTTCCTGTGGCTTGACCCTGGCCTTGGGAGGCCAAATTGGGGGTTGGGCTGTGGGGAAAGCTCATTTTGAGCCAGTTGCCAGGGATCGCGGCTTTTGAATGGAGCTGTGATGTCATGGCAACCGGATGCCATGGTGTCATTGTTTCATTGAAAAGCCCTGACTGAGCTAGCCAGGCAAGACCTGTATGTGCAGGCCAACCTGAATTGGGGTCCCAGCCTGCATGTACAGGCCTGGACATGATTCTGATCCCACTGGGCTAGACGTGCCCCACAGGATCAGAATCCCGGCTAACTCTGTGCATCCAATTCTGACCGGGCGCATAGAGGGCCGGGATGTCCGGGTTTGAATCAAGCCCATAATGGAAAAAGATGTGCATTGGTGGCATGTACAGTGGGAAAATCCAGTTTACAAAAAAATAACATGTTGAAGAGTGGCATCACTCAGGACTGTGTATATACTGTATAAGTGGTAGCACTTACACATGCAAGCAGCAGACTTTGCAAACTACACATCCGCCCCCCCCCTTCCCCCAAGTATAAATGCAAGATTTTCTAAAATTGCACTTACAAGGTGAGACAATTGTGGATCTGAGCTCGGAAACTCACATTTTGAGGTGGTTTTCAATAGCTGAGGAGTAACATGATTCCCCCTTCAAGCTCTCCTTCCAAACATAGCCCATATTTATGCAAGTCTCAAAGCAGGTGGGATTAATAGGGGCATTTCTTTGATTCATGTATGTACTGCCATTATAAAACGTGGACTTGATCTTATAACAAGACATTTGGGTGAGAAGCCAAAACAATGTCTATTTTAAGTCTATTTTATAAAAGGATGCACACATAAATACATCGAAAGAAACAGAGGTAGGACATAATAGACACATCAAATCAAAACCTCATTCCATCCAAAAATATTTGAAAACAGAAAATCGTATAAGAAACTCCTTCTTTTTACATTGATATACACGTATGCACCATTGACATATCAATCTACTTCTGAAGAAATTGGTGGATCATATAGAGCTAAGGGGCCAACAAAAAGCAACAGTATGTGAATATGGAGTTTCTGCTGTTTTTCTGTTTTCACATATTTCTGGATGGGATGATGTTTCTATTCCATTTGTGTATTTTATAAAAGCAATATAGGAGCCTATGTGACTTTATAAAATAGAATCCCAGATCCAGACACAACAGAGCACAGATGTCAATGTACAAATTTACACACATTCTCTGAGAAAGATGCAAATGTGTGTGCAGGCACTCTGCACATGCACTTTGTATTTTATAAAATACACACATACATTGCAACTCAAGGCCTGCAAGGAATAGAGCAGTAACCTACTTGTTGGAACAGCAGACTAGAACCAGAGGCACTATGGTTTGAATCCCATTATTGCTCCTGGTGATCTTGGGCAAGTCCCTTAACCCTCTATTACCTCAGGTACAAACTTAGATTGTAAGCCAACTGGAGACAGGAAAATATCTACTGTACCTGAAAATAACTAATCTTGAACTTAGTAGAAAAGGTGTAAATTAAATCCAATTCTCTAAAACACTCCTCTTCTGTTCCCCCATACTAAGCCACTGAGAATGTCTATGTGCAGGTCACTAGAGGTAGGTGCATGTTTTCTGAGGGTAATTTTAGAACAGGTTGTCTAGATTGGGAGGCCAAGTAGATACTAATTTTGAAGCTATTTTATAGACACATTGGCGCCACCTGGGGACAGCAATCTCAAGCTGGAGGGACTGGGGTTTCTAGTCCTATAACATGGCAAGCCACCTAACCCTCCATTGCCTCAGGTACACATAGGGGCTTGTTTACAAAGCCACGGTAGCGGTTTCTGATCGTTATCAGAGCCGCGGCCCCATTGACAAGCTCCATAGATTGTGAGCCCTTTGGGGACAAGGGAATATATCCAGTACCTATTTGTAGTAATTGCATAATGTAAACCACCTTTATTGAAGGATAAGGTGGTATAGAAAACTGGTTAAATAAATAAATAGCAGTGTGCTATAAGTGCTGTGATTGTTAACTGGCTGGCATGACAGTGCATGCTAATTCACACACTAATGATGGGGCAGAAACTGGGTGAGTTATGGGTGGAGAATGGACATGGACTGCACATTGAGTTGATGCAATGCTACTTTACCACGTCACAGTTCCTGATAGTGTAGATGCACTTACCATGTCCTCAAGAGGAGGTATTACATGCACCTGCACTATCATCATGCAATTACTATGTCCTAAGGCTGTTAAAAACAAATCTGATTCCCTGATCAACATCTCTCCATCCCCTACCCTTCTGAGCAGCATCCAGGACACCCACCATATGGGGCTTGTGCACTAATGATGTCCTCTCTTTCTTTTCACCCCTAGGAGAAAAATGCTTAATACATAAGGTCTATACCAGTGATTTTCAACTCAGTCCTCTGGGACCCCCAGACCAGTCAGGTTTTTGGCTATCTACAATGAATATACATGAGATAGATCTGCATGCACTGCTTCCATGGTATTCAAATCTATCTCATGCATATTCATTGTGGATATCCTGAAAACCTGATTGGCCTAGGGGTCCCAGAGGACTGGGTTGAGAATCACTGGAATAGACCTTATCTATTAAGCATTTTTCTCCTGGGGGAAAAGAAAGAGAGGACCTCATTAGTGCACAAGCCCCATATGTCTGTGCATTCCATTTATTCTTCCAATTAATCAAAGCAGAAACATTAAAAGAACAGGATCGTGAACATGGCATAAAATGAGACAGATTGTTTAGGCTGACTCATCCTCTCCTCCTAATGGATGTACAGAACATTGAGGCTGGCAATATATCAAACCACTTGCAAATAGCTTGGATGGTCAGCCAACCAAAGAATCAGCTGATGTCATGCATAATGTATATGTTTGTATAATTTCATATATATCCATAGCAGGGACTCTGTTAAAGTAAGTTCGGTTTTATTTGTAGTATGGTCGGAGCTGTGGTGGATTATGTGAACTAGAAAGCTCAAATACCTAAAAAGGTAGCTTTGAATCTCATTTCATTTAAATTAATTTCAAGAATTCTGCCTTTACAATAGAAAACAAAATAGATAACAGCATGAATCATATGAATGACTACATTATAAACAAAAAACAAGTTAACTAAATAAAATATAAAAGTTACTTAAAAACTAAAGCATAAAAACATATTTATTGTTGAACCAATACATACTCTGAGTCTGTTATGCCTATAAAGCACACCATGTGCCAAGGAGTCCAGCAGAGAGCACCAAACACCCACACGGGAGCAGCCAACACAAAGGGAGCAGGTGCCTAGACAGTAAACCATAGGAGCAAGAGTAGTGCAGGTGCATCGTGGGAAATAAAGGGCTAACCAATACCAGCACACATATTGCAGTCATAGTGGCAAATCTGATCATTGGAGCATTGCCCAGTATCTGCATGTCTTGTAGGATGGAGGAGTAAGTGTGCATGGTTCCCCTGAGAGGGCAGGATGGTCTGGAATGGACCTTATGGAATTTGAGTTTGGTGTATGTGCAAAAGTACTTATCTTATAGCAGGACTGTACCTAGCCCTGTGTGAGCGGTGTGGCCGCACAGGGCGCAAAGGCTTAAGGGGCGCATTTTGGCTGTCTGCCGTTGCCTGACGACGCCACTTTTTCATCTCTCAGTGGTGGCAGGCAATGGCAGACAGCTTAAATGTGTCCCTTAAGCCTTCTTGCGGCACGCTAAGCAGGTCTAGTCCCTCCGGGAGGAACCAGACCTGCTTAGCGTGCCAACGACTTGTACATCGGTTGCGCCTCTTCTCTCCCGTCCCCATAAAATGGCTAGATGGAGGTGCGGAGGGAGGCGCATGCACGATGTGCAAGTCGCACAGGGCGCATCTCACGATCGGTATGACCCTGTCTTGTAGTGTACAGCAGGTCACAAGGGAATGTACACCCTGAAAATGTGATGCCTCAGGGATTAGTGTCACACTGCAGTCCAGCAGACCTCTGTTTGCAAATGTTGTTTGGCATAGGAGATACAGTGGAGGTAAGGGCATCTTGCTATCACATGTGGCTTGGTCTTTGCACACAAGATTAATACTACTGTTGTGTGTCTCTTATGCAGATGCAGTACTGAGTGTCTTGTGCAGTCCGTACTGTATGTGTACTGCTGCAGGCAGGCCCTAGGTGTGGTTTATAACTGTCTCAGAATGTGCCTGCAACATCGTTTCAAGCCCTGGGTTTAGATCATTACAGGCAGAGACCTGTAGTCTTGTTTATTCTAAAAAGTGCTATAGAGCAAAGGGTGGAGGTGTAGCCAAATGGTTAGCATGCATTATTATTAGTCTGTTTTTATGTGTTAGGATTGCACATTGGGTCTGCAAGCATGCACATTGCAAAGGGTTGTCTAACTTCACCCTGTACATGTGATAACTGTGAATGAACATCTTTTGCTCCTTCAGATAAATGCAGCACATGCAGGCACAGCACACTCCTGGGATGGCCACCTGCTCAGATCATCACAGGTCCTTACTTGCTCCCAGGGCTGGATTTACCTTGAGTGAGGCCCTACGCCAACAAAAATTGTGGGCCCCCAGAAAAGATAAAAACGAGCACGCCGGATCAGCTGCGCGCTGTTGGCCCTGACGTCATAATTAAACTGGGAATCCCAAAAGCCAAACTTGGAATGTACAACACTGTAGAAATAAAACTATACATTAATTTGCTCTTGTACTAAACAAAGCGCAGACGTTAATGATGCACATTTACCAGAGCTGACATATTCCAATTAATAAATTCAAAATAAAGAGATATTTTTCTATCTTTTGTGCATTTTTTTTTCAGCTGCAATTGCTCCAGCCACTTTCTTCTGGTTTCTTCGTGTCTTCTGCTAACTCTCCATCGTCTGCTGTCCATTTGTCCTTTCTTCTCTCTTCTAGTTTTTTTCCATTCTCTCTCTACATCTGCTTTAACATACTAATCTTTCTCCTTTTGCTCTTTCTTCATTCCTATTTCATCCATTCAAATTTTACCCCTCCATCCTCAATCCCCACTTACTCTCCCAATACCCGGACAATTGTAGATTTTTTATCCCTCCCACAAAATATTTTTCCCTTCTCCATTTTACTCTTCCAGCCCCATCCCATTCTAATCCTCCCCCAACATCAGCTCCCTTCTAGTTCCAGCCTGACACAGCATCCATTCCCTTCTAGTCCCTGCATCAGCCCATTTCCAGTCCTAGCCACCCATCAGCCCATTTCCAGTCCTAGCAACCCCCCAACCCAATACCAGTCCTAGCCCCCCCCCATCAACCCACTTCCAGTCCTAACCCCCCATCACCCCATTTTCAGTTTAAGCCCCCTCTATAACCCATTACCAGTCCTAACCCCCCATCAGCCCACTTCCAGTCCTAACCCCATCAACCCATTTCCAGTCAGCCCCCCATAGCCCATTGCCAGTCCTAACCCCCCCATCAGCCCACAGCCCATTACCAGTCCTAACCCCATCAGCCCACCTCAAGTCCTAACCCCTCCCCATCAGCCCATTTCCTGTCCTAGCCCCCCCATAGCCCATTATCAGTCCTAACCCCCCATCAGCCCACAGCCCATTACCACTCCTAACCCCATGAGCCCACCTCCAGTGTTAGTCCCCCCATCATCCCATTTCCAGTCCTAGCCCCCCCATCAGCCCATTTCCAGTCCAAACCCCCTCCCAAACAGCCCACAGCCCATTACCAGTCCTAACCCCATCAGCCCACCTCCAGTCTTAACCCCCCCAGCCCAATTTCCAGTCTTAGCCCCCCCATAGCCTATTACCAGACAGCCCCCATCAGCCCACAGCCCATTACCAGTCTTAACCCCCCCATAGCCCCATTACCAGTTCTACCCCCCCCCCCAGCCCACAGCCCAGTACCCTTCCTAACCCCATAAGCCCACCTCCAGTCTTAACCCCCCCCCCCCACAGCCCATTACCAGTCCTACCCCCCATCGGCTCAAGTAAAATTGAATAGTTAAAAAAAAAAATGCTGGCTGCTGCCATCCCACGGGGCCCCCTCTGCCCGGCTGAGCCCCTCCGTGCCGGCTTTGAGAGGCACGAAGGGAGAGTGTCTCCCTCGCGTCTCTTTTAAGCCTGCAGGGGCAGATGGGAAATTTCCCATGGTGCTGCGGTGGTTCATGGGAGTGGTGTTGATCTGGTCGGACATCATACCTAGACCGGCTTGCTGGGGGCAGCATAGGTGGTCAAGAGGCCTGACAAAGATCAACAGGCAAATTGGGCGGTGGGTTTGTGAATTAGGGGGTTATCAAGTGCAGCATTCTTGGGTAGAAGTCCATTGTGCTGGGCTTTATAGGAGCGATGGGGTGCATCTCTCTCCAGTGGGAATGGACTTGCTTTTGAATGACTGGCAGGAAGCGGTTGAGCGGGTGCTGCAGGACCGTTCACACTGGTCGCAGCTTGGCATGGGGGGGGGGAGTGGCACAGACTGAGCCACAGCTCTGTGCCGGTGGCAGGATCCCGGAGGTTTCCGGGGTCCGGAGCCTTAGGCCACTTGGGACGAGGGCTGGGTGCCCACGACCCGGAGAAACCCTGATGGACTTGTGCTACTGATATGGCAAAGTCGGAAAGGGGGTTAGGAGCTTTGCCGGAGGCTTGACCACGGCAGGTGCGGAAGTGAGGTCACCTTGCTAATCGTACGGCTGGTGACGGATCCTTCTGCGGGGGGGGGTTAAGGGGTATTGATCATTGTTATGAGTGTTAATTGTTTGAGTTATTTAATAAAGCTGCGACCAGTTGCTTCCAAGTACGGTGTCTGTTGAGTTTATTGGGGAGACGGGTGGTGGTAGAGTATGTAATGTGGGGGGGGGGGGGTGGCTCTTGATAAAGGGGGCAGCGTGTCCGGTTACCCGGTTACTTGCCATAGATCAGATAACAAAATGTTTTGTTTGTCCACAGTCAACATAGATGTAGAAACCTGATGGGCACCAACAAGGCCCCTGAAACCTGTAAAATGCGAGGCAAAGGTACAACCACTATATCCGAAAATTTCATAGAAGGACCTGGGACAGATGGTAAGTCCTGAGATAGAGACTGTTCCTCCAACAAGGGGGGTGAAGTCACTGAGCCCATTGAATCACCACCAGCATGCGGGGCTGAGTTAGAAACCCCCAATAAAGATGAGGAGTTCTCAGAGGAGAGCAAGGACCTGGTGGCAGAGTGAGACATCACCTCCAATCCACCCAAAAAAACTAAATGCTTGTCCATTGGACTGATAACCTTCATGGATTTAAAGGGATTTACCATACTCACATTTAGAGATCTCCTTTTACGTTTGCCCATTCCAGGAACTCCGCTCCACTGCTCCTCGTACGCCAAAGGGGCACAAAAGGGACAGATAAGCCCCTTTAAACGTGCCCCTTCAGACACGACTATGACCATGTTACCGCGGTGCAAGCCGCAATTTAAGGCCCTCTAGATGATGTCGGGGCCTGACACTGCGTAGCTGGTCCAGCGAGATCCACCAACTGCCTGCTCAGACAGCTGCGGTGTATAACTTCGGGCAAAAACTCTGTCTTACCAAGTGCTCAACTCCCAGCAGCTGCCTCTTACTGCCACAATTTAAGGCCCTCCAGATGACATAGGGGCCTGATGCTGCATAACTGGTCAGGTGAGATCCACCAACTGCCTGCTCAGACAGCCATGGTGTACAATTTTGGGCAAACACTCCATCTCACCAAGTGCTCAACGCCCCCCCCCCCTCCCCCCAAGTCATATTTGAAAGCTAACAACTGAAGTGCCTGACCTCTGGGGACTAAGGAGCTGTACTTCCTGAACTAGAACTGCGACCACCTGCTTGCTGTCAGATTGCTATTAAGTCTCTTGAGAGCTCAGTATTAACGAGCTCCACCATCAGAAATGCACTCAAGGTTCCCAATTTATAACATTATTCCCTTTATAGCAACTGGATAGTACCGCTATTTAATATAAAACATTAGAATTATGTACAGGCCAAATGACAAAATAATCCCTGTAATTTCTGTGCTAAAAAGAAATTGCTTTTTCCTTTTTATTCAGAAAGACATATTATTCTCAGTCTTAATATACTGAAATAATAAACACAGAGTTTATGAACATTTTAATTGCAGACAAGTTTGGTTACCTTTTTGAAATAAGTCGATCTACAAAATGTCAAAAGGTCAGAACACAACAAGAAGAGACATGAAAGGCAAATTGAAAAAATAATACCAAAGACAATCCTGCTACAGACTCTAAAATCACCAAAGGTGAAGTGGTCATCTATCCATTTTAATCTTTTTTCATTTTCTTCTAATCCTGCTCATATGCCAATATGAATCCTGGCTAGCCCTAAATGACAGTTGCAAGACTGAAGAAACATTTCTAGATGATAAGAATTCTTTATCTAACTAGGTTTATTTTTTTCCTGAACTTTTTTCTTCAGTCGATTATTGTGCTCAATGAACTGCCAGTTACATGGACATGTCCTATAAGAAACCAAGTATTAGCTGAATGATATCTAAAATATTGTCATTGGCAAGCAACAGGATACAATAGCAGGTGCTGTCTCATGCATCCAAATCCTCGGTCATCTTGGAAGACCTAGCAAAAAGGACCTTCCCTTTATAATAATTTCATATGGTTTAGCTGGAAGATGTCATCTTGATAGGGCTCTACAGAGAGCAGGGGGAGCATTTACACTACATCTATGCTGAATTTTTCTAATCCTTAGGTGAGTCAAGGAAATATCAGGATAAATTTAAACATAACTAAAAAGATAGAACCTTGACCAGTTAAATGTAAATAGCCAGAGTTTTACTTTAGTTTAAGCCAATTACAGCCTAGGTAAGTACTGAATTATTTCAACTATTGTAAACAAATATCCCTCTGAATAATAAATATATACAATAAACACTATTTTAAAATGAAAATTTGTCTTCAGTGATTCAATTGTACAATTGTTTTCCTTTGCACAAATCTCTTACAATATCAGAGTTTGAAATCTATTTGATGGACTCTGATTCTAATTTTTTCTTTCTTATATTTGAGCTTAAATATTTGAACATATATATATATATACGAGGGGTGTCCGATATTAAAGGTACAGATGACAATCATACTGGCTCTGCATGCACAATAGTGCTGTCATATGCAGGACTACTTGTACTCATAGTAGGAGAGTCTGTAGCGTTGTTTTTTTAAACACTCAAATTATGAGTAGTTTTAGGGAAGCAAACAAACATGGTGTGTGTAATCGCAGAGTATTCTAAGTTTGAGGTGCGTGGAGTTATCAGATTTTTGCAAGCCGAAGGAGTTAAGCAGAGCGAAATTCATCGCAGATTAGAGGGCGTGTATGGCCCGAACGTTTTAAGCCTAAAAGAAGTCAGTGTCTGGTGTAATAATTTTAAAGATGGCCGAACGGAGTTGAATGATGATCCAGAAAAGAAAAGAGGCAGACCAAGGACCTCACACACGGATGACAACTGCGCAATTGTCAAACGTCTGATTAGAGAGGATCGTCACATTAAAGTTCGTGAAATTGCTGAAATGACTGGCATTCCTAAGAGTTCTGTTCATGAAATCATATGCGATCTGAACTTCCGCAATATCAGGAGGAATTGCAAGACACCGTTATGGACTACTTCAAGCAACTTGACACGCAACTGTACCATGAAAGGATGTTCAAACTAGTGTCACACTGGGATAAATGTCTCAATGTTTACGGCAATTATGTGGAGAAGTAAACAAAGTATGTAGTTTTTAGTGGAATATATTGAATAATTTCTTTAAATACAAATGTTAGTGTAATTTTGGCCTGTACCTTTAATATCGGACACCCCTCGTATATGCAAGGTCTATTTATCCTATCCATGTTGGGGCCTGTTGATACTTTCTTTCTCTTTTCCTCTGTACATTCAATGGTCTCGGATGTCGTCAGATAATCTTGCTACAGTCTTCTCAAACTGATTTGCAGGACGTCTCTTTCGGGACGAGTCTTCAGCATTGCAGACTTTATTCTATTTCTAAATCCACCTAGCTATACACACATTTATAATCCTCCCTTAACCTAAAATTTCCTTAACTTTTCATACAGCAAGCTTGTTTAAGGGGTATGTTTACTAAACCGTCTTAATGTTACCGGCGCTAGTTGCAGCGATAATGTGAAGAATGCCATATAAGGTAGCGGGCAGTCCGGAGGTAAGGTTGCAAGGAAACGGTATCGTGCGACATTGGGCGCTGTGGCACGTTAACCCTTGTTAACCCTAAGTTCATTACAGCGCAGTGCTAGAAGCTATAAAGATGTAACACACTGGTTACTACAATGACTGTGGAGGCACAGGTCATGGGTTTGATCCTGCAGTGGTGTTAAGTAAGAAGGCTGTTGGAGGCATTTTCTTTTTTTAATTTACATTAGTGCTGCCTGAGGCATTTCCTTTTTTAAGTTAAATCAGTGCTGTCAGCAAAAAAAACCCTCACAGTGCCGTAACCTAAGGTGCCGCATAAGGCGCCCTATAAGGCACTATATAGGGCACATTATAAAGTGCCCTGTCTGCCAAGGCTCCTTATAATGTGCCCTATAGGGCGCCTTAAAGGGTGCTTTATAGGGCACATTATGAGGCACCTTAGGCTACGGAACTGTGAGAGTGTTTCAGCTGGCAGCACTGATTTAAATTAAAAGGAAAAGCCTCAGACAGCCTTATTAAATAACACCACTGTGGGATCAAACCCATGACCTCTGTTTTTGCAGTCATTGAAGCAACCAGTGGGCTACATCACCATAGCGTCTAATACACCACTGGCTGGCTACAGAAAGACTGAAGGTCGCCACACAAACTGTCTGCTGTGGTTACCAGGATAGGGTATACCTACCCGTACCCATGATGCACTGCACATGCAGATCAGCAGCCTACATCTGATCACAAGATGGGGTATGCGCTTCTATAGCAGCCCGGCCCAGTAGGGGGAACTGACCGTGTGTGTTACTGGCACAGAGTAGCTACAGACTGTGACATTGTGCGGTTCCTGTGCTCACCCTTGGGGTGAGGTGGGGCGCCCAGCACTAGGTCCGCAGCACCTGGCTTGGCTGAGATAGGCTGTGCTGCAAGTCCCCATCAGTGCCAGAGTGTGATAGATAGTACTTTTAGACATGCCTAGGAAACACCTGTGTCTGTCTGTATTTCCCAGTCATGTTTAGCCTTTGTGGACTATGATGAACCCAGAATAGTGCATATCCTGTGTGGTTGCCATGGTCACGTGTTATAAGAGAAGGGTGGTGTTTGGAACCAAAAGCGGATTATGTAGCACCACCCAAACCACCCTCTGTGGGTCAGGATCTCCCACCACCAACAGATCCACATTCTACATAATGCATGTTCCTGGAGGAACTGTGTGCATAATGCATGTTCCTGGAGGAACTGTGTGCACCCAAAAATGGGTTGTGAACACACACACACACTAAGCAAGTATGTCAGTGACCTGGCCCCCAGAAAAGAGACCTCATAGGTATCACTTGAAATGCTGTATAGCACTATGGGGGAACCTAGCCATGCCATGGTCACTACCCAATAGTTGCTTGAAATCCGTTTAATATTTTAAACCCATCAACCACGAACGTATTACTAATGTCACTTCTCAAAATATCATCATATGAAGCGCTGGCCTCAGTACATTCTTATAGCACTACAGCAAGGGTATGAACCCATTAACTGTGCCACATGTCACATCAATGGCCAACTGCATATAATGATATATTTTAAAACAACATATGTTACACTTGTGCCAACAATTTGTCATTCAATAAATTCTCATCAAACTGGCAGTTTGTATCAAAATACAACCTCACTCTTACGTTTAAACAACCCTGTCCAGCCACTGCCAATTGCTCATTGCATTCTTAATACATTTTACATTAATACATTTTTAATGACAAATATAGCACTAAACTATAGTAACCAGTATATTATTAAACTATGATAGCCAATAGGCGAGACTCGGTAGTCTACTCTCAGTCCAATACCAAATTCTTGTGCTGTTCAATGACTTTGTATGATGTCCATTCAACTTTTCATCGTCCTAGTTTTTAATGATGATTCTGATGACGAAAATCACAAAAATATAGTCACTTATCTTGTCAGACGCACTTTACCAACTGGCTGGAGTAGAGCCGTTCCCGCTGAACAATCCAACGCCTACTCTGGGTGCCCCTTGCGTTTCACCTCCCGGTTTCTTCAGGGAACTGCATGATTTGGCTACACACAACAAATAATACGTGAACTAACCCATGTCCTATGTTGAAAATTCTCTTTTAAACATATTGAAAGATACCAGGAATTAATAGCTGAGCTTTACCTTCATTTGTTTTGCTGCCCACGTTTCAATGCTCTGCTCTGCGAACTTAGCTCTCCTCCAACATCTCAATAGAAACGCCGCGCATGCGAAGAGCTCTATAGGCCTCCATCTTTAAAGAGGCTGATCATTACTGATTTAAAGGAGACGTGTGCTAAAAACCTCATCAGTACTACCCATGACTATTGTATATTCTAAAAAACTGATTCTTCTGTGAATGCAAAAAACTACAATCATTGGGATTTAAATTTCCCCTGTTTAATCGAAGATATCACAAACAGAGAGCTAAATTCAGACTTACGTTCAAACCCCGTGGGTACACTATGTCAAGAGTGAAAATCCATCTCTGTTCTTTCCACAATAGAGTATTGTCAACAGTACGGCCTCTCATACCTCTGTGCACTTGTTCTATACAAAAACATCGGAGTTGTTCAAATATATGACCCTGACTCAAACAATGCTGCACAAGAGGCGCTTCAAGGACTTTACATTTAAGGCGACTCTGATGTTCTCTCATACGTGTCCTAAAAGCCCTAATCGTCTTGCCCACAGAAGAATCAGTTTTTTAGAATATACAATAGTCATGGGTAGTACTGATGAGGTTTTTAGCACACGTCTCCTTTAGAAGCAAGGGGCTGATGGGAAATTTCCCATTAGCCCCTGCGGGCTTAACAGAGACGCGAGGGAGACACTCTCCCTTCGCGAATCTGAAAGCCCTTGCAGAGGGGCTCAGTGAGCAGAGGAGGCCCCGCAGGACACTTCATTCTGCTGCTGCCGCGGCGGCAGCAGCAGCGGCAGCAGCCAGAGCCAGCTTTTTTTTTTTTAATGTAATTTTAAAAAAAGCAGAATGTTCTTTGCAGTGGCCAATATCAGACCTGGCCTGCGCATATTGTGCCTATGTGGACTCCTACACCCAATACATATACACCACGTGCTGCGACATGATCTAAGCAATGGCCAGATCACCTTTTTCATGGCAGTGATTCATGTCCATAACATGTCTTTTCACCACAGTCAAGAAACCAACAACAAAAGCACGATCCCACGTGCACAAGGGAACCCAGTAAGAGACGTGGATTGCAATAGAAAGACGTGAAGTAAAAAACTTTAATTTCTTTATTCAACTCCAGCCACCGGCCCGACACTGGCCGTGTTTCGTAAAGAAACTTCCTCAGGGGCAATTGATGGCTGTATATTGTGTGATTTTACTATTGTATATTGCTCTTCCTCTGAGAGCACAGGAGAGCCTGTGCAACACTTAATAACTAAAGATAATATGTTCTTAAAGTGCCAAGGTGCTAATCATAATAAACCTGCATGACGCCGCACGTCTTTCTATTGCAATCCACGTCTCTTACTGTTTTCACCACAGTCATACATAATGCATCACTGCCCTGGGGTCTCACCATCCAGTTAGGTTTTCCAGATATCCACAATGACTATGCATAAGACAGATTGACATACAATGGAGGCAGGGTCAGCAAACCTCTGCCATGTGTATTCATTGTGCATATCCAGAAAAACCAACTGTCTAGGAGGCAGGTTTAGAAAACCCTGCTATGGAGGGTAGCAGAATATGGTGGCAGTCTCTGGAGTCAGATAAGTACATACATAATAGAAATCTACACTGTTGATCTTTTATGGTTCTACTGCTCATTACTTTTCCTCAACCTACAAGGTCTTTTTTATATATGTACCTTCCTAGATACAGCACCTTATGATTTTCATCAGACACAAGATTCTTTTCCTCAGTGTACAGTAAACATCAGTGACAGGCTATGGGTCTATTAGATGACCTTGAGAGATTTGCACTGATTTTGCATACAACGAATATGACCAGTGTGGAGTCTTGAGCTCTCAACGTTTCCTGTATGGAGTGGGCAACATGTCACTGTGCTAATCACAAAAGACAACAAAGGAAGAAATCATTCCACTAATACACAAACTTCAAACTTATTGTACATCAGAAAATACACAGAGGAGAAAAAGGCCTCAGAACTGTTGAAATATAGAGCTATCACATTGGGCAACAAGTGTCCTAAAGCTCCTCACAGAAACATCAGCGGCCTAAAAAAACTCCTCAGACACTACATATCATTCTGCTCCCCTCTGGAGCATTGGTAGTAAAACACATATTTATCACAAACAAGGTGCACTTAGCTCAAAATGAAAATCTTCCGTTCCCACACAACAGAGCCAATCATATAACAGCAAGGTAACCCCTATTATAGACATGACTGACATATTTACAAATGGTGCAACACCAATGCAGCCATAGCAACATTTCACCTATCATGGGAATGGCTTTGTGTGCCTAGATAGATGTTTTCTTAGCTTGGGTCTAATTTGTTTTCTTCCCACCATTGGGGCCACACATGTGGCAAGATTGTGAGAGTGTTGTGTACATTAGATATTGAGTGCAGCGTTCACAAAGGCCATTGCAAGAATAGCCTGTGGCATGCAGTTCCTTGTCCATATTTGAGCTGGGTCTGACATATGTCATATCTTTTCTAGACATCCCATACAACTCTTGACTGTACTTAGTCCCCTATTGGTAGCATGTGATCCTGTTTGCATGGGACAGTGGTTTAGACAGGATGTGCTGCTTCTATACTCCCCTGAGCCTACCTTCTGCCCTTGAGAGATGTGTGCCTATCTTGTAGACCCTATAAAGCCATGAAAAGTGGAAGCACTACCACACCAAAATCAGCCATGTGTATATATATCATCTGTGTGAGAATGCACAGACATATAGTGGGATTCAAACATCACGCCTTTGGTAACCCTACTGCTTCACAGACCATGAGGCTACTATCAATGTTTGTACTGTGGTGGGTCCTGCCAGCCAACATGTTATTGTCAGAGAGTTGCTGTGGCCTGTACTTGCTGCCAGGAACCTTAGGGGCAAGGTGGTCACCCAGCAAGAATAGCCTGCACTTTGTATCATGGCCTGCATGTGTCAGGCCAGGATTAGTGATCATCCTTTCTGTGCTCATGAAAATGGGATTACTGTGACATTCTCCATTTCTCATTTGTGCTGGGAGAGCACATACCTTAGATCTGACTGTTACAGATCTGACCGATGCATGCTTGGTTAGTCACAATAACACTACTTATATTTTAAGTGTGATGTTTACTGAACCATACATGCCTGATATTGATTTGTCCCCACAAATGTCACTAGGCATAATGTTAGGTGCAGATTTGCAGCAGGGGTACATTGTGTCAGCAAGCCTGTGCAACTCTCCTTTACATTTCCATGCATCATCCTCCACATCTATGCATCGTTCTCCGATAGACTTTGTGATCACTCATGTATTGTCATAACAGCTGATACACCCAGGCCCACACAATGGCACTTTGCTCCCTAAAACATATTACACATATATCTCTTGCAGAGAATGTGCAGATTACCAATCATGAACAGTCACTGCAACTCCTTAGCAACACATACAGCCCCACTTCTCTGCTACCCACTGGCATCACCCCAAATGAGCTGAGCACCCATCAATTATGACATCCACGTGCCGCCCACATTATCCTCATACTCACTGTCTAACACATAAGAAACATATGGCTGTAACAAGCCCATCAGCTATTACCTTTGCTTTCATCCAGCACCTGCCATGTGACTTGCTGTAAGGCTCCCTTATCACCTGTTAAGGTATCCAACCTTAGTGGTCATTCACTGGATGCTTGCCAACATTATCATCCGATGTTCTGTTAATGCCTGCTAAGAAGCTGCTGGTGCCCTTAGCACTGGAACGCCTACTCCCCACCCTGTCCTTTAACGCATGTTGGGACACTTAATGATGCCGTTTAGTGCTCACAAATGCTACTCCCTTACCGGCCTTTAGTAAAAGTACCTCTTAGTTTTAAGCATCCCGTACATGCCTGTCAAGACTTATTTTCTAAATAAAAAAGACACTTTTCTTTATATTAGAGGGTCATAAGTGTACAAAATCATGCCTAGGGCAGCAATGGCAGGAGGATTGTCTAGTTTGTGTATTACTCTTTTCTACAGCATTGTACTGAATTGTTCAAGTGAAGAAACACTGGTCAATACTTACAAGATTATGGGTTGAGGAAACAGGAAGTAGAAGAGTGTCATCAATAGAGATAGAGAAAGAGAAAGGAAGAAGGAGGGAGGAGGGTTCAGGGAGTAAAATAAGAAATGGATAAGTGTTTTAGCAGTGTGTTCAGAAAGGAAGGGGCAAATTTTGTTAATGTTGTAGAGAAAGAAATGATAGATATTTGCTATCTGTTGGATACGTGTGGAGAAGGAGAAGAAGGCGTCAAAATGACTCCTGTTGTGGGTTGAGGAAACAGGAAGCAGAAGAATGTTATCAACAGAAATAGAGAAAGGAGAAAGGACTGAAGAGGGTTTAGGGAGAAAAATAATGTTTGGTTTGGTCATGTTCAATTTCAAACGGTGGTGAGACATCCAGGCAGTGAAGTCAGGCAGGCTTGGAGTATAAGAGAAAATTCAGGGGTAGATAGATAGATCTGAGAGTTATCAGCATAAAAATGATATTGAAAGCAATGGGAGGAAATGAGAACACCAAGGGACTGGGTATAGAGAGAGAAAAGGAGAGGGCCTAGAACAAACCTTAGGGTACACCAACTAAGAGTGGGATAGTAGTAGAGAAGGAACCTCCAGAACAGACCCTGAAGGAGTGATGGGAGAGCCCCTAAAACCAAGTAAAGAAGGTGGTTGTCAACAGTGTAAAAATCAGTGTAAATATCAGCAGAAAGGTCAAAAAGAATGAGGACTGAGTAAAGGTCTTTGGATTTAGCCAGGAACAAGTCACTGTAGACTTTGGCAAGAGCTGTTTCAGTAGAATGCAAGGGACAAAAGTCAGATTGTAGTGGATCTAGAAGAGCTTGAAAGGAGAGAAATTCAAGGCAATGGCAGAGAACTGCATGTTCAAGAAGTTTGGAAATGAATGGAAGAAGGGAGATGGGTCGATAACTAGAAGGACAAGTAGGTTCAAGTGAAGGTTTCTTGAGGAGAGGTGTGAGCACAGCATGCTTGAAGGCTGCTGGGACAGTAACAGTGGAGAATGACAGGTTGAGAATATGAGAAATGGAAGGGATGACAGAGGAGGATATGGAATTAAGGACATGGGTGGAGGTAGGATCAGAGGAACAGGTAGTGAGTTTAGAGGAGGAGAGAAGATGAGAGGTTTCCTCTCCGGAGATATTAGAAAAGGATGAAAGAGTTGTAGAGATTGAGGGGAAGAGTTGGTATTGAAGAGGGGGAAGAGGGGATGAAGCTGATCTAGTGGGGAATTGGAGTGCAATCTTGCGGACTTTGTCATGGGAATAGTCGGCTAGGGTTTGGGCAGAAAGGGAAGGAGGGGTCAGAGACAGAGGCACCTTGAGGAGAGAGTTGAGAGTTAAAAAGAGACAGCAAGAATCAGAGGCAAGAGAATTAGTCAGATGGGCATAGTAGTTTTGCTTGGTGAATACTGTGAGTGAATGGAAGGAGGCAACCATGAATTTGAAGTGAAGGTTAGAAAGAGTGTGAGATCTGAGCCAAATACACTCAGCTGAGAGTATACAAGAGTATAGATAATGGATAGTTGAAGACAGCCAAAGCTGAGGTATAGTATACCTCACAGAACATGGAATAGGCAGAGCAAGAGCATTCAGAGCAGAGCAGACTGCATTATAATAGGAAATTATAGTCTTATCATCAGTTTTAGAAGAAAAGGTGCAGGAAAGAGGTGATGAGACAATAGTGGAGAGAGCCTATGGATTGATAGCATGAAGATTCCTAAAAAGGTAGGAGGAGACTGGACTAGATTGTGGTGGGGAGCGATGAAAAGTAAAGCTTAGCAGGTGATGGTCAGATAAAAGAAGGACTGAGATAGGGAAATTAGAGGGTAAGCAAATAGAGACACATACCAATGCTTCCAATCAGAATTGGAATGCCCAGAGGTAGACCCGAGGGATCAGAATCGGGTC
Organism: Ichthyophis bannanicus; assembly: GCA_033557465.1. Lineage (NCBI taxonomy): Eukaryota > Metazoa > Chordata > Amphibia > Gymnophiona > Ichthyophiidae > Ichthyophis > Ichthyophis bannanicus. Next base: position 153,798,376 of record CM066035.1, on the reverse strand, counting down.
TAGGGCCTGTATGTGCAGGCCACGACACAATTCTGATCAACCTGCACACACAGCCACCTGCCCGGCTACCTCAGTGAGGCTCCTGCATGGAGCTGCGGTTCCATGACGTCCCATTGCCATGGCACCGTGACTACATTCAGGAGCCACGATCCCCGGCCGCCGACCACAATTTTCTTTCCCCATTGCCCAACCCCTGATCTGGCCTTCCATGGCCATGATCTGGCTTTGGGGAGCCTCCTGCACCCATTATCTTTATGCCACTGCATGGGCCTGCCATCCCCTAATGTCCATGGGGACTTATAAGTCCCCTGTCCAGTTTGCCGATCCTGGGCATACAGGGCCAACCTCAGAATCTGACCTGTACTTCCGGCATCGCAGACCGCCCATGCCCTGCCCTTGCTCCGCCTCTGGAATTCCCTCTCCCACCCCATCTAAGCCTCCCCGTGCAAACACTTTGTTCATACAGGGAGGCTTTTGATGGGACCGGTGGGGGGGGGGGGGGGAATAGGCCCCTTAGAGAAGAAAACAATGTCAAGATAGTGACCGTGCCGATGAATGGGAACAGTAGAGCAAAGCTGGAGGTTAAATGAGGAGGTAAAGGAAAGGAACTTAGAAGCATCACCCATTCAAGGGAAAAGAGGTGCTGCATGATTTTGGCATCACCCAAGTCCCCAAGAACCTGGTGGGTTACCAGCCCCAACATGGAGGCAGGCTGAATAGGCTAGGTGACCAGCTGCTGCATTGATGCACCAGTCTATCCACTGCCTCCTCCTCATCACCCCCTTCCACATCTCTCCTTCCTCCCACTTCCTCCCACCATCCACCCACATTTCCCCACTCCCCTTTCACATTTTCTCACTCTCACCCTCACTGCCATCTGGCCCTGCTTCTCACCAAGGGTAATGACTACATATGAGTCCTTCTCCTCATATGGCCACTATTTATAAGAACATAAGATATGCCATACTGGGTCAGACCAAGGTCCATCAAGCCCAGTATCCTGTTTCCAACAGTGCCCAATCTATGTCATACGTACCTAGCAGTTTCTCCAAAAGATACACATTCCACAATGTTTGTATTGGGTCAAGCAGTGATATCCTGGGTCCCTTTTAATAATGTTTTATGGACCTTTCCTCCAGGTACTTGTCCAAACCTTTTCTAAACCCAGCTACACTAATAGCATTGACTATATTCTCCGGTAACAAATTCCAGGGTTTGATTACATGTTGAGTGAAAAAATATTTTCTCTTATTAGTCTTAAATAGGTTACCCTGTAGCTTGCATGTCCCCTAGTCTTTCTAGATTCTGATGACATAAACAATTGATCTACATTTACCCTTTCCATTCCATTCATTAATTTATAGGCCTCTATCATATCTCCCCTCAGCCGTCTCTTTTCCAGTTTGAAGAGCCCTAACCTTTTTAGCCTCTCTTCATAGGGATATCCTTCCATCCCCTTTACCATTTTGATGGCTCTTCTCTGTACCTTTTCTAATAATGCTATATCCTTTTTAAGATACGGTGACCAGGATTTCACCCAATATTCAAGGTGCGGTCGCACCATGGAACGATACAGAGGCATTATGATATCCTTTGTTTTATTTTCCATTTCTTTCCTTATGATACCTAGCATTCTACGCTGCTGAACTGTTGCTGCTGCTGCCAATGCTGTTGCTGGCGGCACTACATTTTGCTCTCTCTGTTGTGGTGTCTTCCTCTGACAACAGAAGTGCTGTTTTTTGTGGCGATGGTGGTGGAGGTGTTACTTCAGAACCAGGGGAGGGAACATTGCTGGTGGGGTAGTGACTGCAAGGCTGCTGCTGGTGGTTGTGGTGGCCGATCTACTGCTATTGCTGCAGATGTGACCAGAAGGATCATGTTTTTGGCACTGCTGCATTCTTGTGCCTTATTGACACATAACAGCTGGCTGCTTGCCAGTAGGGCTATGTAGGCAAAACAAGTTCATTGTGCCTAGTTTCATGGTTCATTGGCAGGTTTCTTTCATTGTGTTTCAGTGTGGTATTATAGAAACTTTCTTTCTCTCTTATATCTTCCCTCAGATGCTAGCTGTGTTTGATGACCAGACTAACTCCATAGGTAAAAGTATATATCAACATCTAGCAAGCATTATTAGCCCGATTTCATCCTGGACGTCAAAGTCCTCTGTACGTTCGGTCTGAACCAGACGTACAGAGGATGTTGCGATTCTGATCCCGCAGGGCACATCTAGCCCCATGGGATCAGAATCACAAACAGTCCTGTACGTGCAGTCTGGGACTGCGATTCAGCCTGGCCTGCATGTACAGGACATGCCTGGCTAACTCAGTCAGGGCTTTTAAATGGAGCCACAGCGCCATGGCATCCTGTTGCCATGACACCACATCTCCATTTAAAAGCTGCGAACCTGGCCTCTGGCTCCTGCAGCTAATTCCCAGCAGTCTGACCCCCGATCTGGCCAACTATGGCTAGGGTTGAGCTGCAGGGAATGTCCTTGGCCTACCCTTCCCCATCCATGCACCAGGCCCACTGATCCACCATGTCCAGGGAAGTTATTCCATCTCGGAGGTGGAATAACTTCCCTGTACAAGTCGCCGGCCATTGACATCCAGGGCCGACATTAGAATTGGCCCTGTATGTCCAGGGCCAGTGACTACCCACCACCTGCACTAACCCCTCCCCCAATCCGCCCCCTCCCTGCCCCAGTCTAACTTCCCCATACAACCAGGGGGGAAGTTAAACGTTGGCGGGGAGGCCCACGAATAGCGAGGATGTTTGTCCCATTGGGATGTCCATCCCCACTATTCGGGGGACAGAATAACCCCATATGTGTTTCCCTTTTTCTGTCTGCCATTAATAGGCATTGTAGGGGTGACCTTTGGTATTATAGTCTTTCATTTTCTAGGGAGAGATATTTGGTCTTCTATTTGGCTGACTGTTGCCAGCCTGCTCTTAACTGTGTATTGTATCTCTAGTGTACCTCATCCCTGTGGTTTTAATGGCCTACAGATTGAATGTTCTTGCACTCTGTGGACAATCATTCTAGTCTCATTACCCTTGTGCATCTCTCCACTTTTACTCGTGAGTCTTACCTCACAGCCTTTTTTGATTGGAGTGCTCCCATGTGCACTATTCCTAGCAACCATGTCTATGTCTACTAGCAAAGACATTCCCCAGGCCTCATCCACATCACTACTTCAACTCTCTGCATCTGGATTGGGCTTTCTCATCTCTGAATTTATCCAGCAACATGCCCTCATTAACCTCTTGTCATAGACATCTGACTAGGATATGGTCTTTGCATTCTGCCTCTGTAACTGAAGTATAGAGCAAGTACCAGTCCGAAAACGTGGCAGAGGGGGTAAAAACAAGCCTTTATTATCCAGGGAATGAGTGGTGCCAACACCCGACACTGACCGTGTTGGCACCATTCATTCCCTGGATAATAAAGGCTTGTTTTTACCCCCTCTGCCACATTTTCGGACTGGTACTTTCCCTGCCTTCGTGGCAGTTAGCTGTTCTTTTGTTGGACTGAAGTATAGAGCTTCACAAGGCTACAGATCCATATTTGTTATCTCAGAGTACTCTGAGCCACAAGCTTTGGTAGATCAGTTGACACAGAGGACCTAGTTGAGAGAAGCCTGTCTTGACAGTGAGACCATCAGATGTCATAGCTGCCCCTACAAGATCCTTCCCTTCCAATCTATTCCTTAGTGGCCTGATGCCAGGCTGTGCAACAATAGAGATGGCATGCAGTATGTTTTGTTTTGTTTTTTTGTCATCTTCTACCATTATAAGACAACCTGGACTATGCCCTTTGTCACCCATATCATTTCCAACACCTGCACATCTCTGCTTGATAGCCTCCTGTATCCCCTGCTATATGTGCCTAATCAGTCAGACCAGTTTGGATGTGTACCATTACAAATATGGCATTTGCGAGTGTGCCAGTACCCTGTTACTCAGCATGTTGGGAAAGGTGTCAAAGGCACTTGACTGTTGTGCATTGTTGACCTCACTGATTGCAACATCAATATGTTCTTCTGCTGTTCTTGTATCTGCATCATCTCTACTCCATTTCCACTGTGCTTTTATGCCATACATGAGCCATGCATATTCTGGTACCATGGCATATCCCTGCTGGGTCCATGATCCTTCACTGTATGTTATATGTCTTGTATACTGATGTCACTGGATATCCATGGGGGGTAATAAGTGTCTTGTGGACTCAAAAGCTCGTTACCTAGGTATAAGGGGGGGGGGGGCATTAGTCACCATACCCATTCATGCTTCTTCCCCCTAAACTGCCCTCTCTATGCATATGAACTATCCAGTAGATGCCTGGTCCATTCCTCTGATTCCCATGACCCTGCTGCCACTCCATGTGCTGTTGGACATTCTCTAGGCACTCTGTGCTACATACACCAGCAGCTTTGCATACCAAAACTCCAATCTCTACCCTGACTGCTGTGGCAGTCGAGCTGCTACCCCAGTGTGTTGCTCCCTGTTGTGACTGCATGCTGTTTCCATGCTTCTCCTGCTCTGGTTCATTACTGATCCCACAACAGGGGATCATTTCCCACATGTCACAGCTCTGCTAAATGTGGATGGACTCTGTTGCCAGAGTCACTGCAGCAATTGGGATCTGGTTCTCCAGGTGGCCTGGTATACAACCTTGATTGCCTCAAGGTCATGTAGGATACAGGAACGTCCAGTAGAGACATGCTTAGCTTGACCCTCATTTCTGCTGTTCCTCTGTCATCCACCTGCCTCTCTTTATCTGTTACCTTTGGGTTGGGGTTCAGCCCTGCACAGGTATGCAGAGGCTGTTACATGTAAACATGGGGCCCCATGTCCCCTGTTGCTTGTTGAATCTTCTACTCCTCCTATCAGATATCCTGGTTTGCAACACCACCCATGGCAATAGCAGATGGCTGTCTATGGTATACACTCTCTGGCCACTGTGTGACTGCATTTCTACAGTTTGGGATCCCTGTGCCAGCAATTCCTGCACCTATATATATTGTGCACTTCATATTCCCTGACCTAGGGGTTGGGGCCTTGCAGGGCATTACGCCTGCCTGCATAGATTGTCTTGCCTTACCATAGACATATCATAGCATTTGCGCAAATGCCCATGTGCCACCAAACACATATCCCTGATCCCTTCTCATGTGCCTGCCATGCTCTGCCTGTTTCTTGCCTCTGATTCCCTTGCTACAGCTCTGCTTGTTGATGTTTGCCAACCCTTCCTGCCTGATTCCAATTGTGCTGCTGATTGTCTGGGGTTCTCCTCCCTTATCTCTCCCCATACCCCTCCTCAAGAACTCTGCTCTTCTGACAGATCACTTCTATCTGTGCCCTTCTGTTCCGTTGCCAACTCTAGACTTCAATCCTGCCACCTTGATGCTTCTTATTCCTGTAACAAATTACCTAAGTCTATATGCCAGGTTTCATTTCTGGCCCTTTTCAAATCCAGACTGAAAACTCACCTCTTTGAGGCCGTTTTTGGATCCTGATCCTCATAGTCTCCTGGTCTCCAACTATGTGTTTCCTTACCATTCCCCTAGACATATTCTTGTCCCCAGCTGTTGTGTTGTCTGTCTTGACTAGACTGTAAGTTCTGATGAGCAGGGACTGTCTTTTGCATCTGTCTGTACAGCGCTGCATAATCCTTGTAGTGCTATACAAATGATCAGTTGTAGTAGTAGTAGTAGTTGTATGGCTACACTCATATAACATTGTTGGCTCAGATAGTGCTGCTCTTACAGACCCATTTAAGGGTGTCTTCCAGGAGGAGAGACCTGTCTTGGGTACCTTTTCATCCAGCCCCGGCTGCTTCACTCCATGCTTGCACACTGACTGTCCGCCTGCAGCTATGTTTCCCCTCTGTGCAGAGTCTTTGGGTGAATTACCATGCCAGAAACATGTGGATCCTCTCCCAGACTCATCATGATACAATTTAGGGAGGTGTGTGGCTATGGGGGGGGGGGGTAGTAAAGCATCTATTCTTCATGCACCATTCTGCACAGCATGAGGATTTCAGCCCAGCTAAAGCTGTACTGCCGGGTGACCATGGCTGCTTCTCTATCTACTGCCTGTTGAACATTCCATGGGGGGGGGGGGCGGGGGGTGGTTTCACATGCAGCCCCTGCTTGCATTTGCTAACTATTGGGGAATGCATGTTCATACATATTTCACAATGTACTTGCATATTTGTATCACTGTTTTTCTCTATGAAGGTTTTACATGTGATTGCCATGCCATCTTCTGTTGCATACATGCGCAAGTCTCTGCGACTGTGTACACATGCAAATTTGGAGACATGCATGGGCTGATTTTGCATGACCTATGTCTGTCTGTCTGTGGAGATGTGTACAAAATCACTATGTTATACTGCACATTCGATTTGCACATCTCTGTGGTCACACTGTTTGAAGAGAGAATAACATGACTGTACTTGACGTGCAATCTGCTTTGATCTAATATGATACCTAGAAAAGTATCATTTTCCTGTAAATGAATACTTACTCCAAGAACTGAAGGAGATATTGTAGAAAGCTCTGAGTTCCCTTAAAAGCAAATGACAGTGGATTTGAAAGAGTTCAATTTTAAACCATTTTTTGTCAGCCAGTTAGCGACCTCTGTTAGACATTGATTCATAGGTGAAATATCTAATGATTTTTTGTCAACACTGCATAAGCTGAAGGTCATTTGCATAATAGTAACCAATTATTTTGTGTCCTGGATAACAGTAACTAATGGACTGAGGAATATATTGAATTGTAATGGAGAGAGCACTGAGCCCTACAGAACACTACAGGATAATTCAAAATTTTTAGATACTGAAGAACCAAAGTGCACTTAAAGAACTGTGAATCCAAAACAGAGGAGAAGCACTGAGGTACTGTTTCCTCTGGTCTGATGGTAATGAGCTGCTGTACAGCATAAGGAGCTGAGGATCAATGAGATCAAAAGCTACTGTTAATTCTAAAGAGACTACAAGTCCATTATGGTCAGATCCCAATGTAGAATGAATGATGTTGACGATGTCCTTGGTGAAACCCTGCATGTTTAATGTGAAAGTTGATTTAAATCCAGATTCTGGCCTTTAGGTATAGGTTGGACTATAGCTTCTTCACAATGGACAGCATTGGTGTAATTTGCCTTCTTGTTTAGGGGAGCAAAAGGTAAAGAATTCATATTGACAGTGGGGGAAGGTGGACCAGTTCACAATTAGTGCCTGCAACATTTGGGGGGACATCCCCCATGTCACACTAAACTGCACTTATACTGGACAGAAACTATTCCATAGGTCAGACTGACGTTCACTATGGACATCATACATGGACAAGGTCCAGGAGCTGGATCCTTTATTAAAGAGACTAGATCTCTGTGATGATGAGTTTGACATAGGGGATCATTCCAGAACAAAAATAAGGGGTTTGCACATGTGAGGAGATGTTCATGTGCTGAAAATGTTCCCGGCCATATTCTAAAACACTGCTGACATGCATGTCCATGGTGCTAGAACAGGGATCTCAGAACATGGCCAGAAAGGGCAGAATGGGGGCATGGTCAGTCGCAGAGATGTATAAAGCATATTCAGGAAAGACCCATGTATGTATTAAGTGTTTCCTGGAAACATCCACATTATTTCTGATGAAATGTGAAATAAGCCCAGGACTTAGAAAATATTCTGCTGTGCTCTGTATGGCATATCTTATGTTCTTATGTTCTTAATTTGTCCCATAGAGAAGAATGGATGTGACAAGTATGTGCTGAACTGGTGTGACTGCAGTCTGAAAAAACACAAGATGTAGTTTTAAGGAATAGAAAGCAGAGGTAAGAGAATGATGGAAGGGAGAGAAACATAGAGAAAAGCGTACCACAAGGATCATCACTCTCTGCCCTATTGTTCAATGTCTACATGCAACCCATCTGTACCCTCATCCATTTCTTCAACATTAATTGCCTAATATACGCTGATGATGTCCTGATGTACACGCCAATATCCACAGAGCATCTAGACCTCTCTCAACTGTCTACTTGCTTCGACGCGGTTAAGGATTGGCTTCACACGCAGAAACTCAAAATAAATCTCAAAAAGACAGAGGTTCTCTTCATCAGCAGAAACCAAACGTTTAATCCACCCTCATCACCGAAGGTACGCGATGCAGAGCTCCTCAGTAAGCACACAATACGATACCTTGGTGTCATGCTTGACCGACATCTTAACATGAATGCCCAGATAGGGAGCATGGTAAAGGCGATATACCACAAAATCTGGATGATGCGCCACATGAGACAGCTGCTAGAGCCAAATGACTTCCGTACAGTCTATCAAGCACTAGTAATGCCGCACTTTGACTACGCTAATTAAATACTGCACGGCCTTCCGAAGAGCTCGTTAAACCCTTTGCAGCTTGCAAAGAATGCTGCAGCCAGAATCCTGCTGGGAGCATCAAGGAAGGACCATATCACCCCAGTTCTGAAATATCTGTACTGGCTCCCGGTGCACTCCAGGATTTTCTTCAAAATCTTAACGATGACATTCAAGGCCATCAACAAGTGCACACCCACCTCCCTCACAGACCTCGTCTAGACCACCCTCCCCAACAGCTTAAGGAGATCAGCAGCCACCAACACTCTGTTGCTCCCGAGAGCAATCACCAAGTGCTCTAAGGCTACTAGAAACTGAGCCTTTGCACTCTACGCACCTTCCTGCTGGAACACATTGCCACCAGACATCCGGGCCATCAGCAACCTCTCCCCGTTTAGAAAGGCACTTAAGCACCATCTGTTCCTCCAGTGCTTTTCCGACTCAGACGACATCCCACAACCACACACACCCCTAGCCCAAGCCAGCACCCACAGTGTACCCCCTTCGCATACCTTTCAGATCGCCCAAGAGAACCCTTCCCCCTGAATCCATGTTGACCTGTCCACTGCCATTTGACAGACAGCTAAATGTACATAGCTATGTTGCTTGACTGGTAAATAATGCAAAGCTGCATATAGAATTTTGCTACCAATTTGTACATAGTTTACCTCTTAGCACTGTATAAATTCCCAGTTCTTTGTAAGTCCAGTGTAGACCTTTCCTACACTGCACAAATGTGTTGCCTGTAAACCGCACTGATGGCAAATAGCACGGTATAAAAAAAACATTAAATAAATAAATAAAATAATAAACACACAGAAATATTAAGAAGAGCAATGATGTGTATAAAGGCAATGCTGAAATGTGCTTTTTGTGTAAAAAGAGCCAGTGCAGGGGACCCCAACAAGTCCCATGTTCAGGAAAATGGGACAGCTGATGTACAGCTGATCCTGTTATGTTAAGCTATGGCTGTTATCTATAGGATCAGGATATCTTTGTGGCACAATTATGTTTTTGTGACTGAAAGTGAGAGTGTGTGTGTGGTTTGAGGGTTGCACAGGAGGATCTGGTGTGCTCATTTGCAATTCAGGGGGGACATGAAAACCTGGCCATTACCTGGATCATAGGGATGACCGCAGTGTCACCAGGTACCAGTGTGATCGGGTAAATTCAGAGAAGGTCCTTTATAGCGAAATGTCACAACATATCCCTGTCAATAAAAAAAGAATCCTCAAAATAAGAGCATTCAAAAGTGAAAACAGCACTGATACATGCCCATAATGTACATTTTCACAGACCAATGATGGGACAGATGTAGCTGCTGTGAGAAATGCCAGTACCCTGATATGTGTCAATCAGATGCCATATCCAGAAGAACCTTCTACTACTACTACTGATCATTTGTATAACATAACAAAGCATACGTAGCACTGCACAGACACACATAAAAAATTGTCTCTGCTCAGCAGAGTTTACAATCGAGTCAAGACAGACAACACAGCAGCTGTGGAGAGAATATATTAGGCAGATCAGATCCAAAAGTGTCAACGAAGAGATGAGCGCACAGCCTGGATTTGTGAAGGGCCAGAAAAGCTGCCTGACATACAGACTCAGGTAGTTGTTATAGCCATAAGGAGCAGGAAGGTGAAAGGAGTGACATCTCAAGTTGGCAGTAGAAGAGAAGGGCACAGATAAAAGTGATCTGACAGAAGAGTAGAGTTCCCGGGTAGGGGTGTAGGGAGAAATAAGAGGGGAACGGTAGTGCAGAGCAGCAGAATGAGTGCCCTTATAGGATGTAGGCATGAGCAGGCATACTGTACATTTGTTGCTCAGTGATATTGTGCATCCTTTAGGGAAATGCAATGTTAGTTTCATGTGTTTTGCACTTAGTAAGGGTCCATCCCTAGCAGTTTAAAGCATGTTTGTAGAGATGACCAAGGCAGGGATTACTGGGTCCATTTCCAAATGCCAAGTACCATTAGATGCAATGTATGTCCTGACATACATATTCATATTTACATTTACATTCTGTTATAGCATATTAGGGTGCACTGTGATTACCTAGCGCTTTTCAGGGCATGAAGAGGACTTGTATATGGTCTAGGTTGCAGCAGCTGTCATTTCTCATTGGTATTTATGATTGGTTTGCATTAACAAACTGCTGTCTGTGATGAGCATCATAGGAGATGCACGTTTTTCCCGAAGAATGTGGTGTCTTTGGGTATGTCACAGCAATGGGCACAATCCAAAATGTATAACATGTCAGAATATGGTGGGCATGGGGACATCCAAAACGTTTAATATTGATGGGGACGTTTTTCTCCATTATAATGCATGGGCCAGCTGAATAGCGCTTCACCCGTGCTGCACCGAACACATCTATCTCCTCGGTTCTGGACCCACAGGTGCAGAATTACATTCAAAGGGCGCCTGTTTTGGATGTAGACGTGTCCATGGACCGGATGTGCACGTTATGGAATCACACATGTCCTAAACGTTTCCTTAACCCTTTGAAGGCCTACTTTAAAATTTTAATCCACATTGTGCAGCCGGGTTAATTTTTGCATATTTCAGGAAAATTGTACCCGTCTCATTCAATATGTTCTAATAGTGATTTTCCTTCTGCTATAGTCATGTATTATATACCATTTGATAGGAATATTTAGTCAGAATTTTGGATCCTGAGAGTTTTGGGCTCGGCCTGGAAAGGGTTAAAATAAACTCACAAGCAGGATTAAGTCTAGTCCAAAAGCTAGCATTAGACTTAGACCTAGAGATTTATGTTGTATCAATATCAAATAATTTCTCAATGTCCTTGGAGAAATCATCTGGTGAAAGCAATATAAGACAACACTTTTTGACAATTTAAGCTAGTTTGAATTGGAGTCAAAAATGTTAATTTTTTTTGTTGTTTTTTTAATTGCATTTTTCTAGATTGTAGCCCTTTCATTATACAATTGCCAATTAGTTATTGTCTTATATTTCCCTCAAATCTGTACCGGCATGCCTAGTTTGTTGCTTAAGTAGTTGGAAGCCCTTATGGCACAAGGGATGTACATGTTTATTAGAACCGACATGTTTCCTAAGAGGAGCAACAGCATCCAGTGCTTTAGAGAGCGCTGAGTCTCACTGCTCTGTCTGATCTTGCACAGGCAAGACAAAGACTGTAGTGAAGCAATCACATTCTCTTTATTTAAGACAAGTCTCACTTCTTCAAGCAGAGCAGCAACTGTCTCTGTATTATAAAAGGATCTAAAGTCTGACTGAGTTTGAGTCAATCCATTAGATTTCTCCAAATAATCTTTTAATTGGCAAGGCACTATTGTCTTCAAAATCTTTTCAAAAAAATGCTAGGCTAGCTATAGGCCAATAATAAGGGCAATCTCCTTCCTCTCCATTCTCATCTTTCAGTAAAGGATGTAGTACAATCTATTTCAAAAAAGTTCAGATACAGCTCCTGACTGAGTACTGCATATTCATCCAATTGTTTCTAAGATCACCTTTGGTGACTTCTTGGATAAGTAGGCAGGACATGGATCAAGTTCACAATTTCCCTTTGCATATTTAAGTACTAGTATTGTAATTTCACCTACTTTAACCAACTTAAAGTGCAACCAACAAAGGCCATCTATTACCCCCAATTCACTTTTGATGCCACTTTCATTCTCTATCAACATTTCCCAATGTTTATTGAGTTCAACAAACTCCTTTGAAACTAGGGTTGCCAACTGACTCCAGATGTACCCAACACAGTTGATCTAGTCCTAGGTTTACCCCATTGCATGCAGGGTGATGTAGTTCTGATTTTTCCATTGCACTCCATAAGAAAAGCAAGACTACATCTACCTGCATGCAATGGGGTAAACCCAGGACTGGATCAAGCCTGTCGGACGCATCTGGAACAAGTTGGCAACTCTTTTTGAAATATAATTTTTAATTGTTTTTTTTTTACTTTTGTCTCAAAGAAAGTAGCTAATTGAGTGGCTGAAGGCTGTTCCTCTTTCCTGTCTTTACTTCAGAGAGAGACAACTGTTTTGCTACCTTGAATAATTCTCTGGAATTTTGACTCATTATTTGATTAGTGTAATTTGCTTTTTTTCTTCTGAGAACTCAGACTTTTATATTCCTTAATCTTATTTCATCAATCTGATTTATCTGTTATATTTCCTAACTTTTTTCAGAATCTTTTTACTATCCTACATTCCTTCTTAAAATCTATTAGTTTGCTCATTCACTATGGATGTGTTGTCTTTCTAGATATTGTCTTCCATGTTGAATGGTATAGTTGATTTACTGTAATATTATATTACAAATTTCATTCCACCTACAAAGAGACAATTCTAGGTCTTTGTTCAATTCAATGTTGAACTACTTCTTCAGTTGTTCATAAAATCCATCTACATTAATCTTTGCTTTAGCCAGAACCCTTTCCCTTTCCTTCTTCAGATACAAACATAACAAATTTTGATTTTGCAGAAGAAAATTGAAAATAAAATGGTCTGACCATGGGACTGGATCTATGCTTAGAAACTCAACCTTACAATTTCTAGGAAAGCCATTTGTCTATTCTCCTTCTTCCTTAGACAATCTATATAATCTTCAAATATTATCTAATTCATTGAGTTAAACTTGTCCTTAAGGGGCCCGATATTCAAGAGACATTTACAAGGTTTACAGACCTGTAAACCATAGGGTATTGTTTACTAAACGATGGTAAAGGGGCAAGTGTGCCGTTAGCGTGCACTAACGGTGCACTTGCACCCTTAGCACATCCAAAATGCCGCTTTAGTGTGTGTTAACGGTACCAGCATCATAAAACACCCTGTTGGCAGAGAGTAGGAGTCCTAGTGCGGAGAGTGGGGGGTCAATGGGCAGGGAGTGGATGGGAACAAGGCTTGCTCCCTTAACAAAGGCACCTTAATGCCAGGAACTCTAACGCATATCAAAATCTTGCAGAAAGGGTGTATTTTGAGGAGCGAGAGCCTATTTAAATGTCTGAATGTGATGCACAGATAGGTGAGCCTAAGACAGTGATAGTATTGCTCCATTAGTGCACTACTAGCTCCTGCCCAAGTATGAAAGGTCACTATGTTGATGGTGCAAATGGGGCAAAGGAGGGTGCATGTGGATCCAGAGTGTGTGTATTGGACAAGCAGGGGATATTTTATTTATTTATTTATTTACATTCTCTTATATACCGCGCTATTCTGCATCAGTGTGGTTTACATTGAACAAACTGAAATTACATTGAACAGGGCATTATAACTTGGAGATAACTATTTTACAGGGAACATGGGCTATGGAGGGTTAAGGGGCTTGCCCAAGACCACAAGGAGCACCTGTGGGACTAGAAACCCCAGTCCTTCCGGCCCAAGGTTGCTGTCCTCTAGTGGGATTTGAACCCCTGACCTTCCGGCCTGAAGTACCTTGCCCCAACCACTAGGCTACTCCTCCACATATTCTGGGCCACTCGTTAGTAATGTTTTATGGACTGTTCCCAAGGAACTTGTCCAAACTTTTCTGAAACCCATCTACACTAACAGCCTTTACGACATCCTTTGGAAATAAATTCCAGAGTTTGAATATGCGTTAACTGAGAAGCCATTCACTCCCAGTAGTCCTCAATGGTTTACACTGTAACTGCATTGCATGTCCCCTAGCTCTACTATATTTTGATGGCGTAAACAATCGATCCACCTTGACCCAATCCACATCAAGCAATATATTATAGACCTATAACATAACACCCCTCAGCCTTCTCTTCCACAGGTTGAAGAGATATAACATTGGCTGGCAGTGATGGGGTTCCTGCAGAGGCAGATGGTTGTGGGGGGGATGTATGGCTATCCATGTATGCCTCCACCCTTCCTCTGGACCCTGTGCCCTAGGCACCTGCCAACCTGCATGTTGGCTGGCCTGGGACTGTGCACCACCAACACTGACAGCACATGGGCATGTCAGCATGGCGTGGGGGTGTTGGTGGAGGGGGAAGCAGCACCCACCTGCAACAGACCAAAGCCATGCCCTGATCCAGTACACTGTGTGCAGTGCAGCATATGTCAAGGTCTGTCTGATGGGAAGCATGCCATCTCCAGGGACTCTTGTAGCTCTATGGCAGCATTGTGGTGCAGTACACATAGTTCGTGTATATGAACAGAAGGTCAGAGGTTTGGGTCCTGGCTGTGGATCATGCAGTGCATATCACTATGGCTAAACCTTAGCCCACAGTCCAACATGTGTAACCCCCAATGAATTGGCCAACAAGAGTACAAACACCCACACCAACAGGCTCCATTATCCTAAGATGGATGGAGAGCAATGTTCCCTCTAATTTTCTGTAGGCTGTGTGCGCATAAAATATCAGGTGTGTGCAGCTTTTGAAGGAAGGTTAAATTTTGTGTGCCACATAACGACACTTGGAGTTATATACTTTAAAATTTGACTACACGTCAGAATACAGTATGTACACCACATTGATTTTAATCAAATTAAATGAAAATAGATGATTACTAAATGAAGCGGGAAATTTCTAGTAATTACAATCATAACTTTTAGATTTTAAGACATCTGTGTTGTTTTCTATCAGAATCAGAGCTGTAATTTTTGTGCACTCTGTTGTAAAGTATGTGCGCTCGCTCGGTGAGGTGTGTGCGTGTGCACACGTGCACAGCTTAGAGGGAACAGTGATGGAGAGTCAGGCTAACAGCACTGGCACTGAATGGCTGTTAACATCAGAGCTCACTACTTGCTCCTGAAGAATGCCTGATCTCAGAGTGGCAGGCAGAAATGCCAACCATCTCCATTTTTGCAAAGTGTGTATGTCTATCTGTTGTTTTGTGGCTTTCCACACCTCACTGAGCCCTGCAGTACCTAATCAGTTTCCAGTATTAGCCTCTAAATGTGCATGATAAAGAGTAATGCATTGTGGGTATGGACTGAAACAGGGTGGATCGGCCAGGATGTGTCAGCATCAGGGTTAGGGCAATGGCTGGAACGTCATAGTGCCCAACTGCCATCTGCATGGACCGGGTGGCCACAGCATGTCATGCTGGAGGGCACGCTCACTCTGACCGAGCAGGGACCATGGCACGACTATGTATCCACAGAGTGCTATATAGCATCTGGTTTTAGTGTTATGGGTGCACTTCCTGTCCTAGGGGCCTGATCACTGAACCAACTGCTGGGTGTACCCGGTTGCTCTGTGCACATGCAAGGTGTACTGACCAGTGGACTGTCCGCAGTTGGTTTGTGCATGGCCGGAAAACCCAGTAATGGGCAGCAGGTGCACTCTGACTTTGCATGCTGTGGGTGAATGTTAGACCTAGGTGATTGGGATGTGAGGTGTTCCAGGCCTACTCCCAGTGGTACTTGTAGTACCCTAGTAACACCGCCCCCACTTCGGTAGTTGGTAACCATGGCACCAGCATTGTATACTCTGGATATTGACATGCACTGTTCTAGGTGGGTCCATGTCCAACAAGGGCAGAGCACAGGGCCAGATGTGACTGGCACATGCTGAAATTCTGCAGGACACAAGGTGACTAGCATATCATACTGCAGACAATACCTGCCACACACTGGTGGTGATAGGGATCTGCAAGGTGACCACAGAAACTACTCAGTGGCACGGTTTGGAGCTGCTCTGTGCTTCTATCACACAGTGCATCTTATTGAGCTGAGGTGGTGGATAACACTATAGCATTCTCAGATGTTTTACCTGTTCTTGGTAAGGGGACAGAAAGGCTGCATCACATAAACAGCTTTAATACATGGCTCTAAACCTGGTGCAAACAAGAAGGATTTAGATATATAGGTGACTGGGGAAATAGATGGAAAACAAGAGGCTATACTGTGTTGATAGACTACATCTCTCTGTCACAGGGAAAAGGATCCTAAGTGAAAAATTCAGGCATTAATGTGGACAGGCATTTAAACAAGGGAAAGGGGGTGACGGATGGAAAAAAAAAAGTTCAGGACATCACTCCCAGCAAAAACATAATAACAATGGAAACAACTGCAGTATTAACCCACACATCAATACAAAAATGCATACAAAATACAGGCAAGCCACTCAACAAATGGTGGAAAGCAATGAGCACAAATGCTCAAAGCTTAACCAACAAAGTTCCTGACCTGGAAGCCTTAATTGTGGAAATGGACTTGGACATTGTGGCCATTAAAGAAACATGGTTTAACGAGTCACATGAATGGGATATAGCCATAGCTGGCTATAATCTAAAGTATCTAGAGGGGATAGAGAGGTCAGTAAAGGAGGAGGAGTAGCCCTATATGTCAAAAACAATATTAAAGCTGCTGAAATGCAGGAGATGTGGAGAAAAGAAGAAGCGCTGTGGATTGTGTTGGAAAGAGGAGATGGCACTGTCATCCATACTGGTGTGGTCCACAGGCCTCCAACTCAAACCGAAGAAACAAATTGATTGTTGATATTGCAAAGATAGCCATGAAGAGGGAAGTGATCATATTGGGTAGCTTCAATCTACCTGATGTGGATTGGAGTATTCCTTCTGCAAATCTGAAAAGAAGTAAAAAACATTGTGGATCCCTTTCAAGATGCACTATTTAGACAAATGGTGATGAAACTGACCAGGGAAAGCTTGATGCAGGATTTAGTACTCACCAAAGGAGATAGCATGTCAAATATCCAGGTGGGTGCCCAGATGAGCAGCAGCAATCATCACACAGTGTGGTTTGAGATAAAAGCCAAGGCGGTGTCCAATTACAGCAAGTCCTAGACTTCAAAAACGCTGACTTCAGGAAAATGGCCAAGTGCCTGAAGGAGGAATTGGCAGTGTGGGAGGGGATAAGGGAAGAGGAATTGCAGTGGGCTAAACTAAAGGAGGCAATAAAAGGGGCAACAGATAAATATGTAAGAAAAGTAAATAAAAGCAAGAGGAAAAGGAAACCTCTTTGGCTCTACAAAGAAGTGGCTGCACAAATAAAGGCAAAATTCAGAAGTTCGCAAATAGAGGAATACAGAAAACAATACAGGATCAAACTAAAAGAGACAAAAAGAGAAATAAGGAAAGCTAAATCGAAGGCAGGATAAAAATGACTAAAGATGTGAAGTGTGGCGAAAAAACCTTTTTCAGTTATATTTGGGAGAGGAGGAAAATCAGAGGTGGAATTACAGGACTCAGAAGTTCCGGGAAAGGATTTGTGGAAAGTGACATTGAAAAAGCAAAAATGCTAAACAAATACTTCAGTTCTGTTTTTACTAAAGAAAATCCTGGAGAAGGATCGCCTGTGATCAACAAATATACAAATGGAAATGGAGTAGATGCCACATCATTCACAGAAGATGATGTGTTAGAACAGCTTGCAAAATTGAAAGTGGACAAAGCCATTGGACCAATGGGATACATCCCAGGATGCTGAAAGAGCTCAGAGAAGTTCTTTCAGGGCTGTTAAAGGATGCCTTTAATAGATTCTTGGAGACAGGAAAAGTTCCACAGGATCAGAGAAGAGCTGATGTGGTACCTCTTCACAAAAATGGTAATAGGGAAGAAGTAACAAACTACAGGCCAGTAAGCCTTACCTCAGTGGCGGGAAAAGTAAAGGAGGTGCTTCTGAAGGAGCGAATAGTGGACTTTTTCGAAACCAACAGGTTGCATGATCCGAGGCATCATGGTTTTGCCCAAGGACGATCTTGCCAAATAAATCTAATTGAGTTCTTTGACTGGGTGACCAGAGAACTAGATCAAGGGCATGTGATGGATGTGATCTACCTAGATTTCAGCAAAGCCTTTGATACTGTTCCTCACAGGAGGCTTATCAATAAACTCAACAGCTTGGAGATGGATCACAAGGTGATGAACTAGATCATAAATTGGTTGACTGACAGAAGACAGAAGGTGATGGTAAACAGAGCTCACTCAGATGAAAGGAAAATGATTAGCAGTGTGACCCAGGGTTCGGTCCTGAGACCGGTACTGTTCAATGTATTTGTGAGTGATATTGCTGAAGGACTGAATGGAAAGGTCTGTCTTTTTGCAGATGACATGAAAATTTATTTATTTATTTAAACAGATTTCTATACCGCTTTTTCCTACAATCAAGGCGGTCTACACAGCAAACAATCAACAAGACGCAGAGTCTAGTGTGTGCATGCATTGAGCAGTGAGTGCGTGTGTGTGTATATGGACATTGATTCTTTGTGAGCTATTTACAATGTGTGCTATTTACAATTCTATGTAACATCAGGACTTTAATACTAAATCTTGTCGCTAGGGTGGGGTGTTGAGTTGGGGTATTGTCTGTTGCACCGTTTAAGTGATGTCACCGTAGTGCTCTATGAAGAGGGTCGTCTTTAACAGTTTTCTAAAGTCCTTAATGTCTGTTGTTGACCGTAGTTCATCAGGGAGGGTGTTCCAGATTGTTGGTGCCGCCTTTGATAAGGCTCGTTTTTCGGTGTCCTTGTGTACCTTGTTGATGTCTTTAGGTGTGTTGACACGGTTGGATGTGCCTCTTCTCCTCGGTCTTGTGCTTCTGTCGGGTTGTATGAGTGGGTGTAGGCTGAAAGCTGACAACTGTTGCTTGATTTTGAATATGTTTATGATTGTCTTGTATCTGATGAGGGAGCTGATTGGTAGCCAGTGGAGATCTTTTAGGGTAAGTGTGATGTGTTCTTGTCTTGTGGTGCCAGTTATTATGTGTTTTGGGCCAGTTGCAGTGGCCTGAATGTCTGTTTTGTTAGGCCAAGATAGATTGGGTTGCAGAAGTCTAGGATTGGGGTTATTAGTGCCTGACAGACTGTGCAGAAGTGTTCTTGAGAGAGGAGGGGTCTGAGGCGTCGGACTAATCTCATCCTGTGGTATGCATTTTTGGTGGTTCTGCTGATGTGGGACTGAAGGTTCAGTTCTTTATCCAGGGTCACTCCGAAGTATTTCACTTCTGGTTGTATGGGTATGGTTGTGTTGTCTATCTTGATGTTGCGAAGAGGGATGAAGTCGGAGTTTCGTGTGATGATTAGAGCCTCGGCCTTGCTGTAGTTTATGTTCAAGTTGTTGTATTGAAACCAGCTGTTCATGTGCTGGTTATCTTGGTGTAGTTTGGGTTGTTGAGGGTGAGTGGTGTGTATATCATTATGTCATTCGCATAGATTGTGTATTTTATCCCGTGTTCTTTTATGATGCTACATATTGGCTAGATGTAAAGGTTAAATAATAGTGCTGATAGGGCGGATCCTTGAGGTATGCCTTGCATGACCTTTATGGGTCGGGATGTGTTGGGACCGATCTTGACCTGTATCTGTCTGTCCGTTAAGTAGGAGTGGAACCACCTCAGTGTGGCCTTGTGTAATCTTATGTTCTGTAGTCTTGCTAGTAGGGTTCCATGGTCCACTGTATTGAATGCTGATGAAATGTCAATGAAGATCATGAGTATTCCTTTCTTTTTGTTGTCTATGAGGTGTAGTATGTCGTTAAATAGGTATAGCAGGAGTGTTTTGACTCCATGGTTGGGGCGAAAACCGTGTTGGTTGAGGTCCAGTTGTGCGTGGTTGTCGATGTGTTCCTGTAGTTGATGTTGTACCACTTTCTCAATAATCTTTGCCAGTAGAGGGATGCTTGAGATAGGTCTGTAGGCTGCTGGGTTGTTCTTATCGAGTGGTGATTTCTTTGGGATTGGTCTTATTGTGGTGAGTTTTAGCTGGTCAGGCATGATTCCTTGGGTTAGTGAACTGTTCACCATGTTGTGTATGGTGTGATGAAGTTTGACTTTGTCACCTTAATCCATGTAACTGGGCATGGGTCTGTTGGGGCTGTGCTTGTGTTGAGTGCGGTGATGATGTGTGAGAGCTGCTCTGTGGATGGGTTGCTGAATTTGTCCCAAGTTTTTCTTGAGGGGGTGGCTGGTTTGGTGCTTGTGTCTGTTTTCCGTTGTGTAGCTGAATGGAATTTTTCTTGGATATGGTCTGCGAATGCTTGTGGGTCTATTTGAACTTCGCTCTCGGTTTTCTGTTCCTTTTTTTCACGATTTCGAAGAGCTGTCTTGGTTTGTTGTTTGATTTGGGTATGATATTGGTGTGGTATTCTTTCTTCATTTGGTTGATGAGTTCATTGTATTCTTTTTGTTTTGTTAAGTATAGATCCTGATTGTTGGGTGACTTGGTGTGTCTCCATCGCCATTCTAACTTCTTGAGTTCCCTCTTCTCATTCCGTATGGTTTTTGAGTACCAGGGTGTGTGATGTGCTTTGGTGTGGCGAGCTTTCTTGGGTCTGTATTCGGTGGCTTTGGCAGCAGCATTGATGATCCTGTTCCATTTTCTGATTTGCTTGTCTAGATCCTCTTCTTCCTTGTTCAGGTGGGGTAGCGTGTCCAGTAGAAATTGGTCCCTGTTGAAGCTTTTAAATCTTCTTTGTGCTGGTGGGTTGTCCAGGTTCTCGTCGTGGTTTTGCCCTTGTAGCATAATCTTTATTTTGATTATGTGGTGGTCTGACCACGGTACAGGTGTAACATCGGGTGTTGATATGCTACCACTGTCCATTAGAAAGTTGGGTGCGAATATGAGGTCTGGTGATGATCCGTATCTGTGTGTCGGGGTGTTGATCAGTTGGGTGTATTGTAAGGATCCCATAGCTCGTAGGAAGGCTTCTGCATCCTTTGTGTTGGTCGATTTAAGGTTGAAGTCTCCTAATAGTAGCAGGGTTTGTGTTGATGGCACAGACCTCTTCTAGAGTAGAGGCTAGCTCATCTGGAATTTGCAACAGAGTGGCCTCTCCTGAGGGAGTGGATAACATGAGGAGAGATCTACAAAAGCTGGAAGAATGGTCTAATGCTTGGCAGTTAAGATTTAATGTGAAGAAGTGCAGTGTCATGCACTTGGGAAGCAGAAACCCAAGGGAATTGTATGCAATAGGGGGTGAGAGGTTGGTGTGCATAGACCAGGAGAAGAACCACGGAGTGATTGTTTCTGAAGATCTCAAGGTGGAAAAACAATGTGACAAGGTGATGGCGAAAGCCAGAAGAATGCTGGGTTGTATACAGGGAGGAATTACCAGAAGAAAGGAGAAGGTACTAATTCCACTGTACAAGATGCTGGTAAGGCCTCACTTGGAATATTGTGTTCAGTTTTGGAGACCATATCTCGCAAAGGATATAAAAAAACTGGAAACGGTTCAGAGGAAGGCAACGGAAATGATTTGGAGCCTGTGCCAGAAGACATATGAGAAGAGACTTGCAGACCTAAATATGTACACTCTGGAGGAGAGGAGGGACAGGGGAGATATGATTCAGATCTTCAAGTACTTAAAGAGTATTAATGAACAAACAAACCTCTTCCAAAGATGCAGAAGCTGTAAAACTAGAGGGCATAACATGAAGCTGCAAGAGGATAAACTGAAAAGCAACATCAGGAAATACTTTTTCACTGAAAGGGTGGTAGATGCTTGGAATGCCCTTCCGATGAAAGTGGTGGGGGAAAATACACTGACAGAATTCAAAATGGCATGGGCCAGACAAAGGGGATTCCTTTATAGCAACAGGATAAAATCAAAATAAACATAGCTCTCTTTTATATCTCAACAAATAGGGATGACCTATACGGAGCAGTGGATACTCGCCTAAACAAAGGCATGGGGAGGGGTGACCTGCATTGAGTGGCAGATGCACCTACTCTTGCTGCCTTGCTGGGCAGACCAGATGGACCATACTGATCTTTATCTGCCGTCATTTACTATGTTACTATATGTTACTATAATAAATGCATTTTCCAGTTGGTGATCAGTTGTATGCTGTTCTGAATGTACACTGCATCATGGATACTGGTGGGGCTACCTTATGCCGGCACACACAGCAGACAGTTTAGGCAGTGACCCGCAGTCTCTTTGTATCCAGCCATTGCTGTGCCTTGAGTTATAGAGGTATAGCCTACTAGTTAGTACAATGTCTCCATAAGCAAGGGCCAGGGATTTGATTCCTACTTGTTCCTTTTGTGTCTGTGTTACTAAGATTATTTTCATGCCTGTAATAGTCAGGGCTCTGCACATTGGTGCTGGCAGCCCATACCACCTTCTCCTCTGCCACCATCCTTCCTTCAGCCCATCCATCTGCCTCTGTCGACTGTGTGTAGTCATGTCTTCCTGTGCAAGCTGCTACACCATGGCCTACACTGGTACACTTCTCCGCATTTCAGCTCTTCATGCTCACCTCTCCTTTGCCTGATCTGCACATCATCACTACTACTCTGTCCGCCTGTCGCTACAAACATCCTGCTATTTCTGCCTTCAGTGGGGGACTTGTCTTCCCCATCTTATGCCACATACTGACATTGCAGAATTTTACATTGGCACCACACTGTGCATCGATACAAGCTGTCTCCCACATGCTTGTCCACTTTACTGGCTGCCCACCAATATGGCAGGTCTATCAGCACCCACCTGTTCTTCCTTCCATCACCTTTACATTGGCATTCCTTGATGATCTATCCACCGTTTAGGTTACAGCTGCTTTCATGCCTTTAGGTGCATGTTTTCTACCTTAGGGCACCTTGTCGAATATTAGGGCACCTTTTCTCACTTTAGGGCACCTTGTTTATGTTTATGTTTATTAAGCCTTTTGATATACCACACCTTTGCGACATCAGGGCAGTGTACAATCCAAAAATATACAGATAAGGCCACAGGCCAGAAAAAGAAAAATAACTGCAATTTAGGACAGGAAAGGGAGAGAAGCCAATCAAATAGACAGAAAGCAGACAATGGGTGAGGGAAAGTCAAAAGTGTAGGAGAACAAATGGGTTTTGAGCATTGACTTGAATTTGATATAGATCTCTTTCAATCAAAAAGTGGTGAAGAAGGAATTCCATAGGGCTAGACCCAGGAAAAAGAAGGCTGACTGGTGGGTGGATTGTAGATGAGCACAAGATGGTAATGGAGGATGAAGACGGTTAATATGTGCTGAGCAAAAACTGTGTGTAGGAGTGTGAAATTGGAGGAGATCTGCCAAATACTGTGGGGTGTGAGTATAGATAGCTTGATGAACCAGAGTAAGGATTTTGTACAGGATACGATATTCCAGAGGGAGTCAATGGAGCTGAAAAAGAAAAGGGCTGACAAGGTCTCGGTGTGTAGTGTGCATGATAATTTGGGCTGCTGTATTTTGGATAAACTTCAGTCTGTGGAGTTGAGTTTGAGGAGTACCAGCAAGTGCAGAATTACAGAAATCTAGACAGGACATAACTAAGAATAGGAGGGGAATAGTTAATGCTTGAGAAGTGAGGAAAGGACACATTGCCCGGATTTGATGAAGGTAGTGGACAGATCTAGTAAGTTCAGATATATGATCTTTAAAAGAAAGATCAGGGTCAAGTATAACTCCAAGATAGCGAAGGGTTGCTACTAAGGGAACGGGGGGTGTTGGAAAGAACTGGGGCTAGTGAGGGATAGGTGTTTCCATGTATAAACCAGATGGCTGAGGTTTTGGCCAAGTTAACATGAAGGCCGTTAGTGGTTAACCATTCAGAAACTTGAGAAAGGCAGGAGTTGAGAGGAGAGAGGTCTGGTTGAGAGGAGTTGGTATGGTGGAGTAGAATGATGTCGTCGGCATAGTAATAAGCCGACAACCCTGACTGCTGGATGAGAAGAGCAAGCGGTGCAAGGAAAATATTGAATAAAAGGTGTGCCAAAATGGAACCTTGAGGAACACCACAGTGAAGAGGAAATTGGTCAGAATAGCAGTGAGTGGTTTTGAAGGTAACCATGAAAGACCGAGAGAAAAGGAAAGAGTGAAACTAGTGATAAATGGAACTCTGAAGGCCAGCATCATGCAACTAGGAGGGGAGAATTTAGTGGTCCACAAGATGAAAAGCTGCTAGAAGATCCAAGGATACTGCCATAGAAACATCATTGCATTCAAATGAGGTGTGGAACTCATTAAGAAATGCAAGTAAGACAGTTTCGACACTATGACCTGGATGGAAACCTGATTGGTGGGAATGAAGAAAATGAGTTGAATCAAGGTGATGTGAGAGTTGGGCAAAGACAGCTTTTTCAAGAATTTTGAGAGAAAGGGAGACTGGATGGTAATATGCTGGATCAAGGGGGTCAAGGGATGGCTTTTTCAAGAGGGGATGAACTAAGGCATGCTTCCAAGGGTTGGGAAAAATTCCAGAGGAAAGACTAGCATTAAACATGGAAAGAATGGAGGGTAAGAGGGCAAGAGATAGTTTGAGGAGCCATGATGATGGTAATGGATCAAGGGAACATTTAGTCTTTCGTGAAGTGGAAATAGATTTGACAAATTCAGTGGTAGTAAGAGTATGAAATGTGGCCTACACATGGGACAATGGGGAGGTAGGAGAAGGGGAGAGAGGAGAAGGTGAGGACAGCAGAGGAGGGCAGGAAGGTAATGAGGACCAAAAGTCATGAATTTTTGAGGCAAAGAAGGGGGCTAGTTGGGAAGGGCTTGAGGGTGGGTGGAGAGTAACTGAAGGGGAACTGGGTTGAAGTTCGGTAAAGAAGCTGAGGACTGAGTAGAGCTGACGTGTAGAGTTAGGGGTGGTGGAGATAGCCTTAGGAAAATATGTCTGTTTGGCCTGATGCACACAAGAACAGTATTGCAGATGATGTTCCTTGAAATACTGAATAGCTGAAGATGAGTGAGACTTCCTTCAGAGGTGCTATGCTTGGTGAAGGTGGGAGTGAAGAAGGTAGAATCCAGAATGATACCAGGGATGATCGGGGGAGACAGAGCTGTAAAGGAGCTAATTGATCAAGGGCTGAGGAAAGAGTAGCATTCCATTGAGAAGCCTGTATGTTAAGGGAGATGGAAGGGAAATCATCTGGAAGAAGCTGATCCGCTGCAGGGAAAGTTGGAGGGTTATATGGTGGGAGAGGTGCATGGGAACCTGATGAGGGTAGCAACCAAGACAAAAACGTGAGCAGTATACAAAACCTTTATTAGTCCTTATGTGTTAAAAGAAAGGGGGCCAGACCCAACACAGGCCGTGTTTCGTGGATACTTCTTCAGGAGTGAGGCACACCACAAACTACAAAACAGAACAAAATCATAAAAAAGGCATTGCAAAAACAATAACAATAATTAAGAATCATAAATACAATAATTAATTAAAAACCATATTAAAAACAAATTGTAATAATCAAGAGTAAAAAAGAGTGAACACAAAAATATTAATAACCAAAGTGAACATGAAAAAGGAATCATAAAAGCTCTATTAATTAATTCGATCCTGGCTGTGTATTTACCCGGTCCAAGGTAATTCTCCTCTGTTTTCACTCCTGCTTTTTTGTTAGCGTTATTTTTTTGGGTGGCCAAGTGAGTCATCATCTTCTTCTCTTTTGAATTTCTCCTCCTTTTTATGGTTCATTATTTTAATATTCATGTATACGATAGTTTGATGTTCTTTTCTTTCCTTTTATATGCCCTTGCGTTTACAATGGTATTTATGTTGTATTGCATTTACATGTTCCCTACAATATTGTTATTAGTATCCTGTTATATGAGTTTTAATGTTTTTTATTAGGCTCATTCTGTTTAGCATCTTTGACGGTTTTACATATTTATTTATTTATTAATATATTGTTACAACTTTCTTTTTATGTGGTGTAATTAATAGCGCTTTTATGATTCATTTTTCATGTTCACTTTGGTTATTAATATTTTTGTGTTCACTCTTTTTTACTCTTGATTATTACAATTTTTAATATGTTTTTTAATTAATTATTGTATTTATGATTCTTTTTTTTTTTTTTAAACTTTTATTTTCATTTTGCAACAAACAAAAGAAACAACACACCAAAGGAGACAAAACAAGTATACAATAAGGAAAAGCAAACCCAATTACCCCCCACCCCCATGCTTCTTCTCTAAACCGATAGTATCAGCATGTGAGCGCTGCCAAACAACAGTGATCTTACATCAAAACGAACATAAATAGTATCTGCGATACAGAATGATCACATGACAGAGATTTATACAAATTTAAACAGTCAGATGAGAGCATTTAGCATTGTGAACATAGTCATTGAGCATCTTCCATTTAGACAGATGATGGGGGGTCTGAACGGAAGAAGCAAACATACGAGGTATTTGTTCATATTTACTATAGAGACAGACATGATTCCACCATTCATTGGGGCTCAGATGGGAGCTATTTTTTCCAGTATTTCGTAATTAGGGAGATAGCGATGCCCAGCATAAAGTCTAAAAGGAAGTAAGCCGATTTTGGAAGAGAGGGGATCCCCGCAGCTGAGCGGAGTCCCACTATCCTCCAAGAAAGGGGCTCTTGAAAGTGCAAAATAGATTGGATACGACCCCAGACCCGACGCCAGTAATACTGTAGTGCGGGACATTCATACATAACATGAGTTAGTGAACCAATGGCCGCATGGCATGTCCAGCATCTATTGCCTTGGGAGGTGTTCCATTTGGCTAATCTGTCAGGAGTATAGAAACACCGGTGGGCTAGAAAGAAGAGTGTCTGAGTGAGTGAGGCGGATCGGGAGACCCGTGTCACTCTACTCCAGACGAGGCTCCATTGCTCCGGGGTCAAAGTTACATGCAGTTCCCGCTCCCATGCTTCTGTGCTATAGGGGTACCTCTATTTACAGCATTACATAAGGTTTTGTAAAAGTTAGATGCTACACCCGGTGAACTCCCGATAGATCGGATAGTCTCCGACAATCCCTGGGCAGGGGATTCCGATGGCGGGAGCACCTTAGCACTCCGAAGACAATGCTGTAGTTGCACCAACTGAAAGTAGTGTTTCGCTGGGAGACCAAATTCAATTTGCAATTCGCTAAAAGTTTTCCAGCGACCATCATGGAACAACTGGTTAGGGATCCAAATGCCCCTAGTGTACCAGGGGCTCCACGCCATCGGTTTATTTTGTATTTGAAATCGAGTATTGTACCAAAGCGGGAGTCTGCCTAACGGACAGAATCGGGAGTCTAGAGATTGCATAAGAGTATTAAAGGCACCTAAAGTGTCTAAAAGCATTGGTGGATAGTGGGAGTCTGATGGGAGAGTCATACCAGGGAGATAAGTAAGAGGAATCGGTTTGCAAAGGTCCTCCTCTATGTCTAGCCACACAGGTCTACTCGGTGCAAGATCTTCCAGCCAACGAGCGCCTTGTTTGAGAAGAAAAGAGTGGTGATATTTCAGAAAATCAGGGAATCTGACACCCCCATTTTCCTTATCTGCTTGCAATTTATGCTTCGCTATCCGAGGTGTCTTATTTTGCCATAAGTATCTAGTCAGAAGGCCCTCTAAATCTTTATATGTACGTCGAGGTAGGAGACAGGGCAACATTTCTAAAATGTAATTCACTTTAGGAACAATCATCATTTTTATGGTTTCTAGGCGACCCCACCAGGTAAGTGTTAAAGGAGTCCAACGGTGAGTAAGCGCCCGGACTTTAGAGGTTAAGTCTTTGGCATTAAAGGAGATAGCGTCTTCCAAAGGAGAGCAGTAGTGAACCCCAAGGTATTTGACCATGCGAGGTTGCCATAAAAAGGGAAAGGATTGCATATCTGCCTGATGAATCAGAGGATTTAGTGGAAAGGCTACCGACTTGGTCCAATTTATCTTATAACCCGAAAGTTGTGAATATTTACCAATTTGCTCTAGGACGGCCGGCACTGAGTCTAGAGAGACAAAGAGCATAAGGTCATCAGCATATGCTGAAATTTTGATTTCCCTATGAGAGAAGGGGACTCCATGAATCTCCTCCGATTGCCGGATTAGTAAAGCTAAGGGTTCGAGTGCAAGATCGAAAAGAAGTGGAGACAGTGGGCATCCCTGGCGAGTACCGCGTTGAAGGGGAAAATGGCTGAGACTTTAAAGCATTAGCACAGATACTGGCTGTAGGCTGTGCATACATGGTGCGGAGACAACGGAGAAAACCTTCTCCGAATCCGTACCAGCGGAGAGTTGCAAACAGGAAGGGCCATTCTAAGCGATCAAAGGCCTTCTCAGCATCAAGTGAGAGGCCAACCAATGGTCGATCAAGATTAACTGCGGTAGTCAGTACATGACATAGAGTCCGAGCATTGTCAGCAGTTGATCTACCGGGAATGAAACCGCATTGATCTGGGTGTATTAAAATAGACATCCTATCAGAGAGCCGGGTGGAGAGAATGGTGGCAAATATTTATAGTCCGCGTTTAGGAGGGAAATTGGACGATAATTAGCTGTTAGTTGCGGATCTCTCCCCTCTTTCTCAAAAACTACTACATTTGCCATTGAAAAGGACCCAGAAGGAGATCCCTCCTCGGCCAGAGCAGAAAAATAGAGTTTCAAAACTGGAGCTAAGTCAGCGTTAAAGGTTTTGTAGAATTCAGCAGGGAGACCGTCCGGGCCTGCAGCTCGACCTGTGGCACATCTCTTGATAGCAGAATGAATTTCTGATAAAGTGAATGGTTTGTCCATGGCCTCTCTATCTTCGTCAGATAGGGTCGGTCGTTGTACCCCTGAGAGTAATCGTTCAAATACTTCTGGCTCAAAATCACATTCAGATTGATAAAGCCGAGTATAAAAATCACGAAAGAGTCCTAAAAATTTCTGTATCGTTAGTGACCAAGCCCCCCCCCCCGACGGATTACGGAGAGCAGTAACACGCTTGGCTTCTTTTTGACCTTTCAGGGCATTTGCTAACAATTTGCCAGCACGGTTATTTTCCCGGTAATACATCCCTTGTTGTGATTCAATATTTTTAGCAGCAGCAGTATACAAAAGCTGATTGTATTGAAAACGAAGGCGTTGTAAACGGAGTAAAATACATGGGTCAGTACGGGACGTGAGGAGACGCTCCCCAGCTTGTATCTGTTGCTCTAGAATCAGTAAGTGTTGCTTTCTTTGTTTCCCTTGTCGAATTTGATAGCTGGTTATAGTTGCACGGATAGATGCCTTAAAACCCTCCCACCAAGCCCAGCTCGCTGTGTCATGGGGTGAGTTAAAATGAAAATAATCTTGGATAGCGGCCTTTATGTCAACCTGAAAATCTTTTTGATCTAGTAGGGATCTATCAAAAAACCAAGCTCGGGGAGGATCATCTCGCGTAGTGACATGTAATGAAAAAGATATGGCAGCATGATCTGAAATATGGAGAGGATGAGTCCTAGCCGTGTCCACTTGAGAAATCAGTGCTTTGGAAATGAGAAAGAAATCTATTCTAGATTGTGAGTGATGGGGGGCAGAGAAAAAGGTGAACTCTAAGTCGGAGGGGTGAAGCAGCCTCCATATATCTACTAGCGCAAGATCTTGCATCAGAGCTGTAAGGGTAGCAAGACTCTTGGGTGGACTACTCGTTCTAGGCGGTTGTCTATCTATCAAAGGGTCTAGTACTTGATTGAAATCGCCACCAAGTATTAATGGAGTATTGGCAGAGGCCTGTGCCAACTGCGCAATACTGGCATAGTAAGCAGGGTTATCCACATTCGGGGCATAAATACAAATACACGTGAATTCACTATCTCCAACCTTAAGGTGTGCGCGGGCCCATCTACCCTCCTTATCAGAGCTAGTATCCATTACAGTAGCTTGCAAAGACTTCTTAACCAGAATGGCTACCCCACACCGTTTGGAAACGGCGGGAGAATAGGCAGCCACCATGTAAGGCTTAGCATTGAGTTTCAGTGTTTCAGCGGAGTTTAGATGCGTTTCCTGAAGAAACACTAAATCAGCATGCTCATGGTTAAGATAGCTAAGGATTTTCTTTCTTTTGATTGGGCTATTGATGCCTTTTACGTTAAGTGATAAGATCTTACATAAGGCCATTCAGAAAGGTTAAAAATTCTGAGCATGATAACGCACATAATTTCACAATGTCCCTCAAATTAACTGTATCTGGCTGTACACATAATATGATAGAAAATAAGCTAATGTAATATAATGAAGCGCCCCACATTAAAAAAGAAAAACCGCGGTGCGGTAGAGAAGAAGCAAAACCCCAGAAATTACTGGTGACCATGTGTCTGCGGGGAGAAACCCCAGAGAAGGCCGAAATTGAAAACATATAACCTGTATAACTGTGCGTGCTCCGAATCCAACCGAGGCACACATCATGGAGGGATAGGAGACCAAGAGAGTCATATAGAGAATGAAAGAAAAGTCCAGGCAGTCTCTGTGCTTGGCTATGACCACCGCGTCGAGCCCTTCAAAATGGCGGTCAGAGCCGGCAGATAATAAGTCCAAGTTGTTGGTTGTTGAATTAGCGCATCTGCTCTGCTTCTTTGGAGTCTAAAAATGTTGATAGTAGATCAGGATCTTCGAATGTCCTAGTTTGGTTGTGGAGAGTCACTCGGAGCTTCGCTGGATACAACAGACCAAAGCGAGCCTGTAGCTGTTGAAGTCGAGGGCGAAAAGCAAGGAGCCTCTTCCGACGGTCAACTGTGGGCTTTGCCAAATCAGGGAAGAAGGAGACTCTATGACTTTCAAACTCCAGGTGATGATTCGCCCGGGCAGCGTTTAGAATTTGTTCACTTGTTGATATCGTAGTAATCGAAAGATAATAGGCCGGGGGGTCGTTCGATTGAGCGCCATATGGGTAGGAACACGATGTGCTCGATCAATTTCCAGATCTCTATGAAAAGTGATCTTCAGCAAGGAGGGAAGAGTTTTGAGCAGGAATTCTCTTATATCTCCTGCTTCCGCCCCCTCCGGCATTCCAATGAGCCTCACATTGTTGCGACGGGCTCGATTATTGCTATCTTCTAACTCTTTTTGAAGATTCTGTATCTGGCGCTCAGCCTTGTCCAGTTTGACCAAGCGCACCGCGTGCGAGTCGAGGACCCCCGCCATGTTGTCCTGCCGTAATGAAAGACTTTCAAGTCGGTCCTGGAGCACACCGAAGTCTTCTCGCATGGCTCGAAGCGCTTCTCCGTTGGACTGCACCAGTTCCTTCACGCCGCGTATTTCCTCTAAGATCTCCTGGTGCATTTCGGGGTTTTCCCGAAGTGGAACCATCTTCTGTGGGGAAGACACCTCTGTTTTGGAGCGTTTTCCGTGTGAAGAAGAAGGGGACCCGAAGTCCAAGCGCGTTGGTTTATGGGCCGCCATCCCCCCCGAGGTACCCCGGTAAGTTCGGAGCAAAATATTAAGTTTATGTAGGTATTAAGTCAGGATTCTGAGTAGGCCTCTCGGGAGCTTCAGCACGAAGCGTCTTACCCGCTGGACATCAGGCTCCGCCCCCTCTGTATTTATGATTCTTAATTATTGTTATTGTTTTTACAATGCCTTTTTTATGATTTTATTATATCACTAAAATGTGGTCTTATGTGCACGACCCTTCACATACAATAGAAATCTTTTCCAGATTTGTTGATTTGGGCCCTCAAGTTCTACTTGTCACATTGGATGTTGAATCCCTGTACACCAATGTACCACAATTTGAAGCATTACACATTATTGAGGAGTTTCTCCTTGAGAGGCAAGGACCTAATCGGTTGTCCACTTCTTTTCTTTTAACAGTAGCTGAAATTGCATTATGTAAAATTTTTTTAGTTTTAGAGACTTATATTATCAACAGATCAAAGGTGTGGCTATGGGGTCCTCTATGGCCCCAGATATCGCCAACCTATACATGTACAAATTCGAAGAATGCTTTTTAAAGAATCACCCTTTTACATCATGTGCTAAATTATGGATCAGATATATTGATGATGTTTTTGTTATATGGGAAGGCTCCTTGGATGAATTGTCGGCATTTAATATATGGATTAATGGATTAGACGGGAACCTTAAGTTTCAATTGACATATGACCCGTTACAGATTCCGTATCTGGATTTGTTGATTAAAAGAGAGGGGAAAGGTCTCAGCACAATGTTATATAGGAAACCTACTGATAGAAATCAGTAACAACACTATACCAGTTTTCACAATCCGGCTTTAAGAAACAATTTACCAATTGGTCAGTTTTTGAGAGTTAAGCGTATATGCACTACGGATTCTGAGTTTGAGTGACAGGCCTCGGAATTAAGAAATAGGTTTGAGGTTCTGCAGTATCCCCAACAATGCATAAATAGGGCATATGTCAGAGCCCGTAATACCTCGCGCACGGAACTATTGAAACCACAAGATAAAATTACTCATACTAAGATAGTGTGTCCGCTGTTGTATTTTTTACAGTCTCGAAACATTGTTTCCATCCTCAAAAAAGAATGGCACTTGGTACAGGCCATCCCGGGCTTCCAAGATACTTCACTTGTGATAGCCCATAAGCGAAATGTCAACTTGCGTAATCTCTTAGTTCCGTCTGCCTTTACAGAGAAGAAGATGTTATCTATTCATAAGGGTCAATACTAATGTGGCCATTGTTCAGTCTGTGTTAATTTGTTACCGGTACGGAAGATATATATTCATCCGGTTACACAAGTCAAGTTCCACATTCAGGATTTTTCAAATTGTGATTCTACACATGTTATTTATGTCATTCAATGTCCGTGTAATTTGTTATACGTTGGCAAGACGATTCGTACTACCGTGTACGCATTGTGGAACATAAGAGCTGCATCAATAGGAAACTTACCGATAAGCCTCTTGTTCAACATTGGATGGAGAAAGGACATAAGATGAAAGATTTAAAATTCTTTGTCATTAAGAAGGTTATACCCAATTGGAGAGGAGGCGATATTGATAAAACACTTCTCTGTTTAGAACAGAGATATATATTTTCTCTCAACACAATGACGCCCTATGGATTGAATTTAGAACGTGATTTTTCTGTGTTCCTTTGATGGAGGTTTTATTTTATGTTTAGTCTATTTATTTATTTATTTATTCATTTATTTATTGTTTCATTTATTCTTGGGCGTCTTCTTTATGGTTAAGCTTTTTACAGCGTTTCCCTGGTTTTTATCTGTGGTTGCATTTTACGGTATATATTAACCGGGTAGCCGGATCCGGCGCTTCCCCAGCTCCAAACCCCAGCCCCCCACCCCCCTTATCCCGTACCTCCCCCCCTTACACCCCCTTATGGTACAAACCACAGACAACATTTTCATGGTAACAAACTGGTCGCAGCTTTATTTCCAACAGAAACGTATTAACATTAATGCCACGAATACATAACTCTCGCAACCCAGCGGAGCGATGTGCCGCCAGCCATGCTACTAGCAAAGCGGCCCCGCCTCCGCTGCGGCCGTGGACCCCCCAATGGCTGAGCTCACCCCCCCTATCCGACTTCGCCATATTACTAGCAAAGGTCTTCCAGGGGTTATCCGGGAAAGGGCACCCCGCCCCCACCCCAAGTGGCATAAGGCTCCGGACCCCGGAAACCTCCGGGATCCCGCCAAAACCCACCCCCACCAGCTGCGACACCCCTCAATCTCCCCCGCCCCCCAACCACAATAGCAAGGGCGGGCGGGTGGGACGCCGCACCGACAGCCAGCAGCATGTGCTCCAGGCTCGCAAACAGTGGCAGGAGCACATGCCCGACCGGCCCATCTGATTGGCTCCGCTCGGCACGTGCACCCGCGGAGCCAATCAAATTAAAAAATGCCACGCTCCCCCATGGCGCACGCGTCCCCGTCCGACCCACGCTCGCAGGGTCCCGCGCCTAACCGGCACCCGGTTACATTCGGGCGCCGGGACCCTGCCCGCGCCCTGCATAATTATTGTTGTGTTTTATTTTGCACAATAAGCCATTTCTCTCCTGGCACATTTTACACGTTATATTTTATTGGTTGCTCTTAATGACATATGAGATACTTTTTCTTTTTCATTACCTAGCAGTTGCCAATATATGCAACAGCACACATAGTTGGTGCACATGCTGCATCGGCAGTTTCACAATTATGTTCATGGTTCCCTCATCTACGATCGTACCTTTGCTTTCTTCAGTCTGCTATGGCAGCTTATATAGATTTGTTCTTAAGTTACTGCAGAGGTTTATATTTCTTGTTTACTTTCATTTATTACCTTTGTGTAATTTCGGATGGGTCCAGGGCACCCATCCTTTTCTGCGCATGGTTTTATGTATTTTTTACTGTATGCTATTCTTTATATATGCAGCTGATTTCTACCGCATATTATGGTGGTTTTTTGTGTTATGGACATACATTTTATTTTTTATTTATTTTTTATGCATATTTTACACAATTAAGTATGCCAACGTTTTTTATACTATTTATCCCTCAGGTTCTCATCAGAGTGTTTTATTTCTCATTTTTCCCGTGTTTTGAAGACTATTTAAGATACGCATGCGTCCGCGTTTTTTCACTTGGTACAAAGTTTCAGATGGTACTCCGAGTGTGCGGTTCACTTCTGTGGGTTTTTCTGGAAAGGTATATGGGAATTCCTAATTCTCTGAAAAGACACAATTAGTTTTCTTGTTCCAGTTTTGTTGGTTTTAAAGGTTTTTTTGTTTTCAGTGTTTACTGTTGCTGGCTTCATGTGGGAGTCTATATATGCATTTGAATCTTTATAATTCATTTGTTGGTGTGTCCAATTATTATATACACAGTGAGTATATAATAATTGGAACAATCCAGCTATTAATTTATGGAAAGATTCTTTTATTTACTCGTGCATATAAGTTTTGCTTCTGAAGTCCTACCCTCTCAGGTATCGGTTTGGTTTTAAGGTGTGTCATTTTACTGTGTCCCGGTTTTTAATGTTCTTTTGTTCATATTTTAAAGGTATAATTTATCCCCCTTTTTTTAAAGGGATCCTTCCTTATTTATTCATTCATTTATTTATTTATTGTGCCTGCGTTTGTTTTTACGCTTTATGAGTATTATTATCTTTACAGCGTACTGATCGCTCCTGGCTGTGTATTTACCCGGTCCAAGGTAATTCTCCTCTGTTTTCACTCCTGCTTTTTTGTTAGCATTATTTTTTGGGGTGGCCAAATGAGTCATCATCTTCTTCTCTTTTGAATTTCTCCTCCTATTTATGGTTCATTATTTTAATATTCATGTATACGATAGTTTGATGTTTTTTTTCTTTCCTTTTATATGCCCTTGCGTTTACAATGGTATTTATGTTGTATTGCATTTACATGTTCCCTACAATATTGTTATTAGTATCCTTTTATATGAGTTTTAATGTTTTTTATTAGGCTCATTCTATTTAACATATTCTATGTAAATAGTTTGAGCATGTTATCTAGCTAATAGATTATATACTCCATGTAAATAGTTACCCCATGTTATCCAAGTTTGATACTCCTGTTATATGTAATACCAAACAGCCTGTTGTTCTGGTTTCTTTCTGTTATTTGTAAACCGCGCTGATGTCAAAGAGTGCGGTATATAAGAAGTTGAAATAAAAAATAAATAAAAATAAAAATAAATAAAAATAAATTTGATGGTTTTACATATTTATTTATTTATTAATATATTGTTACGACTTTCTTTTTATGTGGTGTAATTAATAGCACTTTATGATTCCTTTTTCATGTTCACTTTGGTTATTAATATTTTTGTGTTCACTCTTTTTTACTCTTATTACAATTTTTTTAAATATGGTTTTTAATTAATTATTGTATTTATGATTCTTAATTATTGCTATTGTTTTTACAATGCCTTTTTATGATTTTATTCTGTTTATGGTGTGCCTCACCCCTGAAGAAGTATCCACGAAACATGGCCTGTGTTGGGTCTGGCCACCTTTCCTTTAACACATAAGGACCAATAAAAGTTTTGTATACTGCTCACATTTTTGTCTTGGTTGCTACGCTTGTCTACGTGGCAGTTGCTGTTTTCTTTTTGGTGGGAACCTGATGAGGGCAGGCAAGGGGGACTGAAGAAGCGCTGATGGTAGGTAACAGTAATCCCAAAGAAAATACCAGACAGAAATCATCAGTCCAGGGTAGGGGCTTAGCAGTGAATCTGGAGGGCAGAAGAGTGGAGCTGGATAAAGTGATGACCTGGTTAAGTGTATGGCCAGACACATGTGTTAATTGAGGTCATATGTTGCAGAAGAGTCAGATCATGGAGAAGAGAGAGAATTGAGTGTTCCCTAAAAAAAAAAGAGGGTGCATCAAAATGGATGTTAAAGTTACCCAAAATCACCAAGCAAGGATATTGTAGAGAGAGGTCAGATATG
Organism: Ichthyophis bannanicus; assembly: GCA_033557465.1. NCBI lineage: Eukaryota > Metazoa > Chordata > Amphibia > Gymnophiona > Ichthyophiidae > Ichthyophis > Ichthyophis bannanicus. The sequence continues at coordinate 153,761,972 of CM066035.1, read as the reverse complement.
GTCGAGGAGAGGGCATCCCAAAGATAAGGATGGAGGGATGGATAAGAATAGACCATGGACCGCAGGGGAGGTTTGTAGATGCAGGAGGAGAGATTTGGGGTAATGCAGTGGGGGGGGGGGGATCAACATGAGTGAGTGGAAGGGAGGAGCAATATAGAGCAGCAACTCCACCACCGGTATGACCAATATAGAGGACCAATATGGCTGAGAAATCTACAGGAAGGCATCAAGTGAGGAGTGGTTCCTCTCTGTCCTTGAGCCAGGTTTCCGAAAGGAAAAGGAGATTCAAGGACTCCTGGGTTATGAGGTCCTGTACCAGCAGGGTTTTAGCCTTCAAGGAGCAGCAATTGATAAGCCCTAGCTTGAGTGGAGGGGATTGAGGGGTGGAAGAAGGGGCAGCTCGGGGTGGCAGATTATGGGCTGTTTGACATAGGAGAAGATTAGCGTAGATACGCATTGTAAAACCCCTAGGCATAGGACCTGAGGGGCTAAAAAAGGGCGATTACTCCACAAAATCGGGATAGTGGTCATGAAAAGGCAGACAGAAACAGAGGACCTAAACAGACCCTTGAGGATAAAGGGAGAAGAGCTACTCACCCGCACTGGAAGGTATTTATCAGTCAACATTGAGAGGCTGAGAGAAAAGGTGGATGAGGATGGAGCTATTGTTGTGTGCTCGCTGCCAACACCTATGCCTTAGGTGCGCTCCTTCAGTGCATGCCGATGTCGCATGCTGCCGCGGCGATGATGGCCACTGGTACCGGAGCTTTATAGTAGTGCTCAGAGTGGTGATTACCTTGAGGAATGTAGCTGTGTCACTTCCAGGAGGGGAGGAGCCAGCAAATGGTAGCTTGCAGTGAACCTTGAGGAACGTGACCATATGAGCACGGCCGCGTCACTTCCAGGAGGAGAAGAGCAAGCAAATGGTAGCTTGCAGTGAACCTAATGAGGTAACAGAGATATCAGCACATTTAAAACAGCATACAACGTATAGCACAGCATGAAAAGGGCACTTTGTCTCATTAGGGCACCTTGTCACATATTAGGGCATATTAGGACAACCACCTAACAGCACTCACCAAGACACATACAACAAACTTCCTACTATACACGCACCCTGTGCGCCACGGTAGCACTACCAGACCCCAGCTAGGGCATGTATATAGTCACATAATACTGTAAAATACCCTAGCCCAGAACTTGTATATTGTTTCACCAGTTAATCCAAGTTGAATAACCCTGTTTTCTGTAAGTCCAGTACGGGCATTACCTGTGTCTGAACAAAGCTGCTGTTATCTGTAAACCGAGCTGATTTTGAAGAGCGCGGTATAGAAAAAACTTAAATAAATAAAACAAAAATTAAAAAAATCTTGTCTCCCCTTAGAACACCTTGTCTTCTATTAGGGCACCTTGTCTCATATTAGGGCACCTTGTCACATATTAGGGCACCTTGTCTCTCCTTAGGACACCTTGTCACATATTAGGGCACCTTGTCTCTCCTTAGGACACCTTGTCTCTCCTTAGGACACCTTGTCTCCCTTTAGGACGTCTTGTCACCTTACCGCACTTGGTCCTGTTAGCTCAAGTTAAATGGCCCAAGATGCCCTATTGCCAGGACACCCTCAACCTGCCCACTGCCTTATATGACTTCAGGCACCTTAACTGCCATTACCACCTGTGACTTTACCGTGGTTTAGTAAACATACCCTCATGTAAGTGCCACTGAATATACCCATTTATCTCCACTAGACATCCCGATGCTAACTGCTTAGCTTTGGGGCATTTCAGGGGCAGTGACAGTTGTTATCTGGGTAGTGGCGATATTGCACCACTATCCGGTTAGTGGCCAAAGGGTAAAACTAGGCACTGCAAAAGGTGTAATATCGCTGCTCCTGGTTACTTTCTGTGGCATCGGAGACTGTGCGACGATCCAGGATATTCAATGCCAGGGAGGTGATGGCTTTGTGCTATAGCGCTGCATAGCTATCTCAGTACAATATTGGGCCCAAGGTTTCTAAATACTATGGAGGGTAGGTTAGATGTCAAGATACACTCAGCTAATATCCCCCCCCCCCACATGGTAACAATCACTAATAACATTTCAATTTCTCATCTCATCTAACATACTACAACAAAATTAAGAGCCATATTAACAAGCTCTCCAAGGGCTATCCAGGGGGATCGCTAAGGAGTGCTAGCCTTCAGCATTCACCTTACATAAGCCACCTTCAGAATCTCATGATCTTTTAAGTCCCCTTTTGATAAAATCAGTAGGCAATTATACACAGGTAGTGCATCCCAAAGCACACAGGCAGGGGTTCTTTTACTAAAATGGGCAAAAATTAGCAGTTACCTCTTATTAGTTAAAAAATTCATTTTCACATATTGAAGGTAATTTTATAATGGTATACCTAGATTAAGGCAGAGTAAGATGCTCCTTTATTTAACCTATTTTATAAAAGCAAGTGGTTGCCTTGTTGTCTTTATAAAATAACTCCAAGCGGATACTTAGCTGGTAGTTGAAGCCAGGAACAAAGTGACACAGCAGTGTGATTCAAGCCTCACAAAGATGGCTCTGCTTCAAGCTTTTTGGCAGCAAGGGTTGGTAAAGACAGACCAACAATCTTCCAGCGATGGATTTTTCACCTTCATATGGTTTCTCTTGGAGGCCTCAATTTGGAGATAGATTGGTGGAGCTTGATGTGAATATCGGATTAATATCTCATCAGCTGATTTTGATTCTTATGTCAGACGTGCTTGATGGCTTCATCTAATTTTAAACGAGTTTTGCCAGTTTGACCGTATTAACAGTCTAGAGGAGATTGAAAGTCCCTTGCTTGACTTCTTTAGTCTGTGAAGAAAGGCTGGAGGATTGTTGGTTGCCTTGTTGTCTTTATAAAATAACTCCAAGCGGATACTTAGCTGGTAGTTTAAGCCAGGAACAAAGTGACACAGCAGTGTGTTTCAAGCCTCACAAAGATGGCTCTGCTTCAAGCTTTTTGGCAGCAAGGGTTGGTAAAGACAGACCAACAATCTTCCAGCCTTTCTTCACAGAGGTTTAATCTAATGAAGTCAAGCAAGTGACTTGCGATCAGCAGTAATCATGAACATCGATTACAATTTCTTGAACAGCGATGGATTTTTCACCTTCATACGGTTTCTCTTGGAGGCCTCAATTTGGAGATAGATTGGTGGAGCTTGATGTGAATATCGGATTAATATCTCATCAGCTGATTTTGATTCTTATGTCAGACGTGCTTGATGGCTTCATCTAATTTTAAACGAGTTTTGCCAGTTTGACCGTATTAACAGTCTAGAGGAGAATGAAAGTCCCTTGCTTGACTTCTTTAGTCTGTGAAGAAAGGCTGGAGGATTGTTGGTCTGTCTTTACCAACCCTTGCTGCCGAAAGCTTGAAGCACAACCATCTTTGTGAGGCTTGAAGCACAGTGCTGTGTCACTTTGTTCCTGGCTTCAACTACCAGCTAAGTACTCACTTGGGCCTTGATTACAGGCCATACAAATGTGATTTTATCTTGAGTTTTGCATATATCTTAGCACATTGATGATTGGGTACTATTTCATTTAGAACAAATGGACATGTTTGTTGTTTGGAAGGTTTTCTGATCTTACGTAGCAAATGTTCTGACAGAAAAAAACAATTTTTACTCTTTAGTTTTTAATCTGACCTTTTTCCAGTGATTGTATTTTTGCGGTTTAGATCCTGAGTATATTTTTATTTTTATAAAATAACCAGCGTAAGTAGCAGAGCTTGTGGATTAAATTCAGGCATAAACATGTATAGCTCCTGTAGAGCATGTGTAAATGAATGTGCATAAGTTTTGCAGACAAATTAAGGTATTTTATAATCAACATGCATGTTTGAAAATGTCGTCCATGCTCTACCCAGAGTGCTCCCTCATTATGTCTACCAGCAAAGTAGATGCCTTCATGCCAATGTGCATACTTTATGCCTGTCGGTTTTTAGATGAGGCCATTAATGCACATAAACTGCCTCATCTGTGCATTAATGACTTTATAAAAATACCTCTTAAGTGCTTGACACATTTTAGTTAAATGGCCACTTATTTTGGGGGAAGTTGCTGCTTATCTTTCAAAACCTGTGATCTTAATTGGCCAGTGTCAGAGACAGGATGCTGGGTTTGATGGAATTGTGGCACATCTCATTTTCTTATGACAAGGGGAAGCAACATCTACTGAGCTACAGTATGTGGAAAGGGTCCAGAGCACATTTCTCACGTGCAAACTCTTTGACAGTATTTCATGCTAAGTGTGCCAGCAGGGACACTGAGTGAGATTTAATAATTTGTGTTATACATCAATTTATTTACTTAACATTTTTTTTAGCACTTTATCTTTGCAGTCAAAGCTGTAACTCAAATTTCATAATGTACATTAAACAGGGGCATTGATAACTTGGATTTTTCTGAGGCAACAGAGGGTTAAGTGACTTGCCCGAGGCATACTAGCAGGATTAGAACCCTCCATTCTGATGTGCAGTAATCAGGGTTAACATGTTGTTAATGTGAGTTATGCACTTAGAGGCCAATTCCATGTTGTGCGTGCCTGGCCCATCTGGGCATTCAAAATCGAGATGGCCAGGAGTTGCACCCGATTCTGATCCTGCGGGGGCTAGAAGTCCCCCCCCCCCGAGATCAGAATCGGGTGCAATCAGCTTGGACTTCAGGCCTGGCCTGAATCTGATTCTTGGCTCCCGGATGTCCGGCACACTACCCGGCTAACACAGCCAGGCTCCTGTAAGGCGCAGCAGTGGCATGGTGTCCCATGGCCATGCCACCGCTGTTCCATATAGGAGCTGTGATCACCGGAAGCCTGCCAGACCCTTCTTTCCCCACAGCCTGACCCCCGATGGGGCCTTCCCTGACCAGGGTCAGACTGCGAGGAATCCCCTGCACCCCTCACCTTTTCTCTGCACCCTTGCACCGCTATTCCCCAATGTCCAGGGGGATTTATTCCACCTCTGAGATAGAATAATTCCCCTTCTATCCTGGTGGACCCAGACGTACAGAGCCGTGATCGGAATCAGCCCTGTACATCTGGGTTGTGCGGCCAGTCCCCAGCCCACCCAGTCTCCTTTCCATCGCCGCGCCTGCCTGCCCTCATCCAGAGCTCTCCGCACATCTCCTATGTATGTGCGGGGAGCTTTGGGCAGGGAATACAGTCCCGGGCATTCATCAGGGATGGATGTCTGAACCAGATGTCCATCTTTGCTAAGCGCAGCTTGGAATCTACCTCTTAGGGTACTACCTGTTACCACATTACCATGATTGGTATTTGCCACAGACCCCGTTTGTGTACTGGGACCTATGAACTAATAGCACATGTTAATGGTAAAAGCACACACTAATGCAGTATCACATCTTAGTATATCTAGCCCTTAGTAAATAATGAAGCTTGGGTTAAATAAGATGCATTAAATCACATGAACTGACATCAATGTGGATTAAAGCACACTAACGCATTATAATATATTAGTAAATCTAGCTCTGAGTGACCCTGCAATAGGGAAAATCTGACAACTGTTAAGTAGTAGTTATAGGGTTGATGCTAGGGTACTAGACATTCTAGAGGAGCCTTCAGCCTTATGTCCCTACCCCCAAAATTTTAATAAATAAACTCAACAATCATAGTCAGCCCAATGCTATCTCTCCCACAATTATCCTATAAAAATGCATAATTGTCATTCATCCTGTTAAATATTTAACTTTGCTTTCTATATATTTGTGTGTCCACTCTCTCTGCAGGTTAAAAAAAAAGAAGTACTGATGATTCTTTAAGTTGTCTGGCTGTCAGAACCTATTGTTTTGCTTTGACCTCTCTTGTATTTTATTGCCTGTCAGAAGCCACTGCCCTAGTCTTGCCTAATGGTTGGGCTGGCCCTGATTATGGCTACTTGTTATTAACTTTTAGGGTCATTCCAGAAGCTGAATAAGTATTTGGACATGCACCAAGGATGTTTATGTGATGAAAACTTCCAAGAATGTATTACGGTATATGGCGCCAGCACATGTTTACCTTGCTTGAATGGGGATGTCTGCACGTGTCCCAGAGGGGATGGAGTGGGGGCATGGCCAGCCATAGAGATGTGTATATCATATTCTCAAAATCTCCATGCACATTTGGCATCTTGTTTTGGCATCTACCTTGGCATCTTGCTAGATCAATCACTCTCCCTTAAATCACACATAAAACAGGTGACCAGAATGGTTTACTTCAAATTACAGCACCTTCGCCCCCTTCTTGATATGCATGATTTTAGATCAGTGGTACAAGCCTTAGTCACTCTGCACTTTGACTTTTGCAATAGCCTCCTCCATGGTTTACCCATGGAAACATTCTATTGTTAGATAATCTAGTTAAGTTAATAATTTATTATTTTATTATTATGTACCTGTTATATGTAATGTTATACCTGTTCATTGTATTATGTTGTTAACATGCAAAGCGTGCTGATTGTAAAAGTGTGGTATATAAGCATAAATAAATAAAACTCCAAATTGTGCAGAATGTAACTGCCAGAGTCATTTGCAAAGCCCACCTTACTGACCACATAACACCCTTGCTATATAATCTACACTGGTTAATAATAGCAAGTCAAATCAAATACAAAATACCCATCATACCTTTCAACATTAATTAAAAGTTCAACCAGGACACGATCTAGAAGAATACACTACTAGTGTCCCCTACCTTCCGTAAAACAAAGCAAGTCACAAGTAACCAAGCTTACTCCCTTGTTGCCCCCATACTATGGAATGGCCTTCCAGACTTACTATGCGCCACTAAAGACTTGCAAAAATTCAGGAAAGATTTGAAAACCCTACTATTTTCTCAACACTATGGAGAAAATAATTTAACCAACTGTCACACCCCCACCACCCCGTATAACATTTTCCTTCTTAACTTTGTACTGTATCTTACATGTAAAATGTTCTTGTACATAGTTGCAACCTGTTAATTACCGATGTTTAAATTGTAACCATATTCAATGTAATGCATTTGTTCACTATAAACCACCCCTGATCTCAGGAAGGGGTGGTATAGAAGAAATGCAAAACAAAAACACGTTTATGACCTTTCCCAGAGACGTGCCTATTATTCCTGCTGGAGATGAGGAATAAGGCCAGGGCTTAGAAAATGTTCTACGATTCATCCCTGCAAATGAGAGTGTGTGGTTTGAAGGTTGCACAGGAGGATCTGTTGTGCTGATCTGCAATTCAGGGAGGACATAAATGCCTGGCCAGTACCTGGACCTTATGGATGATTGCAGTGTCACCAGATTCCACTGTAATAGGGCAGCTGTACATGAGCTGTACCAGGTATAGGAGACATGGCTGATTTTATATAGGGAGCTGCTGTGAGAAATGCCAGTATACAGATATGTGGGAAACAGATGCCATAGCCAGAAAGTCATAGTCATTAAAAGAGCATATTTTTGTAGCTCAGTAATATTATGCATCCTTTGGGAAATTGAAAAGTTAGTTTAGATTGTTGTGAACCTGGTAAAGGTCCATACTTAGCATTTTAAGAAGTGTTTTTAGAGATGACCAATGCAAAAATAACTGAAGCATTTTTATACTGCCAAGTAATTTTTGATTCAAGGTGTGTCATGACAAACATGTTAATATTTACTTTATCTTCTAATATATTAGAGTGCACTGAGATTGTGTAGCGCTTTTCTGGACATGAAAAAGACTAATATATATAGTCTAGTTTGCATCGGCATTTATTTATTATCAGTATTTATGTTTAGTTTGCATCAATAAGAACAGCAGCTTAGGAGATACATGTTTTAATCAAGGAGACTTGGCCGTCAGAGCTGTCCATGGGTAAGTCATGGAGATGGGCACTATCAGAAATAAGCAACTGTCCAGAATACGGTGAGTGCGGGGACATCCAAAACCATCTGCCATTCACCCGTGTCCCATAATATTAGCAAGGGGTGTGTTTTTCCATGTCACTGCATGGCCCGTGTCTGCACTCATGTGTAGCTCTTGCTGTGAATACATCAAGTCAGATGAAAAGCATGTTGTATGTGCCATGCCAGACATGTCTACAAGCCAGTCCCAGAAATGTGGGTGTGTCTATACCCACAGCTGAGGAATTAGCATGGAATTCCACCCATGCCCAATTTAAAAGTAGAATCTATCTTCTCATGAAAAGTGTGGCTAAAGTTTGCTTTTAATAAAAAAAAAAAGATTTGCGAGAAAGTTAAGGGATTGGATGCAGGGAGTTGACCTGGGTGCTGAAAACTTAATTAAATGTTAATGTGGACCATGAGAGACAGGATCGGAAATAAAATAATCATTTCCCGAAGGTAAGTGACTGAATGAAGATATGAAAATTAAAATTAGCTTTGGAGAAGATGTGGGGATTTTTTTTCTTCACTGTTGATATGGCTGAGAGAGACTGAGAAACAGGGAAAGAAAAAAATGTCTATGTCAACTGAAAGGCCTTTAAGGAAATTAGCCCTCAAAGTCCATTTAACAAATTGTCCTAAACTGTCAGTGTCAAACAGGGAAGCCTGACAGAAGAGAAAGGAAACTGGCAAGTCTGATAAGGCTGGCAAAGCTGTCAGTGACTGTGACTCTTAAACAACAACCCCCCCCCCCCCGCCCCCTGTCAGTGAGGTTTTTCCTTTTAAAGGCCATATTCTGATTTTATTGCAAAAGAGAATGAGTCTGAGAGTGCTGGAAAATACGTGAAGGGTGATTTTATAGCAGGCTACCTATGTTCGAAGGCCATGTAGGTGCCTATTTTGGGGCTATTTTATGAAGACATTTATTTTCTTCCTAAAAGCTGTCAATATTTAAAATCCTAGATCAACACTGTAATAATATGTTGATTATTCTGAATCATTCTATTTGATTTGAACCTGTCCATCACCCTTAACTCTGTGTTAACCTTAGATACTGCTAATAATAACAATGCAGAGTGGTTGTGTTATTTGTGTGTCTCTCCTTCAGTAAGGAAAGCTGTGGCATCCTAAGGAGATGTATTTATTCTGCCATGACAATTTTATAAGAGAGTACATACTTTCAGCCATCAAGAATGTGCCTGAGGATTATTTTAGGCATTAATACATATATGTGATCATATAGGTGTGTTAATAACTTCTTATAAAAACTTGACCAGTGTAAAACATGCATATTACTTGATGGCATGTACTTTGCCAGTGGGCATGCACATGGGTGGAGTTTGGGCAGAGTACGGTTAAAGCACACAAGTATATGAATAGCTTATAAACTACTATAATTTTATGAGAAGGTAAGATGGTGCCCACAAGAGTAGAAGTGTTGCTGTGGACTCAGGGCTGATGTTTGCTATTAGACTGTCAACATGGGGAGGTAGTCCAGCAAGCAGAAAGGGAAAGTGCAAGTGATGCATTCTCAAATGTACCAGGGTCCCTAGCTTCATCAGATCACTGTCAAACATGCAGTTCTAGAACAGCACTCATACTCACCCGTTGAAGCCTCTGGAGAGCTGTTTGAAACAGGGACCCTCCTGGCTGAGGAGATATTTTTCAATCTAGGTGAACCTGCAACTCCTCCAGTCCCTAGGATCTGCTCTTCTGTTCTGTCGAGTTTAAGGCTGTTTAACCTGAAAACGGCCTTCAGAATCAGAGAAGGAATTGTTCAATTAAATGAGGAGCCAAGGAGAACATAGAGACTAGCCAGATGCCATAGGCTTCTGGTATTCAGTCAGGAAATACGCAAGGACCCCAGATAAGTGGAACTTTGACTTTTAATCCAAGAGAAGCTGGGGTAGCTATCTAAGAGTCTACTGGGGTTTTCTGTTTTGAGGGTGTTGTTGAAATCATGAAGAAATCCCAGCATGTTTCACTGAATTCTCTATGGGAAGTCATGTCTGAGTTAAATAAATCATTGGTCCAAATGAATACTTCTACTCTGACTTTCAGAATAAAGTGGCTTCACAGATAGGGGATGCTTAACCGTCCAACAGTCTCGGTGGTATCTTTTGCAGATATGTTGAAGGAAATCCTGGCTATTCCAGAATCAGTGCTGCATACCTGAGCTAAAGAAGTGGCTAAAGGTGTTGATGGGAAAAAGAAGGAAATATCAGTTGATAGTTTGGATTTATCCAACTATCTGGAGACGTCCATCATGGAAGAACAAAATAGTGAAACATTACACAGGTACACTACCAAAAAACTGCCTCCAGTTTTGCAACTGATTCCTATAGATTTTGGGGTGCTGAATCCAGGAAAAATAGCCAAAATGTTCCATCACGTCATGTTTTCTTGCAAAATTAGATTTCTTACCCATATAAGGAATGTTCACATAATTTCTTTTTAGCCGACTGCAGTTTATTTTCTTGGCCCAAAATAGAGGTTGTAATGGTTAACTAACTAGAAACACTCCCTCATGATATTTTAGAAAGTTTTGTATTCATTTTATACATTAACAGGACAATTGGGAGGCAGGGGGCTAAATCCAGTACTCGCGCTGGCGCATGTTCTTTCCTGTTCGCCTCGCCTCGTTCGCTCGCTCAAACACGGTGGTTGCGACATGAACGTTCCTGTCAAATTTCAGTTTCTTGCAAGTTCATTATTACCTTTTGTTTGCTCAGTCGTAATCCAGCTTTATTCCGAAGTGGTTCACTACAGTTGTAGTTTGCAGTGCTGTGTATTTGTGATGGCTCACAGAGCGAGAGGTTGCGTCAACTCTCCGGACAGTTTTTTTTTTATTTGTGGGGAATATACCATGAAAAAGCGGCAGAGGAACATTTCTGCATTTATTAAAAAAGTATATTTCGCCTATTTCAGTTTGAAGTTAGGCGATCAAGACAAACCGTGGGCTCCTCACAAAGTGTGCAAGACATGTGAGGAAGATCTACGCTTATGGATGAAAGGTAAAAAACAAGCATTTCGTTTCAGAATACCTATGATGTGGCGTGAACAAAGAGACCACAGCAGTGACTGCTATTTTTGCTCTTGCATTGTGAAGGGATACAACTTAAAAAATAAGAAAGTAATAAGTTACCCCAACCTTCCCTCAGCAATTAGGCCTATGCCTCATAGCAACAAAGTACCTGTGCCTGAACCACCAAAATCTTTGGATCATATTTGTGTGGACGGTTCTGATCATGATGAGACTCATCAGATGGCTTTTCCCGATGAGTCCAGTACTTCCGAGTTTGAAACTGAAACAGATCCGAAACCTGAACTTTTCTCTCAAGCTGAATTGAATGATTTAGTCCGGGATTTAGGACTCCCAAAAGACGCTGCCCAACTGCTAGGTTCTCAGCTTAAACAGAAAAATCTATTGTCACCAGGAACAACTTTTTATTGGTACCGCAAACCGCGAGACACAATTTTTGAAGTATTTCAGCAAAGAGGAAGATTTGGTATTTTGCAACGATATATACGGAGTGATGGAAAAGTTTAAACTCAAGTATGATCCTGCTGAATGGCGGCTGTTCATTGATTCATCAAAAGACAGCATAAAAGGTGTTCTTCTTCATAATGGCAACACATTCGCTTCAGTTCCTATTGCTCACTCTGTTATTCTCCAAGAAAAATACAAGAATTTGGCCCTGATTCTTCAGAAGATTCGTTATGATGAGCATAAGTGGATGATTTGTGGAGACTTTAAAATTCTATCCATGCTATTAGGGCAGCAATCCGGTTTCACCAAATATCCCTGCTTCCTTTGCTTATGGGATAGCCGGGCCCACGACCTACACTGGGGGGAAAAAGACTGGCCAATTCAGGAGTATTTGAGACCCGGTGAGAAAAATGTTCTTCATGAGAGCTTGGTACCTCGTGATAAAATTCTATTACCACCTCTCCACATTAAGTTGGGTCTCATTAAGCAATTCATCAAGTCCCTTCCAAAAGATGGTGAGTGCTTTCGGTACCTTTGCTCAAAGTTCCCCCGACTTTCTGAAGCAAAGCTAAAGGAAGGAGTGTTTGTTGGCCCTGATATAAGGAAACTCATTTCAGATGGAGCATTCGCTGAAACGATATCTGAGAAGGAAAAAGAAGCCTGGGATTCCTTCAAGGATGTTGTTCTCAAATTCTTGGGGAACAGGCGGGATGAGAACTATAAGGATATTGTTGCCAGGATGCTCAATGCCTTCAAAGAACAAGGCTGTAACATGAGCCTGAAAGTCCATTTCTTGCACTCCCATGTGAACTACTTTCCCGAAAACTTGGGGCGTACAGTGAAGAACAAGGTGAAAGGTTCACCAGGACATCAAGGACGCAGAGAGAAGGTACCAAGGAAGATGGAACACCACTATGATGGCTGATTTCTGCTGGTTGCTGCTGTGGGAAACCCCAGATGAAAAATACGCCAAGCAGCGCACCAAGAGAAGCATTCGGGGGAAGAAGAAGAACGGGCCCACCAGGAGATTGATTGACCCAAGAATGACTTTAAAATCTAAACTGTGTTGACAAATATCGTGTTTTTACTAAACTTTGAAATAAAAATTTGCTAGTTATTACCACAGTGTCGGATCTCATTTATTAGAATTTTATTTTCACACCATCGGGTGTTTGTCTTCATGTATTGCAATGGTGTGGTTTGCGTTTTCTATTCTTACATACATACCTGTACAACATTTTTTGCACATTTCTTTGCTTTGCTTTGTGTCTAACCTCGCTCTTATATGCTCAATGTTTGTGCACATGTATGTGGCTGTTTTAAGTGCAGACAATTTTGCTACCATCACAGTGTGTTTTGTTGACATTACTCTATTCTTATGTGCTGCCTTGTTACAATTTTCTTTATTCTTATTTGAATAACTACTAAACAATTAGTATAAAGAATTCATCCAAGAAACTTTTATCTCGATCGCACTCAATCTGAAACGTTCACCTCAAACTGCTAACCCAATGTAGCAAAAAATCTGTACGTGATGGAGCAAATTGGTTACCAGATTTGGATTCAGCGCACCAAAAAACGTAAAAATCAATCGAAACATTAGAGGCAGTTTAAAAATTTTTTTTTTTAGTGTACCTGTGTTATTGTTATTTGTTTTCTCCCAGGATCATGATCATATATTATGGCTATTTAACCCTTAGCCCTTAACCCTCCATTAACCCTTAACCCTTAACCCTCCATTGCCCATGTTCCCTGTATGTGTGTCATATCCCCTCATGTTAAATGTATCTCCCAATTGACCGCTTTGACCCGGTGAAAAGCGGGATTTAAATGCAGCTAAAATAAAAATAAATAAAAATATATATTTTTTCTAATAGGACAGCTTCATTTCTTGGGTCAAAAATTTGGTTATATTCTGACCTGTGTCGAAAGGCACAGCACAGAAGAATGATGTTTCTTAAACTCTGTCAAGAGGTTATATCTCTTGGGAATTATTTATTTAATTATCCCTATAAATATTTAATGGTCATATCTAATGTGAAATAAACAGGGTGGCCCAAAAAAAGTGAGAACATATCATAAATTAAAAGCTTAAATAGTTTACTTATTTACCTTTTTAGCTATATAACGTCTTTATTTTGACAATTTCCGGTCGCCATTTTTTTTTTTTTTGAAACTTTTATTTTCATTTTACAACAAGCAAACGAAACAACAAACCAAAGGAGACAAATACAAATATACACATAAGGAAAGCAACCCCAATTACCCCCCACCCCTAAGCTTTGTCTCTGGAACTAAGGAGTATCATCAAAGAGGCGTATACATATAGCAGGGATTGTACATCCAAACAAACAAAAGAGTATCAGCAATATAGACTGATCAGGTGAAATAGATTTAAACAGTCAGATGGGAGCATTTAGCATTTTAGCATTTTAAACATAATCGTGGAGTATCCTCCAATCAGACAAATGATAGAGGGTCTGAACGGAGAAACCAACAGATGAGGTATTTGTTCATATTTACTGTATAGACTGACAGGATGCCACCATTCATTGAAATTAAGAGGGGACCTATTTTTCCCCCAGTATTTTCCAGTAATATTGTAGTACCGGGCATTCAAACATAATAACATAATATAAGTTAGTATGTGAATGGCCGTGTGGCATATCCAAAATCTGTTGCTCTGGGTAGCGGTCATTTGACTAACCTATCAGGAGTATAGAAACTTCGGTGGATTAAAAGAAAAAAGTGTCTGAGTAAGTGAGGGAGATCGAGAGATCCATGTCAACCTGCTCCAGGCTAGGCTCCCATGCTCCGGGGTCAAAGCTACATGCAACTCCCGCTCCCAGAATTTCTGTGCTGTCTGAGCGCATTGGTGAATAATGGGAGTGAGGGGAGAAGCAGCCTCCAGATATCTTCTAGCGCAAAAACTGTTATCAAAGCAGTAAAAGAATCAAGACTCTTGGGTGGACCACTCGTTCTGGGCGGCAGCCAAGCTGTCAAGGGCTCAAGTACTTGGTTGAAATCGCCGCCGAGCATTAATGGAGGGCTGGCAAATGCCTGTGCTAACTGCATAATACTTGCATAATAAACAGGATTATCCACATTCGGAGCATAAATACCAATACACGTAAATTACAGTCTCAACCTGAAGGTGTGCACGGGCCCATCTACCCTCCTTATCAAAGCTAACATCCATTACAATAGCTTGCAGAGACTTCTTAACCAAAATGGCTACCCCACACCGCTTGGAAACAGCGGAAGAGAAGGCAGTCGCCATATTAGGCGTGGTATTAAGTTTCAATGCCGCAGCGGAATTTAAATGCATTTCCTGAAGAAACATTAAATTAACATGCTCATGATTAAGATAGCTAAGGATTTTCTTTCTTTTGATTGGACTAATACTGCCGTTTACGTTTTATGAGAAGATCTGACACAAGGCCATCAAGAAAGATTATAAATTCTGAGAAAGAACACAATAATGCACACAGTTTCCCAATGTCCCTCATCTTAACTATGTATGACTATGCACATAACATAATAATCAATGAGTTAATGAAAATCATGGAAACGCCCCATATAAAAAAAATAAGCACCGAGGTGCACTAGAGAAGAAGCAAAACCCCAGAAATTACTGGCGACCTAATGTCTGCGGGGAGAAACTCCAGAGAGGGCCCAAGCTAAAACATATAACCTGTAAAACTATGCATGTTTCGAATCCCACCGAGGTGCACATCATGGAGGGATAGAAGGCCAAGTAAATTATAGATAGAAAGAAAAGTCCAGGCAGTCTCTATTCCAGGCTGGGATCACCGCGTCGGGCCGTTCAAGATGGCGGGCAAATCCGGCGAATTACAGATCAAAATTGTTGAATCATAGTTGTTGGATTAGCGCATCTGATCTGCGTTATTTGGAGTCCAAAAACATTGCTAGTAGATCGGGATCTTCGAATGTTATGGCTGGGTTATGGAGAGTCACTCTGAGCTTCACTGGATATATTAGGCCAAAGTGAGCCTGTAGTTATTGAAGTCCAGGGCGAAAAGCGAGGAGTCTCCTCCGTCGGTCAACTGTGGACTTTGCCACGTCAGGGGAAAAGAAACTTTATGACTTTCAAATTCAAGATGATAGTACGCCCGGGCAGCAGTGCGAATTTGCTCTACTTACTGGTATCGCAATAATCGAAAATTGAGAGCCCGAGGGGTCGTCCGATTGAGCGCCATATTAGCAGGAACACGATGCGCTCGGTCAGTCTCCAGATCTCTGTAAATAATAATCTTTAGCAAGGGGGGGAGAGTTTTGACCAAGAATTCTCGCATGTCTCCTGCTCTCACATCCTCCGGTACTCCAATGAGCCCCATATGGTTGCAACCAGCTCGATCATTGCTATCTTCCAGCTCTTTTGGAAAATTCTGTATCATACGCTCAGCCTTGCCCAATTTCACCAAGCGCACCGCGTGCGAGTCAAGGACCTCCGCCATGTTGTCCTGTCGTAGTGGGAGACTTTCAAGCCGGTTCTGAAGTGTGCCAAAGTCTTCACGCATGGTTCGGAGCGCCGCTCCGTTGGATTGTACCAGCTCCTTCACACCGCGTATCTCCTCCAAGATCCCCTGTGGCGTTGCGGGGTTTTCCCAAAGTGGGGCCATCTTTTGTGGGGAAGAACTCTGTTTTGGAGCGTTTTCCGTGTGAAGAAGAGGGAGACCCGAGGTCCAGTCGCACTGGTTTGTGGCCCGCCGTTCCCCCCGAGGCACCCCGGTAAGTTCAGAGCAAAAAAAGGAAATTTATGCAGGTATTAATTCAGGATTCTGAGTAGGCCTCTCGGGAGCTTCAACGCAAAGCGTCTATCCCGCTGGACATCAGGCTCCGCCCCCCCGCCATTTTTTTTTTTTTTTTTTTTTTTTTAAATTTGTCAATTGTTTACATCTGTCTTTTTGAATTTTTAAATAACTTATATGCTATGAGATGTTCTCACTTTTTTTGGGTCACCCTGTATATTTTTAGTGCCAAACAGTTAAGATTATTTTTAGATGCTAAAAAGTTGGATTTGCCTGTAGAATCCAAAGATTGAAATATGCTAGTAGGAAATGGGTATTATGAGCTGCATTCTTGTTTTACTGTTGCTGTCAATATAGGCATTTCTTTTAAGATACCATGCTTCAGGTTCATTTTCTCTTGCCTTTCCCCTTTATATATGTTTAGCGAGTAGCGCTGTTGTTGCTTATTGTTGTTTTTAAATGCCGTCAAGTCAATGTTGACTTATGGCAACCATCTGGATACTTGTCCTAAACTGTGTTTGATCTTCAGTCAGGTGGCTAATTGCTGATAGAGTGGCAATCATAGCTGCTATTATTGTATCAGTCCATCAAATTGCTGTCCTTCCTATTTTGTGCAGACATTCAACTTTGCCAAACATGATTCTTTCCCTAATGATCTTTCTCTTCATAGGATGAAATTCAAAGTCTTGTCATTTGAGCTTTTAAAGATAGCTTAGATTTGATCTCTAATTCCTACTGATTTGTCCATGGTATACACAGTATTCTTCAGCAGCACCATAATTTGAAGGCATCAAATTTCTTCCAGTGGTTCTTCTTTACTGTCCAACTTTTGCATCCATATGACATAAATAAATCTTTGTATATACAGATGCTGCATTTGAGAATCTTCTCTATGTCCTTCATAGCCAGTCTGCCAAGATCAATGCATCATCGGATCTCTTGACTGCTTATTGTTTCTTTATTGATTATTGATCCAAACAGGTTAAAGTTGTCTAATATTTCTATTTGTTCTCCATCAAGGATGAAATGATTGATTTTGCCAGTGGTGAGGATTTTTGTCTTCTTCATATTAAGGTGAAGTACCATTTTAAGACCATATTCTTTGATCTTGATAAACAGATGTTTTAGATAGACTTATTTTCAGCCAATAATGTGGTATCATGAGTCTTCAACCGATTTTCACACCTCAGTTGTCTTCATACAATCCTGCTTCTCTGCTGATTTGTTCTGCATATAAATTAAAGAGGTGTGGGGAAAGTATGCTGCCTTGTTGTTCACCTTTTCTGACTTTAAACAATTCTTGTTCTGCTTGAACTGTTGCTTCTTGATCAATGTAAAGGTTGAACATGATAACTTTTAAGTATTCTGTTATACCCATGCTTTTTAATGTGTCCCAGAGTTTTTCATGATTTATACAATTGAAGCCTTTGCAGTAGTCAATAAACACAAATAGATATCATTTTGTTATTCTTTTGTCTTTTCAAAGATCCATCTCACATCTGCAATGATGTCTCCTGTTCCACACCCTTCCCTGAATTCTGCTTGCATTTCAAGCAGTTCTTGTTCGAGGTATGGCTGTATCCACTGAATGATCTTGAGTAGAACCTTGCTGGTGTATGGGACCAGAACAATTGTGTGATAATTTTCAAGTCAATTGGATCACCTTTCTTCAATACTGGTATGAACACAGATCTTTTCCAATTAGTTGGCCATGATATTGTCTTCCATATTTCCTGGCAGAGCCTTGTAAATATTGTAACAGTTGCATATGATTGTTGCAATACTTCAATGGGAATGCCATCAATGCCTGGTGCTTTGTTCTTTGTTAATGTTTTCAATGTTGTTTCAACTTCTTCTATCACCACTAATTGTCCCTGATCATAAGGAACAGGTTGAAATGGCTGTTGATCTACTTGATCTTTATCGTATATTGACTATGGGCCCATTGCAGGGACGTGAATAGTGGGATTGAACATCCTGGTTGGACGTTCAACCCCCATTTTGGCCCAGCACTCTATTCTGGGACCAGCTCTCACTTCACGTGCAGAGGATTAGTGTGGGGAACACTTGATGGGGCAGGAGGGGGAAGGCCAGGGGTAGAAAGTGAGCTGTGTTGGGGTGGGCCAAAGCTTCCAGACATACAGAACCTATTCTGGTCAGAGCCCTGTATCTCCAGCGGTCAAACTCTGGACACCCAGCATATAATTGGCCTTGCAATTGGGGCCTTCTGCCCCCCCCCCCAGGACAAAGGGGCTACCATGGGTGAGCCCCTGCCATCCGCACCCGGCCCTGGCTGCCCCCTTCAAGGGTTGGGAAGTGGGGAAAAGAAGATTTCAACGCTGTCAGGCTTTCAGCATTCCTACTGGGTGTTCTGATGCCATGGTGACAGTATGCCATGACATTGCCATACCAGCAGGATCATAGGGCAGGCTGGCCAGGCAGAATGGAGGACATTTACTGTGGCAGAATCAGGGGCATACCAGGCCATCTATGTGTCCGATCCTGCAATTGTGGGAACATCTGGCTCCCACGGTTGCAGAATCGGGTACACTTTAGGTCTGTCCATATTTTGGATGTCTGGACTGCTCAGATGTGCCCCTGTTAGAACTGTGCTCCAGGTATCTTCTTTCCACCTTTTATTGATCTTCTCAGCATTATTCATCATGCATCCTTGCGCATCTGTTAGCATTCTAATTGTGAAGGCTGAATTTTTCTATCTAGTCTGATTGCTTTAGAAAAGATGATCGTCTTCTTCCTTTGATGTTTCCTTGTAGTCATTGTAGTATTTCTCCTTGTCTCACTTTGCTGAATGTTGGAAATTACTGTTAAGTGCCATGATTACATCTCTTTCTCCTCTGGTTTTAGCTTCTCTACATTTCTGAGCAATTTCAGAGTTTTAGCAGTTTCTGCTTTTTCACCTTTTGCAGAAACTTTTCACTTTCTTTGAGCACAACTTTCTTGATTTCATCGTATATCTCTTCTAGTTCTCTGTCAATATAAGAACATAAGAGATGCCATACTGGGTCAGACCAAGGGTCCATCGAGCCCAGTATCCTGTTTCCAACAATAGCCAATCCAGCTCACAAGTTCCTGTCAAGTTCCCAAAAAGGTACACAGAATCCATGCTGCTCATCCCAGGGGTAAGCAGTGGATTTATCTGGTTCTCTTTAATAATGGTATATGGACTTTTCCTCCAGGAACAGTTCCAAATCTTTTTAAAATCCAGCTACACTAACGGCATTTACTACATTCTCCGGTAAAGAATTCCAGAGTTTACGTCCTGAGTGAAAAAATATTTTCTCCTATTAGACTTAATAGGCTATATTGTAGCTTCATTGCATCTCCCCTAGTCTTTCTACTTTTTTAAGCAGTAAACAACCAATCTACTGTTCCTGTTCCACTCCATTCATTATTTTATAGACATCTCTCATATCTCCCTTCAGCCGTCTTTTTGCCAAGTTGAAGACCCCTAAGCTTTTAAGCCTATCTTCATAGGGGTATACTTCCATCTCTTTTACCATTTTGGTGGCTCTTTTCTTTACCTTTTCTGCTATATTCTTTTTAAGATATGGCAACAGATTTGCACACAATATTCAAAGTGTGTTTGCATCATGGAGCAATACAGAGGCATTATAATATGCTTTGTTTTATTCTCCATTCCTTTCCTTATGATTCCTAGCATTCTATTTGCTTTCTTGGCTGTTGTTGCACACTGGGCATGGGTTTTCAACATATTATCCATAATGATGCCCTAATCCTTTTACTGTATGGTGGTTCCTAATGTGGAACCTTGCATCGTGTAACCGTAGTTTGGGTTGTTCAACTTTCTCCTCAAGACACCTTCGCCTCCGACCCCCCTCCCTTCCCTTTCTGCCCAGAGAAATAGCCCTTGTTGACTATTACCACGACAAAGTCCACAAGATTAGACTCCAAGTCCCCTCAAGATCAGCTTCATCCCCTCTTCCCCCTCTTCAATACCAGCTTTTTCCCTCAATCTCTGTTATTGTTTCTTCCTTTTCTAAGATCTCCGAAGAGGAAAACTCTCATCTTCTTTCCTCCTCTAAACTTACTACCTGCTCCTCTGATCCTATCCCCACACATCTCCTTAACTCCATCTCCTCATGTGTCATCCCTTCCATCACACACATTCTCAGTCTATCATTCTCTAATACAACTTTCCCTGCAGTCTTCAAGCATGCTCTGATCACACCTCTCCTCAAGAAACCTTCATTTGAAATCTACTTGTCATATTAACCTCCAGGTTTGCTCTACTGCCCCCACTCATCAGCACTGTCACTGCCTTGACCTTGATTTCTTCTCTAATTGCTTAGGGGTACATTCCATAGAGCACATTCCATAAAGACTTGTATGCCAAAAAAGCAATATTAAAGCTTCTGAAATGCAGGGGACATGGGGAAAAGAAGAAGCGCTCTGGATTGTGTTGGAAAGAGGAAATGGCACTGTCATCCATATTGCTGTAGTCTACAGACCTCCGACTCAAATTGAAGAGAGAGATAACAAATTGATTATAGATGTTGCCAAGATAGCAACAAAGGGGGAAGCGATCATATTGGGTGACTTTAATCTACCTGATGTGGATTGGATTACTGCTTCTGCACATCTGGAAAGAAGCAAAAAATTGTGGATGCTCTCCAAGATGTGTTACTTAGACAAATGGTGATGGAACCAACCAGGGAAAGCTCAACGTTGGATTTAGTGCTCTCCAACGGTGATAGCATGTCAAATGTCTGGGTGGGTGCCCCTGTGAGCAACAACGATCATCACACAGTGTGGTTTGAGATAAAAGCCATGGTACAGGCCAATCATAGCAATCCCAAAGTCCTAAACTTCAAAAACACTGACTTCAATAAAATGGCTGAGTACTTAAAGGAGGAAATGACAGGGTGGAAGGAGATAAGGGAAGTGGAATTGCAATGGGCTAAACTAAAGCTGGCAATAAAAGGAGCAACAGATAAATATGTAAGAAAAGTAAATAAAAACAAGAGGAGAAGGAAACCTATTTGGAAGGTGATTAGCGGGGTGCCCAGGGTTCGGTCCTGGGCCCGGCACTGTTCAGTGTATTTGTGAGTGATATTGCTGAAGGACTGAATGGAAAAGTCTGTTTTTTTGCAGATGACACAACAATTTGCAAAAGAATGGACTTCCCCGAGGGAGTGGTTAACATGAGGAAAGATCTACAAAAGCTGGAAGAATGGTCTAATGCTTGGCAACTATGATTTAATGCGAAAAAGTGCAGTGTCATGCACTTGGGTAGCAGAAATCCAAGGGAAATGTATGCGATAGGGGGCAAGAGGTTGGTGTGCATGGTTCAGGAGAAAGACCTTGGTGTGATTATCTCTGATGATCTCAAGGTGGCAAAGCAGTGCGACAAGGCGGTGGCAAAAGCCAGGAGGATGTTGGGCTGCATACAAAGAGGGATTACCAGCAGAAGGAAGAGGTACTTATGCCACTGTACAAGTCACTGGTGAGGGCTCACTTGGAATACTGTGTTCAGTTTTGGAGACCATATCTTGCAAAAGATGTAAAAAGACTGGAAACTGTTCAGGGAAGGTGACCAAAATGATTTGGAGTCTGCGTCAGAAGCCTTATGAGAAGAGACTTGAAGACCTAAATATGTACACTTTGGAGGAAAGGAGGGACAAGGGAGATATGATTCAGACCTTTAAATACTTAAAGAGAAATGATGAACAAACAAATCTCTTCCAAAGACGGGGAAGCTGTAAAACTAGATGGTATAACATGAAGCAGCAAAGTGGTAAATTGAAAGGCAATGCCAGAAAAATATTTTTTCACTGAAAGGGTGGTGGATGCTTGGAATGCCCTCCCGATGGAAGTGATGGGGGCAAACACGGTGACGGAATTCAAAATGGAATGGGACAAGCACAGTGGATCCCTTTACAGCAACAGGATAAAAACAAAATAAACGGTACCATCTAACTTCTGAACCATCTAACGTCTCAACAAATAGGGATGTCCTACATGAAGTGGTGGGTTCACCCCTAAACAAAGACATGGGGAGGGGTGGCCTGCACAGAGCGACAGGTGCACCTACTCTTGCCATCTTGCTGGGCAGACTAGATGGACCATGCTGGTCTTTATCTGCCGTCATTTACTATGTTACTATGTCTAGGCCCCTGTGCATCCAATCAGAATGGGATGCACAGAGGCAGTCCCGATTCTGATCCCGCAGGGGCTAGACATGCCTTGTGGGATCAGAATCGGGTATAGGATCTGTACGTGCAGGCCCAGACCTGATTCCGATTGGCCTGCACATACAAAGCCATGGCTGGATAATGCAGCAGACTCCTAAATGGAGCCACAGTGCCATGGCATCCCTTTGCCATGGCACAGTGACTCCATTCAGGAGCCGTGATCCCCAGCCACCGACCACCCTTTCCTTTACCTGCAGCATAGCCCCCGATCTGGCCTTCCATGGGCAGGGTTGGGATGCGTGGAACCCCCTGCACCACTCCACCTTCTTTGCGCTGCCTAGACCTGCCATCCTCTGACATTCAGGGGGACTTATTCCGCCTCTGAGATGGAGTAAGTCCCCTGTCCAGTCAGCTGACCGTGGACATACAGGGCCAAATTCAGAATCGGTCCTGTACATCTGGGGTCATGGACTGCCCACTGCATGCCCTAACTCTGCCTTCACTATGCCCCTACCAACCCCCATCTAAGCCTCCCCATACAAATTTCTTGTTCGTAAAGGGAAGCTTTCTCAGAGCCATCAGGGGGCAATGGGACATCTATCCCCGCTATTCGAAGGACAGAATAGACCCCTTAACCTCTAATTTCCATAGCTCAGCCCATCCCTTATTTGACCATCATCTGCTAAGCTTTACTGTTCATCACTCCCCACCACAATCTAGTCCAGTCTCCTCCTAGCTTTTTAGAAATCTTCATGCTGTTGATCCATCGGCTGCCTCCACTATTGTCTCATCTCTTTTTTCCTCCACCTTGTCTTCTCAAATTGTTGATGAGGCTGTAATTTCCTATAATAATGCACTCTCCTCTTCTTTGGATACTCTTGCTCTGCCCATTCCAGTCCTCTGAGGCAAACTATACCTGGACCTTGGCTATCTTCAACTACCTGTTACCTACATTCCTTTGCCCATTTAGCTGAGTGTATTTGGCTAAAATCTCACACCCTTTCTGACCTTCACTTCATATTCATGCTTGCCTCCCTTCATTCAGCCATAGCATTCACCAAGTAAAACTATGTCCATCTGACTAACTATCAAGCCCCTAACCCTCGCTGTCTCTTTTCAACTCTCAACTCTTTCTTCAAGGTGCCTCCGCTTCTGACCCCTCCTTCCCTTTCTGCCCAAACCCTAGCCAACTATTTCCATGACAAAGTCCACAAGATTATATTCAAATTCTTCACAAGATCAGCTTCATCCCCTCTTCCCCTCTTTAATACCAACTCTTCCCCTCAATCTCTGCTGACCTTTAATCCTTTTCTAAACTCTCTGAAGAGGAAACCACTCATTTTCTTTTCTCCTCTAAACTCACTGCCTGTTCCTCTGATCCTATCCACACCCATCTTCTTAACTCCATCTCCTCCTCTGTCATCCCTTCCATGTCTCATATTCTCAACCTATTGTTCTCCACTGCTACTGTTCCAGCAGTCTTCAAGCATGCTGTGGTCACACCTTCCCTTACGAAACCTTCATTTGACCCTACTTGTTCTTCTAATTATCAACATATTTCCCTTCTTCCCTTCATTTCCAAACTTCTTGAACATGCAGTTTTCTGCCATTGCATTGAATTTCTCTCCTCTCAAGTCCTGCTAGATCCATTACAATCTGGCTTTCGTCCCTTACATTTTACTGAAATGATTCTTGCCAAAGTCTCCAGTGACTTGTTCATAGCTAAATCCAAAGGCCTTTAATCACTCCTCATTCTTCTTGACCTTTCTGCTGCTTTTGACACTGTTGACCATCACCTTCTCCCTGATAGATTGTCCTCACTTGGTTTTAGGGGCTCTGTACTGTCCTGGGTCTCTTCTTATCTCTCCCATTACTCATTCAGTGTCTATTTTGGTGATTCCTCCTCTATTGCTATCCCTCACTCAGTTGGTGGACCCCAAGGGTCTGTTCTAGGCCCTCTCCTTTTTTCTCTCTATACCCATTCCCTTGGTGCTCTTATCTCCTTATGTCCTTTGCAGACCTCTCCAGTATGGGGACATTCAAGTAGGCACAGGGGTATGGTGGAGGCATGTCTGAGGAGGGGCAATGGACTTTCACCTCCCTGTTTGATCCCAGAAGCAGCAGAGCCAGCAGAAGGCACAGGCATGTTTATTCCTGCTCCAGGCAGGAATAGGCATACAAAAATGTTTGTTTTTACCTTAAAGCATCCAGAGAGTCTACAGAAGATAGAGAATTAGGTAATTCACTTTAAAGTATAAGGTCTAGTTCTTAAGTTACTACTCTAACGATTATGCCATTAGACATCTTTGTTCTGAAGTGCTCTCCTGAGGATATGTATATAGACATTTGATACATGTGAATATTGGGCACATCCGCGTTTCTGGAATTGTGCCTGAACTTGCATGTGCCTGCCTTTTTTTCAGCTGTTCTGGTTGTGATGTCCCAGATTTCACTTGGATGTCTCATTCGAAATGTGCCTCCACATCAATCAACTCACTTTTATCTAGCTGTTTCTTCACACTTTCCAAAAATATGACAATTTAGTAAGATAAGACTTTCCTTTACTAAATCCATGTTGGCTTTCTGCTACTAAGCCATGACTTTTTACATGTTCAGTAATTTTGTTCTACCATTTTGCCTGGTACAGACATTAAGCTCACCTGTCTGTAGTTTTCCAGATCACCCATGGAACAGTTTTTAAAAATAGGCTTTATATTGGTCTCTCTCCAATCCTCAGATACTACAGATGATTTTAATGATAGTTTACAAATTGCTAAAAGTAGCTCTGCAATATCATATTTCAGTTCTTTCAGAACCCTGGGATTTATGTCATCCAGTCCAGATGATTTGCTGCTCTAGTTTATCAATTAGCTGTATTACATCTTCCTAATTTATTGAGATTTGTTTCAAATCCTCTGATATATCACCTTTAAATATCATTTTTGACATGGGTATGTTTTCTACATCTTCTTTGGTAAAGACTGCTAAGGCGACAAATCGATTTTCAGGCAATCTTTAGATTCTGGTGGTATATAATCAAGATCATCCTTTGCTATGTTCATGAGTGGCTTGTTCTTTTTCAACTTTAGCACTTGATTTAAGGGGCATAACAAAGGGGTATGTGCCTTTGGAGCCCCTTCAGAGCCTAGGCAGAGACAGGCGAGTGTTTGTGCGAATATACATTGGTCATTTTGTCATCTGGTTTGTCTGTGCAAATACATTGGTCATTTTGTCAGCTGGTTAGTATATTTAGCATGAGGAAGAGGAAAGAAGGAAAAAGCTGTGAATATGGTTAAAGAAGTGGTGGTGCAAGGGCCTATGGATAATCTTGTATCCGTGAGAGGTAATTTGAAGATACTAGATATTTGGTCTACCACTAATATTGTTAAAGATCAAGTAAAAACATCTTTGGAAGAAGTTTCCCACTGTCTTGTCTTCCACCTCCCCCCCCCCCCCCACACTTCCAGTCTCAATTAAGGATGTATCCCCAAGGATGGGGGACCCAGTAGAGTTTCTCTCCCTTCTGGGGAATTAGATATATCTTTTGATGAAAATAACTTAAGCATAGTTGAAAATGGCAAGACTGAACGAGCAGGATTTCCGAAATCTACTTTGTTTAGATTAGAGTTGGGGAGGAATACGGTGAAATCTGCCAGCGGGAGGGTAGCTAAAGGTCTTTTGAGACCTATTACATTTTCTGAGAAGTTGTCATGTGAAACACACCTGCCAATGTCACTTCCTAGGGAGATTTCTAATTTGGAATTATGGCATTTGATCGCCAGGATGGAGTCTACTTTATCAACTTGTTTGACTCAGTTATGTTCCTTTACAGGAGATACTGTGGAAAGATTTAAGAAAGTAGATCTACAAATAGAACAGGTGTAATCTCAGATTCAGTCTCAGAATCATCTCCTAGATCAGTTTAGTCAGTGAGTGCAACTCTTGTTAGAGGTAATAATATCCTTGATAATAAACTATTCACTATAATAACTTGTGTTTCCTGAATTTCCCTTATACAAGATTGATTTCTTCTTTTGAGATGTTGAAACAGTATTTTTGGAATATTCTTGGTCTGGGCCTCCCCTCCCACCCTTCTATCTCTAAAGCCTATTATGCTATGGGTTCTATTAGAAGGTTGGAGGGTAGAGGGTGGAGGGGAAGGAACAAACCAAGCTGCCCTGAGTTTGACTTGGAGAGCTCCCTCAAAGAAAAATACAATAGGGCAACCTTAGTTGCCTCTTTTGTTACAGCGTCAGAAAGAGATAGGGTCTTTCAGTTGTTTTATGCAGCTAGACTGCAGAAATTTCATGGACATAGGGTTTATGTATTTCCTGATCTCTCTGATTGTACAGATGATTAGGAAATACTTTCTTTCTCTTCATCCCAGAGTCTTGGCTCTGGGGATGAGTTTCTTCTTGAAATTTCTTAGGAAGTGTTTCATTAAGTAGAAGGGCAAGATTATGTTTTCCTAGAACCTAAGCAATTGGAGGAGCTTATTAGTGTTCAAGAAAATGTTCTGTGTTCACAGATGAAGAACCAGGAACAGGACCTCAGAAAACACCCACAAATAGGAACAGAAGCGAGGGACATCTTGAACAATTTTCATAAGACTGTGTTCGTGAGAAACTAGCTCAACTTAAAGTATACAAAGCAATGGGACTGGATAGGATACACCCTAGAATACTGAGGGAACTTGGAGACGTTCTAGCAACTCCACTGACTGACCTTTTCAATGCCTCGTTGGAGTCGGGAGTGGTGCCAAAGGACTGGAGAGAGGCTCATGTGGTGCCTTTACACAAAAGCGGAAGTGAGGATGTGGTTGAAAACTACAGGCCGGTTAGTTTAACTTCGGTGGTGAGAAAATTATTGGAAATGCTGCTGAAAGAGAAAATAGTGAGGTTTCTGGAGTCCAGCGGATTACAGGATCCGAGGCAGCATGGA
Organism: Ichthyophis bannanicus; assembly: GCA_033557465.1. Lineage (NCBI taxonomy): Eukaryota > Metazoa > Chordata > Amphibia > Gymnophiona > Ichthyophiidae > Ichthyophis > Ichthyophis bannanicus. Next base: position 153,734,698 of record CM066035.1, on the reverse strand, counting down.
TTCACCAGAGGCAGGTCTTGTCAGACAAATCTGATTGATTTCTTTGACTGGGTGACCAGGGAGTTGGACTGAGGGAGAGCTCTAGATGTGGTGTATTTAGATTTCAGTAAAGCCTTTGACACTGTTCCTCACAGGCGACTTATAAACAAACTGAGCACCCTAGGGATGGACCCTAAAGTTACTGCTTTGGTTAGAAATTGGTTGGGTGGGAGGTGACAAAGAGTACAAGTAAATGGAGCTCACTCTGAGGAGAAGGATGTTACCAGTGGTGTACCCCAAGGAACTGTCCTTGGTCCGATTCTTTTTGACATCTTTGTTAGTGATATAGCGGAAGGGCTGTCAGGTAAGGTTTGCCTCTTTGCGGATGATACCAAAATCTGCAATAGAGTAGACACCCAGGAAGGTGTAGATAACATGAGGACGGATCTAGCTAAGCTTGAAGAATGGTCTAGAATTTGGCAGCTGGGATTTAATGTTAAAAAATGTAAGGTCATGCATTTGGGCTGCAGCAATCCAAGGGAGCAATACAGTATAGGAGGTGAAGTACTTTTGTCCACTAAAGAAGAGCGGGACCTAGGCGTGGTTGTGTCTGATGATCTTAAAGTAGCTAAACAGGTAGAAAAGGCGACAGCAAAAGCTAGAAGGATGCTTGGGTGCATACGGAGAGGAATGGCTAGCAGAAAAAAGGAGGTGATAATGCCTCTGTATAAGTCTTTGGTGCGACCTCATTTGGAGTATAGTGTGCAATTCTGGAGACAGCACCTTCAAAAGGATGTGAACAGGATGGAGTCGGTGCAGAGGGTGGCTACTAAAATGATTAGTGGGCTTTATTATAAAGATATGAGGACAGAATTAAGGATCTTAATATGTACACCTTAGAAAAAAGGCGGGATAGAGTTGATATGATTGAGATGTTTAAATACCTCCGTGGCATAAATGTTCAGGGAGAGAGCCTCTTTCAATTGAAAGCAAGTTCTGCTACGAGGGGACATGGGATGAGGGTGAAGGGAGATAGATTCAGGAGTGATATGCGGAAATATTTCTTTACGGAAAGAGTAGTGGATCCATGGAATAGTCTCCCAGTGGAGGTGGTAGAGATGAGGACAGTAACTGAATTCAAAAAAGCATGGGACCAACACAGAGGATCTCTAAAGGTAAAAAGTGGACTGTTGTAGTTGTTGATATGAAAGGACAGACTAGATAGGCCATGTGGTCTTTTTCTGTCATCATGTTTCTATGTTTCTATGTTTCTAAAATGCCAATACTGTGGAATCTGCAGATGCCAGCATTGCTGTGTGAGATTGGAGGGTATATGAGGGCTTGCAAAGTATATTTGCCAGGTTTTTGAGAATTTGTATAGTTTTATTTTCCCTAAATTTTCTATTAGTTGGTCTCCCCCATTATTTCCTCAGTGGATTTATATGGGAGTGGAACTTACTGTATGGTTTTATTCTGATATTTGATTGTGTTCCTTCAGTTTATTGCTATCATTGTATTTGTAACCTTTTTGATGTATATGTTCCTTTTTTCATTGTTATGTTTGAAAATTCAATAAATAAATTATAAAAAAAAAGATTCCCTCACCTTCTCCAATTAACTCTCCAGTTTTGTCTCCAATTGACTTGTTCGTCAGCCTTTAGTTTCATGGCTCTTTCACTTTGGGATACATTACCTTTAGTTCTGTGGCAGGATTCTCCAGTGAAGAAGTTCAAATTGGGCTAAGGCAATGATTGCTGCAATTGTGCATTTTGCTAAATTGTCTTGGATCTTTTTTTTGAGAATTGTAAACTGCTGTGTTTACTGCACAGACAGAATGGTAGGATATTAAATCTGTTCAAATAAATAAAAAAATAATTAATTAATATATATTATTAGACGTTGACATACACGTTCCACAGCTTAGTATTTTGGCCCCTAAGGGAGCAAAAAGGTTTTGCACTTCCTACGGCTTAAAAGCAAAACTTCCAGGTGTCATCCCCTGCATCATTTAACCATGCATAGGGTGGGCATTATTTAGACAAGTGATTTACTGGATAAAATCCATTTGAAAACTTCCTTCTATGTTCAGAATGAAAGGAACATATTGTAAGAGAATCTTATCCATCAAATATCTGTTTCCATTAAAAACACATTTAAATATCTAATAAACCTGTAATTCCTATAGCATAGTGTGTATAAATATAAAACAACATCAGGCCCATCCACCGTGTAGATTGATTGGGGTCTGCACTGACTGGCTTAGTGAACCTTTTGTCACAACTTATTGATTATATTTCACCGCCATGTATTTCTGCACTGCAAGCTTTTTATGGGACACTGTGAATCTCCTAAATAAGACAAATGATGTTCAGTAGCAAAGGAGTCGCTGATGGTCATGATGGATGTGTGCTGCTTGTGTACCTGCATCTTCGATCAGGACAGACTCAATGCAGTTTTGTATCATCCATCCATTAAGTTGGCCAGTACAAAAACATTCCCAAATAATTTTAAACATGCTGTTTTAGAACACACATTTTTACTTTGCAATAACAATTTTTATTTGCGACATGGCATGCAAGCTGCATAGTTCACCACTTCTGAATGGCAATGAGAAAGAAGGTACCAGAAGCATTACCCATAGTATCTGGTTTCATTCAAAGCATTGAAAAGCATCTGCAACCCCCCCCCCCAAAAAAAAAAAATGGTGAAATAAGGTTATAAAATCAGAGAGATTTTAGAATACAGCATAACAAAATATAGCCAAAGATCTGACTGAAAATGGTAGAGTATTCCACAATTAGCAGGGTAAGAAGAACAAAAGATGAAGTTCTGGGCTCGATATTCAAAGGATTTATGCTCATAACTTTGAGTTATGCTCCTAAATTGGCCTCTTTGAAAATTTCATAGTGCTATATTCCTAAATTCTTTTTCATATGTTTACTTACTTTGCATCTCGGTGGTATTCAACACATGGCATTACAGTAAAACAGCACATGTTTTTGGTCTTTACCATACAGTAAAGGGAAACTCTCTTATTTCCATGATGCACTTTAGTAACTACCCCATTGATAATGAGATAATTGAAATCTCCCCATTATTATTACGTTATCAGATGTGTTAGTTTATCTAATTTCTGTAAGAATTTCACGGTTTCTTCATCCTTTTCAGGTGGACAATAATATACCCCATATCCACAATCTTTTCCATCATGCATGGAATCATTGCATTTTGTTTTCTACAGAATTATTATCCTGCATTGCTCTATAACATTCTTTATTCCTCCGCCAACTTGATCACATTTATCTTTACAGCATATCTAGAATCAAAGTATCTAATCGGTTGCCCTCCTTGCCAGGACCAGTGCTATCATTAGGCAAACTACATGGCCACTGAGAGTGTCGGCTGTCTGGAGGCCACCTTGTTGCCACTGCTGCCCCTCTCTGGGGCCTGAAGGGGTAGCAAAGGCTCGGTAAATGTGTGGCAGCTCTTACCTCAAGTCCTCAGTGCTGCCCCCGTGGTTCCTGCCCCTCTCCAATGCAGACTTCAAAACTAGAAGTAGCATCGGGGGGGGGGGGGCAGGGAGGAATGAAGGAGTCATTGTAAAGCACAAGAATCATGGGGGTAGTGCTGGTGAACTAAGGTAAGCATTGTCTTGTGTTTACTGAGCTATTGCTGCCACTACAGGCTCTGGATTGGGGGGGGGGGGAGGAATGAAGGAGTCATTGTAAAGCACAAGAATCATGGGGGTAGTGCTGGTGATACTAAGGTAAGCATTGTCTTGTGTTTACTGAGCTATTGCTGCCACTACAGGCTCTGGAGAAGGGTGCCAGCAGTGGCAATGATGGTTGGGGGGGGGGGGAGGGCAGTAGAATGGAGTGGCCCACGTAGGGCACCTCCAATCCTTGTACTGGCCCTGATCCTTCCACCAACTTTCTAAGATGTATTTATTAATTTATTTTAAAATACTTATATGCCACTTTTCATAAATTCTATGTGGCTTAAAGCAAAAATGCCCCCCATGAAATAATAATCAAACAAACAAATGCAACGTTAAAATAATGCAACAGCAAATATATTAAAATAAAATTTACAAAAAGCTAAAAATCAAACAGTAAAAGTTTGCTCAAGAAAACAAAGTTTTTGCTAGTTTTCTAAAACGTTAATAGTCCGATGGAAAGAGATAAAGTGCCCCCTAACCAGAGACCTAGACATGAAATGCTCAAGGTCTAATTTTCTACTTTGTACATTGCCTTTAAAAAGATACTGATAATCTTTGCTGATCTTCAGACTGAAACAGCCTGGAGGGCTATACTTCTGTAAACATGAGCACTAAAATAACTTGATGCTAGATCTTACAAAGCTTCCAGCAGAAGTGTAAGAATATTAAACTGCACACAATAATTGATCAGCAACCAAGGACGTTTTACCAAATAGTGAGATATATGAATAGATTTTAGCAACCTAGAAATTGCACACATTGCAGAATTATGAATCAGTTGTAAAATATGATTATAATGCTGTGGAAAACCTATGTAAATTGCACTGAAATAATCTAATGAAGGCATTCTCAATGCATAGATGACTAATCGAAGATCTTGATGAGAAAGAAACGGACTCAATCTTCTTCATAAAAAGGTTCTGTAAAAGCTAGACTTTATTACCATTTTAATATGATTCTTCAAAGAAAGTGTGAATCCAACAGAATGCCTAAATAACAAACATTAGAAATGATAATCAGTTGATCATCATTAATCAGAAAGCTTTCAGGTTGAAGACCTGTTTTTGTAAAACTTAAAGTAACAGACCTCATTATTTAGCAGGTTGATTCCTAGCAGTAATATTGAAAGACTACCACTGGGGTCAAAGGTATCATTTTGAAACCAAGTATCCAACAGAATGACAGAGTAGGAACAACTGGGGATCATCCTTGCTCCCCAGACAAATCCCTGGTTAGAACCAGAGGAGGGAGTGAATAGGGGTTAATGTGAACCTGTCGGAGGCATGTCTGGTAGATAAGGGTTCAGTGAAGGCGCTGGAAACATTTGAGGGGTGGGGGTTTAGGGAAGGTGACAGGATGCAGGTTGGGGGATGGGGGGATGGGAGGTTCATGTGAAGGTACTGGCATGTTTGGGTCATCAGGAGGGGGGGTTATGGTAATGATGTCAGACTGCCATAAGTGCATTGCTAATAACCTGCATGCATTTGCATTTTTCAGTAATGCACTTACTAAGGATAATTTATTACATTTGTGGCATGTAAACGGGCTCATATAAAATTAGGTCAGGTGTAAAAGTACATACGATGCATACATTTATAGTAGGTGTGCAGATGGGTGGAGTTTGAGCAGTGCATAGGTGGAGGTGCAAAATACGGGCATACTTTATAAAAAACGGATGTATGAATACGAAGTATGCACTGACATTTATGCCTGCTCTCAAGCAGGCTTACTATCTGTGACTGTATTCTAGGTCTGTGCTGGATTTATGCTAGTAATTTATAAAGACAAGCCAACGCTTATTTGTCTTTATAAATAGGCTCATAATAGGCACCTTCTGCATCACCTAACCTAGATGCCTTTTATAAAATTATTCCCACCATACGGTAAATGTAAGTACTATGTGATATCTGCAGGGGCAGATGCAAGCCAGGCTCCCAATAGTTGCCACGTACTAAGTGATTTGCTACTGTTTAGTTTATCAAATAGTTGCAATATGTTGACTCTGTTTATCGATATTGCTTTCAATTCTTCTGCTGCATCACCTTTAAATACCATGTCTTCTTCAGTAAAGACCGAAGCAAGGAATTCATTTAATCTCTCTGCTATGGCCTTGTCCCTTCTTAGTGCAGCTTTTACCCCCCTATCATCTTTTTTTTTTAGTTCTTTATTTATATTTTCCAACAAAACACAAACAAAACAAAAAAAACAACTTACAGTAAATTAAAATACACAATTCTTCTCTGTAACATGAGATAATCAAAGGCTAATCACAGCCCACCCCACCCTGTCCTTCCCATTATCATGCGATCATCATGCCCTTTTCGTGCCTCGTGCCTATAAGTGCACTCATTCGGCTGCTCCACACTACTGTTCACCTCTTATCTCTCCCTACACCCCTCCTGGGGAAATCCATTATTCTGGCAGATCACTTCTATATGTGCCCTTCTCTTCAACTGCCATCCCCAGACTTTGCTCTGTTCACATTTCTGCTCCCTATGCCTGACACAAACTAACTGAGTCCATATGGCAGGTTTCTTCTCTGGCCCGCTGCAAATCCAGGATGAGTGCTCACCTCTTCGTTGCCACTTTTGGATCTGATCCACCTAATCTCCCTTATGTTTCCTTACCATTCCTCCTGGATGTTTCCTGTCCACAGCTGTTGCGTGGTCTGTCTTGATTAAACTGTAAGCACTGTTGAGAAGGGACCGTCTATTATGAGTGTGTGTGCAGAGCTGCATACGCCTTGTAGTGCTGCACAAATGAGCAGTAGTAATAGCCGTAGTTGTAGTAGTAGGGCCTTCTGGCTATTTATTTATTTATTTATTGTCATCGACCCCCTTGCCTTCCAGTGCTTATCTCCTTAAGCACAGGCAGGGTGTTAAGCCTAGGCCCAGCCCAGAGCCTTGCTTGGCCCTCTGGGATATGTAGTATTTTTATAGGCCAGTTCAAAGAATCAGTTGTGGCAACGAGGTAAGGCTTAAATAGGTTTTATTCCCCTTCCGAGATGATTCTCTTGGTGGGTGAAACACAAAGTACACAGCCCCACTTGGGCAAAAGCAAAGTGACAAAAATGAGAACAAAAATTGCTTATCTTCAGCTTTTAACAGGTAAATGAAAAGTATTCAAAACAGTTCTTTCCAGCATACAAAGACCTTTTCCTTTGTGGCTTTCAAGCTTGGTAAATCACAACTTGTTTATCTCAAAGAAAATACATTATCCGAAATTGTGAGCGTGCAGTTCATGTAATCATTACATACAGTGTCTCCCTGCACCTCACATTGCATCTCTTCGGGTTCTGCCGTTAAGGATTCTTCCCTTGCACAATATGGTACGTTACTGAACAGTCTCTCCTTACTATTCAGAAACTCTCTCTCTCTCTATGTGAGAATATTTGCTATGCTGCTACTATATTCATTAGAGTATTTACTTTGGGAGCCTCTTAAATGCGGTGGAAGATAGGGGAAATTACCAGTTTTACTTTTCCCTCTATTAGAAACAATTGGGCTACCTTTAAGCAGTCTTTGACTCGAGCTTCTCTCTGCTGCTACAGACGCCGGAGTAAAATCCAGTAAAATCTTTTCACGGCTCTTGCCTTTGAACCTTCTTCTAGACACAGGATTATCCTCAGGTATAACAGCTTTACTCTTTCTATGCCAATTGTTTGCATAAAGACTTTCTTCAGGCTTCTTCCAGCTAGCTTCCCAATTAAATGCTTTGTTACCTTTCTGATAACTTCTGCTGAGCTCTGACGCTTCCGTGCTCTGCCTTTCACCACAGGCACCTGGGTTCTCACTCTCTCCTTTGGAATAGGACTTTTTGGCTTTCACAGCTCTGCCCTCAGCTTCCTTCCAACTAGAGTTTCTCCCAGTACGTCCTTGGCTTTCAGAATCACAACTGCCTGCTCCCGTGATCCAACCGGGTTCTATTCTGTTCCTGCTGTGTCCTGCGTGTGTCTTCTCTCTAACTCCATGTGCACTGAGCTTTTCTACATGCGTGTCCGCTCCACCCACTCCCAGCTGGCTTTCATTAGTTCCTGATCTCCTAGCCTTTCTGCTGCTTGGGCGTGTTTCCCTCGCACGTGAACTGTTTTGTTTGGGTTGCCTATGGCAACATTCTGACCTGTGCTCTTCTGAACTGTCAGAATCTGTCTCACTGCCTGCGTTTCTGCTTATTTCCATGGGCTCTGTTGCATCTACCTTGTGACAGATTCCCCCCCTTAAAATATTACGGGCTGCCGCATTTTCAGGCGGACAGCACGTAATCCTTGAGAGAGCATCCGCATTCCCGTGCAATCTCCCTGCTCTGTGCTGCACAACAAAATTGAAGGACTGCAATGCGAGATGCCACCTGGTCAGCCGCGCATTATTGTTTCTCATCTGATTGAGCCATTTTAGCAGTGCGTGGTCCGTTATCAGAAGAAATTTTCTCCCTGTGAGGTAAAATCTCAAAGCTTCAATGGCCCATTTTATTGCCAGGCATTCTCTCTCGATTGTGGTATAATTTCTCTCTGCCTTTGTGAGTTTCCTACTAAGGTAGGCCACGGGATGTTCCACCCCCTCGAATTCTTGGGACATCACTGCCCCCAACCCCGTTTCAGACGCATCAGTTTCGACAATGAAGGGCAAACTGAAATCTATACCACGTAATACCGGGTACTGCAGAGTTTCTCTTTTAGGGCCACAAATGCCACCTCAGCCTCAGGGGTCCATTTTACATGGTTAGGTGTGTTATTTTTCAGCATCTCTGTAAAGAGAATACTTTCCTCTGCGAACCGAGGAATAAATCGGTGATAATAGCCGAGTAATCCCAGGAAGCTTCGTACCTGCTTCTTAGTCACAGGTCTGGGGAAATCCCTCACACTCTCTATTTTGCTGGCCAATGGCTTTACAAGACCCCTTCCTACCATATGGCCCAAATATTTGGCATCTTCAGTAGCAAACAAACATTTCTCTGGATTGAGCGTAAGGCCAGCCCTCCGCAATGCTCTGAGTACCGCTTCCACCCTAGCAATATGTTGTGCCCAGGTTGTACTATAGATCACCACATCATCCATATACGCTAAAGCGTATTCGTGGTGGGGCCTTAACACTTGGTCTACGAGGCGCTGACACATTGCAGCCGCCCCATGTAAGCCAAACGGCATTCGCCGGAATTGGAATAATCCAATCAGCGTACTAAACGCCGTTTTGGGCTTTAAATCGCGTGTCAACGGGATTTGCCAATATCCCTTACTCAAATCTAGGGTGGTCAGATATTTTGCTTGTCCTAAGCGATCTAAAAGATCATCTATGCGGGGCATAGGATAGGCGTCAAATTGCGAAATATCGTTGATTCGCCGAAAATCGATACAGAACTGGAGAGTTCCGTCCGGTTTCGGCACTAGCACTATCGGGCTCGACCACGGGCTCTGTGACTCTTCTATTATCCCTGTGGCCAGCATTTCCTTAACCTGCTGGATGACTTCCCGCTTTCTGGTCTCAGGCATTCTATAAGGACGCTGCCTGATCCCCTGCCCGGGTGCCGTAATTATCTCGTGAGCGACTAGGTGGGTTTCACCTGGCCTAGTCGTCAATACATCTGAAACATTTTCCAACATCTGGATCAACTCCTTCTGTTGTTGGGGTGATAGCCCGGTACCTATCCTGGGGATGGGCTGTTTCTTCCAATCCGCTATCTGAGGGCCGAGGTCTTCCTCGCTCCTCTCCTCACTCAAGGCTGTCAGGTTCCTAACTTCTCTTTCCCCTGTGGAGCCAAATCCACCCGTCCCTCATTTTGTGGGTGGCAATGAGGGTACCTCTTCCACAGTGGGGAACCCTACACGCTCACAAATGAGTTGTGCAATACGGTCGCCTACGCGCACCTTAAAATCCCTATCCCCAAAATTGAATAGTAGGACTTTTATCAAACCCCGATAGTCTGGGTCAATGACCCCTGCTCCTACATCTAAGGAGTATTTCACGGCCAACCCTGACCTTGGCGCTATGCGCCCATAACATCCGTCTGGGATCTTCACTTGGATACCCGTGTCCACTAGCGCTTTCCCCCCTTTTAAAACTATAGTGTCCTCCACACTAAAAAGATCATACCCCGCGGCTGCCGCTGAGGCTCTTTTTGGACCCTTGGCTTGCTCAGTGGTTCTACAGAATTGGAGTATGAACTTATGTTTTTCGTGCGGTATTTCTTTTACGTGTGGTTGAGATCGGGATCCTGTTCTAGGGACTTTCCCAAACAGAGGGCTGGGGATTCATGCCGCTAACGCTTCTGCCTTCACTGGCTGATTTTGTGCGGGCCTGAGGGCTAACTCATTCCTGAGACCTCTCTCCATTTCCTGACAGAAGGGAGCCCAATCCCGCCCAAGGACAACTGCATATGGTAGTTTAGGAACCACGGCCACTGATACTCGTCAAGCGGTCCCTAAACCTTTTATGGCTACCTCATATAGGGGATAGTGGGAAGATGCCCCATGCACACACCGTATGCGTACCTGACCTTCTGCTTGACTCGGGGTCGACGACCGATGGTGTTCGATGGTTTCCCAAAATTTCTGAGAAACCATACTTTGATCGGCCCCCGAGTCAAGCAGTGCCAGGGTATCCACTCCCTCCACCTGAACCTGTTGGAGGAATCCCTCGGGGACTTGCTTCCCATCGCCCGATACCAGGACTGTACATGCCTTACAGTCTCGCTGGAAGTGACCTGTCCTTCCACAACCATAACATTTTCCTCTATAAGGATATGAGACATCATTATTAGCATTATCATACTTGTGCACTTTAGACATTTTAACTCTATCAAACTGTCTCATGCTATCAGGATTTGCCATTCCAGCCACTTTTAAAATCCCAATTCCCGAGGTATCAGCCTTTTTTGCCTCATAAAACCTATCGGCCATGTTGGCAGCCTCCTCTGTGCTGTGGCAATCCTGTAGGGTGAGATATGTTTTCAACTCAGGAGATACAGCTTGTAAAAACTGCTCTAAAATAATTTCATTCAAAATGGAATCAAGTGACCTTCTCTCTGGGGTAAGCCACTTGTACGCTAGACTCTTAAGCCTCTAGAACAGAGCTCTAGGAGTTTCCTTATGGTTAATCTTTGCTTCCCTAAACATACGTTTATAGTGCCTAGGGGTAAGACCTAACCTGTCCTTCACTGTCTTCTTTATTTCTGCATAATCGGCAGCAAGACTAGCAGGCATGGCCTTAAATGCGGATAGAGCCTCTCCTGTAAGGGTCATTGCAAATCTAATCGCCCATTGCTCTATCGGCCATTTAAGGGTCTCTGCTATTCTTTTGAAAGCATCGATATAGTCGTCAAGATTATCCTGTTGCGTTAACTGTCCTAAGGAAAATGCATGGCAACTGTCCATTCCTGCTTGGGGAAACATATGAAAACATGTTGCTCCTGTTGTCTGCGACTTGTTCAAGAGGGCTTCCATAGTCTCTAGCAGAGGCCGTTGCTGCTCCCTCAGTATTTCCGCTTGCCGGGTTTGGAGTTGTTGAACAAGCTCCACCTGCTTGTCCCATTGAGTTTGCATCCACATCATTACGTCGTGTGGCTCCATCTCTCCTTTGGAGTCTACTGCACCTGTGGAAAAAAGAAAAGAAAGACACACCAGGTGCGGTACTTTTCTTTTAAAATCCCTGACTGTGAGCACAGCACCCCCTTTCTCACTTAGTATCCTATCCTTCCGCCCAGGCTACCTTTACCTCAGGCTTCAGGTAGATTCCAGCATGTGAGAAAGGTCTTTTCCTCCTCCCTGGCCAACCTGCCAGCGAAAGTTCCGCTCAACAGCACTCCTTGTAACAGCAGTCTTCCAGATATCTTCTCTTTACTTTGTCTTCCTTTGTTTTTCAGAAAAGCCACGCCCCAAAAAAACATCCTGCCAACTACGCCATCTGTCATCGACCCCCTTGCCTTCCAGTGCTTATCTCCTTGCTTGGCCCTCTGGGATATGTAGTATTTTTATAGGCCAGTTCAAAGAATCAGTTGTGGCAACAAGGTAAGGCTTAAATAGGTTTTATTCCCCTTCCGAGAAGATTCTCTTGGTGGGTGAAACACAAAGTACACAGCCCCACTTGGGCAAAAGCAAAGTGACAAAAATGAGAACAAAAATTGCTTATCTTCAGCTTTTAACAGGTAAATGAAAAGTATTCAAAACAGTTCTTTCCAGCATACAAAGACCTTTTCCTTTGTGGCTTTCAAGCTTGGTAAATCACAACTTGTTTATCTCAAAGAAAATACATTATCCGAAACTGTGAGCATGCAGTCCATGTAATCATTACATACAGTGTCTCCCTGCGTCTCACATTGCATCTCTTCGGGTTCTGCCGTTAAGGATTCTTCCCTTGCACAATATGGTACGTTACTGAACAGTCTCTCCTTACTATTCAGGAACTCTCTCTCTCTCTCTGTGAGAATGTTTGCTATGCTGCTACCATATTCTTTAGAGTATTTACTTTGGGAGCCTCTTAAATGCGGTGGAAGATAGGGGAAATTACCAGTTTCACTTTTCCCTCTATTAGAAACAATTGGGCTACCTTTAAGCAGTCTTTGACTCGAGCTTCTCTCTGCTACTACAGATGCCGGAGTAAAATCCAGTAAAAGCTTTTCACGGCTCTTGCCTTTGAACCTTCTTCTAGACACAGGATTATCCTCAGGTATAACAGCTTTACTCTTTCTATGCCAATTGTTTGTATAAAGACTTTCTTCAGGCTTCCTCCAGCTAGCTTCCCAATTAAATGCTTTGTTACCTTTCTGATAACTTCTGCTGAGCTCTGACGCTTCCGTGCTCTGCCTTTCACCACAGGCACCTGGGTTCTCACTCTCTCCTTTGGAATAGGACTTTTTGGCTTTCACAGCTCTGCCCTCAGCTTCCTTCCAACTAGAGTTTCTCCCAGTACGTCCTTGGCTTTCAGAATCACAACTGCCTGCTCCCGTGCTCCAACCGGGTTCTATTCTGTTCCTGATGTGTCCTGCGTGTGTCTTCTCTCTAACTCCAAGTGCACTGAGCTTTTCTACGTGTGTGTCTGCTCCACCCACTCCCAGCTGGCTTTCATTAGTTCCTGATCTCCTAGCCTTTCTGCTGCTTGGGCGTATTTCCCTCGCACGTGAGCTGTTTTGTTTGGGTTGCCTATGGCAACATTCTGACCTGTGCTCTTCTGAACTGTCAGAATCTGTCTCACTGCCTGCGTTTCTGCTTATTTCCATGGGCTCTGCTGCATCTTCCTTGTAACATTATTTACATTCTCTTATATACCGCGCTATTCTGCATCAGTGTGGTTTACATTGAACAAACTGAAATTACGTTGAACAGGGCATTATAACTTGAACAGGGCTATGGCATCTGAGTCCTACCTATTTGGATACTGCCATTTCTCACAGCAGCTGCACCTGTCCCATCGTGGCATATGTCGGTCTGTATACATACGCTATCTGCCAGCCCTGTCTGCCTTCCTACAGTCTGGTTTGTAGCACTGCTCCCCTAATCAGGCCTGTTAGGGCTTGGGCCGGGGGGGAGGGAGAGATTCCTGTGCCATCACACCAAGTAGCCAGAGTGCAGATATATCACCACTCTCACAGCTCTCATAGATCCTGGACAGGGTAGGGACCTGTGCCTCATGGTACAATCTGAAGAATATTGCCACAACATCAGTCATGTCTCCTAGTGCCTGGCACAGAGGATGTATGGCTGCCCTATCACACTGCCAATAATATATGATCTTATTAGAGTTCCCTATGAAAAACAATCCTGAAGGAATCTGCATAGGATCCATATAGCTAAATGTCAAAGCATATCCCTGTCAACAATAATGACCCTCAGAACAAGAACATTCAGCAGTGAAAACTGCACTAATGCATGCTCAAAAGCAACACCATTGGTCTCAAAAAATGTGTATTATGGGCATGCATTAGTGCTGCTTTCACTGTTGAAAGACTTTATTCTGATGATACTGTATGACAGGGATATGTTTTGACATTTCACTAAAGAGAACCTTCTCTGATTTTGCCTGCCCCATCACAATGGCGCTTGGTAACTCTGTGGTCATCCATACAGTCTAGGTACTGGCCAGGCTTTCATGTCCCCCCTGAATTGCAGATGAGCACACCAGATCCTCCCACGCACCCCTCAAACCACATACACACACACTCTCACTTTCAGTCACAAAAACATAATTCTGCCACAAAGATGCTCTGAACCTATACATAACAGCTATGGCTTAGCATAATAGCATGGGGCACCAGGGCTAAAACTATGACCTCCGTTTCTGACCCAAACAAGAATCCTTTCCCTACTCATGCCTATACTATCCCTACATCAGCAGTCCCATTTTTCAGAAATTGTTAGGGTCTCCTAGGTTGGCTCCCTTAGCACAAATAGCACATTTGAGCATTGCCATAATACACATTATTGCTCTTCTTAATATTTCTGTTTCTTAATATTTCTTTACCTTGCACCATTCGCTCACCTCTGCTCTCTGTTTGTTAAAACTGCATCTTATGGTTTTCCAGACTGCAGTCACACCAGTTCAAAACATACTTGTCACAATCATTCTTCAATATGGGATGCATAGCAGAGAAGGGCAAACGTTTTTCTAAGTCCTGGTCTTATTCCATGTTTTAGCAGGAATAATGTGGGCATTTCCAGGAGACAATACGTACATGGGCCTTTCCTGAATATGCTTTATACATCTGCGTGGCTGACCACACCCCTGTTCCACCCCTTCTGGGCATGTTCTGAGATCCCCATGCTAGCATCTTGTACATACATGATAGCATTGTTTCAGAATATAGTCAGGGTCCTTTTCGGCACATAAATGTCCCTGCCACAAGTACAAACCCATTATTCATGTTCTGGAATGACCCCCTTAGTCTCTCAGCTATGGCCTTGTCCTCCCTATGTGCCCCTTTTACTCATCTATTTTGGTACAACCTAAAGAAAGGCATAGAGGGGGATACCTGCACAAATTGGCGGGTACAAACCTAAATTAAGGCATGAGGTGGGTAACTTGTATGGAATGGCAGGTGCTACCGTAAACAAAGCCATAGAAGGGGATAACTGCACAGAGCAACAAGTATAGTACAATTTTATCCAACTCATTGGATAGACTAGATGGATCATGTTAGTCTTTATCTGCCATGATTTACCCTGGTATAATATAACAGACTCCCTCACAGGCATCTTGCTTTTAATGTACCTGAAAAAGTTATATTATGCATTTTTGCTTCCATGGGATGCTTGTATTCAATTTTTCTCATTTACTGCCTTATCAATGCCTTGATCTAACTTGCCACTGCTTATGCTGTTTCCTGTTTTCTTCATTTGGATCCTTTTCCCATTTTGGAAAGATGTACTCTTGGCTATAACAGCCTTTCTCACCTTACATTTATACAATGCTGTCAGTCATTCTACCTTTTTAAAAAAAATCTCTAAGGCTTTATTGAATAAAAATAGTAAACAGTTCACAACCAACATGGCAACAAGTACAAAATAAATTTCCATACTTACAAAAGTTGTTACAGCATACATCAACATCTCCTTCTTACAACATCAAAGTAACAAACTGCAAATGCATCTTCAGACTGCCACTAGGTCTCGGCTAATCATAACAGAATGATTGTTTGATTTGTTTCTCATTATTGTTTTAACTAGCCATAACCTCCCCACCCCCACAAACGAAAACCCAAAATCAAATGATCCCCACCCCTACATGTATTTCATTATAAAGCATATGAGGACAGACTTAAGGATCTTAATATGTACACCTTAGAGGAAAGACGGGATAGAGGTGATATGATTGAGATGTTTAAATACCTCCGTGGCATAAATGTTCAGGGAGAGAGCCTCTTTCAATTGAAAGCAAGTTCTGCTACGAGGGGACATGGGATGAGGGTGAAGGGAGATAGATTCAGGAGTGATATGCGGAAATATTTCTTTACGGAAAGAGTAGTGGATCCGTGGAATAGTCTCCCAGTGGAGGTGGTAGCGATGAGGACAGTAACTGAATTCAAAAAAGCATGGGACAAACACAGAGGATCTCTAAAGGTAAAAAGGGGACTGTTGTAGTTGTTATGGAAACACAGACTAGATTAGGTGTTAGCAGCTTCTAAAGCTGAGGAGGTCACTGGAGTCAGCAACCTACTGTGCTCAATTAAGGTTCCCCTAAAACAGCAAAAATGAAGTAACCTTGCTTTTAAAAATATACACAAAACCCTTTTAAGAGCTCCCAGTCAGAGAGCTAGCAATGTAAATAAAAAAAAACCAAACAAAGAAACCCTCAAAACCTTACTTACTGTTTGATGTGTGGAGCCCTGTTAGAAAAGCCTCAAAGGGGCAGGGCACAGGAGCCTTTTTATGCAGGCTTCAACTGCACTCAGGAAACAGGCCCACTAACACCTGATTAGGTGTTAGCAGCTTCTAAAGCTGAGGAGGTCACTGGAGTCAGCAACCTACTGTGCTCAATTAAGGTTCCCCTAAAACAGCAAAAATGAAGTAACCTTGCTTTTAAAAATATACACAAAACCCTTTTAAGAGCTCCCAGTCAGAGAGCTAGCAATGTAATAAAAACAAACCAAACAAAGAAACCCTCAAAACCTTACTTACTGTTTGATGTGTGGAGCCCTGTTAGAAAAGCCTCAAAGGGGCAGGGCACAGGAGCCTTTTTATGCAGGCTTCAACTGCACTCAGGAAACAGGCCCACTAACACCTGATTAGGTGTTAGCAGCTTCTAAAGCTGAGGAGGTCACTGGAGTCAGCAACCTACTGTGCTCAATTAAGGTTCCCCTAAAACAGCAAAAATGAAGTAACCTTGCTTTTAAAAATATACACAAAACCCTTTTAAGAGCTCCCAGTCAGAGAGCTAGCAATGTAATAAAAACAAAACAAACAAAGAAACCCTCAAAACCTTACTTACTGTTTGATGTGTGGAGCCCTGTTAGAAAAGCCTGTTAGAAAAGTACAAGCAGGAGGCCATAGCTTTTGTAAGAATTTTTTTGTCTAAACAATTAAATTGGATGATATAACTGTTCTTCTCCTCTTTGAGGATCATAGTTATCCAGGCCTCCAATATTCACCATGAGAAACCCGCACTCCCCAGGGCCTCATTATACATGCAAACCAGTTAGAGGCCCAGCTGCTGCCAAAACAGTTTTAAATGCTCTGGGGTGAGCCCATCCAGACCAGACATCTTACCAGTGAGCAGGGATGTGATCTCCTTATAGGTGATGTCACCATCTAGGAACTCCATCCCAATCCAATTTGAGCAACTCAGTTGAGCCCAAATAGGCCTCTTTCACCCCTTCATCAATTGAATCATCCCTATCATAGAGATTCCTCGAATATTCAGCAAATTTATCTCTAATCTCCATTGTGGTCTATACTAGCTGCTCCCCTGCTTCTTAATTTTAAACACCATTCTCTCTACCCTCTGCTTGCCTAGCTGAAAGGCCAGTATTTTCTCAGCCTTATTTATAGACTTCTAGTAGTGCTATTTTATCACAGACACAATTTTTATCTGTCATTCCTCAATTATACCCCCACACCTGCTTCATACAAAACACGTATCCCTCGTGCACACCCATCCTTCCTCTTTGCAACCAATAAGCCCATTACCCTTCCTGCTTTCTGCATATACCTATAAGTACTCTAGAACCCCACTATTTCCCCAACCTTGCCCCCTTTATCACCAACTCCCCCTCCCCCAATACAACAAACCATTAAGACCCAACTGCGGAAAACAAAATCTGTGGGCTTTACAAAACAAGGAGAGTGACAGTCCCCTCAGAAGCTCACCCTTCCCGCCCATCTCCCCACAAACCCATCTCCCCACAAACCCATGTCCATATAACCAAGCTGTTAGCCACTCTTTAGCTTTGGGTATGCTCACTACAACCCCAAAAGGCTGCAAATGTCTTTTTGATACTGACTATTCCATCAGTTGCCTGACAAGGAGTCTGCTTTGTTCCTCTGTTTGTTCAGTTTATCAGAGACATATGTCTATTTTTCAATTACTGCTTTTAGCGCTGGTGTGGTGACTTGTACATGTGAGTCATACACCTGCCCCAGGAGGTACAGAATTGTCCAGGCCTCAGAAAGATTTCATGCTGTGTATTCTCTGCCATTGATAGAGAGAAGAAGTTAAAATGGAAAGGACCATTGATACTTGATCTAGTCCTTATTTAAAATAGCAATAGCAGAGCACAATTCTTCCCTTTTTGCAAATATGACAGCAGACAAGTCTTGAAGAAAACAGAATTTATGGCCTTTGTAGTCTGAACCATCTATTTGCCTTGCTCTTTGCAGAATACACTGGGTGTACTTATAGTTTAAGGATCGCACCATGATAACCCATGGTTTTCCTGCTGGGGAGTACCTAGGTCCCTATGCGCTCACTCTGTTTGTGCTTATAACACCACCAGATCTGTTGTTTCACTACCCTGAAGCCATAAACATACTTACATACCACACAATCCATGTCTTCAGGCCCTATTGGCTCTGGAACTCTCTGGAGGCACAGATTATTATGTCTGCCATGATTTTCCAAATCGATTTTAAATAGCAGATCCTGGTATTACTGAGCACATTTGCCCTCTTTAAGCTGAAGCGAGTTCCAAGATTTGGCCTGCTCCTCCATTTGCATCTCAGCCTCCTCCATCTGGGCTCCAAACTCACAGAGCTCACCGTGGATGTCATCAATTTTTAAAGAGACAACATCTCTTATAGCCCAGAATTCTGATTTAGGTCCTACGCATTATTTGAGTCATGAAGCCCTTCCGCAATTGAATTGTTGTTCAAGTCCACAAACGCCATGCTAAGAGGGTAAGCTAAGTGGTTCCCTACACATTGACTCAAGCATGATGCTGTTCAGGGTCCTTCCTTCAGGTCACTGCTTTTTTGCTTCCCTATCTTCGCTGCTACCCTATTAACAGCTTCCCCAATGATTTTTAGGGATGATTCAAGTTTGATGAGGCTGGATATAGTTGTTAATGTTAACGGGGTGAAGAGGAGCACAGGAACTAACTGTCCATTCAGGTTGCTGACACCACTTCCCCCCTTTCCACTTATTTTAAAGTGTGAAGTACATCAGGGAAGATAACAACTCTCTTACCCATAAACAACACAGAGCGCTTTTTGAAGTACAATTTCAACAGCCATTCCTGGACTGAGGATAATGCGAAAGTAACTAACAATGTAGATACCTTAATTTCGGCTTCACCTGGTGACTCTAACAAGGCAGACACATCAAGAGTGTCTGTCTTGGGAGACCCCAAATCCACCCGACCTCCAGTTTTACCTAATGGAAGAAAATAGGCTTTAACAACTGGGGGAATTAAATTATCTGGAACCAATAAGGATTCAATTAAATACTTTTTAAACATATCAACCGAGAAATACCAGCCACCATAGGGAAATTTAACAAATGTATATTCGACGCCCGAGAACGGCGTTTTCCAAATTTTCCAGTTTCCTTTGAGTCACCCAAGATTATCCTTCACAAATGAATCAGTTATTGTCATATTTCGAGATACATTTTGTTCCCCAGTTTTAATCTTCTCACCCATCACAGTCATTTCTTCCTTGATACCTTGTGTAGCACTTTCCAGTCTCTCCAAACGCTGAGAAGACACAGCCAGCTGTTGAGACAATACGGAAAAAAGCTGCGATATTGCTCCCAAATAGATTCCAGAGAGAACTCTTTTGGACGCTGCAAAGAACCAATCCGAGATAAGGAAAAAACTGAGGAAACCAGACCAGTTGAATCCTCACTTGGCTGTAACAAGACCTCCGTTTCCACCACCTGCGGTCTGAACGCATCTCCTACCCCTGATATCAAGGAGGGAACTCCGGAGCTCTGATCTGGTGAAGCCCGCTCCAGCAAGGCAGCTCCAACATCACCCAGACGCGCTGACTCACTTCTCGCGAGAGAGAGATTCAGGGGGGTCAGACGGCAAGGAGGCAAGGACCCAAAAGAGGCGAAAGGCCTTTTTGCTTTTGAGGTCTGGGGTCCTTTCTATTGGCGCTACAATGATATTACGATTTCCTTGTAAGTGCATAGTTTATTTTAGAGCTAATAAGTATGTTTTTCTTCAGCCTGAGGACCTCTCCATGTTTGTATCTTCTCATTTGTTGACTTCCTCACCTATGGATAAACAATCGTCTTAAGAAATATGCTCCTCTTGGTAATTTGTATTAATATTACCTAGTTCTTGGAACGTGGCTTCACCTGGCCTTGTTTGTTTAAGGTTCACTTCCCCCCAGTATTGTGGGCTACACTGTACTGTGTATTTATCTTTGTTTTGTTTTATTTCCTATTGTATCTTTTTTGCACAGTTAAGTTTTCTGTACAAGCTTTGCTTGGTATATAATGTAAAATTGCATAAATAAATAATTAAAGTGTGAAGTACATCTGATCTGGGTTTCCAAGACAGTATTTTTAAACTATATCCTGTGATTTTGCCCATTCTTTCATTCAGAATACATTCTGCCCCCTTCACCAAGTTACTCATTCCCTGGTGTATTGCACTTAACACAATTACATTTTTTTAAATCTTTTCTTCAGGATATTTATTTAACTAGGCTTATATACCACTTTTTCTACCAGTCAAAGCAGTGTACATTCAGGTACTGTATATATATTTTTTTCCCTTGTCCCCAAAAGGCTCACAATCTATGTTTTTGCACCTGAGGGTTAAGTAGCTTGCCCAAGGCCATTAGAAACCCCAGTCCTTCCCGCCCAAGGTTGCTGGCAACTAGTGGTATTCAAACTCCTGGCCCAAGGTAACTTGCCCCAACCACTAGGCCACTCCTCCCTTACAATACTCCACTTCTGTCTTCATCTAAAACATAGTTGTAGCCTTCCCTAGGTCAGCTAGTGCCAATACAGAATCTTTGGGGTGTCTATTACTTTTTCTCCTAAGACACTAATGCCTATGAGGGTGAAGCAAGATCATTAGCAAAGTCTTTTACAAAAAACACCATGTTTTGGAAGTTTGATTAGTTTTGTTGTTTGTTGTCTTAGTATTATTTGATTAAACTATTTGCAGCCTTTTTAGAAGATGTGCTATTTGATACAAGGCCAGTTCTGCTCTGTGCGTCCCCCGCCTGTCTGTCCAGACAGAATCAAGATGTGCTCTGGTTGCACCCGATTTTGGTCCCACGGGAGCTAGATATGTCCATGTGCTCAGAATCGGGTCTACCGGCCTGGACGTGCAGGCCATGCCCCAATTCTGACCGCCCGGACATCCAATGAACTCCCCAGCTAGCACAGTCTGGCTCCTGCAGGGAGCCATGGTGCCATGGCACCGCGGCTCTGTGCAGGAGCCTCTATCCCTGCAGACCCAGCATTCTGCTTTTCCCTGCAGCCTGACCTCCGATCGGCCCTGCCTTGGCTAGGGCCAGGCTACGGGGAACACACTGCGCCCTCTCACCTCTGATCCGCTGCCTAGCTCTCCAATCAGGCTCTGAATAGGGGGACTTATTCCACCTCTGAGGTGAAATTAGTCCCCCGTACAAATGGCCGATCCCAGAATACAAGGTCAACCTCAGAATCGGTCCTATACATCCGGGGTCATGGCACCACCCATAGCCTGCCCTCTCTCTGCCTGCAGCCCACTCCCTCCACCCTACAAACAGAGCTCTGTGCAGCTCATATCTATGTGCAGGGAGCTCTGTTTCCAGGATGCAGGCGAGGGGTTTAACAGAGCTGGACTTCTGGATCAGATGTCCAGACCAGCTCAACGCGTTTCAGAAGGACCCCCTACTTGTTTATATTATTTTTATTATTTTATGTAATATATTTTTTAGTAGTTGTATAATTTATTTGTAGATTTTAATGTTTATCTGGAAACTGCTTGGATATTTATCAAATAAAGTGAACATGAACATTGTCAAAGCTCTTTACTGTGATCACTGGCTTCCTTTCTTGGAGGGAACTAGCAGCTCAGGTGTGACACATGCTTTTTATCCTACATTTTCCAGTTTTGAACAGTCTCCTACATGGCATTGTACAAAATAATATACTGAAATCTATCTAGACTTTGCCAATCATTTTTCATTAGTTATATGCTTTCACTTTTTTAAATTCAAAGATTAATTGACCAGTTTTTCATGCCAATCTTTCTTTCAATCCATATTGACTGTTCCCTATTAAACTAAATTGTTCTAAATTAGTTACTCATTCTAAATGAGCTGTTAATTAAAGGACATGACTATTATGTCAGCGAACACACATGGATAACTGAAATAGGTGGAATAATTTTGAACTAGAAAGTTGTAGAATTATGAACCAATTTAAAAGAGCTGCTAAATAAGTACAATGTACTTAATTATACTGTAAATATTCTATTATTTTTTTCTTGCTTGATTGCATCCTCAATTTGTATTCTTATTCTAGCAATATTTTTATGTAATCATTTTTTGTCCATATCAGTGGCTGTTAACTAAAGGACTGAAGGAAGTATAGTGCCTTCAAGGCTTGGTAAAAAAAAGGTTTGCTTGCATGCAAAATCTGGCTACCAGCTGAGGCCTTAATGGGTCAATTTTCCAAGGGTTTAAGCACTTAACTTATAGATAGGCACCCAAATCCACCATTTGAAAAATGACTAGTGCTAAACCATTATTAGAGCCTGTTTCAACAAGGAACCTAAATTTAGGTTCCTAAAAAGTAGGTGGCTATAGGTACAGAAATAGGGAAGAGAAAATAAGTGCAAGGAATCGATTTGTAGTGTTAGAAATCTACACTGTACATTTCTGCCTAGTTGAATTGTAGTCCTAAATACTGATAAAATTCTAGCTGAAAATGTAAGTACAGAAGTTAGCTGAAGAACAGCTAAACTTCAGGATCCTAACAATTAATGATTCAATATTTAAACATTGTGGTGAGTGTTGTTTAAACAATGGACATGAAGTGTGAGAAGGGGCATCCAGAAAGAATCTGGGACGTCCAGTGCAAAAAGTCCAAAAATCATGGGGAGTAGCACAAGTGAAGGGAGGCACATATATGTGCCTTCTGAAAACTGGTCTATCTCTACCCTGAAAAATGAATGTCACAGTAACCAGTTATGGAAATGGGTCCCATGCAGATTGCAAGGGCAGGAACCACCCCCCCCCCTTATCATAACCCATGCTACACATAACCCATATCAAATGTAAATATGTTAGTACAACTACATAAAAGCTTATACTGCTCTATGTAAATAAGTTCAGAAGTTATATTTAAATAAGTTTATATTGTTATATATATCAATGCAACAACACACAAAACAATTAGCCGGGAGCAGGAAAGAATAACCACAATATTAAAGAAAACTGCTCGTACCACTAAATATAAATATTACAAAATTATACCCAATACCTAAAAATCATTTCCAGGCATAAATGACCTCAGATGGCACAACCCCACACTTAGGGGTATGTTTACTAAAGTGCGTTAGTGCGATTCGCATTAGGAGCCGCGGTAGAAACAGAAACCCCAAATAAGGACATGGGCGGTATATATCGTTACCACCAACGCGCGTTCCAAAAACTAACGAGCGTTACAGGACGCCGTGGTGCGTTACCGCGCGTTAATCATAAGAAGGCGCATAGACACAAATCACTTAAACAGAGCTGTAGCACAATGGTAATTGCACTGACCGCTGATACAGGCATCATGGGATCGATTCCCCAGTGTGCCCAATGCAGAAGGCTGTCTGAGGCATCACCCTGTACATTATGTAGTGAATGAGGAGGCATTTTACATTTTTTTTCCAGTAGTGTTGCCAGCAAACACACCGTCACAGTGGCGTAACCGAAGGTGCCGCAGAAGGCACCCCATAACGAACTCCATAGGCCACATTATAAAGTGCACTGTCCGCTGAGGCACACCATAATGTCCCCTATAGAACACCCTATAAGGCAACTTATAGGGCGCCAGATAAGGTGCCGCATGGGGCGCCTTATGAGGCACTGTAAGGTTACAGTACGCTGAGGGGTTGTCGCTGGAAGCACCAATGTACATTAAAACTATACAATGCTGCAGACAGCCCTATAATATAAGCCCACTGTGGGCTTGTACCCATGACCACTGGCCCCACAGGCATTGAAGGAACCACTGGGCTGCAGCCCCAATAGGACCAGGGTGGGGGATGGAGCCCTCTTTTGGGGCCTGCAGCATCCTGGGGCTATGGTTTGTCTCTTGTGATCATAAACAGGGACAGATAACATAGGACCAGGGCGGGGGATGGACCCCTCTTTTGGGGCCTGCCGCATCCGGGGATGTATTTGGGCCTTGTGATAGTTAACAGGAGCAAGTGACAGACCCCTGTGTGTCTCTTGGCCTGAGTGGTGGGCCTGTGGTTTCCTGTGGATAGGGCACATCCTTGAGGCTGCAACAGCGCCGCATACCATACCAATGTGGTCTGTAGTGCACCTCTGCCATGGTTACAGCTACCCCCTTGGGGCTGGGGGGTTCTGTTTTTGGGTGTGTGCCAGACCTAGCTACCAGCTGGATGCGGCAACACCTGACATTCACTGGCAGTGCATAGTTTCTTTGTGCTTTGGTTACAGGGTGTTTTTTCCCACATCCTCAGTTGGGGTGCCTGTCCCCATGCACTTACCTCACGTGGGTAATCAGAGATCCTGTTATATCTGTGTGACAGGCACTCCCAGGCCCTCCTGACCCTTGATAAGTTCTGCCTCCTGGATGAGCCAGGAAATAGGCGCTGCTGGCGGAGGCAGAACAGCTCTGTGAGCAGATAGAGGTCTCTTTGGGTAAACGCTGGCTTCCTTGACATGGCAGCCATTTGCTCAGAATGTATCTGTGCTGCGTAGCCACGTGCGTTAGTGTGGGCGTATGCATGTGCGTTGGTGAGGGCGTAGCCACGTGCATATCTACACGTTGGTACGGGCGTAACACCGCGCGTGGATACGTGCATTGGTTCCGGCGTGGGCGAGCGTAACTACGTGTGTTGGTTCCGGCGTGGGCACTGTAGATTACATATCCTTGAAGGTGTATTGCACCTAACATTAATGCTACCATCTTTAATTGTGCTGGCCTATGGCTTATCAGAGCCTGTGAGCAAGAGTTGGACTTTACAACCCCCACTTTTTAGTACTGCTGCTACATTTTGCAGAGTCGGCATCATGTTTTATAACACCTTCTGCTGCACAAATCTCACATTAGGGTACATTCACATTCCTTTGGCTAGATATGTCCTCATTGTGGAGATGTATCTCACATTTTTAATGCCCCTTTTGTTTATAGGGTTTGAGGAGGGTGTGTGGAGAGAACGGCACAGAGGGAGTCCCTGATTGGATATATGTCGGGGTGGCATTGGGAGCAATGGAGAGCTTGTGTGTATTTGACAGAGGGACTTCATTTCACCATGCAGTCCATCTGCAGGGGTTCACAGGGTTGGATTGGAGCAGTCACACCCATGATGCACTGCACATGCAAATCAGCAGTGTACAGATGGTCATATGTTGAGGTGTGCCCACCCCCCCCCATCACCTAGGGCTGATGGGGGTCCTGACCATGTGCAGCCCCACAGCACCTCGGCATGATAGGGGGAACAGACCATGTGTGGCACTGCTACAGAGTAACCACAGACAGTCACATTGTGCGGGTACTGTGACCACCCTGAGTTTGAGGTGGGGTGGCCAGCAACAGGTCCACAGCACCTTTCATGACTGACATACCCCATGCTGCAGGTCCCCATCAGTGTGTTGTCTGTAGTTCCGTTAGACACACTGTGGATACATCTGTGTCCTGCTGTATGTCTCGGTCATGTCTAGTCCCTATGGGCGATTATGCACCCAAAATAGTGCATATCTGGTGTTGGTGCCATGGTTACCTGCTTGGGGGGGGAATTATGTACCACCACACAACCCACCCTCTGGGGCTCAGGGTGCAGAACAGGTTCACCCACCAATAGATCCACAGTCTACCTCACTGCAATGGTAGCAGTAGCGAGGACCATCATCCCCAGTCCTGTTGGGGAACAGACAGAGCGCTACATATCCATAAGGCAATGGTAGACAAATGGCAGGCTTGGAAATGCACAGCTGCCCCCCAACATTATCTGACATTCTCCAGAAGCACGCCTCCAGCCGCTGCACCCTGCAAGTTGTTCCAGCAAGACACATACTAGTTGCAGACAGTCCACCAGCTAGTCCATAGTGCATGGTCCTGGAGGAGATGCAGGCACCCAGAACAGGGGTGTCAGCATACACACACAGCAGATAAGTCAGTGATTGGGCCCCAAAAGAGAACCCATAGATATCACATGAGAAAAATGCCATAGAGCACTATGGGGGAACCTAGCCATGCAATGGTCACTGCTCAGTCAGGGTGAGAGTGACCTCCCAGCAGGACATGTTATGGCCACCCTGTTCGTGCAGGTGGTGGCCGGGCACTACAATGTCCGAGCCATTGCCCTATGCCTTGTGCAGATGCAGCCAGGTCAGGCCACCCTATCCAGGCTATTCCCACGGTACCTTGCTCCTCATTATGCACATTGGCAGGCCAATACTGGCAACAGTGCTAGCACTGAGGGCTGTGGGGGGTGTTGGCAGCCACCGCACACTTTATAGACAGACACACAATCCCCACACCTATGCCAGCATTGTGCAGCTATGGAGGTGTTGGGCAGCCCTGCCCACCACAACGGTCCTGGGCACAGTGCAGGAATGGCTATGGTACGCAAAACTGTAGGTGTCACTGCACAGCTTGGTAAACACTGTCAAACACAGGACCTGTAGCACACTCCACAGACATCAGAAAGGTTGCTATGCTGCAGTTCACTCAGAGAAAACTTGTACTTAAGCTAGGAATTGCTATCTGCCAGCAATCATAGCAACCTTTTGATAGATGTGTACCATATTCCCAGGTTTAAGGTGGCATTACTACGGTATGCAGGTGCTAGTATTGGGAGATGCACGCAGAGCCCAAAGTCCTGCCTCTCCAGGTGGCTTTGGGTGATGGGGCCTGTGGGTGCGGGTGTGTCTGCCCCTGTTGGCTGCTGCTTTACGGCAGTGTTTCCCAACTCCAGTCCTGGTGTGCCAAACACTGTTCGGGTTTTCATGCTGTCCCTCATGGATATGCATGAGATACATCTGCATACCATGGGGGTGGCACATAGAAATGCAGCACAGGCATCTTTATCAGAAGCAGCATGGAACCGGAATGGGTGTTTGGCCCTCCAGGACTGCATTTGGGGGACTCTGCTCTAGGTAATGGGTATGTTTATGGTGTCTGTGCTCTGTAGGGTAGGATGTAGGTGTTTTGGGCATGTTTACGTCATCTGCAAAAAAGGTTCTGTCTGTATTAGGACTTTATAGTGGTGGGTAAAATATGAGAACTGGGTTGGCGGAAACCACAGCTGGGACTTGAACCTTTGACCTTCAGCATCTGAATACAGTGGTTTTGTGCACTGCACCACCATGTTATCACAGAGATGGTGCATTCCCTGGTGGTACCTTGACATGTGCCGCCTGCGGCCCTCTGTATCCCCTTCTCCAGCATCTGTCCAGTTGCCGTTCCAACATGCCCGCCCTGCTTTTCTGGGACATGTGCACACCATAGGCACCCTGTCTGGTGGTGGGGGAAACCCTGAGCAGCGCTATTTCACTGTGGGCCCATTCACCTTGTATGGGGACGGAGTATAGACCCTTCCACGATTTATATCTGTTCTATGGAGCTTACTCGGGGGTGGGGGGGGTTATGTTTCTCATTGATACCACTATTGATCAGCTTGGTTATTGTTTTTATCCAGTTTGTTGGGGTCATTTTCAGTGTTTCTGTGCCCTTTTGTTCTGTGCACATGTATCACACTTATCACTTTTCTTTGGTTTTCCTGCCTGGGCTGTACATTGCTGACACCTAAATGGTTTCTCTCACCTTTAATATGCCTTTAACGGCAGGTTTTCATTCGCGTTGGAATTGAGCTCTGAAATTCAGCGTGTTAGTGTGAGGGGAGCCTCTCCCCGCCCACTCTCCACCCATTGACCCCTTCTCTCCGCCCTCTCTCCACCTTCTGCATTGTTTTACCGCGCCGCGGGGGTTTACGATCGTTAACTACGGTTAACGTGCATAGTATGACGTTAACGCTCGTTGGCGCGTGATTACGCACATTATAATGCACTAATGATTGTTAACGTCGTACAACGTGCGTTATTCAAGTTTACCACACTTTAGTAAACATACCCCTTAGTGAAAAATCACCATAGGGTGTTGGTAGACGCTCACATCACCAGTCATAGCCTCCCTAAACCTCCTAGACTAAGCATACCAAAGCCTTAAACAACATCTAATACACCCTCTATTTCAACTCTGGGAAAAATCTCTAAAGACTCACATAAATAGAACAAATAATCTATATCTATAGCGCTATTTCAAACATACACACAAAACAATCAATCAATACAATCTCATTCATTCATGCTAATTGATTGATTTTTTTTAGATAGGTATATCTGATTGGCTTTTCTACATATTGTTTTTGACACTTTGCGCCTTTGTTTGGTCGTATAGTAGTGTCACTGTGCAGCTCTATAGTTTAGATAGTATTGATGTATATGTTTGTAACTTTAAGATGATGTCATTGTTTTGTATTGGTCCTGATTGGTGCTAGGTTTGTGTTATTAGGCACGTCACACGCTATGTTGGGATGGTGGGAGATTGTGTGGAGCCATTTTTGAAAGTAGATCTCTGTATGACGTTGCTCCTGATGAAGCTGGTTTACGGCGAAACAAAAGCTTTTGTAGAGCTTCGGTCGTTTTTTTGATGTATGGCAGCATTTGGTTATCTTTTCTTCCCGCATTGACGATCTCCCTTTCTGCATTGGAGGTCAGAGTTGGCCTTGAAGAGCGTCTATTTAGAGGGCTGGGGACCCGGCTGGCCACAAGATCACTGCTGCGAGATAAGTCTTTTGAATTTCTATGCTGGTGCTAGTGAATTTGATTTTTTTACCATTTTTCATTATGTTTGCAGGTATTGCTCTGTGACTTGTTCCGGCTGCGTTCAGCCCCGATGGTATAACATAGACGCATATTTTATAATGCTATTTTTAGCATGAATGAATGAGATTGTATTGATTGATTGTTTTGTGTGTATGTTTGAAATAGCGCTATAGATATAGATTATTTGTTCTATTTATGTGAGTCTTTAGAGATTTTTCCCAGAGTTGAATTAGAGGGTGTATTAGATGTTGTTTAAGGCTTTGGTATGCTTAGTCTAGGAGGTTTAGGGAGGCTATGACCGGTGATGTGAGCGTCTACCAACACCCTATGGTGATTTTTCACTAAGTGTGGGGTTGTGCCATCTGAGGTCATTTATGCCTGGAAATGATTTTTAGGTATTGGGTATAATTTTGTAATATTTATATTTAGTGGTACGAGCAGTTTTCTTTAATATATATCAATGCACCACCTTTTTTTAATGTACACAATTTTGACCTGGAGAAAAGCGTTATAAAAATGGTTAAATAAATAAATAATTATATGAACAGGTATAGTCCATTTCGCAAATATAGAAACATAGAAACAGGATGAAAGAAAAAGACCACATGGCCTATCTAGCCTGCTCTTCCATATCAACCACTACAACAGTCCCCTTTTTTTCTTTTAGAGATCCTCTGTGTTTGCCCCATGCTTCTATGAATTCAGATACTGTCCTCATCTCTGCCACCTCCACTGGGAATCTATTCCACGGATCCACTCCTCTTTCCGTAAAGAAATATTTCTGCATATCACTCCTGACTCTATCCCCTTTCACCCTCATCCCATGTCCCCTCATAGCAGAGCTTGCTTTCAATCGAAAGAGGCTCTCCTCCTGTGCATTTATGCCATGGAGGTATTTAAAGTCTCAATCATATCACCTCTATCTCAACTTTCCTCTAAGGTGTACATATTAAAATCCTTAAGCCTGTCCTCATATGCTTTATAATGAAGAACACTAACCATTTTAGTAGCCACCCTCTGTACTGACTCCAGCCTGTTTATATCCTTTTGAAGGTGCGGTCTCCAGAATTACACACAATACTCAAAATGAGGTTGCACAAAAGACTTATACAGAGATACTAACGCCTCATTTCTTCTGCTGGCCATTCCTCTCTGTAGGCACCCAAGCATCCTTCTGGCTTTTGTTGTCAGTTTTTCTACCTGTTTAGCTACCTTAAGATCATCAGACTCAATCACACCTAGGTCCTGCTCTTCTTTAGTGGACAAAAGTACTTCACCCTCTATACTATATCAATCCCTTGGATTGCTGCAGCCCAAATACATGACCTTGCATTTTTTAACATTAAATCTCAGCTGCCAAATTCTAGACCATTCTTCAAGCTTAGCTAGATCCCTCCTCATGATATCTACCCCTTCCTGGGTGTCTACTCTATTGCAGATTTTGGTATCATCCGCAAAGAGGCAAACCTTACCCGACAGCCCTTTCGCTATATCACTCACAAAGATATTAAAAAGAATTGGACCAAGGACAGATCCCTGGGACACACCACTGATAACCTCCTTCTCCTCAGAGTGAGCTTCATTTACCTGAACCCTTTGTTGCCTCCCACTCAACCAATTTCCAACCAAAGCAGTAACTTTAGGGTCCATCCCTAGGGTGCTCAGTTTGTTTATAAGTTGCCTGTGAGGAACAGTGTCAAAGATTTTACTGAAATCTAAATATACCACATCTAGGGCTCTCCCTCGGTCCATCTCCCTGGAAACCCAGTCAAAGAAATCAATCAGATTTGTCTGACAAGAACTGTCTCTGGTGAATCCATGCTGCTTCAGATCCTGTAATCCGCTGGACTCCAGAAACCTCACTATTTTCTCTTTCAGCAGCGATTTCAATAATTTACTCACCACCTAAGATAAACTAAATGACCTGTAGTTTTGAACCACATCCTTACTTCCACTTTTGTGTAAAGGGACCACATGAGCCTCTCTCCAGTCCTTTGGCACCACTCCCAACTCCAACGAGGCATTGAAAAGGTCAGTCAGTGGAGCTGCTAGAATGTCCCCAAGTTCCCTCAGTATTCTAGGGTGTATCCCATCCTGTCCATTGGCTTGGTTTACTTTAGGTTTAGCTAGTTTCTCATGAACACAGTCTTCTGAAAATTGTTCAAGATGCCCCTCACTTCTGTTCCTACTTGTGGGTCTTTTCTGAGGTCCTGCTCCTGGTTCTTCATCTGTGAACACAGAACAGAAATATTTGTTAAGCAATTCCACGTTGTCCTCATCAGTTTCTACATATTCCTCCCCTTCACCCTTGAGTCTGACAATATCACTTTTGCCCTTCCTCTTCTCACTATCATATCTGAAAAATGTCTTATCTCCCCATTTTATTGCATTAGCTATTTCCTCCTCTTTTTGAATCTTTGCTTTCCTGACCACTTTGCAAGCTTCTCTAAGTTTTTCCAAATATAGATGCCTGTCTTCCTCTCTCTGTGATCCCTTGCATTTCATGAAGACCTCCCTCTTTCTCTTCACCTTTTCAGCTACCTCTTTCAAAAACCATTGTGGTCTCCTTTTTCTTTTACCTTTATTTACAATTTTAACAAAAAGGTTGGTTGCCCTTAAAATATCCCCTTTCAGTTTTGCCCACTGTTTTTCTACATCCCCCAGCTTTTCCCATCCCGCTAACAACTCCCTGAGGTATTGGCCCATCTTGGCAAATTTAGTTTTCCTAAAGTCTAAGAACCTTGCTTTTGAATGGATTCTAACAGCCCTAGTCCTAATACTGAACCACATCATCTTGTGATCACTGGATGCAAAATGATTTCCCACTATAACATCAGTAACACTTTCACCATTGGTAAGTCCAGTATGGCCCCTTCACATGTAGGTTCTGTTATCAATTATCTGAATAGTTCTCCCTGTAGAGAATCCAGGATCTCCTTACTTCTAGATGATACTGCAGCCGGAATGTGCCAATCAACATCTGGCATATTGATATCCCCTATCACTTCCCCTTTCCTAGCAATTTCTACGTATGTCTTCAATTAACTCTCCATCCACCTCTTCCTCCTGTGAGGGAGGTCTGTATATCATGCCAATGCAAATAGATTTCTCTTTCCCTCTTTCTAGTTTAACCCACAGTGCCTCCTCTCTCCCTTTTAAGCTCTGTAGTTCCAAAGCTTTAATATTATTTTTACATATAGTGCCACTCCTCCTCCCCTTCTTCCTACCCTGTCCTTTTTGAATAAAGTATAACCTGGTATAGTTAAATCGAGTCATGGTTTTCTGTGAACCATTTTTCTGTAACTGCCACTAAATCCAAATCAGCTTCTCCAATTAAAGCTTCAACATCTGGGATCTTATTTCCCATGCTATGGGCATTTATACACACTGCTTTCCATATGTTGCCACTTTTACCCATTTCCATAAAGATATTTAATGTTTCACTTACCTGGGGGCTTTCACTTATCTGGGGGCTTTCTTCACCCATCCCCAATGAATCTTGTTTAAAGCTCTCTTCAGTAGATTAGCCAGTCTGCTACTGAAGACATGTCAATCTTTCTTGGACATATGGACGCCATCTCTGCTCTGCAACCATTGGAACAGCATCCCATGTCCAGGAAACCAAAACACTCTTGATGACACCATCCACGCAGCCATGCATTCATCCCAGGATGCGAGCTTCTCTGCCTTGGCCTTTACCCTCAACAGGGAGGATTAAAGAGAACACTACCTACACCCCTATCTGCTTTACCCTCTGTCCCAGAGCCATTAAGTCACTTTTGATATGCTCAGAGGGATACCTGGCACTATCATTTGTGCCATCATGGATTAGCAACATTGGGTAATAGTCAGTGGGCTTGATGAATCTCAGCAAACTCTCCGGAACATCTAGGATTTTGGTACCTGACAGACAGCATACCTCTTTGGACATCAAATATGGTTGGCAGATGGATGCCTCAGTACTCCTCAGAAGAGAGTCACTGACCACCACTACCCTTCACTTCCTTGTGGTCACTGATTCTGAAAATTTGGGGCACTTGAACTCTGGTTTTTCCCTTTCCAAGGATGCTTTCACCTCCTCTACTTTCAGGGCTGCATGATGGTTCTTCAATTCAAGGGCTGGAGAAGTTGGATTGGTGATTCTGCAGGCCCTAGTGACTTGTGTCCAACCTTTAATATGGATATCCCTGAATTGCACGGAATCTGAACCTGGTTCTTGGACATACTGGCAAGGGTATTTCAGAAGAGGGATGACTATGTCATGAGACTTGCACATCCTGGTTGGCCACTTCAAATACACAGACGTAAAATGGCCGGCCTGTAATATGTTTGGAGTATGTAATTATGTGCAGGTTTATTTGGCCAGGAAATATTAATTTTGGTGATGAAAGCACATTATGCTCTTCTCCCTGGAAGAGGTGCAGCCATGCAATGAGCACTTTTATGCACCTTATTCATGGTTAGGAGCAGGTATAGGCATGGACATTTTAACAATAAGGGTCAAACATACTTGTGCCATTATGAATTCACACAGCAATGTGCACCTATATTGCTCCTTCCAAGTCTTGCCTTCACCATGCTCCTATGCCACTCCTATGTGCTTGCACTGGGGATATCCAAGATGAATCCATGGACATCTTTGTGATTTGCATGTCTGAATGCCCATTTCCAAATGTCCAAATCATGAACGTATCTCCCATGGTTTTTCAATAATCCATGTATATTCAGCTCCACTATTCAGAACCACATAAGAATATAAACACTGTCATACTGGGTCAGACAAAGATCTATCAAGTCTAGCATCCTGTTTTCAACTGTCACCAATCCAGGTCACAGGACTTGTTACATCTCAAAAGTGATCAGATTCTATAATACTTATCCCTATTAATGTGCAGTGTTTTACTCTTCGTCTGCATTCATAATGGTTACATAGTAACATAGTAAATGATGGCAAATAAAGACCAGTATGGTCCATCTAATCTGCCCAATAAGAAGGCAAGAGGGCAAGAGTAGGTGCACCTACCGCTCAGTGCAGGACAACCATGTATGTTGAGAAATTAGTTAATTAAGGGGCATGTTTACTAAACACCGTTGCTGTGCGGGTTCCCGTTAGTGTGCTGGTGCCATATAAGGAGTGGGCGGGCCAGGCAGAAAAAAGCAAAAAACTGGACCGTACGTGTGTGCATCACGCTAATGTGCGGGGCCCACATTAGCGCGTGGGAAGGCTAAGTGGGGCGCTGCTGCAAAACCAAACAACAGAGCTGTAGTACAACGGTGAAAACACCGACCAATGGTGCAGGGGCCAGGGGTTCAAACCCCCATTGCGCTCAACAAAAAAGACCAGCTGAGGCACCAACATTTATGGGCAAAAGTGGTTAGGAGTCATATTAATTTTGGGCAGCAGAAGGCGGCGCACTGTTATTTTTATTACTTACGGCATGAGGCGGCGCACTGTTTAGTGTGGGCGGCAGATGGCGGCGCATTGTTAAGTTTGGGCGGCAGAAGGCGGTGCGCTGATAAATGTGGGCAACAGAAGGCGGCGAGCCGGTGGGCAGAAGGCGGCGCGCTGATGTGTGAGGGGGCAGTCCAATAGTGGGAGGGATAAGTGGCGCGCTGATGTGCAAATAACAGGAACAGAGCAATAGCACAACGGTTAAGACACTGACCACTCGTGCAGGGATCATGGGTTCAATTCCCCACAGTGCCCATTGAAGACAGCTGGCTGAGGCATTATTTTAGGGGCATTTCCATGTTGTGCGGCATAAGGCGGCACACTGTTAATTTAGTGCGCCACAAGATGGCGCGCTGATGGCTACAAGGCTGCGCACGGATGCACAAACACAGGAACAGAACCACAGCACAATGGTTAAGACACTGACCAATGGTGCAGGGGCCAGGGGTTCAACCCCTCACAGTGCCCAGTGAACAAGGCTGGCTGGGGCAGTATGTATCATGGTGAAGAGTACTGTAGGAGGCCTTCCATTTATATTTTATTTCCCACCACTAGTAAACCCGCTCTCACAGTGTGTTAACATACAGATGCCCGTAAGGCACATGTTACAGTGCACTGTCCGCCAAGGCACCCTAGAATGTCCCCTATAGGGCACCATGTATGTTGTGACACAGGATAATGTATAGTGCACCCTATATGGATGGCAACCATAAGGTGGCCTATAGGGCGCCCTATAAAGCACCCTCAGAGGCACCTAATGGGTATAGTAAGCTGTGTGTGGTTTTGCCGGCATAGACATATGTACAGTAAATAAAAATAAAGCTGTGGACAGCCCTATCAAAGGGCCCCACTGTGGGTTTGAACCCATGACCTCTGGCTGTACAGGGAGTGATGTAACCATTGGGCTACAGCTCTATAGCTGATAGCAAGCCCCTGGCTGGCTGCAGAGAGCCTGCACGTCACCCCACAGACAGTCTGCTGTTGTAGACAGGATAAGGTTAGGCCACCCGTACCCATGATGCACTGCACATGCAAATCAGCTGTCCACAGATGCACACAAGATGGGGAATGCACCCCAACAGCTACCCGGCCTGGTAGGGGGAATTGTCCATGTGCACCCACACAGCACCTCGGCCTGGTAGGGGGTCCTGAGCGGGTGGACTACCAGCAAAGAGTAGCTACACACTGTCACATTGTGCGGGTACTGTGCTCACCCTGAGGGTGTGATGTGGCGGCCAGGACCAGGTCCACAACACCAGCCATGGCTGGATGAGGCTATGACAGAGCTCCAAAACGGTACTAACCTGTGAGATAGGAAAGTGCTGCAGAAACATGTTGGATATCTCTGTCTGTCTCAGTTAGTGGAAACCCCTGGGGTCCCCCCCCCCCCCCCCCCCCCCAGGGTGGCAAACAGGGCCCCCCACAGCAGTAGAGTCGACCATAAACCCCCAGTCCTGCTGGGGAACAGACACCCTACAGGGCAGTCCAAGCAGCTCCACACACATCCATAACACAATATCAGACAGACTTTAGGCCTGGATATCCAAAGATGCACCCCAGCACTATCAGATATTCACCTGCAGCAAGCCATCAGCCGCTGCACCCTGCAAGGCACTCCATCAAGACACATACCAGCTGTGAACAGTCTGCTGGTTAGCCCTGATGGAAATGCATGCACCCAAAACTGGGGTGGCAGCACACACAAGCAGAGAGTTCTGTGAGGAGACCCCAACAGGAAACCCATATATATCACAAGAGAGAAACACAATACAGCACTATGGGGGTGCCTAGCCATGCTGTCATCACTGCACACTCAGGGTGAGAGTGCTCCCCCAGCAGCACATACAGAGGTCACCCTGTCTGTGTAGGTGGTGGCCTGGCACTACAATGTCACAGCCAGTGCCCTATGCCCTGTGCAGATGCATCCTGGCCAGCCCACCATGTCTGACCTATACCCATGGTACCTTGCTGCTCATTATGCACATTGGCAGGCCAATACTGGCAATAGTGCTGGCAGTGTGGGTTGGGGAAGGTGTTTGCAGCCAACACACACTGTATAGACAGACACACACTCCCACACCTATGCCAGCATTGTGCTACTATTGAGGGGGTGATTAGCCTTGGCCACCACACCGGTCCTGGGCACGGCACAGGCATGGATATGGTACGCAGTACTACTGGGGGTCACTCCCCAGGGTGGTGAACACCATCAGAGGCCAGGCCTGGAGCACGCACCGCAGACACCAAACAGATTGTTCAGATGGGGTCAACTAGCAGTATGTGCGTAACGTAGGGATATCTATCAGCCTGTACTCTTAGCAAACGTTTCAGAGCTGTGTACCTCAGGTGTAGGGTGACATTGCTAAGGTATGCAGGTGCTGGTATTGGGAGATGCACGCAGGGTCCAATGTTCTGCCTCTACAGGAGACATTGGCCAATGGGGCCTGTGGGTGTGGGTGTGGGTGTGTCTGCCCCTGCTGGCTGCTGCTTTACGGCAGCGCTTCCCCACTCCAGCCCAGTTTTGCATCACACTGCTGTCCCTCATGAATATGCATGAGCTACATCTACATACCGTGCATAGATATACAGCACAGGCATTTGTATGAGTGGCAGCATGGAACCTGACTGGTGTGTGGCCCACCAGGACTGCATTTGGGGGATTCTGCTGTAGGTTCTGCCCCTGTTCATGGTGTCTGTGCTCAGTGGGGTAAAAGATAGATGTATTACCATTGCATATGTCCTCATCACGAAAGTTGTGTCCTTACTGTCACTGTTTATTTGTGGGGAAAATATGTGGGCAGGATTGCTGGTAGCCCCAGCTGGTCTTTGAACCTGTGACCTTCTGTTCTTGCATGCATTGTCTGTGTGCACTGCACCACCGTGTAGCCACAGCTTGGCTGAATTCCCTGGATAGTCCATGACTGTGGATCCGGCAGGGCCTGTCTGTTGCTGTGGACTGTGCCAGCCTGCACATGGCTAGGCCTCTATCTTCTGTCGCTAGCAGCCACTGCCCCCTGCACCACATGTACTCGTCCGCCAACAAGCTGGCATGAGCTTCTCCCATAAAAGGCAGGTGACCTGATTGGAATGTGGCAGTACGCGACTGCATTTGGGGTACTTGGCTGTGGGTAATGCCCATTGTTGTGGTGTGTGTGCGTTGTTGGGTAAAATATGGGTGTTTTCCCCATGCTTGTGTCCCCTGCAATACAGGGGTGTCTGGGCAACAGTGATATTAATGGGCAACCATAGCAAACACTCCCAGGAAAGCTCCACAAAAGGAAATGTTTTTTGGAAGAGTCTCCGCTCCGTAAACCCTTCCAAAATTCATTTCTTTTTTCTGGAGCTTTGCTGGGTGTGTTTTCTGTATTTGCCCATCACTATAACTGTTCCCCAGCTGAATTACTATTTTTAATAGTTCTGTTATGGTCATTTTCTATTTTTATTTGCACTTTTGTGCTGTGCACATGTATCACACTGCTCACGTTTTGCCGGTTTCCCCGGTTTTCCTGTACATTGCTGACGGAAATGGTTTCTCTTCCCTTTAAATGCTTTTTTACATGCAAATTTGGGCCCGATACTGTGCGGGGAGCCTCTCCCCTCCCACTCTCCACCCATTGACCCCGTCCCTCCGCCCCTCCGGAGCCTTCCTCCGCCCTCCTTTAGCCATTCCACGCCTCTATCGGACATTTGCGGGCCCGCACTTGTACGGGGCCCGTTAGTGTGCCGCGCACCTTTGCGGGGGTGACACGCACGTGTGCGGGGCGTTTAAACGCGTTTATTAGCGTTTCAGTGCCGCGTTTCCGTGCGCTATTTTGCGGCGCGCACATTTCCGGTTTTTAGTAAACATCCCCCTAAGTTTATTTTGATGTTATCCTGTTGCAGGGATCCACTGTGTCTGTCCCATGCCATTTTGAATTCCGTCACTGTATTTGCCCCCAACACTTCCATAGGGAGGGCATTCCAAGCATCCACCACCCTTTCTGTGAAAAAGTATTTCCTGACATTGCCTTTCAATTTACCCCCTTGCAGCTTCATGTTATGCCCTTTAGTTTTACAGCTTCCCCGTCTTTGGAAGAGGTGTGTTTGTTCATTATTTCTCTTTAAGTATTTAAAGGTCTGAATCATATCTCGCCTGTCCCTCCTCTCCTCCAGAGTGTATATATTTAGGTCTTCAAGTCTCTTCTCATAAGGCTTCTGACGCAGGATCCAAATCATTTTGGTCGCCTTCCTCTGAACCGTTTCCAGTTTTATTATATCCTTTGCAAGATATGGTCTCCAAAACTGAACACAGTATTTCAAGTGAGGCCTCACCAGTGACATATACAGTGGCATTAGTACATCTTCC
The DNA here is from genome assembly GCA_033557465.1 of Ichthyophis bannanicus. Taxonomy (NCBI): domain Eukaryota; kingdom Metazoa; phylum Chordata; class Amphibia; order Gymnophiona; family Ichthyophiidae; genus Ichthyophis; species Ichthyophis bannanicus. Next base: position 153,696,270 of record CM066035.1, on the reverse strand, counting down.
TTTCTGCTGGTAATTCCTCTTTGTATGCAACCCAACATTCTCCTGGCTTTTGCCACCACCTTGTCGCACTGTTTTGCCACCTTGAGATCCGCAGAAATAATCACACCAAGGTCCTTCTCCTGGTCCGTGCACACCAACCTCTTGCCCCCTATCGCATACATTTCCTCTGGATTTCTGCTTCCCAAGTGCATGACACTGCACTTCTTCGCATTATATCTTAACTGCCAAGCATTAGACCATTCTTCCAACTTTTGTAGATCTTTCCTCATGCTATCCACTCCCTCAGGGGAGTCCACTCTGTTGCAAATTTTTGTGTCATCTGCAAAAAGACAGACTTTTCTATGCAGTCCTTTAGCAATATCACTCACAAAGACATTGAACAGTGCCGGGCTCAGGACCGAATCCTGGGGCATCCCCGCTAATCACACTCCTTTCATCCGAGTGAGTTCCATTTAAGAATTTGTCCAAACCTTTTTTTTAAACCCAGAAACACCAACTGCTTTTATCACATATGAACTTCCCACTTAGTCTATATCAGATTCTGCTTCCCCCCCACCTTTGCCTTTCCTTTAATTTATGTTTTAATGTACTTTTATTTTGTACACCACTCTGCTGTTTATGAAGGGTGGTATATCAAATGCTAACAAACCATAAACCAAAATCTTAATTATGCCTTGAGAGTAAAAATATTTTCTCCTATTTGTTTTAAATGTATTACTTTCTAACTTCATTGTGTGTCCCCTAGTCTTTGTACTTTTTGAAAGAGTAAGTGATTGATTTGCATTTACCTGTTCTACTCCACTCAGGATTTTACAGACCTCTATCATATCTTCCCTCTGCCATCTCTTCTCCAGGCTGAAGATCTATAACCTCTTTAGTCTTTCCTCATAGGAGAGTTGTTCTATTATCTTTATCATTTTGATTGTTCTTCTCTGTACTTTTTCTAAATCCAGTGTATCTTTTTTTAAGATGCAGAGACCAGAATTGCAGAATATTCAAGGTGTGGTTACACCATAGAGCAATGCAGAGGCATTGTGATATTCTTTGTTTTATTCTCTATTCCTCACACCCTCCTCAGTAAAGACCAAAGAAAAGAACCATCCAGTCCCCTAGCCAAGGCCCCTTCCTCCCCAAGTACCTGCCCACCCCCCAATCATCCAGTGATCCAACTGTTACCTCCATTGGCTCCATGCACCTGAAAAAGCACCTACGATGAGCGACTGTCTCCATGGCAAGCCCACCCCCCCCCCCCCACACACCCTCTCTATCAATTTCTCACATCCAACCTGCCAGCACCCATGCTGCCCTCTATCCTCCCAACCAGATTTCCCCTCCATTCTACTCCACCAAAGATGTCCTTTTGGCTGCAATAGCCTCCCCACCCCACCTCTCAACCATGTTAGCTGTCACACAGTCCTTATTCTTCCCCTTCCAACACACAGAACACATCTACCTTGGGCTTCTAGAATGCATTCTTAAATAATGTCTGAACCCAATGCAAACTCCTGACCCCCACAACTGCTCCTTCTAGTCCTCATCTAACCATGTTCCTCATTTTATCATAGTCACCATTTTGAAAATCAAATGCCAATACAGCAGATCTCCATGCATCCACTCCAACTATCAAGCCAAATCCAGTCATACTATGACCAGCAATGCCAAGTGGTTCTAAAACATCTGGCTCCCATACCAAATACTATGGTCAACAAAGGACCAGGTCCAAACTAGCTCCCTCTCCAGTCAGCATCTGAACCAACCATCCATGAAGTAGTCACCTATTTCTCTAGGAGCTCCCAGCACACCTGTATGTGACATCTATCCAAGTGGACATCACAGCAGACAGAAGATGGAAATATCTCCTACTTTAATTTTCCCTAAATCTATAGAAGGAAATGACTTACCCATTGAACATAGGTTTCCTGAAGATTTAATGCCAGTATATTAGGGATAATTTTGTAAGAAGACACCTATGTCACAAGTTCAAAAAGGCACTTATGTTATGCCTATTTTATAAAGGACAATCAATTCACTCTCCACTCATATTAAATTCTGATATGAAAAATTTAACATCAATAATGTAAGGACTTCCAAGTCACCAAGGAGTGTGATGGAGGCATGACTGGGAACATTTCCAGCACGTTTATTTATTTAACATTTCCTTTATATTGCCTTTCATTTATTTTATTTATTTAGCTAGGCTTATATTCTGCTTTTCACCGGGTCAAAGTGGTTTACAGGGAACAGAACTTTTTGCAGTAAATATGTCGTACAATGAACAGAGTCACAGTTAACAAATTGAAACAGTTCAATCTTTGACAACAATCAGAAAAAAATATTTTAAACTGTAGTATTATATACAAATATTGGAACTAACTGGTATATTCAAAAAACTATTTACAATTGTGATTCTGTTTTGATAGTATTATGTTGATGGTGGGGGGTTAGGCGGAGGGACCAAAATGTTCAGTGAATAGGTGGGTTTTCAAATGCTTAAATAAAGGGAGACTGGTAATGTTTCATAGAGTGTCAGGAAGGGAGTTCCCTAGAGAAGGAGCATAGAATTTAAACTCTTTGTGACATGTTTATTGGTTATATTTAGGTTTGGATTGTGGTGTGTTGAGTTTATTGATTGTAGTATGTCTTTGTGGTCTGTTTGTAGGGGGTTTCTGTAGTAGGGATTTGAGGCAGGTTTCTTGGTGGGAATGAAGTGCTTTGTGATTGAGGAGAATGCATTTATATTTTATTCTATTGGTAAGGGGCAGCTAGTGTAATTATTTTAGGATAGGAGTGATGTGGTCATATTTATTAGCTCCCTGGATGGTACATGCAGCTGTGTGTAATGCAGTTTGAAAGGGGAGAAGTGTAGATTGGGGTAGACCCTGGTAGATATTATTACAGTAATCTGCATGGGAGAGGGTGAGAGCTTTCAATGCTGATCTAAAATCTGTTGGTTCGAGAAGGGGACGGAGACATTGCAGGGTCTTTGTTTTTAGATAGATTGTTGTTGGCTGTCTTTGCTACTTGAGTTTTGAAGGATAGTTGCTGGTCAATAGTGATACCAAGGTATTTCAGCTCTGTTTTTACATTTATCTGTATGTTGTTTCCCGGCAATGTTCCTGTATGGGTACATGCCAAACGTTACCTATTTTGTATGTACGCGATTTTCGAATACAAATATTCTTTGCAGAATGTGAACAAGTGGTGATGTCATATTTAACAGCAGTGCAAACATTAAATGGTCTCAGTTGCACAACAGTTTTAATTTCACTTAAATTTTCACATTTTTTACAATTTTAGGGTAAGTCAAATTTAGCAGTTATAATTTTGAGATACTTGGTTGTTTTACATTTTGACGCTGATCATTGTGTATGAGGCATGCCTGGTCATGTTACACAGGTGCACTCACATTTTATTTGATATGTGATGGGGGAGTAAATTTTATGTATATGTCTCATGTTTCTATATAGGAACACTGCTAGGATTATCCAAAAGTCGACTAATTGCCAATGCACATTGTTTTCAGATAATTATTTATTTATTTATTTACATTTCTTATATACCGCGCTATTAAAATCAGTGTGGTGCACAATGAACAGAAACAATACTACAATGTTTAAAGTCACATTGAGTTTACAGTAAACAGGGAGTGAACTTGGGGGAGAACCAGGGAAACTAATTACATGTCATTTTAAGAAACTACAATGTATTTACAGTTGGACAAACGTTGGAGGTGCCATTCTAACTAGCTGATTATCCATTCTCTTTTCGGGTCAGAGTGGTGGGGCAGCTAGGGAGGGGAATCAGGTTGCCCGTCGTAATCTTTCCTGCGTTTGTTTCTGGATAGGATTTTAGAAACAGGTAGTGTTTAAGTGCCTTTCTGAATGGGGCAAGGCTCGTAAAGGCTCTAATATCAGAAGGGAGGGCGTTCCAGGCTATGGGTGCATAAATCGAAAAGGCCCTACTGGAAGTTGCTTACGTGCATTTCGACATTATCCTAGGGGTCTCCAATGCGTTCAACATTGCAGATCTTCTACTTCTGTTGTCAGGCAAGATGTGGATCAGCTTACTGATGGGTGTAGGGGACTGGTTCTTCAGTGCTTTGAATGTTAGAACTAGGGCTTTGTAATGGATTCGGGCCTGTAGTGGTAGCCAGTGGAGTTCCTTCATTACTGGTGTTATGTGGTCTGACCTTGATATACCTACGAGTACTCTAGCGGCTGAATTCATGGCAAGCTGGAGCAGGCTTAGAGTGGACTGTGGGAGACCGTGGAGGATGATATTAGCGAAGTCCAGGTGAGGTATCACTAGGGCTTGGAAAATCGTCCGGTAGTCAGCGAAGTCAAGCAATGGTCGAAGGTGGCGTAATGTCCATATTTTGTGGTAAACTGCTTTTGTGACATTTTTCACATGAGTTATCATATCAAGCCGCTGATCCAGCATGATGCCTAGGTAACGGATTGTGCCTTTGCTTTTGAGCTCGGCATTATTGACTTGTAGTGAGGGAGGTGGAGTAAACTTCTGGTTCCTCGTAACTAAGAGTACATCTGTTTTGCTGTGGTTAATTTGCAGATTTTGTGTGAGAAGCCAGTCTGCAACTACATCAAAGCATCCTATGATAGGGGAGAAATCCGGCTGGTCAATCTTTAATGGGATGGATAACAGGATGTCGTCTGCATATGCAAGGCATTGAACTTTTAGAGAACGTATCAAGGTGCAGATGGGCTGCATATATATGTTAAACAGTAGTGCAGACAAGGAAGATCCTTGGGGTACCCCCTGCTTCTGTAGGAATGGTTCAGATGTTGCAGTACCTGTCTTTACTTGTTGCCATCTGTTAATCAGGTATGATTTGCACCATTCTAGAGCGGTGCCTTGTATACCCTTTTCTTGGAGGCGCTGCAGTAGTATCTCATGGTTCACCGAGTCAAAAGCGGCTGCAATGTCCATGAAGATGAGAACGAATCCTTGCTGTATGTTGTCAAGGCCTGTGACTAACTCGTTGAAGAGGGTCGTAAGGATGGTATCGACACCATGTGCTTCCCTGAAGCCATGTTGGGATGGATCCAAAGGTGCTTCGGTGTCGACATGCTGTTGGATCTGATGCTGGACTATCTTTTTGATGATTTTAGCGAGCAGGGGGATGCTCGAAATTGGTCTATAGGATTCGACTTTGGACGGGTCAAGTCTACTGTTTTTTAGTAGCGGCCTGATTGAAGTGTGTTTAAGGCTCTGTGGGAAAGATCCTGTTGATAGGGATTGATTCAGTATATTGCTCAGGGTGTGACTTAGTTCATAGCGTAGCTCCTTTATCCAAACTGGCGGGACAGGGATCATTGAGTGCTGTGGTGAGGTTGATAGAGGCAATAGTGTCCTCGATTTCCTTGCTGGATATTTCACAGAATTTGAGTAGTGGTGTTGGCTGTGGCGCATTGTGAATGGTGGTATTGATTAAGTTGGTTGAGTTCATGCTGGTCTGGATCGTTTTTGATTGCAGGTAATCTGAGTAATCCTGGGGTTGGGGCATGGGTGATTGTGCTAAGGCTGGGTCGCTTGTTAAGGATTTTACAATGCTGAACAGGTCATGTGGTTTATTTAATGAGCGCTTTAGAATGTCCGTGTGGTATTGTCTCCTTTTCTCCATTATTTTCTCTCTGTGTATTACCAGGTATGAGTTGTAAGCGCAATGTGACTCGATGGATTGGATTCTGCACCACTGCCTCTCGAGCTTGCGTAAGTATAGGAGTGATGCTCTTAGGTATTTTGAGTACCATGGAGCATGTTCACGTTTCCTTGTCTCATTGTTGGCAGGAGGGAGGCAGGCTGCAGTTCTGAGGCTGTTATTCCAGTTAGCTATCATCTCATCTGGATCAAGGGTTGTGCTGGTAAGAAGTGGGAGGATCTTCTCCAGGGCTTCATCTCTAATGAATGGTCAAAAGCGTGTTGTTGGAGCTCTAGATGAGGGGGCATCGGTTCTGTTGCTGTTCTTGATGCAGCGGCTAGTATGTATGTGAAATCGTAGCAGGTTATGGTCAGACCAAGGTACAGGGGTTATGGATATCGGTAGGTGTTGGGTAGTGTCAACCTCGGATGTGGGGGCGAAGATCAGGTTTAGCTTATTCCCTAATATGTGTGTGGGAGAGTTGATAAGTTGTTTGTAGCCTAACTCATCTAGTGCTTCAAGGAGGGCTGTTGCTTGTGTGTCTTGTAAGGAGGGCAGGTTGAAGTCTCCAAGGAGCCAATTTGAGGATCGTAGGTTGTTTGAGTTGCAGGCAAGGTCGATTATTGTTGGTAGGTCGTCAGGTGATGAAGTTGGTGCTCAATAGAGTAAATTGAGTGTGCAGTAATCATTTGATATCGTGATCGTGTCTAGTTGGGTTGTGGAGGTGGTATTATTTAGTTTGAATTGTAGTTTTGTTTTAGCAAGTATGAGGGTTACTCCTCCCTTCTGGTTGGCCCTGTGGCAAGCAAAGGGTGAGAAACCAGGTGGTGTCATCTGATTCCTTCAGTTTTGATAAACAATGGATAAAAGAAGCTTCTATGGCACCAGGCATACAATCCAAGATGCTATGTCAACTGTGGAACGTTTAACTCGTCCGACAACCATCATTGTGTTGCCGCCGTCTGCAGGTGATTCTGCAGCTGACAGTGATGTTGAAGATGTTCATGAGAATTTGAACAATGATGACCCCTTTGAAACTGCCGGTGAACTGGAAGTGATAGCAGAGGAGACAGACAAAGATGAGAGTGTTAGTAGTGAAGATGAAAGCAGCCCTTCAGCAAAAAAATCTGAAGCAGGAACAGGCAATTCAGTGGAAAAAGTCAACAAAGTTCACTAAGGTAATTTCATCGTTGGTGCCAAGTCATTTACCTGACAGTTTTCCCGTTCTGTTGTCTCTTTCTCCGTTTTCCAGTCAGTTAGTTTCAAGTCACAGTGGATGAAATTTGTTGCTTTCTGGGAATCCTGCTGTTGTCTGGCTAACACGTCCTTCCAGGGAGTCAGACTACTGGAGCAGTCAGCAAGATCTAGGTGTGCCTATTGTCTGTGAGGCCATGAGCAGCAAGAGGTATCAGACCATCAAAAAATACTTTCACTTGGCTGACAATGCTGAACTCAAAGCAGGTGACAAGACAGCTAAGGTTGCTCTACTTATTACTGCCGTCAAAGCGAATTTGGTGCAGTTTGTTTTTTTCCACCATGAATTGAGTATTGACGAGTCTATGACTCCGTACTTTGACCGCCACAGCATGAAAAGGTTTATAAGAGGAAAACCAATTAGATTTGGTTTTAAGTGGTTGTGTATGTGTGGCATTGACGGCTACCCTTACAAAATTAAGCTGTACACCGGATGAGAAAGTTCTACGCATTTGATGGAACTTCTGGGTTCCAGGGTCATAAACCATACGGTTGATGTTATTGAAAAGCATTCAGTTGTAATTCATCACCACCTGTTCTTCGATAATACGCACTGATCAAGTCACTCGCAGAGAGAAATGTTGCAGCTACAGGAACCATTCGGGAACTGAGAACTGGCGGAGCACACAAAGAACTTTGAAGTAGAAAGGGCATGAAGAAGAGTGGCCAATGAGGAGACTTTGATTACCGATGTGATGGGTCAGTCTATGTAGCAAAGTAGCATGACATTTATGTTGTCTGCATTGCCAGCAACAATCTCACACATGACCCATTTCAAACCACACGTCACCGAGTCAAGGGTATATCAGATGTTGCCGTGTCTCAACCCTTTGTGGTGAAGCACTATAATGAAGTAATGGGTGGAGTGGATCTCATGGACAGGCTCTTAGCAAGCTACAGGCCATCTGTGCGTGGAAAGAAATGGTGGTGGCCACTATTCACAAATGTCCTCAACGTATCTGTCATGGCTGCTTGGAAAATACACTGTCATCTTCATGGAAGTGACATGGATCATCTGACATTCAGACGTGATATCACCTTGTGTCTCTTGAAGGGCACTGCCATTCAGGAACATTCAATCAGATCAAATCACGTAGCCAACTTCCCAAAAGATGTCCGGCAGGCACAGTAGTTACTTCATGAATGCATCAGCTGCATGCAGGGACGTTGTCGCATGTGTTAAATGAACACTACGGTCGTGTGCAGGGTCTGCAAGGTCCGGCTTCACTCCGATAAGGGCAAAACTTGATTTGTGGAATACCACAAGTGACAGACATGCATACTGTAGCATTAGTCACTAGTATCTGCTTGATTTATCTTTTATTTTTGCATTCTAGTAGGCTGTTCTCTTCATGGGTTGAACATACAATTTCTTGGTAATGTTCCTGAATAGGAACATAGATAAAAACTACAAAGACAAACTCTGAATCTATTGACACTATACTTACATCTTTCAGTTGTTACATGCAGTAAGAAAAAGAACACTGTTATGAAATTAATAGTGTTTTTGTGGCAGTGCCAGGAAAAAGGTTAGTGTTAAGAGTAGTTACTCACCTGTAACAGGTGTTCTCCAGGAGCAGCAGGAATCAGTCCTCACATATGGGTGATGTCGGCGCCGACAGAGCCCTCGTGCGGAGCATTTCCCCAGCTTTCAAAGAAAGCCTTTGGGAATTGCAGCACGCATGCGCGGTCCCCTTCCCGCCCAAGGGTGCCATCTTGCTCAGTCTGATGACATAGCTAAAAGACAGCAAAAAATTAGCAAAATAAATCATATGACTGCAACTCCAAGGGGAGGAGGGAGGGTTGTGAGGACTCATTCCTGCTGCTCCTGGAGAACACCTGTTACAGGTGAGTAACTACTCTTTCTCCAGGACCAAGCAGGAAGTCAGTCTTCACATATGGGACTCCCCAGCTTAAGGCTACCGGAGACCCCAAGCATAAAAATGAGCTCCCTCGAGCTCGTCAGCACAGAAGGAAGGAATCTTCTCTGAGAACGCCCCCGACCGGTAGCCCAACACCAGGGCCGGAGGGTAGGAGTTGCCTAAACCCCAAAGAGATTATGGAGTACTGCCTGTCTGAAAGCACTGTCCCTGCGGGACTCCCTCTCAAGGCAGTAATGGGCCGCAAAGGTCAGGCTTGAAGACCAAGTTGCGGCCCGGCAGATGTCTGCCAACGGAACAGAGCGGAGATGAGCCACTGATGCAGCCTTCGCCCTGACACAATGAGCTGTGACTCAACCCTCCAACGAGAGGCCGGCTGCCCCATAAGCCCAGGCAATACAGTCAGCGACCCATATGGACAGCGTACGCTTGGAGACAGGGAGCCCCAACTTATTGGGGTCAAAAGAAACGAAAAGCTGAACAGCCTTCCGATGCTCCCGTGTACAGTCAAGGTAGAAGGATAACGCCCTCCTACAGTCCAGGGTATGCAAGACCATCTCAGCCCGGTTGGCATGCGGCCTGGGAAAGAAGGTCGGAAGAACCACCTCCTGATTGAGGTGAAAAGGTGAGACAACCTTAGGAAGAAACTTAGGGTGAGTCCGTAGGACTACCCTATTCCTGTAGAACCTAGTTTTAGGGAGGATCAGACACTAGTGCCTGCAGTTCACTCACTCGCCTAGCAGAGGTGAGAGCTACCAGAAATAAAGTTTTCCAGGAGAGAAAACGAAGAGGGCAGGTAGCCATAGGTTCAAAAAGCGGACAAGTAAGCCGCTGTAAGACCACATTCAGATTCCACTCAGGGGCCGGTGGACGCAAAGGAGGCTTAAGCAGAAGAAGGCCTCTGAGGAAACAAGCCACCAAAGGGTGGTTGGAAAGAGGCCTGCCGTCCACCGGCGAGTGGTGTGCTGAGAGAGCACTAAGGTGAACTCGGACAGAGTTAGACTTAAGGCCCATATTGGAGAGGTAGAGCAAATATTGCAACACTACTGCAACCAACCACGAGAAGGGATTCTCACTGTGCTGAGCACACCATGCGGAGAATCTACGCCACTTAAGAGCGTAGGATTTCCTGGTGGATTGACACCGAGAGGCCAAGACTACGTCTTCCACCTCTCGAGGTAGTAGTAGAGGAGCCAGGACTACCCTTTCAGCAACCAGGCCATCAGATGAAGGGACTGGAAGTTGGGGTGCAAGAGAGTCCCCTGATCCTGAGACAGGAGATCGTGTTGAAACCCCAGAGGAAGAGGTGTGTCCACCGCCAGCTGTAGCAGAAGCGGGAACCATGGTTGCCTCGGCCACCGGGGGGCTATGAGAATCAATGAAGCCCCGTCCCTGAGGACTTTGAACAGTGTTCTGGACACTAGTGGTGTGGGAGGAAACGCATACAGTAGGCCTGTGGACCACGAGATCAGAAACGCATCCGCTGCTACTCTGAGAGGATGCGGTTGTCTGGAGCAAAATCTCGGGAGTTGCCGGTTCAGAGGACTGGCGAAAAGATCCATGGTGGGGAGTCCCCACCTGAGAAAGATCTTCTGAACCACCAATGGGTTCAATCTCCATTCGTGTGGTTGCAGGATCCGGCCCAGTCTGTCTGCCAGGCAATTTTCCTGACCTGGGAGGTAGACAGCCTTGAGAAGGATTCCGTGATTGACAGCCCAAGAGCACAGTCGTTGTGCCTCCTGACAAAGAAGGAAGGAGCCTGTGCCTCCTTGTTTGTTCACATAGAACATGGCAACTTGATTGTCCGTCTGGACCAGTACAGACTGGTGAGAGGCGAGGTGGGAGAAGGCTCTCAGAGCTAGGTGTATCGCCCAGAGCTCCAGGAAGTTTATCTGTTGAGTAGCCTCCCAAGGGGTCCAGAGACCCTGAGTACATGTCCCTTGGCAATGTGCTCCCCAACCGAGAAGAGAGGTATCGGTTGTCAGCACCTGAGTATGCGGAAGGGATTGAAAAAACACTCCGAGCACCAGATTCGGAAGATGAAGCCACCATTGTAGAGAGGAGACCAGGAGGTCGGAGATCTTCACTGAGTCCGCTAGGCCCCCTGTGGCTTGATGCCACTGAGTGCGAAGGCTCCACTGAGCAGGTCGCATGTGCAGGCGGGCATTCGGGGTGACATGAACCGTGGAAGCCATATGGCCAAGTAGTCTCAGGAATTGCCTAGCAGAGACCAGGGAATTGCTGCGAAACTGGCTGGCCAGATCCATTAGCCTGTGATCCCTGTCCAGAGGCAGAAAAGCCTTTGCTTGAAGAGTGTCTAGTCTGGCCCCTATGAACTCTAAGTTCTGGGACGGGAGCAAAGTGGACTTTGCGAAGTTTATGACAAACCCCAAGTGCTGAAGCAGAGCCACAGTGCGAAGGGTGGCCTGGTTGGCCTCTTGGGAAGATTGGCCCCTTATGAGCCAGTCGTCCAGGTACGGAAACACAAAGAGACCCTGAAGCCTCAGGTAGGCCGCCACCACTGCCAGGCACTTGGTGAACACCCTGGGAGCGGAGGACAGGCCAAAGGGAAGTACTCTGTACTGATAGTGGCTTCCTCCCACAACAAACCTGAGATATTGTCTGTGGTCTGGATGGATAAGGATGTGAGTATACGCATCCTTTAGATCTAAGGAGCATAGCCAGTCTCCCTGCTGGAGGTAGGGCAGCAGGATTCCAAGGGTAAGCATCTTGAACTTTTCCCTCTCCAGGAACTTGTTGAAGTTTCGCAAGTCTAGGATGGGTCTGAGGCCTCCTGTTCTTTTTGGTACCAGAAAGTACCTGGAATAAAAGCCGTGACCTCTCAGGTGGTGGGGCACCGGTTCCACAGCCTGATCCTTTAGCAGACTTGCTAACTCCTGAAGGAGTAGGTCCCTGTGCAGAGGGGGTCTTGGAGGCTCCCCTGGAAAATAGGAGGGAGGTACCTGGGGAAAATGGAGAAGATAGCCCTTTTGAACTATATGAAGAACCCAGGTATCTGATGTGACGGCTGACCACCTGTGGGAAAAGTGGGCCAGCCGGCCTCCTGTGCTGAGAGAAGCCAGCTGAGGAGAAGAGGCTATGCTGTTTGAGTCAAAAACTCCCACCCTGCTGAGCAGGGACCGGTGTAGGTGGCTTGGGGAACTTCTGCCTACGGGGCCCTTGACCCTGCCCCTTGGCCTGCTGACCCTGTTGGGGAGCTGTAGAGGCCTGATAATGAGGGTATTGTTTATAGGTAGACGACTTCCTCGGATAAAAGGACTTTTTTCCCGAGCCCTTCTTCTGAGAAGGGGCAGAGTTTTTCCTGGAAAGCCTAGTCCTGGTCAGAGTCTCAGTCTCGGGTTCTGCAGCCTTTTCAGCCATGGGCTTGCCAAAGAGGTTCTGACCTTGGCAGGGGACATCGACCAACTTGTCCTGGACCCATGGCTCGAGGTCGGATGACTGTAGCCAAGCCTGTCGGCGGGCACCGATGCCAGCCCCGGCTACTCGGGCCGAAGCCTCAAAGCCATCATAGGCTGCTCGAGAGATAAACTTCGAGCACTCTCGAATACCGGTGGACAAGGCCTGGAACCTCTGCAAAGGTTCCTCGGAGAGACCAGCAGAGAACCCGGCAATCTCCTTTGCCAAGTCTCGGAGGTACATGCCCATGTAGAGCTGGTAAGTCTGGACACGGCAAGCAAGCATAGAGCCCTGGAAGCACTTCTTATTGAGGGCATCCAGGTTCCGGGCCTCCCAGCCGGGAGGCATCAAGGAGTGCATCTTCTGACTTTTCAGTCGATGCATGGCCGATTCCACAACCATGAAGTGGTGCGGTAATTGTGCCTTTTGGAACCCGGGGCTCTTGCGGACTCGATAGATGGAATCGACCCGCTTGCTTAACACCGGCGTCGAGGCCGTGGTCTCCCATATGCGGAAGAGCAGCCGCTCCAGCATCGGAGGAACCGGAACAGTAAAGGCCTCCTTCGGGGGAGAGTCATACTGGAGGGCCTCGAGCTCCTCAGCTCGAGGCTCCTCCTCGGGATCCGCGGGGAAGGCCAAGGCCTTGGCCATATCCCGCACGAAGTCTGAGAACCGGGTATCCCCCGGCCGGATGCGGAGTCAGAAAAAATTTGATCCTTCTGGTGCTGCCGACTCCTCAACACCTTCGAGGACATCTTGCCACACGGACCACAGATCATAGGGTCATGATCGGGTCCGAGGCAACGGAGGCAGCAATCGTGTGTGTCGGTAAAAGACATACGTTTCTTACACCGATCACACTTCTTAAACCCGCTGGTAGCCATCGGGGGGAAAAAGGGCACCTGCTAGGTCAAAAGACCAGGCTGCCAGGGAAAAAAGGCGCGAACGCCAGTCACAAAGGACAAAAACCGAAAAGAGAGAAAAGGACTCGATACCGGCGTATCGGTCCGAGCGGGAAAAGGATCCGGCGTCGAACCGGAGAAAAAAGAGAAAAATAGGGAAAATCAACTTTTTCCATGGGGAAAAATGAACTACGTCCGTCGGACTCCGCAGAAAAAAGAAGACTGAGCAAGATGGCACCCTTGGGTGGGAAGGGGACCGCGCATGCGCGCTGCAATTCCCAAAGGCTTTCTTTGAAAGCTGGGGAAATGCTCCACACGAGGGATCCGTCGGCGCAGACGTCACCCATATGTGAGGACTGACTTCCTGCTTGGTCCTGGAGAATACTGGTTGGGGTATCCTTTGTAATGAACATAGCCTCAGTATTTTTGAAGTTGATTGATAAGTTATTTGTTGAGAGCCAGTGTGTGACTTACGTGAAGAAGTCTTGAATTTGTGTGTATTTGAGTTGATTGGAGAGGAGTGGGCAGTAAAGCATAATATTGTCAGCATATATGTGATAATGGATGTTGTGTTTTTTGATAACCGAGCATAGGGGTTGTAGGTATAGGTTAAAGAAGAGTGCGGATAGAATAGAACCTTTGGGTACTCCTTCTGTTTGTTGTTAGTGTTTGGTGATGTTTGAACCTATTTTCATTTGTTGTTATGTTTCTGTAAGATATGATTTGAACCATATGAGTACAATGTGTTGAATTCCGAATAGTTGTAGTCTCTGAAGTAAGTTGTTATGGTTGACTGTGTCGAACACTGCGGAGATATCCAGGAGTATCAGGAGGTAGGTTTGTGTATGATCTTGAATGCCTTTGATTATAGTGTTGATGAGACAGGTATAAGGGTTTCTACACCATGCAATGGGTAGAAACCTTGCTGTTGAGGATCAAGTAGGTGGTTTTCGTCAATATGATTTTAGAGCTGGAGTTGTACAGTTTTCTCAATGATTTTAGCCAGGAATGGGAGGCAGGCGATGGGTCAGTATGAAGGGTGGGTTTGATGGGTCAAGGTTTTGTTTCTTCACTGTAGGGAGGATGGAAGAGAGCTTTAGACTAAAAGGCATTATTCCTTGTTGGAGTGTTTCGTTTGTTATCTTGTCTAGAAATGAGCTAAATTCAGTTCTTGCTGATTTGATCCAGTTGGCTAGGTATGGGTCTAGCGGTGAATGGTGGTGTTTAGCTTGGTTAGTATATGCTCAATATTTTCACTACTTACAATTTGGAATGTGAGCCAGCAGCTATTGTTAGGAATGGCATTGGTGTAAGCGGGATGTTGTGGTTCGGGTAGGGTGTAGTTGCTTATAGTGTGCAGCTAGTTGTTGATGGGTGATGTTGGTTGTTTGGCTGGGGTTTGTGGGGGGTTCTGTGAGGCATCTGACTAGGTCAAATAGTCTCTTGGGTGATTTATTGCAGTATTGATGATTTTTGAGTGATAGACTTTCTTTGCTTTATCTGCAGTGGTGTGATAGTTCTGCAGAAGTATAAGATAACTGTTCCAGTCTTCATCCGAGCTGGTTTTCCACCATTTCCGCTCGATTCACCTTAGTTCAGTCTTTAGTTGTTTTAGGGCATGGGAGTACCAGGGAGTTTTGTGGATATGATGTTTTTTGGTAGAGTCTTTTTGCTTAGGTGGTAGTTTTGCTGTGGATCCAAGCACTTTATTCCAGTTGTTTATCAGTATTGTGGTGTCTGACTTGTCTGTGGTTAAATGTGGCAGAGTGTTCTCAAGAAAGGTGTCCCTGCTGAAGTTTCTGAATCGTCGTGTTGCTTGTTGGTGATCTGTTAGCATTAATGGTGATTTCAGTGGTATAGTGAAGGTGATAAGGCTATGGTTTGTCCAAGGCATGGGGTATATTTTTAGTGAGGGGGGACTGGTGTGGATTGGGTGGGTGGGTGGGGGTAAAGATTAGGTCCAGGGTGTTTCCTTTCTTGTGAGTGGGGGATGTCACTCGTTGTGTAAGGTCCAATGATTCCATGGCTTTGAGGAATGTGTCTGTTGTTGTTATAGGTAAGGAGGGAAGGTTGAAGTCTCCAAGGATAAGTACAGTATGTCTTTCTTGGATTTGGAGTGTGTCTTTTGGATTTGGTTATTAAAGCGATTTATATTTAACTCAAATGTTATACATGGAACCAATACAAAATAGCTATGATACACTGAACTGTGATAACTATTTACATTTAAATTTGAAGAGAGTTAATGGGATCAAGGTTTATTTACAATTCAACTGAAAATAGTATATAGGTGAAGCAGATGATTATTTGAGTGAGTTAATGATAGGTTATTGGACCATAGTGTTCAATAAATAGGTGGGTTTTTAATGTTTTCCTAAAATTAGAGGTATCATCAATTAATCTTAGTTCAGATGGGAGTGAGTTCCATTGTGTTGGGCCCTATTCCGCAACCACAGGAGCTATACATTCTTGTGATTGCAGAATCAGGACACTTGGACAGCCCGGTGTGCACAGCATTCTGAGCAGGGAAACATACAGCAGATTGCCCATCCCCAGTGTTCAATGCTCCGGCTGGTGTGCCAGTATCATGGGGTCCCGACGCCATGGCACCAGCTCATTCAGCCTGAGCGCCCAATGCCCATCCACATAGAAAGACCCTTTCTCCACATCTAGACCCTCGGCAGGTGCAGTTAGGGCTAGGATCGGGTGGCTGGACACCTTCCGAGGTGGTACAATATCTTAGTGGGGGTTGCAGTCCCCGATCACCCTTGCGCTCGGCACTTATTCCATCTTTGCTGCTCCGGGGGACATACAGAGGCCTGTCTGGAATGTGTCCCTCCCCCACACTGCTCACGCTCCACCTCTGAAATGCCCCCTCCTGCCCCAATCCAGCATTCCCCGCACAAACCCTTTGTACTTGCGGGGAGCACTGGAGCCAGAATAGCGTGCCAGGCCTAAATGGCGGTTGCATATCCAACCCCACTATTTGGTGTTCAGAATGACCACCATAGGGAATATGAGTGTGCCTCTTTCTCCACATCATCCGGATGTTTGGCTGGCAAAACAAGCACTTTTGCTATGCCTATTCGTGCCTGGAGTTGATATAACCTTTTACATGGCTTGGAGCATGCAGGGCATTTCTTAAATCAAGAGAGGATATCTAAACTTTTGAGAACACCCCAGATTCATTTCCACCACATCTCCTTCACGGCTTGAATGTCCTAGTGCTGGGGACGTCTCTGGAGCTGGCTTCTAAAATGCCTCCAGAGACATCTCTGTGGTTTGGATGTTTGCTTTCCTGTTCTCAGATGTCCAAAGCATGAATAGTGATATTAAAATAATCCTATTAGTTGTTTGTTTTATTTTATTTCTTGTTTTTTTTTAAACCAAACAACTAACAAACAAAATAATCAAAAACATTTGAAGAAAGGTCAGTCTCTCGCTGCAGAACTAAATTTTTAAAAAAGGGCCCCCAGGTGCAGAGCTCACCTCCCCCAGGTTCAGCCACCCTACTAGCTACTCTAGTTTTGCAACCTCACAAATTTTTAGGCAGCAGTGGTTCTCCCCTGTTGCTCCTGATATAACAATTCAGTTTTCTAAATAATGCTAGCCGACCTGAGACTAGTGCCATTTTTTAAGAGCAGCATAGTGGTCAGAGAAGCAGGTTGCAAATCAGGAAAGTCAGCGTTCAAATATTGTTTCTCCTACTGATAGTCATTGTGACCTTAGGAAAGTCACTTCATCCCCCATTACCTTGGCTGCAGCCTAGGAACACTGTTACTAAACTGTAGTAAGTAGCTGCTTCGTAAATTAGTAAACGATAACTGTTAGTACATAGACATGGTAGCTGTTACCGAGCTGGCATGACACTTAACGTGTGCTAATTTAAATGGTAGCTGCATACTTTGTTATGGAGTGGCTTATAGGCAGGGAATGGGAGTGCTGATTTACTTACCACCTCCTAAACAGGAGGAGGATAAGTATAACTGTTCTACTGGCAACTGCACTAACTTCACGGTAATGTATTTTTCTTTGTAGTAACTAGATCCAAATAGGCTGAGAATGCCCCCAACAGTTAACTTCACAGGCTTTGTACTTACCACAAAATGATTTGGGCACTTGCTATGCGGTAAGTACAAACCTACATAAGAACATAAGATATGCCATGCTGGGTCAGACCAAGGTCCATCAAGCCCAGTATCCTGTTTCCAACAGTGGCCAATCTAGGTCATATGTACCTAGCAGTTTCCCCAAGGGACACAGCTTCCATAATGCTTGTACTGGGTCAAGCATTGATATCCTGGGTCCCTTCTTAATAATGGTTTATGGACCTTTCCTCCAGGAACTTGTCCAAACCTTTTTTAAACCCAGCTATACTAACAGCCTTTACTACATCCTCCGGTAACAAATTCCAGAGTTTGATTACACGTTGAGTGAAAAAATATTTTCTTTTATTAGTCTTAAATAGTTTACCCTGTAGCTTCATTGCGTGTCCCCTAGTCTTTCTATATTCTGATAACATAAACAATCGATCTAAGTTTACCCGTTCCACTCCATTCATTAATTTATAGACTTCTATCATATCTCCCCTCAGCTGTCTCTTTTCCAGGTTAAAGAGCCCTAACCTTTTTAGCCTTTCCTCATATTAGTATCCTTCCATCCCCTTTACCATTTTGGTGGCTCTTCTCTGAACCTTTTCTAATAACGCTATATCCTTTTTAAGATACGGCGACCAGAATTACACACAATATTCAAGGTGCGGTCTCACCATGGAATGATATAGAGGCATTATAATATATTTTGTTTTATTTTCCATTCCTTTCCTTATGATACCTAGCATTCTATTTGCTCTCTTGGCTGCCGCTGCATACTGGGCCGAGGGTTTTAACATGTTATCCACAATGATGCCTAAATCTTTTTCTTGGGTGGTGGTTCCTAATGTGGAACCTTGCATCGTGTAACCATAGTTCGGGTTGTTCTTCCCTAGGTGCATAACTTTGCACTTGTCCACATTAAATTTCATCTGCCATTTTGATGCCCAGTATTCCAATTTATCAAGATCCTCTTGCAATTTTCCACAATCCTCTTGGGTTTTAAGAACTTTAAATAGTTTTTTGTCATCTACAAATTTGATAACCTCACTCGTTATTCCACTTTCCAGGTCATTTATGAATATGTCAAAAAGCAGCGGACAAATTACAGATCCCTGGGGTACACCACTATTCAACTTTCTCCATTGGGAAAATTGGCCATTTAGCCCAACCCTCTGCTTTCTATCTTTTAACCAGTTCCTGATCCACAGTCGTACACTGCCTCCTATACATTGACTCTTTAGTTTTGCCAAAAGTCTCTGATGAGGGACCTTGTCAAAGGCTTTCTGAAAGTCCAGATGCACTATATCAACCGATTCACCTTTGTCCACCTGTTTATTCACACTTTCAAAAAAACATAAAAGATTAGTAAGACAAGATCTTCCTTATCTAAAGCCATGTTGGCTGTCTCCCATTAGGCCTTGACTATCTACATGCTGAGTAATTTTATTCTTTAAAAATTGGTGTTACATTGGCAATACTCCAATCTTCAGGTATTAGAGATGATTTTAATGATAGTTCACAGATTACTAATAGCAGGTCTGCAATCTCATATTTCAGTTCTTTCAACACCCTTGGATGTATACCATACGGCCCAGGTGATTTGCTACTCTTCAGTTTATCTAACAGCTGTAATACATCTTCCCAATGTATCGATATTTCCTTCAATTCCTCCGCACCTTTAAATACCACTTCAGTCATGGGTAACATCCCTACATATTCCTCAGTAAAGACCGAAGCAAAGAATTCATTCAGTCTCTCCGCTATCGCCTTGTCGCCTCTTAGTGCCCCTTTAACTCCTCTATCATATAATGGACCTACTGACTCACAGGTTTTTCCTACAAATGTACTTTAAAAATCTTTATTTCGCGTTTTTGCTTCCGCAGCAAGCTTCTCAAATTCTCTCTTTGCCTGCTTTTTCAATGCCTTGCATTTGACTTGCCAGTGCTTGTGCTGTTTCCAGGTTTCGTCGTTGGCTCTTTTTTCCATTTCCTGAAAGATGCTTTTTTTGGCAACAACAGCCTCTCTAACCTCACCTTTAAACCATGCTGGCAGTTTCTTGGACTTCCTTCCACTTTTCTTAAAGCGTGGAATACAGCTGGTCTGGGCTTCCAAGATAGTATTTTTCAACAATAACCAAGCTTGATGTAAGTCTTTAACCTTTGCAACTGCTCCTTTTAGTTTTTTCTTAACTATTTTCCTCATTTTATCATAGTCTCCCTTTCGAAAGTTAAAAGGTAGTACTGTGGATTTCCTTACTATCCCTCTTCCACTAATTAAATCAAAGGCGATCATGCTATGATCACTATTGCCAAGTGGCCCCAACACCCTTATCTCTTGCACTAGATCTGGTGTTCCACTAAGGACTAGGTCTAATATGGCTTCCCCTCTGGTCGGTTCATGAAACAGCTGCTCCAAGAAGCAGTCATTTATGTCATCTAGGAACTTTATCTCCCTAGCATGTCCTGCCGTGACACTGACACAGTCGATACCGGGGTAATTGAAATCACCCATTATTATGACTCTGCTGAAACGTTTGTTAGCTTCCTTGATTTCTTTGAGCATTTCATCATCCATTTGTTCATTCTGGCCAGGCCGTCGATAGTACACCCCCACTGCCATTGTTTTCCCCTTTTTATATGGAATTTCAATCCATAGATATTCTACAGCAAATTTTGTTTCCTGCAAAACTTTAATCCTTTCTGACTCAATGCCCTCTCTAACATAGAGCGCAACCCCTCCACCAATTTGATCAGCTCTATCATTACGATATAGTTTGTACCCAGGTATCACAGTGTCCCACTGGTTGTCCTCCTTCCACCATGTCTCTGATATTCCAATCATATCTAACCTCTCATTTAGTGCTATATGATCTAACTCTCCCATCTTATCTTTTAGACTTCTAGTATTTGCATACAAGCATTTTAGAGACTTTATTTTATTCATATTAATTTGGCTATTGGTAGACATGGGTAATTTGGGATCTTTAAGATCTGTCTGCTTCATACTCGAGGGCATTTGGGCTACTTTACTCTTTTTTGGAACCTCTCTGCTTTTGGTAGTATCCTTCAAGGATACATTCTTCCGAACCATCTGCTCTTGGGCGACTGTCGGCTTTCCCCTATTATCTAGTTTAAAAGCTGCTCTATCTCCTTTTGAAAGGTTAATGCCAGCAGCCTGGTTCCATCCCAGTTAAGTTGAAGCCCATCCCTTCGGAAGAGCCCCTCCTTTCCCCAGAATGTTCCCCAGTTCCTAACAAATCCAAAACCCTCATCTCTGCACCATTATCTCATCCATGCATTGAGACTCCGGAGCTCTGCCTGCCTTTTGGGTCCTGCACGTGGAGCGGAAAGCATTTTGGAGAACGCTACCCTGGAAGTTCTGGATTTCAACTTCCTACCTAAAAGCCTAAATTTAGCCTCCAGAACCTCCCTTCCACATTTTCCTATGTCATTGGTACGACATGTACCAAGACAGCAGACTCCTCCCCAGCACTATCTAAGACCTTATCTAGGTGGTGCGTGAGGTTCGCTGCCTTCACACCAGGCAGGCATGTTACCAGGCGATCCTCACGTCCACCAGACACCCAGCTATCTACATGCCTAATAATCGAATCACCAACTATAATGGCTTTCCAAACCCTTCCCTCATGGTCACATGGCCCTGGAGGAACTTCCTCAGTGCGAGAGGGTTTTACATCACCTGGAGGACAGGTCCTAGTTACAGGATCACTTCCTGCCACATGAGGGTGATGCTTTCCTGTCACGTGACCTCTCTCTTCCATGCCAACAGGGATGCTGCCAGACTGGAGGTGGTACTTCAGGACTATATCCCTGTAGGTCTCGTCTATGTACCTCTCTGTCTTTCTTAGGTTTTCCAAGTCTGCTACTCTAGGCTCTAGAGAATGGACTCGTTCCCTGAGAGCAAAGAGCTCCTTGCACCTAGTGCACATGTAAGACCTCTCACCAACTGGGAGAAAATCATACATGTGACACTCAATGCAAAAGACTGGAAAGCCCCCATCCCGCTGATGGACTGCTGTCTGCATCTTAGTTTTAATTTTTTGTTTAGATCTTTAAGTTCTTTACTTACTAAGGGTTGCTATGGATATTTATACCAATAAAACTGTACCTAATACGTTTAATATACCTTGTTCACCTGAAGCTTAATTAATCTCAGGTCCTTAGTGTATGACTGATTTGGGTAACGAGCTTCACCTGAGAGCACCTCCTGTCTTTTAAGATGTGTAAGTACCTATAAAGCTACGATTATCCCAGGGGTGGGTGGGTGTGGGGAGGGAGGGAGGAAAATAGCAGTTATTTTATTTTATTTATTTATTTGGAGTCTTTTCTATACTGCGGTCTTCAAAATCAGCTCGGTTTACAGATAACAGCAGCTTTGTTCAGACACAGGTAATGCCCATACTGGACTTACAGAGAACAGGGTTATTCAACTTGGATTAACTGGGGCAACTATATACAAGTTCTGGGCTAAGGTATTTTACAGTATTAGGTGAATTATATACATGCCCTAGCTGGGGTCTGGTAGTGCTACCGTGGCACGCAGGGTGCGTGTATAGTAGGAGTTCTGATGTGTGTGTCTTGGTGAGTGCTGTTTGGTGGTTGTTGTATGGTACCATAATGCTGCAGGAAGAGGTAGTGTTTCAGTGCCTTCCTGAACTGTTTAATGTCCGTAATTGCCCGGATGTCGGGTGGGAGAGCATTCCAATGTGATGGTGCATAGAGCATGAAGGCCCTCTTTCTTGTTACTTGTAAGCATTTTGTAATCTTGTCAGGGATACATAGGGTATTGGCTGAGACCGATCTTCTAGCTCTATTTGGGGGGGTGGGGAGAATGAGGTCTGAGATGGATGAGGAGGTGAGTCTGTTGATGGCTTTGAAAGTCAATAGTAGAATCTTAAAGGTGATTCTACAGTAGACTGGTAGCCAGTGGAGGTGCTTCAGGATTGGTGTTAAGTGATCCCTCTTGGTGGCACCGTGTAGTATTCTGGCTGCTGTATTCATGGCCAGCTGGAGTGGGAGCATGTTTTTCGGTAGACCCTGAAGGACGGCATTGGCAAAATCAAAGTGTGGGATGACTAAGGCCCGGTAGATTGTCCTGAAGTCATCTGGTTCCAGAAGGGGGCATAGGTGGCAGATTGTCCAAATCTTGAAGTATACTGCCTTGACAGTGTTGTTTATATGAGCTTTCATATCCAACTGATGATCAAGTGTTACGCCCAGGTAGCGGATTGTGGTCTTGCTTTGGAGCTTGATGCCTCTTACTTTTAGTGTTGCTGGCGGAACAAAAGACTGGTCTCTGGTGATGAATAGAGCTTCTGTTTTCTTGAAATTTATCCTAAGGTTTTGTGTTTGAAGCCAGTCGGTTATGGCGTCGAAGCAAGCGGTTATTAAAAGAGGGCTGCTACACAGTACCCTATCCTCTGCTGCTGAGGTAAGCTATATTCTTATTTGATTTAAATTATAGCTTTTTCTGCTGCTAGGCTCTAACTTATTATGAAATTTAAACTACAAGCTATCTGCTGGGTTCTAAATTTAACCAGAAAGCTCTCTTCTGTGTTTTAAATTTAAACTAAAAGTACTTTGCTGATGCTAGGCCCTGAGTGACTATTAAATTTAAACTACAAGCTCTCTGCTGGGTTCCAAATTTAACCAGAATGCTCTCTTCTGTGTTTTAAATTTAAACTAAAAGTACTTTGCTGATGCTAGGCCCTGAGTGACTATTAAATTAAAACCACAAGCTCTCTGCAGGGTATGAAATGTAACCAGAAAGTTCTCTTCTGTGTTTTAAATTTAAATTTAAACTGCTGCTACTAGGTCCTTACTGATTTAACAAAAAATAGTGGGTTCACAGATTAAATAGCTTTAATAGAAAGAATTCCTTTCAGAAAATTCCCAGAAGTATATACTCACAATGGCAGATCTCTCTTCAGAAGTAACAGTCCCCTTTTCTAGTCCTTCCATGTTTTCATTGCTGATGGAGTTGAATGATGTCCATGTGGTGGTAGTGGAAGCAGTAGGTTGAGGCTGACAGGTCTGGGATGGTGACTGTATGTGGAGTGTTTTGTAATGGTTAGCTAGCTATTGAGGATGGATGATGATGTCTGGAATATCCTTGGTGGGAGTTTTTGTCAGTTCTTTTACTAGGTCAAATAACTCCCTTGGTCAATTGAGTGAGCTGCCGATCAATTTGGTGTAGTATATATGTTTACAGCTGTCGGTTGTGGTGCAGTATTCTGATAGAAGAGCTATAAAATTATTTCAGTCTGTATGGATTGTCAGCATTTATGCTCTAGTTTTCAGTTATGTTTTGCATTCTCAGAGATAAAGGATATATCATGGGGTCTTTTGTTGTTTTTTGTTTTTGTGTTGTGGTAGTGGTGTCATTGCTGCTGCTTCTTCAATGATTTGGTTCCAGTTGGATATGAGTGTATCAATGTTGTCTGTGTTTGTATGCAGTGGGGGGGATCACATTGTCGAGGAAGGTTATTTTTATCAAATTATTTGAATCATCATTTAGGTCAGTGTTGAGCTACAGTATGTGGATTATCGTTGTGTTGAGTGAAAGATGGAAACTTATCAGGTTGTGGTCAGACCATGGAAATAGTAGTAGTTGTGTTGAGGGGAGAGAATTGATGTGGAGTAACTTTTTATTAATAAAGACGAGGTCAAGTATATTTCCTTTGTCATGTGTAGGTATTTTTATGATTTGAATGAAGTCATAAGAACATAAGATATGCCATACTGGGTCAGACCAAGGTCCATCAAGCCCAGTATCCTGTTTCCAACAGTGGCCAATCTAGGTCATAAGTACCTAGCAGTTTCCCCAAAAGACACAGGTTCCACAATGCTTGTTATGTGGCAAGCAGTGATATCCCGGGTCCCTCTTAATAATGGTTTATGGACTTTTCCTCCAGGAACTTGTCCAAACCTTTTTTAAACCCAGCTACACTAACAGCTTTTGTTACATCCTCCGGTAACAAATTCCAGAGTTTGATTACACGTTGCGTGAAAAAATATATTCTCTTATCAGTCTTAAATAGTTTACCCTGTAGGTTCATTGCATGTCCCCTAGTCTTTCTATATTTTGATGATGTAAACAATCGATCTGCGTTTACCTGTTCCACTCCATTCATTAATTTATAGACCTCTATCATATCTCCCCTCAGCCATTTCTTTTCCAGGTTGAAGAGCCCTAACCTTATTAGCCTCTCTTCATAGGGATATCCTTTTATCCCCTTTATCATTTTGGTGACTCTTCTCTGTATATTTTCTAATAACGCTATATCCTTTTTAAGATACGGCGACCAGAATTGCACACAATAGTCAAGGTGAGGCATTATAATATCCTTTGTTTTATTTTCCATTCCTTTCCTTATGATACCTAGCATTCTATTTGTTCTCTTGGCTGCCGCTGTACACTGAGCAGAGGGTTTTAACATGTTATCCACGATGACACCTAAATCTTTTTCCTGGGTGGTGATTCTTAATGTGGAACCTTGCATTGTGTAACCATAGTTTGGGTTTTTCTTTGTTAGGTGCATAACTTTGCACTTGTCCTCATTAAATTTCATCTGCCATTTGGAAGCCCAGTCTTCTACTTTATCAAGATCCTCTTGCAATTTTCCACAATCCTCATGGGTTTTAACAACTTTAAATAGTTTTGTGTCAACTGCAAATTTGATAACCTCACTCATTATTCCCCTTTCCAGGTCATTTATAATTATGTCAAAAAGCAGCGGACCAAGCACAGATCTTTGGGGTACTCCACTATTCACCTTTCTCCATTGGGAAAATTGGCTATTTAGCCCTATCCTCTGCTTTCTATCTTTTAACCAGTTCCTGATCTACAATAGTACACTGCCTCCTATCCCACGACTTTTTAGTTTTGCCAATAGTCTCTCATGAGGGACCTTGTCAAAGGCTTTCTGAAAGTCCAGATACACTATATCAACTGACTCACCTTTGTCTACCTGTTGTCCATAGCAGTCATAGCTTCCAAGAAGGATGTTGCATGTTTAGGGGGACAGAAGTCTCCTAGTAGAAGTAGGTCTTTGTTTTGGTATATTCAAGGGCTTTTTCTAGCATTTTTGAGAGGTCATTGGTGGTCAGAGACCTGTAAATGGAGGAGATTGTTAGAAGTCTATTTCTTATGGAGAGCATGTCTAACCCTTCTGTGATCTCTCCAAATTGTTTGTGGAAGTGTAGATGTGATTTGGTTAAGATGAATACTTCACCATGTTTTCAGTGGGCTCTTGGGCAGTAAAAAAGGATGTAGATGGATGGTTTGAGTTGGTTCATGAACTCTGTGTCTGTTTCAGCGAGCCAGGATTCTGATATTCAAAGTATGTACAAGTTTTGGGACATTTGGTAGTCTTTGATGATAGGGATTTTGATTTTTGCAGGGCACATGTTTATGAGTGCACATTTGAGCATATGGGTGCTAGTCATGGAGACTATAGAAACATAGAAACATAGAAATATGACGACAGAAAAAGACCACATGGCCTATCTATTCTGTCCTTCCATAACAACTACAACAGTCCCCTTTTTACCTTTAGAGATCCTCTGTGTTTGTCCCATGCTTTTTTGAATTCAGTTACAGTCCTCATCTCTACCACCTCCACTGGGAGACTAATCCACGGATCCACTATTCTTTCCGTAAAGAAATATTTCCGCATATCACTCCTGAATCTATCTCCCTTCACCCTCATCCCATGTCCCCTCGTAGCAGAACTTGCTTTCAATTGACAGCCTAGGTAAGGTCATTTCAAAATGATATGGAGATGGAAGGTTTGTGTTCCATTGCCTGATGTAGTGGTAGTGGTTGCTTACGTTATTGCTGATATATGGCCTGCATGTTAGGAAGTGTGATGTGCAAATCGATAGGGAATCAAAGGTGAAGATTAGAGCCAGGAGGGCAAGTAAGGTGTATAACAATGCATATAGGGGAAGCACGATTTGTGTGGGGTTGTGGTTGTGGAAGTGCTGTTCCAAGGAAGTAGGAGCTTGTTCTTCTGTGTTGCTTTTGTGGCTGATGAGAATCACGGTTGATTTGAATTGGTTGTGTGAGATAATGGGATTCTCTTTGAGGTCTCTCTGAAGTCCAGGGCTCTTTGCTGGTAAGGTAGGTGCTGGGTGATGGTGCCTGGATGTTTGAACCCACTGAGGCATTCTCCTGCTGGTGTGCTGATAGTGGGGTCCCCTGATCTGAGTAGCTATGGTTGTACAGATGACTGCATTAGTGGTTCTCTCTTTACATGTGGCAGTTGGGTTTGGGGGTGTGAAAGCTGGGGGGCTACTTACAGTGTTTTTTAGGCATGTCCTGGAAGAAAGGTTGAGCACTTTGGCTAGGCCCTTATGTGAGGGACTGCCCAGTGAGGGCACACCTAGGGAGATTATGACCTTATGTAGATGGATGTCAGCTGCTGCTGATGCCTCCAAAGGAGGCGGAGCATATTAGCATCTGTGGGGAGAACTGGGGACAGGATTTTGTCATTCTGAATTGCTAAATTAGGTTTGGTTTTGGAAATAAATTCTTCCATGTGTCTTAGGAAGAGCTGTTATCTATTGTCAACTAAAATTCTGGCAGTTTTTTTCAAGGCTGTCATGACGTTTCTATGATTTTGAAAATAAGTGGTTGGTAAATCTTCTCTGAAGGTGTTTCTGTGCTTCAGGTTAAGGAATATTCCTATTTTTTGTCATAGATTTTTGCATTTCTATCAAACCAGACCTGTTAGATCTCTTTAGTCAGATCTGTATTTAGGCACATTTCACTTAAACAAATGTAGCTATAGGGGAAAGAAAGGCGAGAAAAAACCTCACCTATTTTAAGGCGCAGAGGGCTAAATGGGTAGCATCGAAAATCGGTGCTACCCGACTAGCTCCTGCGGCTTCCAGGGTGTGCAGCAAGACCTGTATTTTCAATGCTGGAGCTGCAAATGACCCCGGCATTGAAAATCTGGGTTAGGAAGAAGGGGGACGGGCTATGCGCTGACTCGGTGCATAGCATTGCCCAGTTGAAAATCGGGCCCTTTCTTCTGTCCCCGCTCCACCCTGGAATGCCGCTAACATGCCCTATTGCTAACCACATAGCATCTGGGCGCAATAGGGACTTATCCAGGATTTTCAAAGGGCACTACTTCTTTAGGTGCCCTTCAAAAATCCTGGATAAGGCATTTACATGGGTAACTAGGGCAGTTACCCATGTAAATGCCTCCAAAAATTAGACCCTTTATTCATAAATCTATGGTCTCATCTGAAAGCTCAAATAGGAAATTTGAAGGAATGATAGCAGTATGAGGACTGAATTAAACTTTTACTAAGTGGCATGTTTACTAAGTTGTGCCCAAGCAACTTATGTGCTTTTCATATGCAGTAATCATTAGTGTCGGACAGCGATAACAGTTACTACATGTTAAAACAGCCAGTGTATTAGTGCATGATGGAGCAGAGAAAGGACAGGTTATTTTATTTATTTATTTATTTGCGTTTCTTATATACCGCGCTATTATAATCAGTGCGGTTTACATTTGAACAGAACATACAACAATGTAACATGTTACATTGAATTTACAATCAACAGGGTATATAAACTTGGATGAATAGGAGAACAAACTATGTACATTGATATTTAGTTATAAAGCGTAACATTATATGAGGGACATGGTTAGGCATTGAAAGGTGCAGGCGACATCTTAGACGATGGTGTTGATTGTAGATGGTGCATAGCCAAGTTCACAAGCAATGGAGGTGATGGTTTGGTTATGTCTTTTGATGCTATCTGGTACCCTTCGGCTGCGACGCTCTGTTCAGAGCTTACTTAACACAGTTTCTTCATTCAAAATAATTCTATTTGTTCTATTATTGCATTTCATTTATTTTGTCTGTACAAATGTTTAGAGGTCAGTTTTCTTTATGTGGATCTCACATAGAGTATATTCACTTCACACCTGAGGAGTAAGTATACTTGTCTGTACAACTGAGGGGCCTATTTAATAAGGCATATAGGTGCCTCTCTGGTCTTTATTAAATAGGTGTATCTTTTAATCATTTTTATACAGGATCATAAGAACATAAGAATATAAGATATGCCATACTGGGTCAGACCAAGGTCCATCAAGCCCAGTATCCTGTTTCCAACAGTGGCCAATCTAGGTCATACATACCTAGCAGTTTCCCCAAAAGACACAGGTTCCACAATACTTGTATTGGGTCAAGCATTGATATCCTGGGTCCCTTCTTAATAATGGTTATGGACCTTTCCTCCAGGAACTTGTCCAAACCTTTTTTAAACCCAGCTACACTAACAGCCTTTACTACATCCTCCGGTAACAAATTCCAGAGTTTGATTACACGTCATTTTATAACAGAATGCCTACAGTATGTGGAAAATCTGAAAAACCACCCATAGGAGTCTATATGCTTTTAGAAAGTAATGTGGTTACTGTGTTAGTTTACTTTAAAGTTTAAGAAATTATAGATGGAGAGTGGGTGCGGACTGCACATTGCAGTTACCACGTGGTATGTAGCACGTACTAACTGCTAAGTTTGCAGTTGGCATGGATTCTCTTAACTCCTCCTGAAGAGGAGGCATTGAGTGCACTCATGCTAACTGCAAATGAACTTAATGCACAGTAGGAAACTTGACAGTGTGCTAACAGTAGTGGAAATGCTAGCCACACCCCCAACATTTAGTTAGCAGCCTTTACACCTAATGCATGATAAGTGCAAAAACAACACACTTTAGCCAACATGCAGCTAAGTTGCATATTGCCCTTCTATGAAAGGTAGAAAATCTGAAAAATGTAGTCAAATAGAACAATCCAGACAGTTCAGGCCCAATATTTGAAGGTCATTTACACGATTTACGCCTAGTAAACCTTGCAAATGCCTTAGAAGGGGATATTCAATGGCACATGCACGGGTAGTGCCATCGCATACCCCCATCTATGTCCCCTACGTGCCCCAGTGCTATCCGGCTAGCATTGGGGCATGTCAGGGATGGAGCGGAGGTAGGGGCTCTGCACTAAAAACATAGACAAGGAAAGCCCTTGACTATCTTTATGGCATGGGAGCTAACCGGGCAGCGTGCAATATGCTGTTGCCTGGTTAGCTTGGCGGCTTCTGGGTTGTGTGGCAATACCCAGATATTCAATGCGGGAGCCACATATGACCCTGGCACTGAATATCCAGGTTTAGGGGTCGGCAGACTGGGCTATGCACAATGCAGCTCATAGCCTGCCAGAAGAATAGTGGACCCTTCATGTCTACATAGGACAGTCATATTGGGGTTTTTTTAATGTTTAATGTTTTCTGATTTCATCCATTTCATTAGACTGATTTCATCCATGTTCGAGACAGGTTGAAGGTACACTTAGGGGCTTGTTTACAAAGCCGCGGTAGCGGTTCACGGTCGTTATCGGAGCCGGGGCCCCATTGAAATCAATGGGGCCGCGGCTCCGATAACGACCGCGAACCGCTACCGCGGCTTTGTAAACAAGCCCCTTAATTTCACCTCAATGGGTGATATTAAATGGACCCACATCAATTGTGATTGGGATTTTAGTGTTGGTAAGGCACTTCTTAGCATAGTAATTGCAAGGGAACATGCTATGCATGTCCGCCACAGAGTGGGGACGTTGCACTTCCCACACTGATTTTTGACTCCCAATGCACATTTAAGTGAAAACACTTGATCTACTTTAATAAACATGCCCTTTGAGTCTTAAGTTATTATATGGGTATGCACATACCCTTAGCTAGCTTGTGGCATCCCAGTCCTAGCTTGCTGCTGTGCCAGGTCTTCAGATGTTCTCTGCTGACCAAAAAGGGTCAACAATTTAGAGTTGCTGCATTCATTCATTAGCTGAATAGTAAAGCTGTGAAGTCCCAGGAGTTATATTCTGTCTTTAGATTAACACCTGTACTTTAAAGGCAGAATGGGACAGCACATGGAGCTCCCATCTGAAAGCAATATTTAGAGCAGGCTTCAGTTGATAGGATAGCGGAGAGAAATGGCTAGAGATCCACATGGTGTAATGGGTCCCTTTCTACTGAACTCAACCTTTTTCTCTCTCTCTTTATCTGAGACCTCCTTCTCCTTCAACTGATCCAGGGACTCCTTCCTCTGTCAAATTTCTGAAGGTAGCTTGTATTGAAAATTGCTGTTCCAAAATCATTTAAATTTTTTTTTAATATTTCTCCTTCTTGATTTTTTGAAAAAAAAAAAAAATTAAATTCAAAGTTGAATGTCCTCGGGCATTTCTTCAGGCCCTATAGGTCTCCAACATTGACTGCTGGGCCCGGGGACAGTGCAAAGATATGATGCACTCTAGGCACACCTCATTCCCAGCTCTACCCCTGCTCCATCCCTAGTCCCATTACTGCCTCTGTCGCCCCTCTCGGGGACATTTAGGGGTATGTTTACTAAATTGCGTTAGTGCAGTTCGCGTTAGGATCCGCGTTAATAAGACAAACCCCCAAATAAGGAGATGGGCGGGACAGCGGAAGACCTAACGCGCGTTACAGAACTAACGAGCGATGCATGGTGCGTTAGCGGGTCACCGCGCGTTAAGCATAAGAAGCCACTCAGAAATACATAATCAATACAGAGCTGTAGCACAATGGTTACTGACTGCAGGATGACTGCTGATACAGGGCATAATGGATTTGAGTCCCCAGGGTGCCAGATGCAGAAGGCTGGCTGATGCAGCAATCCTGTATAGATTACATTTGAGGGCGGGGGCAGGTATAGGTGTTAATATTGCCTTTTGGGGTGCAAGCAAACACGCCACCACACAGTATCTAGTGAGTGAGGGTGCATGTATATGTCATGGTATGTGTTGTTAGGGTTTGCTAGCAAACACACACAACACGCATTATCTAGTGAGTGAAGGGGGCCAGTGTTATATGTTCTCTTTTCCTTTTTGGGGTGCAAGAGCAACACACCCACACATTATATAGGAGTGTGGGGGAAGGTATATGTCCTGTATGTGTTGTAGGGTTTGCTAGCATACATAACCTGACCCCATACAGAGCTGTAGCACAATGGTTACTGCAGTGACATGCTGATACAGACAGCATGGGTTCGAGTAACCCAGTGGTGTCTAACGCAGATGGGCTGTTCCAGGCATTCAGCCTTGTACATTACAGGGGGGAAAGGAATGAGGCTTGTTTTTCAGTACATTGGGTATTTTATTTATTTATTTTTTATTTTATTTAGCAAGCATTTGTAGCCCGCTCCTTCCAGCGATCAGAAGCGGGTAGGATTACTATTGTGAAACTGCCGAATCAAGGCAGGTACAAATTTTGTATGGGTATGGGTGCCTAGCTGCGCGTGTAGCATCGTGCGTGGGTACGTGTGGTTTTACCTGTATGGGCATTTTATATATTACAGACTCTGTAGGGTGTCTTGCACCTATACATTATGTTATCAGATATACGTGTGATGGCCATGTTTATCAGGAGCCGGTGAGCTTGTGCTGCGGTTTCACAGGGTTGGAATGTGCCATCACCACCCCCATGATGCGACTGCACATGCAAATCAGATGCCCACACATACACACCATGGGGCATGCACCCCCAACAGCAACTCTCGGCCCTCGTAGGGGGAACTGACCATGTTGCACCCCACAGCACCTCGGCCCTGATAGGGGGTACTGACCGTGTGTTGTACTGAACAGAGTGACTACACACCATCACAGTGTGCGGGTACTGTGCTCACCCTGAGGTGCAAGTGAAAGCCGTCCAGCACTAGGTCTACAGCACACCCCAGTCCATGGTGTTGGGGTCCAAAGCAGTAGTTACTGGGTGAGATAGGTAGTTTTCTTCTTCTGCAGGATCACCTTGGACATCTCTGTCTGGTTTCAGTCAGGTGTAAGTCCCATGCACCACCATCACCCCTCCCCAAGGGCAGCAACAGGTTCACCCATCTAAAAGAGCCACATTCTACCTCCCTGCAAAGGTGGCAGTAGAGGGGAACATTAACACCAAGCCCTGCTGCGGAGCAGACAACCCACAGGGCAGTCAATGCAGCTCTGTACACAGCCATAACACAATAGCAAACAGACATTATGCCTGAATATGGTATGCTTCTCCCCAACCACTATCTGATATTCCCCTGGTGCAGCCACTCCATCACATCACCTACCGCTGCAAACAGGCTGCTAGGGCCCAGAACTGGGGATACAGCATACACAGCAACAGCTACATCGGTGACTGGCCCCAAAAGGAAACCCATATATATCACATGAGAGAAATACTAGATAGCACCATGGGAGTGCCCAAGCCATGCTGTGGTCACTGCACAGTCCTGGGGGTGGGGAGAGTGAGCTCTCAGCAGGATATACTGAGGTCACCCTGTCTGGGTTAGTGGTGGCCAGCCACTACAATTGTTGCCTGTCACTACCCTATACCTGTTCAGATGCACCCTGGACAGGCCGGCCACCCTGTCCGGCCTAACCCTCATGGTACCACTTGCTCCTCATTATGCACATTTTGGCAGCCCAATACCGGCTAACATTGCTGGCAGAGTGGACTGTGGAAGGTGTTTGCAGCCACCACACACTGGATAGACAGACATGCACCACCACCCCACACCTATGCGGCCCAGCATTGTGCGTATTCCTATAGAGGTGCCAGCAGCCAGATCCACCACACACTGGGCCTATCGCTGTGCATAGTACACACATGGATATATGGTACACAAGGCTTTTTGGGGGGTCACTCACAAGGGTGGTGACACTGTCAGAGTCCCGAGACCTGGCAGCAAACACCGCAGACATCAGAATTGCTTGTTTATGGTGGAGCTCATGAGCCGAACTGTGCTTGCCGTAGGGATTGGTATCTTCCAGTTATCATGGGAACGTTGATAGCTCTGTACCGTTATACCCATGTGTAGGTGTGCATTGCTACGGTATGCAAACTTGCGCTGTATTGGGGGATACAGGCAGGGCCCAATGTCTGGCCTCTCCAGGGGGCATTGGCCAAATTATGCCTATGGGTGGGTGTGGGTGGCCCTGTTGGCTGCAGCTTTAAACAGCATATTTTGTTCCCCCGACTCCAGGTCCTCTGCTGTTCCACACACTGTTCGGGTTGTTCATGCTGTCCCTCATAAAATATTGCACGAGCTACATCTGCGTACCATGGGGGCTGTGCATAGAGATGCAGCACAGGCATCTTTATTAGGGGCAGAATGAGGACGGAAATGGTGTGGGGCCCTCCAGGACTGCATTTGTGGGACTCAGCTTTAGGGCATGTGCCTGTTTTTCTGGTGTCTGCATCTGGGCTTTTGGTGTGGTAAAATATCGGCCATGTCTTAGGTTCTCTGCAATAATGGGGTGTCTTTACTATCAATGTTTAGTGGTGGGTAAAACTATCTGGGGACTGGGTTGGCAGGCGCCCCAGCGTGGGATTGAACCTGTGACCCTCTTGGTCTTACAGGCACTGGCTGTGTCTGTTGCACCACACTGTGAGCCACAGAGACAGTGCAGTACCTTGAGCTAGTTACAACACCCGGCCTGACGAGGTTCCGAACCCGCTCTGCACAGGTTTACTGTGGCCTCCATTTACCTTGTATGCAGACAAAGGTGCACATTAAAACCTCTGAAAACGACCTCAAAAAAAAATAAAAGGGGCACACACCCCTAAACAGCTGGACAACCATGAGATGCATCGGGCACCATTAACACAACACTCCCGTAGGCCACAGCTCCATTCACAATGAGATGGTCTTTGAAAGGTCTCTGCGGAGCGTGGACAACTTCCACACATCATTTCGTCGTTTTTATTTGGTGCTTGCCATGGACGCATGTTCTTTTTGCCTCATTGCTATCACTGTGGCCCCACAGAGCTGCATTATGCTTCTTTAACATGTTTCTTGTGGGCATTTTTAACGTTTTTATGTGATATTCTGTTCTGTGCACATGTATCACCAACTGCTCACGTTTGGTGGTTTTTTCCCCCGGTTTTCCTGTACATTGCTGACGGAAATGGTTTCTTCTCTTGTCCTTTAAAATGCCTTAACGGCAGGTTTTTTCCTTTCGCATTGTAATTCAGCTCTGCAAATCAGTGCGTTAGCCTTTCTCCAGGCCCCCTCTCCGGCCCAGTGACCCCTTCTCTCCGCCCACCTCTAACCTTCTGCACTGTTTTAACGCACCGCGGGGCTTTACGATCGTTAACCACGGTTAACGCGCGTAGTATGACGTTAACGGTCGTTGGCGCGTGATTACGCGTGTTATACTGCACTTACGATCGTTAACGTCATACAACACGCGTTATTCACGATTAACGCACTTTAGTAAACATACCCCATAGTGATGGCAATACATTTAAAAAGGTATCAAGGCACTGGAGTTACCTTCTGTTCTGGCACTGTGGTGCTTCTGCCCCCTCCGATTACACTTCCTTCCTCTTAAAGGAAGTGGAATCAGAGGCAGAAATACGGGTGGCACTGTGGCACCGGAACAGAAGAAACTACAATGCTACAGTACATTTTAATGTATTGCTGCCACTGCACATCCTCTGACCACTGATGCTCTAGGAAACTGCCTAGTTTGCCTGATGGTTGCACCAGCCTTGGCTGGGCCTCAAAGACTTACAAAACCGAAAGGGACACTGCACTATTCCACTTTGTGCCCTCCTGTTCTTTATATTCTTCTACATTCCTCCTCCTCTTCCTGCTATTGGTCCTCTGTCTCCTATTTTTGGGCCTCTGCCTCTCCTTCTATCTTAATCTTTTCATTTTGTTCCTCCTCATCAGTCCTTATTTCTTGTTACACTTGACTGGCTGGTCACTTCTAACCATTCCATGGTATTGATTATCTCTACCTCTCAGAGGTTCCTGTTTGGTTGCATATATAAACTTGGTATTTGCTTCATTTCCTTGCCAGATCTTGGCTATCACCACTTTAACATTACTTCTGCTTTTGATTCCTCATTGTAATGCTTCTTCATTCCAGATTTGGATTACTTACTACAAAATTTTCCTTGCTCCATAATCAGTTTCCCTGCTGTATCCATTCCTGTTCCTATATTGGGATTGTCTAGGACGTTTCAGTACACCCTGCCCAGGGCTCTGGCCTCATGGACCAAAAGACAGACAACTAAGGAGCTCAGTTCAAAGGAAAGGTGGTCACTACAGGCAGAAGAACATGCCTGTCGTCCCAGGCCCAGAGGTGCTATGTCTAGGGGGTTATTCTGAGCCGGTTGTGCGGGGAATTTAGTTGGGGGCGGGGAAGAGGAGGCCCCTGGGTGGAGAATGGGCAGGTAGTGGGGTGGAATAACTTCCATGGACATTTCTTTTTAGCAATGCCGGGGCACAGATGGGATGGGGGGGGGGGGGGAGGGCAGGGATTATTAGAAGGCCAGATTGGAAGTCAGACAGCAGGGAATAATCACTTTAACCTGGCGGTGGCATCGCAGTTTTTAAATGGAGCCGCGGTGCCATGGCAAAATGACTCCATGGCACCACAGCTCCATTTAATAGCCCTGACTGAGTTAGCTGGGCTGTGGCTGTAGGTGCAGGCCAAGACTGAATCGGAGGGGAGCTACGTGCAAGTGCAGGGCAGAATCGGGCCGCTAGTGAATAGTATTGTTTGTGGACTTCAGCCTGGGTCACTCTTATTGGCAGAATCCTCCATATCACCTAGGCAATGGGGCTAATATAGCAACCCCTGAACAGCACTACTTACAGGTATAAACAGCAGGGGCAGTAAGTAGCAGCCATACATATAAATAAATGCCAGTAATTTTCTTCCATTTGCATGTATGTTTTTCACTGCCATCTTTTTTTTGTGTGTGTGTATTCTTTAGGAGGGGTACATGTATTTAATAAAAAGTTCTGAATTCACTGAGCCTTTTGTAAAATATGCTGCATGTTTTGAACATCACAACTTAGGGTTCCTTTTTTGACTAAGATGACCTATATATAATTGGGATTCACATCACAATCTGATATGGGGCAACAGTGGCCAGCACATTAAAAGCAGCTGACCATTGTTGCTTTAAGATAGTCTCTGATATTCAATGCCGGAGTCATATCCAGCCACTGGTATTGAATATCCGGACAGGACAGATAGAGGATTATTAATCTGACCAGTGGCGATAAATAGCCACTGACCAAATAGCTAAACCAGCTTTTTATGGCCTAACTTTAGCCAGTTTAAGTTAACCAGACAGAGGATGAATATGACCGCTGGCCAGTTAACTCTGGTTCCTCTCCCAAAACTCCCCGATGCTAGCCACTTATTGTTGGGGTATTCAGCTGCATTAATTGGCACTATCCCAGTGAACAGCAGCTACGTGGTGTACAGGTTTACAAACTGCGTAAATGCCTTTGAATATGCCTCCACAGATTTTTTCATCTTTATCTTTATTTATTTAGCTGTGCTTATATACCACTTTTCACCAGGTCAGAGCAGTTTGCAGATATATGCTAACAGACACTTTTTATTCCCTCGTCCCCAAAGGGCTCACAATCTGAGCATACCTGAGGCAATGGAGGGTTAAGTGGCTTGCTCAAGGCCACGAGGAGTGGCCGTGTGACTAGAGACCTCTGGCCCTCCAGCCTGAGGTAACCTGTCCCAACCACTGAGCCACTCCTTTAGACTGTCTCTAGAATATAAGTGATTGCTTGATATGACACATGCTTAAGGATCCTGGGGTGGATGAATAACAGAAGACACAAAATTGGTAGTTTAAAAGTCCAGGCTGCTTTTCTTTCATCCTTTAAGATTACATGAAACAACATTCAGGGAGCATTTATACAGACAGCAGACAAGCTTATCTTCAGCAGTAATTTAAAATGGGCCTATAAACAATCCAAACAAATAACAACAGAGTTTTACCTGCCTGGGATTAGGATTCCAGGAAGACTGACAGTTACAGTCATGAGACCTATAGCACACTTCAATTGCTATCTTGTTATTTTATAGAGGTTCTTATGGGGCCGTAAACTAGAAAAATAAAAGTTTCACATCTCCTTGGCTTGATGAGGGCTCTCATGGGACTCTGTATTAAGAAAGCTGCCCTCCAGTTCTTTCTAGGTATTGGTCTAGGACAAGCTTCTCATCCTCTATAAGTCAGTATGACCTTGCCGTTTGCTATTATTTGCTCTTGGGACTCACAGGTATGATATATATAGAGATATGCTATTTGTATTGATGTGCCACAAGAGCAGAAGTACTGTTGAGAATAAAAACATAAAGAGGATGCATTATATTTTACTGAGATAAGAAAAAACTAAGCTGGTTAATGTATTGCTAGGAGGCAGAGAAGTGATATATCTTTCTTTCTGGCCTTGTGCTGTTGTACAACTTCACATTTCAGCATCATTTTGTTGGATTCTCTGTTTAAGTTTTTTCCATCCTCTCTGTAGCACAGACCAAACTTAGTGGTCCTAGGAAGATAAGATAAACCTTCTTCAAAGTCCTTCGAGTTCTTTTCATCCCTCTTTCATTTTCTTCATTGTCCTCATTTTCCCTCTTTTGCAAAAATAAAGAATAAATAAAACTGCTGGCTATAGGCACATCTACACTGTCTTAGTGCCAGAAATCAGGCACCAGTCACATGGCTGATTTAGGTATAAACTCTATGCTAGACCACTGAGCTAGGCTGTCCTGATTGAATTTTTGCAAATGCATTTCCAACAGAGCTTACTAATATATAAGTTCAAAAAAAGAATAATTCAATTGTTGAGCGCATAAAATTATCTCAGTGCAGGTATAGTGGTTTTTATGTCTCAGTAGCATATATGTGTGTACTAGGTATGTGCATTAATTTTTGTACAAATAGGAAAAACAATGAAAATCATCAAATTTGGTTAGTTCCAGGTCTAACTAACCAACTGTGCATATTTGGCAAATTTCCTTAAATCAATATTCATAACCTGTATTTTTGTTGTGCACATATACGTACATGCCCAGATATACTGGAACCAATCTAGGATGGGGGAGAAGGTCATGAAGGGGTGACCATCAGCCAGTACAAGGCACATCAGCCAGTCTTGCTGCAAATCCTTTGATAAGCAATCAGAGAAATGTATCCCTGCATGAGTTATGCAGCTCCCATGGGTCATGATGTCACAGCAGCCCAGCCCAAAACCAAGAGAACCATTTTGTGAGTCACTTTCAAGGAATGAGAAAGGGGTGCTAGGACATAGGACTTTAAAGCAGAAAAAAAGATTGAAAAATAAGGCAGTTTTAAGTCTTTCTTTGAGGGAATGAGGAAGAGGTGTGGGGCTTACCAGCTGAAAACATACAAAAAAAAAAAAAAACAGTTTGAAGGGACTAGAGTATTCTGCCTCCCTGTTTTATTTATTTTTTATTTATTTAACAGGTTTTGTATACCACCTTCTCATAGATTCAAGGCGGTATACATTACAACTCAAAATGTACATTGAACGAGGTCAAATAACTTGGAGGCAAACAATCTAATAGGGGAAGAAGAACTTAGAGAAAGGAAGGTTGTTATCTGAAGCATTCCATCCTTATTGGTAGTTAATGGAGTAGGGGAGACGTCAAGTGTTGGGTATGTCCACATGGTGGGATCATTAATGAGTCCTTAGTGTTCTTTAAAAAGGAGTGGTTTTAGTGTCCTTCTACACTGTAGTCCCAAAAGTCCTTAGTGGCTCTCATGCTTTCTGGAAGGGCATTCCATAAAGATGGTTCACAGAGAGAGAATGCTCTGTTGCAGGTTGAGTGATTGAATTTCTTCCTTGCACTTGAGACAGTGAGGAGGTTTTTGTAGATTGTTATTTTTGTTCTGTTTTGACCTTAGGAGTGCTGCTATGCCATTGTCTGATTTTACAACTAGGAGTTCAAACATTTTACAGAGCTTCCTGCCTTGTACCTGCTCCTGCAAGGAGTGTCTCTCTGGGGTGGGAGTGGGAGATCAGGAAAGTCAAAGAGAGGATAGGTATGTTCTGATTTTACAGTTTGCTAATTGGTAATTTTTTTACTGTCCTGAACATTGGGAGAAGGCATGCACTATATGCTAGTGTACACAGATGATTTGTACAACATTTCTAAAGTAGTCAGTGACACTGGGAAAGGAAAGTTTACTTATATAATCATTACAGTGAAATTACCTTTTGGCAATAATCTTTCTCACCTTTTGTCTATAATAGCAGCTATGAGAACATATTTATTTATTCCATCCCATAGTCATAGAATACAGTTGAATAAGTACATAAGTATCTGATGTAGCAAACTTGGGGTGACAGTACTCCTGGTCAGTAGAAGCCTATTGTGTGACATAATGTGCTGAAAGGTAAACAGTCTCTGTCTTCAAGAGCTGAGAATCCAGTTTGATAGGAGTATTATACAGGCAAACACATTCCTTTTCTCTCCAACCCTTTGAAGAACAGATGTGAGGAAGGGTCAGTGGCAGTGCAGTTCCTATGTCGGATGGGCAGGTGACTTTGGGGCCAGTATCTGAAGCATCGGTTAGGGCGATGATATTATAGGGCAGAGGAGGCCTAGATGGTAGCACAGAGCTCATATAGTCAATCCCCGACCCCAAAGAGCTGGATATGCAGTTTTATAGGAGCATTAACAGCACAATCACATTCTCCCTCTCCTCGGTCCATTGAAGTGTGGGAGGAGGAATCAGTAGGCAGTGCAAAGCAGGTGACTCTGAGGTAAGTATCTGATGCAGCACACTTGGGGCGATGGTACTCCAGAGCAGCAGGTGCCTAATGGGGTGTGCCGGACATCAAACAACAGGGAGGTGCTGTCCCCAAGAGCTGGGAAACCAGTCTGAGCATATCATAATGCTTAGGAAGGGTATCTTTGGAAATTAAATGGCTGCAGAAGAAAGGTAGTAGGGGAAGGGAAGAACAACACTGGTACAAGTGAGCAGAATGAGACAGTTTGTTCTCAGGGTATGATTTATTGGATCCTCTGGTCTGCCAAGAGAGATGTCTTTACAGGGTAAATAGAATGAGCTGCAGCTTCTGATGAAACTGTGAAAGAGAAGATGTCTGGTGTCATCTTCACAGAGGGGGAAGGGAAAGTTGACAAGGTGCAGGGTGAAGGGACACAAGAGAAGAAGTAGGAGAAGGAAACAGAGCAGAGCAACAGGGCTCACAATATTCCCTGCTGAAAGTGTGTGGAGATGGTTTTCACAGAAATAGAATCTGAGCAAGCCACATGGGCAGGATTTGCATCTGATATCGAAAATTTCCTTACTGAAAGGACTCAAAATTGCCAGCATATTTGTAAACTATCATTAAAATCATCAATAGTACTTAGTGGCAAAAGTTCTAGTGGGGGCCCCCAAGCAAAATTTTGCTGACGGCCCCGTATTTCATTCCCCCCACAATGACCCACTGCCCTGCAATGGCAGTACCACTGCAACCAATCTTTTCAACCTCCTCCTCGTTCCGGCAGCCCTGAGTGTCAAACTTACTTTAAATTATTTGCCACCCAGGGCTGTTTGCCATGTTGCCTCCATTACAGGCCCAGAGGTATTCCTCCTAGGCTGAAGTTTCATGGTATGGCAAGACATCGGCCCGGGAGTAATGCCCCCAGGCCTGGAACAGTGGCAGCCTGGCAAACAGATTAAAGTAACTTTGCCGCAGAGGCAGGGCCAGCGAGGAAACAGGATGGCGGCTTAGGAGAGGAGCTCCGGTACCCCCTGGCTTGAATCCTGATAAAACTTTGGTATACCCAAGCGATTTCTGGAGCTAGCACCCGGTTTGAGTGTGGGAAGGAGTGAGAAGCATGGCGAGCGGAAAACCGGTCAAATTGGACTTCACTGCGGTGCTCAACGCGGGAACCAAGAGAGTGAAATCTGACCCTCTCTCGCCGCACAAGTCGGCCCCATCGCGCGAGGCCGATGACTCCTTAAGGGAGGTACTGGGGGAAATCCGCTCGGTTAAAGAGCTTGTGGTCGCAAACGGGGATGCTTTGGCCCGCGTGCAAGCGGAATTAAGTGAAATGAGGGGGAATTTTTAAGATCTTACGGTCCGTATGGATCAGACGGAAGCCATTCTCGCCGCGCATACTACGCAGCTCGAGCAGCTCGGCAAGGCCTACAAGAAGGTGGGCCGTCTGGAGATGCAAGTGGAGGACCTTAGCAATCGCAACAGGAGGAAGAATGTGCGCCTGGTGGGCCTCCCGGAGGGTGCGGAGGGTCCTGATTTATTTGCATTCCTGGGGAAAATGATCCCGGCAGTACTGAAACTAAAGTTAACTGGCCCTTTGGAGTTTGAACGAGCACACAGAGTTCCCGCGCAGAGGAGCCTACAGATGAAGGGCGCTAGACCTGTGATCTTTTGTATGCTGCGCCATCAGCAAGCCATACAGATATTGCAAGCAGCTAAATCCCAGCCAATGCTTACCTACGAAGGCAAAAGTATTTCCTTTTACCCGGACTTGTGTAAAGCAACCGTGGACAAGAGGAAGCAGTTCTTGGCTATGAGACCCCGGCTCCTGCATCTTCAGGCCAGGTATGGTCTTTTTTACCCAGCCCGACTGAAAATCACGTTGGATAACCGTACAAAGGCGTTCGAGGATCCTGATGAGGCCCTGAAATTTGTAGAAGAGCAGGAGGCCCTTCAAATGCACTGACTTGTTCACGGCGCTGCACTCGGGATCTCATGTATATAGTTACCCCTGTTATCCAAGTTTGGACCCCTGTTCGATGTAAAACCAAACAGCATGTTCTTATGGTTGTTGTGTTATAATGTAAACCGCGCTGATGCCAAATAGCGCGGTATATAAGAATTTGTAATAAATAAATAAATAAAATAAAAAATAAATTTTATGTTCAGAGAGTGATGGTTTAATGCAGCTTATGTTGCTTTAATAGGCAGCGAGTGCTATCATCTCTCTGAGGGTGGCTGGTATGGGAATGTATGGCTGATGCTATGTTTATTGCTATATGTTGCTTGTGCCTTCTCTTCCCCCCCCCCCTTATTTTGGATGATGTTAAATATTGCGAAATATTTTAGTAATTGTTTTCTGGCTGATTTTTCTTGTGGGGCTGGATGTATAACCTGGAGGATGGGCTTTTACCCGGCTCGGCGAGTATGTCATGCCGTGGGTTGCTAGCTGCTGGGGTTTTTTCTTTTTCTTTTTTAGGGTATTTGTGGAAGTGGGGTGGGTTGTGACCCATCTACGTATTGGGGGTGCCGTGCGGCCTTTCTGTGGACGTCGCTGGCCCACCCAATTATCTTTAGCCTCTGTATGTCAGAGGGAATGTTGCAACCTTGCAGGCCTCACCAAATACTTCGGAAGGTGTCAATGTTGTCAGCTAAGTGGTCCTGGGGAGTACCAATGTGGGAGGTTCGTAGTCTAGTCACTATAATCCAATGTGTAGATGTCCTCGCTTAGGATTTTATCCCTGAATGTGAAGGGCATCAAACATCCCATAAAGAGGAAAAAGATACTGACGTATTGTCAGAAGCAAAGAGCTGATATAGTTATGCTTCAGGAGACGCACTTGCCTACCAGTGAGGCCGTGAAGCTAGCTGGGGGCAAATACTGTTTGGTTTCTCATGCGCCCGCGGTAGGCGGAAAAACGGGGTGA
Source organism: Ichthyophis bannanicus (assembly GCA_033557465.1). Taxonomy (NCBI): domain Eukaryota; kingdom Metazoa; phylum Chordata; class Amphibia; order Gymnophiona; family Ichthyophiidae; genus Ichthyophis; species Ichthyophis bannanicus. The sequence continues at coordinate 153,653,514 of CM066035.1, read as the reverse complement.
TCACCTTAATTAGACAGGCATGTAAGGCGCAGATAATTTCTACCAGAGCAGACGCTGAAGGGAGATGGGCGAGTGCACAGATCATAGTCGATAAACGGCAGTTGGTGTTAGTCAATCTGTATGCTCCAAATTGTGATTGCCCTAAAGTTTTTCAATCCCTTGCAGAGACGCTGGCTGATTTCTCTCCGCATCCCATTGTGTTGGGTGGTGATTTCAACATGGTGAGAGACCCCCTTATTGACTGTCAGCCCTCTAGGGTCTCTAGGAGGGGCCGGGCATCTGAGGTGCTGGATTCTATCATTGAAAATATCGGCATGGTGGACATCTGGAGAGTGCGACATCCTTCAGAACGAGATTATACCTTTTTCTCTCATCTGCACAACTCTCATTCCAGGATTGATTTTTTTTTGGTTTCCCGATCCTTTGCCAGGGAAGTTGATAGTGTGGAAATTCTGAGCACGCATATTTCCGACCATGCGGCGATCACTTTAGAAGTGGGAGTGTGCACGGTACCGGTCAAGGAAGGTGGCTGTTTTTTTCCTAGAGCTCTCCTCGCAGAAGAACCCTTCAAGCTTTATGTCCAACAGGCCATAGAAGAGTATTTCGAGCTTAATCGACCGGAGGACACATCTATCTGGGCTTGGTGGGAGGCCTTTAAGGCTTCCATTAGAGCGAAGATAACTAGTTACGTCATAGCCGATAACCGGAAGGCGAGAGCAGAGCTAAAAGACCTGGATAGCCAGATCAGAGCCGGAGAGAGAATTTTGCAAGGACAGTTCACCGCTGTGGTCCTTAACCGGCTTCAAAAGTTAAGGTATCAATACAATGCTATATTGAGCAGGGAGGTGGACCATAGTTCTTTCGACCAACAGGCCCGGTACTATACGGAGATGAACAAGGCTGGGAAGCTGCTGGCCTCTAAACTGAACCCGCGTAGTGCCAAATCGCATATTGTGTCTATAGTTGATGAACAGGGGGTTACCCATGAAGAGAACGCCGAGATAGCGGAGTCTTTCCGAAGTTTTTATCAACAGTTGTATACAGCAGAAGGCTCCAGCGAGATAGCCATGGTGCGGGATTTTCTTGCTCCGATTCGGCATCCGGTGTTGGAAGCGGAGCAAGCTGAGGGCCTTAGGAAACCGTTAAGTACGGCTGAGATTCGGGAGACACTCCAGGGGATGAAGTGCGGGAAAGCAGCAGGCCCCGACGGGATTCCGACAGAGTTCTTTCAGATGTTCGCAAAGAGCGTGGTTTCCCATCTTCTGACATACTTCCATCATCTGCAAGAGCAAGATAGTACCCATGGGGGTTTTGCGGAAGCCACAATCGTGGTGCTGGAAAAACCTGGCAGGGATCCGCAACAAGTGGGTAACTATAGACCTATCTCGCTGCTAAATGCCGACTACAAGCTATACTCGGCTATCTTGGCCCAGTGCCTTAACAAAGTTCTTCACCTGCTCATACACCCTGATCAATGTGGCTTCATTGCTGGAAGATCTACGTCGGACAATGCACGATTATTTTGCAACATCCTGGGACTAGCAGATCGCATGGAAGTTCCCCTTGTTGGTTTATCAGTGGACGCTGAGAAGGCCTTCGATAGGCTTGAATGGCCCTTTTTGTTCGCAGTTCTGGAATGGTTCGGGCTCCCGGAGGAATTTGTGAATATGATACGGGTGCTCTACTCTCGCCCAACAGCAAGGATTTTAGCTAATCGTGTGTTTTCCAGTCCCTTTTCTTTATACAGGGGCACGCGTCAAGGATGTCCGATGTCGCCTCTCCTTTTTAACTTGGCTCTGGAACCACTTGCCCTACTCGTCTGTCAGACGAGGGAGATTCAGGGGGTTGCAGTTGTGGATCTACATATCAAGATCTCAGCATATGCGGATGATCTTCTGTTTTTCTTACAACCAGATTCAATAGCTCCCTTAATGCAGTTGATAGCTTGCTATGCCCGGCTCTCTGGCTACAAAGTAAATTGGGCGAAATCATTGGCTTTCCCCCTTAACAAATTGGCAACTAGTAATATGATACAGGAATTTCCCTTTCAATGGGAATCAAAGGCTATTAAGTATCTCGGAGTCCTTTTTGCAGCCCCTCTGGAAGAAACTCTTTGTATAAACATTGACAAGATAAAGGCGATTGCCCGATCCTTTACGTTAAAATGGTCCCCATTGCACCTCACCTGGTGGGGGCGACTGGAATCCATCAAGATGGCTCTCATGCCCAAGATCAATTATATTCTGGGGATGATTCCCATTATGTTTCCTGCATCAGTGTACAGGGAAGTCGAGAGAATCTTGAGTGTTTTTCTCTGGGATAATAAGCCGCCCAGAATTGCCTTATGGAAATTGAAGGCTAGCAAAAGCGTGGGGGGAGTACACTTTCCTGATTTCCAATGGTATCACTATGCAGCGATGCTTAAACAGGGGGGACTGTGGGGTGTCATGGCCAATAGCCCACAGAAGCCAACTTGGATGGCCCTGGAAGAATGGCTATGTTATCCTTGTCCATTGGGGCTGATGATGGGTATGCGGCACTCGGAATCGTCTAAAGCTGGCCGCGTCATCGCATCCACGCAAGCTGCCTTTCAGAGTTTGGCTCCTCTCATTGCTCGAGAGAACCCGCCTTCCCGACAAGCTCCTATTTGGCACAACCCGATGCTCAAAATAAATAAAGTTTCGGTCGCATGGGAGACATGGCAAAGCTGTGGCATATGGACTGTGGGTCAACTCTTCGAGGGCAAGGAGTGGAAAAGCTTTCATGCGCTTCAAGCTGAGTTTGGGCTCCCAGCTTCCTGTCATTTCCAGTGGCTGCAGCTTCGGCATTGTATATCTCAAGTATGGGGGAAACCAAGTGAGCTTGTTGTATCTTGGGGCCTGGAGAAAATTATGTCCGAGGTCTGTGCGAAGAAAGGAAGCATCTCCAAACTATACGCATATTTTCGGTCAAACAGTCTTTGTCAACTCTCGGGATTACGCAAAGTCTGGAAAGAAGAGACGGAATTTAATATGACATCTAAAGTGTGGAACTTATTTTGGGGGCCAATAGTGCGTGTCTCGAAATCAGCGAAATTAACGCAATCTATGTTCTTCTTCGCACATAGAGCATATGTTACTCCAGTTAAATTGGCTAAGTGGAGCGCAGTTGGCTCGTCTCACTGCTGGTCCTGTTGCACTGCCCCGGGCTCCCTAAGGCACATGTTTCTGGAATGCCCTCTCATTCAGGGATTTTGGTCATCAGTGTGGACACAAATTCAGAAGGTGTTAAATATCTCTGTTCCTCTGACATGGAGGATTCTAGTACTGAGATCATTGACAGAAATTCCTAGGCTCTGTAGAGAGGATTTTTTTGTGTTTAATTTTATGATTACTGTCGCTATCAAACTGATTTTATCACACTGGAAAGATCCTCAGTTATTAAATGGACCTCTGTGGTGGAATTCTGTATGCTTATATTGTAAATATGAAAGGGCCCAAGAGAAGTATGACAGAAGCAGAGGTATTGAGACGTCTCGATACAAATGGTACTCTTTGGACCGTTATACACGATAAGGAGATAGATGAAGAGTTGGGTGATCGGTAGAGGCTTGCAAGGTGCAGGGTGGGAATTGAGGTGGTGTGGTGATATATTTCAGGGTTTGTTCTTGTTTGTTATCTGATGGATACTGACAAATGCACCTTAACAGCTGTATTTTTGTTTCTTTTTTTTGTTGGTGTGTTGTTGTACCTGTTTAAAAGTTATAAAAAAAAAAAAAAAAAGTAACTTTACCGCACTGCCGTGTGGATCCCGTCCTTCTTAGGCCGCACCACATTGCAGGAGCTACTTGGGCAGAATTAATCCACTGATAGTAACTGAGCGTTTGGAGGGTGGCCAACGTAATGACAATTTCTAAAAAGGATTCCAGGGGTTAGCCAAGAAACTACCGTACTATGAGCCTGATATCAGCATCAGATTAAAAGGAAGAAACTATTCTAAATAGCAAAACTACTGAAAAAAACAGATAGTAATGGTTTAATGGAGCAAAGCCAATATGGATTTTTCAAATGCAGCAGCCCACTACATTTTTTGAAGTGTGAATAAAGGCGAGCCAGTGGATACCTATAGTACCGGATTGTAACTCACCTTAACCCTGGGAGTACCGATGGGGTCAAAGTGACCCCATTGCAAGTTTCACAACGCGTATCTCAGAAACTAGTTGTTCAAGAATGCAATCTTTTTATGACTTTTCACATGTCAATATTCTCTTTATATTGCACCATGAAAGGAATAATTTTCATCCGCTAGGTGACGCTAGTGATGAATTGCAGCACAGCGTACCAGTGGGGTCATTTTTGACCCCAGTTGCTTACGTCTGGTTTGGATCATGATACAATTTGCAGTTTTGTGAATTTTTTGATCTGACAAAGGTATTTATCATTAATTATGTATCATTTATTTTTTCTACTCTTATTTTATGAAAATTACACATTTTCTGTAATTGATATCATACGTTCTCTCATTATTTCTGATGAAATCTAAAGGCTTTCAGCTTGTTCATCACGATTATTGTACACCTATAGTAAAACTGCTTTGCGTTTTATTCAACTTTATCTTTATTTATTTTAGGTTATTGTTTATGATGTCAAAACAAAAGTATTCAGCTGCCCAAGTAAGAGAAATATTGCAATGAGATGCTGACAGTGACGGCTCTGAGTCATCTGATGATGAAGCATATTCAGCAAGCGAAGAAGCATCTCAACAAAGTTCGGGCGAGAAATCTGATGATGACAGTCATGATTCAGATGGTGACAGCAGTTGGTCGCCAAGTGAATGTGAGACTAATGTTGAGCCGGTAACATCGCCTGCAGCAAATAGTCAAGTTACAGGTCGAGGCAAACGTCGAGGCTGTGCTGGACGGGGAAGAAGTCAGGAGTCCCCGGTGTCAGTATCATCTTTGAGGAATCCTAGTTGTGGTCGTAGAGGAGCTAAGAGGTCATCAACTATAAGCACAAATGTTGCCATTGAAGCCTATGTATGTAACGATTCCACATCATGGAACAGGAAACCTATAAAGCAAGCTGCTGGATGATACGCCAGAGCTAATGTCATGCCCATACAACAAGGTCCTACAAGGTATGCTGTATGAAATGCTGATGGCCCTCTCACAGCATTCCACTTGTTCATGAGGAAGAACTTATTGAATGAAATCATGATGTGGACGAGCAAACAAGGAAGACACATTTATGATGGCACCTGGAAAGATTTGACAGACGGAGAACTTCAAAGTTTTCTTGGACTTCTGATCCTCTCAGGCATGTACAAGTCACGAAATGAATCCATAGTTCAGTTGTGGAACCTTGAAGATGGTCGTTCTGTTTTCAGAAAAAAATATGGCCCGCAACCATTTTCAGCAAATTTCTTGTGCTCTCAGATTTGATGATGCAACCAACAGACATGAACAACGAGGCATGGATAAGCTTGCTCCAATCAGACATGTTTTTGATACCTGGGAAGCAACTCTAAGTGACGCCTTTGTTCTTGGTGAAAATGTTACCGTGGATGAGCAACTGCTTACATTTCGTGGCCGTGTTCCATTCAGACAATATATTCCCAGCAAACCTGGGAAATATGGCATAAAGCTATGGATGTTGTGTGACAGTGCAACGTCATATTTTCTGTGTCTTCAAGTATATACAGGAAGGAAACTCGGACGAAACAGGGAACAGAATCAGGGTGAAAGGGTTGTGCTGCAACTCACTGAAGGATTGACATGATCTGGCAGAAATGTTACTGTTGACAATTTCTTCTGCCGTTTATCCCTGTCACGGAAATTGCTAGAAAAACAAATGACACTTTGGGGGACAATTCGAAAGAACAGAAAATAATTACCTCTAGAATTTGTAACAGCAAAGGGCCAAGAGGTATTCACTTCACTGCTTGCCTTTTGCGATGACGCCACTCTGGTTTCCTATTGCCCGAAGAAAGGACAAGTGGTTGTTATTCTGAGAAGTTTGCATGATCAAGAAGAAGTAAATAACACACGTCCAGACAAAAAAACACGCATGATCTTGGACTATAATTCTAGTAAAGGTGGAGTAGATATGGCAGATCAAATGTTGCGTACGTATACCACAAAACGAATGACAAGACGCTGGCCAGTGACAATATTCTACAACATGTTGGACATCAGTGTTTTGAATGCCTTCATTGTTTGGATGTCACTAAATCCAGAATGGCAGTCCAAGTCAAAGCACAGACGTCATCTATTCCTCTTGGAATTAGGAAATCAGCTGCTTCAAGGTAATTGCAGCGAGACTTCTTCCAGCATTGAAGAAGCCACTGATACTGTTTGCAATGTCGGGATCCCAAAGAAAAGGGCAAGGTGTCACTGCTGTTCCAGAGAAAAAGACAAGAAAAGCAACATAGTTTGCACCTCCTGCAAGCGCAATGTTTGCAAAGAACATTCAGAAATTGTCTGTGTCTCATGCAAATGACTGTAGTACTTTACTGTGTTCATCAAGTGCATGCAAAAACTGCTTTCATGGCAACTCTTCTTCATGTAATTTTATGATAGAGCATTAAATTTCAAAACATTTAACCTTCATATAATAAATAATTAATTCAGAATAATATTTTGTCTGTTTAGTTTAAAATTTTCATGGTTAAAAATTTCAGTTTGTCGCTGTGGATTAGGTACTGGTTAAAAGATACAAAACAGAGAGTAGAGCTAAATGGTCAATTTTATTATTGGAGAAAGGTAAATTGTGGAGTGTCCCAGGGATCTATGTTAGACCCATTACTTTTTAAAATATTTATAAATGACCTGGAAATGGGAATGAGTGAGGTGATCAACTTTTCAGATGACAAAATTATTAAAAGCTGTTAAATCATAAGAGAACTGTGAAAAATTGCAAGATGACCTTGAGAAATTAGGAGACTGGACATCCAGATGTTGAATAAAATTTAATATGGACACCAGCAGAGTTATGCACGTAGGCAAGAACAACCCAAACTATGACTACACGATGCAAGGTTCCATAGTAGAAGACACCACCCAGGAAAAGGATCTGTGTCATTCAAATCATAGTAACATAGTACATAGTAAATGATGGCAAATAAAGACCAGTATGGTCCATCTAGTGTGCCCAGTAAAATGGCAAGAGTAGGTGCACCTGCCACTCCGTGCAGGCCACCCCTCCCCATGTCTTTGTTTTAGGGGTGAACCATCCCCATGTCTTTGTTTTAGGGGTGAACCCACCGCTCCGTGTAGGACACCCCTGTATGTTGAGAAATTAGTTAGTTAAGTTTCTTTTTATTTTATCCTGTTGCTGTAAAGGGATCCAAAATTCTTTGCTTAGTGTGCAGTTGTAGCCAAGAAAGCAAATAGAATGTTAGGAATCATAAGGAAAGAAATGAAGAATAAAACAAAGGATATCATAATGCCTCTGTATCGTTCCATGGTGCGACCATACCTTGAGTATTGTGTGCAATTCTGGTCAGCACATCTAATTAACGAGGTAGCCATTGCTGCTGCCAAAAACAACAACAAAACTAAAACAGCTGAAAGGATACTAGAGGTTTCAGGCAAATAAAGCTGCCTATGTGCTCATTAAAATGATTTTGTCTATCTTTAGCCATCTCCAAATGTTAAAGGGGAAGAGACATGCACGCACAGACACACAAACTGCATCACACATACATTGTGTATAATCTAGATATCCGTGTATGATCTACATTCCTTTTAGAAGTGGAGGTTAATTAGACAAATTATTATAGTAATGCCAAGCTATTTCAATCGTGATGTGTAAGCAGGTATAATAAATGTTCTAGAAATTCCAGTGGAACTAGTAGAGAAAAAAAAAATTCTGAGAACTTTGTTGGCATAACCATTTAACATGTGTTGCCAAAGTACTACATTTAGCAGTTAAGGTAAAAAGGGAGCAAACGAACCTAGCATCATTAAATTTTTTAAAGAAAATATTTTTCAGAATATAGATTGTATTTCTAGTTACAGCGGATGAGTGTCTTATTGGAGTTATGGTCTCAGGAATTTGTAAAATACAGGTGAGGGGATGGTAGAACATTCCGTTATTATGTCATGGCCTCAAAAAGTCATTTCCTTCAACACCATCAACATCTCCTCATTTCTGGCAGCCAAAAGGATACATTTTCTAACTAACTTAATGAGGTGATATTATCACTGGTACTTAGTGTAACTGTAGCAGTACTGTATCAAATTCAAACTGAGCTGGCATTTGCTGGTAACAGTAGAACATTGTGGTTTTAAGAGCCAAAAAGCTGAGATCACCACAGAACACAATTGCTGCAGTAATCAGAATAAAATTAATACATTTTGCATATGGGTCACCAAATTATCAAGGTTAAAACCAATTCAGAACGTCCTAGAATTAATTTAAATAAAAAATGGGATATTATCATTGACTTTAAAGCATGTTAACCAAAGCCATTTTAATTCAGCAGCTGTACATTAATATGTTGTGCTAAATTAAGCATATTTACTGTGAAATCTTATACACAATGCCTTAAAAATATACATATCATTATGGACAATCTTGTCAGTGCTGAAAAATGTCTGTTATAAAAGACTGCATGTTTTCATTCAAATATACAGTAGGAGTAATTATTTTTATTTAGATTATTACTGCTACCAGGAGATTTTCATATGAAGGCACATTTTACAAATGATATCCAAGTGCAATCTCGGACATCTAAGCCAGAACGTTTGAAAAAAAAGCAGGCACATCCAAGTTCAGACACAATTCCACAAATATGGACATGCCCGATATGGACTGCTGCTGGGTGTCTACACAGAGAGCCTCGAAAAAATATTTAAGTCACCAGATAGCTAGGAATAGCCTGATGGGTAGATTAGTATGTTAGGACTAGGAAAACCAGAGTTCAAACCTCACTGCTGCTACCATTGTGTTTGTGGAGAGTAGTGGAGATTACTACTACTACTTAACCATTTGTATAGCACTACAAGGCATATGCAGCACTGTACAGACCATGTAAAAGATGGTCCCTGCTCATCAGGGCTTACAATCTAGTCAAGAAAGACAACACAACAGCTGAGTACAAGGATATATCTAGGCGAATCGTAAGGAAACACATAGGAGACTATGGGGGCCATTCTGGACCACAAATAAGCCCCTTGGACATGCAGCTGAGACATTTTTGCCACGACAATAACTAAAACCATATTCTATACCAGCATGGTCATGCACGTACATGGCACAAGCATGGGGATCTCAGCATGTGGGCAGAATGGGGCATGGCCAGCTGCAGCAACATACAAAGTATATTCCTGAATGGCTCACATATATTCTGAGTGATTTCTGCAGACATACACGTTATACCAGCGGCAACAAGGTATAAGGCCTGGACTTAGGATTATTTCAGCTCTGTACTTCAATATATCCATATTGGTGAATAGCTGTGCTAGATATGTATCAAAGTGGTGTGTCTGTTGTCTTCAGGACCACTAATACAATCATAAATAACAGAATACAGAGGTGAGGAATGTAAGGTAAGAGCAATAAACCTCTCTACAAAACAATGTTGAGAAATAGTGTGTTTCTGGGAATGATGTCAATGTCACTGTTCTGGATAATGGGTCTGTTGATGGAGGGATGACATATGTGTGAGTATGGGAAGGCATCATATTAGAGTGAGCCACACTGATCAGAACTGTAGTCTGGGAACACTATGCCATGATGTGATACCAGCTGTTGGTTATAGGTGCCAGGCATCAGTTTGGCAGACGCATGTTATTTGCAACTGGAAGTGAGAGGGTATATGTGGTATGAGGGTGGCACAGGAGAAGCAGTTGCATACAGCTACAGTTGTGGAGGGACATGACTGCCTAGCCAGTACCTGTCTCTTATCATTGCCAGGGATATATGGTGGCAGTTGGCTGTGGAGACCCTCTTCAGATATAATTTGATGCAGACACAGGAGTGTATTGACTATTGTAAGAGTGAGGGCCCATTTCCTCCATACTGACTTGTTCTCTCCATGCTAGATATGTCTACGCCCCCGATGCCAAAATCATGGGTGTGTCTAAAACCGCAGTTGTGGAATCAGGTCTACATCAGCCTTGTTTTCGCTTTGCATGTGCATGCAGGCTGGAAGTGCATGTTATAGAACCAGTCTCTAAGTGGATCAGGATCCAAAAGTGACCTCAAAGAGGTGAGTTTTCAGTCTGGATTTGACAAGGGTCATAGATGAAGCCTGACGCACAGAATCAGGTAGTTTGTTCCAGGCATAAGGGCAGCAAGATGGAGGGATTGAAGTCTGGAGTGTTGGGCTGGTACCCCTGCAGATCTGATACCTGCAGATCTCTGGCCTGCTCAGATGCTAAAACCTGAACCAAAGCTGACCAAACAAGATGGTTTCCTGCTGCAAGGAACTTTGCTGTGCTTCCAGTCTCAGACCTGACCTTCAAGCAACTGCTTGTGAAGTGATTATACCTGTGCATACAGAAGACTATTGTTTCTGTCCAATTAGTTTCCCAGGCCAATTAGTTGTCTACATGCAAGAACATCTCCGGTTTTCATCATCCATTAACAATGCTACTGGCCTTGGGATGTCCAAAACTGTATACTGTTATCTTCTCTAATTATGGCTCCTGTGTCTGCAGGATGAACACATGTTCATTACCTTCTGATTCTCTGAGAACACTTCGAACCATCTTGTGCCAACCAATCATCGGACCTATAATGGAGACTCTACACAAAGAATAATTACAGTATGCAATAGAAATTTCATGCCTTTTGTGCCTTTTGTGCTTTGTTTGCCTTGTGCTTATTACCCTGCCTGTCTGCAAGACAGATACACACTACATGTGTGCAAGGCCATTCTAAGGACAGAAATAAGACTTTCACAGATACCTCCGGTTCTGTGTTCTCATGTGGCTTACCTCCAAAAGGGCTGTAGTCTGCGTTAATATGCCTGGCTGCTCCAGAGACTCTTGGATCCAAGCTCATCCACCTTGCCAAGCAAAGGTACCATCTTATTTCTCTCTTCCTCCAGGAGGGTGTTTGTTGGTTAGAAACTAGTTTCCATAATTCTCCTGAGTGCAGAGCGAGCTGGTGACCTTCCATTGTGCTGCTATAACTGGCTACCTCATATTTCTAATAATAGATCCATAACTATAAGTCTGTATATTTTTCTACCTAGTTACCCATAATAAACATAATATAAATATATACAGACTAGGCTCTTTTCGCCAGCAATCTCACCAAACCCAAGACAGGAAATTAGTAGCTAATTTCCCCTGGACATAACTGAAAGCATATCTTATTTTTGTTTGCTACTAATAATCCCTACAGGAGTTGGCAGTAGAAGAGAAGGACCAGAAGAGTGGAGTTCCTGAGGAGGGGTAGAGGGAGAGATAAGAGAGGAAAGGTAGTGAGGAGCAACAGTATGAGTGCACTTATAGGTCAGTAGGAGAATTTTGAACTGAATACAAAAACTAATAAAGAGTCAGTGAAGCAACTTGAGAAGAGGGGTTATATGGGTTTGCTGAGGCTGGTGGAAGATTAGCCACGTAGTTAAGTTTTGAACAGATTGAAAGGGAGAGAGATGATTCAGAGGGAGACAGAAGGTGACTAAAGAGAATATAAGTGTCTTAGTAGTGTGTTTAGAAAGGAAGGGATTCATTTTGCCAATGTTATAGAGAAAGAAACAACAGGTTTTAGCTATCAGTTGGATGAATGCAGAGAAAGAAAGAGAAGAGTCAAAGATGACTCCAAGGATGCAAGTTGAGGAAACAGGGGGGAGTGTAGTGTTATCCACAGAGATAGAGAAGGAAGGAAGAGGGAAGGTAGGTTTAGGGGGAAAGATAAGGACCACAGTTTTGGTCATGTTCATTTTCAGACAGTGGTGAGACATCCAGGCAACAATGTTGGATAAACAGGCAGAGATCCGGGCTTGGATTCCTAGAGAGATTTCAGGCACAGAAAGGTAGATCTGAGAGTCATCAGCTTAAAGATATTACTGCAAACCATGGGAGTAAATAAGTGCACCAAGGGACTGAGTACAGAGAGAGAAAAGGAGAGGTCCCAAGACAGAGCCCTGAGGTACACCAACTGAGAGTGAGATGGCTGTGGAGGAGGAACCACAAGAACAGACACTAAAACTGAGATTATGGAGTACAATCTTCTCTACACTGCCAAGATGTTTTCTGGCCAAAACCGAACACGTTCTAGATGTTTATTCATGCCTGGATCAAGCCTATCTTCAATGGGATTGCAGACATTAAACAGGGATGTCTCAGTCCATTGCAGTGCCCCAGACAAGCTCTACCATGTCCCCTGACTACTTAGCTGACCCCCATACCAGAAACATCTTTAAAAACCATTTGTAAAATGGCTTCAAGAATGTCTTCATGATTTGGACATCCCCATGCACATTTTTCAGATGCCCAAATTTGTGACTAAGGCTTTTAAAATGACCCCATAGAGGCCAATTCTGACTGGGGCCCTTCCGGCCCATCCAGACATCCAAAATCTGGAAAGGCCGGATTCACAAACAATTCTGTGCCCATGGGAGCTATACATTCCCACGAGAGCAGAATTGGGGTAAATGGATGGGCCGGATGGGCCCTGATTCAGAAGCTCTGCACATCTGGCAACCTCGCCACCTAACCTATGCAATGGTCCTGCTTGGAGCCCTGCTGCCCTGCACTGTGTTTAGACTTAATTTCCCCGCTGCCTGGACCCAGGAGGGGCCTTCTATAGCTGGGATTGGGCTGTGGAGAGCCCCCTTCTGCCACTCACCTTCCTTTAAGGGCCCACTGGTGCCGATCTCCTCCAGCAGGGGGACTTATTCCACCTCTGAGGTGGAATAAGTTCCCTGGACATCCTTGCTCCCCCTGGACAAAGCCGCAAACAGAATAGGCTCTGTACGTTTGGGGACATGGACCCACCTCTGCTCAATGCAAGCTCCTCCTCTGGCCCTCCCAGTCATGCCCCCATCCAAATATCCCTGCACATCTCCTCTGTACATGCGGCAAACACTGGGGACAGAATCAGCCTCAAGCGATTACCGGAGGATGTATGTCCAGACTAGACATACAACCCTGCTAATCATTGTGCAGAATGACCCCCATAGAGCCAAATCCTAGAAGGGGCATGTCCAGGCTGTCTGGACTTCCCTGAGCAGGACGGACCCATTAGAACCCGATTATGCACCATGGGAACCAGAAATTCCCATGGGTGCAGTATTGGGCCCTGAGATGACCTGGCTTGCTCCCGCATCCATGCAGGCGCATCCTCCCCATATGTCGGTCCAACAGACACAATGAAGACCCCCCTGTCACCCTGTTGCCCGACCCTGGGCTGGGCAGTCAGTGCCCGGATCGGGTGACAGGGACCTACCATGGTTGGATCATGGCCTTGGAGATGGGTTTCTGGAGCTGATCCCTGCCATCTCCGCTGTCCAAGGAGTAATAAGCAACACATCCACCCCTGATCCAAAGAACATACAGGGCTGTGACCTGATTCAGCCTTGTACTTTCTGCCACCTTGGCCCACCCCAATCCACTCACACCCCCCCTCCCATCCCCTGCCGGCTCTCCCCATACTGCTGTTCTGGCCATGCGGGTAGAGGGTGATGCAGAATATGGACAGGACAGCTTGCGGGGCTGCACATCCTGTTTGAACATGCAACCCCACAAGTTGCCTTTCAGAATTGGTCCCATACAGGCTTATTAAGTCCCAGACATAGATCCAAGACATAGGTCTGTACCTACAGGACTGTACCTGGCTAACTCAGTGAAGGCTCTTCAAAGGAGCCGCAGCGCCATCGCATCATGTTGCCATGGCACTGTGACTCCATTAAAGAGTGCCCATGCCAGCTGCCAGATTTCAGGGCTTCATTCCCTGCAGCCTGACCCATGATCTCGCTTCCTAAAGCCAGGGTCGGGCTGTGGGGAATGTCTTTAGGACCCCCCTGCCCAATCCAAGCCACGACCCGCCAAAGAAAAAAGGTCCAAGGAAGTTATTCCACTTTGGAAATGGAATAACTTCCCCAGACAAGTCGCCAGCCCTGGCAATACAGGGCCGACATTAGAATCAGCCCTGTAAGTCCTGGGCTGTCGACTGCCCACTGCCTGCCCAGACTCCGCCCCCAAGCTGCTCCTTCCCTGTCCCCGTCTAACTTCCCCATACAACCTGCAGGGAAGTTAGATGCAGCCAAAGAAGGCACAAATAGTGGGGATGGACCTATCGTTGGGACGTCCATCCCCACTATTTGTGGCACAGAATCAGGCCCATAGTGTTTTATGCTAAAGGATACCTAAAGTCTTGTTGGGGAATAATTTTATAAAATGGTGTATATGTAGAATGTCCAGAAAGATGTCTATTTTATGGTAATATACCTTTATAAAATTGGCACCCAGAACAAGCTCCAGTGGTGCACAAATTTGCACCTGCTCTAAAGAAGGTATAAGTGTAAACTCCCTGCCTTGAGGATCGGCATTCTTTATAAAACTATTGGTGAAACACAACAAATGAGGCTACTTTCAACTTGATTCCTATAAATTAATTGAATGGCTATATGATCTGAAAATCCTTTGCTTTCATTTATTTTAAGAAATGGACTATAGCCATGCTGGTCTGAGTGCATCTGATCTTGTCTGATTCATACACTAAGCAGCATTGGATATGGTTAGTATTTGGGAGAGAGACAACCTTGGAATACCAGGTGCTGTAGACTTACTGTGCAGAAGATAGGCCTAAAAATCTACTTGCTATTATTTGCTATTGGGACTTGCAGGTATGATATATTGAGAAATATGCTATTTGTATTGATGTGCAGCATGAACAGAAGTACTGTTGAGAATAAAAACATAAAGAGGATGGATTATATTTTACTGAGATAACAAAAAACTAAGCTGGATATGGTATTCAATGATTACAACATCATCTAAGGGGCCAGGAAAACAGACTGGCTTTCTCTTTTGGTGGATACAGTAGAACATCTAGTGAAGGGACCACAAAAATGCAAGCAACATCTGCCCAATCGTACCAAAATTTTTCACACTTCATTTTTTTTGAGCAAGCTTATCCCAGTCTCACTTCTTCTAATCCTTGGCTAATAATGTCAGCAGGAAACTGAAACAGCAAACAACCCTATTTTCTGTCCATTTATTTCCTTAGTTTTAGTGGAAGAGGGTGGCTTGTTTGCTGTAGATGAGGGCATGTAAAAAGGAGGTAAAGACTGAAAATTATCATCAGTCTTAGACATAAATAAAACAAATAATAGCACATTTAAGGCTCAGGCACAAGTAGAGAGGGATTTAGCTACCTAATTCAGTCTGTGTGTCAAAAAAAAATCAAGATGGTAAGTACTGCAGCTGCAGACTGTATAGCAGAAGATTGACTCCATAATGAGGGACTTGACCATGGAAAGCAGAGGTTTGGTGGAAACTAGGCAGAGGAAGGCAGGTCAAAGAACATTCATACACTATCCTGAGGATGTGACAGCCATTCTGCTAGTAAAACCTGGCACACTGTAAAAGTGCATAGAAGTGAGTGACTGTGCCAAGGATGCAAGTGTTACAGCGTCCGTCCTAGACAGAGCAGAGAGCACACATATACAATTCTGTTTGTGGGTATGAGAGTCACTCCTTTACTAAAGTCCGGGTACACGGACGTGAGTGGCTGTGCTGTAATGTCTCTCTGACAGCATCTTTACTATTCCAATATTCTCTTCTCAATGCTGCATTTTATACTTGGGAATGTTTATGAAATAACCCCCATTCTGTGAGTTGTTCACAATGAGTTTGTTCCTATTTTAATTTCATTTCATTTATTAAAAATATCTATATTGACATTTTGACTACAAATCAATTACATTGAGGGCCTGACAGGGCTGTACCGCGCGTAAATCATGTCCTGTGCGTCTTGCACATCGCCCCCCCCCCCCGCACCTCCATCTAGCCACTTTCCGGATGGGGACGGGAGAGAAGAAACATGCTCAATGTACAAGTTGACGGCGAGCTAAGCAGATCTGTCCCTCCCTCCTCTGATACCGTGTCAGAGGAGGGAGGGATCAGACCTGCTTATCATGTCACGAGAAGGATTAAGGGGCGCATTTCAGCTGTCTGCCGTTGCCTGCTGCCACTGAGAGAAGAAAATGTGGCGGCAGCAGGCAACGGCAGACAGCTGAAAAGCGCCCCTTAAGCCTTTGTGCCCTGTGCGGCCACACCGCTCGCACAGTGCTAGGTATGGTCCTGGAGCCTGGAGTCTGCAGTTGTCAGTGCTTGTAAAGCCCCTGACTGCTGCGGGAAAAGGTGAAACCAGATATTCCGCTCTGGACCCCAGATATCCACAACTGCTGAATATCCGGTTTCACTGTCAACCTTGTTGGCTATCCAATGAGTAACAATGTTCAGCCACTAACCAAATAGCAAAACCACATAAAGTTAGGACAGCCATTGTCCTGTCTTAACTTTATGCGATTATCTATCCAATTAATGGGCTGAAAATAACTGCTGACCGGAAAGGTTTTGGGACTACCCCAGCTTTGCTAACAGACCACCCTGGCACTATCCAGATTGTGCCAAGGTGGTCTATGGGGATATTCAGTGGTACTAGCCGGCCAGTGCTGCTGAATATCAGACTCAGTGGCATTTATGTGGCTAGCAAGTCCTGCAATAATATGAGCAGCAGCGTTCTGGACTATTCGCAAGCTGTACGGCCATTTTACTGGTAAACCTATTGCAGTAGTCCAGGATGCTAAGGACCATAGCCTGTATAACTGTGCAACAACCTTGATTGTTACCATATGGCTTAAGCCTTTGTAGCATACATAGTCTGTCAAAGGCTGCTTTTGTTGTATGAGTTAAGTGATCTAACCCAGGGGTTCTCAACCCAGTCCTCGGGGGACACAGCTGGCCAGTCGGGTTTTCAGAATAGGGTTTTCAGAATAGCCACTATGAATATGCATGAGAGAGATTTGCAAGCACTGCTTCCATTGTATGCAAATCTCTCATGCATATGCATTGTGGTTATCCTGAAAATCTGATTGGCTAGGTGTGTCTCAAGGACTGGGTTGAGAACCCCTGATCCAACCCTATACCTTCTGTCCTGTCCAGACAGAAGATTTGAGAGTATCGTTCATGTAAATAATCCAACCATCTATCTTCGGCTTGCTCAATCTCTGTACAATCAATCTTCTCAAAACATAAACATTCTGTCTTCTTTGCATTAAGGACCATCCCCTTAGTTTCCATACAAGTCCCATAAATTGTTTTGTAAACAGGAACAGGAGTTTTCATTGATTATTATGTTTTCTCCTGATTGATAAGGACCACAGTTTTGGTCATGTTCATTTTCAGACAGTGGTGAGACATCCAGGCAACAATGTTGGATAAACAGGCAGAGATCCGGGCTTGGATTCCTAGAGAGATTTCAGGCACAGAAAGGTAGATCTGAGAGTCATCAGCTTAAAGATATTACTGCAAACCATGGGAGTAAATAAGTGCACCAAGGGACTGAGTACAGAGAGAGAAAAGGAGAGGTCCCAAGACAGAGCCCTGAGGTACACCAACTGAGAGTGAGATGGCTGTGGAGGAGGAACCACAAGAACAGACACTAAAACTGAGATTATGGAGTACAATCTTCTCTACACTGCCAAGATGTTTTCTGGCCAAAACCGAACACGTTCTAGATGTTTATTCATGCCTGGATCAAGCCTATCTTCAATGGGATTGCAGACATTAAACAGGGATGTCTCAGTCCATTGCAGTGCCCCAGACAAGCTCTACCATGTCCCCTGACTACTTAGCTGACCCCCATACCAGAAACATCTTTAAAAACCATTTGTAAAATGGCTTCAAGAATGTCTTCATGATTTGGACATCCCCATGCACATTTTTCAGATGCCCAAATTTGTGACTAAGGCTTTTAAAATGACCCCATAGAGGCCAATTCTGACTGGGGCCCTTCCGGCCCATCCAGACATCCAAAATCTGGAAAGGCCGGATTCACAAACAATTCTGTGCCCATGGGAGCTATACATTCCCACGAGAGCAGAATTGGGGTAAATGGATGGGCCGGATGGGCCCTGATTCAGAAGCTCTGCACATCTGGCAACCTCGCCACCTAACCTATGCAATGGTCCTGCTTGGAGCCCTGCTGCCCTGCACTGTGTTTAGACTTAATTTCCCCGCTGCCTGGACCCAGGAGGGGCCTTCTATAGCTGGGATTGGGCTGTGGAGAGCCCCCTTCTGCCACTCACCTTCCTTTAAGGGCCCACTGGTGCCGATCTCCTCCAGCAGGGGGACTTATTCCACCTCTGAGGTGGAATAAGTTCCCTGGACATCCTTGCTCCCCCTGGACAAAGCCGCAAACAGAATAGGCTCTGTACGTTTGGGGACATGGACCCACCTCTGCTCAATGCAAGCTCCTCCTCTGGCCCTCCCAGTCATGCCCCCATCCAAATATCCCTGCACATCTCCTCTGTACATGCGGCAAACACTGGGGACAGAATCAGCCTCAAGCGATTACCGGAGGATGTATGTCCAGACTAGACATACAACCCTGCTAATCATTGTGCAGAATGACCCCCATAGAGCCAAATCCTAGAAGGGGCATGTCCAGGCTGTCTGGACTTCCCTGAGCAGGACGGACCCATTAGAACCCGATTATGCACCATGGGAACCAGAAATTCCCATGGGTGCAGTATTGGGCCCTGAGATGACCTGGCTTGCTCCCGCATCCATGCAGGCGCATCCTCCCCATATGTCGGTCCAACAGACACAATGAAGACCCCCTGTCACCCTGTTGCCCGACCCTGGGCTGGGCAGTCAGTGCCCGGATCGGGTGACAGGGACCTACCATGGTTGGATCATGGCCTTGGAGATGGGTTTCTGGAGCTGATCCCTGCCATCTCCGCTGTCCAAGGAGTAATAAGCAACACATCCACCCCTGATCCAAAGAACATACAGGGCTGTGACCTGATTCAGCCTTGTACTTTCTGCCACCTTGGCCCACCCCAATCCACTCACACCCCCCCTCCCATCCCCTGCCGGCTCTCCCCATACTGCTGTTCTGGCCATGCGGGGAGAGGGTGATGCAGAATATGGACAGGACAGCTTGCGGGGCTGCACATCCTGTTTGAACATGCAACCCCACAAGTTGCCTTTCAGAATTGGTCCCATACAGGCTTATTAAGTCCCAGACATAGATCCAAGACATAGGTCTGTACCTACAGGACTGTACCTGGCTAACTCAGTGAAGGCTCTTCAAAGGAGCCGCAGCGCCATCGCATCATGTTGCCATGGCACTGTGACTCCATTAAAGAGTGCCCATGCCAGCTGCCAGATTTCAGGGCTTCATTCCCTGCAGCCTGACCCATGATCTCGCTTCCTAAAGCCAGGGTCGGGCTGTGGGGAATGTCTTTAGGACCCCCCTGCCCAATCCAAGCCACGACCCGCCAAAGAAAAAAAGGTCCAAGGAAGTTATTCCACTTTGGAAATGGAATAACTTCCCCAGACAAGTCGCCAGCCCTGGCAATACAGGGCCGACATTAGAATCAGCCCTGTAAGTCCTGGGCTGTCGACTGCCCACTGCCTGCCCAGACTCCGCCCCCAAGCTGCTCCTTCCCTGTCCCCGTCTAACTTCCCCATACAACCTGCAGGGAAGTTAGATGCAGCCAAAGAAGGCACAAATAGTGGGGATGGACCTATCGTTGGGACGTCCATCCCCACTATTTGTGGCACAGAATCAGGCCCATAGTGTTTTATGCTAAAGGATACCTAAAGTCTTGTTGGGGAATAATTTTATAAAATGGTGTATATGTAGAATGTCCAGAAAGATGTCTATTTTATGGTAATATACCTTTATAAAATTGGCACCCAGAACAAGCTCCAGTGGTGCACAAATTTGCACCTGCTCTAAAGAAGGTATAAGTGTAAACTCCCTGCCTTGAGGATCGGCATTCTTTATAAAACTATTGGTGAAACACAACAAATGAGGCTACTTTCAACTTGATTCCTATAAATTAATTGAATGGCTATATGATCTGAAAATCCTTTGCTTTCATTTATTTTAAGAAATGGACTATAGCCATGCTGGTCTGAGTGCATCTGATCTTGTCTGATTCATACACTAAGCAGCATTGGATATGGTTAGTATTTGGGAGAGAGACAACCTTGGAATACCAGGTGCTGTAGACTTACTGTGCAGAAGATAGGCCTAAAAATCTACTTGCTATTATTTGCTATTGGGACTTGCAGGTATGATATATTGAGAAATATGCTATTTGTATTGATGTGCAGCATGAACAGAAGTACTGTTGAGAATAAAAACATAAAGAGGATGGATTATATTTTACTGAGATAACAAAAAACTAAGCTGGATATGGTATTCAATGATTACAACATCATCTAAGGGGCCAGGAAAACAGACTGGCTTTCTCTTTTGGTGGATACAGTAGAACATCTAGTGAAGGGACCACAAAAATGCAAGCAACATCTGCCCAATCGTACCAAAATTTTTCACACTTCATTTTTTTTGAGCAAGCTTATCCCAGTCTCACTTCTTCTAATCCTTGGCTAATAATGTCAGCAGGAAACTGAAACAGCAAACAACCCTATTTTCTGTCCATTTATTTCCTTAGTTTTAGTGGAAGAGGGTGGCTTGTTTGCTGTAGATGAGGGCATGTAAAAAGGAGGTAAAGACTGAAAATTATCATCAGTCTTAGACATAAATAAAACAAATAATAGCACATTTAAGGCTCAGGCACAAGTAGAGAGGGATTTAGCTACCTAATTCAGTCTGTGTGTCAAAAAAAAATTGAGATGGTAAGTACTGCAGCTGCAGACTGTATAGCAGAAGATTGACTCCATAATGAGGGACTTGACCATGGAAAGCAGAGGTTTGGTGGAAACTAGGCAGAGGAAGGCAGGTCAAAGAACATTCATACACTATCCTGAGGATGTGACAGCCATTCTGCTAGTAAAACCTGGCACACTGTAAAAGTGCATAGAAGTGAGTGACTGTGCCAAGGATGCAAGTGTTACAGCGTCCGTCCTAGACAGAGCAGAGAGCACACATATACAATTCTGTTTGTGGGTATGAGAGTCACTCCTTTACTAAAGTCCGGGTACACGGACGTGAGTGGCTGTGCTGTAATGTCTCTCTGACAGCATCTTTACTATTCCAATATTCTCTTCTCAATGCTGCATTTTATACTTGGGAATGTTTATGAAATAACCCCCATTCTGTGAGTTGTTCACAATGAGTTTGTTCCTATTTTAATTTCATTTCATTTATTAAAAATATCTATATTGACATTTTGACTACAAATCAATTACATTGAGGGCCTGACAGGGCTGTACCGCGCGTAAATCATGTCCTGTGCGTCTTGCACATCGCCCCCCCCCCCCCGCACCTCCATCTAGCCACTTTCCGGATGGGGACGGGAGAGAAGAAACATGCTCAATGTACAAGTTGACGGCGAGCTAAGCAGATCTGTCCCTCCCTCCTCTGATACCGTGTCAGAGGAGGGAGGGATCAGACCTGCTTATCATGTCACGAGAAGGATTAAGGGGCGCATTTCAGCTGTCTGCCGTTGCCTGCTGCCACTGAGAGAAGAAAATGTGGCGGCAGCAGGCAACGGCAGACAGCTGAAAAGCGCCCCTTAAGCCTTTGTGCCCTGTGCGGCCACACCGCTCGCACAGTGCTAGGTATGGTCCTGGAGCCTGGAGTCTGCAGTTGTCAGTGCTTGTAAAGCCCCTGACTGCTGCGGGAAAAGGTGAAACCAGATATTCCGCTCTGGACCCCAGATATCCACAACTGCTGAATATCCGGTTTCACTGTCAACCTTGTTGGCTATCCAATGAGTAACAATGTTCAGCCACTAACCAAATAGCAAAACCACATAAAGTTAGGACAGCCATTGTCCTGTCTTAACTTTATGCGATTATCTATCCAATTAATGGGCTGAAAATAACTGCTGACCGGAAAGGTTTTGGGACTACCCCAGCTTTGCTAACAGACCACCCTGGCACTATCCAGATTGTGCCAAGGTGGTCTATGGGGATATTCAGTGGTACTAGCCGGCCAGTGCTGCTGAATATCAGACTCAGTGGCATTTATGTGGCTAGCAAGTCCTGCAATAATATGAGCAGCAGCGTTCTGGACTATTCGCAAGCTGTACGGCCATTTTACTGGTAAACCTATTGCAGTAGTCCAGGATGCTAAGGACCATAGCCTGTATAACTGTGCAACAACCTTGATTGTTACCATATGGCTTAAGCCTTTGTAGCATACATAGTCTGTCAAAGGCTGCTTTTGTTGTATGAGTTAAGTGATCTAACCCAGGGGTTCTCAACCCAGTCCTCGGGGGACACAGCTGGCCAGTCGGGTTTTCAGAATAGGGTTTTCAGAATAGCCACTATGAATATGCATGAGAGAGATTTGCAAGCACTGCTTCCATTGTATGCAAATCTCTCTCATGCATATGCATTGTGGTTATCCTGAAAATCTGATTGGCTAGGTGTGTCTCAAGGACTGGGTTGAGAACCCCTGATCCAACCCTATACCTTCTGTCCTGTCCAGACAGAAGATTTGAGAGTATCGTTCATGTAAATAATCCAACCATCTATCTTCGGCTTGCTCAATCTCTGTACAATCAATCTTCTCAAAACATAAACATTCTGTCTTCTTTGCATTAAGGACCATCCCCTTAGTTTCCATACAAGTCCCATAAATTGTTTTGTAAACAGGAACAGGAGTTTTCATTGATTATTATGTTTTCTCCTGATTGATTTTAGATGTCTTGTGGATTGTATTTTACAAAAGACTTGCATATGCACTGACTCCTACCCAGCACATACACTGGCCTCAGAGATATAACTTTGTGTGGGAGCTTTTAAGTAGATTATTTTTTAGAAGCACATAGGATATGCTTCCTTTTTCAAACAGGTGCAACATATGTACTTATATATTTTCACTGCCTAGGCACCCTATTAAAAAATTGTACTCCCTAGGACTTATTGCATCAGACAGTTTCAGAACTATTTTCTCCTTCAATTGTAGGATACGCCTGTCAAGGGAAAAGTCTAAGTGAAATATACTGTTTAAGTATCAGCTGAGAGGAGAACTTTAGAAGTCATTTCTGACTTCTCTGCATGCAAAGCATATTTTAGGTGTGGAAATAGGAGCTAATAAAATTGTATGTATGATATGCACATACAATTATGTGCATACATCCTGCATATGAATAACTTTACCCAAACTGAGCAGGGCTAGATAGAGCCTGGAGAAATTTGTCTTTATGCTCATACAGATATATGTGCAAAATATAACCTAGAAATTCTGTGTTTGGTAAAGAACACATACAAATATAACTGTATACATTTCATGGGATAATTTCCAAAATGGAAAAATGTGCATACGTTTGCTTTGAAAAATCACCAAACCTCGCTCAGGGAACGCTATATACTATAGCAACTCTTAACAGCAAATTTGAGAGACTAATATCATACTCCACATACCCAGGCTTGAATGAGGTTGACAGTCATAAAATGCATGCTACTATCCCCATTTGGAGACACTGCCATGAAAAAACTCTATGTACTAATTCCATGTGCACTAGGATATAAAATTACCCTCTAAGGAAGCATTATCTACGTCTTTCTTATTTAGAATCCACTAGAAAACAAACAAATCTGGATTAACAATTAATTCTGAAGGAACCTACATATCTTTAGAAAGAGCTGCCTTTATCAACAGTAATCAAATATTGTAGAATTAAAATAATGGCAAGAAGGTTAAAACTTTCAATGAAACCTAAGACCTCTGTAGAAAAATCAATATTTGTTTAAATAAATAGAGTGACTAAAAACAATAAAGCTGATGGACTCATCAGGAATGTCTATGACTACTACCATGAATCACCTCTATATAAAATAATGGCTTCAGAACTGAAAAACCTTTACATGTATATCTTTTATATCATTAGACATTTATAGTATTTATAATTCATTTGTAGACCATAAAACTGTGGCCAGATATGGGCATTGATATTTAGAGATTTGGTTTGAGGATTTATTTTCTCCTCTCTGTATCACCAATTTGATCACGCTTTTCTAGTCACAGTCCACTGTCTATGCTTCATCTATTGCTGTCATACTTTTTTATTGGGCTGTGAGAAGATACAGTAAGAAGCCCAAAGGAATGTTGACAGGAGAACAAGCACCGATTCGTGTGCTTGAGAACTTCCTGCATTCTTAGGGTAAGTATTCCAGGACTGTTGAAGTTTATTTTTTATTAGAAGAATATGTGGGTGCCATTAACAATGAGGTGACTATTGCTTGAAATTATCTGAATACATTTCTGGATCTCTTTAAATAGATTTTCAGTGAACATATCCATTTAAATAAGATTGCTGAATATGTGGCCCTAAATTTAAATGGATAAGTTATCCATTAAAAGCTTGGATTGCTTGCTTTATGTGGTTCACCTAAATGGATATTAGAATAGTAGTTGGCTCGGTCGATGGTTTCGGCGGATCTGAGCAGCAACGGGGTGGAGTTGAGCCCTGTTCAGATGTTGCCGCCGCAGCCCAGAAGAAGTGTGGAGGAGGACCTTAGTGCAGGAGTGCCTCCAGGTCAGGAGGACAGAGCAGCAGCAGGGGGCACCTCCTCTAACCTTGGCCCGAGTGATTCAGTGGCTTCAATGAGGGGCAAGGATGCAACTACCTCTCTTAGAGCCAGTCCTGGAGTAGAGCAGGTGAAGAACAGCTCCCCAGTGGCCTCGGAGGTCCGGGTAGTTTGCGGAATGAAAAAAAGGCAAAAGTAACTTTGGATAGCTTATGGGAAGCCATCTCAACATTTCAGAGAGCCCTGATACCTGTGGTGGGCGATATCTCACAGGAATTAAATGGTGTAAAAGTTTGGTGTTCAGAGATGGAGACAAAGGTGGCTGATCAGGCTGATAAAGTGGCTAGGCTAGAGGCCAAAGCGGAAGATCTACAAACTTTGGGCATGACCCAGACCAGGGAGCGTTTGGTATCATTAAGACACTTGGAGTTCATGGATAATCAGCTTCGGAAGAATAACTTGAAATTTTTGAATTTTTCAAGATCTCCTCTGATGGAACCATTGGTTTTGGTTCGTAAGTACTTTACTGATGTTCTTCTGCTACCTGCAGAAAATTTACCTCCTATAGTTAGTCCAGTATGTTGCAATTTCCTCTGAGGCCAGTGCAGAGATGGGCTCTGAAGGTGCACTCGGGCCTGCCCAGTTGGAGCTATCGGAATTCTTAGAGAGTTCCCTGGAGGTGGTGACTAGCCAAGCTACATTGCCAGTCTGTTTTGCTTTTGAATCCGATCACAATTCTTTACTTAGATTGTATTTCCGCAAAATGTCTGTTTCCCAATTTATGGGGTCAAAAATTATGATATTTCCTGATCTTTCTAGGGATACCCAGAAAAGGCGGAAAGAGTTTTTGGCTTTACGCCAAAAGATCTACTGCCCTGGGTGCTCAATTTATATTAAAGTATCCATGTAAATGTTTGGTTCTTTATCAATCTAAGCAATTTCTTTTTTTTTTGACCCCCTGCAATTGGTTCAATTTCTTCAGGGGAAGGAGGGTGAGGGGAAGGCTTGATTCCTGTACCGGCTGCCATAATTGATATTCTGTGCTCCTAAGATGGTAGGGGGGGGGCTCTCCTTATTTGAGGGGGGGACTCCCCGTTCTTTTCTTTTTTCTTTTCCCTATTTACTGTTTGGGACCTTATTGGGGTTTTTACCTATCATGGTCTAAAAAATTTGTAAGATTTCCTATGCTTGAATTGTTTTTCTTTTGAACTGTGTATTCTTATTTAGAGATTTTGGAATAATATTGGAAATTTAATAACAATTTTAAATAAAAAAAAATGAATAGTAGTTGGCTATATCTCAAGAATGCCTTTTGCTCCTCTTAAACTGATAAATCGTGGCCATATATCAGCTTGTACAGACACAAATTATCCATTTGCCGGCTGACGGAATAAGGACTTTTGAAGATCAACTCGTTAGATATTAATATGCCAATATAAAGTACAAACCAAGGAACAATGGACTATGATTATAAAAATGGGTAATGCAGAACAGAAAAAACAAGTGTTCAAATAATATGCAAAACATGAATGCCCATGACTAATGACAAAATGGAGCAATTTTATAAGGAACTTGAGCATATAAACTGACTTTTTAAGCACTCCTGTAGGGTCTTATAAAATTGACCAATGCATACACATGGAAAGGTAGGCACAGAGAAATCATAGTGGCTACTTTTATGTGAAATATGCATAAAGGTGCAGGCTAATGCTAATGGGGCTAATTTACATAATCTAGTTTCTGAGATCACAGAGAAATAACCCCCACGTGTGTTTCAATTTAATTACACAGAATTAAAATGCACAATAGACAATTTCTGCAATAAAATAAACCAATTCAATCTATAAATGTAGAGCTATTTAAGTGACTTGTGGGCCCTATTTATAAATGACTTAGTTCCAAAAAACTGCAGAGGTGGAAGGAAAGTTACAGATCCGAGAACATTACACTTTGGAAGAAATTTTACTTTTTATTTGGAGCTAGGTTTGTGCTTTACAGTATATTATATCACAGGTTTTGAATATTGGCCTGCTGTTTGTTCCCACCTTCTGGTCTCTTTGGCTTTTGCCCTTTATGTTTTTCAGTTTATAACTATAACAATAATCTAAAATCTTCTGTTTAAAGGATTTAAGGCTTTTTTTTACACTTTTAGTTTTTTCTCTTCACAAATCCAAAAAACATGTATTGATCAGGGATAAAATAGGCAGCAAGGAAAAACTTGCATAAAGCTGGTTATAAAAGGGAGACCAGAAAGGAAAGAGGAAGATACAGCCATAGATATTTATTTCTTTAATTTTTAAACTCTAGGTACATGCACACAACAACTTTAAAACTAATTTTTTTCCTTGTGCTTCTCTAGAACTTGCAAAAGGTTGAGTATACAAGAGGAAGCATATGTATTCTGGGAACATACCTACTTGGGCAGGTAGAGGAGTGACTTTGCAGCAATAATGAAAGTACCTTTTCAGATAACTTCTATCTAACCTTAAAGATTGTCATGATTACTTTGTACTTTAGTCTGGACTAACACAGTAACATAGGGAATGGTGGTTGATAAAAACCAGCATGGTCCATCTAGTCTGCCCAGTTAGTCCATCTAGTTTGCCCAGTAATGGCCATCTAGCCTGCCCTGCTATTAGAAGCCAGTGTAACTGAATCAACACTGTAGTGACAAATGACGTCCAAGTGCATTCTGGAATGTCCAAGCCAGAATGTCTGCAAAAAGAACCAGGTACATTCAAGTTCAGGCATGATTACACAAATGTGGTCGTGCCTGATATGGATGTCTGTGGGAGCATCTACATACTGTAGACATCCCCAGAATACTGTTCCAGACCATAGATGACTAGGAATAGTCTAACGATTAGAGTAGTGAAATAGAACCAGGGAAACTTGGGTTCAAATTCCATTGCTGCTATCATCGTGATTGGGGATGGTGGCATGCCATCTTCTCTATACATTTTGGATGTTTTAGGGTGCAAGCTAGCACTTTTCCAATGCCTATTCATGCCTAGAGTAGATCTAAACTTGAATGGAGTTGCAGACATCCCTGACAGTTCTGAAATTAAGTGGCACCACACTAGAAATGCCTCTGTCATGCTCCCTGCCTAGTGCCTGGAGACAGAATTTAAAAGCCATTTGTAAAATGACTCCAGGGATGTCTCTATGATTTGGATGTCCACATGAATGTTTTCAAATGTTCAAATTGTGAATAAGGCTTTTAAAATAATCCCCATCAGATCCAATGTGTTTCAGTAACAAACTTGGCACAGTATTTTGCACTTTTACAGGGCTCCAAGAGTAGAAGATTTATTTATTTTTTTATACCACACACTTTAGAATCAGTGTAGTTTACATGTATACTAACAGGTACTTTTTATTCCTTTGTCCCTGAAGGGCTCACAATCTAAGTGTACCTGAGGCAATGGAGGGTTAAGTGGCTTGCCCAAGGCCATGAGGAGTGGCCATGGGACTAGAGACCCCAGTCCCTCTGGCCGGAAGTTGCTTGTCCCCATGCGGGAATTGAACCCCCAGCCTTCTGGCCTGAGGTAACCTGTCCCAACCACTGAGCCACTCCTCCCTCTTGGATCCTGGAGCCAATCCTGGAAAAATTGCATTACAGTAATCTAACATCGGTTGTAATAATGCCTGAAAATAAATTAGAATTGTTTTCCTGAAGAAGAGTCTGGAAGCTGTATTTTGTTAAAACAAAAGAAACAAAAAACCCTGCCTTTACAATTCCTTTAATATGAGGATGGAAGAAAAACATTTGATCTGGGATAGTTACTACTACTACTATTACCACTACTTATCATTTATATAGTGATCAAGGCATATGCAGTGCTGTACAAACATATAAAGAAGACAGTCCCTGCTCATAGACATTATCTAAACAAGACAGACATAACAATACAAGCAAAACAAGGGGGGTCAAATATGGAAGGAGACAAGAAGAACAAGGTATTATGATCCAAATGCAGCCTCAAAGAGGTAAGCCTTTAGCATGGATTTGAAGAGGGAGAAAGAAGAGACTTGGCATAAAGATAGAGAAAGATTGTTCCATACAAAAGGAGCAGCAAGGTGAAAAGATTGAAGTCTTGAGTTTGCAGAAGAATTAAAGAGCATAGAGAGAAGAAAGCCAGAGGAGTAGCGGAGTTCATGAGGAAGGGTTTAGGGTGAGACGTAATGAGGGACAGTAGAGTGAATGCATTTATGTTAAAAGGAGAAGTCTGAATTGGATACGGAAATGGAAGGGGAGCCAGTGAAGTGAATTTAGAAGAGGAGTTATATGGGTGTATCAGGGCTGGCAGAAGATTAGCCGCACAGCAGAGTTCTGGATAGACTGAAGAGGAGAGAGATGACACTGAGGGAGACCAGCAAGGAGGAGGTTGTAATAGTCAAGATGGGAGGTGACCAAAGAGTGGACAAGAGCCTTAGTAGTGTGTTCAGAGAGGAAAGGACACATTTTGTTAATGTTGTAGAGAAAGAAACAACAGGTTTTAGCTATATGTTGAATATGTGTGGAGAAGGAAAGGGAGGAGTCAAAGATGTCCTCAAGGGTTTGGGCTGAGGAAAAAGGAAGAAGAAGAGTGTTATCAACAGTGATAGAGAAAGGAGGAAGGGGGGAGGAGGGTTTAGGGGGAAAAATAAGAAGTTTGTTTAGCCATATTCAATTTTAGGTGGTGGTGAGACATCCCTAAAGAACACACCTCTGATTTGATTAGTAACTTTTGGGGGCCATATGCAGGGGTCTCAAATTATGCATGAATGAATTGATGAACTGATGATCTTTAACAGGTCATCCTACCTCTTCTATCCAAGGCATCTACCTCTGGAGGCACACTTCCACTGTGAGAGAATACTGCATCCCAAAGGGGAACAGGTCATAGATATAAGACCACGTCTTCCACACCCAAGAGATGCTATCCTTCCAGGTAACCTTTGCCCTCCAAGGTAATATAAAGGATTGCCAGAATGAAGATGGTCCCTTGGCATTATGTTCCTGAAGGTCTTCACTACTTACCTCTCTGTCTGCCTGAGCTCCTCCAGACAGCCAAGAGCTCTTTGCAGTTAGTGTGCACATACACATTTTTACTAATTGGGAGTTTATCCTAGATGTGGTAATTGGTGAAACAGATTGAAAAGTTCCATTTTGCATCTGAGCCACTGTCTGCTTCTTAGTATTACTGGGTTGCTAGTAGGTATGTGGGTATATGCATAGAAAAGATTGTGTTTGAATCAATCATCTTTATAGTTCATTTTCAGATTCGAAAAATTGTATGTTATTTGGGCCATTAAAGTCAACTGGACAAGCATTTTGCACTCAAAAATGGCTTTACCATCCATTTTTATTTAAACTTGCTTAAACATTTCTGGTAACCATCTGTCATAGAATCAACAGCATTCTAAGATACCAAGAGTGGCATGAAGACCTCTCAGTAACAAAAGAGATGTAAAGGGCAAAGCAGCACAAAGAGTTAAATAAAGAACCCAAAGAACAGAGAGAAGAAAGAATCAGCACCAACACTGGAACAGAGGTAAAGCAATACCAGCATGGGCATAGGGTATAAAGGAGCAACAATGATAACAGGAAGACCAGGAGACAATGCAGTTAAAGAATTTGGACACAGGGAGAGAAGGGTTTCTTTTGCTGCCTCACCTGTACTACTGGCCCGGAGTGTTTCCTGAGGAGAGAGGAGGACAGAGGCACTTTCTGAGATTGTTTCCTTGGCTGGAAGCCACAACCCTCCATGTGACATCATCAGGTGAGTTGGTACTAAAGGATCATGTGTAGCAGAAAGAAAGAAAGGTTGAGAGGAGGGTTTATTTTGCTTCCTCACCTGCCTGGGATACTGCACTACTGACCTGGAGTGTTTCTTGAGGAGAAGGAGGACAGGGACACTCCCTTAGATCGTTTGCTCATCTGGAAGCCACACCCCTCTGAGTGACATCATCAGGCAGAGCTGGGACTATAAGATCATGTACAGCTTCTCATGGCCATTGATGTGCAGTTCATGGGCATGTGACCAAAGGAGTACACCCCTTTGGTGCCCCTTCATTTCAACTTGGGTGCCATATAGTACTTGCTGTTTAACTTGAAGATGCCTCAAGGCCATAGGAAGAGGAAAGGAAAATCCACTAAGCTGCATAAACACGTCCAACAGGGTCAGGTTTCTGTAGCTGGGGGGCAGTCGGTTTTGGCTGTTTCCTCTTCTTTAGAAGCCCCTGGTGTATCTTTAAGTTCCTCTTCTAGGTCTCTCCCTACCCTTCCTGCAGTTAGGCTTGGGTTGGAGGTTGGGGCTATTACTACTCCCTTAATATCTCATTGGGGAAGGTAGATTCCTCCTCATGTAAAGTGATATCACAGACTTCTTTGGGAGGGGACTTGATGCCTGTTCCTATCCAATGTGTGAACCCCTTGGTAAGGGCTGCTGACCTAAAGGATCTAAAAGCTGACTCCATTACATTAATGGATATACTTAAGGCAGTAACCTAGACCAATGAGTTACTGGGACGTGCAGATGCAGTTAGGAAATAGCAGGAACACAATTCTGTGATTGGTTCTGCTTTCCAGAAAGTGGATAAGATTTCCTCTCAGGTGGACTCTCTGCTGGCCACAGATGCATCTAATATTAAAGGTAGTTTGATGACCCATATGCAATTGGAAGCCCTAGAGAACTCTATGCGGGTTAAGAATCTAATTTATTAAATTTTCCTAAAACACATTTACTGTATTTTCTCCTCTTATTTTATTTAAGAAATAATTAAAGGAAGTGCTTTTGTTTCCTGATGTTGAATCTGTTTTGGTTTCTAAGGCTTAATACCTCCCTGCTAGAGTATTGGTTCAGGGTGAAGAGAAAGATGTACCTGTGGCAGCAGATTCTCCCTCAGTAGATGTGACAGGATTTTTGGAAGCATCTACTGAGGATATTTCTGTAAGGGCATCTTTAATAGTCACATTGTTGTTGGAAGCAGACAAATTTAGAATCATGAAGGCTTAGTTCTCCAAGCAAGACTTTTTATTTTGTGGACAGGAAATTATGATCTTTATCGATGTGGCTAGAGCCACTCAGTTGAGAAGGAAGAGGTTCCTGCAGCTGAAACCTCCGATTTTGGCTCTGGGAGCCTCTTTTTTCTTGCATTTTCATTATAAGTGTATATTGGAGTATCAAGGAGTAAAGTATGCTTTTTCCAACCCTACCCAAGTAGAAAAACATTTGAAGGATAAATGATTTTTGTTGCCTGGTACTAGCCTAGGCCATTATACATACCCTCATATAAGGTATGTAATCATTACTAATGTATGGGGAGGTTCTTTAGGGAGTAAATAAATTGTGTTTTCCATCCAAGTGGGCTAAAAAACATATTTTGTTTTCTTTTATTATGTATCTTAGTGGTTTTCTGTAGTTTCCTTGATTTGTTGCATCTTTGTAAGTTGCAAAATCTATTAAAAAAAAGTTTGGACACTGGTGTTTGTTGGATGAGAGAGCCATTGTGATCGAGTGTGTAGGTCAATATTCTAAGTGGCATCATGCATGGGAGGGGGCCATAATGAATGAAAAGAGTGTTTCTGATGTTATAGTGGTGATCATCTTACATCCAGTGATCACACAGTGGTGTGGTTCAGTATTAGAACACTGATGGATATGCTTCATTCAAAAATGAGGGTCTTAGACTTTAGGAAAACTAAGGGGCATGTTTACTAAAAGCCGTACAATTGCGTGCCGCACAATAGCGCACGGAAACGCGGCACTCAAACGCTCAGAAACGCTCTTAAACGCCCCGCACAAGTGCGCTTGGGCCCCGCACAATTGCGCGCCGCACTAACGTGCCCCGCAAAAGTACCCGGCCGCAAATGTCCGATAGAGGCGTGGAAAGGCATTCTGAGGGCGGAGGAAGGCTCCCGAGGGGCGGAGGGACGGGGTCAATGGGTGGAGAGTGGGAGGGGAGAGGCTCCTCGCACAGTATCGGGCCCGAATTTGCATGTAAAAACTACCGCGAGTGAAACACTCGCGGTAGAAAGCATTTAAAGGGAAGAGAAACCATTTCCGTCAGCAATGTACAGGAAAACCAGGGGAAACCTGCAAAACGTGAGCAGTGTGATATATGTGCACAGCACAAAGTGAAAATAAAAATAGAAAATGACCACAACAGAACTATTAAAATAGTAATTCAGCTGGGGAACAGTTAGTGATGGGCAAATACAGAAATCACACCATCAAAGCTCCAGAAAAAAGAAATGACGTTTGGAAGGGTCTACTGAGAGGAGACTCTTCCAAAAAACATTGCCACGTATTGGAGCTTTCCTGGGAGTGTTTGCTATGGTTGCCCATTAATATCACTGTTGCCCAGCGTGGTGATATTTGTCCACATTTTCCGTGGTCATTTCCGGGGTTATGTGCACGTTTGTCACCAGACAGGGTGCATATGCCCACAGTAGAATTGCGTAGAGCAGGGTTTGTGACTCCATCCTGCCAGGCTTACTGCCTCCAGGGGCTGCACTGTCTCTGTGGCCAAAGTGTGGTACAGCGGACAGAGTCATTACCTCTAGGACCAGAGGGCAGAGGTTCAAAACCCAGCTGGGGCACCTGCCAGCCCAGTCCCTATATTTTACCCACCACTAAATAAAGATAGCGCAGACACCCCTGTATGCATGGGGAAAACACCCATATTTTACCCAACACCGCACACACACACCACAACAATGGGCATTACCTACAGCCAAGTCCCCCAAATGCAGTCCCATACTGCCACATTGCAATCAGGTCAACTGCTTTTTCTGAGAGAAGTTCATGCCAGCATGTTGGCGGACAAGTACATGTGGTGCAGGGGGCAGTGGCTGCTAACCACAGAAGACAGAGGCCTAGCCATGTGCAGGCTGGCACAGTCCACTGCAACAGACAGGTCCTGCCGGATCCACAGTCATGGACAGTCCAGGGAATCCAACCAATCTGTGGCTACACAGTGGTGCAGTGCACACAGACAGTGCATACAAGAACAGAAGGTCACAGGTTCAAAGCCCAGCTGGGGCTACTGCCAATCCTGCCCACATATTTTTCCCACAACTAAACAGTGATATTAAGGACACACCTTTCATGGCGGGGACATATGAAATGGTAAGACATCTATCTTTTACCACACTGAGCACAGACACCATGAACAGGGGCAGTACCTAGAGCAGAATCACCCAAATGCAGTCCTGGTGGGCCACACACCAGTCAGGTTCCATGCTGACACTCATACATATGCCTGTGCTGTATATCTATGCACCACCCCCATGGCATGTACATGTAGCCCATGCATATTCATGAGGGATAGCAGGAAAACCCGAACAGTGTGATGCAAACCTGGACTGGAGTTGGGAATCTGTGCCGTAAAGCAGCAGCCATCAAGGGCAGACACACCCACACCCACAGGCCCCATTGGCCAATGTCTCCTGGAAAGGCAGAACATTGGACCGTGCATGCAGCACCCAAAACGAGCACTTGCATAACTTACCAATGTCACCCTACACCTGAGGTATACGGTACACAGCTCGAGACGTTTGCTAGGAGCACAGGCAGGCAGTTATCCATACGTACGTACATACTGCTAGTTGACCCCATCCAAACATCTGTTAGGTGTTTGCGGGGCATGCTCCAGGCCTGGCCTCTGACGGTGCTTACCACCCTGGGGAGTGACCACCAGCTGTAATGCGTACCATATCCATGCCTTGCCGTGCTCAGGACCGGTTTGGTGGGCAAGGCTACTTACCCCCTCAATCGTAGCACCATGATGGCAGAGGTGTGGAAGTGTGTGTCTGTCTATACAGTGGGTGTTGGCTGCAAGCCCCTTCAACAGCCCGCACTGCCAGCACTGTTGCCAGTATTGGCCAGTCAATGTGCATAATGAGGTGCAAGGTACCATGGGTATAGCCAGGGCAGGGTGGCGTGGCCAGGATGCATCTGCACTGGCATAGGGCCCTGGCAGGGACATTGGCTGGGATATTGTAGTGTCCGGCCACCACCTACACAGACAGGGTGGCCAAAGCATGTCCTTCTGGGGGATCACGCTCACCTGACTGTGCAGTGACCACAGCATGGCTAGGCCCCCCAGAGTGCTGTATAGTAGTTCTCTCATGTGATAGATATGGGTTTCTCTTTGGGGCCCAGTCACTGATCTATCTGCTTGCTGTGTATGCAGACAGCCCAGTTCTGGGTGCATGCATCTCCATTGGGAACATGCACTATGGACTAACCAGCAGACTGTTTGTAGCTGATAAATGTCTTGCTATAATGGCTTGCAGGGTGCAGTGGCTGTTGGCTTGCTGCAGGGGAATATCTGGTGGTGGAGTGCAGCTTACCATACCCTGGGCTTATGTCTGTCTGCTATTGTGTTATGGCTGTGTATGGAGCTGCCTGCCTGGGGGGGGTGGTGGTGTTCCTCAGCAGGACTGGGGTTGATGTTGCCCTCTACTGCCACCTATGCAGGGAGGAGAGTGTGGATCCCTTGATGGGGACCATGTTTGCCACTGGGGGTTGCCTGATGGCGGCAGACAGGGATATCCATGGT
Source organism: Ichthyophis bannanicus (assembly GCA_033557465.1). Lineage (NCBI taxonomy): Eukaryota > Metazoa > Chordata > Amphibia > Gymnophiona > Ichthyophiidae > Ichthyophis > Ichthyophis bannanicus. The sequence continues at coordinate 153,618,344 of CM066035.1, read as the reverse complement.
GTTTGTGCAGAAACTAGCTATCTTACACATTAACACTGCTTTGGAACGCCCGCTTGGCCTCCAGCAGCCATGGCAGGTGATGTTGACCTGGTCCTGGCCACCTCATTGCACACTCAGGGTGAGCACAGTACCCGCACGATGTAACGGTATGTGGCTACTCTGTGCCAGTAAAACACCCGGTCAGTGCCCCCTACTAGGCCAAGGTGCTGTGTGGGTGCACCCGGTCACTTCCCCCAACAGGGCCGAGGTGCTGTGGGGGTGCATTCCCCATCTTGTGTCCATCTGCGGACAGCTAATTTGCATGTGCAGTGCATCATGGGTACGGGTGGCCTAACCCTATCCTGTTGACACCAGCAGACTGTCTGTGAGGTGACGTGTAGGCTATCTGCAGCCAGCCAGGGGCCTGCTTACAGCTATGGAGCTGTAGCGCAATGGTTTCATCACTGCCTGTGCAGCCAGAGGTCATGGGTTCAAACCCACAGTGGGGCCCTTTGGTAGGGCTGTCCACAGCTTTATTTTTATTTACTGTACATATGTCTATGCCGGCAAGACCACCTCAGCTTACTATACCCATTAGGTGCCTCTGAGGGTGCTTCATAGGGGCCCTGTAGGCCACCTTATGGTTGCCATCCCTATAGGGTGCACTATACATTATCCTGTGTCGCAACATACATGCTGCCCCATAGGGGTCATCAAGGGTGCCTTGGCGAACAGTGCACTGTAACATGTGCCTTATGGGCCGCCGTATGTTAACATGCTGGGAGAGTGCGTTTGCTAGTAGTGATAACAAAATAAATTTATACAGCCTCCTACAGCATACTACATACTGCCTCAGCAGGCATTTTTCACTGGGCATTGTGAGGTGTTGAACCCCTGATCCCTGCACCATTGGTCAGTGTTGTAACCATTGTGCTGTGGCTCTGTTCCTGTGCTTGTGCATCAGCGCGCCGCCTTGTGCCTATCAGCGCGCCGCCTTCTGCCGCCCAAGGGGACCAGTGCGCCGCCTTCTGCTGCCCAAAAATAACTGTGCGCCGCCTTCTGCCGTTCCAAATTAATTTGCCTCCTAAAACAATGTTAATCATTACAATTACTGCCTTAGCTGACCTTTGTCGTTGCGCACACTGGGGGATTGAACCCATGGCCCCTGCACCATTGGTCCGTGTCTTCACCATTGTACCATGGCTCTGTTGTTGTGTATACTCAGCAGCGTGCCACTTTGCCTGTCCACGCGCTAATGTCGACCCCCGCACGGTAGCGCGACGCACACACATCCGGTTGCTTACTACCGTTTTTTTTCTATTTTCTGCCTGAACCGCCCACTCCTTATATGGCACAGGCACACTAGCACGGCCCCGCACGTTAGGAATGTTTAGTAAACAGACCCCTAAGTTTGCCAATATGGGGGGAATATCTCAAGGAGTCATTTGTTGGATAGGAACAGCTGGGAGATATAAAGCAATGATCAAAACTGAAAGGGGATATTTTAAGGGCAAAATCCTTTTTGTTAGGAAAGTAAATACTTATAAAGGAGGCTACTATGGCTCTAGAAAGAAGTAGCTGCAAAGGTAAGAAAAAAGTGTGTGGCCTTCATAAAATACAAGAGAACACAGAAAGAAGAAGACAAGCAAAAACATTTGGAAAAGCTAAGAAAAGCTGGCAAAGTAATCAGGAAAGCAATAATGCAAATGCAAGAAAAAATATTCATTGCAGTAAAATGGGGGAGTGGAGGGTGCAAGACATTTTTGTTGGCTATATTAGCAAGAGGAGTAAGTGCAAAAGTGAAGTGGAGCTGATGAGGATAAAGCAGAATTGCTGAACAAATAATTCTGTTCTGTGTTCACAGATGAATAGCCAGAAGTTGGAGGCATAAGTGAGGTAGAGCATGAATGACATTCAGAAGACTATGTTTGTGATGAACTAGCTAAACTAAAAGTACACCAAGTGATAGGGTCAGATGGGATACATCTGAGAATGATGAAAGAGGCTTAGGGAAGTTCTGGCAGCTCTACTGTCTGACCATTTCAATGGTTCTTTAGAGTTAGTAATGGTTCTAGAGGACTGGAGAAGGGCACCTGTGGTCTCTCTATACAAAATCAGAAGTAATGAGGAGATTGGGAACTAGTCTGGCCTCTATGGTGAATAAAGTATTGGAAATGCTGCCAAAAGAGAAAATAGTGAAGTTTCTGGAATCCAATGGATTGTAGGATCCAAGGCAGCATGGTTTTACTAGAGACATGCCTTGTCTGATGAAGTTGATTAATTAATTTGACTGGATGACCAGAGAGTTGGACCAAGGAGAGCACTAGATGTGGTGTACTTAGACTTCATCAAAGCCTATGACACATTTCTATACAGGCAACGTATAAATAAATTGAGCACCCTAGGAATGGATGTTAAAGTGACTGGGTTAGAAACTGGATGAATGGGAGGAGACAAAGGGGATTGGTAAACAGAGTGCATTCTGAGGATAAGGATGTTACTCATACCAAGGACTGATCCCTGCCGCATAACACTGGTAACAACAAAAGTTACAAAAGTCATGTTACTGAAATAAAAATAGTCATTTCTTATCAATTTTTATATGCGGAACACGAATATGACAGTGAAATTGCAAAGATGGCTCTAGTTTTTTTGTAATCTACAAGAATTAATGTTTACATCACGAAATGCATGTCAGTAGCAAATATAATAGGCCTTCGGTTAATATCTGTAAAAAACCAAGTCATAGACTACTTCTTAGATTTTTTCACCTGTCTCTTGTACAGCTGTTCGGGAGCTTCTCTGGGGAGTGTCCAGCAGTAGTCAGCCAGCATTGTAGTGGAACATTTTCCCTGGTATCTTTGCTCCATCGTTGAGATATCCTGGTGAAAACGTCCACCCTGTTCATCACTAACCATACCACCGTTGTCAGGAAAGAAATTGAGATGGGAATCAAGGAAATAGATCTTTAGAGGCATATTGCAGCCAAGTTTCTGATACTGCATCAGCATGTCTTCTACTAGTTCCTTGTAGTTTTCTGCCCTAACATTCCCGAGAAAGTTTGTTGACACTAGCCGAAAAGCATTCCATGCTTGTTTCGCATCACCCTGCAGGAAGTTGTTGAACTGGTCATCTTTGAAGAGCCCTCGAATCTGTGGACCCACAAAAACTCCCTCTTTAATCTTTGCTTCGCTGAGTCGAAAGAATTTTTCATGCAGGTATCAGAAGCTGGCAAAGTGCGGTCCATAGCTTTCACGAAATTTTTCATCAAACCTAGTTTGATGTGAAGTGGTGATAGCAGGATTTTGTGAGCCTCAACTAGAGCTGGGTGCTGGATATTCTTCTCCCCAACTGTTACATTTTGTCTGCAATTCCATTCCTTCCGCAAGTAGTGCCAATCCCTTGCTCGGCTATCCCACTCACATAAGAAAAACATGTATTCTATATATCCCTGCTGCAGTCCCATTAAAAGGGCAACTACCTTCAAGTCGCTACAGAGGTGCCAGCTGTACTTGTTATAGTTAATGGAAGTCAGTAGATGCTTTAAATTATCGTATGTCTCTTTCATGTGGACCAAAAAACCCTGTCCAGTGAACACAGAGCAGAGCTAGTAACAAAAAAGTTCACCAAAAGTATATTGAACCCACACTGTGTTTCAAATTCTTTTTGTTGAAGCGAGCCGGAGGAGGGACAGTATGGAAACTTGACCCACACCAGACGGCCAGCTGCTTTTTAATCAGTTAAGGTTCTCCAACCCAAAAATCAAAAAATACTACACTTATCTTTCAGTCGAGAAATCTCATTATAAAGTCCCATCCAGTTGCGTTGCTCACAAGAAGACTGCTCGGCACGACGTGCATGTTTCGGGCACCAGCCCTGTATCAAGTGCTTCTCCCTAATCTCAGTAATGTGGCAACAATGTTGAAAATGCTGTCAACGCGGCTCAGGTCAAAACGTTTTTCAGACTGAATAAATGCATTTAAAAGGAAGAACCAACCAATAGGAACAGGGGAAACCCCACCAACAGGGAAATCCCTGCCCTAATTGGATAAACCAAAACAACAACATCATAGCACACTCTGCCAGTCAATTTCACGATTAAGTCCATGTGGCTCCACCATACCCATAGAAAAAAATCAATCGCTGTTCTAGCCATTGAAGTCTTCTCTCCCTGTCACCACCACGTGGATTTAAAGGTGCATGATCCAAAACAATCCAACGTAGATCCTCAAAAACATGATGAAAAGCGATACAGTGAGTCACTATCAGTGCCGATTCAATTTGTTGGCATAACCGAGAGGCATGTTCTGCCAACCACGTTTTTACCGGGTGAATAGTCCTACCTACATAGACCAAACCACAGGGACATTGTAAAAGATAAACTACATACGATGATATACAGGTAGTGTCCCATTTACGTTTATATATCACAGAAGTCCGTGGATGACACCATGCATCGCCCGAAAGGGTCATGGCACAATAAACACAATCATTAAAAGGTCTATGACCAGTCACCATTCTTGGTGAAGGCACCCGATCTGGCATCAATGATGTCCTAACTAGGTGATCGCAAAACGTCCGACCCCGAGTGAAAGCCACACGTAATTGGACTTTAAAACAGTCATGCAGTTGCAAAACCGACCAGTGAGTGTGCAAAATACGTAAAACTGCAGAGCTATGGTCAGTATAGGTCAAAATTCCGGTAATTGATGACTCCTCCGCAGATGACTCCCTGCAATACTGAGGATCTAGGAGCCAATCCCTATGTACATGAAGGGCTCTGTGATATGCTTTAGAAATAACCGACAACGGGTAACCCCTACTTTTAAGCCGGTCACAAAGGTCAGAAGCATGTTTTTTAAATTCCATCAAGGTGTGACAAATTTGCCGTAACCGTAGAAATTGTCCAAATGGTAATCCCCTCCATAGGGGACCAGGATGAAAACTCACAAAATGTAATAGGCTATTGCGCTGAACTGGCTTCTGATAGAGCGTAGTGAGCAAATGGTCCATCTCAATAGAAATTTGCATATCCAGAAACAAAACAGTAGTCGGGCTAATATGTTCAGTGAATTGAATGTTACCCCTTAAAGAATTCAACCAAACAATAAATAAATGGAGGGAGGCAAGATCTGAAGTCCAGATGAAAAAAACATCATCTAGAAAACGTTTCCACAATAAAACGTTCCCAAATTCTGTAGAACGTTCAATCAAATTAGCCTCCATATCTGCCATGTATAAGGTGGCAATAGAAGGTGCCACTGTGGCACCCATGGCAATACCAGTAATTTGTTGATAAAAAAATGCCCTCAGACAAAAAGTGATATATAAACATAAATGGGACACTACCTGTATATCATTGTATGTAGTTTATCTTTTACAATGTCCCTGTGGATTGGTCTATGTAGGTAGGACTATTCGACCGGTAAAAACGCGGTTGGCAGAACATGCCTCTCGGTTACGCCAACGAATTGAATCGGCACCAATAGTGACTCACTGTATCTTTCTTTCTTTCTTTCTTATCTTTATTAAAATTTGATAAACCGCTTTTCGTCGAAACATAAAGCGGTGTACAATAAAAGGTTGGCAATGCACATATAAAGAAAAGAACGCCAAAGTAAGACAGGAAAGCAGAAGTATAAAAGCATAAACAGGTAAAATGGACAGAACATAACAAAACAGAACAAAAGGGCCAGTATTTAAAAACATAAAGTTACTAAAAACAAAAAATTACAGCAAGGATAAAAATAATAGGCCCACATTGGGGAAGACAGAGATAGACTATTGGTAAACAAAGTACAAGACAGGACAAGTATACAAACAAACAACAACTCATATCAACTGAAAAAAAACATCAGGGAGAACCATCGGGTGAAAGTTGAAAGGCTTGCTGAAACAGGTGGGTTTTGAGTAGTGTTTTAAATTGAGAATAGGAAGGTTCCAATCGGAGAAACGGTGGTAGTGCATTCCATAGTACTGGGCCTAAGAAGAAAAAAGCTGCATGACGGGTTTGTTCGAGGTGTGCTTGTGACGGGGAGGGGAGGGACAGACGATTGGTGTGGAGAGAACGAAGCTGACGGTAGGGGGTGTGAAGCGAGATCCGGTCTGCTAGATATAGGGGAGTGTTGGTATGAAGGGCACGATGAATTAAAATAAGGAACTTGTACTGAAAACGAAAACGGAGGGGTAACCAGTGCAGGCGGAGTAGAATAGGGGTGATATGATCAAAGCGGTGTGAAAATGTGATGAGTCGAGCAGCGGTATTTTGGATGCGCTGAAGACGTAGTAACTGAAATTTAGGGAGGTTGGCAATAAAAACATTACAATAGTCTAAACGGCTTATAACTAAGGCTAAGACAAGGGTAACTAAGGAAGAGAAGGGGAGGAGGAAACGAACTGCCCTGATCTGACGCAAGGCAGCAAAGGAACGACGAATAAGAGAAGTAAGGTGCTGGTGAAAGGAAAGCGTGGAATCAAGAATCACACCAAGATAACGGAAGGATGACACAAGAGGGAGAGGAATAGAGTCAATTGAGGGGGCTATAGAAGGGCAGGAACCACTTAGTGAGACCCACATAGCTGTGGACTTAGATGGATTTAAGTGTAAGAAGTTTTGGGATAACCAGGAGGAGATCTGGGAAAGACAAAGATTTAGCTGAGTGATATCCGGAGTCAGAGGTGAAGAATGAAAAAGTAAGATAATATCGTCAGCATACATGTAAAATGACACAGGGAACTGCTGGATCACCAGTGACAGGGGAGCCAGAAAAATGTTAAACAGAAGAGGGGAGAGAACAGAACCTTGTGGTACCCCGCAAGTGAGAGGGAAAGAAACAGAAGACTGACCGTTAGAGTGAACAGAAAATGAACGAGCTGTGAGGAAAGAGCAGAACCACTGCCAAACCGCTTTTCGTCATGTTTTTGAGGATCTACTTTGGACTGTTTTGGATCATGTACCTTTAAATCCACGTGCTGGTGACAGGGAGAGAAGACTTCAATGGCTAGAACAGCGATTGATTTTTTCTATGGGTAGAAAAGTGGCCAAAAAGGTAGAACAGGTCATGGCAAAATCCAGGTGGAAGCTTGGGTGCATATGGAGTGGAATCTACAAGAAGAAGGAGGTGATTGTGCCTCTGTATAAGTCTCTGGTGAGAATTAATTTGGAATATTGTGTGCAATTTTGAATACCAGACCTTCTTAAGAATATAAAAAGGCTGGAGTGAGTGCAGAGGACAGCTACTAAAATGGTCAGTGGTTTTCATCATAAAGCATATGGAGAAAGACTTAAAGATCTTAATATGTATACTTTAGAGGAAAGGTGAGAGAGGGGAGATGTTTAAATAGCTCTGTGACAAATGCACAGGAAAAGAGCATAGTTCAATTGAAAGAAAGCTCTAGAATGAGAGGGCATAGGGTGAAGGTGAAAGAAGACAGACTCAGGAGTAATCTGAGAAAATATTTCTTTATGGAAAAGTGTTGGATGTATGGAATAGTCTCCCAGTGGAGGTGGTAGAGACGAGGACTGTATCTGAATCAAGAAAGTATAGGACAAGCATAAATGATCTGTAAGAGGGAAAAAAGATTGTAGAGCCCAATATTTAGTGCCAGCAGGTTAGACACATTTACTAATTGCTAACCAGGCAGTGGCAATTTTGAGCTGCTGCCCAATTAGAAATACATGGTGAAAGTTAGGCCAGGGTTTCCTGTGCCTGGCTTTTGCCACATATCGCTAACCGGGTAGTGGCTCAATATTGCTGCTGCTTGGTTAGCAAGCGGTGCCACCTCCACTCCATTCTGGAACACCCCCGACACACCCCAGGATAGTGCCGCTGAATATCCCATTTACCACGTTAATCGCTTTGAATATCAGGCCCATAGTAGTTGTTATGGATGAGCACACTGGATAGGCCATATGGTCTTTATTTGCTGTCATTTTTTAAGATATATATGTTTCTATCAATACTCAAGGTCTCCTAAGCTAGTTAGATGCACAAAACTGTGTAGATTAGGAAATGTTATCCTGGAGGACATTTGGTAATTGAGGGCTAGGAGGTACAACAATAATTGTTTCTCTGCACCATGGATGAAAAATATTCACAAAGTACCACAGAAAGGGTAAAATGGTACCAGTATCATGGGAATGAAAATCCAAAACATCAGGAAAGTTGCAACGTAGACAGAGGATTGCAACTGGCATTTATGTATAAAGTCACAAAACCCAATATTCGGCCCACAGTGATTAGTGGTTTGATTTCTTGAAACTGTCCTCCAATTGGACTGAGGAAGGAAGGCAATTCCAGAACAAAAGGGCTATGAAGTAAAACGTTGAGAGCTTGATATTTTGTTATGACAGCTATGCGGCCCTGGCATTGAATATCCAGATTTGCTGCACAGCCTCCCAGATTCAATAGATAACCGGGCAGCATGATATTACATGCTGCCCAGTTAGCTGCTGTGGCTAAATGTAGGCGAGCTTTTGCTTCGCCTATCTTTTGGCCGCAGATTGCTAACGAGGCAGCGTGGAGTATTCCTGCTGCCCTGCTGTCAACTGTCGCCGCCTCCGCTCCTTCCCAGAATGCCCATGACCTGCCCTGATGCTAAGTGGTTAGCATTAGGGCGTGTAAGGGAGATTGGGGATATTCAAAGTCACTAACCATGTTAGTGCCATTAAATATCCCAGTTAGAGGCATTTACATGGTTTACAGGGCTGTAAACCATGTACGTGTCTTTCAAATATAGGGCTGTGAGTGTCTAGTGCATTCATATGGTGCCTTGGAAGGGAGGGGATGACTAATCTGTTATCATGTAGAGTGTAAACAGCGAGGAGGGGCATAGGGAATTACTAAATCAGACATGTATGCTGGAGAATTGCTGTGGAAAGACATCCTGGGGTAGGCTTGTTTGAGGGCATTTCTTTGCATAGCTAGGGCAAAGCAATTGTCTGCATGTTGTGACACAGTAGCTCCTCAGGAACAGATGGATACAAGTGAGCAGCCGGTGGTAGAAGCCGGTACTGCAGGAGAAAGCAGGGATTTCTCTGCAGAAAGAAAAAAACACAGTTTCAATCAGGCAAAACAGCTCACCTCGAGGGAGGAGAGTAGGAAGGCTTGGGATTTGGCACGCCCCAAGGGGAGGCGGGCAGTGCAGGCTAGAAGCACCTGGTTAAATACACAGGAACCAGGAAGTGAAAGACAGAGGGAGATCCAACGGCAGAGCGAGAGGCAGATCCAGACGGAGATCCAAAGGCAGATCCAAGGAGAGATTCAGAGAGAGAAGACAAGAGAGCAACGGAGGTTTCCTTGCTGTGATAATTTCCCTAACAGTCTGCAGCTGGAGGATAGCTTGGAGCAGCATTCAGATGAGGAAAGAAACTGCTGGAGGCAGAGCTCCTTTAGAACGCTGAGAAACCCAAGGCTACAGGACCAGGCAGAGCTGGGGAACAAAGGCAGAAGGATAAAGAATCCTCCCAGGGAGAAGCTCCTGTATAAGGTACCCAGAGAAAGAGGAGTTTATGCTCTAAAGCCAGAAAGTCTATGTTCTGCTTTTAAAAGCAAAGCCAGTCAAGATGGTGGCAGCTGGTGTCAGAAAAGAGAAGCTTTGAATGACAATAATTATTCTTTTAAACCAGCTGAGTCACCTAGCCAAGACAGGGCTGATATACATGCTTTTAAATATTCTCCTAGCACTGCTAAGTTTGAATGTACAGCACCCACGTGTAGGGAAAGGTGGGGAGCTAACGGGAGCCCAGCACATGTTTGTTTCCCAAATGCAAACAAACCTGATAAGCAGCCTGAGATAGATAGGCTCAGTCAATACCTATTCACCGAGGGGACAGGAAGACAGCTCAATGAAGAAAAGTTTCATGCTGAATCACTTCTTAAAGAGTTCCAGAATTATTTAGAACAGAAGAAGAGTTTTAACCACAGTGTTCCAGTTACTGGCTGTAAGGAAGAAAACTCTGTTCATAATTCTGTGTTTTCCCCTGCTGATGATGATGAGATGATGATGGACTGTTCTACCTGTTTAATTGATAGAGGCAATTAAGCAGAGAGAGGATTGTGCTGGTATATGAAGTAATATAACAGTGACGTAACTTTGACCGACACAAGAAAGCTTGTGGAGGGAAACTGAAATAGAGCACTACTAGTGATTGACAGAACCTGAGCATCATTAGTGAAGGACTTTTCTGTTACCAGCCTGTATGTTAAAAGCACATGAAAGGAATGTGAAGAAATACAGCATTTAAAGCCAGTTAGGCAAAGTTTCAGTTAATCCTGTTTTATTTGGTTTAAAACTTCTGCACCGTCTGTAATCTTCCTTTGAACTGCACAATGGCAATATGAGCCACATGAAAAAAATAAACCTCATGTAAATAAATAACTCTTGCCAGCCTTACTGCTCGAAGCATAACACAACTACAACTAACTGCCTCAAGGGCATCATAAGGCAACCCCTCCTTAACCCTCAAGGTTAAGGGGCGGGCGGTGTCATAATGTCCAAAATGTAATTTGCATAGTACTCTACACCTGCTATAAATTACAAATACCAAAAGAATTTTGCTATCCAAGCTGACTGCAGTTAGCGATTGTGACCTAGAGGAGCTTGTTCGCAGAGAGATTGGTGTGCCTGCTATCAGTGATTACCATGCAGTCTTTGTGCATTCCCCCCCCCCCCAGCAGTGCTCACTGTACCCCATTGTTTCTCATTTGTTGACCCCTAGCCCTCAATCACCCTTGTTCCCCTCCCAGAACCAAAGGACCCCCAAACACTGCAGCTGTGCATCCCTTGTGCCCCCCATAGCCTCTCATAGCCCGTTTGTTGCTGTTTGTGCCTGTGTGTACCCATGCCATGACTCTGAGTGTGCATATGCCAGAGTCTATTGGAATACTAGAGAGGAGGTTTGTGAGTGGCCTGTAGTATGAGTCAGAGTAGCAGTGAGTGTTTGTCACCATCTTTCCACATGTCTGTGTTTCAGTGGTGCACAGAGCACTGCATGTTGGTGGTGTGGCCAAGGGTGCTATGGTGTGTAGAAAACATGGACACTGTATCTGCTTGGTTTGTGCTGGTCCTTTAGGAAGAGGCCCACAAGGAGCACAGGAGGAAGAGAAGAGGACATCCATACCAGATGATGTACCGGGTAAGGATCCAATATCTGAATTTCACAGAACAGTGTCTGACCTGCTTCAGTTTTGATAAGACAACTATATATCATCTATGTCTGGAGCTGGAGCCCCTCCTCCTCTCTACCACACAGAGTGGTCATCTCATACCTGTGCACCTGAAGATTGCCACAGCCCTAGCATTTCTGGCCAAACCGGCAGCTTCCAAGCAGTGCTGTCTCCCAGGTCAGGACTAGCATTGTTCCAAAGCATCTCCTAATTCTTGGTGGCTTTTTTCTCCATAACTGCAGACTACATAGAATGAATGAGTGAACAGGTACCACTACAGGTAAACATCCACCATTCTTATAAAGTCCCCCATTCCTGCTCCAAATTTATACCGTCAGGAATTACAGTCCGTAGATGAAAAATCCATCTTTGCTCTATCCATTGAAGACGTTGTGTTCGATTGCCACCTCTCGGGTCCGCTGGGACTGAGTCTATCACTCTCCACTTAAAGTCCCGAAAAGTGTGATCTAAAGTGATGCAGTGTTTCACCAGCAGGGTCGAAAGTACCGACGATCATATGTGAGAAGCATGTTCACCAAAACGGACCTTAACCATACATATCGTATGGCTGATATAGAGCAAATTACAGGGGAAGCATAGTAAATATAAAACTGGCGGTACACGAGCTGTCCCCCGAAAAACTATAGGAACGGCCAGTGGTTGGGTGGTGCCAAATGTCTTCCTCCAGAGTATTAAAACAAAATTGGCAATTCTGGCAGGCCACATGGCCTCTGCCAGTAGAAGATTTTGTCGGGCGGTCAGTCGGTCAGACTGGTGCCTGAAAACAGCGATGAAGGCACGCATATGATTGGCGGTACTTTCGGCCCCGCTGGTGGAACACTGCATCACTTTAGGTCACACTTTTCGGGACTTTAAGTGGAGAGTGATAGACTCAGTCCTGGCGGACCCAAGAGGTGGAAATCGAACACAACATCTTCAATGGTTAGAATAAAGATGGATTTTTCATCTACTGAGTTTAATTCCTGACGGTTTAAATTTGGAGCAGGAATGGGGGACTTTATGAAGAATGATGGATGTTTACCTGTAGAGAGAGGTACCTGTTCACTTATTCATTCATTGTGAATCCCCGAGAGCTCCTCCTCCTTTCAGTGATGTCATCCTGATCAGCCAATTGGAGTTCTTGCAAGCATTACATTTAAGGGTCAAGGACCCAGCGTCTTTTGCAAACTCTGGATCCTTCCTTCTCAGTCAGCCGCACTTGAAGCAGGGCCTGTTGGCCCGAAACACGCATGTCATGTACAAATACTGCCGATAATGAGGATTTTGGATTTATGAAGCTAAGTATAGCTATTTGAAGTATTATTTCATGAAGAATTTCAAAATTGATTAAAAGGGTCACACTTGTATTGGGTTGTAGTTATAATAATACTCCCCCTGTTTTGTGTAACCCGACAAAAAAGATAAAAAAGACTAAAAAGAAACAGATGAAAATTATCTATACAAATTTTGTTGCTTGCAATTCAGACAATCTTATGTTTATTATATAGAGTAGGTGAGTGTCCTGGATTTTTTTAGGTCTTTCTGGCTTTGTTGACTACAGAGCAAGAAGCAGAGCTGTGAGAAAGAAGGCCACATGCAGCTCATTGGAGAGAGTGATGGACACTGCACTTGGGGAGCTGGTTGCACATCCCACCTCTGTTACACACATACAAGTGCCTGAAGACTCCCATAGAATGCATACCTTGCACCAAGTGATGGAAAGCAGTGATGGGAAGAGGGCACCATGAACAAGCCGAGCCTAAGTGTTTTCCTAGCGAACATATTTTGGGATCTGAGACACATGCTGGTAAGAAGCATAGCAAGAGATCACAGAGAGAGGAAGATAGGCATCTATATTTGGAAAAGCTTAAAGAAGCTAGCAAAGTAGTCGGGAAAGCAAAGATTCAAAAAGAGGAGGAAATAGCCAATGCAATAAAAGGGGGGGGGGAGGATAAGACATTTTTCAGATATGTTAGTGAGAAGAGGAAGGGCAAAAGTGGTATTGTCAGACTCAAGGGTGAAGGGGAGGAATATGTAGAAGCTGATGAGGATAAAGCGGAATTGCTTTACAAATATTTCTGCTCTGTGTTCACAGATGAAGAACCAGGAACAGGACCTCAGAAAACACCCACAAACAGGAACAGAAGTGAGGGGTATCTTGAACAATTTTCAGAAGACTGTGTTCATGAGAAACTAGCTACACTTAAAGTAGACAAAGCAATGGGACCAGATGGGATACACCCTAGAATACTGAGGGAACCTGGAGACATTCTAGCAGCTCCACTGATTGACCTTTTCAATGCCTCGTTTGAGAAGGGAGTGATGCCAAAGGACTGGAGAGAGGCTCATGTGGTGCCTTTACACAAAAGCGGAAGTAAGTATGTGGTTGAAAACTAATGGCTGGTTAATTTAACTTCAGTGGTGACTAAATTATTGGAAACGCTGGTGAAAGAGGAAAAAGTGAAGTCTGGAGTCCAGCAGATTACAGAATCCGAGGCAGCATGGATTCACCAGAGGCAGGTCTTGTCAGACAAATCAGATTTTTTTGACTGGATGACCAGGGAGTTGGACCGAGGGAGAGCCCTAGATGTGGTGTATTTAGATTTCAATAAAGCCTGTGACAGCGTTCCTCACAGGCGACTTATAAACAAACTGAGTACCCTAGAGATGGACTCTAAAGGGTTAGAAATTGGTTGAGTGGTGGGTGACAAAGAGTACAGGTAAATGGAGCTCACTCTGAGGAGAAGGAAGTGGAGGAGTGGCCTAGTGGTTGGGGAAAGTTACTTCAGGCTGGAAGGTCAGGGGTTCAAATCCCACTAGAGGACAGCAACCTTGGGCCAGAAGGACTGGGGTTTCTAGTCCCACAGGTGCTCCTTGTGGTCTTGGGCAAGCCACTTAACCCTCCATAGCCCATGTTCCCTGTAAAATAGTTATCTCCAAGTTATAATGCCCTGTTCAATGTAATTTCAGTTTGTTCAATGTAAACCGCACTGATGCAGAATAGCACGGTATATAAGAGAATGTAAATAAAATAAATAAGTTACCAGTGGTGTGCCCCAGGGATTTGTCCTTAGTCCAATTCTTTTTAACATTTTTGTTAGAGATATAGCGGAAGGGCTGTTGGGTAAGGTTTGCCTCTTTGCGGATGATACCAAAATCTGCAATAGAGTAGACACCCAGGAAGGGGTAGATAACATGAGGAGGGATCTAGCTAAGCTTGAAGGATGGTCTAGAATTTGGCAGCTGGGATTTAATGTTAAAAAATGTAAGGTCATGCATTTGGGCTGCAGCAATCCAAGGGAGCAATATAGTATAGGGGACGAAGTATTTTTGTCCACTAAAGTAGTGCGGGTTGTGTCTGATGATCTTAAAGTAGTTAAACAAGTAGAAAAGGCGACAGCAAAATCTAGAAGGATGCTTGGGTGCATACGGTGAAGAATGGCTAGGAGAAAAAAGGAGGTGATAGTGCCTCTGTATAAGTCTTTGGTACGACCTCATTTGGAGTATCATGTGCAATTCTGGAGACAACACCTTCAAAAGGATTTAAACAGGATGGAGTCAATACAGAGGGTGGCTACTAAAATGGTTAGTGGTCTTCATTATAAAGCACATGAGGACAGACTTAAGGATCTTAATATGTACACCTTAGAGGAAAGTAGCAATAGAGGTTATATGATTGAGACGTTTAAATACCTCCATGGCATAAGTGCACAGGGGGAGATCCTCTTTCAATTGAAAGCAAGTTCTGCTATGAGGGGACATGGGATGAGGGTGAAAGGGGATAGATTCAGGAGTTATATGTGGAAATATTTCTTTACGGAAAGAGTGGTGGATCTGTGGAATAATCTCCCAGTGGAGGTGGTAGAGATAAAGACAGTATCTGAATTCAAAAAAACATGGGACAAACACAGAGGATCTCTAAAGGAAAAAAGGGGACTGTTGTAGCTGTTGATATGGGAGGAAAGACTAGATAGACCATGTGGTCTTTTTCTGTTGTCATTTTTCTATGTTTCTATGGCAAGTAGAGAAAGACCATTTTTGGGTGCTTACCCTGTACCATACCACTGGTTCCCTCTCTCAGCTGAAGCTGCTCCCACTGCAGTATAGGCCAGTCACTGTGTCACACAGCACGCCCTCATAGCAGGCTATGGCCACTTACAAAAGCAAAAACTGACTACCACAGATATCAACAAATCCAATACACAACTCTCTGATAAAAAAATTAAAAAAGAGAAAAAGGATCTCATTGCATAATGGCTACTTAGAATATCTTCATGGGGAAGGCTTTCATTATCACCGATCCTATCGTTAACTCCTTTAAAAGTTGTTATTCTTTATAGTTGTTATTCATTCTTTCCAGAAATGTTTTAATTAATCATTTTTCTATTTCATAATCAAACGTTTCATTAAAAAGTACTTATCCCACCAAATATTATTCTTCTACTGCTACTGCAACATTACAAAAGAGATCTTATAAAAAAAATTCTTTAGCAGCAATCCAGAAATTTGTCCTCAAACTACAAATTTATTTTGTTGGTATAACAACTATTCAAGGACAATTTTCTTTGAAATTCATTAAATAACAGATTTATAGAAAATTTTAAACTTCATCATTGTCTTCTGCACTACTACATATTATCCATTTTATAAAGTCACTCCACGGCATTAGTAGATGTCAAAATCATTAGGGAGAACATACAATTCAGAATTCATTATTCTCATTTGTATTATTATTAGATGCCCAACAAAGGCCTTTGTTTCTCATATCAGCTTGCTGCATCAGGGGCTGTCTGCATCACTTTCTCTCCCTCATGCTAATAATACTGAAGACAGCATTGAAGGCCTCTGCTATTGTATTAAATGCTGATCCATTTCTCAACCAGCATGTAGGCAATAGTTGCATATATGTCACAAGAGCAAAACAGACATAAATCCAGTGACATCTGTAGGTTTCAACCTGTGCTAGTAGATCTGTGTCTGACACTTCCTCCTGTATTTCCTCTTTCCTGGCAGTAGCATGTGCATTACATTGTGTGGCTAGGGTCTATTTGGCTTTGTATCCTAGGCCACATGGGCCCTGGCACCACCAAAACTTTGCCGCCACAATAGCAGAAAAGACCCTTCCTGTTTGCCTACAGGAGATCAGATTTCTGCGGGCAGACCAGGAAGGGAAGGCCAGCAAGCCCACCCTCATGCAGGTTGGCTGGCCTAGGGATGGAGACAGGGCAGAGTTAGGGTAAACCCAGGGTGGAGTTTGGGGAAGAGTTACGGCAGAGCTTGGGACCCCCCAAAGAAAAAGGTGTTCTACCGCCCCTGCTTTGTATGTTAATCCACATGACCTGTTAGCTGGTACTGAGTATCTGGTGGTACCAGTACCAAATGACAGGGTGTAGATTTGTGTGCTTTAAATGTAGCTAGGGCACATGTAAGGCAGATTCTCTAGTTTCCCTATGTGTAGGCCCTGGATCATGCAGAATATATAAGCCTTCTTTGTGGGCTCCTGATATCTACTGAGACCACATCTCATTGTTGTTTTTAAGTGCCGTTGAGTCAGTGTTGACTCATGGTGACCCTCTGTTGTCCTAAATTGTGTTTGGTCTTCAGTCAGGTGGCTCATTGTTGACAGAGTAGCACCCATAGTTTCTGTTATTGTATCAATCCATCTCATTGCTGGCCTTCCTCTTTTACATTGACCTTCTACCTTGCCAAGCACGATGTCATTCTCAAAGATCTCTCTCTTCACATGATGTGTCCAAAGTATGAAAGTCAAATTCTTGTCATCTAAGCTTTTAAGGAACGCTTAGGTTTGATCTCCTCTAATACTGTTCTTTGGGCAATCCATAGAATACCCAGTATTTGTGACCAGCACCATAATTCAAAGGCATCAATTTTCTTCCTGTTTATCTTTCTCACTGTCCAACTTTTACATCCATATGATGTTACTAAAAATACCATGGCTTAAACAAGTCAAATCTTTATATGGAGAGAGAAATTTCTGCTCTTGAGAACCGTGTCTAGGTCCTTCATAGCCATTCTTCCAAGAGCAATGCGAAGCTGAATTCTTGACTGCTTGTTGTTTCTTTATTAATAGTTGATCAAGCACAATCACATCTCACTATCCCATATATATTCCCATCCTAATCAGATTTATGGCTTGTAGCTCCAGGATACAGGGCACTGGATAGGGGGTCAACCTAACTGGAGTGAGGGTTATGTGTTTTTTCTAGGGTGGGTCTTCCATATGCATGTTGGTGCCACCTGGTATCCCTGGTTCCTGCTTGATAGCCACTGTGCTGGTAATGTGCATTGAAGACTACATATCACCCAATTCTGTTCCCGTGTGATGGAAACTAAGGAGTATGTTTACTAAACCGTCTTAATGTTCCCGGTGCTAGCTCCAGCGATAATGTGAAAAATGCCATATAAGGAGTGGGCGTTCCGGTCTTAAGGTAGCATTTCGGGTTATCATGCGATAGAGGGAGCTGTGGCACGTTAATGCGCCTTAGCCTTAATTAGGCACGCTGACCAGCAAACACAACAGCAGAGGTGTAGCACAATGGTTAATACATTGATTGCTGATGGAGTAGTCATGAGTTTGAGCCCCCAGTGAGCCAAATGAACAATTGTGACCAAAGCAATTCCTTTTCCTGCTCGTAACAGTCCAACAATCTGTGCTGCCAGCTAAAAATACCCGCACCCCAGTGCCATAAACCAATGCACCTTTTAGGGCACACCAGAAGGCACATCCTAAACCACCACATCAGCCAAGGTGGGTTATAATGTGCCCCAGAGGGCGTGTTGAAAGGTTGTCAACCCCCAAGGCACCCTATTAGGCACCCCATCAGCTGGCTGAATCTAAGGTGTGGCTAAAGATGCCCCAAGGATGTATGGGACACTCAAGAAATGTTGGCCAAGGGCAGTAAGGTTCCCTAAGTTGAAAAGCAAGAAAGGTATGGGCCAACCACAGATGTAACCCTAACATTGCACAGAGCACCAAGGAAAGACAATGCACAAGTGATGGAAGGAAGTAGATCTGAGCTGATGGATCAGACAAATCTGCGTTCAGCCCATGTGGCAGTTTGAAAAATGGACAAACATATCGGGGCCAGCTGTAGTGATGCACAGGGTGATGGTAATGTACCATGCAACAATGACAGTGTGTGGCAGAGGATGGGAAGATGTGTCCAGCAGAGGAGGTAGAGGTGGCAGGATAGGTGCAATGACAGGAGGACAGAGGAGTAGCAGTGTCATGCATAGTACACACAGGAGAGGCAACCAGGAACAGCTGCAATGAAAAGTAGCTGTTCAGGACAGGCATACAAATGAAAGAGAACAGAGAGGAATCAAACCTATGACCATTAGCACAAATGTCAGTGCACAAACCGGTAAGCTACACCACCAACTTGGGGTCATTAGCAAAGGCTGCATACAAGAATACTGCAGGGCATCACACAAGAAGACTGCTGGCTGCCAGGATAGGCAAACCTCCAACAGTAACCATGATGGAATGCATATGCAGATCTGGTGTGTACAGCTCAAATCACAGTCTGTAATTGGGACCAGAACCACATATAACTACATGCACACACACAAGGAAATGTTATGCAGTGGATACAGCATGCAAAAGAGGAAAGAACTGAAACCCAAAGGGTGGCAGGGGATGCCCTGTGGAGCAGAACAGAAAAGGAGCATGTGAGAATTGAACCTGCAAACAGGTGTGCTGCAGACCAGCTAAACCACAGCAATGCCAATCCCCCAAACAGACTACCTATGTGAACACTACAAAGAAAGAGACATATGCAACAGCTAATATGTGATGGATAGGCAGCACAGAGGGCACACTTTGGTGTACAGTGAAGAGGTGGAAGGGTGTGTGGATAGGTGATGAACCTGTAGTTAGCTCATGGTCAGGTTAGCACAACACAAAAAAACCCCCAAACCATGTGGAAATCAAACCTGCAACCTATGGTGTCACAACAAATGTCCGTAACCACTATCCCAAACAACCACACCAAGCACAATGCAGAGATATTACCTCAAAGGGAATGTGTGTATGGGAATCTATAACACTCAGTGATTTGGCAGATGGCTGGCATATAGACAGCTGGCACTGTACAAGGATGTGAGCACAGATGGGCCATGTACATGACCAGGAAATCACTAAATACATGTGTCAGTGTGTTCAAGCAGCAGCATAGACAGATGTACGTCCAACACATTTTTATTTTGGTTAATCATCAGAGATAGTGAAGATACTACCTATCATAATATAAAGGTGATTGGATAACGGGAGAAATCAAAAACACATTTTGCAGAGCAGCAACCCACATGTTACAGAAAAGTCACTGGCCCGTCTACAGATGATGGGCAGGAGAGATAATGTGCATTAGGTGCATGGTGTGCAGTATGCATTTGCCCCCCACCCCCCACATGTTGCTGCATGCCCCAAATGCTTTAAGTACATATGTGTGCATGTAGACAGTAGGCAGTGCATGATGAGGGCCCAACGCACATCAATCATGATCTGTTTATTAAAACATATCTGTCGTCCAACACAGGAGGCACACAAATGAAACAGCATATATTGTTAAACGTAAGAAAGTGTAAACACATATATTGAAATATATGTTACAGCTGTCACATAATGCCTGATATAGGAATCAAAGCAGCAACAATGTAACCCAAAACAATTGTCAAATGCAAAATGAGGATATGCTAGCAGGTATCAGAGGCACATGAATACAGAGAATTCAAATGAAACAAACTGCAAAAACATGCAGACATAATACTATGGAGAAGGTACCCTGCACTGGTTGGTGTGGATACAGTGTCTGTACACATATCACGGTACATTGAATGCACAAATGAAGGGGGAAAATGAACACACACACTGCCACACTCAAAATATAATGGGACAATGCAAGTGCCGGAACCTCAGGGGATAAATAGGACTGTGCAGACATGCAATGCTAGGTTTGTATACCAATGCAGAGCCTCACGTCTGTACAGTAAACAAACACAATAACCTGTATATAGAGGTGGAAAGAAAGGTCAAACATGTTACAGTAACCCACACAGAAGCCATATTGCCACATGCTGTGTTGCAACAAAATAGTCAGTTACATGCACATGCACCGTGTACATTGAAACATGATACAGTGATGCCGCACATGCACTGTAGACAAAAGTCAAAACAAAAAACAGAAAACAAAAAGCAAAAAACAAACAGCAAGTGAGACAGAAAAACCAGATGAACCAGATGGGATAAATAAATTAGAGGAAAAAAGACCTCAGTAACCCTCCATACAATAAGGGAGGAAACGAGTCACTCGTAAAGGGAACAAGTCCCGTAAATCATGAGAAGACTCTCTTAACATCAAAGGTCTACAAAAAAACCTCTAATATCCCACCAGCTGGTATAGCTAACAGCAAAGCCAGACAAAAAAAGGCATTCAGCGTTAATGTTATGCAGCATAAAAAAACAAAAACTTATCTGAAGTCCAGATTCAAATGTCCAAATGTCCAGATACCAAACGAGCCCCGACATGAGCCCCGACACCAGATGTTTCGCCTTGTGGCTTCCTCAGGGAGCTTCAACGTGTGGGAACTGCAATTCGAAAAAAGGACGCTGGCTGAAAAACGCTGACCTGCAAAAAAGCAGAAAAATACTGTCTCACTTCAAAAAGCAAACAGAAATACAAAACATTTCACCATGGCAGAACAAGTAAACACAACTTACTTAAAAAAGCTGTGTGGAGCGACAAGCTATGTTGAATCACAGCATCTATGAAATCTCAAATGCAAAAAGACGCCGAGGGAAACAGAACACACGCATGCGCTTAAAAAGGAAAAAGAAATCCTCATGACGTCAGGGGAAAACCCCCAAAAAACCCAAGGACGCCAGAGGAAACAATGCATGCGCATGCGCTTAAAAAAGAGGAAACCCACATGATGTCAAGAGAAATACTAGAGCCGAGAACAACAAAAAAAGCTACAGCTCAACAGCAAAGCAGAAAGAAACCACATAAAAAAGTGTGGAAAAATGTGTGAAAAAACCCACTAACCCACCCAGAAAAAACCAATCCAAAACCAAAAGAAGTCATAGACAATTCTTCCATTCGATGGACTCATTGAGACCATAAGGGACCACTGTGTTCAGAGAAAAGATCCAACGTTGCTCCAAACGAAGCAAAATCTTGTCCAAATCGCCTGATGTTAAAGCACATTGCAAAATTGCCAAACATTTGAAATCTTCAAACACATGTCCAAAAGCTTGACAATGCTGGACTAATGGTGCACCCTCCACTGCATGGACAAGGCGACTGCGATGTTCAATTAAACGTGTTCGAAGAGTCCGAGTGGTTCTGTTTCCCTCGGCGTCTTTTTGCATTTGAGATTTCATAGATGCCGTGATTCAACATAGCTTGTCTCTCCACACAGGCAAACATAACATGATCACAACACAGAACACAGTGCATGTTGTGGACATTTGGAATTGGAACCGCAAACGAGGGTGTCACATGGATATGGTCATGTTCATGCCCATGTTACACAGGCGTTTAACAGCTCCACCCCATGTGCATCAGCGTTTGTGTACAGAGACTCCACATGAAATGTCCATGAAACAAACAGTGAATCATTAACATGTAAAGTTAATCCATGTAAAGTTGGAGATGAGGTAATCCCCAATCACTCATCTCCAAGGGCAATGTTTGCTTCAGCACACCTGGGCTGTGCTAGGGTGGAGTGTCCCTCTAAGCAGGTTAAAAGTAAAAGATATTCTCCACAGAGACAGCACGAGAACAGGCAGAACAGACAGAACCAGGAGAGCAGACAGAAAGAGGAGAGAGGACTACAACAACAGAAGCAACGTAGAAGGAAGAAGAGAAAGACATCTTGGAGGTCTAAAGAAGGAGGCCACAGCAGTACGTGTGTTGGGTGTGATTCCAGAGGCAAGCATACTCCTTTGGACTGGAGGAAGCCAGAGGATTGGGGTTATAGAGCCAGGAACTCCCAAACAGCACCTTTGAAGGAGACGGCTGCATTTGGAAGGGGCCCTAAGACCGGTGCAAGAAGGTATGTGAAGAGAGACCCAGTGTCCTGGGATTTTGATTGGAAGGCTGGACATAAAAGCTGGATAACTTACTGGCCAGGATACCTGGAGAGGAAACCTAACAGCAAAGGAAGCTCAGGTATGAACTTTGATCTATGCCCTAGCTCTTCTCCAGGAAGACAGCAGGGAAACAAATATTATCCTGAGAGTGATCAATTAAGGAATTCCTCTGAGCCAGACCATGCATTCCATGATATTTGAGGAAGAAGGAGATATTTCAAATGATCAGTTAGAATACATGGATTGCTCTCTGTCTAGGCTGCTGTTTTCAAATAGTTTCTCACTAATACAACAACCACCAAAAGGAACTGTAACTTGTTCTTTTATCTACCCAGAAAAGTCTGCAAGAAAGCTTTAGGGTAGGATTGAGCCACGTAGAGAGAGTGAACCAGCAAAGGGGTTTGCAGCTGGCTAATTATTGGTAATTGAGCCAGGCACAAGTGCACGTGAGCTCTGAAAGGAAACTTCTTTTGTGTGTGTAAATAGAAGAAAGTTATCCTTGATAAAGAACAGTTTTTTGTTACTTTTGGGTTTTGTTTTTGCTTTTGGAGCACTGCTAAGAGTCATTAGCAGGAGCCATCAAAAAGACCTTTTCTGTTTCCCATCAAGGTCTTTATTGTTTGATTGCTTAAGAAGTTCAGTTACCTTATATCATGATTTGTTTTTCCTGAGTACAATACTGGAAGCAAGTGTCCTTTTGTGTTACCAAGTAAATCTGTGTGGGAGAATTAACCCCATGAATAAAATCTATTTTTCTTTGCTTACACTCGAGCATCACAACCCATTATTTTGTGAATGGCTGATTCTGGTATAAGTGAACTACATCCCACACAATCCTTTGCAAGTCATAATAAGATTTTGCCTTTGCTAAGACTGTGGGCATTCACGACCAGCGCCCCCGTTTACAGTGGCGTAGTAGTTCAGATTGCTTTTACACAAAGGATTTACAAGATTTATAAGGATTACAACTGAAATCTGAAAGAAAAAAGTTCATGTCAAAAGCTGGAAAGTGGATTTTTCCCTTAACAACACTTTGGAGATAAAAAAGAGGTGGCTGTTCCAGGAGCTGTTCCAAGGAGGAAAAGACCCTGTGTGAGCTGTATTCAACACTAGCATAAGGTAATAAGTACCTTGGCATGTCTAGTGGTGGATGGGCGTAAGACACAGGGGTAATTAAAAAAAATAGGAGAAAAACACCTGTTTGGAGGGTGCTGCTCTGTGTTTTTTTTTCTTTTGTTTTCTTGCAGGGATACAAGATGGATCCAAAGGAACTGGCCAGCTGGATGGCAGCCCAATTTAGCAGGCAACAGGAGCTAGCACAGCAGGCTCAGGACACTGCAATTAAAGCATTAAGGGACCAGCAGAAGCCAGTGCTTGATCTGGTGGAAGCCTTAATTGCTCTTCATAACCAAAGTGGACCGGATGCAAGACCAGCAGTAATAACTGGAATACCACATGTGGACAATGTGGGACTCAATCAGGGAATTGGGGCATATAGTTTTGGGAAGCTGACTCCAGATGATAATGTTGATGATTTCCTTGAATCTTTTGAGAAAGTGGCACAAGCATTAGCATGGCCAGAGACCCAATGGGCAGTAAGGCTGGCAGCCTCATTAACTGGGGAGGCACTTGCAGCTTATAGGGCAATGCCAGCAGCTCAAGCTTTGAATTATAGAGATGTAAAGGCTGCTATAAGAGATCACCTAGGGTTGTCTATTTCAGAGTATAGGCGAATGTTTAGAGCTACTACATTAAGAGTGGGTGAAACACCCAGGGCTCTGAGTCAGAGAATCAGAGGATTGGCTGTAAAATGGTTGGAGCCTGAGGGAAAGACTGTGGAAATGTTATTAGACATTATTATGCTTGAACAATTTATGTCTGCTGTGCCTAAAAATTTGCACACTTTCCTTATAAAGCAAAATTGCCAGAACCTTGGAGAGGCAACCATGCTAGCAGAGAGATTCTTGGAAGCCACACAGGCTTGCCATAGAATGGGTGGCCCTCTGAAGGTTGGGGCTGAGGCAAGCTGTGCTGTATCAGAAAAGAAAATGGTTAAAAATGTTTCTGAGAATAATTGTACTGTGCCAACCCAGATTACAAAGTGGAGTAAAAAGAAATGTTTCAAATGTGGAAAATGGGGACATTTGGAAAGGGGATGCCAGACACACACTAGCTTGATGGGTGTTGATTTAAAACAGCCCAAAGAAAGATTCCTTTTGGTGGTTGATGTGCAGGGAATTACCACAAATGCTCTGTTAGACTCTGGGGCAGACCAGAGTATGCTGTCAAAGAGGCTTTGGAAGAGGATAGAGGCCCAAGAAGGATTTGAGCCTAGAACCCCTGAAAGCCAGGTTCACATCAGATGCATTCATGGTGCTGCAACATCATATCCCACCTATAGGCTAATGGTTAAGTGCCTGGGGGAACAAGAGGAAATTCTTTTAGCAGTGGTGCCTAGGCTTCCATTTGATTTGGTTCTAGGAAGGGACTGGCCAAGATTTAAGCAGGGACTAGTGAAAGGACTAGGAAAAAAGGAGGGAGAAGGAATGATGGTAATAGCTCCCGGGCCTTTGTTTGGAAGTCCTCAGTCCTTAGCTAAAAAGATGGTTAAGCTTCCAGAAGGCCAAACTATAAAGAAGGAAATAGGTAAGAAGAGGGGCCTTGTATCCACCCGCTCACAGGCTAAGGTAAAGAGCCAGGGGGAGGGGGAGCAGGCAGAGTTATTAGGAGACTTACCCTCTCATGATGATTTAATAACTCCACCATCTGGGAAAGTAAGAAAGTTGAAAGCACAAAAGCGTTGTGAGAGACTTTGCAGAGCACAGGGTAGGGCTGAGATGTTGGCTGGTCAAAGTTTACCCTGGGTGCCAGCTGAGTTAGTGGCAAAGTTTCCTAACTTTCCACAAGAACAGCGAGCTGATCAAGCTCTCACCCGAGCTTTTAAGTATGCTCAGGAGGTCAGGGAGGAGCTGCCCAGATTCATACTAGATAATGAAATATTATATAGAGAGAGTCAGGACCCCAGAAATGGGACCATACGTAAACAATTGGTGGTACCCACAACTTTCAAAGGACTAGTACTTAGATTAGCACATGATCATCCAGTTGGAGGTCATAAAGGGATGCAAGGAACGCTGGATCAAATACTTATACGTTTTTACTGGCCAGGTATTTTCAAAGAAATTGCCCAGTTTTGTGCTGCATGTCCAGCGTGTCAGCAAGTTACAGCGACTCACCCACCGGTGGTGCCTTTGATTCCAACACCAATTATCACAGACCCAATTGGTCGCATTGTTATGGATATTGTAGGCCCATTAGTCAAAACGCCCCGAGGTTTCCAATACATCCTAGTTATGGTAGATCAGGCAACAAGGTTTCCCTGGGCCATACCATTGAGGAATGTTTCTGCAAAAACAATAGCTTTAGAGCTAGTCAAATTGTTTTGCGAAGTGGGATTCCCAAGAGAGGTGTTGACTGACCGAGGGTCCAATTTTGTATCCAAATATTTGGCCCAGGTCTGGGATGCCTTTGGCATTCATCACGTGAAAACCTCAGCCTACCATCCTCAATCAAACGGTTTGGTGGAGAGATTCAACCAAATTCTCAAACAAATGTTGAGAAGGGGGTTAGCAGGAGAGTTAAAAGAATGGGATATGTTATTGCCCTTTGCCTTATATCCTGCAGGGAAAGAATTCAGGTGTCCCTAGGTGTAACTCCATATGAATTGATGTACAGTAGCACTCCACGTGGTTTGTTGGATATTTTGAGGGAACAATGGATTGATCCTGAACCAGGAAATCAGGAGGTACCACAGTTTCTACGTGACTTGAGAGCACGTTTAAAAAGGACCTCGCAGGTTGCTGAGAAAAACCTGCAGGACAGTCAAGGGTGCCAGAAAGGGTGGGATGATAGGAAGGCCAAAAGCCACCAATTAAGTATTGGTGAAAAGGTTTTGGTTCAAGTAACAGGTACAGCCCCAAAATTTGAAGTACATTGGAAAGGGCCATGGAAGGTTGTTAGACAGGTGAGCCCAGTATCTTATGTGGTAGAAAATGCAAGAGGTCGTAGACAGACCTACCACATTAATGTACTTAAATCTTGGAAGGAGAGGCCTGTAAATAATAATGACCCAGAAGCCAGCCAAGAAGTAGGTGAGCGTCAAAATGATAATACTCTCGTAGGTATTACGGACTGTAGGAAAGAAGTTTCACCAGTTGCACCAGTCCGTAATAACTTAAGCAGGGGGGTATGTGATAAGGAAGCTTATCATAGTTCAGGAGGGAGCTATAAAAGAGGTGAATTGGCTCTGAACAAGCAACCTGTCTTTGCTGGTAGAAATACTAAAACAGAAAGTTTTCATAAAAGACTACCAGTCCCAGAATGCACCAGGTTACAAACAGCCTCTAGAAGAACTGAGGTGGGGAAACGTGTGTTCAATCAGGAGAGCTATGAGGTAATCCCCAATCACTCATCTCCAAGGGCAGGGCATGATTCAGCACACCTGGGCTGTGCTAGGGTGGAGTGTCCCTCTAAGCAGGTTAAAAGTAAAAGATATTCTCCACAGAGACAGCACGAGAACAGGCAGAACAGACAGAACCAGGAGAGCAGACAGAAAGAGGAGAGAGGACTACAACAGCAGAAGCAACGTGGAAGGAAGAAGAGAAAGACATCTTGGAGGTCTAAAGAAGGAGGCCACAGCAGTATGTGTGTTGGGTGTGATTTCAGAGGCAAGCATACTCCTTTGGACTGGAGGAAGCCAGAGGATTGGGGTTATAGAGCCAGGAACTCCCAAACGGCACCTTTGAAGGAGATGGCTGCATTTGGAAGGGGCCCTAAGACCGGTGCAAGAAGGTATGTGAAGAGAGACCCAGTGTCCAGGGATCTTGATTGGAAGGCTAGACATAAAAGTTGGATTACTTACTGGCCAGGATACCTGGAGAGGAAACCTAACAGCAAAGGAAGCTCAGGTATGAACTTTGATCTATGCCCTAGCTCTTCTCCAGGAAGACAGCAGGGAAACAAATATTATCCTGAGAGTGATCAATTAAGGAATTCCTCTGAGCCAGACCATGATATTGATTCCATGATATTTGAGGAAGAAGGAGATATTTCAAATGATCAGTTAGAATACATGGATTGCTCTCTGTCTAGGCTGCTGTTTTCAAATAGTTTCTCACTAATACAACAACCACCAAAAGGAACTGTAACTTGTTCTTTTATCTACCCAGAAAAGTCTGCAAGAAAGCTTTAGGGTAGGATTGAGCCACGTAGAGAGAGTGAACCAGCAAAGGGGTTTGCAGCTGGCTAATTATTGGTAATTGAGCCAGGCACAAGTGCACGTGAGCTCTGAAAGGAAACTTCTTTTTGTGTGTGTAAATAGAAGAAAGTTATCCTTGATAAAGAACAGTTTTTTGTTACTTTTGGGTTTTGTTTTTGCTTTTGGAGCACTGCTAAGAGTCATTAGCAGGAGCCATCAAAAAGACCTTTTCTGTTTCCCATCAAGGTCTTTATTGTTTGATTGCTTAAGAAGTTCAGTTACCTTATATCATGATTTGTTTTTCCTGAGTACAATACTGGAAGCAAGTGTCCTTTTGTGTTACCAAGTAAATCTGTGTGGGAGAATTAACCCCATGAATAAAATCTATTTTTCTTTGCTTACACTCGAGCATCACAACTCATTATTTTGTGAATGGCTGATTCTGGTATAAGTGAACTACATCCCCCACAATCCTTTGCAAGTCATAATAAGATTTTGCCTTTGCTAAGACTGTGGACATTCACGACCAGCGCCCTCGTTTACAATATATATATATATATATATATATATATATATATATATATATATATATATATATATATATATATATGACATGCCATTTTTTAAATTTCATTTTTAAAGCTGTCAAGCTGATCTATGTTCTTTAAAAAAAAATCTGTCTCATGGAAATTTTTTTCTAAGTGTCTGAATTTATTCACTTTTTTTTTTTTTTAGCATGAGCAGATTGGCTCAGCAATTTGATACCCACCATGTTGCTCCTCGTCAATTTACATATCTGTTTTGAGTTTCAGAGTAAAAGATCTCCCTAGAGGTGTAGAGCAACAAAAATAGCATTATAAATATTCATGGCAAGCTCTGTCCAAGATTTAAAATAGAACCAGCTATTGAATAGACTGGTTTGCAATTAAGGAAAGAAAGAAAGCCTGACAATGTAATTTCAAATTTTAGAAAGCTCAAATGATCTTTTCCAAGGTAAACTGTTGTTAATCTAAAATATTCGGTTTGTCCTTTGTGTTCTCTTTTGTTTGCATTACATGGAATTATTGTTCATTGTAGTACTTTTAAACCCTGACAATTTTTATTGCTTTTTGCTAGAAGTCTATATTCATAAATAGGTAAAGCTGGTTCTAACATAATTATAAATGACATTGGGAACCATCTTATCTGAAAACAAACATTTACTTTGGCAGATTCAATTAGTTCCTCATAACATTGCACTTTTTTTTTTCTTAAATTTAAGGAATAAACCATATCTTCTCAAGTGTCTGCACTGTAGTGTTTAGGCATATCCGGTATTCTTTCTCTCCTGCTTCTGTTTTGCTGTGTGAAGGACTGCAAAATCCAGCCCTAGCTACAGAATTCCCCATTCCTCATGAAATCATCAAGGAAGACCTTGGCTGGGCCAACCTGTAGGCAGAAATAGCAGTAATGGTGGTGGCCTGTGCCTCATTCTCCTTCCCACCTCCACAGCAGTAATATGACACCTCAGGCAACCTCCACTGCAGCCTAACCCTAGAATATTTGAGGTGCATGGATGAAACTGCTGCATGCTAAACCTGAGCAATTGAACATCAGAAGAGGACGTGGCTCAGGGTGCCATGTTGCTTCTGTTATTGGTGGGGGGGAGAAAAAGAAGTGGGGAAAATGGCAGGGGAAGGATTTAACGTGTGTGAATGAGATCAGGGACAGGCTGTGGGATGAGTGAGCAAGTAGGAAAATGTAGGGAGTGTGGAATGAGTGAGTGTGTGATCCTCTGCGGATTGTAGGGGGTAAGGCTGTGTGCGGTGGTGAGGTAGGGAGGGAACTGAGGATGCATCTGTGGTGTGAGTGAATCAGAAGGAATAGGGGCGTGCGTGTGTGGTGTCTGAGTGAGTGAGCATCAGAGATGGATTGGAGTGGCTACGAGACAGTGAGTAATAGACGTGCATTTGGACTCATTTGCTTGTGTACATGCTAATTCATAGGTGTATGCACATACAAGCAATTTGTGCCCACGGTCGGTACACAATTACGACAAATACAAAAAAATGCCTTTGGTTATTTTTTACTTAAAATAAAAGATTTTTGGCCTTGAGCATGCCTGTTGAGCAAGGGTATTGGAGAGGGGTTGAGCTGTGTGTATATGAGAAGTGATTAGCATCTGTAAGAAGAGATGAAAGCATGAAACAGTCCCCCCCCCCACACACACACACACATTTTGATCATAGATATGCATCTCCAAAATCAAAGATCCCACCTCCTTTCTCCTCCTGCCTCTCCACTCCCTTCTGCTATACTCATTCTGCTTATGAGTTTCACTCCCTACAAACTTTGCTCCTCTCTAGATCCAATCTTTCTGGCCCACTTTCTCCCTCTTCTTATCCTACTCATCTGTCCCGTCACCAAGATCCCTTCTCCATTTTCCTTCTACAAGATCCCTTATCTCTGCCTCTTCCTCTCGTATTTCCCAAGTCATTTCCTTTCCCCCTCCCAGCACCGATCACTAAGAACTTACCCCCCAGAAAAATTATCTGGGCACATAAGAAATGTCAGAAAATGACTACAAAAACTATTACTACTTAGCATTTGTATAGTGCTACAAGGCATAGACAGAGCTGTACATATTCATATAAGAGACAGTCCTTGCTCATTAGAGCTTACAATCTAATCAAGACAGACAACACAACAACTGGGGACTAGGGTAAATATAGGGGACTGGCAAAGATACAGATAGGTGGTGAACAGGAGAATAAGGAAGTTAGGATCCAAAAGCAGCAGATCATTTAATATGCAAATTGCCCCAACCATGTCTCTGACTAAACAGATACATTTCATCTGTTTAGTGGCTTGACTTAAATATATCTATTTAAATGCCAATAATATTTAGAAAAAGGAGTTTTGCAGGCAGCACCCACTGCCAATCACACAGGTCCTTTTGTATAGGTCTCTAGAAGGAAAATAAAGGACTACAGTAGTAGATATGGAAGGACAGACTAGATAGACCATATGGTCTTTTTCTGCCATCATGTTTCTATATTTCTATCCGCCCGACAGTGGATAACTAATGTTGAGTTTTCTAGGAGGTAACATCTGTGCTACAGTTGGCTATTAACATGGTTTAATGGCTGAATTTTACTGATGTATAATACAATTATTTTGTTTATTTTAATTAACATTTTTTATATACCACCTCTTATCCAAGGAGGTTTACATTGAACACCAGCACAATCTCAAATGATTTGTCTTACAGAGAACAAGGGTTAAATAACTTGGAGTTAAATATGGGATTATAACTTAGTCAATGGTGGGTGGGTGGTTGTGGTATGTGTGTTTAGGTAACGACATTAGGCCCAAAGTGTTCTATGAAGAGGTGAGTTTTTAATAATTTCTTCATATCTTTAGTAGATTGAACAGATCTGATGACTTTGAGTAGGGAATTCAAAATCCTTAGGGCATATATCGAACAAAGCTCTGTTGCTTGTCTACTGCACACATTTGGTCTTGAAAGGAGGGATGGCCAGAAGATTTTGAGTTGCTGATCTTCTGGGTCTCATTGCAGATGCTTGAGATTTGATTCTCAAGACAGGGAGCTGAGAGATTATGAAGGATTTTATATATGGTGGTTATGATTTTGTGTTTAATCCGTTGGGCAATTGGTAGCCCGTGCAGACTTCTGAGAATTGGAGTAATGTGTTGACTACTTGATGCACTTGTTAGGATTCTAGCGGCAGTGTTTTGCACTAGCTGGATTGGATATAATTCCTTTTTTGACAGCCCTTGATAGAGAATGTTGCCATAGTCGAGATGGGGTGCAATGATGGCCTGAAAAACTGATCTGAAATCGTCATGTAGAAGAAGGCATAGAGGTTTGAGGAGCCTAAGTTTCCAGTATGCTGTATTTGTTGCATTTTTGATGTGCGAAAGCATGCTGAGGTTGCTGTCGATGGTTATACCAAGGTACTTGACTTCCCTTTTTATGTTAATTTCAGCGTTATGTAGTGTGAACTTAGCTGGAGGATTGAAAGCTTGGTCTCTAGTAATGCTTTGGTTTTGTTTTTATTCACTGCAAGATTTAGTTCATCGAGAAGGTTAGCAACAGCACTGAAGACGTCTGAAATTATTGTGAAGTCAGGATTGTGTGTGCTGAATGGCATGTACATGCACAGAGGTAAAAGTGCATGTTCCATTTTTTTAGTAGATTACATATGAGCTGTATGTAGATGTTAAATAGCAAGCCAGACAGGGCCAAACCTTGTGGAATACCTCGTCTTAAGTTAAATGGTTTGGAATTGGTGGATCTGTTTTTTACTTGCATGGTTCTGTCTGAGAGGTAGAATATGAACCAATTTAATGTGCTGTTGATCAGGCCTATGCTTCTGAGTCTGTCTAGCATGGTGGAATGTGATACCGAATTGAACGCAGCACTGATGTCCAGGAAGATCATCACAAATCTAAGACGAGACTTGTCTAGGCTTATGATAAACCGAAGAGATGAGTGATGTTGTTGCAGGTCCAATGGAGCATGAGAATCAACTGGTCTTGGAGCTGTTGCTATATGGTTTTCTCTATTATTTTAGCCAGGAATGGGATGCTGGTGATTGATCTATATAAGCTGGGGTACGTTCTGCCTAATGAGGGTTTCTTTTGTATAAGGCATATTGAAGCCTGTTTTAGAGCTGGGGATAGTATTCTTGTGATAGGGAGGCATGTATTATCTTTAGAATAGTCAGGGTGAACTCAATGCAAAGAGATTTTATCCATATCACTGGACATGGGTCCAATGGGGATGTTGTAGTATCGATACTGCTGATAATATCTGAGATTAGGCTAAACTTGTGTCATAAGTGATTTTGAGATGGGTTATCCTATTGACGTGGTGGGTCATTGTGCTGTGGAATTGTCGATTGGTGCCTGTTGGAAAGGAAGTTAGCCATAACCTGTGGGTCTAGAAATTCTTTTGAGTTTGTTGAATCTGTTGAGTTGGGGTCACTGGTCAGGTGGGACACAATTGAGAATAGTGCCCTAGGATGGTTGAGAGATTTTGTGAGGATGTTCAAGTAGTACGTTCTTTGGCAATTATTCTATAGTTTGCTGTATTAGTTGTTGCTTAATGGTTGCATCCTGTGAATGTTTCTATTTTTTTTCCAATAGCTCAAGCTTACATCTCAGCTGGTAGAGATTACTGGAGAACCAGGGAGGGTGGATAGATTTAGGGTGAGTTGTAAATTGCGGTTCTTTGAATACTGCTCCATCATTAATTACAAAATTCCATGAGATGATGAAACTATGTTGGTATTTATAAGCAATGAGACATCATCGAGGAAAGGTTGTGGGTTGAATGCCTTGAATCGCCATCTGTGCTGTTGTTGTTGGGGTAGTTTTGGTAGGTGGATATTGTTCGGAAGTCTGAATGAGATAATGGCATGGTCTGACCAAGGCATAGGGTCAATTTAGATGTTTAGATCCACTTTGCGTAATGTGTCGGATATAAATATGAGGTCAAGGAGAGAACCTTTGTAGTAAGTAGGTGCGTCAATTATGTGGCTTAGTTGTAGGATTTCCATGGCATTCATGAACATGCCGGCTTGCTTTGTTGTTGTGGTTGGGAGTTTAAGATCTCCCATGAGAAAGACATGTTTTTTTTTTTAATGCTGTGTGGGTACATACCTCGTCTAGTATAAATGCAAGTTCATCGGTGTTGGCGGTAGGTTTTCTGTATGTCAAGCAGATAGTGTGGTCGCAGCTGGAGATGGTTAGGAAGTCTATTGTTTGTAGGGATTGTGAGGTTCAGGTGTTTATTTGCCAGAATTAGAACCTCTGGGGCAGTTAAACAGCATGTAATGGAGTGTAAGTAGCTGGTTGAGGACAACACTGTCGGAGCTTGTGCTCCATCTTTCAGTGATGCACATTAAGTCAGTGTTAGTATGTTGTATATAGTCTACTAGCATGTGGATTTTGGTATGAACTGAGCGAGCATTAATAAGTGAGCATTTGAGTGAGTAGCAAGAGTGATTGAGTCTGGTGCTTGGGTCCTGGTGTTGGGCTGTATTGATTTGCAGAAGTCTGCGTGTCGCTTTTGTGAGGGGTATTTTATGGCACGGGTGAGGAGCAGGGGCTTTGGTCTATAGAGGACTGGAATGGGGTTACAATGTAAAGCTAGCATTTATGTGGATGTTAGGAGGGCAAGCAGAGAGAGAGCAATCACCAAGTGGAGTATGAGGATGTGTAGTATCATGGTTAGCTATGTGGTTGCTGGCTTACTAGAGAGGAATTAGCATATGTAAGTGAAGGTTCATCTCTTGGTATCTTGAAGGTCATTTCTTAGCAGTATAATGTCTGGCTGGGTATGTAGGTTCCTGATGTTCTGCTGTGTCGATGATGGTCCCCACCTAAAGGCCACAACAAAAGGCCCTCTCAGGCATGGGTGCACCTGTGGCACGCTGTTCTTTTTTTTCCCGGTACCACAGCTCTGATTGGTGACTAGTGGTGGGGAGCAGGAGGGTTCACCTTCTGCTCCCTGCACCTTCTGCTCCCTGCTACTGGTGCTGACTGGGGCTGTGTGGCTTAAATGGTGGCGCACTGTTCTTTTGACTTCTAGGTAATCCCTCAAACAATGTCAAGCACCTGAAAATTGCTAAAACAAAATAAAAACTTTATTTTTTTTTCAGCTTAAAGGTAATAAGGCTTTATTTATACCTTGTTTGTCTTCTTCTACAGTCTCTCTAGCGGTACTTTGTGTTTTTAGTGGAAATAACTCTCTGCCTCTGTTTTCCCTTGGTTTCCTGTTCACATCTAAGCACCGGCTATAGCTCATAAAAAATTTGTGCCATTTAGATGTGGTTGGGCAAAGTGCTTTGGGATGTTTTCCCAGACAATGGAAATGACATGTTGGTCTCCACTTGGAAGGTTTGGAGGCAATGCTCCCAAGCGTACCTTTATTAGAAAGGATGATTTAAAATCATGGCACCAGAGGGAAGACAGTCTTTGTATTAAAGCAAGACACATCATCAGCACATTGATCTGCTTCACTAATACGTAAATAATGCATACTAACTGTTTTGTGAAGCCAAATAATGAAGGAACTGCATGCTGGGATAAAGTTACACTTGCTTCTTATGGAGGTCATGCTAATCTAAATAAATGGTAATGCCCGAGTTTCCTATACCTAGATAAGGCTGATACTTTGCCATTTAATAACTAAAAAAATACATGTTTTTTGGATTAATGTAAGAATACAGGGGAAAGGAATTTATTGGCAGTGTGTTCAGGAAATTTCGAATTTTCTGGAAAGTACATTGGTGCTTCTTTTCCCCTTGGAATATATGAGTGAGCAAACAGTGATTACAGATGGAACAGCAAACATTTCCATTTTACTTAATGAAACTTTTATAATTATAAACTCCCCATAGTATTTGCTGATTTGTATGAACCTTCTAAAGCAAAGCATTTTTTTTTCTGATAAAAAGAAGCTTCCTTAGTTCATTATTGCGTTTTGACAGTTTGCTGCTTTCACATCTCCTGGTTTAATAGTTGATGCTTACTGAACCAAAATCACCTTGGATTTGTTCTAAATATTTAATAGGCTTTATCTGATTTACATCATTTTCATTCTTTCTTTTATGGGTGAAAGATTGCTATTTGTTTGAAAACCATGTTCAGGGTTTGTTTTTACTGCTAATATAAAACTTTCTATGCATCTAATTGTCTATGTATGGCTAATAAATAAGCTTCTAAAACTGATGTGGTGTTTGTTAATTTAAACCTTTCATACTTCCCTCTTTTGGAGAGTCAAGCTTGCTTAATCGTGTAATCAAACTCTGGAATTTGTTACCGGAGGATGTAGTAAAGGCTGTTAGTGTAGCTGGGTTTAAAAAAGGTTTGGACAAGTTCCTGGAGGAAAGGTCCATAAACCATTATTAAGAAGTGACCGAAGATATCAATGCTTGACCCAGTACAAGCATTGTGGAACTTGTGTCTCTTGGGGAAACTGCTAGGTACATATGACCTAGATTGGCCACTGTTGGAAACAGAATACTGGGCTTGATGGACCTTGGTCTGACCCAGTATGGCATATCTTATGTTCTTATGTTCTTATGTAAATTCTAAGGGGTATGTAAACAAAGCCATGTTAGCTGTTAATGTGGCCATAACATGGGAAAAGAGGGCCACGGTAACAGCTTACGTAGGCCAAATGCAGATCATGCAGAGATTTCTTGCGCTATCTGCAGATTGCACGTTAGTCATGTGAATGGGTAAGGTGCGGGAAGAGAGGGTAGGCATGCTTGTAATGTGCAGTTACCGCAAGCGTTGACAGTGCAGAGTAAACGTACGTTTTGCAGACATCATAGGTGCAGCTAATTCCATTTCAATGGGTGGCATTAGCTACACACCCAAAGCTGCCTTACTACGTTCTCTGTTTTTCACAGCATTATCTGCTGGAGAAATGCTATGCATGCCCCGACTGATAATGTACGGCTGTTTCAGCTGATGCTGCACTATTTGCACCAACACGCTGCATTAGCTGCAAAGTCTAACACGGATTAGTAAACATGTCCCTAACTGTGATGGTGGAAAAGCAAAAATTTCAGATTCTAAGTTATAGTGCAAAATAATTTCACCACCCTCTTGCTAATATGGTACAGTGGTTCTCACTCAGTCCTCAGGATCCACTTAGCTAGTTGGGGTTTCAAGTTATCCAGAATGAATATGCATGAGGAAGATACACATGCACTGCATGCATCATATGCAAATCGATGCATTTTAAATATCCTAAAAGCACAACTGGCTAGCCGTGACCCAAGAACTTCGTTAAGAACCACTGGTATAGTAGCTAGTGTCACTACCAATCATGTAAGAAACTAGGGGGTGAGGTGCTTTTACTAAACCTCTGTGGGCAATTAACTCAGGAATTAGCATGTGTTGTAGCCTCTCAATGCATGTGAATTCTCCTGTTAACTGACAAATGCAGAACTGGGCATTGAACAGGTAGGGAAAGAGTGAGGACCACATTTTACACTTTAGGTTGCTACGGTACCACATGATGCCTTTTAAAGCAGCAGATAACATTTAATGCTGGCTCAATAGGTTCACATGCACTAAAGGGTACGTTTACTAAACTGCGGTAATGTCACTTGCGTTAGGTTCAGCGGTAAAGGTACAGATTCCCATATAAAGGTGTGGGCAGTGCATCGTTACAGCAAACCTTATCAGCTAACACATGTTACAAGGCACCTTAGACTAACGCACGTTACAAAGCACCTTATAAGGCACCTTACAAGGCACAGTACAAGGTGCCTTGTAAGGTGCCTCATAAGGCGCCCTATAAGGCTCCTTAGGCTAAGCGCCGTATTAGGCACCCCTGGACAAGGCACTGTAGAAGGCACCCTGGGCTATGGAACCATAGGTTAAGGTGGCCTAACAAGGTTACGGTGTCCTAGGTTAGTGTGCCCTAAGGGCTGCAAGGTGCTGCAGGATGACATGCATGATCTGTGAGGAACAGAGACAGATGTAGCCCTAACACTAGATAGAGCACTCAGGAAAGGCAATGAACAGGTGAGTGAAGGAGGGAGAGCTGGGAGCCACTGGACCCGCCATATCTGCAGGCATCCCATGTGGCTGCCAGTACTGATGACAAACATGGTGGGGGCAACTGTACCACAGCACAGGGTGTTGGCAATGTAAAGTACTGGAAAGACAGTTGGTGGCAGATGATGGGAATATGTGTCCCCCAGTGGAGGCGGAGGTGGCAGGATAGTTACAATGATGGGTGGACAGAGGAGTGCTGGTGCCATGCAGATCAGACACAGGCGAGGCAAGCACAAAGCGGTGCAATGCAGGAAATGGTAGCAGTGCAGGACATGGGGTGGCAGCCTGCACAGGCAGACAGGACTCTACACAGCTGACAGGCGCAGATAGATGGATCGAGGGAATGTTGGCAATTGTGGCGAGAGCATTATGGGCTGGCAGCACAGATCTGCAAAAATATGACTGTTAAAGGCATGCACACTATTTGAGTAAGGCAGGCATGAGAGGAGGAAACAATGAGGAATTGAACCCATGAACACTGCTGAGAATGGCAATGTATTAACCAGTAGGCTATACCTCCGCGGTGCATGTCACAGCAATGGCTAGGTACAGAAGGACTGCAGGTCACCGCACAAACTGTCTGCTCTGAGTGCCAGGATAGCGTAATCCCACCAGTACCCATGATGCAATACACAGGCTGAATAGCTGTCTACAGCTGATCACCAAATGGGGTCTGCACCTCTCCAGTACCTCAGCTTGGAAAGACGAACTGACAGTGTGTGATACTGGCACATTGTAGCTACAGACCATGCCATTGTGCAGGTTCTGTGTTCACCCTGAGGGATAGAATGGGTGCCCAGAACTAGGTCCGCAGTACATGGGGTGCTAGAGACAGGTCCTGCTGTACATCCCCATCACTGCCAGTGTGTGACAGGCTTTCCTTGCAGTGCAGCTGAAGGTAATTTGTTGTCCATCTGTATCCTGCAGTCACATGTGGCCCTCTTGGACCAGATACCATCCAGATATGTGTGTTCCCTGTGTTAGGATCTGGCTGACATGAGCACCTGTTATCAGGGCAGAGGAGTTTCTAGACTTGCATGAGGTTTGTGTAGCAGTGCCTTTATAAGGTCAAAGTGGTATACACTACATACCCCAAAGGGTCCACATCACCCTTTTTGAAGGTAAGGGACAGGTGTCCCAGCCCCGGTGAAGCAACCTCCATCCTGCTGGTATGAGGCAGCCCTCAAGGGTTGGTGGGCCAGAGCCACACCTGTAACTGGGGCAGTGGCAGACCAACAGCAATGCTGGGATTAGGTCTGGAAAACCCCAACTGCCTCACATCACTGTCTGCCAGTCACCAGTAGACAGCACAGTCAGACTGAACCTTATAGGTGTTACAACCATTCACAGTCTAACTGCAGACAGTCCACTAGCCAGTCCATGGTGCATGCTCATTGAGGAACTATGTGCACCAAGCAGGCATCTCAGTGACTGGGGTCCCAGCACTGGGAACACAAAAGTATTAGTGGAAGCAGATAGTGTAGAGCGCCATGTGGGAACCTAGACATGCCATGGTCACTGCTCGGTCAGAGTGAGTGCCCTCCCAGCTTGCCATTCTGTGGCCACCCTCTCCATGCAGGTGGTGGTCGGGCACTACAGTGTCCCAGCCATTGCCTCACACCCTGTCAAGATGCATCCTGGCCAATCCACCCTGTCCAGGCCATACCCACAGTACCTTGATCCTGCTGTTTGCCTCGCTCTGCTCTGGGAAGAGCAATGCCCTCACAGTGCTCTGCTAGAGAGGTGGATATTTAACTCCTGTGACGACTTTGCTGTGAGTTCTAGCTTTCTATTTACTTATTTATTGTTGTCTTTATTGGTGTGCTACTTCACCTCCCTGTTCCCTTTAGTTTTGCACTTCAGCTTTCTCAGCTGTATAACTTATCTTGCCTCTCTCAACTTACTGGCCTTTGTGTGGTAGCCAGTTTAACTGTTACTTTAAATTAAATATCTCTCCCTGCTCTGTCCCCAGAACAAGCTGTGTTTTAAACTTC
The DNA here is from genome assembly GCA_033557465.1 of Ichthyophis bannanicus. Taxonomy (NCBI): domain Eukaryota; kingdom Metazoa; phylum Chordata; class Amphibia; order Gymnophiona; family Ichthyophiidae; genus Ichthyophis; species Ichthyophis bannanicus. The sequence goes on along the minus strand of CM066035.1, from coordinate 153,579,248 downwards.
TTTTTCCTGCTCTAGCCTACCTGAGGGACTACCCCTTCCCCCCCATGATGAGGTATTGTTTATCCCTTCTTCCTGTCTCCTCCTCCCATGTGTGCATAGTCTGTTCTGTTTGCCTCTCCCTGCTCTGATAAGAGCAGTGCCCTCACAGTGCTCTGCTAGAGAGGTGGCTATTTAACTCCTGTGACGACTTTGCTGTGAGTTCTAGCTGTCTATTTATTTATTTATTATTGTCTTTATTGGTGTGCTACTTCACCTCCCTGTTCCCTTTAGTTTTGCACTTCAGCTTTCTCAGCTGTATAACTTACCTTGCCTCTCTCAACTAACTCGCCGTTGTGTGGTAGCCAGGTTAACTGTTACTTTAACTGTTACTTTAACTGTTACAGAACATACTGCATTTTAAACTTTTTTACTGCTCTAGACTACCTGAGGGACTAACCCCCTCCCGCCCTGCTGAGGGTACAGGACAGGGTACCTTGTAACAGCTCTCTTCCCTCTCAAACACCCACCCACCCCTGGGGTACATAAGAACATAAGAACATAAGATATGCCATACTGGGTCAGACCAAGGTCCATCAAGCCCAGTATTCTGTTTCCAACAGTGGCCAATCTAGGTCATATGTACCTAGCAGTTTCCCCAAGGGACACAGGTTCCACAATGCTTGTATTGGTTCAAGCATTAATATCCTGGGTCCCTTCTTAATAATGGTTTATGGACCTTTCCTCCAGGAACTTGTCAAAACCTTTTTTAAACCCAGCTACACTAACAGCCTTTACTACATCCTCCGGTAACAAATTCCAGAGTTTGATTACACGTTGAGTGAAAAAATATTTTCTTTTATTAGTCTTAAATAGTTTACCCTGTAGCTTCATTGCATGTCCCCTACTCTTTTTATATTCTGATAAGGTAAACAACACAGGTACACTAAAAAAATTTTTTTTTAAACTGCCTCTAATGTTTCGATTGATTTTTACGTTTTTTGGTGCGCTGAATCCAAATCTGGTAACCAATTTGCTCCATCACGTACAGATTTTTTGCTACATTGGGTTAGCAGTTTGAGGTGAACGTTTCAGATTGAGTGCGATCGAGATAAAAGTTTCTTGGATGAATTCTTTATACTAATTGTTTAGTAGTTATTCAAATAAGAATAAAGAAAATTGTAACAAGGCAGCACATAAGAATAGAGTAATGTCAACAAAACACACTGTAATGGTAGCAAAATTGTCTGCACTTAAAACAGCCACATACATGTGCACAAACATTGAGCATATAAGAGCGAGGTTAGACACAAAGCAAAGCAAAGAAATGTGCAAAAAATGTTGTACAGGTATATATGTAAGAATAGAAAACGCAAACCGCACCATTGCAATACATGAAGACAAACACCCGATGGTGTGAAAATAAAATTCTAATAAATGAGATCCGACACTGTGGTAATAACTAGCAAATTTTTATTTCAAAGTTTAGTAAAAACACAATATTTGTCAACACAGTTTAGATTTTAAAGTCATTCTTGGGTCAATCAATCTCCTGGTGGGCCCGTTTCTTCTTCCCCTGAATGCTTCTCTTGGTGCGCTGCTTGGCATATTTTTCATCTGGGGTTTCCCGCAGCAGCAAACAGCAGAAATCAGCCATCATAGTGGTGTTCCATCTTCCTTGGTACCTTCTCTCTGCGTCCTTGATGTCCTGGTGAAACCTTTCACCTTGTTCTTCACTGTACGCCCCCAAGTTTTCGGGAAAGTAGTTCACATGGGAGTGCAAGAAATGGACTTTCAGGCTCATGTTACAGCCTTGTTCTTTGAAGGCATTGAGCATCCTGGCAACAATATCCTTATAGTTCTCATCCCGCCTGTTCCCCAAGAATTTGAGAACAACATCCTTGAAGGAATCCCAGGCTTCTTTTTCCTTCTCAGACATCCTTTCAGCGAATGCTCCATCTGAAATGAGTTTCCTTATATCAGGGTCAACAAACACTCCTTCCTTTAGCTTTGCTTCAGAAAGTCGGGGGAACTTTGAGCAAAGGTACCGAAAGCATTCACCATCTTTTGGAAGGGACTTGATGAATTGCTTAATGAGACCCAACTTAATGTGGAGAGGTGGTAATAGAATTTTATCACGAGGTACCAAGCTCTCATGAAGAACATTTTTCTCACCGGGTCTCAAATACTCCCGAATTGGCCAGTCTTTTTTCCACCAGTGTAGGTCGCGGGCCCGGCTATCCCACAAGCAAAGGAAGCAGGGATATTTGGTGAAACCTGATTGCTGCCCTAATAGCATGGATAGAATTTTAAAGTCTCCATAAATCATCCACTTATGCTCATCATAACGAATCTTCTGAAGAATCAGGGCCAAATTCTCGTATTTTTCTTGGAGAATAACAGAGTGAGCAATAGGAACTGAAGCGAATGTGTTGCCATTATGAAGAAGAACACCTTTTATGTTGTCTTTTGACGAATCAATGAACAGCCGCCATTCAGCAGGATCATACTTGAGTTTAAACTTTTCCATCACTCCGTATATATCGTTGCAAAATACCAAATCTTCCTCTTTGCTGAAATACTTCAAAAATTGTGTCTCGTGGTTGCGGTACCAATAAAAAGTTGTTCCTGGTGACAATAGATTTTTCTGTTTAAGCCGAGAACCTAGCAGTTGGGCAGCATCTTTTGGGAGTCCTAAATCCCAGACTAAATCATTCAATTCAGCTTGAGAGAAAAGTTCAGGTTTCGGATCTGGTTCAGTTTCAAACTCGGAAGTACTGGACTCATCGGGAAAAGACATCTGATGAGTCTCATCATGATCAGAACCGTCCACACAAATATGATCCAAAGATTTTGGTGGTTCAGGCACAAGTACTTCGTTGCTATGAGGCATAGGCCTAATTGCTGAGGGAAGGTTGGGGTAACTTATTACGTTCTTATTTTTTAAGTTGTATCCCTTCACAATGCAAGAGCAAAAATAGCAGTCACTGCTGTGGTCTCTTTGTTCACGCCACATCATAGGTATTCCGAAACGAAATGCTTGTTTTTTACCTTTCATCCATAAGCGTAGATCTTCCTCACATGTCTTGCACACTTTGTGAGGAGCCCAAGGTTTGTCTTGATCGCCTAACTTCAAACCGAAATAGGCGAAATATACTTTTTTAATAAATGCAGAAATGTTCCTCTGCCGTTTTTTCACGGTATATTCCCCACAAATAAAACAAAAACTGTCCGGAGAGTTGACGTAACCTCTGGCTCTGTGAGCCATCACAAATACACAGCACTGCAAACTACAACCGTAGTGAACCACTTCGGAATAAAGCTGGATTACGACTGAGCAAACAAAAGGTAATAATGAACTTGCAAGAAACTGAAATTTGACAGGAACGTTCATGTCGCAACCACCGTGTTTGAGTGAGCGAATGAGGCGAGGCGAACAGGAAAGAACATGCGCCAGCGCGAGTACTGGATTTAGCCCCCCGCCTCCCAATTGTCCTGTTAATGCATAAAATGAATACAAAACACTCTAAAATATCATGAGGGAGTGTTTCTAGTTAGTTAACCATTACAACCTCTCTTTTGGGCCAAGAAAATAAACTGCAGTCGGCTAAAAAGAAATTATGTGAACATTCCTTATATGGGTAAGAAATCTAATTTTGCAAGAAAACGTGACGTGATGGAACATTTTGGCTATTTTTCCTGGATTCAGCACCCCAAAATCTATAGGAATCAGTTGCAAAACTGGAGGCAGTTTTTTGGTAGTGTACCTGTGCAATCGATCTACGTTTACCCGTTCCACTCCGTTCATTAATTTATAGACATCTATCATATCACCCCTCAGCCGTCTCTTTTCCAGGTTAAAGAGCCGTAACCTTTCTAGCCTTTCTTCATAGGAGTATCCTTCCATCCCCTTTACCATTTTGGTGGCTCTTCTCTGAACCTTTTCTAAAATCGCTATATCCTTTTTAAGATACGGCGACCAGAATTGTACACAATATTCAAGGTGCAGTCTCACCATGGAACGATATAGAGGCATTATAATATCTTTTGCTTTATTTTCCATTCCTTTCCTTATCATACCTAGCATTCTATTTTCTCTCTTGGCCACCGCTGCACACTGGGCCGAGGGTTTTAACATGGTATCCACAATGACGCCTGAATCTTTTTCCTGGGTGGTGGTTCCTAATGTGGAACCTTGCATCGTGTAACCATAGTTTGGGTTGTTCTTCCCTAGGTGCATAACCTTGCACTTGTCCACATTAAATTTCATCTGCCATTTTGATGCCCAGTCTTCCAATTTATAAAGATCCTCTTGCAATTTTCCACAATCCTCTTGGGTTTTAACAACTTTAAATAGTTTTGTGTCATCTGCAAATTTGATAACCTCACTCGTTATTCCACTTTCCAGGTCATTTATGAATATGTCAAAAAGCAGCGGACCCAGCACAGATCCCTGGGGTACACCACGGTTCACCTTTCTCCATTGGGAAAATTGGCCATTTAGCCCTACCCTCTGCTTTCTATCTTTTAACCAGTTCCTGATCCACAATAGTACACTGCCTCCTAACCCATGACTCTTTAGTTTTGCCAAAAGTCTCTCATGAGGGACCTTGTCAAAGGCTTTCTGAAAGTCCAGATACACAATATCAACCGACTCACCTTTGTCCACCTGATTATTCACTCCTTCAAGAAAACATAACAGATTAGTAAGACAAGATCTTCCTTGTCTAAAGCCATGTTGGCTGTCTCCCATTAGGTCATTCTAAATAAATAGAAGTGGATTTTCTTCGTGAATGACTTGTATAAATAGATGAATACCTCATTCAACTCTTGAACAGTGCTACTAGAATCAATAACCCTAAAAGTTAGTCACAGCACAGCCTCAGAAACAACCTTGGACACTTGATTTATTCTGGGTTAAATGTATTGTACTCCCAGACTCGTGCCGGTGTTTACATCAATGGCTGAATGTCCTTATTAGTAGAGCATATCATCAATTCTTATATTTGAGCAATGATATCAAAAATAACAAAAGAATAATACTTAGCTCATCTGAAGCCATAGGACTGTGCTGGATATTTTACTCATTATTTATAAAACTTTCTCTTCTTTTTGTTTCGTTTGTCGTTTTTTATTTTTTATGTGACTTTCTTCCACAAATAATTGCTGATGTAAACCACTTCCCAACGCCAATTAATAAAGGCGCCCATGCGTTTCGCCAAATGGGTTTTTCAAGGGACTTATAACATAACGTGGAATATTTCTGTGAAGGAAAACATTGAAAATGATTGATCTGTGCAAAAACAATTCAATCTAGGCATAACAAAGAGTATTGCTATTAAATACATTTCAATGAAAGATTCTGAGATTCAAAAACCTTGTAGAAGTGAGCGGCTCAGTAACTCAAAAGTTCGGTCTCCTCCCAATGAACCTGGAAGACTCAATGAACGCCGCGCATGCGGATTAGCAGCTATAACGTCACAGTTTAAATGTCCCAATGTGAAACTTGCCATTGGTTAATCAAGAGATACACGCCGCCCAATCAATGCTCTGATTCAGACCAGTGGGTTGTACTGTGGCTAATGTATAGATCCATTTCTGTTCTCTATATAAAAGTCGCTGGTCAAGGGTTTTGCCTGAAGCAGGTCCGGCCAACATTTCGATGCATCAGCAGCGAAGTTGTGAAAAAGTATGATGATGGGATAGGCAATGTTGTACTAAAGGAGCTTCCCTTCGGGCGCATCGAAGCCGGCTGGCGTGTTCTTGTATACGAACCCGAAAGCAACGAATAGTCTTGCCAATGTATAACAGAGCGCACGGGCATCGTATGGCGTACACTACCCCAATGGAGTCACAAGTAGTAGCTTGTCGTAATTTATAAATGACTCCATTGTGGGTAAAACTCTGACATTCGTGTGTAATCTCACAAATCGCGCAACTCCCGCATTTTCGATGTCCGGGCTCTTGACAACCACTCTGAGCTACCAATGGAACTCGTAACTGGGTGGGACTTAAATGCTCTTTCAGATTCCGACTTCTTTTCCACACACAACGGATTGATTTTTCCTGTAAACCCGGTACTGTAGTGAGAACGTTCGCATGTTGTCGGAGAATGTGTTGTATACTGGAGCTCACTGGTGAATAAGTAGTGATAAAGTTGACATGTTTAACATCTTCTTGATGTGTTGCACTATTTTTCGGAGTCAAGAGTAAATCTCTATTGCTGTAGAGCGCTCGCTGATAAGCGCGGTGTACCACTGGAGGAGGGTAACCTCTTTGTAAAAAATTAGCCTTTAATGTCTTGGATGCAGTCTTGTAAGACTCAATACTTGAACAGTTGCGACGATAGCGCAAGAATTGTGAGAGAGGAAGACTGTCTTTCAGATTGGGCGGGTGTGCACTATCATGATGAAGAAAGGTGTTGCGATCAATGGATTTGCGATGGACTGTGGTATCCCAACCAGCAGCTCGTCGTTGTATTTGAACATCCAAAAAGGTGATAATATCTTTATGACAAGTGCTTGTAAATTGAATATGGTGATCACGAGCATTTAGCCATTGGAGAAAGTCATTCAACAAACTCTCGGTCCCTTGCCAGAGCATAAAGATATCGTCAATATAACGATACCAGGCTTTGATATTGTCTTTATAGGGAAAAATGGAGAAATGTAGATCTTCAAATGTTCCCATATATAGGTTGGCTACTGAGGGGGCGCAAGTAGCGCCCATCGCCACTCCTGATACTTGATGATACAGATTCCCTTGAAATTCAAAATAGTTGCGAAATAAAGCTAAATCTGTTAATGCTTGTAGGTCATGACTATCTACATGCTGAGTAATTTTATTCTTTATGATGGTTTCTACCATTTTTCCCGGTACTGATGTCAGGCTCACCGGTCCGTAGTTTCCCGGATCACCCCTGGAACCCTTTTTAAAAATTGGTGTTACATTGGCGATCCTCCAATCTTCAGGTATTAGAGATGATTTTAATGATAGTTCACAGATTACTAATAGCAGGTCTGCAATCTCGTATTACAGTTAATTCAACACCCTTGGATGTATACCATCTGGCCCAGGTGATTTGCTACTCTTCAGTTTATCTAATAGTTGTAATACATCTTCCCGATGTATCGATATTTCCTTCAATTCTTCCGCAACTTTAAATACCACTTCAGTCATGGGTAACATCCCTACATCTTCCTCAGTGAAGACTGAAGCAAAGAATTCATTCAGTCTCTCCGCTATCGCCTTGTCGCCTCTTAGTGTTCCTTTAATCCCTTTATCATCTAATGGACCAACTGACTCTCTCACAGGTTTTTTGCTACGAATGTACTAGAAAAGGTCTTTACTTCGCGTTTTTGCTTCCACAGCAAGCTTCTTCTCAAATTCTCCCTTTGCCTATCTTATCAATGCCTTGCATTTGACTTGCCAGTGCTTGTGCTGTTTCCAGGTTTTGTCGTTTAGCTCTTTTTTCCATTTCCTGAAAGATGCTTTTTTGGCAACAACAGCCTCTCTGACCTCACCTTTAAACCATGCTGGCAGTGTTTTGGACTTCCTTCCACTTTTCTTAAAGAGTTGAATACAGCTGGTCTGGGCTTCCGAGATAGTATTTTTCAACAACAGCCAAGCCTGATGTACGTCTTTAACCTTTGCAACTGCTCCTTTTAGTTTTTTCTTAACTGTTTTCCTCATTTTATCATAGTCTCCCTTTCGAAAGTTAAAAGGTAGTACTGTGGATTTCCTTACTATCCCTCCTCCACTAATTAAATCAAAGGCGATCATGCTATGATCACTATTGCCAAGTGACCCCAACAACCTTATCTCTTGCACTAGATCTGGTGTTCCAGTAAGGACTAGGTCTAATATGGCTTCCCCTCTGGTCAGTTCATGAACCAGCTGCTCCAAGAAGCAGTCATTTATTTCATCTAGGAACTTTATCTCCCTAGCATGTCCTGCCGTAACACTGACCCAGTCGATACCGGGGTAGTTGTAATTGTAGCTTTATAGGTACTTACACGTCATAGAGGAAAGGGGCTGCTCTCAGGTTCAGCTCTTTATCCAAATCAGTCATACATTGAGGACCTGAGATTAATTAAGCTTCAGGTGAATAAGGTATATTAGAGGTATTAGATACACTTTTATTAGTATAAGCATCTACACCAACCCTTAGTAAGTACAGAATTTAAAGACCTAAACACAAGCTTTAAACTAAGATGCAGACAACAGTCCAGCAGCGAAATGGGGGCTTTCCAGTCTTTTGCATTGAGTGTCACATGTATGATTTTCTCCCAGTTGGCGAGAGGTCTTACATGTGCACTAGGAGCAAGGAACTATTTGCTCTCAGGGAACGAGTCCGTTCTCTAGAGGTTAGAGTAGCAGACTTGGAAAACATAAGAAAGACAGAGAGGTAGATAGACGAGACCTATAGGGATATAGTCCTGAAGTCCCACCTCCAGTCTGGCAGCATCCCTGTTGCCATGGAGGAGAGAGGTCACGTGACAGGAGAGTATCACCCTGATGTGGCAGGATGTGATCCTGTAACTAGGACCTGTCCTCTAGGTGATATAAAACCATCTTGCACTGAGGACGTTTCTCCAGGTCCATGTGCCCATGAGGGAAGGATTAGGACAGCTGTTATAGTTGGTGATTCAATCATTAGTCATGTAGATAGCTGGGTGGATGGTGGACATGAGGATCGCCTGGTAACATGCCTGCCTGGTGCGAAGGTAGCGGACCTCACGCACCACCTAGATAAGATCTTAGATAGTGCTGGGGAGGAGTCTGCTGTCTTGGTACATGTCGGTATCAATTGCATAGGAAAATATGGAAGGGAGTTTCTGGAGGCTAAATTTAAACTTTTAGGTAAGAAGTTGAAATCCAGAACTTCCAGGGTAGTGTTCTCCGAAATGCTTCCCGTTCCACGTGGAGGACCCAAAAGGCAGGCAGAGCTCCGGAATCTCAATGCGTGTATGAAGGGGAAGGTGATGGCAGTGGGGGTGTACTATCGACCACCTGGCCAGAATGAACAAATGGATGATGAAATGCTCAAAGAAATCAAGGAAGCTAACAAAAGTCACAGCAGAGTAGTAATAATGGGTGATTTCAATTACCTCGGTATCGACTGGGTCAGTGTCACAGCAGGACATGCTAGGGAGATAAAGTTTCTAGATGAAATAAATGACTGCTTCTTGGAGCAGCTGGTTCATGAACCGACCAGAGGGGAAGCCATACTGGACCTAGTCCTTAGTGGGACACCAGATCTGGTGCAAGAAGTAAGGGTGTTTGGACTGTAGCAGCTGATAAGCATGCAATAAATAATACCAGGAGTCAGTTCAAAGATCCAAGCCAATTTATTGTGCACAGGCTCAGAGAGTCAAGCTTCAAAAAGGACTGAGCCACATTCTTACAGAGACATACTCATTTATACATTTTTCTTCCGCTTGATACATTCAGACTTTCTATTGGTTCCAACGCCCCCTGCACCTGTCCAATCAGGGACCCTCTCTGGGCCTAACACCCTGTTCCCCCCTTCTCAGGCTATTCTAACAAAGGCTCAGTTTCTAGACATAAACACATCCCTACTACCATTGCCCTCCCCCGTATCACCTCTCTTCGTAGCTGCAGTCAGACGCGCCGGCTTTTAGAGCGCGAGAGGAGAGTTTCTCCCTCGCTGCTCTGTTAAGCCCGCGGGGGCTGATGGGAAGTTCCCATCAGCCCCCGCGGGCTTAACAGAGCCGCGAAAGGGAAACTAGTCCCTTCGCGCTCTGAAAGCCGGCGCGTGTGACTGCAGCCACGAAGAGAGGTGATACGGGGGAGGGCAGGCTCTGCTGGGCAGGGGGCGCCCCGCGGCACACTCTATTCTGCCGCGGCGGCCCCGGCAGCGGGAGAAGACAGCTTTTTTTTTTAAACTTTTCTCTGGGCTGGGCTGGGGGATTAGGAGTGGGTATGGACTGGGGGGGGTTAGGAGTGGTGATGGGATATGGGGGGGATAGGAGTGGTGATGGGCTATGGGGGGGTAGGAGTGGTGATGGGCTATGGGGGAGCTAAGTCTTTATATGGACTGATGGGATTAGGACAGGAAGTGGGTTGATGGGGGTTAGGACTGGTAATGGGCTATGGGGGGGGCTTAAACTAAAAATTGGGTGATGGGGGATTAGGACTGGAAATGGGCTGGTGGGATTAGGACTGGGAGTGGGCTGATGGGGAGGTTAGGACTGGTAATGGGGTATGGGGGGGCTTAAACTGAAAATTGGGTGATGGGGATTAGGACTGGGAGTGGGCTATGGGGGGGTAGGACTGGTAATGGTTGGGGGGGTTGCTAGGACTGGAAATGGGCTGGGGGGATTAAGACTGGAGGTGGGCTGATGGGGTTAGGACTGGTAATGGGCTGTGGGCTGTTGGGGGGGTTAGGACTGGTAATGGGCTATGGGGGGGCTAGGACTGGAAATGGGCTGATGGGGGGGTTAACACTGGAGGTGGGCTGATGGGGTTAAGACTGGTAATGGGCTATGGGGGGTTAGGACTGATAATGGGCTATGGGGGGCTAGGACAGGAAATGGGCTGATGGGGAGGGGTTAGGACTTGAGGTGGGCTGATGGGGTTAGGACTGGTAATGGGCTGTGGGCTGATGGGGGGGTTAGGACTGGCAATGGGCTATGGGGGGCTGACTGGAAGTGGGCTGATGGGGGGTTAGGACTGGAAGTGGGCTGATGGGGGGTTAGGACTGGAAGTGGGTTGATGGGGGGGCTAGGACTGGTATTGGGTTGGGGGGTTGCTAGGACTGGAAATGGGCTGATGCAGGGACTAGAAGGGAATGGATACTGGGTGAGGCTGGAACTAGAAGGGAGCTGATGTTGGGGGAGGATTAGAATGGGATGGGGCTGGGAGAGTAAAATGGAGAGGGGGAAAATATTTTGTGTGGGAGGGATAAAAAATCTACAATTGGCCGGGTATTGGGAGAGTAAGTGGGGATTGAGGATGGAGGGGTAAAATTTGAGTGGATGAAATAGGAATGAGGAAAGAGCAAAAGGAGAAAGATTAGTATGTTAAAGCAGATGTAGAGAGAGAGAATGGAAAAAAAACTAGAAGAGAGAAGAAAGGACAAATGGACAGCAGATGATGGAGAGTTAGCAGAAAACATGAAGAAACCAGAAGAAAGTGGCTGGAGCAATTGCAACTGAAAAAAAATGCACAAAAGGTAGAAAGATATCTCTTTATTTTGAATTTATTACCTGGAATATGAAAGCTCTGGGAAATGTGCATCATTAACATTTGCGCTTTCTTTGGTACAAGAGGAAATTAATTTATAGTTTTATTTCTACAGTGTTGTTGTACATTCCAAGTTTGGCTTTTGGGGTTCCCAATTTAATTATTGCCTTTCTGTTTCTAAATTGTGATTCCTTGTTTGGTGATGGTCTATGTTCTGCATGTGTAACTGAGCTGAGGTATTCTGTTTATGTAATTCCTATTAGACATTGCCACTTGTTCTCTTTCCCCAGTAGGTCATGTATTGTTGTTCTCTGAAATGTATTGGTTTAATATTTGCAGCGTTTCCTTTTGATAGGTAGGGTATGGTGCTTTGTGAGTCCTGGTAGTGCTGTTAGGATACGGCGGGTTTGCTATGGGTTCTAAATGGGCAGTGTTTGTAGTAGTTCCTAATGTGCCTGGCGGTTGGCACTGGATTATAGTAATGTAGAAATCTTTTAGTCTGTCTTTATCCATACACTCATTAAGAGACATGTTTACTAAAAGTTAGTGTATGTTAGCATTATGCAAATATTTATGCAAATAAGGCCACTTATGCAAATGAGGCCCTGCAACGAGTCTCCGCACATGGCCCCGCACCCCCCTTGGGCCGCCCCTGCCTACTACAAGGTCATTTGTAGGCTCAGAGAATGTGAGAATGTAAAACACTGGAACATATCTATCATCAGCATAAAAGAATTGAATAAGGATAACACAAACTTATCAAAAGCAGTTTAGAGCGGTTTAAGGCAGATCCTCAGACCTTCACTGACTTTGATCTTTCTTAGCGCTACTATTTCTAGGTGGGGGTGGGGACTCAGACCTAGCTTGCAGGCCTCTCATATATGTACAGGCTATTATATAGGCCATGGCCTACCACATTCCCCCCTTTGATTATTCTCACCCGCAAGTTAGAAAGGGTGGGAATTAAATCACTTATTATACTCGTGTAACAGCATCATCTTGGGGTATAGGGTAATATTGCCACATAGCTAATACTTTTCTAGTTGCCTTCCTTTCTACAGTGTTATCAACGGCTGCTGACTTCACTTGACTGTGATGAATCCAGGGTTCGAGTTCTGCAACTTCAACTGCAGTTGGGGTTAATAGATGACAACATAAGGTCCCTTCCAATGCGGTGCCAATGGTGTCTTTCTCCACCCTTTGATCCACACCGAGACTCCAGGCTTGAGAGGATGCAGGGGTTCTGTTAGATGGATGGGCAGCTGAGCTTGTATCCATGTCTGAAGACTCTGCAAAACAGAACTTAAAACCAATAGTTCTTGTCTAGTAATTTCATCTAATCTGTTGCATATCTCCTTTTATTCCTTGTGCAATAGGCGGGGGTCGCCCATACAGAATCTCAAAAGGGGAAACTCCTAAAGACTTAGTAGGGGCTAAGTATATCCTAAGAAGGGCTATAGAAAGAACTCAGAACTGGGGTCACTTCAGGTGAACCTCTTGACAAAGATTAGATAACTGTGATTCCAGGGTTCTATTCATAAGGTCTACGCTTCCTAAATTCTGAGGTCTGTAGGCAGTATGCAGCTGATAATGTAAATATCTCAGGGCCATACTTAATGGCTTCCTGAGATTATCAACCCTCATTCTTTGTACAGGGCCCCATGTGCATGCAAGGTTGAAAGGGCATACTTGGAATCTGGATACACATTTAGACAGAGCCCTTTTCTTATTGTCAGAGCTATCAGTTCAGCTTTCTGTGCTGAAGTTCCTGGGGCCAGAGCTGTGGACTCAACTACCAGATCAAGGGTCACCACTGCATATCCGGCACAACAATGTCCATTAATGATGACAAGACTGCTTCCATCTACAAAGAAAGTCCGTTCAGGTTTCTCCAATGGAACATCAGTCAAATCCAGGCGACTTGAGATTACAGTGTCCATAGTTTCTAAACAGTCATGATCAGGGGGGGGGTCAAGGCCAACTGGTAACAGCGTAGCAGGATTCACAGCTTGACTGACATTCAATTGTATCTGGGGGTTATCACACAACATGCTTTGATACTTCAACATCCATGAATGCGTGAGCCAAAAACATCCTTTGTGTTCCATAAGGGTCAGAACAAAGTGCGGTACAGTAACTTGAAGATTTTGTCCCAGGGTGAGCTTGTCAGCTTTGCTCACTAGGAGGACTGTAGCTGCAACAGCTCTCAAACAAGGGGGCCTTTTGCAACTACATCCAATTGTTTTGACAGATAGGCTACTGGCCGTTGTCAAGATCCAAGAGATTGAGTCAACACTCCTAGAACATTTCCTTGTGACTCATGAACATAGAGAGTGAAAGGTTTTCTGGACATCTGGTAGACCCAGAGCTGGTGATAACATCAGAGCGGTTTTCAAAGATTGAAAGGCTGCATCCTGTTCAAGTCCCCATTCCAATGGAGACTTTTCCATCCCTTTGGAAGCTTGATACAAGGGTTTTTCTAGCAGCGCAAAATTGGGGATCCATATACGACAGTACCCTGCGGCACCCAAGAAGGCTCTCACTTGCCTCCTGGTGGTTGGAGTAGGAATACTGCATACAGCTTCTTTGCGTTCTGGTCCCAGGCATCAAATTCCGCTGGACAACTGGAATCCCAGATATTTAACTCGCTGGATAACTGGAATCCCAGATATTTAACTTGTTTGACATAATCGCGCCTTGGCTCTTGAGACTTTGTATCCAGCCTCATTAAAAAGGTGCAAGAGTTCACTGGTGGCTTGTAGACATTCACTTTCTGAGTAGGTGGCTATGAGCAAGTTGTCCACATACTTAAGAAGAACCCTTTCTCCTGGATTCACATAGTAGCTTGAAAGATTTAAAACAGCACTGGAGAGAGTAGGTGAATTCTCAAATCCTTGGGGTAATCGAGTCCAGGTGAGTTGGCCCCGCCTTCCTGTTGTGGGGTCTTGCCATTCAAAAGCAAACAAAAGTTGACTGGTGGGGGCTAAGCGTATGCAGAAAAAGGCGTCTTTCAGGTCCAGGACAGTGAAATGAGTAGCCTCAGCGGGGATCAGTCCCAAGAGAATATAAGGATTTGGTACCACTGGGTGTATAGTTTCAGCTGCAGCATTCACTCGCCTCAGATCTTGTACTGGGCGGTAATCCCCTGTCCCAGATTTCTTAACTGGGAGGAGGGAGTGTTCCAAGGTGACTGGCACTCCTTGAGAAGTCCATACTTCAGCAGTTTCATTAAATGGCAGTGGATACCTTCAATGGCTGGTCGGGGAAGAGGATACTGCTTCACATGCACTGGTTCCGCTCCTGGCTTGGGGGTGACGATGACAGGGGCTATGTTCTTCGCTAGGCCAGGTGGATTATCTTCTGCCCATACTTCAGGTGGGGCTAAAAGGTTAGGAGGTATATAGGAACTAGCTGGCTTGATTGGAGATGCACTATAGAACCACTACTCTTCTTCTCGGGTAACAGTCAGCACCATCAATCCAGCAGGCTTTGGGTTCACAGTCATTTGCATTTCTTCCCCTTCAGCAAAGGATATCTGTGCCTGGAGCTTTGCAAGCAGATCTCGGCCCAAAAGTGGAATAGGGCATTCAGGCATATACAAGAACTGGTGCGTTATTTTCTGTCCCCCTAGTTCACACATGCGGTTCTGCAGGAAAGACTTTGTGGCCTTAGCCCCAGTAGCTCTGACAATGGTGATGCATCGAGAAAACAAAGGGGCTACTGGCTTTAGTATTCTGCTCCTGTATCCCCCATAAAGTCCATATATTGGTCCCCTATTTTCAGACTGACCATAGGCTCCTGGGGACCCTGGGAAACTTGGAGCCTGGTCTAGCCTAGTCTTCATCTATGTTGTAGCCCTCTTCGGCTGCCACTCACTCTATAGCTGCTTCCCTCTCTTGCTGGAACACTGTGCTCGGTTTATTCTTCCATGACTCTAAAATCAACCTCCTGTTCTCCAAGTGCTCCCTCCTCCCTTCCTGGGGGTGGAGTCAAGATGCGGGCATTCACTTCTCTAATGTCCTTCTTCTCTGAAATGGGTGCACTGATTCGCACCAAGTGGGGGCCGATCATTTTCACGACCCCTTCCACTTCCTCTGCTCCTTCGATTAGGAAAACCCCGTCGTTCAACTAAAGCAGCAGCAAGAAGATCTGCTTTCTTCTTCATCTTACGTTCACTTTCTCTGTCACATTCATTTTCACAATTCACAAACACTTTTCTGAGCAACTTTCATTAACTGTCATGCCCGCAAATCCATCCAGTTTCTGCAATTTCTGATTTATATCTCTCTGGGACTGACTGACAAAAACTGCATCTACCATACACAAATTCTCCTGGGCTGCTGGATCGGGACTGTCTGGTGTGACAAGGCAGAGGCTGCAGAACCTAAAAATAGGGGTTTAAAACACTTTTTGTCCTCAGAAGCTGTCAGTAAAACAGGTCAGGAAAGGGTTAAGGATCCAGCCCTGAAAGCTTCTCTGCACAAGAAAGCAGAAAGAGAGCCACACCCGAGCTCCAGACAAACTCAGGGAGCTGACGTGGGAGGAAAAGGGGCGGAGTCACACCTGATAGGGCAGCCCTGTTCACATAACCAGGAAGCAACTGTTAGTCGAGGAGAAGGAGCCCTCAAGGGAGACAAGGCAGCCAAGAGAGAGCAAGCAGCCAAGGGAGAGCTGGCATCCAAGGGTGGAGGAGAATCCGGAAGAGACTCAGCATTGGAGTTCGATTCAGCCTTGGAGGGAGAGCAGTTCCAGGAAGGTCCAAGAGAGTCAGATCCAGGGAGAGATCTGGGGACCAGGAGAAGCAAAGCCAAGAGCAACCGGTACCTGGTTAGCACAAAGTGCTTGGGGAGTTGCTGGCCAGACTGCAGAGAGACAGCCAGGTCTCAGGAGAGGTGTCTGAAAAAGCTTCCAGGAAGGAACTACCTTGAGCCGCCCAGCAAACAGAAACAGGTCAGAAACTATTTCAAATCTCAGGGGAAAAGGTTAGATACCTTGCCTAGAAGAGACAGGAGTAGTTCTCTTGAACCTTCTCTTGAAGCCATAATTACAGAGGAGAGGTTGGGCAGAGAGAAAGTCCCATTCAAAAGTCTGCAAAAGTTTTCCCACTACAGAGAACGTGACAGGAGTTCTAGCTCAGATTATAGCCCAGGTGCCACTAAGCAAATTACTAATTGCAGGCATCACAGCCAAGGGCTAGAGTCAGACCCTGAAGGGCACGCTGTTTTAAGGGAGCTGGTAAAGCAGTATCAAGAGAAATATTTGCCTCTCAACCAGAAAGCATATACTAGGCAGACCAGAAGGAAGGTGAGCCCTTTTTATGATGTTTTAAAAGGTGCTGGTGATTTGGAATCCCTGCAAGTGCCTAGGAGTTTTAAGGATAACAAACGGAAGCAGCTTAGAGCACTGATTAAGCAGTGGCAATCTGTAGACTCCATTAAACCTGGTCATAAGGACGTATCAGATCCTGAGCTGGAGGAAATGCAAACTGAAGCACCTCTAAGTGATAGCAGTGGTTCAGATATGGACTGTGGGTTTTGTCAAAGGGAGTGAAAGCTGTATAAATGTATCCTGTAGAAGTGCTGAGAAAGCCTAACTGTTCTAACCTGAGTTTTGCACGGAGAAAGGCAGCGTTCTGCCTGTGTGAAAACTCAAGCTTAATTAAGCAGCTGTGAAGAGGAGTACAACGCTGTGAAGTTTTCCTTTATTTAGAGCATGTACCTGAAAGCAATGCCTATGGGGGGAAACAGCTGTTGTAATTGAAAGCTGGAAGAGTAAAAATGCAACGCAGGGAAGTTTTCCTTTATTGAAGCTTGTACCTGAAAGTAAGGCTTATGTATGGAAAGCTGCAGTGGTATTTGAAGCTGAAAGAAGTTTGAAAAGCTGTATGTTTTGCTTTAATCTAGTACCTGAGAAGTATCAGGAGATCCTTGGACTTTTATTTGACACAATCTAGTAGCCACATCTTATGTCTGTGTTTGGGGAAGTAGTTCAGTAAAAACTCCTGTGCAACAATAAAAGTTATTGTTATCCCATTCAAGCCTTCGCTGTACTTACTTGGTCCACAACTACAATGGATACCAGGCTGCAGCACTTATAAGGTTAAAAATATGTATTCTTCTCCTGTCTCGCCTGCCAACCCCTCCTAGGCAACCGCCTATGTATATCGGAGGGTGGTGAAGTGTGACACTGGGTTCCACTTCATGTTCTCGGGCGCTGGCTGTGAGTGACCCTGAACTGGCAAATGAATCCCTGCTTGTAGTGTCATCGGTGGACTGTGGCCCACTCGGAGTACTTTAAACTGAGCCGGGGCTTCCGGTCAAGAGGGGGTGCACGTCCTCCTGCTGCGGAGGTGGCTGGTGAACTACTTGGGTACATCTGCAGGGAGATGTCCCCACCCCCTGCTCTAGACTCTGCCCGGGGTGGTGGCAGAGCTGAGGGGATTGACCTATAAAGATACTGGGACGGACAGAGTGGAATGTCTGGAGATTCTGGGGCAGAATAAACGGGCAGCTTTTTTCTTCCAGACTTCTGGGCCCCCCTCCCTTGTGGCTTTTTTTCTCACAAACATTTAACCAGGAGTCTTTGTAGGGGAACTGATCAGGGAACATTTTCTGTACAATCTGATGAACATGGGAAATATCAAAGGTGCCCTCACGGGCCATGAAGTAGCTAACACTGGCCACTCCCTTTCACAGAGCATTTCTAATCGGGACGGAGACATTCTAATTCCATAGTCTCCAGCAAATCCCTTGCTAAAATTCCTAATCATACATTTCAACAAAATCTGCATGGACGCTGACCCCCCCCCCCCCATGGTGACGTACTTGACAACAGACAGAGGGGGTGGGCAGTCAGGGTGCATTTTCCTGTAGACTAAACATAATGGATGTGTGTGCTCATTCTAAATAGGAACAATTTAGAAAAGGTCCTTAAAATATAAAACTATTATGTTGCAACATGTTATAACAACAATCCCAATAGAAAGAACTATGGCTCCTAACATGACGGTCACATATCTATTACGTATGACTGGAATAAAAATACATGGAAACTAACTGCCAGCCGTAATCAGCATTTAAGCTGAACAATGTCTCTGCAAAAGAAATTACTTTAAATCTTACAGTTCAGAAAGCAGACATTACATTCCCTCAGGATTTAAATCATTTTCAAGCCGTGATCTGGTACTACTGGCTCAGGATGCTTCATAGTCCTGTGAGGGTTCTTAACCTCTACTTCAAAGGTCAAAGGAAAAACAGAAGCAGTTTCCTTAATTTCTCTATTATTTCTGTTTGAACCATTACAGTGCTTGCTGAAGATTTGAACATAAAAAGACACAAGACAAGGCTAAGCCCACAAATGCATTATACCTATAGCTCTACAGAAATCCTTCTCACTTGGTCCAAACAAGAACAGTTGAGGAACTCGAATGGGGTTCATAATTCTGACTAAACATTCTTATTAAATGATATATAATACATGACCATAGCAGAAGGAACATCACTATTAGAACATATTGAATAAAACAGGTACAATTTTCCTGAAATAAGCACAAATTAACCCAGCTGCAGAACGTTGAAAATAAGCCTTCACAGGGTTAACCGATACTAAACATTCCTTTGTACAGACACGCCCCTTCTCTCTCTCTGCTTGCCAGGCTCACGCTATGCTGAAGAAAAATAAAATCACAGAGGCAGCTGTCTTTGTACGTAGAAGTGACTCCTGAGTTAGTTTTGTTGCTTTATTTCTCCTCGTCCTTTCTCAGTATCATTTCTCAATCGGTAAACTGTTTCATGAATTACCCGACAGAATAATCTTACATTAGAAGAGAACCAGCAGTTTCAACAGATAACAAATACAAACAACAGACAAACACCAAACACTTTTTCCTGTTCGCGACCTGGAAAATGCACCTCGCTTGGTCTGTATTCAAGACCTCTCATTCACACTAGCAGACATTCAAGACAGAATAAATCCCAAAGTAAATAAATCCCAATAAACAGAATCCCAATAAAACCTGACTGACTGACTGGCTGAGGGGTTGGTGGGTTCAGTCTCTGCTTATACCTTTAAGACTTCTGAGACCTACTAGGACCGCCCCAAGAGGTGATCAGACTCTCAAGCGCTTATTCCAGAATCCCGACTGGCAGACAGACTGACTGAGTAGCAGAAAAGACCTACTCACCGGATCCGGTTCCCGATACAAAACCAGTTCTTGGGTTGGATCCTGGACTCCCCTCGGGTTCGGAGGTGTCGGCCAGCCAGAACCAGCAACCTGCGGAGGCAAAGAGGAGCCCCCCTAATACAAGAGGAGCGGGCGGCGCCAGAGGCTCCCCTGCGATCAGTCAGGTGTGGCACCAACCAGACCAAAAGTCGAGGTGAGAAGTCATGATATAATCACTTGCATACCATCCCCTGCTCGCACATTCCCACCCAACGCACCAAGAATATGTAGCAGCTGATAAGCATGCAATAAATAATACCAGGAGTCAGTTCAAAGATCCAAGCCAATTTATTGTGCACAGGCTCAGAGAGTCAAGCTTCAAAAAGGACTGAGCCACATTCTTACAGAGACATACTCATTTATACATTTTTCTTCCGCTTGATACATGCAGACTTTCTATTGGTTCCAATGCCCCCTGCACCTGTCAAATCAGGGACTCTCTCTGGGCCTAACACCCTGTTCCCCCCTTCTCAGGCTATTCTAACAAAGGCTCAGTTTCTAGACATAAACACATCCCTACTACAAGGTCATTTCTAGGCTCACAGAATGTGAGAATGCAAAACACTGGAACATATCTATCATCAGCATAAAAGAATTGAATACGGATAACACAAACTTATCAAAAGCAGTTTAGAGCAGTTTAAGGCAGATCCTCAGACCTTCACAGACATTCCCCCCTTCTCAGGCTATTCTAACAAAGGCTCAGTTTCTAGACATAAACACATCCCTACTACAAGGTCATTTCTAGGCTCAGAGAATGTGAGAATGCAAAACACTGGAACATATCTATCATCAGCATAAAAGAATTGAATACAGATAACACAAACTTATCAAAAGCAGTTTAGAGCGGTTTAAGGCAGATCCTCAGACCTTCACTGACTTTGATCTTTCACAGCACTGGGGGTGGGGACTCAGACCTAGCTTGCAGGCCTCTCATACATGTACAGGCTATTATATAGGCCATGGCCTACCACAGGACCACTTGACAATAGTGATCATAGCATGATCATGTTTGATTTAATTAGTGGAGGAGGGATAGTAAAGAAATCCACAGTACTACCTTTTACTTTCGAAAGGGAGACTATGATAAAATGAGGGAAATAATTAAGAAAAAACTAAAACGAGCGGTTGCAAAGGTTAAAGACTTACATCAAGCTTGGGTGTTGTTTAAAAATATTATCCTGGAAGCCCAGACCAGCTGTATTCCACGCATTAAGAAAAGTGGAAGAAAGTCCAAAAAACTGCCAGCATGGTTTAAAGGTGAGGTCAGAGATGCTGTTGCTGCCAAAAAGCATCTTTCAGGAAATGGAAAAAAGAGCCAAACGACGAAAACTGGAAACAGTACAAACACTGGCAAGTTAAATGCAAAGCATTGATAAGGCAGGCAAAGGGAGAATTTGAGAAGGAACTTGCTATGGAAGCAAAAACACGAAATAAAGACTTTTTCAAGTACATTCATAGCAAAAGGCCTGTGAGAGAGTCAATTGGACCATTAGATGATAGAGGGGTAAAAGGGGCAGTAAGAGGAGACAAGGCTATAGCGGAGCGACTGAATGAATTATTTGCTTTGTTCTTTACTGAGGAAGATGTAGGGATGTTACCCAAGACTGAAATGGTATTTAAAGGTGATACTGCAGAGGAATTGAGAGAAATATCGCTACACCGGGAAGATGTATTACAACTATTTGATAAACTGAATAGTAGCAAATCACCTGGACAGGATGGTATACATCCAAGAGTGTTGAAAGAACTTAAATTTGAGATTGCAGACCTGCTATTAGTAATCTGTGAACTTTCATTAAAATCATCTGTAATACCTGAAGATTAGAGGATCGCCAATGTAACGCCAATTTTTAAAAAGGGTTCCATGGGTGATCCGGGAAATTACAGACCGGTGAGCCTGACGTCATTACTGGGGAAAATGGTAGAAACCATCATAAAGAACAAAATTACACAGCATGTAGATAGTCACGACGTAATGGGAGACAGCCAACATGGCTTTAGACAAGGAAGATCTTGTCTTACTAATCTGATATGTTTTTTGAAGGTGTGAATAAACAGGTAGACAAAGGTGAGTCGGTTGATATAGTGTATCTGAACTTTCAGAAAGCCTTTGACAAGGTTCCTCATCAGAGACTTTTGGCAAAACTAAAAAGTCATGGGATAGGAGGCAGTGTACTATTGTGGATCGGGAACTGGTTAAAAGATAGAAAGCAGAGGGTAGGGCTAAATGGCCAATTTTCCCAATGGAAAAAGTTGAATAGTGGAGTACCCCAAGGATCTGTACTGGGTCCGCTACTATTTGACATATTAATAAATGACCTGGAAAAGGGAATAACTGTTTAAAGTTATTTAAAACTCAAGAGGACTGTGGAAAACTGCAGGAGGATCTGGATAAACTGAAAGATTGGGCATCCAAAAGGTAGATGAAATTTAATGTGGACAAGTGCAAAGTTATGCACCTAGGAAAGAACAACCCACACTATGGTTACACAATGCAAGCTTCCACATTGGGAACCACCACCCAGGAAAAAGATTTAGGCATCATCGTGGATAATATGTTAAAACCCTCCGCCCAGTGTGCAGCAGCGGCCAAGAAAGCAAATAGAATGCTAGGTATCATAAGGAAAGGAATGGAAAATAAAACAAAGGATATTATAATGCCTCTGTATCGTTCCATGGTACGTCCGCACCTTGAATATTGGGTGCAATTCTGGTCACCGTATCTTAAAAAGGACATAGTGTTATTAGAAAAAGTACAGAAAAAGCCACCAAAATGGTAAAGGGGATGGAAGGCTACTCCTATGATGAGAGGCTACAAAGGTTAGGGCTCTTCAACCTGGAAAAGAGATGGCTGAGGGGAGATATGATAGAGGTCTATAAATTAATGAATAGAGTGGAACTGGTAAACATAGATCGATTGTTTACGCTATCAAAATATAGAAAGACTAGGGACATGTAATGAAGCTTCAGGGTAAACTATTTAAGACAAATAAGAGAAAATATTTTTTCACTCAACGTATAATCAAACTCTGGAATTTGTTACCGGAGGATGTATTAAGAGCTGTTAGTGTAGCTGGGTTTAAAAAAGGTTTGGACAAGTTCCTGGAGGAAAGGTCCATAAACCATTATTAAAAAGGGACCCAGGATATCAATGCTTGACCCAATATAAGCATTGTGCAACCTGTGTCTCTTGGGGATACTGCTAGGTACGTATGACCTAGATTGGCCACTGTTGGAAACAGGATACTGGGCTTGATGGACCTTGGTCTGACCCAGTATGGCATATCTTATATTCTTATGTTCTTATTATTCACATATTCAGTCTAACGCTGGTAACAGTCGGGCATTTTGGGCCCAGTGAGGGTTGGGCAGCCACAGAACAATGGATAGACATACACATACACACACACACACACACACACACACACTACTGTTGCAGCATTGTGCAAAGATAGGGGTGGTTGGCAGCCTGACCGCCACACTTGTCCTCATCACAGTGCAGACATTGCTAAACTGTGCAGGAGGCAGTAGTAGTGCTCTGGTGATAACTGCAGCTCAATGCTGGGGCCAACAGCCTTACTCTCATGCATCTTTGGATTGTGGAGCCTGTGTTAGTGGGTATTTGTACCCCTGTTCGCCGCTGCTTTGGGCTTTGCACATGTTGCTGTTGTATCTGCATTGTACGGTAAAGCATAGGGACATGCCCTGCAGGAACCACAGCTGAGACTTGAACCTGTGACCCTCTGCTTCTGGACACACTGGCTGGGTATACTGCACCACACATGCATGGTAGTCCCTGGAGCTACCTGTACTTTTCCTCAGCCAGACCTTTGATGCTACACTGCACACCTCGTACTGGACCACTGCAGGCAGGTGCCACTGCCCCCTCCAGCCCGGGTGCACAACCCCCTGTCGGTGCTGGTAGTGCACAGTCCCAGGCCATCCACTGTGTGGGTAGGTGGTCACCTAGGGAGCGGGGTCTGGGTCAGGGGACATACATGAGCATCCTCACATCCCCCCCATCACTACCTACCAATAGTATGTCACATCCGCTTGGGGGAGGGTTGTCTGGGGGGATGTCATGTCAGTGCCCTGGCAACTGTCAGCTCAGGTGGACCAGGTAGATGTAGGTGTATTGTGTTTGGCCATTGTCAGCTGCTGTCTTGCTGATTTCCGTTTTCTATGTTCCTATGTGCCACCTAGGTGCTCACCTAGTCCACCTTGTGCCCCAGCTGCCCATGCTACATGTCCTGCCTGCAGCCCCCTATGCCCCATTTGCACCATTGCCATAGTGGCCTTTCATATTTGGGCTCTATGCTGTTTCTGAAAATGGAGCATTACTATCACATTTCTTGGGCTCCCTGCCTCTGCTGTACATTGCTGACACTGAAATGGTTTCTCTCTCCTGCAAATGTGCATCTAACGGCAGGTTTTCATTTGCGGTCGGATTCAGCCCTTCAGTTCAGTGCGTTAGTGTGCAGGGAGCCTCTCCCCGCCCACTTCCCTCCCATTGACCCCTTCTCTCCGCCCTCTCTCTACCCTCTGCGGTGTTTACCGGGGCCTGGAACGCTAACGCTTGTTAGGTAACGTTAACGTGCATTAACATTACATACTGCGCGTTAACGTTACCTAATGTGCGGTCTGTAATGTTACCGCAGTTTAGTAAACATACCCCTAAGTGTATTTTCTCTGTGGTAACTGTATGAGGAGATGCTGGTAATACTCCCAGTAGTTGGCATAAAGAATTTGTGGTTATCGCTCAGTTATTTTGGCAGTTATCACATCTTGCATCTGTAAAACTTTACTGTACTTTAATAACTGACCTCATAGGTTTCAGTTCTCTGATAGGGAGATATACCTTGAAACAAGAAGATTATACAGTCCTACACAAGGGGAATATTTACTAAGCTCCGTGCCTATAACACGCATGTGGGCCACGTTATTGGTGCATAGGGGTAAGCTTGAAATTCATCCCCCTGCAGTTAGTGCAGGCCTATATGTGGCACCATTCAAGCCGGTATGCTCACTAATGGTGCCAAGCATAGTTAATGCAGGCTACTAATGCTTATGCTAATCATGATGTGCTGGCCATGACTCCATTCCTCCCATGTCACACTCAGACCCTGCCCAAAGGGACACTACCATGGTAGTGCGGGATTTCTAGCATTGGGGTTGCATGCTACTTTTTAGCCCAGTGCCCAAACTGTACGCTAAATCCCATGCTACCGGGTAGTGCACTTTAGTAAACATGCCCCAATTTGATTTAATGATGTGGAAATCATGCTAGATTTTACTGATGGATTTATTGGATGACATGACAGAATAATAAATCAGTGAGTTGCTGTAGATGTTTTCTCTCTGGAGAAAAAGAAAATGTGTTCTCCATAAATGGGTGTAGTCCAAGAACCAGGCGGAGAGGGCAAACCAGGCCACACAGGGAAAAAAAACTTTAAAAAGCCTTTATTGAAGATCCCAATAAAGGCTTTCTAAAGTTTCCTTTTTTTTCCCTGTGTGTCCTGGTTTGTCCTCTCCGCCTGGTTCTTTGGATGTTTTCTCTCTGAACAACTGCAAAGTCTTCATCATAATTCCATATAGAAGGCTCATAAAGAAACCAGTTGGAAGTAAGCCAAAATGCTGTTTATTGGGGGAAGCATTAATAAAGTAACAGTATTTAGAGGGTAGTGAATAATGGATTCCACTCTGGTTAAAGTTTGAAGAACAGTCTTTCAAAGTCATTAAGCTGGGTAAAATAATATTTATTATGGTAACCTAGTTTCAAATCCCAAATATGGGCTTCCATGCAGTTCATTCTTTTTACCAGACAAAGGAAAGGCATTCCTGGAGATAGAGAGATGACAGGGCAGGGAGACAATACTTGTAGATTTTATTTCTAAGGGGTATGTTTACTAAACCGTCTTAATGTTACCGGCGCTAGTTGCAGCAATAATGTGAAGAATGCCATATAAGGAGTGGGCATTCTGGCGGCAAGGTAGCAAGAATCTGTATCGCGCGATAGTGGGCACTGTGGCACGTTAACGCACCTTAACCCTAAGTTCATGCTAGCGCAGCACTAGCAGCAGTAAAGATGTAGCCCACTGGTTACTGCAATGACTGTGGAGGCAGAGGTCATGGGTTTGATTCCGCAGTGGTGTTATGTAAGAAGGCTGTCTGAGGCATTTCCTTTTAATTTAAATCAGTGCTGCCAGTAAAAACACCCTCACAGTGCCGTAACCTAAGGTGCCGCATAAGGTGCCCTATAAGGCACTACATAGGGCACATTATAAAGTGCCCTGTCTGCCAAGGCACCTTATAATGTGCCCTATAGGACGCCTTATAGGGCGCTTTATAGGGCGCCTTATGAGGCATCTTAGGCCACGGCATTGTGAGGGTGTTTTTGCAGGCAACACTGATTTAAATTAAAAGGAAATGCCTCAGACAGCCTCATTAAGTAACACCACTGTGGGATGGAACACATAACCTCTGCCTCAGCAGTCATTGAAGCAACCTGTGGGCTACATCTCTATAACGCCTAACACACCACTGGCTGGCTACAGAAAGACTGCAGGTCATCACACAAACTATCTGCTGTGGTTACCAGGATAGGGTAAACCCACCCATACCCATGATGCACTGCACATGCAGATCAGCAGCCTACATCTGATCATAAGATGGGGTATGCGCCTCTATAGTACCCCAGCCTGGTAGGGGGAACTGACCGTGTGTGTTACTGGCACAGAGTAGCTACAGGCCGTGACATTGTGCGGTTCCTGTGCTCACCCATCAGTGCCAGTGTATAATGGGTAGGCCCTGCAGACACACCTAGGATACACCTGTGTCCATCTGTATTTCCCAGTCACATCTAGTCCTTGCGGACTATGATGCACCCACAATAGTGCATATCCTGTGTGGGTGCCATGGTCACATGCTATAAGTGAAGGGTGGTGTTTGGATTATGTAGCACCACCCAACCCGCCCTCTGTGGGTCTGGGTGGGGGACAGGAACCCCCACCAACAGATCCACATTCTACATCTCTACAATGGTGGCAGTAGAGGGGACCATCAACCCCAGTCCTGCTGGGGAATGGGCACCCTACAGGGCAGTAAATGCAGATATGTAAACATCGCATAGGGCAGTAAGCCTGGAAAATCTCAGCTGCCCCCCACTCCTATCTGACATTCACTAGCAAAGGGCACAGTCAATCTCCACCCACTGCACCCTGCAATGTGTTCCAGCCATACACATGCTAACTGCAGACAGTCTGCTAGCTAGTACATGTTCCTGGAAGAACTGTGTGCACCAAAAATGGGATGTGAGCACACACACCAAGCAGGTATGTCAGCAATTGGGCCCCAGAAAAAGGAGCCCATAGATATCAATTGAGGAAAATACTGTACAGCATTACGGGGGAACCTAGCCATGCTGGGTCACTGCTCAGTCAGGGTGAGAGTGACCTCTAAGCATGACATGCTGTGGCCACCCTGCCCGTGCAGGTGGTGGCCAGGCACTACAATATTCCAGCCATTGCCCTATGCCCTATGCAGATGCATCCTGCTCAGGCCACCGTGTGCGTGCCATACCCACAGTACCTTGCTCCTAATTATGCGCATTTGCAGGCTAACACTGGAAACAGTGCAAGCATTGTGGGCTCAGTAAGGTGTAGGCATCCACATAATACTGGATAGACATATGCACACTACCACACCTATTTAAGCATTGTGCAAATATAGAGGTGGTTGGCAGCCCTGGCCGCCACACCAGTCCTGGGCATAGTGCATGCTTTGCTATGGTACTCAATACTGTTAGGGTCACTCCCCGGGGTGTTAAACAGTATCAGAAACAAAACCTGAAACACACTCCACAGATATCAGAAAGGTTGCTATGATGAATCTCTGTCAACAAATTGTGTTTAACGTAGGATATTTTATCTGACATTATTCATAGCAACCTTTTGATATATGTGGAACGTGTTTCCACATTTAAGACGGCATTGCTAAGGTATGCAGGTGCTAGTATTGGTAGATGCTGCTCCACGCAGTGCCCACCAGCCTGACTGTCCATGAGCCCCTGGATAGTGGAGCCTGTGGGTGTGGGTGTGGGTGTCTGTGCCCCTGTTGGCCGCTGCTCTAGGGTAGAGGTTCCCAACTCCGGTCCTGGTGAGCCAAATACGGTTCAAGTTTTCATACTGTCCATAATGAATATGCATGGATTCATTTGCATACCATGGGGGCAGTGCATATATACATCTCATGCATATTTATTAGGGACATCCTGACAACCTGAATGGTGTTTGGCCCTCCAGGACTGGAGTTGGGAAACTCTGCTCTAGGGATTGCACATGTTTATTTATTTTATTTATTTATTTATTTAACAGTTCTTTTATACCACACTCTTTATCATCAGTGCGGTTTACAGTGAACAAAACTACTCACGAACAGCAATAGGCCGGCATGCATTTACATATAACAGGGAAATTAACCAGGACAAAAACCTTGGGAAACTTTGTACTTTTATGTTATACAACTATATACAGTGATAGTGTTCTATTTACATAATGTGCTTTATGGTGTATGTGCTCTGTAGGGTACAGCATAGGCGTTTATGGCATCTTTCTTTTATCAGCAATAAAGATTCCGTCTTTATTACCATGGTTTAGTACTGCATAAAATGTGGGGACCTGGTCTATAGGGGCCACAGCTTGGACTTGAACCTGTGGCTTTCTGCCCCTGAATATACTGGTTGTGTGTACTGCACCAAATTGTTGTCACAGAGGCACATCATTCCCTGGGGATGCCATGACTGTTTGTCAGACAAACCTTGTCTGTTGCAGTGCATGGCACCCACCTCAACAGGGCTTGGCCTTGGTGTGTTGTGGGCAGATGCCACTGCCCCCTCCACCACCAGCACCCCTCCGTCACCATGCTGACATGCCCTTATGCCGGTGGTGCTGGTGGTGCACAGTCCCAGGCCATCCAGTGTGCCGGTAGGCGCTTGCCTATGGTGTAGGATCTGGGGTAGGTGTGCCTACATAGACATCTGTGCTTCCCCCTGGCACCGCCTTTCACTGTTATGTGCCCTTTGGGGTTCCTGCTGGGTGATGTCCCCTGGGACACTGTGGGACACACACTCGTGGGTTGTTTGAACTTGGTCAGTTGCTGGCTTGCTGATTTGCAGTTTCTGTGTTACTATGTGCCAACTAGGCATCTGCCTACTCTACCCTGTGCCCCAGCTGCCCCACTGCATGTCCAGCCTTCAGCCCCCTGTACCCCATTTGCAGCCTTGCCGTCATGCCCTTTGTACTTGGCCACTATGCTGCTGCTGCACATGTATCACTACTATCACTTTTCTTGGGCTCCCTGGCTTTGCTGTACATTGCTGACTGAAATGGTTTCTCTCTCCTGAAAACGTGCCTCTAGCGTGAGGTTTTCACTGGCGCTAATTTTCAGACCTTCATTACATGACATTAGTGTGCATGGGGCCTCTACCCGCCCACTCTCCGCCCATTGACCCTTTATCTCCGCCTCTGGGGAGCCTTACTCCGCCCTCTGGGGAGCCTTACTCC
This sequence comes from Ichthyophis bannanicus, assembly GCA_033557465.1. NCBI lineage: Eukaryota > Metazoa > Chordata > Amphibia > Gymnophiona > Ichthyophiidae > Ichthyophis > Ichthyophis bannanicus. The sequence continues at coordinate 153,550,280 of CM066035.1, read as the reverse complement.
ACCCTCTACGCACCTTAACGCTGCCAGAGATGTTATCGCATGATACTTGATGTTCTCGCACGATAATGTACCATTATCGCGCGATAACGTCACGTATCACGCAATAACATCATAGCTGCCACGTTAACGCCACTTAGTAAACATACCCCTAAATCTACACATATTGTTTTCCAGCAAAAATCTATCTGTAGAAAAAACAGCTGTAAAGTCTGGAGTTACCACAAACCACATGACAATTTTGCAGCTACATGGACTTTTTGAAAATTGCCCCCCAAGTGGAGCGATTTTGTGTTAAGGTTAGCAAACCAACTTTTTTAAAAATCTATGTAAAATGACAGTATGAAAATGTACTTCTTTGCAGATGATTCAAAAATTGTGGTACAAAACACAAAGAAGGATGAAATGAAAACAGACTTGGAAAAAATTGGCAAGAAATTTCATGTTCTCAAATGTATTTTAAATCCAATATAGTGTAGAATTATGCATTTGGAGGTCTACAAACCTAAAACCCATGCATTAATGTGAAGACCCATGCAGAAAGGGGCCCACCCAGCCTGTCCTGGTGCCTAAAATCTGGATGGGCCACATTTGCACCCGATTCTGATCCCATGGGAGCTAGATGGCCCCGCAGGATTAGAATCCCTGTTCCCAAGACATCAACATCCATAAGTTCAGTTTTGGTTTCAGGCCCCCTCATTCTGAAGATTCCAGTTCCAGAAACTCCAGCCTTAGCTATTTCTCTGTCTGTTCCAGAGAGCCTGGCTCCTGAGACTCCAGTTTCCATGTGAGCAAACATAGCCTCAATGGATTCTACATTCCTGAATCCAGTTTCTGTGATCCTGAAGCTGACTTCAAAGACTCTGATACCAGAGATTTGCTAGTGGTAGTACCGTGAAACCACTGCAAGGAGTCCAAACCGCCATTTTGAAATGAGCAGAAATGGGGCTGGGTACAAAGGGGGATCATGGATGATGAAATGCTCAAAGAAATCAGGGAAGCTAACAATATTTACAGCATAGTAATAAAAAATGGGTGATTTCAATTATCCCGGTATACACTGGATCAGTGTCATGGCAGGACATGCTAGGGAGATAAATAAATGACTGCTTCATGGAGCAGCTGGTTCATGAGCTGACAAGAGGGGAAGCCATCTTAGACCTAGTCCTTAGTGGAACACAAGATCTGGTGCAAGAGATAAGGGTGTTGGTGCCACTTGGCAATAGTAATCATAGCATGATCGTGTGTGATTTAATAAATGGAGGAAGGACTGTAAGGAAATCCACAGTACTACCTTTCAACTTTCAAAAGGGAGACTATGATAAAATGAAGAAAACAGTTAAGAAAAAGCTAAAAGGAGCAGCTGCAAAGGTTAAAGATTTACATTAAGCATGGGTGTTGTTTAAAAATACTATCTTGGAAACCCAGACCAGCTGTATTCCACACTTTAAGAAAAGTGGAAGGAAGTCCAAAAAACTGCCATCATGGTTTAAAGGTAAGGTCAGAGAGGCTGTTGTAGCCAAAAAAAGCATCTTTCAGGAAATGGAAAAAGGAGCCAAATGATGAAAACTGGAAACAACATAAGCACTGGCAAGTTAGATGCAAGGCATTGACAAGGCAGGCAAAGAGAGAATTTGAAAAAAAAAAAGTTTGCTGTGGAAGCAAAAACGCATAATAAAAACTTTTTCAAGTACATTCGTTGCAAAAAAACCCTGTGAGTCAGTTGGACCATTGGATGAAAGAGGGGTAAAAAGGGCACTAAGAGGGGACAAGGCTTTAGTGGAGAGACTGAATAAATTCTTTGCTCCAGTTTTTACAGAAGAAGATGTAGGGAAGTTAGCCATGCCTGAAATTTAAAGCTGATACAGCAGAAGAATTGAAAGAAATATTGATAAACCAAGAAGATGTATTACAGCTATTTGATAAACTGAAGACTAGCAAATCACCAAGACCAGATGGCAAACTTTTGAGTGTGTTGAAAGAACTGAAATATGAGATTGCAGACCTACTATTAATAATTTGTGAACTATCATTAAAATCATCGGTAATACCTGAAGATTGGAGGATGGCCAATGTAGCACCAATTTTTAAAAAGGGTTCCAGGGGTGATCCGGGAAACTACAGACCAGTGAGCCTAATGTCAGTACTGGACAAAATAGAAGAAACCATTATAAAGAACAACATTTCTGAACATGTAGATAGTCATGGTTTAATAGGAGACAGCCAAAATGGCTTTAGCCAGGAAAGGTCTTGTCTTACTAATTTGTTATATGTTTTTGAAGGTGTAAATAAACAGGTAGACAAAGGTTGGTCAGTTGATGTACTCTATCTGGATTTTCAGAAAGCCTTTGACAATTTCTTCATGAGAGACTTTTGGCAAAATTAAAAAGTCATGGGCTAGGAGACAGTGTACTATTGTGGAACAGGAACTGGTTAAAAGATAGAAAGCAGAGGGTAGGGCTAAATGGCCAATTTTCCCAATGGAGAACAGGGAATAATGGAGTACCCCAGGGATCTCCTGGGTCTGCTGCTTTTTAACGTTTTCGTAAATGACTTGGAAATGGGAATAATGAGTAAGGTAATCAAATATGCAGATGACACAAAATTATTTAAAGTTGTTAAAACTCAAGAGGATTGTGAAAAATTGCAAGAGGACTTTAATAAACTGGAAGACTGGGCATCCAAATGGCAGATGAAATTTAAAGTGGAAAAGTACAAAGTTATGCACCTAGGAAAGAACAACCCAAACTATGGTTACACGATGCAAGGTTCCATATCAGGAACCACCAGGCAGGAAAAAGATGTAGGTGTCATCATGGATAACACATTGAAACCCTCCGCCCAGTGTGCAGCAGCAGCCAAGAAAGCAAATAGAATGCTAGGAATCATAAGGAAAGGAATGGAGAATAAAACAAAGGATATTATAATGCCTCTGTATCATTCCATGGTGCGACCACATCTGAAATATTGTGTGGAATTTTGGTCGTCGTATATTAAAAAGCATATAGGAGAATTAGAAAAGGTACAGAAAAGAGCCATCAAAATGGTAAATGGAAAGGAAGGATACCCCTATGAGGAGAGGCTAAAAATGTTAGGTTTCTTCAACCTGGAAAAGAATCGACTGAGGGGAGATATGGTAGAGTTCTATAAATTAATGAATGGAGTGGAACAGGTAAACATAGGTTGATTGTTTATGCCATCAAAATGTAGAAAGACTTGGGGACATGCAATGAAGGTACAGTGTAAACCATATAAGACTAATAAGAGAAAATATTTTTTTTCCTCAGTGCATAATCAAACTCTGGAATTTGTTAACAAAGGATGTAATAAAAGCTGTTAGTGTAGCTTGGTTTAATAAAGGTTTGGACAAGGTCCTGGAGGAAAGGTCCATAAACGTTTATTAAAGGGAACCTGGGAAATCCATTGCTTGTCCCAATATAAGCATGTAGAGGATGTGTCTTCTGGGGAAACTGCTAGGTATTTGTGACCTAGATTGGCCAGTGCTGGAAACAGGATACTGGGCTTGATGGACCTTGGTTTTAACCAATATGTCATTTCTTATATTCTTATGTTCTTATTTTCATTCTTGTCCTGCTCTATACCACTAATGACTGGCAGCCTCTTTGGTGAGATGGGAGTTGGAGGGAGTCAGGATTGGTTTGGCAATGCTCTTAAAGGGGATGTGGTTTTTCATTGGAGGTTTGAGTTGTGGTGGGGGAAGGTTTGGAGTGGTTTACTCTGAATGATTTGTTATTTTCTGTTAGGGCAGCAGCTGCACATACCTTTTAATTAATGAAAGTATGCTGAAATGAAAATGTATAAAAGCAAAATTAAAAAAAATAAATTGAAGCAAAATGAAAAACCTGCATATGACTCAGGAAACCAAGCAAACAATGTTTTGTTGCCTACAGATCTGTAAACTGTACGCCTGTCATAAATGAGAGCTACAGTAGAGGCACGGTAGTCATTTTTCTGTCTAACGGGTCTTACAGTCCAACTGTGCCTGAAGTCGTAGAGCATAAAGTAACTTGCACAGTGCCTTAAACAGCGTTAGTGGGGGAAGTGGAGTTTGATCCCTCTTTTACCTGGCTTTCTCCCTTCGGATCTATTGCCTGAGTATGCTTCCACTAGCAATTGACATGATAAAACATGGAAACGAGGAAGCCCTAGTTACTTATGCAAACAGAGGATTCCAGGGCAAACGAGGCAGTGGTCTGAGCATGGCCTGATGCCGCCCCTCTCCGGGACCTGCAGTGCTGGCAATGCCTTCAAATAGCACACAGTGCTTACCCACCTCTGGCACTGTGCTGCTGTTTGTGCTTCCATGCCTTCCGATGCTGACTTCCTGTTTGTATGGGGGTGGAAGCCATTGAACCAGCCGCTTCGGCACCCATGCAAAAAGAAGTGGAATTTGAGGGGGCAGAAAGAAGAACCCGCAGTGCTGGAGGTTATGGTAAGAGTTGAGGTGCAGTTTTTAATGCATTGTCACTGTTGCAGGTTCCAGAGAGGGGTGGCAGCAATGGCAATGGGGGTGGGGGCAGGTGCGGTGGAGGGGGGCACCAGGAGCGAGGTTCACCTAAGGCACTGCATATCCTTGAACCAACCCCGATTCATTCAAGGACAATGTCTCCAAATGACTTATTTTTGCACATACCCCGACAGTAATGAACCTCACTCCCCATCCAGGGTATGTGAGCTCAGTCTCTCAAATTTACTGCTAGCATTCATACTAATATTTGCATCATGCTAAAGAGAGTCTCCTTCTGGAATTCATAGGATGCAGCATGCACAGGCAAAAAAGAGAAATCATGTTATTGAATATTTCACTACTGAGTCTCTGCTTGGAATGCTGATTCAGTTTGTGATGCTGCACCTTTGAAAGGACGCTGGACGTCTGTGAAAAGCTGAAAAGAGAGCTATCAAACTGATGAATAACTTGCAACATAAACCTTGCAAAGAGAACTCTGAAACTATCCAAAATAAACTCTAACAATAAAGAAAGGAATGCAAAATACAAATGAGTAACATTTTTCATAGGAAATTAGTTTAAGGATTAGGCCTACGATATGAATTTGAAAGGAGGGATGTTGTAGGAAATACATCCTGACCAATAGAATTGCCTGTAATTGCTCACCAGCAGAGGTGGTAGGAACAAAAAAAGTAAAAAAATTCAGACGTACCGGTAAGGGGATCTAAAGTTGCATTACTCATGATGCACAAACACAGAAGAATGAGGTAAGAGAGGAGGTTTAGTAAAAGTCTGATACTCAGTAGTGAGAGATCCCTAAAAATGTGGCCAATATGTAAAGTTCATGGTTGGTATCTTTTTTAAAAAAACAAGACTTAGGGGTATGTTTACTAAACTGCGGTAATGTCAGTTGCATTAGGTTCCGCGGTAAAAGCAGAAACGGCCAAATAAGGACATGGGCGGTACATCGTTATAGATAATGCGCGTTACCAGGCGCCATAGCCTAACGAGCGTTAAAAACACCGTGTAGAGCGCCACGCAAGGCACCCTGTACGGCACCCATAAGGCGCTTGATAAGGTGTCTAGTAAGGTGTCTAGAGCTGTAGCACAATGGTTAATATGCTGACTAATGGTGCAGGGGTTGTGTGTTTAATCCCCCTGTGGGTCTAATGAGTAAAGCTGGCTAAGACATTGCCTTTTACTTTAAATCAGTGCTGCCTGAAGCATTTTGTTTTTTAATTTTAATTAGTGCTGCCAGCAAACACACCCTCACAGGGCCATAACCTAAGGTGCCGCATAAGGCACCCTATAAGGCACCCCAAAGGGTACATTATAAAGTGCACTGTCCGCCAAGCACCCTAGAATGTCCCCTATGGCACCCTATAGGGCGCATTATAGGGTGCCTCATAGGGCACTGTATAGGGCACCTGATAAGGCACCGTAAGGAGACAGCACTGTGAGAGTTTTTAGCTGGCAGCACCAATTTAAATTAAAAAAAGAAAATGCCTCAGACAGCCCTATCACATATCACCACAGTAGGTTCAAACCCATAACCTCTGACTCCACAGCCAGTGCAGTTGCCAGTGGCCTACATCTCTATAGCTCCTGTTACATGCCTGGCTGGCTACAGAGGAACTGCAGGTCACCACACAGACCGTCTGCTGCGGTTGCCAGGGTTGGATTGGACCAGCCACACCCATGATGCACTGCACATGCAAATCAGCAGTCTACAGATGGTCACATGTTGCGGTATGCACCCCCCCCCCCCAAGCACCTCGGCCTGGTGGAGGGTCCTGACCATGTGCAACCCCACAGCACCTCAGCCTGGTAGGGGGTACTGACCGTGTGTGTTAGTGCCACAGAGTGGCTACAGACCGTCACAGTGGACGGGTCCTGTGCTCACCCTGAGGGTGAGGTGGGGTGCCCAGCACCATTTCCGCAGCACCTGGCTATGCTGCAGGTCCCCATCGGTGCCACTGTGTGATAGATGCTCCCTGCAGATACCCTTAGCATTTGCCTGTGTCCATCTGTATATCACGTCTTGCCTGTGTGGACTATGATGCACCCGGAATAGTGCATACACTGTGTGCGTGCCATGGTTACATGATTTCAGGTTGGGGTTGGGGTTGGGGTTGGGGTTGGTTGGGTGGGCCCATAGGCGGTTTACGTACCAACATCCAATCCACCCTCTGTGGCTCAGGGTGGGAAACAGGATTTCCAACCAAAAGATCGACACTTTACCCCCTGCACTGGTGACAGTAGAGGGGACCATTCACCCCAGTCCTGCCCGGGAATGGACACCCCTACAGGGCAGTCCATGCAGATCTGTACGCCTACATACATTGGGCAGTGACAGACAGACAGACAGTAGACCTGGTACTGCGCAGCTGCCCCACACCACTATCTGACATCCTCCAGCAGCAAGCAAAGTGAGTCACCAGCCGCTGCACCCTGCAAGATGTTCCAACCACACACATACTAACTGCAGACAATCTGCTTGCTAGGCCATAGTGCATGTTCCTGGAGGTGACGTGAGTACCCACACCTGGGATGTGCACACACACACCAAGCAGATAAGTCAGTGATTGGGCTCCAGAAGACAAAACCCATATATCTCACTTCAGAAGGACACTATGTAGCACTATGGGGGAACCCAGCCATACCGTGGTCACTGCACAGTCAGGGTGAGCATGACCTCACAGCAGGACATGCCGTGGCCACCCTGTCCGTGTAGGTGGTGGGCAGGCACTACAATGTCCCAGCCATTGCCTGGGCCCTGTGCAGGTGCATCCTGCCCAGGCCGCCCTGTCCGGCTATAACCACAGTACCTTGCTCCTCATTATGCACATTGGCAGGCCAATACTGGCAACAGTGCTAGCAGTGTGGGCTGCAGAGGGTGTTGGCAAACACCACACACTGGATAGACTGACGCACACCCCCACACCTATGCCAGCATTGTGCACCTATATAGGCTTTTGGCAGCCCAGGACACCGCACCCATCCTGGGCACAGTGCAGGCATGGCTATGGTATGCAGTACTGTTGGGGTCTCTCCCCAAGGTGGTGGACACTGTCAGGTACCAGACCTGACACACACTCCACAGACATCACAGAGGTTGGTATGCTACAGCCCACTGGGCAGCTTGTGCTAACCTTAGGGATTGCTATGTGCCAGTTATCACTGCAACCTTTTTCTATCTGTATACCGTATTCCCGGGTTTTGGGTGGCATTGCTAGGGTATGCAAGTGCTAGTATTGGGAGATGCACACAGGGCCCAACATCCTGCCTCTCCAGGAGGCTGTGGCTAATGGGGCCTGTGGGTGCGGGTGTTTCCGCCCCTGTGGGTCACTGCTCTTGGACAGGGGTTCCCAACTCCGGTCCTGGTGGGCCGCACCATGTTCTGGTTTTCATGATGTCCCTGATGAATATGCATGAGATACATCTGCATACCATTGACATACAGCACAGGCATCTTTATTGCAGACAGCATGGAACCTGAATGTTGTTTGGACCTCCAGGACTGCATTTGGGAGACTCTGCTCTAGGTAATGTGCCTGTTTGTGGTGTCGGTGCTCTGTAGAGTAAAATGTAGGTGTTCCAGGCATGTTTATTATATCAGCAATAAAAGGTTCCATCTTTCTTTTTTTTTTGAAACTTTTATTTTCATTTTACAACAAGCAAACGAAACAACAAACCAAAGGAGACAAATACAAATATACACATAAGGAAAGCAACCCCAATTACCCCCCACCCCTAAGCTTCTTCTCTAGAACTGAGGAGTATCATCAAAGAGGCGTATACATATAGCAGTGATTGTACATCCAAACAAACAAAAGAGTATCAGCAATATAGACTGATCATGTGAAATAGATTTAAACAGTCAGATGGGAGCATTTAGCATTTTAGCATTTTAAACATAATCATGGAGTATCCTCCATTCAGACAAATGATAGAGGGTCTGAACGGAGAAGCCAACAGATGAGGTATTTGTTCATATTTACTGTATAGACTGACAGGATGCCACCATTCATTGAAATTAAGAGGGGACCTATTTTCCCCCAGTATTTTCCAGTAATATTGTAGTACCGGGCATTCAAACATAATATAAGTTAGTATGTGAATGGCCGTGTGGCATATCCAAAATCTGTTGCTCTGGGTAGCGGTCATTTGACTAACCTATCAGGAGTATAGAAACTTCGGTGGATTAAAAGAAAAAAAGTGTCTGAGTAAGTGAGGGAGATCGAGAGATCCATGTCAACCCGCTCCAGGCTAGGCTCCCATGCTCCGGGGTCAAAGCTACATGCGACTCCCGCTCCCAGAATTCCTGTGCTGTCTGAGCGCATAGGTGGATAATGGGAGTGAGGGGAGAAGCAGCCTCCATATATCTTCTAGCGCAAAATCTGTAATCAAAGCAGTAAAAGAATCAAGACTCTTGGGTGGACCACTCGTTCTGGGCGGCAGCCAAGCTGTCAAGGGCTCAAGTACTTGGTTGAAATCGCCGCCGAGCATTAATGGAGGGCTGGCAAATGCCTGTGCTAACTGCATAATACTTGCATAATAAACAGGATTATCCACATTCGGAGCATAGATACCAATACACGTAAATTACAGTCTCAACCTGAAGGTGTGCACGGGCCCATCTACCCTCCTTATCAAAGCTAACAGCCATTACAATAGCGTACAGAGACTTCTTAACCAAAATGGCTACCCCACACCGCTTGGAAACAGCGGAAGAGAAGGCAGTCGCCATATTAGGCTTGGTATTAAGTTTCAATGCCGCAGCGGAATTTAAATGCATTTCCTGAAGAAACATTAAATTAACCTGCTCATGATTAAGATAGCTAAGGATTTTCTTTCTTTTGATTGGACTATTAATGCCTTTTACGTTTTATGAGAAGATATGACACAAGGCCATCAAGAAAGATTATAAATTCTGAGAAAGAACACAATAATGCACACAGTTTCCCAATGTCCCTCAGCTTAACTATGTATGACTGTGCACATAACATAATAATCAATGAGTTAATGAAAATCATGGAAACGCCCCATATAAAAAAATAAGCACCGAGGTGCAGTAGAGAAGAAGCAAAACCCCAGAAATTACTGGCGACCTAATGTCTGCGGGGAGAAACTCCAGAGAGGGCCCAAGCTAAAGCATATAACCTGTAAAACTATGCATGTTTCGAATCCCACCGAGGTGCACATCATGGAGGGATAGAAGGCCAAGTAAATTATAGATAGAAAGAAAAGTCCAGGCAGTCTCTATTCCAGGCTGGGATCACCGCGTCGGGCCGTTCAAGATGGCGGGCAAATCCGGCGAATTACAGATCAAGATTGTTGAATCATAGTTGTTGGATTAGCGCATCTGATCTACGTTATTTGGAGTCCAAAAACGTTGCTAGTAGATCGGGATCTTCGAATGTTATGGCTGGGTTATGGAGAGTCACTTTGAGCTTCACTGGATATAGTAGGCCAAAGTGAGCCTGTAGTTATTGAAGACCAGGGCGAAAAGCAAGGAGCCTCCTCCGTCGGTCAACTGTGGACTTTGCCACGTCAGGGGAAAAGAAACTTTATGACTTTCAACTTCAAGATGATAGTTCGCCCGGGCAGCAGTGCGAGTTTGCTCCACTTATTGGTATCGCAACAATCGGAAAATGAGAGCCCGAGGGGTCGTCCGATTGAGCGCCATATTAGCAGGAACACAATGCGCTCGGTCAGTCTCCAGAGCTCTGTAACTAATAATCTTTAGCAAGGGGAGGAGAGTTTTGACCAAGAATTCTCGCATGTCTCCTGCTCTCACATCCTCCAGTACTCCAATGAGCTCCATATGGTTGCAACCAGCTCGATCATTGCTATCCTCCAGCTCTTTTTGAAAATTCTGTATCATACGCTCAGCCTTGCCCAATTTCACCAAGCGCACCGCGTGCGAATCAAGGACCTCCGCCATGTTGTCCTGTCGTAGTGGGAGACTTTCAAGCCGGTTCTGAAGTGTGCCAAAGTCTTCACGCATGGTTCGGAGCACCACTCCATTGGATTGTACCAGCTCCTTCATACCGCGTATCTCCTCCAAGATCTCCTGTGGCGTTGCGGGGTTTTCCCAAAGTGGGGCCATCTTCTGTGGGGAAGAACTCTGTTTTGGAGCGTTTTCCGTGTGAAGAAGAGGGAGACCCGAGGTCCAGTCGCACTGGTTTGTGGCCCGCCGTTCCCCCCGAGGCACCCCGGTAAGTTCAGAGCAAAAAATGAAGTTTATGCAGGTATTAATTCAGGATTCTGAGTAGGCCTCTCGGGAGCTTCAACGCAAAGCGTCTATCCCGCTGGACATCAGGCTCCGCCTCCAAGGTTCCATCTTTCTTACCACGGTTTATTACTGGTAAAAACTATGGGGACAGAGGTGGCAGGGACCACAGCTAGGGTTTGAACATGTGACCTTCTGTTATGTAACGTTACCGCAGTTTAGTAAACATGCCCCTTAGTATTTAAATAAAATAAGTATATTCAGCACCACGATCCATTTAGTGAGTGTCGCTGAATCCGCATCAGTGTGCCTTAAATCATCAGTTAATGTGTGTTAAATCAACTTAGGGGCATGTGGGTTTAATAACATTAATGCACAGCAAAAAGGCTCTCCTGATGTTATATGGATAGTTATCCAGATAGCAGACTGAGTATCAGCATTCTCCAGATAATTTCCAGCAACCTTCTGTACTCTGCCCATGCTCTATTCTGGTGCAATATGGATAGTGCTGATATGGAAAGGAATGATTTTTAGTAGAACTATTCATATAGCACAGTTCAAGATTCACAGATAGTGCCTGCTAGAGCAAATATCCAAAGAACGGCTGGCATTCTATGAATATTTGCTTTTCAATACCAGAAGGTTAGTAAAGAAAATACAAGTCAGCACAGACGTTTCTGGTTTCTCTCTTCTAAAGGTTGGAGTATCTGAGGGCGGAAACCTCTGGGGGGCAACAAGGTGTATACATCTGCAATGGAAGAGATGCTGAACCAGGAAAATGGCAGCAGGAGTTTTTTCTCCAGTGAATGATCAGGGCAAATCTCAGAGGAGAGGCATGGGAATGGGAAGGATCTCATTCTGCTGCTGAGAATCTATCTGCTGAGTCAAAGATTTCAAAAGAGGAAGAGTTTATCATCTGGACTTGGGTACCAACAAGGACAGGTGTAAAAAGTTTGAAAGGTTAATGAGACTATTTTGATAGGGCTTTAAGCTTCTACATGAACGGTATTCATGGCCACATTTTTGTCATTGGAGGAAGAAGCCATGTCCACCATGATACACCACACAGGAAGTGAAGGAACCAGAAATACAAACACTTCACCTCATTTAAATGTGTTCAGACTTAAATGGTTCACCTCCAATGAGTCAGTGCTCTTGTAACATTTTAATTTCCATTTTAAAAAGACTAAAGTAAACTATTATGCAAAGAAGAAGTCATACCCTTAATAATGGTATGCACTATTCCATGATTTTATTCTTTTTTAAATAAGTGCTCTCTGATATTGTAGGGTTTGTCCATGAAGAGTAAGACCTCTTTCTCTGGCTGTGTGAGCTGAATTCTGTTTATCTATTTTAGGCGTTTTCTTTGCTATAATTAGAAATTACTCATTAACATCCATCTAATGAAGGGCTGTCAAACTGCGACCCTGAAAGGATGTAAACCAGTTGTCTGTAAACCAGTCAAAGGGGACTGTTGTAATGTTTGATATGGAAGGACAGACTAGATAGGCCATGTGGTCTTTTTATGTCATTTATTTTTTATTTATTTATTTATTTATTTATTTATTTTATTTAACGTCTTTTCTATACTGCGCTTTTTAAAGTCAGCTCGGTTTACAATTAACAGCAGGTTTGTACAGTACAGGCGGCTCCCATACTGGACTTACAAAAAAACAGGGTTATCATGTTTCTCTGTTTCTAAGTTTTCCGGATATCACTACTGAATATTCATGCATTGCCTCCAGGGACATCCTGAAAGCCTAACGGGTTTGCATCCCTCTATGACTGCAGTTTGACACCCCTGGTCTAATGTTTCCATATACAATATACCACTATCATCGGTTTGATCTGCAATGTACATAACCCTACAGAACTCTGGACAGATCACAAAGTAAGAGTAACACACAGCATACTACATCACAAATAGATTGATAGCATTTCTATTCATAGTACCTTATTTCACAAATAGGTTGACAACATTTCCATTGCATAGTTAACCGAGGGGAACAATATCAATAACAATTTCTTAAATAGCCACGTTTTTAAGGCCTACTTAAAATGCACACGATCGGCTAGCGCACAAATTATAAAAGGTAACATATTCCATAAAGTTGGAAAAGTGCCAACAATGGATTTCTTAAAAGTATCCCTCAATTGAAACTGCTTGCTAGATGGTAAAAGTAGCCAAAACATCAACAGATCTTAAATGTTGATAGGGTACATAGTGCCCATGTATAATCTTAAAAGCAAATAGCAGCTTAAATTGCACCCTGGCCAGCACTGACAACTAGTGCAGCTGTTTAAACAGTGGGGCAGCACCTCTTGAGCTCAATCGTCTAAAAATCAGTCTTGCTACTGTGTTTTGTAAAACTTAAAGATGTGATAGTAGTTCAGATGAGGTAGGGCTGTTGCTGTTAAAACATTTTTAAAGTGTTCTGGCTCAAAATAGTCTCTAATTTGATGTAACATCATAAGAATCACAAAACCTTTCTTCACTAGTGATGATATTTGATGCTCCATGGCTAGGCTAGAATCCAAATAAACTCCCACCATTATTCTTGCCAAAACCAAGCTTTCGGATCTATCTGGCTCTCATGACCCTACACCAGGTATTCTGTCCTCCATGAACCGTGCAAAATGTAATGTACTTTCAGCCATACACCTCTGTGTATGCATCACATCTGTCTGAAAAAGCCTGTGCTTGTTTGTGCCTGAAGAAATCTTTCAGGAGCAAATGGCAGGAATCTTTTGACTCAGTCATACAACTAAGTATCTTTGCTTGTTTTTACTGCAAAAAGTTTGATTAAAATGGACACCTCATCCGAAGAGGAATTATCCTCTCTGTGATTAGTCTGACAACAAATTTGTTAGTTCATATATTTGTGGTGCTCTTTCTACCTGGTCATTTTTTTTTTTTTTGTGGTCAAAAAAGGTTTGTTAGCAAATGAACGATAAGTTTTACATACATTTTGATCCAAATCCCTTCCTTTTAATTTTTCATAGGTCATCTAAGCTGTAAAAGGAGCATCCACATCAGGACATCCAAAATATGCAACGTATTTTATAAAAAGGCTTGCAGAAATGGAGCCTTCTGTAAAATATGCATAAGGTGCAAGATCATGCAAAATATACATATATATGGCAAGGTGTGCACTGGAAACAGACATTTTATAAAAATACATATTAAAAAAGAGCAGCAACTTTTCAGGCTTTGAACATGAAGGGCCTGATACTCAGCGGCAGCGGTTAATGCTGCTAAAGCAACTAGCCACTGCTGAGAACATTAGACCCAGATATTTAATGCTGGGACTATATCAGGGTCCTGTCACTGAATATCTGAGTCACCTGGATTGCCAGAAGCTGACTGGGCAGTGGTGACATTCAGCCGCTGCCTAGTTAGCTTCTGCAGAGAAAGTTACGACAACCTTTGCTGCGCCTGACAGTCGCCACTTTTCCATAACTGCACAGTGGCTCAGTATCGCTTGATGCTGTCCCCAGAATGTCCATATACTAACCATTTAGCATCAGGGTGTGAAGTGGTGGCACCTGCGGCATTGTGCTAGTGGCACTAAATATCCCGGCTAAGAGGATTAACATGGTTGACGGGTCTGCTTACCATGTTAATCCCTTTGAATATCGGGCTCATAAACAATAGTACTTACATGTGTAAGCAGAAGATTTGCAACCTACACAAAACTGTATATGGCTTTTCAAATGGTTTTGAGCATCATAGATGCATGCAGATTTCCTCTCTTAATCATTCCTCTAAGTCCTAATTCCAAATGTGCAGATGGATAATGCGTATGCATGCTTTTGTGCAGGTGCAGATGCCAGAAGGTATGTGTATTTCCAGTGGAGATAGGAAATGCGTGCATTCTTTTCAGATCTACCAAACCATTCCTAGAATATGCCTCCTTCAAAACTGTGTGTGCTGCGGATATGACTGAAGACCCAACACAATTTAGGGCAACTATCCAGAGGGTCACCATGAGTTGACACCAACTCAATGGCACTTAACAATAAACAACAACAACACTAAACACACACACCCTGCCATGCCGACATGACCATATGTGGTCGATGCTGGTCGTGTGCAGTCCCAGACCATAAACTGTGCAGGTAGGCAAGTGCCTAGGGTGAAGGGTCTGGGGTGGCGAGGCATACATGGACTTCCACACATCCCCCCCATCACTTCCCAGCTGTGTTATGTCCCTTCCACATGGGGGAGTGATGGCTGGGGGGATGTCAGGCCGGTGCTCTAGCAACTATTGGCTAGGGTGGACCGGGTAGATGTAGATGGAGTGTGTTGTTACTGCCAACTGTGGACAGGCTAGGGCATGCACCTCAGGTACAGTGTACCCAGTTTGGCCTACTGGGTGTATATATGTTTCAGACAACGTGTGGGCATACCCTGCATTGCCTTACTAGGGGCTGCCGTAAAGTGTGTTCAGTTAGCTGGGTCTATGAACTGTTTGGGACCCATCCTGGATGTGGTCTATGGACCTTTGTTAGTGTGGTCCCCAGATGTGCACTGCTTGCCCTATTACAGGCATAGTGGTACCTGTGTGACTTTTGGGGTACTTGTTGGGTAATGTCCCCTGGATGGGACACTGTGGAATACAGACTACTGGGCATGTTTGACCCTGGTCAGCTGCTGTCCTGCTGATTTTCCAGTTTCTATGTTCCTATGTGCCACCTGGGTGATGGCCTAGTTCACCATGTGCCCCAGCTGCCCCCACTGCATATCCCGCCTGCAGCCCCCCTATGCCCTATTTGCACCATCATCATAGTGGCCTTTCATACTTGGCCACTATACTGTTGCTGCAGATGGAGCATTACTATCACCTTTCTCGTGCTCCCAGCCTAGGCTGTACATTGCTGACACTTAAATGGTTTCTCACTCCTGCAAATGTGCATCTAACTCCAGGTTTTCACTTGCGGTAGTTTCCAGCCCTTCAGTTCCCCGCGTTGGTGTCACGGGGGCCTCTCCCCACCCATTGACCCCCTTCTCTCTGCCCTCTCTCCACCCTCTACGGGGTTTACCGCGGCCAGGAACGCTAACGCACGTTAGGTAACATTAACGTGCGTTAACACAGCTGCTGCTACATTGCCGCAGTTTAGTAGACATACCCCTAAGTATGGAATCTTGTTTCCTCATCTATCTAGGGAGGTACAAAAACACTGGCATATTCTGCACAAAACAACAGTTAAAATCTTAAAAAGGAATGGCACAAGTATATCATAAAGCATGTTACAGAAGCAGGACCAGCCCATCCATCAGAAAGATTAGATGTCTGCCTAGGGCAGCAGATCCCAATGGGCAGTACCATGACCCCTCCACCATTCTTCAAAGCAGTGGCTTTCTACTGTTGCTTTCGTACCACTGCAGACTTTGAAGCACATGTGAGCATGCACACACTCATGGCCTGCCACTCTTGCCCCCTCTAACACAACTTCCCGTTGGAGGGGGCAAGTGCAGCAGGCCATGAATATACACATGTGTGAGCATCCTTTAAGGCACTCTGTGGTGTTGATTTGGTGGCAGAAAGCCACTGCTTTGAAGAATGATGAGACAATGGATGCTGGGGGGGGGGGGGGCAGGAGGATAAGCCTCAGCTGTTCCAGGGCAGTATCGGGGAGGGGGCAGCATTGGACCTGTCTAAGGCATCTTAGTATTGGATTAGAAACATAGAAACATAGAAACATGATGACAGAAAAAGCCCACATGGCCTATCTAGTCTGTCCTTCCATATCAACAACTACAACAGTCCACTATTTACCTTTAGAGATCCTCTGTGTTGGTCCCATGCTTTTTTGAATTCAGTTACTGTCCTCATCTCTACCACCTCCACTGGGAGACTATTCCATGGATCCACTACTCTTTCTGTAAATAAATATTTCCGCATATCACTCCTGAATCTATCTCCCTTCACCCTCATCCCATGTCCCCTCGTAGCAGAACTTGCTTTCAATTGAAAGAGGCTCTCTCCCTGAATATTTATGCCACGGAGGTATTTAAACATCTCAATCATATCACCTCTATCCCGCCTTTCCTCTAAGGTGTACATATTAAGATCCTTAAGTCTGTCCTCATATGCTTTATAATGAAGCCCACTAATCATTTTAGTAGCCACCCTCTGCACCGACTCCATCCTGTTCACATCCTTTTGAAGGTGCGGTCTCCAGAATTGCACACTATAGTCCAAATGAGGTCGCACCAAAGACTTATACAGAGACATTATCACCTCCTTTTTTCTGCTAGCCATTCCTCTCCATATGCACCCAAGCATTCTTCTAGCTTTTGCCGTCACCTTTTCTACCTGTTTAGCTACCTTAAGATCATCAGACACAACCACACCTAGGTCCCGCTCTTCTTTAGTGGACAAAACTACTTCACCTCCTATACTGTATTGCTCCCTTGGATTGCTGCAGCCCAAATGCATGACCTTATATTTTTTAACATTAAATCCCAGCTGCCAAATTCTAGACCATTCTTCAAGCTTAGCTAGATCCCTCTTCATGTTATCTACACCTTCCTGGGTGTCTACTCTATTACAGATTTTGGTATCATCTGCAAAGAGGCAAACCTTACCCGACAGCCCTTCCGCTATATCACTAACAAAGATGTTAAAAAGAATCGGACCAAGGACAGATCCCTGGAGCACACCACTGGTAACAGCCTTCTCCTCAGAGTGAGCTCCATTTACTTGTACTCTTTGTCGCCTCCCACCCAACCAGTTTCAAACCCAAGCAGTAACTTTAGGGTCCATCCCTAGGGTGCTCAGTTTGTTTATAAGTCGCCTGTGAGGAACAGTGTCAAAGGCTTTACTGAAATCTAAAAACACCACATCTAGAGCTCTCCTTCGGTCCAACTCCCTGGTCACCCAGTCAAAGAAATCAATCAGATTTGTCTGACAAGACCTGCCTCTGGTGAATCCATGCTGCCTCAATACTGGCTTGAATTAAATACTGGCCTTATAAGAATCAACAAGGAAAGTGGAATGGCCTATCAGTAGAGATACTGGAACAGGGGTATCTTTTGATTAGAGAGACTAAACAAACCGATCTCTGTCTCTGCCTTCAAGTGCTCTAGTTGTTGATTCTGTGTTGGGAAAAAATATTGGTTGGGCAATGACCCCAGTGACCCACCCCCTTCTGCTGCCTATGTACTAGAGACCAGCATTCTGCAGATTTTGAACATGCTTGAAACATATGTGGAGGATAGCGGCGGGATTGGGGTTGAGAGATGAGGCTGAAAATATTGGGATGAGGGGAGGAATGGTGTTGGTCCTTGTACAGGAATTTTCATGCTCATCTACCCAGGATGGCAGAACAGTAGAAATAGAATCCTACCTGGGCAGACGGAATGGGCCAAATTGTTCTTGTCTGCCATCATTTACTTTGCTGTTCTGAATTTGCTCTATTAAAAATTTCAAGCCTTACAATGTCAAATTCTTTTATAGAAAATACAGTTTTATAATTAGAAGTAATTGGCAAAGACTGCCCTGATGAATGTAAAAACATAGCATAAGTTTAGGTGCAGAGCAGAAATTAATACAATTAGACAATCCCTGCTGTGAGTTCCAGAGTATCACAAAGAAGAAAAACCCTTTGACTGCATTTTAAAGCACAACTGTTAATATTAAGTTTTAGTGACAGGTGCAGGCATATGAAACTTTTGACATTAAAACTAAATCAAGTGGATTTTCAGGCTGTGTCAAATGTGTCAGACTAAATGAATTTTATCAGGTTGGACAGGAAAATTCATCGGAATCTCCCTTGTAAATCTGCGATGGCAGTAGTTACCAAAGTTCTACTTAAATGAGTTGAGCAAAGAGGCATTTCCAGTGATGTTCGCAAGGTAGAATTAAAACTTGGCCAATTCATGTGAAGTTTTAGCACTAACCAGCTAAGTTTAGCAGGGTAACCCCCAGCAGAACACATAGCAGTCCTGAATCTAACCAGTCACATTTTGTTAGCTAGGTTTAGGTCCTGTTTATCTGATAATTTGTTCTGCATTTAAATTGAACAAGTATGGGGAAAGAATGCAGCCTGTCAGAGAAGTAGTACTGTATGAAGATAACCAAGGTGTGAAGAATGGTGGAAGGATCATCAACAATCTTCATTATGCTGCTGATACCACTTTACTGGCTGAAAGTGAAGATGATCTAAACTTTCTGCACATTAATGTGAAAAAGACAAAGATCTTGGCAAAATTAATCTTTTCATCCTTGATAGAGAAGATATAGAAATAGTAGACAACGTTAACCTGCTTGGATCAATAATAAATAAAGAAACAACAAGCAGTCAAGAAATATGATGATGCATTGTTCTTGGCAGAACACCATGAAGGACTTGAATGAGATTTTAAAATGTAGCAATGTATCTCTGTGTACAAAGATCTAACCTAAACTTTCATTTGATGCTCAAATGACAAGACTTTGACTTTCATACTTTGTGCAAAGAAAAAAATCATTGAAGAAAGACATCATGCTTGGCAAGGTTGAAGTTCATTACAGAAGAGGAAACCTGGCAAGGTGATGGATCGATACAGTGACAATAGATATGGATGCCACTCTGTCAACATTTAGCTGCTTTATTGCAGACTGAACACAATTTAGGAAACTATCCAGAGGGTCACCATAAATCAATATCAACTTGATGGCACTGAACAACACCAAGGGGTATGTTTACTAAAGGGTGCTAACATCGCAGCGGCAGAATTATTGCGTGATAAGGTACGTAATTGGGCGATGAAGGAGCATTATCGAGCGATAACGTACCTTATCGCACGATAACGCGCCTGCGGCATTAAGGCACCCTAACGCTGTGAAAATCCGGTGCTGAAGAGTGGAGGAAGGCTTCACAGAGGGCGGAGAGAAGGGGTCAATGGGTGGAGAGTGGGAGGGGAGAGGCTCCAGGCACACTAACACTGTGGAATCCGGGTCTGATCACTAACGCCAGTGAAACCCTCGCGTTAAGGCACATTTGCAGGAAAGAGAAACCATTTCCGTCAGCAATGTACAGCAAAGCCAGGGAAACCTACCAAAAAGTGATAGTTGTGATACATGTGCACGGAACAAAAGGACAAATAAACATGGAAAATGACCTGAAGAAAATGTAAAAATGTAAATGTAAAATCACCATAACCAAGCTGGCCAATAGTGATATTAATGGGAAAAATAAAAAAAACACTACTGAGAAAGCCCCCCCAAAAAAGATATTAATTTTGGAAGGGTCTATGCTCTGTCCCCCTAGAAGGTGAATGATACCACATTGAAATAGCCCTGATCAGGGTTTTCCCTTTTTATTGGACAGGTTTCTTATGGCGTGCACATGTGCGGCAACAGCAGGGTGGGCATGTCGGAAAAGGGCAACTGTACAGATGCTTGAAAATGAGATACAGAGGGCTGCAGGTGGCACATGCTGTGATGCAGCTGGGGCACAGTGCGGACTAGGGAGATGCCTAGGTGGCACATAGGAAGGTTGAAACTGTACAGCAGCCAGACAGCAACTGATGAGGGCCCAACATGGGTACGAGTGTGTTTCTCACAGTGTCACAGGGGATAGTCCCCAGCAGGTACCCCCAAGGGCACAGAACATTGGCAGGCGGTGGTGGGGGGGGGGAAGCATGGACGACTATGCAGACACCCCTAACCCAGATCCCGCACCATAGGCAGCCACCTACTGGCACACTGTATGGCCTGAGACTGCGCACCACCAGCATAAGGGCATGTCAGCATGGTGGCGGAGGGGTACTGGTGGTGGAGGGGGCAGTGGCATCTGCCCACAGCAGACCATGGCCTAGCCCCATTTAGGTGGGTGCCGTGCACTGCAACAGACAGGCTCTGTCTGACAAACAGTCATGGTATCCCCTAGGCATGAACCATCCGTGTGGTGCAGTGCACACAGCCAGTGTGTTCAGGAGCAGAAGGTCACAGGTTCAAGTCCCAGCTGTAGCTCCTGCCAACCCAGTCCCCACATTTTATGTGGTAATAAAGATGGAACCTTTATTGCAGATAACAGAAACATGCCTGAAATGCCTATATTTTACCCTACAGAGCACAGACACCATAAACATGTGCAATACCTAGAGCAGAGTTTCCCAAATGCAGTCCTGGAGGGCCAAAAACCATTCAGGTTTCATGCTGTCTCTAATAAAGATGCCTGCGCTGCATTTCTATGCGCCGCCCCCATGGTATGCAAATGTATCTCATGCATATTCATTAGGGACAGCATGAAAACCCAAACAGTGTTTTGCCCACTAGGACCGGAGTTGGGAACCTCTGTCCTAGATCAGCGGCCAACAGGGGCAGAAACACCCGCACCCACAGGCTCCATTATACAAAGGCTCATGGAGAGCACTTGCATACCTTAGCAATGTCGCCCTAAACCTGGGAATACATTACACATATATCAAAAGGTTGCTGTGATTAATGGCAGATAGCAATTCCTAAGTTCAGCACAATTTGCTGATTGAGCTGCATCATAGCAACCTTTCTGATGTCTGTGGAGTGTATTTCAGTTCTGATTTCTGACAGGGTTTACCACCCCGGGGAGTGACCCCAACAGTATTGCATACCATAGCCATGCCTGCACTGTGCTCAGGACAGGTGCAGTGGCCAGGGCTGCCGAAAGCCTCTATATTTGCACAATGCTGGCATAGGTGTGGGGGTGTGTGTCTGTCTATCCAGTGTGTGGTGGCTGCCAACACCTTACTCAGCCCACACTGCTTGCACTGTTTCCAGTGTTAGCCTACCAATGTGCATAATGAGGAGCAAGGTACTGTGGGTATGGCCCGGACAGGGTGGCCTGGGCAGGATAGGACAATGGCTGGGACATTGTAGTGCCCAGCCACCACCTGCATGGACAGGTTGGCCACAGCATGTCCTGCTGGGTGGTCACTCTCACTCTGACTGAGCAGTGACCACGGCATGGCTAGGTTCCCCCATAGTGCTATATAGCATTTTTCTCAAGTGATGTTTATGGGTTCTCTTTTTTGGGGTCTAATCACTGATTTATCTGCTTGGTGTGTATGCTGACATCCCAGTTTTGAGTACATGCATCTTCTCCAGGGACATGCACTATGGACTAGCTAGCAGACTGTATGCAGTTAGTATGTGTATGGCTCGAACACCTTGCAGGGTGCAGTGGTGGAAGGCTCACTGTGCTTACTGCTGGAGAATGTCAGATGGTGGTGGGGGGCAGCTGAGCATTTCCAGGCCTACTGTCTGCCTTGCCTTAGGGATCTGTATTAACTGCCCTGTAGGAGAACCTGTTCCCTAGTAGGACTGGGGTTGATGGTCCCCTCTACTGCCACCATTACAGGGAGGTAGAATGTGGATCTGTTGGTGGGAGGTCCTGTTTTCCACCCTGAGCTACATAGAGCGGGTTGGGTGGTGGTACATAATCTGCCTATAGGTCCAAACCACCCCTCCCCCTACATCATATGACCATGGCACCAACACAGGATATGCACTATTGTGGGTGCATCTTAGCCTATAAGGGCTAGACATGACTGAGAATACAGATGGACACAGATGTATCCTAGGTGTAGTTGCAGGAACTACCTATTACACACACAATAGTACTGATGGTGACCTGCAGCATGGACTATTTCAGCTATAAAAGGTGCTGTGGACCTGGTGCTAGGCGCCCCACCTCACCCTCAGAGTGAGCACAGTACCTGCACAATGTGATGGTCTGTAGATACTCTGTGCCAGTAACACACACGGTCAGTACCCCCTACCAGGCTGAGGTGCTATGGGGGTGCATACCCCATCTTGTGATCATCTGTAGACTGCTGATTTGCATGTGCTGTGCATCATGGGTACATGTGGGTTAACCCTATCCTGGTAACCACAGCAGACAGTTTGTGTGGTGACCTGAAGTCCTTCTGTAGCCAGCCAGGGGTTTGGTAGTAGCTGTAGCCCACTGGTTGCTTCACTGACTGTGGAGGCATAATGCATGGGCTTGATCCCACAGTGGTGTTATTTGATAGAGCTGTCTGAGGCATTTTCTTTTTTTTAATTTAAATTAGTGCTGCCAGCAAAAACACACTCACAGTGCTGCAACCTTAAGGTGCCTCATAATGTGCCCTATAAAGCGCCCTATAAGGCGCCTTATAAGGCACCCTATAGGGAACATTTTAAGGTGCCTAGGCAGACAGTGCACTTTATAATGTGTCCTCTGGAGTGCCTTATAGGGCGCCTTATGCAGCACCTTAGGTTACGGCACTGTGAGGGTGTGTTTGCTGGCAGCACTAATTTAAATTTAAAAAGAAAATGCCTCAGACAGCACTGATTTAAAGTAAAGAGTAATGCCTCAGACAGCCTTATTCATTAAACCCACTGGGGGATCAAACTCATGACCCCTGTTATATAAGGCAATGTAGTAACCATTGTGCTACACCTCTGTTGCTATGTTTGTAGGTCAGCGCGCCTAATTAAGGCTAATGCATGTTAACGTGCCACAGTTCCCTCTATCGCACAAAAAAAGACTTTATCACACTCTAACCCGAAATGCTACCTTAAGACCAGAACGCCCACTACCTTATATGGCATTTGTCACAGTAAGACTGCAACTAACGCCGGTAACATTAAGACGGCTTAGTAAACATACCCCCAAGTTTAGGTGTTAAAATTATTTAGTTATTTTCATAACTGAGTGATTCTTTGAAAAATGAATTCTTAATGTGTTAGGTGTGGATATCCCTGTCATGAGGTGAGTTGTTAAAAGATATCCTGGAGTAACTTTCTGATAAGCTTATGATCCACTGAAAGCAAGTGGAGGGAACTGGACACTAGCTTGGAAACACATCAGAAGGCCTGGGCCTCTTTCAGTTTAGGTCTAGCTTGGTTCCATTGTGGGTTCAACCTCAGAGGAAGTTTCCCAACCAGTGTGCCATGACACAATGATGTACCTACAGCCTGATCAGGTTTGTCATAGAAAAAGAAGACATCGCTACTTCATGTTCAGTTCCAAACTGGATAAACACAAGGAGCAAGAGACGTGTAGTGGTCTCAAAATTGCTTTATTAATGAACTCCTGGTTCATGGGCTCTATATGTCAAATCCAGAAGCAACAATAGATACATGCAATGGCTTATAAACATGCAAGAGCTCCTCTCTATGCACATGCCTGTTTCCTTCCTAGATGCAGTCAAGCCACAGAGTGTGGGAGTTAGGGGGCAGCATGTAGGGCATGGATAGCTGACCCTTGTTTTGTACAGTGCACACTGCACCTTCTTTACTTCCACTTCCTTTCAGTCCCTTCAGCCTCAGAGCTTTCAATTTTGTTCTAGCTTTTATTTTGCTCATATGAGTCCCTTCTCATTTCCACACTGCCTGCTTTGCTAAGGCTGGCATGTGTATAACATTTTAAAAAAATGTAGGTATGCCTTCTGTTTGAAAAGGTTGAGAAATACTGATCTAACTTTACCTATGCAATAGGCAGTCCAACACATCCATGAGATTTGTGCTGGGTAGATTTTTATTTGTTGTTGGTCAATAAAACTGAAGGTGGCAGGTGCAATCTGGGACATTAAATCATTGCACATACTTTTCCTCCCCAACCTAAGTGAATTCACTTTTACTTTCCCTGAGGGAGGTGCAATTTTCAAAAGCCCATTTCATTCACTTAAAAATCCTTCAAATTACCCTCTTTGGGGGGCATTTTGAGCTGCAAATAGCAGGGTTGGACGTGTGGGCTGGACATCCAACCCGCGTTCAGTTCTATACCCTATTTCACCGGCAGTGCTCCCCGCACGTACATAATGCATGTACATTGGGGAGCGCAGTATGTGAGAGGGAGGAGGTGGAGTAGGAGCGGAGCAAGGCAGTGGCCAGGTGCCAGAATGTACAGAGGCTATTCAGGATAGGCCTCTGTATGTACCCTGGCACCAACATGGACGACTAGCCTATTCCATCCCGAGGGTAGAATAGGTGCAGGCTGCTTCACCATTGGCAGGCTGCAAACTCCCGTACCCGACACAGCCTGCCCTTGTGGGACTCCGCTGATGACCTGAGAGCATTGTGCGGGGGCCACTTTAGGGCAGGTGATTCCATACTGCCAGCTGGATATTTTATTTATTTATTTATTTAACAGTATTTCTAAACCGCCTTATCATAATAATCAAGGTGGTATCACAGCAAACAATCTGGTAGTGTGAGTGTGTTATACATGCAGTGGGGGTGAAAATTTAGTTGGGTGCATGTTGTGTTGTGTGCTAGATTAGTTTGAGTTATGTACAATGTGGGCTAAGCCACTGCACCAGCACACCAGCCGGACCTTTGTGTAGTGGGGATGGGCAGCCCCTGAGATGTCTCCCAACAGGGAATCGGGTGCACGCTAGGCCGTCCATCTTCCTGATTCCACAATTGCAGATACATATAGCTCCCACGGTTGGGGAATCAGGTCCAACTTGACCCTGTCCAAGTTTTGGGCATCCCCATGTTACAAGTATGCACCTTTTGGAATCAGCCTCCATGTGTATACTAAATTGTGACCTCTAATGTTTGATAGACCCATTCATGGAGCAATGATTCAACTTCAGGATACTCCGGAATGGAAAAATACCAAAGGCTTTATGAAGGAATGTGTTATATGGGAAAAAATGAAGAATTTATATTCATACATATTTAGTTACCCTAGGATGTTTGTGCAATGTGCCGAGGAAACATTTTTGTAGCTAGTACAGCAGATGCTAACAACACATGTATCTATTAGAGACATTAACATTGCTAATATAAACTGGAAACAAACTACTGCTGAAAAGGGACTATTTAAAAAACATTTTAAGGAATGTTAAAACACTTTCTTCAGAACAATTACCAGACTAAAAGTACCTGAGCGTTCAGAGGGTATCCCTCCAGTGTCATGGCCAGGGAAATCCCCCTCTGATGTACAGTAGTTGAAACATGGGATCTTGCTTCTGCTTGCTGTAGTGATCAAGAGGTCATGGAACACTAGAATCTACCTTCCTGTGGCCCCAAGCGGGCACCTCTATTGCCTGCTTCTTCCCACAACTCTGCCAATGTTAGCACTGAGCAGACATTAAAGAGGCATTAACACACATTAAAGTAAATGGATAGTTTTCTGTTAAGGCGGATTAAAATCAGATCTTTAATATCCAAAACTGTTATATTTGGTAAGTTCTGAGTTGTTTTCCACATGTTAACATGACAATTAATGCAAAAACCTGACTACTCTTCTAGAGGTCTATTTACGAATTCACCTAAAATTTGCATATAAACATACAATTTTTATGATATGCTTATGTGAAGGGTTTTAGTGGTGCATATGTATTAGTATCTGTACTTAGCTCAGACTTTTCCAGTAGAAGTTCAAGGTGAGTCACCATCAGGTATTTTTTTTTTATAAAAGCAATATATGTGAATATGTGCCTTTATAAAATTTTCCCAAAGGAAGTAGGTGCATACACATTTACATCTGCTCTGTATGTGCCAGTAAGAATAGACACGTATGTGCATATTTGGTGTCCATCTCTCCAAGAAGGGCCGACGTGTCTTCAGGAACAGACTGGCTAACCTACTGAAGAGGGCTTTAAACTAGATTTGTTGGGGATGGGTGAAGAAAGCCCCCAGGTAAGTGAAACATTAAAAACCTCTATAGAAATGGATAAAAGTGGCAACATCTGGAAAGCGGCATGTATAAATGCCTGGAGCATGGGAAATAAGGTCCGATGCTGAGGCTTTAATGGAAGAGACTGACTTGGCTTTAGTGGTGGCTATAGACATGGTTCACGGACAACCATGACTGGGATGTAATTATGCCAGGCTATACTTTATTCAGAAAGAATAGGGTAGGAAGAAGGGGAGGAGGAGTGGCACTATATGCAAAAAATAATATTAAAACTATAGAATTACAAGGCTTAAAAGGGAGAGAGGAAGCACTGTGGGTCCAACTTGAAAGAAGGAAAGAGAAAACATTTGCATTGATGTGATTTACAGACCTCCCTCACAGGAAGAAGAAGTGCATGGAGATTTAATAGACGACATATGCAGCGTGGCTAGGAAAGGAGAAGTGCTATTGATAAGTGATTCAAAATGCCAGATGTTGATTTGCACATCCCTGCTGTGGTGTCATCTAGAAGTAAGGAGATTGTGGATTCTCTGCAGGGAAAACTATTCAAGCAACTGGTAACAGAACTCACACATGAAGGGGCCATACTGGACTTGGTGCCTACCAATGCAAAAAGTGTTTGTGATGTATAGTAGGAGGACTAGTATTTATAAAGTCCATTCAAAAGCAAAGGTCTAGATTTTAGGATAACTAACTTTGCTAAAATGGTAAAAGAAAAAGGAGACCGCTATGGCTTTTGAAAGAAGTAGCTGAAAAAGTGAAGAAAAAGAGGGAGGCCTTCATGAAATACAAGAGATCACAGAGAGAGGAAGACAGGCATCTATATTTGGAAAACTTAGAGAAGCTAGCAAAGTAGTCAGGAAAGCAAAGATTCAAAAAGAGGAGGAAATAGCCAATGCAATAAAATGGGAGGATAAGACATTTTTCAGATATGTTAGTGAGAAGAGGAAGGGCAAAAGTGGTATTGTCAGACTCAAGGGTGAAGGGGAGGAATATGTAGAAGCTGATGAGGATAAAGCGGAATTGCTTAACAAATATTTCTGTTCTTTGTTCACAGATGAAGAATCAGGAGCAGGACCTCAGAAAACACCCACAAACAGGAAAAGAAGCGAGGGACCTCTTGAACAATTTTCAGAAGACTGTGTTCGTGAGAAACTAGTTCAACTTAAAGTAGACAAAGTGATGGGACCAGATGGGATACACCCTAGAATACTGAGGGAACTTGGGGACGTTCTAGCAGCTCCACTGAATGACCTTTTCAATGCCTCGTTGGAGTCGGGAGTGGTGCCAAAGAACTGGAGAGAGACTCATGTGGTGCCTTTACACAAAAGCGGAAGTAAGGATGTGGTTGAAAACTACAGGCCAGTTAGTTTAACTTCGGTGGTGAATAAATGATTGGAAACGCTGCTGAAAGAGAAAATAGTGAGGTTTCTGGAGTCCAGCGGATTACAAGATCTGAGGTAGCATGGATTCACCAGAGGCAGGTATTGTCAGACAAATCTTATTGATTTCTTTGACTGGGTGACCAGGGAGTTGGACTGAGGGAGAGCCCTAGATGTGGTGTATTTAGATTTCAGTAAAGGCTTTGACACTGTTCCTCACAGGTGACTTATAAACAAACTGTGCACCCTTGGGATGGATCCTAAAGTTACTGCTTGGGTTAGAAATTGTTTGGGTGGGAGGCGACAAAGAGTACAGGTAAACGGAGCTCACTCTGAGGAGAAGGATGTTACCAGTGGTGTGCCCCAGGGATCTGTCCTTAGTCCGATTCTTTTTAACATCTTTGTTAGTGATATAGCAGAAGGACTGTCGGGTAAGGTTTGTATCTTTGCCGATGATACCAAAATCTGCAATAGAGTTGACACCCAAGAAGGTGTAGATAACATGAGGAGGGATCTAGTTAAGCTTGAAGAATGGTCTAGAATTTGGCAGCTGGGATTTAATGTTAAAAAATGTAAGGTCATGCATTTGGGCTGCAGAAATCGAAGGGAGCAATATAATATAGGGGTGAAGTACTTTTGTCCACTAAAGAAGAGCGGGACCTAGGCGTGGTTATGTCTGATGATCTTAAAGTAACTAAACAGGTAGAAAAGGCAACGGCAAAAGCTAGAAGGATGCTTGGGTGCATACGGAGAGGAATGGCTAGCAGAAAAAAGGAGGTGATAGTGCCTCTGTATAAGTCTTTGGTGCGACCTCATTTGGAGTATAGTGTGCAATTCTGGAGACCGCACCTTCAAAAGGATGTGAGCAGGATGGAGTCGGTGCAGAGGGTGGCTACTAAAATGGTTAGTGGTCTTCATTATAAAGCATATGAGGACAGACTTAAGGATCCTAATGTACATCTTAGAGGAAAGGCGGGATAGAGGTGATATGATTGAGATGTTTAAATACCTCCATGGCATAAATGTTCAGGGGAAGAGTCTCTTTCAATTGAAAGCAAGTTCTACTACAAAGGGACATGGGATGAGGGTGAAGGGGGATAGATTCAGGAGTGATATGCGTAAATATTTCTTTATGGAAAGAGTGGTGGATCCGTGGAATAGTCTCCCAGTGGAGGTGGTAGAGATGAGGACAGTAACTGAATTCAAAAAAGCATGGGACAAACGTAGAGGATCGCTAAAGGAAAAAAGAGGACTATTATAGTTGTTGATATGGAAGGACAGACTAGATAGGCCATGTGTTTTTTTTCTATTGTCATATTTCTATGTTTCTGTGTAACATCTTTGTTATTGATATTGCAGAAGGGCAGTCGGGTAAGATTGCATCTTGGAGGATGTTACCAAAATCTGCAATAGAATAGACATCCAGAAAGGGGTAGATAACATGAGGAGGGATCTAGCTAAATTTGAAGGATGATCTAGAATTTGTCAGCTGAGATTTAATGCTAAAAAAATGCATGGCCATGCATTTGGGCTGCAAAAATCCAAGGGAGCGGTATAGTGTAGAAGGTGAAGTACTTCTGCTCACAAAAGAAGAGCAGGACCTGGGAATGATCATGTCTGACGACATTAAAGTAGCTAAACGGGTAGAAAAGACAAATGACCAGCAGAAAAAAAGGAGGTGATAGTGCCTCAGTATAAATCTTTGGTGCAACCTCATTTGGAGTATTATGCGCAATTCTGGAGTCTGCACCTTCAAAAGGATATAAACAGGTTGGAGTCGGTGCAGTGGATGGCTCCTAAAATGGCTAGTGGTCTTCATTATAAAGCATATGAGGATAGTCAAGGATTTTAATATGTATACTTTAGGGGAAAGGCAGGAAAGAGGAGATATGATAGAGACATTTAAATACCTCTGTGATATAAATGCACGGGAAAAGGGACTCTTTCAATTGAAAGCAAGCTCTGCCATGAGGGGACATAGGATGAGGGTGAAAGGGGATAGACAGGAGTAATATGCAGAAATATTTCTTTATGGAAAGAGTGGTATATGGTATATGTGTGGAATAGTCTCCCAGTGGAGGTGGTAGAGATGAGGACAGTATCTAAATTCAAAAAAGCATGGGACAAACACTGAGGATCTCTAAAGGAAAAAAAGGGAACTATTGTAGTAGTTGATATGGAAGGGCAGACTAGATAGGCCATGTGGTCTTTTTCTGCCATCATATTTCTCTTTCTATAAGTAAACCCATGGACACATGCCAATTTCTCCATATTCTCTATTCCAGGGAATGGCCTCTCCAGTTTCTTTATTTCTCTCCTTCAGCCATCTACTCTCAATCCTTCTCTACCTTTGACCTTTTCTTCCATCCTTTAATCTGCACATCCCCATATCTTCCAGCAGTAGCTGTTTCTCTGCTTCTGTAGGCAGGGCTGGGTGACCTGCTTGCATGCCACACAAAGCTCCCATCTACTGGAGGATCTTTGTTTAATAGGTGGGGACCTAGACTCCCTGCTTATGATGCCCTTCACAATGTCATTACCTCTGTTTCACCAAGGAGTGTGGTCCATACTACAAGACCACACAGATCCTGGTCTGACCTTTGCTGTCTCTGGCCATCCAGTGTGCAGGTAGGCGGCTGCCTATGGTGCAGGTTCTGGGGTAGGGGTGCCTGCATAGACGTCCACGCTCCCCCCCAGCCCCGCCTGCCAATGTTCTGTGCCCTTGGGGGTAGCTGTTGGGTACTATCCCCTGTGACACTGTGGGAAACACACTCTTCCCATGTTGGGCCCTCATCAGTTGCTGTCTGGGGGCTCTGTTCAGCATTCCTATGGGCCACCTAGGCATAACCCTAGTCCGCAATGTGGTCCAGCTGCACCACAGCATGTGCCGCCTGCAGCCCTTTGTATCCCCTTTTCCAGCATATGTCCAGTTGCCCGTTCCTACATGCCCACCCTGCTGTTGCGGGACATGTGCATGCCATAGGAAACCTGTCGAAAGGGAAAACCCTGATGAGCGCTATTTCACTGTGGGATCATTCACCTTATATGGTGACAGTGCATAGCCCCTTCCAAAATTGATATCCTTTTTGTGGAGCTTTCCCGGTATTTTTTTTATGTTTCCCATTAATATCACTAGATTGAATTGTCTGTGTATTGACCTTTCCAAAGAAATCATTCAGATTTTGAAGGAGTCCTGGCACCTATGAAGTGTCAGCAGGCATGAGAAATAACTGGGAGTCCACCGTGATATCCCTTGGTCTAGTCAAAACACATGTGCTTCTTCTGTTTTTCTACAATTGGTCCCCATTCTTATGCTTGGTGACATGCTATAGCATCAATTTTGGTCAATCCACATGTGCCTCTTCCGTTTTTCTGCAATTGCTCTCCTTTATATTGGTCTTTTTATACTGGTTATTTTAATGTTTGCTTGTTTTTACGTTTTATATATGTTTGATACTGTATGTTTTTAAGCTTTCCTTATTTTTATTATCCTTCCCTTTATTCTATACGATTATTTTATACATCTGGTTATATATATATGTTTTTACCACCTATTATTTTATAGTGGTTTACCTCACTTCACATGGATTATTCACATCCACATTTTAATAGCTATTCTATTTATATGTTTTAATTGTGCTATTTATGATGCTCATGATTTTTTTAACCCTTTTATTATAGTTTATTATAATCACTTTCAAAGTTATTTGATTTATTTTATTGCATTTCTTTTAAAGGCTTCTACCCCTGAAGAAGGCAAATCCATAACAGGCCGAAACAGAACATAAGAACATAAGATATGCCATACTGGGTCAGACCAAGGTCCATCAAGCCCAGTATTCTGTTTCCAACAGTGGCCAATCTAGGTCATATGTACCTAGCAGTTTCCCCAAGGGACACAGGTTCCACAATGCTTGTATTGGTTCAAGCATTGATATCCTGGGTCCCTTCTTAATAATGGTTTATGGACCTTTCCTCCAGGAACTTGTCCAAACCTTTTTTAAACCCAGCTACATTAACAGCCTTTACTACATCCTCTGGTAACAAATTCCAGAGTTTGATTACACATTGAGTGAAAAAATATTTTCTTTTATTAGTCTTAAATAGTTTACCCTGTAGCTTCATTGCATGTCCCCTAGTCTTTCTATATTCTGATAAGGTAAACAATTGATCTACGTTTATCCGTTCCACTCCATTCATTAATTTATAGACTTCTATCATATCTCCCCTCAGCCGTCTCTTTTCCAGGTTAAAGAGCCCTAACCTTTTTAGCCTTTCTTCATAGGAGTATCCTTCCATCCCCTTTACCATTTTGGTGGCTCTTCTCTGAACCTTTTCTAAAATCGCTATATTCTTTTTAAGATACGGCGACCAGAATTGCACACAATATTCAAGGTGTGGTCTCACCATGGAACGATATAGAGGCATTATAATATCTTTTGTTTTATTTTCCATTCCTTTCCTTATGATACCTAGCATTCTATTTGCTCTCATGGCCGCCGCTGCACACTGGGCCGAGGGTTTTAACATGGTATCCACAATGACGCCTAAATCTTTTTCCTGGGTGGTGGTTCCTAATGTGGAACCTTGCATCGTGTAACCATAGTTTGGGTTGTTCTTCCCTAGGTGCATAACCTTGCATTTGTCCACATTAAATTTCATCTGCCATTTTGATGCCCAGTCTTCCAATTTATAAAGATCCTCTTGCAATTTTCCACAATCCTCTTGGGTTTTAACAACTTTAAATAGTTTTGTGTCATCTGCAAATTTGATAACCTCACTCGTTATTCCACGTTCCAGGTCATTTATGAATATGTCAAAAAGCAGCAGACCCAGCACAGATCCTTGGGGTACACCACTATTCACCTTTCTCCATTGGGAAAATTGGCCATTTAGCCCTACCCTCTGCTTTCTATCTTTTAACCAGTTCCTGATCCACAATAGTACACTGCCTCCTATCCCATGACTCTTTAGTTTTGCCAAAAGTCTCTCATGAGGGACCTTGTCAAAGGCTTTCTGAAAGTCCAGATACACAATATCAACCGACTCACCTTTGTCCACCTGATTATTCACTCCTTCAAAAAAACATAACAGATTAGTAAAACAAGATCTTCCTTGTCTAAAGCCATGTTGGCTGTCTCCCATTAGGTCATGACTATCTACATGCTGAGTAATTTTATTCTTTATGATGGTTTCTACCATTTTTCCCGGTACTGATGTCAGGCTCACCGGTCTGTAGTTTCCCGGATCACCCCTGGAACCTTTTTAAAAATTGGTGTTACATTGGCGATTCTCCAATCTTCAGGTATTAGAGATTATTTTAATGATAGTTCACAGATTACTAATAGCAGGTCTGCAATCTCGTATTTCAGTTCTTTCAACACCCTTGGATGTATACCTTCCGGCCCAGGTGATTTGCTACTCTTCAGTTTATCTAATAGTTGTAATACATCTTCCCGATGTATCGATATTTCCTTCAATTCTTCCGCACCTTTAAATACCACTTCAGTCATGTGTAACATCCCTACATCTTCCTCAGTAAAGACTGAAGCAAAGAATTCATTCAGTCTCTCTGCTATCGCCTTGTTGCCTCTTATTGCTCCTTTAACCCCTTTATCATCTAATCGACCAACTGGCTCTCTCACAGGTTTTTTGCTACGAATGTATTGAAAAGGTCTTTACTTCGCGTTTTTGCTTCCGCAGCAAGCTTCTTCTCAAATTCTCCCTTTGCCTGCCTTATCAATGCCTTGCATTTGACTTGCCAGTGCTTGTGCTGTTTCCAGGTTTCGTTGTTTGGCTCTTTTTCCATTTCCTGAAAGATGCTTTTTTGGCAACAACAGCCTCTCTGACCTCCCCTTTAAACCATGCTGGCAGTTTTTTGGACTTCCTTCCACTTTTCTTAAAGCGTGGAATACAGCTGGTCTGGGCTTCCAAGATAGTATTTTTCAACAACAGCCAAGCCTGATGTACGTCTTTAACCTTTGCAACTGCTCCTTTTAGTTTTTTCTTATCTGTTTTCCTCATTTTATCATAGTCTCCCTTTTGAAAGTTAAAAGGTAGTACTATTGATTTCCTTACTATCCCTCCTCCACTAATTAAAACAAAGGCGATCATGCTATGATCACTATTGCGAAGTGGCCCCAACAATCTTATCTCTTGCACTAGATCTGGTGTTCCACTAAGGATTAGATCTAATATGGCTTCCCCTCTGGTCGGTTCATGAACCAGCTGCTCCAAGAAGCAGTCATTTATTTCATGTAGGAACTTTATCTCCCTAGCATGTCCTGCCGTGACACTGACCCAGTTGATACCAGGGTAGTTGAAATCACCCATTATTATTACTGTGCTGTAACATTTGTTAGCTTCCTTGATTTCTTTGAGCATTTCATCATCCATTTGGTTATTCTGGCCAGGCGCTCGATAGTACACCCCCACTGCCATTGCCTTCCCCCTTTTACATGGAATTTCAATCCATATAGATTCTACAGCAGATTTTGTTTTCTGCAAAACTTTAATCCTTTCTAACTCAATGCCCTCTCTAACATAGAGAGCAACCCCTCACTTGATCCTACCTGTCCTTCTAACTATCAACCCTTCTCCCTCCTTCCCTTTATTTCTAAACTACTTGAACGTGTGGTTCACCGCTGTTGCCTTGACTTTCTCTCCTCTCAAGCCCTCCTGGATCCTTTATAATCTGGCATTCATCCCTTATAGTCTCCTGAAACGGCTCTTACCAAAGTCTCCAGTGACTTGTTCCTTGCAAAATCCAAGGGCCTTTACTCAGCCCTCATCCTTCTTGACCTCTCTGCTGCTTTTGATACTGTTGACCACAACCTTCTCCTTGATACCCTGTCTTCACTTAATTTTAAGGGCTTTGTACTTTCTCCTCTTATCTCTCCCATCACTCTTTCGGTATTGGTGTACCCCAATGATCTGTCTTGGGTCTACTCCTTTTCTTTCTCTATACCCAGTCCCTTGGTGCACTCATCTCTTCCCATGGCTTTCTGTACCATCTTCATTCTGATGACTCCCAGATCTACCTCTCTACACCTGAAATCTCTCCATCAATCCAGGCCCAGATTTCTGCCATTGCTGCTTGGATGTCTCACCACCACTTGACAGTGAACAGGGCCAAAACTGAGCTTCTTATTTTTCCCCCTAAACCCTCCTCTTCTCTTCTCCTTTCTCAGTCTCTGTGGATAACTTGCAACCTCGGGGTCGTCTTTGACTCTGCTCTCTCCTTCTCCGTACACATCCATCTGATAGCTAAGACCTGCCTTTATCTATAACATCAAAAAATTCCACTACTAAGGGGGATGTTTACTAAACTGCGGTAACGTTACATAACGCGCGTTATGTAACGTTATCGATCATTAACGCATCATAACACGCGTTATGATGCATTAACAATTGTTAACGTTACATAACGCGCGTTAACCTAAATTAACTATCGTAAAGTTCTGTGGCGCGGTAAAAAAACGCAGAAGGTGGAGAGAGGGCGGAGAGAAGGGGTCAGTGGGTGGAGAGTGGGTGGGGAGAGGCTCCCTTCACACTAACGCGCTGATCTGAAGAGCTGAATCCTAACGCGATTGAAAACCTGCCGTTAGATGCACATTTGCAGGGGAGAGAAACCATTTCAGTGTCAGCAATGTACAGCATAGGCAGGGAAACCTACAAAAAGTGATAAGTGTGATACATGTGCCCAGAACAAAAGGGCACAGAAACATTGAAAATGACCCCAACAAACTGGAAAAAAAACATAACCAAGCTGGCCAATAGTGATATTAATGGGAAACATAAACCCCCCC
Source organism: Ichthyophis bannanicus (assembly GCA_033557465.1). Classification (NCBI taxonomy): domain Eukaryota; kingdom Metazoa; phylum Chordata; class Amphibia; order Gymnophiona; family Ichthyophiidae; genus Ichthyophis; species Ichthyophis bannanicus. Next base: position 153,514,787 of record CM066035.1, on the reverse strand, counting down.
TCCCCCGAGAAAGCTCCACAAAAAAGATATTACTCGTGGAAGGGTCTATGCTCCGTCCCCATACAAGGTGAATGAGCCCACAGTGAAATAGCGCTGTTCAGGGTTTTCCCCTCCATCGGACAGGGTTCCTATGGCATGCACATGTCCCGCAACATCAGGGCGGGCATGTCGGAATGGCAACTGGGCAGATGCCGTAAAAGGAGATACAGAGGGCCACAGGCGGCACATGCTGTGGTGCAGCTGGGCCACAGTGCGGACTATGGTGATGCCTAGGTGGCCCATACGAATGCTGAAACAGCAGAGCAGCCAGCAGGTACCCCCAAGGGCACAGAACATTGGCAGGCGGTGCTGGGGGGAACAAAAACAAAAATCCATCACTGTTCTGTCCATTGCAGTTTTTTAATTCTGTCCACCCCCATGGTTTGAATCGGGAGATTGACTGGGGAAGTCTATTGTAGGGATTTGTGGTGCATTACAGCTTTGTCCAATCATTGTAGGGATTCCTCCTTGACGATGAGGAAACCCCTATTCTGGTTGGTGGGTTCTCTGTTTAAAAATGGTCCAATCAGCCTTGGTAACATAGTCCTGAGCCACGGGGACGGCGTTTTTTCAACCACAGTTGCTGGATATTACGACTACTTGGCACTTGATACAAGGTTTTATCCCGAAACGTGCACGTTGTGCAAAGCAATCTTCTTGGGCAACGGTGTGGAATATACTTGTGGAACGTGGACTTTTTACAGTTAAGTTACGTCTTTTATGCGATTTAGAAGGTGGAGAACCTCAATTTAAATAAAAGCAGCTTGCCGCTTGGTGGGGGTGGATTTCAGTTCCATCCCTCCTACGGCCCCACTATGATCTGACATTCACCAGCAGAGGGCAGTCAGTGTGCACTTGCTGCACCCTGCAAGGTGGTGCACCCATACAGATGCTGTCAGTTGAACTGTGTGCACCCAAAACTGGGACAACAGTGATTAAGCCCCAGAAAAGAGAACCCATAAATATCACTTGAGAAAAATACTGTAGAGCACTATGGGGGAACCTAGCCATGCCATGGTCACTGCTCAGTCAGGGTGAGAGCGACCTCCCAGCATGACATGCTGTGGCCATCCTGTCCATGCAGGTGGTGATCGGGCACTACAATATCCCAGTCATTGCCCTATAACCTGTGAAAATGCATCCTGCCCTTGCCACCCTGACCGAGCCATACCCACAATAACTTGCTCCTCATTATGCACATTGGCAGGCTAACACTGGAAACAGTGCAAGCAGTGTGGGCTCAGTAAGGTGTAGGCAGCCACAACACACTAGATAGACAGACACACACTCCCAAACCTATGCCAGCATTGTGAAAATATAGAGGTGGTGGGTAGCCCTGACCGCCACACCAGTCCTGGGCACAGTGCAGGCATTGCTATGGTACTCAATACTGTTAGGATCGCTCCCTGGGGTGGTAAACACTGTCAGAATCAATAACTGAAACACACTCCACAGATATCAGAAAGGTTGTTATGATGAATCTCTATCAACAAATTGTGTTTAACTTATGATTTGTTAGCTGACATTAATTATAGCAATCTTTTTGATATATGTGGAACATGTTCCCAAGTTTAGGACGGCATTAATAAGGTATGCAGGTGCCACTATTGGGAGATGCTGCTCCACGCAGGGCCCATCGGCCTGACTCTCCATGAGGCTTTGGATAGTGGAGCCTGTGGGTGTGGGTGTTTATGCCCCTGCTGTCCGCTGTTCTAGGGCAGAGGTTCCCAACTCCGGTCCTGGTGGACCAAACACTGTTCAGGTTTTTATGCTGTCCCTAATGAATATGCATGAGATACATTTGCATACAATGGGAGCAGCGCATACAAATGCAGCACAGGCATATTTATTAGGGACAGCATGAAACCTGAATGGTGTTCGGCCCTCCAGGACTGCAGTTGGGAAACTCTGCTCTAGGGATTGCACATGTTTATGGTGTCTGTGCTCTGTAGAGTAAAATATAGGAATTTCAGGCATGTTTATTTTATCTGCAATAAAGGTTCTGTCTTTATTACCATGGTTTAGTACTGGGTAAGATATAGGGACAGTGTTGGCAGGAGCCATAGCTGGGACTTGAACTTGTGACTTTCTGCTCTTGCACATGCTGGCTGTGTGTACTGCACCACACTGTTGAACAACACCGTGAGAGCACAGCGCACGCTAAACACAGAAAAACACAGTCACAGGCGTGAGATAAGAGGAAAGACAGAGTCCTTTATTACCATACGGCAGCCGTATGGTAATAAAGGACTCTGTCTTTCCTCTTATCTGCACCACACTGTTGCCACAGGGACAGATCATTCCCTGGGGGTACCATGACTGTTCATCAGACAGACCCTGTCTGTTGCAGTGCACGTCACCCACCTAAACGGGGCTAGGCCATGGTTTGCTGTGGACAGATGCCACTGCCCCCTCCGCCACCAGCACCCCTCCGCCACCATGCTGCCATGCCATTATGCCGGTAGTGCTGGTGATACGCAGTCCCATGCCATCCAGTGTGCTGGTAGGCAGTTGTCTATGGTGTGGGTTCTCGGGTAGGGATGCCTACATGGACATGCGCGCTTTCCCACGGCACCGCCTGCCAATGTTATTTGCCCTTGGGGGTACCTGCTGGGTAATATCTCCTATGACACTGTGGGACACACACTTGTGCCCATGATGGACCCTTGTCAGTTGCTGTCTTGCTGCTTTACAGTTTCGGCATTCCTATGTGCCACCTAGGCATCTGCCTATTCCGCACTGTGTCCCAGCTGGACCACAGCATGTGCTGCCTGCAACCCCCTGTATCCCATTTACAGCATAAGTACAGTTTCCATTTCCTACTTGCCCACTCTGCTGTTGCTGCACATGTGCACGCCATAACAAACCTACCTAATCTAAATGACAGAAACCCTGATCAGCGCTATTTCAATGTAGGATCATTCACTTTGTAGGGGGACAGAGAATAGACCCTTCCAAACATATCTTCTTTTTTTGAGCTTTGTCAGTGGTGTTGCTTTATGTTTATCATTAATATCACTATTGGCCAGCTTGGTTATTGGGATTTTAAATGTGGTTCTGGTCCTTTAATATGTTTATTTGCCTTTTTGGTTCCTGCACATGTATCACAACTATCACTTTTCTGGGTTTCCCTGCCTTTGCTGCACATTGCTGACTGAAATTGTTTCTCTTTCCTGCAAATGTGCTTAACGCAAGGGTTTCACTGGCGTTAGTGTTCAGAGCCAGATTTCACAGTGTTAGTGTGCCTGTAACCTCTCCCTACCCACTCTCCTCCCATTGACTCCTTCTCTCCGCCCTCTGGGAAGCCTTATTCCATCCTTCAGACCCGGATTTCACAGCATTAGTGTGCCTTAACGCCGCCGCCGCGTTATCACGCGATAAGTGATGTTATTGCGCGATTTATCATGCAATAACATCACTTATCATGCGATAATACCACCTCTGCGATGTTAAGACGGTTTAGTAACCATACCCCATAGTCGCCTTTTGGTCCTAGCTTCCTCTGCCCCTTGACACATTTTTTATACACTGGACATGTTTTTTAGATGGTTCATATACAATTTTTTATGCCAAAGTAATTTTGATCACTGTTCACATTTTATATAATCTGTCACTCAGGCACATCATGTCCGGTGTGGACAAAGCCCCGACAAATGTTCTTCTCTACAACCAGTTTTTTATTTCTTCTTGTCCAGTTTATTCATGTTTATTTGTTTTTCTACATTTCTTCTTGTTGACCTTTTCCCCTTATTTTAGGCGCAAATTATTAAGCTTGACGTTTTTAAAGCACATTGTTACTCATACACGGCTTCTTGCTTTTGCAATATAATAAATGTATCCTGCCGTCTGCCGGGTAAGGTCATTGTTTGACTTGTTAAGCCACAACGTTGCAGATTTTATTATTTCTTTCATGATTCCATTCCTGTTTTAGCCTGCAGAAAATTTGGTGGTTTAATCTTGTGAAATCTCCTTACTTTTACTTTACAAGCAGTGTTAAACATGGGTACTCACAGTTCTCCTCTCATTTCTCACAGATGTCACACACAAGGATGATTTTTCCTCACTTTAAGCAATGGTATATAGTCACTCTTGGTCCTCCTCATTTCTTTCTAGTGACATCACTGTCTTGTTTACACTCTTTGGTTGTCCTTTGAATGTTTTTTAATGTGTTGGTGCTATACATGGAAGGTTTCACTGCTTGACACCTTTTCTGCATCAAGCCTATTTTTATACATTTTAATATCATTTCTTTGTTGTTGTTTATTTATTTATCTTCTTTACATGTTGGAGAAGCCTGAACTTTTATACTTTTAAATATGCATACTTTTTAATATTTGTATATATGTGTTTATTATCTTTGGGGTTATTCTGTGCCATGAATAGTGAAGATGGACATTCATCCCCGATATTCATGCCTTTCCTGCTGGTGTCTAACAGGGAGGCTAGACAGGAGCATGGAAGTGGTGTATCGAGAGTGGAGGCAGGGGTGGCAGTGGACAGTTGTCGGCTCTGGACGTACAGGGCCGATTCCAATGTTGATCCTGTACATCTAGGCCGATGGCTTAGATGGGGAACTTATTCCACCTTTGAGGTGGAATAAGTTCCCTGATCTTGCAGGGGACAGCGACCTGGGGTTTAAAGAGGCAGCAGGGGGTGGAAGAAATTCCCCACAGCCCGACTCTGGCCTTGGGAGGCCAGATTGGGGGTCAGGCTGAGGGGAAAGCATTTTTCTGTGCTGGTGCCAGGGATCATTTTGTTACAATGGAGCTGCGGTGCCATGACAACCGGACACCATGGTGCCGCGGCTCCATTGTAGAGCCCTGACTGAGTTAGCCGGGGACAGGCCTGTATGTGCAGGCCAGGCTTAATTGCAGTCCCAGCCTGCACATACAGGCCTGTTCGTGATTCTGATCCCACAGGGCTAGACATGCCCCAGGGGATCAAAATTGCTTATCCATTTGTACATCCGTCTCAGACCGGACATACAGAGGGGCTGTACATCTCTGATGGAATCAGCCCCTTTCTGTATATGTGATTTATTTATGTTTTTAATCTATTTTGAGGTTTGTCTCCCCCTGAGGAAGGCCTTAGTGGCCGAAATGCGTTGGGGTATAATAAAGACCTGTTTGAGCGCCAGTGTGTACTAGCTCCCTTGTTCCCAGTACTGTGCTGCAGGTACCCATAATCTGCCTTTGTTGCCCATTATAGAAATATGGTTTAATAAGTCACATGATTAGGATATAGCCATAGATGGCTATAACTTATTTAGGAGAGATAGAGAAGGCAGAAAAAAAGGAGGAGGAGTAGCCCTATACAGTATGTCAAAAGCGATTTAAAGTTGCTGAATTGTAGGGGACATGGGGAAAAGAAGAAGCGCTGTGGATTGTGTTGAAAAGAGGAGATGGCACTATCATCCATGCTGGTGTAGTCCACAGGTCTCCAACTCAAACTGAAGAAGTGGATAGAGACTTGATTATTGATATTGAAAAGGTAGCCATGAAGGGGGAAGTGATCATAATGGGTGACTTTAACCAACCCAATGAGGATTGGAGTATTCCCTCTGTAAATCTGGAAAGAAGTAAAAAAAATGTGAATGTCTTCCAAGAAACGTTGCTTAGACAAATGGTGATGGAATTGACCTGGGAAAGTTTGATACTGGATATAGTACTCACCAACGGAGAAAGTGTGTCGAATGTCCAGGTGGGTGCCCATATGAGCAGGAGCAATCATCACACGGTGTGATTTGAGATAAAAGTCAAGACAGAGTCCCTCACAGTCCTAGACTTCAAAAATGCTTACTTCAGGAAGATGGCCAAGTGCTTGAAAGAAAGGGGTTGGCAGGGTCGGAGGAGGTAGGGGAGGTGGAATTGCAGTGAACTAAGCTAAAGAATGTAATAAAAGGGGCAATAGATACATATGTAAGGAAAATAAATAAAAACAATAGAAAAAGGAGACCTATTTGGTTTTCTAAAGGAGTGGCTGCACAAATAAAGGCAAAAAACATAGCTTTCGTAAAATTCAAAAGTTCACAAGCAGAGGAACACTGAAAAAAATACAGGATGAAGCTAAAAGAGTACAGGCTGAAGCTAAAAGAGACAAAAATTGAAATAAGGAAAGCAAAATCAAAGGCAGAAGATGGCTAAAGATCTAAAGTGTGATGATAAAACTTTTTTCAGGTATATTTGGGAGAAGAGGAAGATCAGAGGCAAAATTGCAAGACTCAATAGTGCCGAGAACGGATTCGTGGAAAGTGATGTTGAAAAAGCCAAAATGCTAAACAAATACTTCTGTTCTATTTTTACTAAAGAAAATCTTGGAGAGGGACCACCTATGATTGACAAATATACAAATGTAAATGGAGTAGATACTACACCATTCACAGAAGATGATATGTTAGAACAATTTGCAAAATTGAAAGTTGACAAGGCCATGGGACCGGATGGGATACATCCCAGAATACTGAAAGAGCTCAGGGAGGTTCTTGCATGGCTGTTAAAGGATGTTTTTAATAGATCCTTGGAAACAGGTGAAGTTCCACAGGGCTGAAAAAGGGTCAATGTGGTACCTCTTCACAAAAGTGGTAATAGGGAAAACGTAGCAAGCTGCAGGTCAATAAGCCTTACCTCGGTGGTGGGAAAAGTAATGGAGGTGCTCCTGAAAGAGAGAATAGTGGACTTTCTTGAAACTAGTAGGTTACATGATCCGAGGAAACATGGTTTTACCAAAGGATGATCATGCCAAACAAATATGATTGAATTCTTTGATTGAGTAACCATAGAACTAGATCAAGGGCATGCAATGGATGTGATCTACATAGATTTTAGCAAAGCCTTTGATACTGTTCCTCATAGGAGGCTTATCAATAAACTGAACAGCCTGGGGATTGATGCCAAGGTGGTGAACTGGATCAGAAATTGGTTGACTAACAGACGACAGAAGGTGATTAGTTGAATGCCCCAGGGATCGGTCCTGGGACCAGTACTGTTCAATGTTTTTGTCAGTGATATTGCTAAACTACTGAATGGAAAAGTCTGTCTTTTGCAGATGACACAAAAATTCACAACAGCGTGGATTCCCCTGAAAGAGTGGATAACATGAGGAAAGATCTGCAAAAGCTGGAGGAATAGTATAATTCTTGGCAGTTAAGATTTAATATGAAGAGGTGTACTTGGGATGCAGAAATCCAAAGGAATCGTATGAGATAGGGGGCAATAGGTTAGTGTGCACAAACCAGGAGAAAGACCTCGGAGTGATTGTTTCTGAGAATCTCAAGGTGGCGAAACAGTGTGACAAGGTGGTGGCCAAATCCAGAAGGATGCTGGGTTGCATACAGAGAGGAATTACCAGCAGAAAGTAGGAGGTGTTAATGCCACTGTACAAGTCACTGGTGAGGCCTCACTTGGAATATTGTGTTCAGTTTTGGAGACCATATCTACACAAAGGATATAAAATGACTGGAAACAGTTCAGAGGAAGGTAACCAAAATGATTTGGAGCCTGCACCAGTACAAGTCACTGGTGAGACCTCACTTGGAATATTGTGTTCAGTTTTGGAGACCATATCTACACAAAGGATATAAAATGTCTGGAAACAGTTCAGAGGAAGGTAACCAAAATGATTTGGAGCCTGCACCAGAAGACGTATAAGAAGAGACTTAAAGACCTAACTGTGTATATGCTAGAGTAGAGGAAGAGCAGGGGAGATATGATACAGACCATTAAATACTTAAAAAAGTATTAATGAAAAAACAAACCTTTTTCAAGGAAGCTGTAAAAATAGAGGGTATAACATGAAGCTGCAAAGGGGTAAACTGAAAGGCAATGGCAGGAAATACTTTTAACTGAAAGGGTGGTGGATACTTGTGCACCTACTCTTGCCACCTTGCTGGGCAGACTAGATGACCAGGCTTGTCTTTATCTGCTGTCATATACTATGTTACTATGTTAAGAGAATAAGAGAAAATATTTTTTCATGTGATGAGTAATCAAATTCTGGAATTTGTTACCAGAGGAAGTAGTAAAAGCTGTTAGAGCAGCTGGGTTAAAAATAGATTTGGACAAGGTCTTGAAGAAAAGGCTTATAAACCATTATTAAAGAGGACCAGGGAAATCACTGCTTACCCTGGGACAAGCATTTATTCATTTATTTATTTATTTGTTTGGTTTTATATACCACACTATTTCATAATAATCAGCACGGTTTACAAGGAACACTTTACATAGAACAGGTTTTACATAGAACAGTTTCAAAATGCAGCATTTTGAATCCTGTCACTGTATTTGTAACAGAATAATAAAGATAATGAACTTAAATAGTCCTATCAAATAAACCGGTTTGTCAGCTTGGGCTACCGGGTAACTATTTACAGGAGATTTAGCAGGCGGGATCAAGACTAGTCTATGTTAAAGCTATGTACCTTTTTGGAAACCTGCCAGGTACTTGTGACCTGGATTGGCCAATGTTGGAAACAGGATACTGGACTTGATGGGCCTTGGCCTGATTCAGTATGGCATTTCTTTTGTTCTTATGTAATAAAATAAGAACTTGAAAATATAGCATTAAAAAATAAATCTTCAGACCATATACATTCTGAACTACGAAAAAGCCAGTTAGATGTGTGGGTTAGACATGTGTCCCACGAATACGACTAAAACTGTATTCCGAGAAAATGTGTAACTGCATGTACAGGGCGCGTGTACGGGGATCTCCGAAGAGGGGTGGGAAGGGGCGGAATGGGGGAGTGGCCAGCCACAGAGACGTATAAAGCATTTTCTGAGGAGGACCATGCACGTCTTCGGGTTTACCCGTGGACATCCATATTATACCTGGTGAAACATGGAATAAGGCCAGGACTTAGAAATATTCAGCTCTTGGGGCGGAGCCTGATGTCCAGCGGGATAGACGCTTTGCGTTGAAGCTCCCGAGAGGCCTACTCAGAATCCTGAATTAATACCTGCATAAATTTCATTTTTTGCTCTGAACTTACCGGGGTACCTCGGGGGGAACGGCGGGCCACAAACCAGTGCGACTTGACCTCGAGTCTCCCTCTTCTTCACACGGAAAACGCTCCAAAACAGAGATCTTCCCCACAAAAGATGGCCCCACTTTGGGAAAACCCCGCAACGCCACAGGAGATCTTGGAGGAGATACGCGGTGTGAAGGAGCTGGTACAATCCAACGGAGCGGCGCTCCGAACCATGCGTGAAGACTTTGGCACACTTCAGAACCGGCTTGAAAGTCTCCCACTACGACGGGACAACATGGCGGAGGTCCTTGACTCGCACGCGGTGCGCTTGGTGAAATTGGGCAAGGCTGAGCGTATGATACAGAATTTTCAAAAGGAGCTGGAGGATAGCAATGATCGAGCTGGTTGCGACCATATGGGGCTCATTGGAGTACCGGAGGATGGGAGAGCAGGAGACATGCGAGAATTCTTGGTCAAAACTCTCCCCCCCTTGCTAAAGATTATTATTTACAGAGATCTGGAGACTGACCGAGCGCATCGTGTTCCTGCTAATATGGCGCTCAATCGGACGACCCCTCGGGCTCTCATTTTTCGATTATTGCGATACCAGTGAGTAGAGCAAATTCGCACTGCTGCCCGGGCGAACTATCATCTTGAATTTGAAAGTCATAAAGTTTCTTTTCCCCTGACGTGGCAAAGTCCACAGTTGACCGACGGAGGAGACTCCTTGCTTTTCGCCCTGGACTTCAATAACTACAGGCTCACTTTGGCCTAATATATCCAGTGAAGCTCAGAGTGACTCTCCATAACCCAGCCATAACATTCGAAGATCCCGATCTACTAGCAATGCTTTTGGACTCCAAATAACGCAGATCAGATGCGCTAATCCAACAACTATGATTCAATAATTTGGATCTGTAATTCGCCGGATTTGCCCGCCATCTTGAACGGCCCGACGCGGTGATCCCAGCCTGGAATAGAGACTGCCTGGACTTTTCTTTCTATCTATAATTTCCTTGGCCTTCTATCCCTCCATGATGTGCACCTCGGTGGGATTCGAAATATGCATAGTTTTACAGGTTATATGTTTTAGCTTGGGCCCTCTCTGGAGTTTCTCCCCGCAGACATTAGGTCGCCAGTAATTTCTGGGGTTTTGCTTCTTCTCTGGTGCACCTCGGTGCTTATTTTTTATATGGGGCGCTTCCATGATTTTCATTAACTCATTGATTATTATGTTATGTGCACAGTCATATATAGTTAAGATGAGGGACATTGGGAAACTGTGTGCATTATTGTGTTCTTTCTCAGAATTTATAATCTTTCTAGATGGCCTTGTGTCAGATCTTCTCATAAAACGTAAAAGGCATTAATAGTCCAATTAAAAGAAAGAAAATCCTTAGCTATCTTAATCATGAGCATGTTAATTTAATGTTTCTTCAGGAAATGCATTTAAATTCCGCTGCGGCATTGAAACTTAATACCACGCCTAATATGGCGACTGCCTTTCCTTCCGCTGTTTCCAAGCGGTGTGGGGTAGCCATCTTGGTTAAGAAGTCTCTGCAAGCTATTGTAATGATGTTAGCTTTGATAAGGAGGGTAGATGGGCCCGTGCACACCTTCAGGTTGAGACTGTAATTTACGTGTATTGGTATTTATGCTCCGAATGTGGATAATCCTGTTTATTCTGCAAGTATTATGCAGCTAGCACAGGCATTTGCCAGCCCTCCATTAATGCTCGGCGGCGATTTCAACCAAGTACTTGAGCCTTTGACAGCTTGGCTGCCGCCCAGAACGAGTGGTCCACCCAAGAGTCTTGATTCTTTTACTGCTTTGATAACAGATTTTGCGCTAGAAGATATAAGGAGGCTGCTTCTCCCTTCACTCCCATTGTCCACCAATGCGCTCAGACAGCACAGAAATTCTGGGAGCGGGAGTTGCATGTAGCTTTGACTCCGGAGCATGGGAGCCTAGCCTGGAGCAGGTCGACATAGATCTCTCGATCTCCCTCACTTACTCAGACACTTTTTTTTTCTTTAAATCCACCGAAGTTTCTATACTCCTGATAGGTTAGTCAAATGACCGCTACCCAGAGCAACAGATTTTGGATATGCCACACGGCCATTCACATACTAACTTATATTATGTTTGAATGCCCGGTACTACAATCTTACTGGAAAATACTGGGGGGAAAATAGGTCCCCTCTTAATTTCAATGAATGGTGGCATCCTGTCAGTCTATACAGTAAATATGAACAAATACCTCATCTGTTGGCTTCTTCCGTTCAGACTCTTTGTCTGAATGGAGGATACTCCACGATTATGTTTAAAATGCTAAAATGCTAAATGCTCCCATTTGACTGTTTAATTCTATTTCACATGATCAGTCTATATTGCTGATACTCTTTTGTTTGTTTGGATGTACAATCATTACTATATGTATACGCCTCTTTGATGATACTCCTCAGTTCCAGAGAAGAAGCTTAGGGGTGGGGGGTAATTGGGGTTGCTTTCCTTATGTGTATATTTGTAATTGTCTCCTTTGGTTTGTTGTTTCGTTTGCTTGTTGTAAAATGAAAATAAAAGTTTCAAAAAAAAACAAAAAAAAGAAATATTCAGCTCAGATCCCCAAGGCATCCCAAAGTGAGGAATGTCTGTGTCACGTCTGCACTGAACAGGTGTATCTGCTGCCTGGGAGTGCACCAGATGCAATTGTAAGGAATGGAATGCACAGGTGAGAGATGTCTGTACGGTCAGGGAACAAGCACAAATGCACCTACAGAAATATAAAGCCCTGCAATAGTTGTTAATCTGGCTATGCTGACATTTGCTGCTTGTGCCAAAAGGGCTGTTCCTGGCTCCCCTAAAATTTCCAGGGTCTGGAACAATGTAAATGTAGATGTATGGATGGTATGTGGGTTAGTAGGGAGCAGAATCATGTTTGCCTGAGAAAAGCAGGTTAACTCTGGTGTCCTGCATCGCCACAATATCATGGCTGCACAGCATTTGAGTATGGGGGCAAGGCATGGGGGTTCCGACTGCATGTGAGAGAATGCATGTGTGTGTGGTCTGAGTGTTGCTAATCTGGGGAACTCAAATGCCTGGTCGGTATCGGCACCATGGAGATGACCGCAACGTCATCAGGTGCCAGTGTGACCGTAGAGGGTAAAACAGAAGAGGTTCTCTATAGCAAAATGCAACACATAGTGCTCTCACTAATAGGGGCCCTTCAGATTGTAAGCAGTCAACAGTGCAAACAGACCTAAGACATGCCCAGGTGCACCATTATAGGGAACGATGATGGTGCTTTAGGTCATTCTGCAGCACTGTTTGCACTGTTGAATAGTCCCATTCTGAGGGTCCCTTATCAGTGACAGGGATATGTTCTGACAATTTACTATAGGGATCCTCTTCTGATGTCTTCTGGGACATACTGGACATTGCACAGACTGTTTGCAGAGATGACCAATGCAGGCAGGTCTAACCAATTGCTTTCTACCCGTTTTTCACCTATCGTAGAGTGCACTGAGCTATCTTTGCAGTGTTCTGTGCATGCAACAGACAGGTATTTCAGGTCTTGTTTGCATTGCCATCTCAATCATATCAACAATTTTCATGTGTGGTTTGCATCTTTTGTAAAAGAAATATGGAAGACAACATCATGGCCAACTGACTGGAAAAGATCTGTGTTTATACCAATACTAAAGAAAGGTGAACCAACTGACTGTGGAAATTATCACACAATCGCTCTGATCCCACATGCCAGCAAGATTCTACTGAAGATTATTCAAAAGAGACTACAACTATACCTGGAACAAGAACTACCTGAAGTGCAAGCAGGGTTCAGGAAAGGGCGAGGAACAAGAGACATCATTGCGGATGTGAGATGGATCCTTGAAAAGACTAAAGAATACCAAAAGGATATCTATTTGTGCTTTATCGACTATAGCAAGGCTTTTGACTGTGTAAACCATGAGAAACTCTGGGCCACATTAAGAAGCATGGGTATACCAGAACACCTGATCGTACTCTTGCACAATCTGTATATTGATCAAGAAGCAACAGTTCGAACGGAACAAGGAGAAACAGAATGGTTTAAAATAAGCAAAGGTGTAAGACAAGGCTGCATACTTTCTCCCTACCTGTTTAATTTATATGTAGAACAAATCATCAGAGAATCAGGATTGTATGAAGAAAACAGAGGTGTGAAGATTGGTGGAAGACTCATCAACGACCTTCGATATGCTGATGATACCACATTACTGGCTGAAAGTGAAGACGATCTGAAACATTTGCTTCTCACAATCAAAGAACATAGTCTCAAAATGGGCCTGCACCTTAATGTAAAGAAGACAAAGATCATGACAACTGGCATAATCAACAGGTTCATCGTTAAAGGAGAAGAAATTGAAATTGTGAACAACTTTAACCTGCTTGGATCAACTATCAATAAAGAAGCAACAAGCAGTCAAGAAATCAGACGACACATTGCTCTTGGCAGAATGGCTATGAAAGACCTAGATAAGATTCTCAAGAGCAGAGATGTCTCTCTCCATACAAAGATTTGACTTGTTCAAGCCATGGTATTTTCAATAACATCATATGGATGTGAAAGCTGGACAGTGAAAAAGATAGAGAGGAAGAAAATTGATGCCTTTGAATTATGGTGCTGGCGGCGAATACTGTGTATATCATGGACTGTCCGAAAAACAAACCAGTCGGTACTAGAGGAGATCAAACCTAAGCTTTCTTTAGAAGCTCAGATGAAAAGACTTTGACTTTCATACTTTGGACACATCATGCGAAGAGAGAGATCATTAGAGAAAGACGTCATGCTTGGCAAGATAGAAGGTCAACGCAAAAGAGGAAGGCCAGCAATGAGATGGATCAATACAATAACAACAGCTACGGGTACCAGTCTGTCAACAATGAGCCGCCTGACTGAAGACCGAACACAATTTAGGATAGCTATCCAGAGGGTCACCATGAGTCGACTCCGACTCGACGGCACTTAACAACAACAACATATCTTGTATTGACCTGCCTGTTATCACTTCATAGTAAGCTCTTCAGGCAGGGACTTTCTTCCTGTGTTTGTCCAGTGCTGCATTTGCCTTGTAGCACTTCATGACAGATGTATCATGGTAGTAGTAGTATTTTCATAATACAGATAAGATTGCTGGGTTGACATTTAGCCCCAGACATGCCCTATTCTCCTATTTAAGGGTATCCCTTTAGCAACACCCATATGATCCCCACACATGCACATATCCACTCATTATATAGGGGTGGGGGGCATCCCAATCAATGGCATAGGCATTGCACTCCCTTATGTGGACCCATCCCGCTCTGTCATCATGGCAGACACATTGGTTCTGAGCTGCAAGTGGTATCCCTACTGTTGCATCTGTGCAGCTGTACCCATCCTGCCACTCCATACCTCCTCTACTGGGCTGTGGGCATGCATCCTACTACGAACAACCTCAGTGTGGGATTATCACGTGCGGCACTGTTCCTGTGGCTGGACTGTTTGTCCTCAGGGTGACCTAGGCAAATGTGGACACAGGCCCAGGTCAGAGCCTCCATCTGCTGCTGGGGGGGAGTGTGCAGCATCCGCTTCCACTGAACACACAGTATGCTGACATGACACCATGATATTAGTGGGGGTAGGGTGCATTGCCGACCCATCAACTGGGCAGGTTAGGTAGGCGTCTGGCAAGTCACAGCCAGTTGGGGCAGCAGTGACACATATGGCTGGTCGTGCTGCCCCCTCACCCACATGCCACTGCTGCCTTCCTTGGCTTCCACCAATTCCATCTCTTTTGGGGATGCAAAGACATGCACCCCAGAACCTTCGTGGGTGGCTGATTTCAGCAGCCCCCTTTAGGGGTACTGCCAATGTCAATCTGTCCCTCCTGAGACAAATTCAGCTGCAGCAGGGCTGGGAGCCATCTGGAAATCTCCCTATGGTGCCAGGGCCCCTTGGCCCACCCCACGGTTGCACATGACCTTTACAACAGCAGCAGCCCGTCTGTATGCTCTCACTGTCACTGTGGGGTCATGCTGTCATCATAGATGTACCCCCTGGGCATCTGCTTGGTCATCTTGTGCACCCCAACCCCCACTGCATCACCCACATGGTACCTCCTTTTCCCTATTTGCAGCATCAACATAGTGGCCTTTCATGGTTGGTCACTATACTGTTATTGCTAATGGAGCACTACTACCACTGTTCTGGGTTCCCCTGTGTGTAGATCATATTGCAGATATTTGAATAGTCTCTCTCCCATTGAAATGCACCATTTCTGTGAGGTTTTACTAGGCATTAGCGTTCTCAGTGTTAAAGGGCTTTAACACCTGTTGCGCAACAGGTGTTAAGGGAGCACCCGCTTTCAACACACACTCTCCACCCTGTTACCGCCCACTCTTTGCCTCCTGTTTCCTTAATGCTGCAAGAGCCTTTAACGCTCGTTAATGCAGCAGTATCATAGTGTTAAGAGCGCAAGGGTGCCGATAACAGAGGTTAACGGCACACTTGCTCCCTTAATGCTCTTTAGTAAACATATCCCTAAGTTCTCCTTGAACAATGTGTGTCATAGACTTCTAATAAAAATCTTGAGATCTTAATTACCACAGAAAGGTGAGAATGCATTTTTAAATGTTTGTCCAAGATTACTTCTAATATTTTTACCTCTTCCTTTGACTGGACCTGAATAACTATGAATTTGATCATATGAGGCATATTTACAAAGAGGTTCAGTCACCAATGATGCTCCCTTTTTAATATATTTAGGGGTATGTTTACTAAACTGTGGTAATGTCATTCACGTTAGGTTCCACGGTAAAGGTACAGATGCCTATATAAAGGCGTGGGCGTTGCATCGTTACAGCAAGCAGTAGCAGCTAAAATGTGTTACAAGGCGCCTTAGACTAACGAGCGCTACAAGGCGCCTTGTAAGACACCTTGCAAGGCACCTTGTAAGGCGCCTTATAAGGTGCCTTGTAAGGTGTCCAGTAAGGTGCCATGTAAGGTGCCCTGTAAGGTGCCTCATAAGGCGCCCTATAGGGCCTCCTAGGCTAAGCGCCATATTAGGCACCCTTGGACAAAGCACCGCAGAAGGCACCCTGGGCTATGGAGCCATTGGTTAAGGTGGCCTAACAAGGTTATAGTGTGTGGCGCCCTACTACCGCCTAGGCGGTTGCCTGGAGGTAGAGGCGTGCCTTTTGTTCTCCCTTGTTATCAAGAGAATCCAGAGCCGTGGCTTCTGGGAAATGTAGTTGTGTATAATAAACTGAGTCCGAGGGGTTGGAAGGCAAATCACAGGAATTTATTTTTACTTCCTCCAAAACAGAGCATTTAATAGCTCAGCGCATGTTAAACAAAATTAGGATGCTTCTCCAATACAAAAAGAAGTTTTATAACAACGCTTCCACAGCAACTTCAACATAGCACTGTTTCTGGCAGCTTATAACAACAGGCATGTGTTTCTTTCACAGTCTCAGTGTTCTACAATAAAGCATAAAGGTTCCTGCTCACTTTTGAGCCTGGCGTCTGCTTCATTCAAAGTGTCCAGCCTTTAAACACAGCTTTCAATGTTACTGGTTTAATTTAAACAGAACTGACTCTCACTCACAAACTTTTGCAGCAATTAAAATACTTGTTGTCCAGCTAATCTGGTCCTGGTTTTTCTTCCTTTAAAACCCAGAACTGCCCTTATACTGCCTTCCTACAAAAAGAGCAATCCATGCAAGATTCTATGGACTTCCTGTTCTCTTGTCTCCTGGCTTGGCTCAGCTTGAGCAGGCGAAGGGTTAATCTCATCTAACAATTCTGAGAGTGCCTTCCAGCGTGACCTGTTTCCACCCTCAGGGATCCTAGCCGAGCTATACAGATCCTTAGCTGGTAGTAAACATTTCAGAGACTCTAACAGTTTTAAATTATTCTCAGTAAAAGCTTTATGCACAGACCTTTACAGAGCTGGTAACTTCCTGGCAGATCTCTGTTCTACAGCCGTTGTACCTTGCTCCTGGTCAGCAGCTTTCCCTGGTAAAGCCTTCCTGTCTCCAGACCCGGCTATACTTCTTCTATAGCACTGGCATCCACCTGGGATGTGGCTTCCCGTATGCTGAGACCTTTGTGGATTCCCTCTGAGGCTGTCCCTGGAAGATTTCCTACCTTCTGGCTTCCTGAAGGTTCTTTCTTCCTCTTCCTCGCTGGACTCACTCCCCTCAGTTTCCCTGGAGGTCTCCTTTCCATGTAGCGGTCCCCTTTCCTGGTGCTCCTTTCTTTCTGGGTGCTCTGCTTTCCTCGGGGGCTCTGCTTACCTCGAGTGCTCTGCTTCCCTCGAGTGCTCTGCTTCCCTCCAATGCTTTGCTTCCCTCCAGTGGTCTCTTCTTTCTGTTCTCTGGGGTTTAAAAGAGAGTGGTTGCACTATCCCTTCCAATTCCTCCCTCAGGTGTTTCCCATTACCTTCCCTAGTTGCCTTGGAGCTGGGGCGTGGCCTACACTCAGCAACTGAATGTAGTTTTTTTCCTTTTGCTGCAGTTTGACCCTCACTGCTCTCAGGGCTATCCCTCTGCTGAAAGGTCAATGTTTTTATTTCACCTACTTCTCGGGGTGCAGATATGCTTTCGCCACCACATATCCCCCCCTTAAGATATTACAGGCTGGCGTACCAACCCCTGCCCAGCCCGTAATCCTTTATAGGATGTTGAGGTCTATCTGGCCTCTATCTAGCTTATCTCTTCTTGCAGCAAACTGAGCCATTGCTACCCGCTCATGCCAAGGTCGCAAGACATTGATATGGTACACCTGCTGTCGCCCGCTTCTGTTTTCCACTGCATATGATACAGGACCTACCTGCTGTATTACTCTATAGGGCCCCTTCCATCTACTTTCAAATATGGGAGTGGCTCCCGTCACCATTACGATAACTTTTTCCCCTATCGCTAGCTGGCGCGGTTTCGTGTGGCGATCATAATAGGCCTTCTGGCGAATCTGGCTGGCTGTTAGGTTCTCTTCTGCAATCTGGGATGTACGCCCCTTCAGATCCCTTAAGAATTGGGTTACTCCTACCTCGTCCCCCGCCGGCTCAACCCACTGTTCCCGTAGGATGTCTAAAATTCCCCGTGGAGGTCGCCCATACATTAGTTCGTACAGGGAAATGCCCATAGAGGTCTGTTTCCGCTCCCTACATGCATACAGTATGAAAGGGAGCATCGTGTCCCACTCAGCCATGTTACCATCAAGACTTCTCCTTAACATTTTTTTAAACGTTTGGTTCTGCCTTTCTACTAGGCCGTTTGACTGCAGATGGTATGCGGCTGTTTTAACGTGTCGGATACCAAAGGCATTCCAAACCTGAGCCAGGTACTGGGACATAAAGTTACTTCCCCGATCCGTTAGGATTTCGCGTGGGAACCCCACTTCACAGAACAATTTCACTATTTCGGAGGCTATAGTGCGTGCTGACATATTTTGAAGTGGAACAGCCCAAGGAAACCTTGTGGCCTGGTCTACGATGACAAGTATATATTGGAACCCTCGGGGTGTCCTTATCAGGAGCCCCACTATGTCCATGGCGAGTCTATGTATAGGTTTCAATATAACAAGTATGGGTAACAACGGTACCTCTGGGGGGTGGCTCGCGGTGACGCGCTGGCAGGAAGGGCATGCCTCACAGAATCTAGAGGTCTCCTTAAAAACCCCGGGCTAATAAAAGCGAGCTAGAATTTGGTCCAAGGTACCATGCATTCCTTTATGACCCCCCACTGGATGGTCATGGGCGAGCCTTAAGACTAAGGCCCGGAAAGTATTGGGAACTACTAGTTGCTTCCGTGTACTCCTTATCTTAGGATCTAGGCTTTCGCGGTACAACACATTGTTGTCTAAAAAAAAATCGAGGTAGGGTTTCCAACCCTTTCTGGGCATACTCAAATGCCCGGGCTAGGGTGGGATCTGCCTGCTGTTCTCTGGGAAAGGAGGGAAATTTCTTGACTAATTCAGCCGAGACCCAGGGCAAGTCCCATCCAGCTGCCAGTTCGGCTCTATTTCGTGACCTGATTTGCCTTTCCCGGTGTTTTTCAGCCTTCCCTTCTTGCGGTTACCCCTAGAGGGAGTTACCAAATCATCATGAGAAGGCAACCCATGCGTGGGGTCATCCGGTGGGTCTTTTCCCCCCTCCAGGGCCTGTGAGCGTGCCCGGGTAGATATCATGCTTGTCTTCTGTTGCAACTCTTCCTTCAACCCGCGCCTGAATTGGGGCCAATCCCTCCCCAATACTAAGGCGTGCGGTAGCCTAGGTACAACAGCTACCTGTATTCTCTTCCTTGTCCCTAGACCCTTTACCATGATATTATAAATTGGGTAAAGCAATGCTGCCCCATGGATACATCTTATTTTTACGCTGCCTTCAGATGGCTGTAGGACCTGGCTATCCCGGGATTCTATATTCTTCCAGAGTCTTCTGGAGATTATAGACTGATCGGTTCCAGAGTCAAGCAAGGCCTCCGTGGCAATACCCTCTACATCTACCACCAACAAAAATCCCTCCCTACTCTCTCTAGAACAGGCGACGATTAGGGCTGTCCTTGCTTTACACTCTCTTTTAAGATGGCCCTCCTCCCCACATGAAAAGCATTTCCTTCTTACATAACAAGTTTTTTCCATGGGTACAGACTTAGTTGTTTCCCCCAACATTGGCCTTCCCTTCCTTTCTGATGTTACGACCTCTGCCCATTTAGCAACACCACCCTTCACCTGGCCCACCAATTCCACTTCGAAAAAGCGCTCTGCCAGTGAGGTAGCCTCATTGGTGTTACGGCAGTCCTGTAGGATCAGAAAGGTTTGGAGGTCTTTGGGAACTGCCTCCATAAACTGTTCCAATGCAATACAGTCTAGGATGGAATCTATTGTCTTAACCTCAGGCGTTAGCCACTTCATTACCAAGCCTTTAATGCGTTGGCAAAGTGCTCGTGGTGCTTCACCCTGTTTCAATCGGCAATTTCTCAAGAGGTGGCGATAGACCATAGGCGTTAGCCCTAGACGGTCCTTTATAGCCCTTTTGAGCTCCTCATAATTGGAGGCTAAGGCAGTGGGCATGGCCCTGTATGCTGCTAGCGCTTCCCCAGTAAGAGAAGCGGCTAGGCGCACCGCCCACTGGTCTTTTGGCCATCCAGTTAGGAGTGCTACCCTCTCGAAGGCTTCCATAAAATCATCTATATCGTCATCTTTGGTTAATTGTCCAAATGTAAATGTCCCATTACAAGATAATCCCAACTCTTGTAAAGCTTCCAAGGAACCTGGCATTGTCCTTGTGGACTCCTTTGCTTTTTCCTGCGCTGACAGCCATGCCCCCATCATCTCCAGGAGCGGCTTCTGCTGCGCTTGCAACATGGCTGCAATATGTTTTTGGGTTCGGGCCGACATTTCCTGTTGCTTCTGGAATTGCTCAGCCATCCAGTTGAGAAGGTCACCACACTCCATCTTGGGTCTGAGCTGCAACAAGAAGAACAGAGAAAAAAAAACCAAGTGCGGCCCACAAATTACAAGCACTGCTGCCTAAGCTCTTCTTGTGCACGATATACCCCAGTACCAGTATCCTCGAATAACCCCTTCTATTTACGCGTTACCTGGTACCAGTGTAGCCTCAGATTTATCAGCAAAGCAGGTCACCGGTTGGTCCTTCCGATCCAGCTCCAACCTTCTGCTGCCATTCCAGGTTTTCTCAGTCCTCAGCAGGGCTCTGTACTTTGCCACTGGCTTCTGTAGAAGTTCTCCTTTCCCATGAGGGTTCTTCACAAATCTTGTACATGCATATATGAAGGTTGTAATCCTTAAAACTATGCCACCTGTGGTGCCCTACTACCGCCTAGGCGGTTGCCTGGAAGTAGAGGCGTGCCTTTTGTTGTCCCTTGTTATCAAGAGAATCCAGAGCCGTGGCTTCTGGGAAATGTAGTTGTGTATAATAAACTGTGTCTGAGGGGTTGGAAGGCAAATCACAGGAATTTATTTTTACTTCCTCCAAAACAGAGCATTTAATAGCTCAGCGCATGTTAAACAAAATTAGGATGCTTCTCCAACACAAAAAGAAGTTTTATAACAACGCTTCCACAGCAACTTAAACATAGCACTGTTTCTGGCAGCTTATAACAACAGGCATGTGTTTCTTTCACAGTCTCAGTGTTCTACAATAAAGCATAAAGGTTCCTGCTCACTTCTGAGCCTGGCATCTGCTTCATTCAAAGTGTCCAGCCTTTAAACACAGCTTTCAATGTTACTGGTTTAATTTAAACAGAACTGACTCTCACTCACAAACTTTTGCAGCAATTAAAGTACTTGTTGTCCAGCTAATCTGGTCCTGGTTTTTCTTCCTTTAAAACCCAGAACTGCCCTTATACTGTCTTCCTACAAAAAGAGCAATCCATGCAAGATTCTATGGACTCTTGATCAGAAGGGCAAGGGTCTGTTTGCATGTCCTCATATTCCTGTTCTCTTGTCTCCTGGCTTGGCTCAACTTGGGCAGGCGAAGGGTTAATCTCTTCTAACAATTCTAAGAGTGCCTTCCAGCGTGACCTGTTTCCACTCTCAGGGATCCTAGCTGAGCTATACAGATCCTTAGCTGGTAGTAAACATTTCAGAGACTCTAACAGTTTTAAATTATTCTCAGTAAAAGCTTTATGCACAGACCTTTTCAGAGCTGATAACTTCCTGGCAGATTTCTGTACTACAGCCATTGTACCTCGCTCCTAGTCAGCAGCTTTCCCTGGTAAAACCTTCCTGTCTCCAGACCCGGCTATACTTCTTCTATAGCACTGGCATCCACCTGGGCTGTGGCTTCCCGTATGCTGAGACCTTTGGGGATCCCCTCTGAGGCTGTCCCTGGAAGATTTCCTACCTTCTGGCTTCCTGAAGGTTCTTTCTTCCTCTTCCTCACTGGAATCACTCCCCTCAGTTTCCCTGGAGGTCTCCTTTCCTTGGAGCTCTCCCCTTTCCTGGTGCTCCTTTCTTTCTGGGTGCTCTGCTTTCCTCGGGAGCTCTGCTTCCCTCCAGTGCTTTGCTTCCCTCCAGTGCTCTCTTCTTTCTGTTCTCTTGGGTTTAAAAGAGAGTGGTTGCACTATCCCTTCCAACTCCTCCCTCAGGTGTTTCCCATTACCTTCCCTGGTTGCCTTGGAGCTGGGGCGTGGCCTACACTCAGCAACTGAATGTAGTTTTTTTTTCCTTTTGCTGCAGTTTGACCCTCACTGCTCTCAGGGCTATCCCTCTGCTGAAAGGTAAATGTTTTTATTTCACCTACTTCTCGGGGCACAGATATGCTTTCGCCACCACAGGTGTCCTAGGTTAGTGTGCCCTAGGGACTGCAAGGTGCCTCAGGATGACATGCATGACCTGTGCGGAACAGACAGATGTAGCCCTAACACTAGATAGAGCACTCAGGAAAGGCAATGAACAGGTGAGTGAAGGAGGGAGAGGAGGGAGCCACTGGACCTGCCATATCTGCGGGCATCCCATGTGCCTGCCAGTCCTGATGACAAACATGGTGGGGCAGCTGTACCACAGCACAGGGTGTTGGCAATGTAAAGTACTGGAAAAACAGTTGGTGGCAGACGATGGGAATACGTGTCCCCCAGTGGAGGCGGAGGTGGCAGGATAGTTACAATGATGGGTGGGCAGGAGTGGTGGTGCCATGCAGATCAGGCACAGGCGAGGCAAGCATGAAGAGGCACAATGCAAGAAAGGGTAGCAGTGTATGACATGGGGTGGCAGCCTTCACTGGCAGACAGGACTCTACACAGCTGACATATGCAGATAGACGGACCAAGGGAATGTTGGCAATTGTGGCGAGGGTATTATGGTCTGGAAGCACAGATCTTCAAAAATATGACCTCTACAGGCATGCACACTATTTGAGTAGGACAGGCATGAAAGGAGGGAACAATGAGGAACTAAACCTATAAACACTGCCAAGAATGGCATTGTATTAACCAGTAGGCTATACCTCTGTGGTGTATATCACAGCAATGTCTGGGTACAGAAGGACTGCAGGTCACCTCACAAACTGTCTATTCTGAGTGCCAGGATAGGGTAACCCCACCAGTACCCATGATGCAATGCACATACTAAATAGCAGTCTACAGCTGATCACCAAATGGGGTCTACACCTCTCCGGTACCTCAGCTTGGAAAGACAAACTGACAGTGCGTGATACTGGCACAGAGTTTCTACAGACCATGCCATTGTGCAGGTTCTGTGTTCACCCTGAAGGATAGGATGGGTGCCCAGCACTAGGTCCTCAGTACATGTGGCCCTAGAGATAGGTCTTGCTGTGCATCCCCATCACTACCAGTGTGTGACAGGTGTTCCTTGCAGTGCAGCTGAAGGTAATTTGGTGTCCAGCTGTATCCTGCAGTCACATGTGGCCCTGTGGGACCAGACACCAACCAGATTGGTGTGTACCCCGTGTTAGGGTCTGGCTGACATGGGCAGCTGTTATCAGGGCAGAGGGGTTCCTAGAATTGCATGAGGTGTGTGTGTAGCAGTGCCTTTATAGGTCGCAGTAGTATACACTGCATACCCCACATCACCCTTTTTGTAGGTAAAGAACAGGTGTCCCCGTCCCGGTGAAGCAACCTCCATCCTGTTTATATAAGACAGCCCTCCAAGGTTTGTGGGCCAGAACCATACCTATGACTGGGGAAGTGGCAGTCCAGCAGCAATGCTAGGGTTAGGTCTGGAAAACCCCAACTGCCTCCCACACTGTTGCCAGTCACCAGCAGACAGCACACTCAGACTGTACCTTATAGATGTTTTGACCATGCAGTCTAACTGCAGACAGTCCAACAGCCAGTCCATAGTGCATGCTCACAGAGGAACTATGTGCAGCAAGCAGGCATCTCAGTGATTGGGACCCCAGCTCTGGGGAACACAAATAAATCACTAGCGGCATCTAGTGTAGAGCACTATGTGGGAACCTAGACCTGTCATGGTCACTGCTCAGCCAGAGTAAGTGCCCTCCCAGCATGCCATGCTGTGGCCAGGGATATACTGGTCAGGCACTACAGAGTCCCAGCCATTGTCCCACACCCTGTGAAGATGCATCCTGGCCAATCTGCCCTGTCCGGGACAATACCCAAAATACCTTGCTCCTCATTATGCACCTATTCAGGCTAACGCTGGTAACAGTGGGACATTTTGGGCCCAGTGAAGGGTTGGCAGCCACAGAACAATGGATAGGCAGACACACACGCTCACTCCTATTGCAGCATTGTACAAAGATAGGGGTGGTTGGCAACCCTGCCCGCCACACTGGTCCTGATCACAGTGCTGACATTGCTAAACTGTGCAGGGGTAGTAGTAGTGCTCTGGTGATAACTTCAGCTCAATGCTTGAGCAAACAGCCTGACTCTCCATGCATCTTTGGATGGTGGAGCCTGTGTAGGTGGGTGTTAGTACCCCTGTTCGCCGCTGCTTTGGGCTTTGCATATGTTGCTGTTGTATCTGCATTGTAGGGTAAAACATAGGGAAATGCTCTGCAGGAAGCACAGCTGTGGTTTGAACCTGTGACCTTCTGCTTCTGGACACACTGGCTGGGTGTACTGCACCACACTGTTGCCACAGATGCACAATAGTCCCTGGGGCTACCTGTACTTTTCCTCAGCCAGACTTTGTATATTGCACTGCACACCACTTACTGATGCAGGGCATGGCCTAGGTCCACTGCAGGGAGGTGGCACTGCCCCCTCCAGCACGGGCACACACCCCCTGCCAAGCTGACTTGGCCATTTGCTGTTGGTGCTGGTAGTGTGCAGTCCCAGTCCATCCACTGTGTAGGTAGGCACCTGCCTAGGGTGCAGATCCCGGGGTGGGGGGCATACATGGACATCCTCACACCCCCCCCCCATCACTACCTACCAATATTATGTCCCTTCCACATGGGGGTGGGATGGCTGTGGGGATGTCAGGTCAGTGCCCTAGCAACTATTGGCTAGGGTGAACCAGGTAGATATAGGTGGATTGTGTTTGGCCTTGGTCAGCTGCTGTCTTGCTGATTTCTGGTTTCTATGTTCCTATGTGCCACCTAGGCACCCGCCTGGTCCACCCTGTGTCACAGATGCCCATGCTACATGTCCCGCCTGCGGCCCCCTATGCCCCATTTGCACCATCGCCATAGTGGCCATTTATACTTTGGCACTATGGTGTTGCTGAAAATGGAGCACTACTATCACAATTCTTGGGCTCCCTGCCTATGCTGTACATTGCTGACACTTAAATGGTTTCTCTCTCCTGCAAATGTGCATCTAACGGCAGGTTTTCATTTGCGGTAGGATTCAGCCCTTCAGTTCAGCGCGTTAGTGTGAAAGGGGCCTCTCCACGCCCATTCTCCGCCCATTGACCCCTTCTCTCCACCCTCTCTCCACCTTCTGCGGTGTTTACCGCGGCAGGGGACGTTAACAATCATTAAGTAACGTTAATGCGCGTTAACATTACATACTACACGTTAATGTTACCTAACGATCGTTAACGTTACATAAGGCGCGGTATGTAACGTTACCGCAGTTTTGTAAACATACCCCTTAGTTATATTTGTTTGTCATCATCCAATCATAGATAAACAGCTGTACAATTTTCCTGGCTGAACCAGCTATTCAGATCCTAACTGATGATTGACTCAAAGGGCAATGTGTCCCTTTGAGTCAATGTTGACTTCTTGTGACCCAGAAAAGCCTAGGTTTTCTTGACAGTGTGACCAGAAATAGATTGCCAGCCTTTCTTCCAAGATAATGAAGGGTTAAGTGACTTGCCCAAAGTCACAAGGAGTGGTAGTGAGAATCAGATTCTGTTTTAATCCAATGCTTTAACCTTTAAACTACCCCTCCACTCCAACCGATAATATATCTATATATCATATGTTTATGGATCACACTTCATTTCAGGGGGTTCTATTAACATGGAAGACAGAATTTAGATAGATGTTAAAAAAAATAGGTATTTGATTGATCCTTGAGAACACCACACTCTTTCCAGGGATTAAAAACAGCTGATCACTCACTACCATCTGCATCCTGCATGAGATTTAAACCAGGTTAATATCTTGCATTCACAGAGCAGACTCTTTGTTGAAGCCCAAAAGTTGATGTTTCTGGTAAAAAGAGCCATAGGGGCATGTCTACTAAATCATATTAGACTTCTGCAGCTAATGTGTAGTATGTGTTGGGAGAACGTATAGCATTTTCCCAGCAGATATTGCACTGAAAATGCAGATAGGAAGGCCAGATCAAGCCTCAAAGTTGTCTCAAGGTGTTAACACCCTAGGAAAACATTTAGCCTTATCCCCACTCCCACCCCCTGTTAGACTTTATTGTTTAGCTTTGAATGCTCTGCTCTTTGTCAACCTCCCAGAAGCTGCCTCCCAAGTAAACTGCCTAGTTTTCTAATGGTTGGGCCAGTTCTGAGTGCAGTATGACAGCACTGTGGATGCAGTGAACACCATCTATTGAGATGGCATTAGTTGCACCAGTGCTGTCTATATTATTACTACTGCTACTGAGCATTTGTATAGCGCTACAAGACGTACACAGCGCTGCACAGACATGTAAGAGACAGTCCATGCTCATCAGAGCTTACAGTCTACTCAAGACAGACAACACAGTAGCTGTAGACAGGGATATACTGTATCTAGGGGGAATGCTAAGGAAACACAAAAGAGATCAGGTGAGTCAAGATCCAAACTGAGCAGTATTATCTGGATAGAGCTGCTGAATATTTCCTCTGATCATCTTGGCACTATCCTGATAGTTCTGGGGAGGCCTTTAGGCAGAGCCACTTGGAGCTGGAACTTATCTAGATAGTAGTTCTTTTCAGTGCTGCTATCCATAACTTGCATAACTTAAGACCATTGTATTTAGTTACCCTATTTCTCCAAGTTATACTTCCTGTTAAATGTAATGACCAGACATATGTAAACTGTCGGATGTTTTCTGTCCAATGTAAACCGCGCTGATGTCTAATAGTGCGGTATATAAGAATTGTTAATAAATAATATAAATAATAAGACAACAGAAAAGCTGTCCTAAGTGTGATGTGGCTGGCCTGTCTGGATAGTGGCTTAATATTGCTGCTCTAACCATTGGGCTACTCCTCCACTCCAAATCCAAATCAGAGCACACTCTTCCAGCAGTATTTGATTACCCTTACAGCTATTTAGGTAAGGAGCAGGATGCATTGTGGTCTTAATGTACCTGATTTCAACATTTGATTGAGTCAATAATCATATATTCCTATATTGGCTGCTGATGACTGAAATAATAGTTTACATTTTTTCTTAGAAGATAGAAATCAGAAAGTAGCATTAGGAGATTTCTCATCCTATGCATGATCTTCAAACATGGAATACCACAAAGGTCAATTCTCAATACTTGTTAATATTTATCTTCAACCTCTAAGAAAACTAATTAGAGAATGAATAATAATGCTTAGCATTTTTACCACACTCCTGGATATATGCAGTGCTGTACCATGATGATAAGTATTTTGGTAAAATATGTCCATTAGTGTAAAAGAACTTACAATCTAAGTGGGTACCTGAAGCAATGGGAGATGATTATACTCGAAGTGGGCTACCAGGGCCCTCTGAAAGGGTTAATATGGAGAGTGAGAACGACTTGGAATTTTGCTAGCAGCTTAGCAGTGCATGTGTATAGAAGCCAATATTGTATTTTGCAGAAGTAGACTGACCTGAAAAATGTAGTATTTAGCTTGATCTATAATGTGTAAATAAACAAAAATACGGAAGCAAAAGCATGATGTAGAGTGATAATATGAATTTGCACAATGAAGCAGTTTTTTCCTAATAAAAGAAGTGTTACGGCCTAGCTGAGGGAGGAATTATGAGAAACTGCTCAGGTTTGCAGGCGTGTGAATTCCTCTGCTGAAGCGTTCCAGTAGTACTACTGTATGTTATTGATATAATTCTCCGTGCGTGTTTTCTTACTTCCATTGAAGTCAGAGAATCGGAGTCAAACAGCTGAGGCTGGATTTGGTACTTGGTGCCTGGTCAGGATTAGATGATGCAAACAATGATGACCTGCCCAATATCACAAGGAGTGTTAGTGATAGATATAAAATTTGAATCTTAACTTTCCTGGTTCTCAGGAAACCACTAGGTCAGTTTCTCTCCTCAAGTCCTGCATCTATCAGGACAACAAGCTAACAGGTTGGACATGTTTTCTGAATGGATGAAGAACCAGTGCAAGAAAGTGCTGAATTTCTCAAAGTAAACACAAGATATTGATTAACCCATCGGCATGCATTTGTCAAAATAGAATGAATCCTGAAAACAGAAACCCAACAAATGAAAGGCCGATGGGTGCACTGGCAACAAATGAAAGGCTGACTCGATATCTACTTTGAAAGAAGAGCGCCAGGACCACACTGCCAGACCAAAGCAACTGCACTTTCGAAGGACGCATAATGAACTGCACAGGAAGCCTTCGGAATGTGGTTATTAACAGAAGAACCTAGGGGAAATTAAAGATTGTGGATCAAACAAAGTTTTCCAGGTTCTTTTTTAGACACTAAACTGAATGGAGACACCAAGAACACCAGGAAAGGCTGTTCACTAAAAAAGCCAGCAATCCTGCCCAATTCCAGCTCCTCAGCTAACTTGTCCCTAACAACAGATGCAAAATGTCTGACCCACGGCGCATTCCATGCTATGGAGCTAACGACAAACACTTGAAATGGGATAACAAAACCAGATCAAAACCATCCTCAATGATAGTCCCGCCCCGATGACCCGGGTAATGAAGCAACCAGGGCCGCATTGCCACAAACCGTACCAGCATGTGGGCGATGCAGAAAAAATTGGACTCACTTGACCAATGAGGTTCCTGCAGCCCCTTTCCTGCTGCATTTAAGAGCTGAATGCCCTTCACTACACAAGGAACAGACATGATGGAAGGGAAAGGAGGACTTATTGATCCTCCAACAGATGTCCCCAGTTGTACTTCCTCCCACCCTCTGATGGGCTGCACCGACTCCAGTACGAAAGGAGCGACCAACCACAGATGCAGGACTCTATCTGCTCTTACCTGAAAGACCACCTGGCAGGCCTGCCCAAACTGATATCTGGGTCAGCCATAAATTAATATCCTGGGCCCCCACGACATGTTCTCATTCTCTTCCATTTTATACCTGAACTTCTCGTCGTAATTCAACCAAGCCCACCCCTTGATGAAAGTCTGCGATGTGGGCTGTTATCTATATGGTACATCTAGGGCAGATTGGGTGTGATCAGACAAAGACATGTGTCTGTGATGTCCATGGTTGCGGCAGAGTGATAGCATCTGTGCATGGCTGGGGATGTGCAAGTTGCAGGGATGATTTGCACAGCATGTGCAATGCACAGGGGTGCAACTGTGTGTATGAGAGCCATTCTCCCTGTGAAGTTTAAACAGAAATTGCTTTCCACAAAGAAAAAAAAATGACAAGTAAATTAAAAATTCCTCAGTTCAAAATAATAGATAGCCGTATCAGAGCACTATCATTAGGGGAAGCAGGAAGTCAAATAATGAAAGAAGAAATGAATGCACTTTGAGGAAAATAAGCTAAAGAAAGAGATAATTCAAATTTAGACAAGAAAAAACAGCTACCACAACTTTATCTAACAAAACTTATTTTAAATGGTCGGGGTCACAAAATATGTATCTCTGCCCTTTTTAAGCAAACACTTGCATGGAAATTGCAAGAGGAATTAAGTTTCTATCTGGAGGTCCTGGGGTCACAGAGCAAAAAAAGCCTTTCATTTTAAATGAGTAGATTTTGAAACATCAGGAAAATGTAAGGGCATCAATCCCCAAACTAATGTCTCTTGTTTACGAGAAAAAATTCTAGACATAATCTCTGCCCATAGCCAAGGCAATGGACAGAGATTATGGGGTATGTTTACTAAACTGCCTTAGTGTGATTCACGTTAGGAGCCGCGTTAGTAGAAGAAATGCCAAAAAAGGACATGGGCGGTACATCGTTACCAATAACACACGTTAACGCGTGTTATAAGGCGCCGCGCAGCAACGATCGTTACAGGGCGCGTTACTGTGCGTTAAGCTTAAGAAGGCGCGCTGACACCCAAATACAGAAACAGAGCTGTAGCACAATGGTTACTACACAGACTGAGAGTACAAGGGTCATGGGTTTGATTCCCCAGTGTGCCTAATGAATAAGGCTGACTGAGGTGTCATGTGTAACCCTTTGAAGGCCTACTATAATATTTTAATCCACATTCTGCAGCCGGGTTAAAGTTTGCATATGTCAGGAAAATTGCACTTGTCTTATTCAATATGTTCCAATAGTGACGTTCCCTCTGCCATGGTCATGTATTATATACCATTTGATAGGAATATTTAGGCAGAAGTGTGGATCCCGAAAGTTTTGGGCTTGGCCTGGAAAGGGTTAAGTATTGGGCTGTGAGGAAGTTTAGTTGTACTTTAATAGTGCTGCCAGCAAACACACCCTCACAGTGGCGTAACCTAAGGTGCCACATAAGGCACCCTAGAAGGCACTCCATAGGGCACATTATAAAGTGCGCTGTCTGCCAAGGCACCCTATAATGTCCCCTATAGGACACCATATAAGGCACCTTATAAGACGCTTTATAGGGCAACGTATAAGGTGCCCTATAGGGCGCCTTATGAGCCACCCTAAGGTGACAGTACCCTGAGGGTGGTTCTGCTGGCAGCACTAACATACAATAAAAACAGACAATGCCTAAGACAGCCCTATTGATGAACCCCACTGTGGGTTGTGAACCCATGACCTCTAGCTCCATGGGCAGTGAAGTAACCAGTGGGCTAAAGCTGCTAATAAACACCTGGCTGGCTACAGGAGGACTGCACGGCACACACACACATTCTGCCTGTGGTTACCAGGGAGATTACATACCACCACCCAACGCACCCTCTGGGGCTCAGGGTGGGGTACAGGACCTCCCGCCAACAGATCCACTTTCTAAGCCTCTGCAATGGTGGCAGCAGAGGGGACCATCACCCCAGTCCTGCCAGGGATCAAACACCCTACAGGACAGGCAATGCAGAGCAGTACATATCCATAACGCAATAGCAGACAGACAGCAGGTCTGGAAATGCTCAGCTGCCCCCCACCATTATCTGACATTCTCCAGCAGCAAGCCTCCAGCCGCTGCATCCTGCACGGTGTTCCAGCAAGACAGATACTAGCTGAAGACAGTCCACCAGCTAGTCCATAGTGCATGGTCCTGGAGGAGATGCATGTACCCAGAACAGGGATATCAGCATACACACCAAGCAGATAAGTCAGTGATTGGGCCCCAAAAGGAAACCCATAAATATCACATACGAAAAATACTATATAGCACTATGGGGGAACCTAGCCATGCCATGGTCACTGCTCAGTCAGGGTGAGAGTGACCTCCCAGCAGGACATGCTATGGCCACCCTGTCCGTGCAGGTGGTACCGGGCACTACAATGTCCGGCCATTGCCCTATGCCCTGTGCAGATGCGGCCAGGCCAGGCCACCCTATCCAGGCTATTCCCACGGTACCTTGGTCCTCATTATGCACATTGGCAGGCCAATACTGGCAACAGTGCTAGCAGTGTGGGCTGCGGAGGGTGTTGGCAGCCACCACACACTGGATAGACAGACACACACTCCCCACACCTATGCCAGCATTGTGCAACTATAGAGGTGTTGGGCAGCCCAGGCCACCACACCAGTCCTGGGCACAGTGCAGGCATGGCTATGGTATGCAATACTGTAGGAGTCACTGCCCAGATTGGTAAACACTGTCAGACACAAGACCTGTAGCACACTCCACAGACATCAGAAAGATTGCTATGATGCAGCTCACTCCGAAAATTGTACTTAACCTAGGAATTGCTATCTGCCAGTAATCATAGCAACCTTTTGATAGATGTGTACCATATTCCCAGGTTTAGGGTGGCATTACTAAGGTATGGAAGTGCTAGTATTGGGAGATGCATGCAGAGCCGAAAGTCCTGCCTCTCCAGGAGGCTTTGGATAATGGGGCCTGTGGGTGCGGGTGTGTCTGCCCCTGTTGGCTGCTGCTTTATGGCAGAGGTTCCCAACTCCATTCCTGCGGTGCAAAACACTGTTCGGGTTTTCATGCGGTCCCTCATGAATATGCATGAGATACATCTGCATACCATGTGGGTGGCGCATAGAAATGCAGCACAGGCATCTTTATCAGAGGCAGCATGGAACCTGAATGGTGTTTGGCCGTGGTGTCTGTGCTCTGAAGGGTAAAATGTAGGTGTTTTGGGCATGTTTACGTCATATGCAAGAAAGGTTCTGTCTGTA
Source organism: Ichthyophis bannanicus (assembly GCA_033557465.1). Lineage (NCBI taxonomy): Eukaryota > Metazoa > Chordata > Amphibia > Gymnophiona > Ichthyophiidae > Ichthyophis > Ichthyophis bannanicus. Next base: position 153,482,435 of record CM066035.1, on the reverse strand, counting down.
TTAGCATGTTATAGTAGTGGGTAATATATGAGGACTGGGTTGGCGGAAACCACAGCTGGGACTTGAACCTGTGACCTTCTGCTTCGGAATACACTTGTTTTGTGCACTGCACCACCATGTTATCACAGAGATGGTGTGTTCCCTGGTGATACCATGACTGTTGGTCAGACAGGGCCTGTCTGTTGCAGTGCATGGCACCCATCTACACAGGGCTAGGCCACGGTCTGCTCTGTGCAGCTGCCACTGCACCCTCCACCACCAGTATCCCTCAGCCACCATGCTGACATGCCCTTCTGCTGGTGGAGCTGGTGGTGCGCAGTCTCAGGCCATCCAGTGTGCAGGTAGGCAGCTGCCTATGGTGCGGGTTCTGGGTTAGGTGTGCCTGCATAGACATCCACGCTCCCCCCCAGCCCCGCCTGCCAATGTTCCGTGTCCTTGGGGGTAGCTGTTGGGTACTATCCCCGGTGACACTTTGGGAAACACACTCGTGCCCATGTTGGGCCTTCAGCAGTTGCTGTCTGGCTGCTCCGCTGTTTCAGCATTCGTATGGGCCACCTAGGCATCACCCTAGTCCGCACTGTTGCCCAGCTGCACCAGAGCATGTGCCGCCTGCGGCCCTCTGTATCCTCTTCTCTGGCATCTGTCCAGTTGCCGTTCCGACATGCCTGCCCTGATGTTGCGGGACATGTGCACGCCATAGGAACCCTTTCCGATGGTGGGGAAAACCCTGAGCAGCGCTATTTCACTGTGGGCTCATTCACCTTGTATGGGGACGGCGTATAGACCCTTCCACGATTTATATCTGTTCTATGGAGCTTACTCGGGGGGGAGGGGTTGATGTTTCTCATTGATACCACTATTGGCCAGCTTGGTTATTGTTTTTTTCCAGTTTGTTGGGGTCATTTTCAGTGTTTCTGTGCCCTTTTGTTCTGTGCACATGTATCACACTTATCACTTTTTTTTTGGTTTCCCTGCCTGGGCTGTACATTGCTGACACTTAAATGTTTTCTCTCCCCTTTAATGTGCATTTAACAGCAGGTTTTCCTTCGCGTTGGAATTCAGCTCTGAAAATCAGCGCGTTAGTGTGAAGGGAGCCTCTCCCCACCCACTCTCCGCCCATTGACCCCTTCTCTCCGCCCTCTCTCCACCTTCTGCGGTGTTTTACCGCACCGTAGAGCATTACGATCGTTAACGTTACATAACGCGCGTTATTCACGATTACCGCAGTTTAGTAAACATACCCCTATGTCTCTGAAGAGTAGAGGCAACAGAATCTAATGATGTATATAAAATCTGGGAGACATTAGGGCTGTCCATTACAACATTATCTCCAACTTGAGGTCCATCTTCTCAACTGGCAATTCTCTTATTGGAATATAGAAAATGTTCGCCAATGGAGGCAGTGTGTCTGTACTGAAACTTAACTTCCAGCAAGTATTTTGTGAACATTTCTCAATCAGAAATTACTGGTGAGCAAGGAAAATTCAGTATATGGAGATTAAATCCCCACTGGCAATGTTCCATTATCTCAAGTTTAACATTTAATAATAAATTTTCTTTAATCAAACCTTGATTAACTTTAGATATCTCAGCAATCTATTTTTCAACACTTTATATTTTAGAAGAATGTTACATCAATGTGTTAACATAAACTACATTTATCATGAAATTCTTTAGTAAAACCAAGCAGCTCATCAAACCTTTTAATCAAATTGCATTCCATGGTCATTATCACCCCTCAAATACAACTGAATGAAGAAACTGACCTGAAATACAGTAAATTGCCAAGTCCCCTTTCTGGAGGCTGAGGGCTCTTAGATACCATGTCCAAGTTTCCCTGCATCACCTGCAGGCACACATATGGTTTCAACTAGATTGCTTCAAGATTTTAATTCCAGAGCTAAAGAATCTTCCAGAGGAAATCTTTTTTTTTTTAATTGGCTGATTTCAGTGTTTCCTCTTCTTCAATTGTTGACCTGTGAGTGCTATACTTGCAACTCCCACCCTCAAGGGCACTTTCCCATCATCTCACCCATGGCATTGCACTTTCCAATTGTGTGCCAGGAATCGCAGGAGGGGGCTATGCTGCTCCGAGCTTAAGGATACCTCAAACTCATTTCCAACCTCTCTTGCAAATGCTTGCTGAGCTTTGCCCAGTTCAGCACCATGGTTTAGAAATCACCCTATGGGACCAGGCAAGGACTCAGTCAAATAAGCCTTCATCTTCCCTTTCCTCTTCCCCATGGTGTTAAAATGCTCAGTTCACAGATGGAGCGACAAGGTGCAAGTCCTCTCATTTGAGCCTACATCTTCACCTCCCCCCCCCCCCCACACCCCCAAGCATCATTTGGTAGCTAGGAAGCAAGAATTGCACAACTGGGCTCCTTTACTTAAGTTGTTTTGACAGTGAAGTTAAGCAGACAACAATATAATGAAATAATATGACAGCAACTTCTAACCTCTGAAACAAAGGAAATGTTTTCAATCCTTGAAACAAAGACTGTGTTGGGTCTTTTGATTGTCTTCTGAAAGCTTCAAGGTTTGGGGAAAAGCGTCATGAGAAGTGCACTAGTCATTCTGACAGCTGTTTCTTCTCTAAATCATAAGTGCTTAAAAAGATATTTTGATTTTTGAATGGACTAAATTATAGGCCATATGATGGTTTTATAAGCATATATTGTATAACATAGTGCTTTACTGATGTTCCTTTCTCAAAGATTATATTATATTTACATTGTTTTCTGGTATTGTGGGGTCTCCATGCCACTCATGTTTTGGTGTGCTATTGCCTCTGTGCAGATGCCTGCCACAATTTTTAAAGACGTTTGATTAAAAATTGATGGAAAACTTCACTCTTAGAGAGCAAAATCCCTTGCTGCAGTGACTTTAATGGATCTGAATGATGCGGAAAATTTGGACTGTTAAGATGAACTGAATGAACCAAGGATGAATCAAACTAAAAATGTGAATATTCCTATTATCTATACAAACAGAATTGATGGAAAACAAGTGAAAAAGTTTAAAAGTTAAGTTAGTTATTTTTAACATTCAACGTCAGTGGAATTAAACATAGATGAAAATTCTGGATGTAGAATAAAGGAAAATAGGGAGACAGGCAAAATGAATAGGGAACCATACAAAACTTGTATCCATTGCAACACAGAATAGGAAATAGGAATAGCAAAGAAGACATGCTAAGTGTTTCCATACAGCTCAACTTACAATTTACAGATCATAATAATAATAATAATAATAGAAAAGGATAAAAACACCACCTAAAACATTCTGCAGGAATAACAGCAGGAAATGAAAAAATAGATTAGAAGATGACTCAGCTAATTTAAAAAAAAAAGCCTTTCTCCTTTAAGAAGTGGAAATGCTATTAAGGGACTAATTTTATAACTGCTCATACTGGTGAAAAGTCCTTGTATAATGTCACAGCACAAATTTAGCTGGATTTTCAAAGTAAAGGTACACTAGGGGGTATGTTTACTAAACCGTCTTAATGTGCGCCCGGCGACGTTATTGCGTGATAAGGTACCTTATCATGCAATAATGGTGCTTTATCAGGCGAAAAGGTACCTTAGTGCGCGATAATGTGCGCAGCGGCGCAAATGAGCGCTGCGGTTGGAAATAGGCTCATGGAGGGCGGAGGAAGGCTCCCCAGGGGCGGAGAGAGAGGGTCAATGGGCAGAGAATGGGAGGGGAGAGGCTCCCTGCACACTAACGCTGTGGAATCTTGGGCTGAAAACTAACGCCAGTGAAACCCTGGCGTTAGAGCAGATTTAAAGGGAAAAGAAACCATTTCCGTCAGCAATGTACAGCAAAACCAGGGAAACCACAAAAAGTGATAAGTGTGATACATGTGCACGGAACAAAAGGGCAAATAAACATTGAAAATGACCAGAAGAAAATATAAAAACCAGATAACCAAGCTTATAAATAGTGATATTAATGGGAAACATCAAAAAACACTCCTGAGAAATCTCCAAAAAAAAGATATGAATTTTGGAAGGGTCTATGCTCCGTCCCCATACAAGGTGAATGAGACCACAGTGAAATAGCGCTGATCAGGGTTTTCCCTCCCCATTGGACAGGTTTCCTATGGCACGCACATGTTCCGCAACAGCAGGGCGGGCATTTCAGAATGGGCAACTGCACAGATGCTGGAAAATGGGACACAGAGGGCTGCAGGCGGCACATGCTGTGGTGAAGCTGGGCCACAGTGCGGACTAGGGTGATGCCTAGGTGGCCCATAGGAATGCTGAAACAGGAGAGCAGCTAGACAGCAACTGATGAGGGCCCAACATTGGCACGAGTGTGTTTCCCACAGTGTCACAGGGGATAGTACCCAGCTGGTACCCCAAGGGCACAGAACATTAGCAGGCGGTACTGGGAGGAAGGGTGGACAGCTATGCAGGCACCCCTACCCCAGAACTCGCACCATAGGCAGATGCCTACTAGCATGCTGGATGGCCTGAGACTGCGCACCACCAGCACTACCAGCAGAAGGGCATGTCAGCATGGTGGCAGAGGGGTACTGGTGGTGGAGGGGGCAGTGGCAGCTGCCCACAGCAGACCATGGCCTAGCCCTGTGTAGGTGGGTGCCATGCACTGCAACAGACAGGCCCTGTCTGACGAATAGTCATGCTATCCCAGGGAATGCACTGTCTCTGTGACAACACAGTGATGCAGTGCACACAGACAGCGTGTTCAGGAGCAGAAGGTCACAGGCTCAAGTCCCAGCTGTGGTTTCTGCCAACCCAGTCCCCATATTTAAACCACTACTAAAACATGGTAATACAGACAGAACCTTTATTGCAGAAAATGTAAACATATCCAAAACACCTACATTTTACCCTACAGAGCACAGACACCATAAACATGTGCATTACCTAGAGCAGAGTCTCCCAAATGCAGTCCTGGAGGGCCAAACACCATTCAGGTTCCACGCTGCCTCTAATAAATATGGCTGTGCTGCATTTCTATGCACCACCCCCATGGTATGCAGATGTATCTCATGCATATTCATTAGGGACAACATGAAAACCCGAACAGTGTTTGGCCCACCAGGACTGGAGTTGAGCACCTCTGCCCTAAAGCAGCGGCCAACAGGGGCAGACACACCCGCACCCACAGGCTCCATTATCCAAAGCCTCCTGGAGAGGCAGGATGTTGGGCCCTGCGTGCATCTCCCAATACTAGCACTTGCATACCTTAGCAATGCCACCCTAAACCTGGGAATACGGTACACAGCTATCAAAATGTTGCTATGATTACTGGCAGATAGCAATTCCTAAGTTAAGCACAATTTGCTGATTGAGCTGCATCATAACAACCTTTCTGATGTCTGTGGAGTGTGCTTCAGATTTGGTGTCTGACAGTGTTTACCACCCTGGGGAGTGACCCCAACAGTATTGCGTACCATAGCCATTCCTGCACTGAACCCAGGACTGGTGCGGTAGCCAGGGCTGCCAAACACCTCTATAGTTGCACAATGCTGGCATAGGTGTGGGGAGTGTGTGTCTGTCTATCCAGTGTGTGGTGACTGCTAACACCTTCCTCAGCCCACACTGCTAGCACTGTTGCCAGTATTGGCTTGCCAATGTGCATAATGAGGAGCAAGGTACTGTGGGTATAGCCTGGACAGGGTGGCCTGGCCTGGATGCATCAGCACAGGGCATAGGGCAATGGCTCAGACATTGTAGTGCCCGGCCACAACCCGCACCGACATGGTGGCCACAGCATGTCCTGCTGGGAGGTCACTCTAACCCTGACTGAACAGTGACCACGGCATGGCTAGGCTCCCCCATAGCGCTTTGTTGTATTTTTCTTAAGTGAAATATACAGGTTCTCTTCTCTGGGGCCTAATCACTGACTTTTCTGATTGGTGGGTGTGCTCACATCCCAGCTTTGGGTGCACACATCTTCTCCAGGATCATGCACTGTGAACTTGCTAGCAGACTGTCTGCAGCTATATGTGTATGGCTGGAACACCTTGCAGGGTGCAGTGGCTGGTGACTCACTGTGCTTGCTGCTGGAAAATGTTGGATGGGGGGGGCACAGCTTAGAATTTCCAGGCCTACTGTCTGCCATTGCCTTAGGGATATGTGCAGCTCTGCATTGGCTGCCCTATAGGGTGTCTGTTCCCCAGCAAGCTTGGGGTTGATGCCCTCCCCACCATTGCAGGGAGGTAGAATGTGGATCTGTTGGTGGGGGATCCTGTCTCCCACCCTGAGCCACAGAGGGTGGTGGTACATAATCCACCTCTGAGTCCAAACACCCCCACCCCCAGGTCCAAAGACACCCCCACCCCCACCCCCACCCCCATTTCCAAACACCCCCCCACCCCCACCCACCCCACCCTCACCCCCTATACCCCCCCACCCCCCACACACCCCCACCCTCCCTGACACCCCCACCCCTTCCCCCTGCCACCCCCACCCCCACCCCCACCCCCACCCACCCTCCCACCCCCACACCCCCCCACCCCTACCCCCCCACCCCACTCCAAACACCCCCCTACCCCCCACACACACACCCCCACCCTCTTGTGCTCACCTGTAGACTGCTGATTTGCATGTGCTGTGCATCATGGGTACGGGTGGGTTGACCCTATCCTGGTTGTAGAAATGGACAGATAAAGGGATACCAGAATCCCCAATATGTAATTGAAGATGGATGAATTTCTTAATACAGAATGTGTTTAGTAGTTTAGCTTTTCACCTACTTCCTCTTAAATAGAATAGGATGTCATGATCATGAGTTCTGTGTGACCGTTTTTACATATCACAGTGTCTCATTCTCCTTCCACCAAGTTTCTGAGTTGTTAATTGTATCTATCCTTTCATTCATTGCTATATATTCTAACTCTCCCATTTTAATTTTTAGATTTTTAATACTTGCATATGGATATTTCAAAGTTTTTGTTTTGTTCATATTAACAATCTGGTCATCAGTTGACAAGGGTAATTTGGATTCTTTCAGCTCTGCTCTTTACTTAATCGCATTTGGGTTACATTTACTTTTACTTTTATTGGAACTTCTCTATTGGGATGCCTTTAAGTTCTCTGTTTTGCTAATAAAGTAGAATGAGGTGTGTTTTTTTTTAGTAAATGGTGTGTTATTCTGAGTAAATATTCATAAATATTCACTTGATTTGATGGGATTAATTATAGACACAACCAGTGTAGAAGTGACACAAATCAAATCACAGCAGGATAGCATGATTAATGATCTCAAGTCGAAAATGTCTTCTGAAGCATTTGATAAGGACTATAAGTCTTAAGTCTATGATGAATAAATTACATAAGGTGATTGAATAACTGGGATATGAAAATCTCCAACAACAGATGGCTTCTTGAGAGGCTTTATATATTAGTAGCTAAATAAAAGCACAGATACAAAACAATGAAAAACATCATGCTTTGAACGACAGCATATTAGAGATATATCTTGCACCAGCTGTGATAAAATTCCCTCCCAGATGAACTGCAGGTGATAAATGACCTCAAGGATTTCTGCAAATCCCTCAAAACCTTCCTATTCATGGAATTCTATGACTAAGCAGCCTAAATACCCCCTTACTCAAGCTTGAATGTAAAGATAATCCCATCCACTATACTCTACCTGTACCTCGTGTCGCCCCCCTGTTCAATGTAGACCCAAATTGTGTAACCAACCACTTTGATTGAAGGAAAAAGTGGTATACAAATCTGGATAAATAAATAAAATAAGTCCTGCTTAAAGACTCACCTCTTTGAGACAATTGTTAAATCCTAAACCCACCACCTGCCCTACTTGTGGTCCTCTTATGTTAAACAGGTTTTACTGTAGTAGTTAAAAACTCTGTGCATGTGGGAGGGGGTAATTTCATTAGGGGGCATCTATAAAAATCACCAAAAACATGCCTATTTTATCCCTGTTTTATATAGGCCTGCTTAAAATAAGGTTCAAATATATCAACCTTAAACAATTATAATTGTTTAAGGTTGATATATTTGAACCTTATTTTAAGCAGGCCTATATAAAACAGGGAATGCAAAGTAAAATAAAATGTTAGCATCAAAGTATTACAGACATCATATGGTAACACAGGACTATGAGGCTCATACAACCAGAGAAGATAATTTTATAACAGGGAACCATGTTTTAACATGCCTAAATAAAGCCTGTTTTATGAGGACAAGTAAGTGCCTACTTCTCTTTAGAAAATGGCAACATCTACTTTTTGCACATATATGCATTAATTATTATAGTTGCTAATCAATGTTCATACTTTGTTGCACTGCCCATGCTCTACCCAAAACTCCAGTCCTGTATATGCACACAGCAAGTCATGCAATTAACACAATCACTTTTACATCAGTCTATATTTTATGAGATCATTTACAAGCATATGTGGCATATACAGTACATGTTGTTGGCACCTAAAAAAGGCACCTTCTTGTAAAATAGCCCCAGAACTTCATGACATGCAAACTATAAAAAAATGTTCATTATAGAAAAAACCTTCTCAGAAAAAGAAACATAATGCATTTTAGGAAATTTGCACTCATCTAATTTAATGGGGCAGTTACTAGCATGTGTTAAGGGAATAATACATGATTTTGTCAAATAACATGTGAAATTGAAAAATAATACATTATTTGGCCTTAAGGTATGTTTTTGTAATACAATACTTGCTAAATAATAATGAAATGCACAGTGTGTGGAACCTCATTATCATGCACACTGAATCATGCAACTTGTCTTTAACCTCACTTTGAGATGGCATTATCTTTCTTCATCAGGAGCATCGGGCCCAGGGAGCCTCTTGAAGAGGTTGTGTCCCTTGCCCACATATGACACTCCCCATCCCTAAAATCTCCAGACACCCCCCTGCAGGGCAAGCCCCCATTGCTCACCTTTAGATATCCCAAACAGGGCAAGCCCCCATGCCCAACCCTCCCAGTACTTCCAGGGGCTTATCTGGTGTTTAGTGGCTGAGTAGAAACAATCCCCAGTTGCTGATTTCAAAATGGCACCAAGTCCACTGCTAGGAGTAGTCTCACAGTACTATAGCTAAGGATCAGACTGCCAAATAAGGGCTTTATAGTTTATTAAGACTTTCTCTTCTTCTTCGTCCCTCATTATTTTAACTTCTGTCTGCTTTTCAGATATTTTTCCTGATGTTTCCTCTTTAATTATCTACCTTCTCAGCTATAAAATTTGCAGGAGATTTAACAAGCTTTCCTAATGACTAAAGCAGAAGAGATGCTGTTCTAATGTATTGGTATGCTTAAAATTAGAGATGACTGTGCTCCAAAATAGGTTCATTGAATAATTCAACAAGTCCGGAAAAAACCTGAAGATGTGTTACAATAGTTTGGCAAACTCTAAAATTACTAATGTATGCTACTGTGGTATTGCATGCTAATACTATTAACATGCATTATTAGTAAATATGTCTAATTGGATAAAATAGGACTTGCAGTAAAGTATTATGCAATAACATTTTTAGCACACTGCTGAAATAGTAGTTATAAATCTGAAGCCGATTTTTAGAATCCACTTTTTCTATTCAAATTTTTTAAAACGTTTTCTCCAAAGCTACACATAAAATGTAGCCATATTTCTCCAGAAACTAGGGAGGAAAGTCCAAAAATTCTATAAAACTTGAACCTGCTGAAATCCACTGGGTTGAATTTTGATTTGAATTTTTAAAATATTTCTGTTCTGTACTCAAATGTTTAAATGTCTTCCTATTTACTATCTTGCAACGTGATTACTCATAAATTTAGTTTAGTTCCTTTACTTTATCAATGATATATAGAACTATATAGGGATATAGGGAGAGGAATGGCCAGCAGCAAGGAGGAGGTGATAGCAGCTCTATATAAATTTTTGGTGAGACCTCATTTGGAGTATCGTGCAATTCTGGAGACCGCATCTTCCAAAAGGATATTATCAGGATGGAGTCATAGCAGAGGGTGGCTACAAAAATGGTCATAAGGCATATGGAGACAGACTTAAATATCTCAATATGTATACAATACTTTGCAAGAAAGGAGGGAAAGAAGAGATATGATAGTTATATTTAAATACCTCAGTGGCATACATGCAGAGGAGGCGAGCCTCTTTCAACTGGCATTCGTAAGCATAGTAATACTGTGTGGCTTTTAAATACAAGCTGTCTTCCTGAAAGCTCTTAAAGAAGTTTTGGTTTTCATTTATAGAAGCTAATTCTTTTTCTATACTGAAAAGGGGGAATTTTTTGTGATGTTGAGCTAAGCTCTATCAGTAAGAGTTTATTGTTTTTTGTTCCAGTAATTCATTCATAGCTAGCTCTTTGAAGCCACTGATCTCATCAAATGTTAGATCCTTCCCTAACCACCCCGGCTCCCACCCATCCCATTTGAACATTCTTGCTTTATAGGAAAACTCCAAAATTAGCTACACACAGGGACATACAACAGAACTGTTAGAACACACTTAAAAAGGTTAACTGTTTTTTCTCTTAAAAAACTGCTGAGAAACAGGTAGGGACTTTGGTAGATCTCTTTCTTGTACTTCAACAAGTACCAAAGCTCCATCAACTAAACAATGGCTGGTAGAAACTGCATTGCCAAAGCTGTTGACCCCCATTACAGCTTCTGCCTCTGTCCAGACAGAGATCCCAATGGCAGTTGAAGGACTGGTTCTATATGCAGGATGCCTGCATGCTGAAGCTCTCGGGATACAAGTGGAGGAGCTCAGAGAAGAGGTGGTGAGACTGAGAAGCATTGAAGGCAGTGAAAAGTTTTCTCATGAGATGTTTCTTGAAACATCCAAGCTCTCTGATAGAGGTGAAGATGGGAGACTACAGAATGAAAAAAGTTGGACACGAGTAACTAGAGCCTGCAGAAACGGCACTAGAGCCTGCAGAAACAGCCAACTCCTTCATTCCTTGAATTCAAGAATCAGTATGCAGTCCTGGAAGTGGTGGAGGTGAAATCATCCCTGGAAAGGGAAGAACCAGAGCTAGTGCACCCCAAAGTTGCAGAATCAGTCACCACAAGGAAGCAAAGGGCAGTGGTGGTTGGTGACTGCCTTCTGAGGGGTACTGAGGTGTCCATCTGCCAACCAGACTTGATGTTTAGAGAGGTGTGCTGACTGCCAGGTGCCAAAATCCAAGATGTTACAGAGAGTTTGCCGGGACTCATCAAGCCTTCTTACTATTTTCCAATGTTGTTCATCCATGTCGGCACAAATGATACTGCTAGGTATCCTTTTGAGCATATCAAAAGTGACTTCATGGTTCTGGGACAAAGAGTCAAACAGATAGGTGTGCAGGTGGCCTCTTCAATCCACCCTGTTGAAGGTTAAGGCCAAGGCAGAGAAGCTTGCATCTTGGAGTTGAATGCATGGCTTCATGGATGGTGATATTGAGAGTATTTTGGTTTTCTGGACTATGGGATGTTTTTCCAAGGGCTGCAGAGTTTGAAGGGCTGCAGAGTTTGAAGTGTCTTCAGCAGCAGACTGGCTAACCTACTGAAGAGGTCTTTAAACTAGATTCATTGGGGATGGGTGAAGAGAGCCCCCAGTAACTGAAAGCCCCTGGGTAAGTGAAACATTAAATAGCTCAGTAGAAATGGGTAAAAGGAGCAACATCTGAAAAGCAGTGTGTATAAATGCCCATAACATGGGCAATAAGATCCCAGATGTTGAGGCTTTAGTGGAAGAGGCTGACTTGAATTTAGTAGTGGTTATGGAAACATGGTTCTGCGCATTCTAGTTTCTGATGGGGGCTGTATTAAGGTAGACAGGTGTGAGGGGGAGATGTTATTAAGGAGTTTGAAGGTAGTTAGTAGGATTTTATATTTTATTCGGCTATTTATAGGGAGCCATTGCAAGTCTAACAGTATTGGGGTCACGTGGTCTGTTAGTTTAGCTTTTGTGACCATCTTGGCGCATATGTTTTGTGCTCTTTGTAGTAGGTAGATGCTCTTTAGCGGTAAGCCATTAAGGAATTACAATAGCCGAAGTGTGGGGTGATGAGGGAATTGACTACTGATCTAAAATCATGTGTGTCGAGTAGGGGTCTTAGGTGTTGTATTGTCTTGAGTTTGTAGAATATGGTTTTTACTGTCTGTTTTATGTGAGGAAGCATGGTGAGTGAGTGGTCTATTATTAGTCCTAGGTATTTTACCTCCTTTTTAACAGGTATAGGTGTTTTGTTTATTGTGATTGTTGCTGGGTAATTGAAGTCAGCGTCTGGCTTTCTCGTTATGAACATTGCTTCTGTCTTTTTAAGGTTGATGCTTAGATAGTTGTCTTCAAGCCATGTGGTGGACTCATTCATGTATTTGAGTAAGTTGTCATATTTAGGGTTGTTAGGGTTTATTTATTTTATTTTATTTAGACAGTTTTGTATACCGCCTTATCCTTCAATCAAAGCGGTCACAACACAATTGGGGGATACATTTAACATGCAGGGATATGAGACACATACACTAATACTTACAGGGAACATGGGCAATGGAGGGTTAAGTGGCTTGCCCAAGACCACAAGGAGCATCTGTGGGACTAGAAACCCCAGTCCTTCCGGCCCAAGGTTGCTGTCCTCTAGTGGGATTTGAACCCCCGACCTTCCAGCCTGAAGTACCTTGCCCCAACCACTAGGCTACTCCTCCCTCCTGGGGATGGCAAGCATAATGTCATCAGCGTATATAAAATGGTTGATTTTATGTTTTTTAAATATGTTTGTAATGGTTGTAGGTACAAGTTGAAGAGGAGGGTGGAGAGGGCTGAGCCTTGGGGGATGCCCTGACCTTGGAGGAAAGTTTCCGATGTTTCTTGACCCATTTGCACCTGTATTAGTCTATGTGAGATGTATGATTTGAACCATTCGAGGACTGTCCCTCCTATTCCTAAGTTTTCTAGTCTATTGATGAGTGTGTTGTGATTGATGCTGTCAAATGCTGCAGATAGATCTATAAAGAGGAGTAGGAAACCTTGGTTGTTGTCATTTGTACCTCTGATGAGGAGATCCATCAGTGCAATTAGGAGAGTTTCAACTCCATGGAAGGGGCAGAATCCGAATTGGTGTGAATCAAGGGGTTTGTGTTCATCAGTGTGTTCCTGTAGTTGGAGTTGTATGTTTTTTTCTATTATTTTGGCAATGAGTGATTGCCAAAAACAGGGCTGCTCGTAATGATCTGACGATTCTTGATCAACAGATATGAGCTGGGGAGAGAATTCTACAGCAGCAATTCAATAATAGAGCCTTGGCTCAGCTGCAAAAGTTGCGGTATGCGTATAATTTGGCTCTCAGTACAGAGGTTGAATGGACTGCATTCCCTATACAAGCTAGATTCCACATAGAGGCAAATAAAGCGGGGAAACTTTTGGCATCACAACTTCAGCCGCGTGCTGATAAAGCACGGATAGTGATGATAGAGGATGAGCAAGCAGGACCCCTATATAAGGATCAGGACATTTCGAATGCTTTCTCTGAGTACTACCATCATGAGTCTGAAGGAGCCAGTAAGGAGTCTGAAATGCAGAGCTTTCTGGAACAGATTGATCACCCCTGTTTGGAATCGGGTCAGAGAACAGCTTTATGTGAACCGATTCAGTTGGAGGAGCTTAAGATGGCGCTAAAGGAGATGGAGAGTGGGAAAGAAGCGGGCCCTGACAGAATCCCACTAGAATTCTATCGGATGTTCATGGCGGACCTCGGTCCGCAGTTGTTGACCTTCTATCAATGCCTTCAAGATCAGGCAGGCAACCCTGGGGCCATTGCGGAGGCTACTATAGTTGTTATTCCTAAGCCCGGGAGAGATCCGGGTCAGGTGGGTAACTACAGACCCATCTCACTGTCAAATGCTGATTATAAGCTCTACTCCTCTATTCTTGCTGCTCGCCTTAAGGGGGTCCTGAACTCGTTGATTCATCCTGATCAATGTGGGTTTGTTGCCGGAAGGTCCACTGCTGACAACGCTCGGCTACTCTGTAACATTCTGCAGATTACCGAGTCCCTGGATGATCCTTACATTGGCCTCTCTCTGGATGCTGAGAAGGCTTTTGAAAGGGTGGAGTGGCCTTTCTTATTCCGAGTATTGCAATGGTTTGTATTTCCTCTCCGATTTATTCGTATGGTGAAGCTGCTATATACCAATCCTGGCGCTAGGATTCTGGCCAATGGTGTATTGTCTCAATCCCTTTCTTTACGTAGGGGCATGCAGCAGGGTTGTCCAATGTCTCCCCTGTTATTCAATTTGGCGTTAGAACCACTGATGTTACTCATACGACAGACGGAAGAGATCAGAGGAGTAGTCTTCAAGGATCTGCAGGTGAAAGCTTCCGCTTATGCGGATGATCTCTTGCTGTTTCTCAGCCCAGATTCTATCTCCTCATTGTTATTCCTATTTCTTTGGCTACAAAGTTAACTGGACAAAATCGGTGGCATTCCCTCTTAATAAGTTTGGGACCCGGATTGTTTATTGTTTATTGTTTATTTACATTTGATATACATCGGGGCGGTTTACAGTACAAATTAAATTTGAAATAGAAAAGGAAGAAGGAAGTTAAAATAATCCGAGAGGTACAGCAGACAAGAGGAAAGGACAGCAATAGGGAGAGAAGAGGGGGGTCATAGGAAATTTATAGAGAAACATTAAAAGCTAAGGAGAAAAGATGGGTTTTAAGAACGGAGCAAAATTTGGGTAGGATTCTTCTAATCGGAGGGAAGTGGGAAGAGAGTTCCAGAGAGAGCGGCCCAAATAGAAAAAGGCTGATTTCCGGGTAGATTGTAAGTGAGCTTTGGAGGGAGCTGGGAGGTGAAGACGGTTGACATGGATGGACCAAAGGCTGCGAGTGGGAGTATGGAAAGTAAGTAAATCAGAGAGGTACTGAGGTTGAGAAAGATAGATGGCACGGTGCACTAATGTAAGGGTCTTGAAAGAAATCCGGAATTCGAGTGGTAGCCAGTGGAGATGTTGCAACAGTGGGGTAATATGATCGCGAGGGGAGGCGTGTAATATCATCCGTGCAGCTGTGTTTTGTTTTGGATGATAGTGCAACAGTTCGACTTTCAATGGGAGCCAGCGACAATCAAGTATCTGGGCGTTCAGTTCGGTACTCCAATTGAGGAAGTCATTAGAACAAATAGCGAGCGTTTGAAGGAAACTGCTCGTGCTTTTACAATAAAATGGTCTCCCCTACATCTTACATGGTGGGGTAGGCTGGATTCTATTAAGATGGCACTGGTGCCAAAGATCAACTATGTCCTGGGGATGATCCCCGTGTTATTTCGAGAATCTCTGTACAAAGAGCTTGAGAGGATTTTGTGCCGTTTTCTTTGGAATGGGAAGACCCCCCCGGATTGCGCTGAAGAAGCTGAAAGCCTTCAAGGAAAACGGGGGGGGGGGGGGTGAAATTCCCGGATTTCTATTTGTATCATCAGGCGACTATAATAAGTCAGGGAGCCTTGTGGGCGGCTGATTCTGGAGTTGTGCAGAGACCTGTGTGGCTGGAATTAGAGGAACGGTTGGTCTCTCCGTGCCCAATTAATTTGATTATGGGGATGACTTTTTCGGAGACCTCTGAAGTGGGGCGTATAATATTATCCATGCAATGGGCATTTCAGAGTTTACTGCTTCATATGGGGAATAATAATCCCATATCTAGAGGGATGCCCATCTGGAATAATCCTGCTTTCAAAATAAATAAACGGACGGTTGCTTGGAAAGTTTGGCAGCGCTGTGGTGTTTGGCGAGTGGGTCAGCTGTTTTGGATAGATGTATGGAAGTCATTTCAAGATCTGCAAGAGGAGTTTCACCTACCAATTTCTTGTTCTTACCAGTGGCTTCAATTAAAGCACTGTGTGGGGCAGAAAATAAAAAATCACGGCCTGCTGATGGATAAATGGGGTTTGAAGGAATTTGTCGATGAGGTTGCTTCAGAGAAAGGCCGTATATCGAGTATTTATGGTTTCTTTAGGAACAAGATGCCGACTCAGACCTTGGGGCTAAGGAAAGCATGGGAGGAAGATCTGGGTGTCTGTCTACCTCAATATTCATGCTTTGCGCACTGGGGCCCGTTGGTGCGGTCATCTAGATCGGCCTCCCTTACACAATCAATGTTCTTCCTTGCACACAGGGCGTTTTGCATTCCGGTTAGAATGGCCAAGTGGAGCAAAGGTACGTCCCAGAATTGTTGGACCTGTCACAAAGAGCTTGGAACGTTGTGACATATGATCTTGGAATGCTCAAGTATTCAGACATACTGGAGGGATGTTTGGAAGAAGATCCAACAGGTCTTAAGCTTTACTTGCCCGCTGTCATGGAAGATAGTAGTGCTGAGAGCTACTGCAGGAATTCCCAATGTTGCTAAGGAAAATGATTTTGCACTAAATTTTATGTTGGCGCTAGCTATAAAAGTAATCCTCTTGAGGTGGAAGGACTCTGGGAAATTAAGCTGGCTGCACTGGTGGAATTTAGTTTGTCTATATAGCCATTATGAAAAAGCTTATGACAACATTTTTGCCTCCAGGGGTATTGGGGTAGATTGTAAAAAGTGGTCTACGCTAGATAAGTTTGCGAATGTGGCTGTGAGCTGAGCAGTGGGGTCGGTCTGGGCTTGCGAGATGTCAGGGGAGGGGGGTAGGTGATGTGGTAACTTAGTTGTCTAAGGTTTTAAGACATATCCCGGTTCTGTAAGTGTACTATGGTTTGGTTTTCTCTTTTTTTGTTTGTATTGTGATGTGGTGTAAAATCTAAATATATTCAATAAAAAAAAAATAATAATGGTTTCTGGACCTTTCCTCCAGGAACTTGTCCAAACCTTTTTTAAACCGAGCTACACTAACAGCTTTTATTACATCCTCCGGTAATGAATTCCAGAGTTTGATTACTTGTTGAATGAAAAAAATATTTTCCCTTATTAGTCTTAAATAGGTCACACTGTAGCTTCATTGCATGTCCCCTAATCTTTCTATATTTTGATGGCATAATCAATTAATCTATGTTTACCCGTTCCAGTCCATTCATTAATTTATAGACCTCTATCATATCTCCCCTCGGCCGTCTCTTTTCCAGGTTGAAGAGCCCTAACCTTTTTAGCCTCTTCTCACAGGGGTATTGTTCCATCCTCTTTACCATTTTGATCGCTCTTCTCTGTACCTTTTCCAATAACACTATATCCTTTTTAAGATACGATGAACAGAATTGCACACAATATTCAAGAAACAGTCACGTAATGGAATGATACAGAGGCATTATAATATCCTTTCTTTTATTCTCCATTCCTTTCCTTATGATTCCTAGCATTCTATTTGCTTTCTTAGATGCCGCTGCACACTGGGCGGAGGGTTTCAATGTGTTATCCACGATGATGCCTAAATCTTTTCCCTGGTTAGTGGTTCCAAATATGAAAACTTGCATTGTGTAACCATAGTTTGGGTTATTATTTTCTAGGTGCATAACTTTGCACTTTTCCATATTAAATTTTATCTGCCATTTGAACATCCAGTCTTCCATTTTATCAAGGTCCTCTTGCAATTTTTCACAATCATCTTGGGCTTTAACATCTTTGAATAATTTTGTGTCATCTGCAAATTTGATTGCCTCACTCATTATTCCCATTTCCAGGTCATTAACAAATATGTTAGAAAGCAGCAGACTCAACACAGATCCCTGGGGTACTCCTCTATTCACCTTTCTCCATTGGGAAAATTGGCCATTTAGCCCTACCCTCTGCTTTCTATTTCTTAACCAGTTCCTGATCCACAATAGTACACTGCCTCCTATCCCATTACTTTTTAATTTTGCCAAGAGTCTCCCATGAGGGACCTTCTCAAAGGCTTTAGGTAAATACAGATATACTATATCAACTGACTCACCTTTATCTACCTGTTTATTCACACCTTTAAAAAAACATAACAGATTAGTAAGACAAGTCTTTCCTTGACTAAAAGCCATGTTGGCTGTCTCCCATCAAGCCATGACTTTCTACATGTTCAGTAGTTTTGTTCTTTAGAATGATTTCTACCATTTTTCCTGGTACTGATGTCAGGCTCACCGGTCTGTAGTTTCCCATATCACCCAGGAACACTTTTAAAAAAATTGGTGTTACATTGCCTATCCTCCATTCTTCAGGTATTACAGATGATTTAAATGATAGTTCACAGATTACTAAGGGGTATGTTTACTAAATGGCGCTAACGGCGCAGCTGCAATGTTATTGCATGATACGTGACATTATCACGTGATAATGGCACATTAACATGCGATAACATCATGTATCGCGCGACAACGCCTCCTGCGGCGGTAAGGTGCACCAAGGGTGGAGTAAGGCTCCCCAGAGGGTGGAATAAGGCTCCCCAGGGGTGGAGAGAAGGGATCAATGGGCGGAGAGTTGGTGGGAAGAGGCTCCAGGCTCACTATCTCAGTGAAATGAAGGTCCGAAAAATAGCGCGAGTGAAAACCTGGCGTCAGAGGCAAAAGTGAAGGAGAGAGAAACCATTTCAGTCAGCAATGTACAGCAAAGGCAGGGCGACCAAGAACAGTGATAGTAGTGCCACATGTGCAGCAGCAGCAGATAGTGCCCAAGTACGAAAGGGCACTATGGTGAGGCTGCACATGGGATACAGGGGGCTGCAGGTGTGACATGCAGTGGTGCAGCTGGGGCAGCTGGGGCAGAGGGCAGGCTAGGCAGATGCCTAGGTGACACATAGAAAAGCAGAAATGGAATATCAGCAACTGATCAAGGTCAAACATGCCCACGAGTGTGTGTGTCCCACAGTGTCTCAGGGGACAGCACCCAGCAAACATCTCAAAGGGCACAGAATATTGGCAGGCAGTGCCAGGGGAAGCGCGGATGTCTATGTAGGCACCCCTACCCCAGATTACACACCATAGGCACCGGCACACTGGATGGCCTGGGACTGCACACCACCAGCACCACCGGCATAAGGGCATGTCAGCATGGTGGTGTAGGAGTGCTGGTGGTAGAGGGGGCAGTGGCATCTGCCCACAGCAGACCAAGGCCAAGCCCTGATCAGGTGGGTGGTATGCAGTGCAACAGACAAGGTCTGTCTGATGCACAGTAATGGTATCCACAGGGAATGACCTGCCTCTGTGGCAACAGTTTGGTGCAGAAAACACACAGCCAGTGTGTTCAGGGGCAGAAGGTCACAGGTTCAGGTCCAAGCTGTGGCTCCTGCAGACCATGTTCCTATATTTTACCCTATAGCATACATACACCATAAACATGTGCAGTCCCTAGAGCAGAGGTTCCCAACTGCAGTCCTGGAGGGCCAAGCACCCTTCAGGATTTCATTCTGTCTCTAATAAATATGCATGAAATGCATTGGCATGCAGTGTCCCCATTGTATGCTAATGTATCTCATGCATATTCATTAGGGACAGCCTGAAAATCGGAATCGTGTTTGGCCCACCAGGACCGGAGTTGGAAACCTCTGCTCTAGAGAAGTGGTTCTCAACCCAGTCCTCAGGGTGCGGAGCAGCAGCTATCAATACTAGCACCTGCATACCTTAGCAATGCCTGCACTGTGCCCAGGACTGGTGTGGCAGCCAGGGCTGCCAACCACCTCTATCTTTGCACAATGCTGAAATAGGTGTGGGAGTGTGTGTATGTCTATCCAGTGTTTTGTGGCTGCCTACACCTTACTGAGCCCCCAATGCATGCACTGTCTCCAGTGTTAGCCTGCCAATGTGCATAATGAGGAGCAAGGAATTGTGGGTATGGCCTGGACATGGCGGTCTCGGCAGGATGCATCTGCACAGGGCATAGGGCAATGGCTGGGACATTGTAGTGCCCGACCACAGCATGTCATGCTGGGAGGTCACTCTCACCCTGACTGAGCAGTGACCATGGCATGACTAGGTTACCACATAGTGCCATTCACTGCTTCTCTCAAATGATATCTATGAGTTCCCTTCTCTGGGGCCCAATCACTGACATACTTGCTTGGTGTGTGTGCATACATCCCACATTTGGGTGCACACAGTTCCTCCAGGAACATGCACTATGTACTAGCTAACAGACTGCCTGCAGTTAGCATGTGTATGGCTGGAACACCTTGCAGTGGGTGGAGACTGACTGTGCCCTCTGCTGGTGAATGTCAGATTGTGGTGGTGGTGGTGGTGGTGGTGGTGGTGGTGGTGGTGGTGGGGGGGGAAGGAATTGAGCCTTTCCAGGCCTACTTCCAGTGCCCTATGTGAAACATACAGATCTGCATTGACTGCGCTGGAGGGTGCCTATTCCCCAGCTGGAGTGGGGTTGCTACTGCCTCCATTCCAGAGATGTAGAATGTTGATCTTTTGGTGGGAGATCCTATCCCCCGGCCTGACCCAGAGAGAGCAGGTTGGGTGATACTTCATAATCTGCTTTTGGGTCCAAACACCACCCTTCTCTAGTAACACATGACCATGGCAAGCACACAGGTTCCGCACTATTCTGGGTGCATCATAGTCCACAAGGGCTAGATGTGACTGGGAAATACAGATGGACATGGGTGCATTAGAGGTGTATCTGCAAGGACTACCTGTTACACACTGGCACTGATGAGGACCTGCAGCACAGCCTATTTCTGCTAAGCCATGTGCCGCGGACCTGATGCTGGGCACCCCACCTCACCCTCAGGGTGAGCACAGGAACCACACAATGTCACGGTCTGTAGCTACTCTGTGCCAGTAACGCACACGGTCAGTTCCCCCTACCAGGCCAGGGTGCCGTAGAGGTGCATACCCCATCTTGTGAACAGATGTAGATTGCTGATCTGCATGTGCAGTGCATCATGGGTATGGGTGGGTTTACCCTATCCTGGTAACCACAGCAGACAGTTTGTGCGGTGATCTGCAGTCTTTCTTTAGCCAGCCAGTGCTGTGCTAGATGCTAAAGAGATATAGCCCACTGGTTACTACAATGACTATAGAGACAGAGGTCATGGGTTCTATTCCACAGTGGGTGTTATTTAATAAGGCTATCTGAGCCTTTTCCTTTTAATTTAAATCTGTGCTGCCAGCAAAAACACCCTCACAGTGCCGTAACCTAAGGTGCATCATAAGGCGCCCTATAGGGCACATTATAGGGTGCCTTGGCGGATAGGGGGCACTTTATAGGGCGCCTTATTAGGTACCTGAGGTTACAGCACTGTGAGGGTGTTTTTGCTGGCAGCACAGATTTAAATTAAAAATAAATGCCACAGACAGCCTTATTAAATAGCACCACTGCAGGATCAAACCCATGACCACTACCTCCCCAGTCATTGCAGTAACCAGTGGGCTACATCATTATAGCTTCTAATGCAGTGCTGGCATGAACTTAGGTTTAACACGCATTAATGAGCCAAGGCACCCTCTATTGCGCGATACAGATTCATTGCTACCTTCCCTTCAGAACGCCCACTTCCTTATATGGGATTCTTCATGTTAACACTACAACTAGCGCCGGTAACATTAGGATGGTTTAGTAAACATCCCCCTAAGTGTTTTATTTAAAAAAGGCATGCCAATATTTTTAAAGAACAGGGATAGTACCCTGGATAAATCAGACTCAAATATAAAATTGACTAACAAATATAGCCCTAGTGGAAACAGCAATCACAGAGTTCTCTCAAGTACATTTCTTGTGAAGACTTCCCAATATGTAAAAAGTAAGCTTTGTTAATCAGAGGTAACGTTGCCTCTCGAATTAAGAGAACCTCTCAAAGATACTTTCTGAACATCTCTAAGGAAAATTTAAACCCTCAGATTCAAACTCCTCATTTTATTCTCAAACTGTTCTAGTTTCTATTGGATCACTACCTTGTCTTTAACCAATTGATCAATGTTTTAGAGTCACTTAGTTCTTTAAAATTTCTCCTGGGCCTCTTTAACAAAAGAATCATGTTGAGAGGAAGTTTTTGCAACAATTTGTTCTAACAATGAAACATCGACATCGTTAGCACATTTTAAAACAGTACCTTCAAGCTCTACAAACATTGTCCAAATCAATTGAAGGGTAATCCTGGATGGAGCTTGACTCTCCAATGTAATAGGGAAGGTTCCCAGCTGATTTCTTTTCTCCTCCGATGAACCTGGATTCACCACAGCCCTCTCAGAACCAGAGTACACCACTACAGCAGGTAATGATGCAGGAATCAGTGGCGTTGAACAGGTGGTGGGGGTCCCTGATAATTCCGCCAACTCCCTCCTGTAAGGAAGGAGACAGCAAATTGATGGAAGAAAGGTTTGAGCCCAAAGTCATAGAGCCTGTCGGAGAAGCAACAAGGTGCAGCTGCGGATCCGATGTTCCTTGTCTAGCGTGGGCATCTCCTCATTGACATTCTGTGCAACAGAGCCTTCCTTCGCGGCATTCTCCAGTGCAAGGGCCTTTAAGAGGAGGGCTTCCAGCTTCTGTTGCCCAGCCACCAAAGAGACAGCCTTAGCCAGCATGGCTTTGGCTTTCCCTTTGTGTTTTGGAGCAATAAGGAAAAAAAGTTGAAGGAAAAAAGGAGCCGCTCAAACGCCGACCTTCTCAGGCGCCACCATTTTGACTCCACACCCCAATCTTTTTTACTACTCCTATATTGACAACTCTATGCAAAGTATTCCCTTGGAAACTCCTACACACAGAATACGTAGAGGTGCACTTTTTCTGTGTGCCTACTTTTTATGAATGTATGTGATGACACAATTTTTAAAAAAGCCCTTTCTGCATGTAAAACAGCTGTTATATGTAGAAAAACCATCATAAAATGATCCTTTATATGTCCAAATGCTGTGATTTTGCTTTTAAAAAAATCTCATTTGTCAACAGAAAAATGATTAGATAAGACGGTTCTCTACCAAGGAGCATGTTTACTAGGCTGGGTTAATGGTTAGAATAGTCTATTTGTAACTAGGCCCCATGTTATTCAATGGTACCTAATTACAAATAACCCAAGCTAACCATTAGTCCAGCTTAGTAAACATGCCCCTAAGTGACAAAACATCTAAGACAATTTTTAAAATAAGATATATTTTTAAAGCTTTACACAAATAAACTCTAGCATTAGACCAGAACATCTGGGGGATATATTTTAATAATTTTCTTAAATGTTTTGTCACTTAGGGGCATGTTTACTAAGCTGGACTAACGGTTAGCATGGGTTATTTGTAATTAGGTACCACTGAATAACATGGGACCTAGTTACAAATAGCCCATGCTAATCATTAGCCCAAACTCCCTCTAACATGAATCTTTCAGGAAGGTTATGAGTAGGGACAAAAGAAAATTTTTATTGTCCAAAGAAAAAAAATATATCAATGTACCAACTGATACATTGATATGTTTTTTTTTCCTTGGACAATAAAAATGTTCTTTTGTCCCTGCTCATAACCTTCCCCAAATCACCAATATACTAATCTGCAAACTTTTTGTAAAAAAACAACAACCTCTTAATGACATTTCCAAGAGGTTTAGTTAAGCTTTGTGGAAAATAGTGTCTCAGATCAATTTTCCATGCTTTATTTGGATACATATGAATAGCCGAGAGACTCTTTTACCTTATATTTTAGCTCATTTGGTGATTTTGCATAAAACTTACAAATGGCTTCACCTGTGAAAGTAGCATGATCTCTAGAGACAAATAGTGTGCTCTATTTTTCATGAATACGATAGTTTGTTATTCCCCTTTTGCAAAAAATAGCTCTCCTTGTTTGGCATTTTAGCACATGCTATCTCATCGGGGATCCTGTTTCAGGTTCATAGAAAACCTGTTACATCCATAAAGTGGCTGAGTAAGGATAGAATGCAGCTTTCTGCTTTTACTGTTTCTAACATTGTTCTTTGAATAGCTAGTGAGGGACTAATGCATGCAGAGTGATCGTCTCACCCTTGCTATGAAATGAAATGGTTTATAGTACATCTGTATAGACTGTAGTTAGTCTGCACTGGGGACCAAAGAATGAGATGATTCTCATGTTTCCATGGTGATAACTGCTTAATCATTCATCTGGCATGATCTTTTCAAGGGTCAGTTTATTACTTCTCCTCACTGTAGATTAATGGAAGTAGAAAAAGTGCTTTTTAGGCTACCTGCTTAGAACTTAGCACATCTGCCAGCTTTATGTTTTATGTAAAGGTAATTTAGAGCTGGACATGCCCCAAGTGAGTTTAGATATAGTATCTGAGCTGCTGCTTAAGACACAGGCATTTTCTAATAGAGTCTATGATTTCTACAAAAAAAGTATTTTAACCAGTCCAGTCGTCAAACAGCAGATCTGTATTAAGCTTTAGAACCATTTTGCTACATAGGACGCCATGGGAAAGAGTTAGGGGTATTGTAATACAGACAGAAATGCGCCATAAACAAGCACAACAAAGTCCAGAGGTTAGTCAAAGCAGCACAAACTGCTTTTGTAATTGACATTACTTTACTAGAGAGTTTTGAAATCATTTTGTTTGTGCAGTGAATTCATCTGATTTAATCATTACATATTGCCTATAGTATAATGTACTGCCCACCATTATGCTACTCATTATCATAATAAGATTACTCTATAATGTTTCCCTTTTTTTAGTTCCCGGAATCAGCCTTTCTGAAACATGTACCATCAGATGTTTAAAACCATTAGCTGGATGGTCAACAGGGTGCTGGCTGTGATATTCCACAGCACTATCTGATAGTGCCGCTAGATATCTTCGCAGACCACCCTGGCACTATTGAGTTAGTGCAGGGGAGTCCATGGTTGGAGCAAGAGCGGTGTTGGAGCTATCCAGATAAGTGCCGACTTTATCCCAATAGTGTGCTTTAGCAGTTGGTGCTTATCCAGATAACTTAGGGCACGTGAAAAACTGGCCTAAATTGCAATCTGGAGACGTGCAGGCTGAAATTGCTACAATCTGGATATGGTCATCTCTTAGCCAGAGAATGGTGCTCAACCCAGATATTCAGCAGCAGCAACAATCTGGAAACTACCGCTGAATATCCTGCCGATATTTACACACTGCAGCTGTTCATAATCTTGTTTGAATATAAGCCTTTTTGGAAACTTGGCCCTTAGAATCATGTAGTCCATGAAGAAAACTCATGCTATAATGCTGGTGTGCACACTAAAAATGTCCTTAATGGGCAATGCACTGTATTTTATTTGTGTGCCCACTAAAATGGAGAGTCCATGTGCATGTTAATAAAAAGTATTACAGTCCTATATGCTATCTTCACTGGAGTGCCAAATAATGTGTGGACACTGCAAAAGCGACTCACATATGATAAAATGAGCATGCATAGATCTATTTTTTTTCTAGATTTTTGGTTCCAACCAGAATAAAAATTAACTGGGCATATGGAGTTGTTTGTCTGCTGAGAGAGAAGTTGGGGAATAACAGGAGAGGAGTTTATAGGATAGCAGAGGTTTTGTGTGGAGCATATGTTGTGTTTTGTATACCTTTGGTTTATGACCTAATTTTCATGTGAGTAATTATATAAAGGTTGCTTCATGTGTAAAGCATATTTTTCAGATAGAAAAGGGCATTTATAAAATGCCTGACTGTATAGTTGTATATGGAGGGTAATTTTATATAGGGAGATGGAAGAACCTCAAAAAGGGTGCATAGATATGCATTGGTGTTTTTTATGAAGAGTGTGGAGCAGGGTGTGCACTTTATAAACTATGCATTTATGCACCCCTTATACAATTCGCCATCTGCTGAAAAGTAAGTACTTACATCTGCTTATACACATTGTACAGTATGTACACACCATTACATGATTTGGAGGTGTAGGCAAAATGGCTCCCAGGACTAGGAAGCCAAACTTCGGTGAGGAGGACACACCCCTTCTCATCTGGCTGTTGCAGGGTGCAAAGAAAAGCTGTTCCCTACTCTCAATCATAGGAGGAGCCAGAAGATAATGGCTAAGGCATAGGAGCTCATGGGAGGAGCTTTAACTCAAAAGGCAAGAGCTTACACAGCAGCATTAGAACAGTAATATAGCTTGAGGGGACATATGGGGCGACAGAAAGACTAAAGTATGGAATAAGGCCTTGGAGGCAGTGCATGCAATGTCCTTAGCCACAGCACTGTGCGGTCTTGGCATGCAATAGCAGGTGTTCACACTGTACTATTGCCATCTTGCTGGTGTGTTTCCCATTGCTGGTACAGCATTGCGGCAGCCTTGAGGGTCTATAAGTGCAGGAAGCAATTTCTTTATTTAGCTAGGTTTATATTCCGTCTTTCTCCTGGTCAAAGCAGTTTTACATCAAACAACATGTGATAGAAAGGTACATTAAACATACTATCAACTTATGTACAATTGAATGAGATAGTAACTATAAGGTAGTGTTCAACTTATTTACATATTTACAGTACAAGCAGTTATATGAGTAGAGGTTTAGCTTCCTTGCAGGGTGGGAGGAACATTTCATGGGGAGTTAGCATATTTACATGGTTTTTCAGGGAGACCAATGTATTGAGTGAAGAGGTGTGTTTTCAGCTTTTTCCCAAAGGTTAGGGGGTTAGAGGTACTTCTGATTTGGGTTGGGAGTGTGTTCCATAGAGGTGCATAGAGGTCGAATGAGCATGTGCAGGTTTGGCTGTTGTGTTTTGTTCTGGCATGGGGGTTTACTAGACTATTGTTAGCTATTTGTCTTGTAGCTCTGTTGGACTTTAATTCTTGTAACAGTGTGTGTAGGTGGAACGTGTTCTGTTGGTGGATAGCTTTGTGTGTGAGGAGAAGGGTTCTGTATTTGATGCGGCTTTCAAGGGGGAGCCAGTGAAGAGGTTTTAGGATAAGTGTAATGTGGTTGTATTTTGCCATTTTCTATATGATGTGTGTAAACTGAACCATGTAGGTGCTGCTGC
This sequence comes from Ichthyophis bannanicus, assembly GCA_033557465.1. Taxonomy (NCBI): domain Eukaryota; kingdom Metazoa; phylum Chordata; class Amphibia; order Gymnophiona; family Ichthyophiidae; genus Ichthyophis; species Ichthyophis bannanicus. The sequence continues at coordinate 153,455,624 of CM066035.1, read as the reverse complement.
TTAATAACAGAGGTTGAGTTCAATATTCAGCACCAGCAGGTAGTACTGCTAAAGCAGCTAGCTGTCAATGCTGAACTTAAAACCCAGATATTCAAGCCAGGGCCATATCCGGGCTCCAACATTGATTATCTGGGCTGCCCAGATTGACGTGAAGATAACTAAACAGCGGAGATATTGAGCTGCTGCCCAGTTGTGCGGGGAAGTTAGACAGAGGCGGGGAAGGGGTGGCTTGGGGGTGGAATCTGGGTGGGCAGTGGGCGGTCGCCAGCCCTGGACGTACAGGGCCAATTCTAATGTCAGCCCTGTACATCCAGGGCCAGCAACTTGTGCGGGGAAGTTATTTCACGTCTGAGGTGGAATGAATTCCCTGGATGTTTTTTTTTCCCTGCCTGGGGTGCAGATGGGGCTGGGGGGGGGGGGGCAGAGGACATTCCCCGCAGCCTGTCCCTTGCAAGGTTGCACAGTCCCCTCCCCCACCTCTCATGCCATGTGGAGGGCCTCAGGGTAAGATGTGGGGCCTGAGTGGTGAGCTCAGGGTCCTGCGACTGCTGCTGGAGGTCAGCCTGCAGCCCCACACAGCAGGCAGCCCTGTGGGGCACTGAGGAGGCCCCACCATCTGGGAGGCACACAGGGGCAGCCTAGTGGTTAGAGCACTGGCTTGGGCACCCAGAGACCAGAGTTCAATTCCCACTAGCACTCCTTGTGGCCTTGAGCAAATCACTTAACCCTCCATTGCTCAGAAAGATCCAAGTTATCAATGTCCCTATTTAAGTTTACCAAGTTTAAGTTACAATGTAAACTGCTTTGATTTTATTTATTTATTTATTTAGCTGTATTTATATCCCGCTTTTCACCGGGTCAAAGCGGTCAATTGGGGGATACGTTTAACACGAGGGGATATGAGACACATATGCTAATACTTACGGGGAACATGGGCAGTGGAGGGTTAAATGGCTTGCCCAAGACCACAAGGAGTGCCTATAGGACTAGAAATCCCAGTCCCTCCGGCCTGAGATTGCTGTCCCCAGGTGGGACTTGAACCCCCGGCCCTACGGCCTGAAGTACCTTGTCCTAACCACTAGACCACTCCTCCCTTTGATTGAATTGATAAAGCAGTATAAAAAAGCTGTTAAATAAATAAAGCAGCATGAGTTGTGCCAGTGGCTGTTGGTGCAATGACAGCCACCAGGGCAGACTGGCCAGCAGTGGTAATGGCCCTGTAGGCACAACGGGGGGGGGGGGGGGGTGTGCAGTGGGGCACACCTGTTATCTAGTGTGAGTGGGCACTGTTTGCCCATATTCTGTGTCTGTCCCATGCATGTTTTCTTGGTGAAAAAAGTTTTATACTGTTCTACATGTTGCCTTGTATGCCTATGTGGCTGTTGCCCCAGCAACTCTGACCAATAATGGCCCCAGTCATATGTGTAGTGCTACATGGCAGATGTTGTGCTGCATGCTACATGTTCATAGTAACCAATGCATGGCTGAGCCAAATATCCAGGTAGACTGACCACCACAGTAGCAAGAGACAGAGCAAACACCCAGGGGGAATGGGAAGGCACCACATAGAAGGGGAGGGGAGTCATGACCATGAGGCAGCAGCACAGCCAGAAGTCCACAGGTGCACTATGACCTAGGGCGGTGGGGCCGGCCTCAGCACATACATCAGTGGGGCATGCAATGCAGAGAGGGCAGTATAGGGAGAAGGGAAAAGCCCAGAGTAGGCCATTGATGTGGCATACCCAGGACACAGGGGAGATCCAGATGTGCAGGTAACCCCAAGGAGGAACATGGAGGGACCCATGACAGGGAAGGTATGGAGGAATAGTGGAGAGACTGCACAGTTGGGGCTGCATGCAACAGCAGCCCTGGATGTGGAATCTGAGTGGGAGCTGGACGTGCTGGGTGCGGTGATGGACAGGATGGGGCTCACAGCTGACCAGCCACACTTCACAGTGACAAATAGACAGAAGGGGGGGAGAGTGGGGGTGCCTAGGGTGGTCCACCAGCACTGACAGAGCAATAGGCATGGTGAGGGGTGACAGATGGGTGCATGGGGGTCACAGACAAGTGACACAAGTAGACTGTGCAAGCCAGTGCACAGTAGGGGGATCAGCTGTGGCACAGTGGATCTGGTGGAAGCATGGGTGGGCTGGGGGCAGGGGCCACATGCTACCACAGACACCTGTCCCATGCATGGGACCATAAAAAGCTGCAAACTCTGACAAAAACGTACCCAATTCCTACCATCCGATATCAAGTTTACCCTTCCTAACAAAAGTCATAGAAAAAGTTGTTCAACTGCAACTGCAAGATTTCATTGAAGCAAATGCTCCCCTTGATGAGAATCAACATGGGTTTAGGCCTCAACATAGTGTCAAGACCCTGATGCTAACCCTTCTTGATAAACTTATCTGCGGACTTGACACTGGTAAACAGATCTTCCTACTTAACTTTATAGACATTGCAGCAGCCTTTGACAGAGTAAAGCACAATCTCCTTATAAACAGACTAAAACACATTGTTCTACAAGGTACAGTTATCCAATGGTTCACATCCTACCTGAATAACTGAACCCAGCAAGTTCAAATAGGCCAGGAATCCTCCTCATCCTTTCCGCTGAAACTTGGTGTCCCCCAAGGCTCCTCACTCTCATCCCTTCTATTTAACATATACATGCAGCCAATATGCAACATATTCAAATCACACAACCTCAGCTATCATCTATATCCAGATGTACCTCTTGTTGGATATCGCTAACCTGAACTACTCCAATATAACTGCATGCTTCTCTGATGTAAGAAAGTCGCTTGACACCCAGAACCTCAAAATCAACATCAAGAAAACAGAAGTGCTATTCATTTCAAGAAATCCAAACTTTACCCCCCCCCCCAGAAAAATCACTATACAAGACACAGAAATTGAAGTCAAGACCGAAGTGATATACCTAGGAGTAATCTTAGATAAGACCCTTAGTATGATCCCACACCTTAAAACAGTAACGAAAAATATCTACTTTAAATTAAGAACCATTCAACGCATCAAACCACTCTTGGATGACCACAACTTTAGGACAGTACTCCAAGCTCTAATAAATCCACTCACAGATTGCTATAGCAGTATGCTACAAGGACTTCCCAAAAAACCTACCCACCGACTTCAATTAGCGCAAAACCTTGCAGCACGCATAGCCTCCGACTCTACACGCAAGGATCACATCATCCCTATACTCCGTGATCTTTACTGGCTTCCAATAACCTCAAGGGTAAAGTATAAATATATAATGATCATCTTTAAACATCATTGTAACATTGCATCCACCACCTTATCCACTTTATTTACAACACCAAATACATCAATGACAAGAAGAAATGGCTCTCAAAATACGTACATAACTCCCTCACACATCCGCAAAACAAATCAATGCACCAGTACCAGAGCCTTCTCCTACGTGGCCCCAATTCTGTGGAACTCACTCCTCAATGACCTAAGAGCAACAAAAGACCTCCAGCAATTCCGCAAGAACCTAAAACCACATCTATTTATAGAATATTTTGGTGACACGCTCATTTGGAGAACCAGAGGGAGGAGTCTTGTCTAAGATGGCGGCGGTTGCTGTTTCGCTGTGAGCGCGTTTCTTTTTTCCCGTTAATGGGTAAGAAACGTAAGGGGAAGGGGTCCGCTGAGTCCATCCAGCTCCCCCCAACCTCTACGCCAATTTCTTCGGGTCCTATGGACTCCTTTGTTTTGCGCTCTCAGCGACTGACAGAATGCTGGAGTCGGGTGGCTCGGCGTCTGTCTCCGGTACATCTCTCTCCCCTGAGAGTCCGGCACCGAAAGTGACTCGAGGGCAGCCCTTGCCAGAAGATTTCCTGGAGCTCGGCGCCCTCCCGAAGCTGGGGGCTGCTAGTGGCTCGGATGGTCCAGGATCTGTGGGGCAGATGGTTTGCTCGCAGACTGTCGCCGGGCTGGGCGAGTCTGCAACAGCTTCGTTTGCCGAGTGTAGGAGAGCCTAAGGATCAGCGTTTTGCTGTGGATCGAGGACAGCAGCGGATTGCAGGTTTGGAAGTGGATTCTAAGAGTTCCTCGGCGCAACCAAAACCAAAAAATTACACAGGCCATGTCTGTATGGAGTGCACCTGCACAGGCCCGTGGCGGCTGCTGCACATGCCCCAACCCTTCCCCAGGCACTGTCATGTGCATTGGGTGGTACAGGTGGAGAACATATGTCTCAAGCAGTCAGGCAAAGAGTGCCTAGACAAAGCTCTCATGTGCCCCCCTCCCCCGTTTGGACTGCAAGCTCTGGGGCACATCTGCAGTGGCATCCAGATCATTGCTGTCACTCAAGGTTGACTCAGGCTCATACCTTACCAACCCTGAAGGAACTCAGACCTGAGACCAAAACTGACCTCGAAGCAGCAATCACCACATGGCATGCAACCATCTCCATCACGGCCTCCACACCATTACGCCTCAGCTCCACCAAGCAATGCAGACAGGCACCATGGTACTCCACCAAGTTAAGAGAACAGAAATGGACCTTTCACCACATAGAATGTCAGTGGAGGAAATCATGACCTGCATGTCGTATACATGGGAAACTCAAGGCCTACTGAAACAACACACTGGGAGCCAAGAAGGAGTTCTACCACAACACCCTGCTCAAAGCGCTCAACAAGCTCAGGATGCTCTTTGATATGGTCAAGTCACTCACAAGGGACCCCACCCAACTGCACCAAGAACATGCCCTAAACACTCAGGACATGGCTAGCTACCTACAGACTAAACATGGGTCCACCAACCCTCCCCACACACTTGTCAAACCCACCGTAAGTGAAGCAACAGATGACCACCAAGCCTGGACCACCTTCAGGAACTTACCACTAGAAGAAGTTGACTCCATCATCTCGTGCATCTATACAATGACCTCCCCGCTGGATCCATGCCTGGTGGCATTGAAAAGATCACAAAGAACCACTTCCTACCACTTATATCAATCATAGTGCACAAATCCCTTTCCCATGCCTATCTCCCCTATCACTCAAACAGGCCTCCATCTGCACCCTTCTAAAGAAGCCCAACCTAGACCCGAATAACCCACCTCATATCAACCCATCACCAGTGTACCATTCCTAGCAAAAGTCATAGAAAAAGCAGTCCAAATCAAACTCCAGGAACACATTGACCAGCATGCACCCTATGGACCAAAACCAGCATGGTTTCCACCCACATCACAGTACAGAATCCCTACTGACTTCACTACTATCAACCCTCATTCATGGAACGGAAAACAAATCAAAAGGCTTCATTCTGCTTTTCCTGGACATCTCTGCGTTCGATGCAGTGTCTCATCAAACACTACTGAACCAACTCCACGAGATTAGAGTGCAGGGCAAGCCACTCCAGTGGTTCCACTCGTACTTTGCAACCAACAACAGGTCAGAATAGGACAAAACTCATCCCCTTACACACTGCCACAAGGAGTGCCCCAGGGGTCCACACACTCATCTCTACTTTGCAACATTTACATCCGCCCCCTCTGCACAACCATCTAGAAGCACAACATCAGGTAGCTGGATTATGCCAATGACATAATGGTATTCACGCTGCACTCCACAGCTGCCCCAGACTACTCCAAGCCTTCATCATCCTTCAAGGAAATGGTCAAGTGGCTCAAGCATCGCAACCTGGCAATCAACCTCAGCAAGACATAGATTCTACATGGGACCCCAAGTTTGTGCCTCCAACATCCATCAACTCAGAGACACAGACCTCCAAGTCAAAAGCCAGCTCAAATACCTTGAAGTCACTATAGACCAGCACCTAGACTTTCAAGCCCACATCCAAAATACTACAAAGGCAGTTTATTTCAACATCAGAATATTATGCAACCTATGCCCCCTACTCTCCTCTGAGGACTTTTACACAGTCTACAAGGCCACAATCATTCCCCTGCTTGATTATTGCAATTCCATATACTATGGACTACCCAAACGCACTATCCATCCACTACAGCTCACTCAGAACACACAGCACAATCTACAGAACACCTAGACACTCCCACATCACACCCATTATAAGATCCCTCCACTGGCTACCTATCACCTCCAGAATCAAATTCAAGGTCATCACCATCATCCATAAAGCTTGGAATGGGCTTTCAGCCCAACAAAGGTCAATCAGCACCCCCAACTCTGACAGGCCCCACAGGCAGACCACACATAACCTGCTCAGCTTGCCAACACAAATCTGCAACAGCACCCAGAGGTCCTTCCCTCTCTATACTCCCACTCTATGGAACACATTGCCACCCACCTTAAAAAATATCCAGGAGAGAAAAATCTTCTGTAAACACCTAAAGATACATCTCTTCCAAGAACACTATGGCACATGCTGACCCACCAAGAAACTACTGGACTCACCACTGCCCCCATGTACCTACCCCTCACAGCATACCTACCTACTGTGATGGAGCAGCTGGGTTAAACGCTAGTGAAAGGAGGAGAAACCACTCTTTTTCCCCTGTAGCCAAGAGCAGTGCAGGAAGGGAAAGGGTTAAACCTTCAACTTATGAAAAAAACTCCCACAGAAAGCAGGAGAGAGAGCCACACCTCAGCTCCATGGCAACTAGGGCAGCTGACGTGAGAGGCAGGGGGGCGGAGTCAAAGCCCATAGGACAGCCCCAAACATTTAGGCAGGAGGAAACAGTTAGAAAACAACACGCTGAAAAACGTTCTGAGAGGGACGGTGAAAGGAAGTCTGAGGGGACGTCTGAGAGGAACCGAGAAGGGAAGTGTGAGGAAGAGAGAAGAAGGAATAGTCCTCAGGAGAAAAGGCTGGAAACTTGGTACAAAGGCCAGAGGAATTCTTCTCAGGAGTCTTCCATTGAAGCTGTTGTAAAAGGTGGGAAATTAAGCAGGAACAAAGTTCCCTTTGAAAGGCTGCACAGACACTCTGATTGCAGGCAGCGTGTGTGTAGCTCCAGTTCAGAGAAAAGCACAGCTGACAGGGAGCAAGTTGCTGATTGGAAGCTCTGGAGACAGGAGTCAGAGTCAGACCCTGTTGAGAAGCTTAACAGCAGAGAGCAGAGGAATCAGTCTGGGGACAAGAGGTTGCCTGTAAGCCTACCAGAAAGGGTAAGGAAGGCCAGGAAAAAGGTGAGCCCTTTTGAATCCATTAAGTCAGTGCTAAAGGTGACTGGTGTCCTAAGTTCCTCCCCCATACCTCAGAGTAAAGAAGAGTCCCATTGGAAACAGATTAAAGCTTTATTAGAGCAGTGGAAGCCTGCTCAGGAGAAGCCTGTAATTGAACAAGGTATATCAGACTCAGAGGGAGAGCCCATGCAGATTGAAGAAGCTGTTATTGGAAGCGAGGGTTCTGATATGGAAACAGATTGTGAATTTTGCCAGAAAGAGTAAAAGCTGCAGAATGTTATGCTAATAGTAAGTGCTGGAAGAAGCCTGAGATTGTGCTGGTGGGATTTTACACGGGAAGAGGCAGAGAGCTGCCGAAGTGTAAAAGCCAGGCCAATTAGGCAACCGGGGAAGAAAAGAACATTACTGTTTTATGGTTTGTTTTAAGAAAGCATTTGTTGCTGGAGGAGAAAGCAGTGAATGTTTTATAACAGAAAGAAGCTTGAAGAAAGTGCTTTGAAAGAAACATGCCTGTATGTCTAACAGGTGAATAATGCTGTATCAGTTAAAGACACTTTGGTTTGGAGAAGAATCCTTTATTTCTGTTTATTGGGATAGTAGATAGACACTTCTGCAACAATAACAATAAAACTTATTGTTAACCCAATTCCTTGCTGACTCCATCTTTGCCACAACTACAAGGGAACAGAGACCACAGCACTTAAAAAGGATAAAATAAATATGTGGTCCGTCCATTCCCACTAGGCAACCGCCTATACCAAGGGGTGGATGCGACAGTTGGCGTAGTTTTTCGGATTAAGCTACTATCTCACAGATACAAAGGACTTGTGTTACTCTACCAAAGAAGTTTCTCTGGAAAAGAAACCAAGCAACACGCACATACCTCTGAAGAGCTGACCAGTTCTGCAGGAAAACTCGGAGTGGAGTATCGACGGAAGCGGACCGGATCGGGTGTTCCAGTGATACTGCTGTCCTGTGAAGCGAGACTCACCACTTGTAGCAGGTAACCCATAGATGGGAAGGGGTTATTTTGGATTCTGCTACAAGGGGATGGGGGTGTGCAAAACCGTAGTGGAAGCAGAGAGAGGGGGCGATTGTGTGTGAGTCACACTTGGGTTTTTTTTTGCTTTCTGTTTTGTTGCAGCTGAACCAACATGGACACGGCAGAGCTGATGAAATGGATGACGGACAGATTCTGGCAGCAGCAAGAGATGTCAGCCCAGGCCCAGGAGAGAACTGCAGAGATGCTGAGGGCCCAACAGAAACCGCTGTTGGACATGCTAGGTGCCTGGATCGGCGAGAAGAAACAGACGACAGATGCCCTGAGGACTGTGTCAGGTTCTCTAGGAACAGTATCTGGACTGGGAACCCTAGGGAAGGGGGTACTATCTCTGGGACAGTTGTCAAAAGATGATGATGTGGATGATTATCTTGAAGTATTTGAACGTATTGCTCTTATAAGTAGTTGGCCGAAAGACCAATGGGCCATAAGACTAGCAACATCCCTCACGGAAGAGGCTCTCGCAGCCTACCGAGCTATGCCCAATGATCTTGCCTCCAACTACGAGGAAGCGAAAAAGGCCATAAGAGACCGGATGGGCTTAACTCCAGTGGTCTATCGCCGCCTTTTGCGGGCTTGCAAATTGAAGCCAGGCGAAACACCACAGGCCTTATGCCACCGAATTAAAACGCTTGTGTATAAATGGTTAACTCCAGAGGGAAAGAGTGTTGATACAATTCTTGATAATATTGTTCTGGAGCAATTTGTAGATGCTGTACCAGGGGAATTACAATCTTTCCTAATTCTGCAGGATTGCAGAAACACAAAGGATGCCATTTCCTTGGCCGAGCGTTTCCTAGAAGCTGGAGCAGTCGGCCAGAGGAAGGTGGGTGTTTCGGGTCCAGCAGTCCTGGGAATTTCGGAAAGGAGAGATAAGGTAATGCTGGGGGAATGTGTGCAAAGGAGATCCCCAGGGAAAGCTGGTTGGGAACAGCGGAAATGTTTCTCTTGCGGAGACAAAGGCCATGTAAAGAGAGATTGCAGAGCAAAGGTAGTGCTAGTGACCACCCAATCCAAGGAGGTTGGGGAGGGCTTTCTACTAGCCGTCGAGGTGGACAATATCCAGGTCGACGCCCTTTTAGACTCAGGGGCCGACCAATCGATGATTTCAGTAAGGTTATGGAGGGATATTGAAGCTCAGGGTGAAGGTTCTGTAAACCAAGCTGAAGGGAAAATAAAGATAAGGTGTGTGCACGGCGCTGCTTCGTCGTATCCATTGCACACAGTCACAGTAACAGGCCTAGGCTTAAGAAAGAAAATTCCTGTGGCAGTAGTACCCAGACTACCACATTCCTTAGTTTTAGGAAAGGATTGGCCACAGTTCAGGAAAGGCCTAGTTAAAGGGTTGATGTCCACCATAGCTAATGCAGGAACCTTAAGCCCAGAAAAAACAGAAAAGAAACCCTTAGGAGGGGGAATAAAGGAGAAACAGGTGACATCCTCTCAGAGAGGAAGATCTAAGTTAGGCCTGGTATCCACGCGGGCTCAAAGCCAGGCCAACCAGGAGAGACAGGATGCATTTAATGATCCCATGGCTGGGTTGCCCTCGCACGGGGGGTTAATAACTCCTCCCGGGGAAGGCACAAGACGCAAGAAGGCTGAGAAACGGCAGGAGAGACACATCAGGGCCCAAAATCGAGCAGAGTTAGTGGCAGGACAGGAACTACCATGGGCTTTGGCTGAGTTGGTAGAAAAATTTCCTTCATTCCCTGAGGAACAGAGGGAAGACCCGGCCTTAACTTGAGCTTTTGATTATGCCAATAAGGGATCGGGAGCATTGCCCCACTTTTACCTAGAGGGGAATATATTATACCGGGAGAGCTTAGATCCTCATTCCGGCAGTATTAGGAAACAATTGGTGGTACCCACTACCTTCAAAAATTTGGTATTAAGATTGGCCCATGACCATCCTTTAGGGGGACACAAAGGGGTCCATGGCACTTTGGATCAGATTTTAAATCATTTTTATTGGCCAGGTGTCTTCAGGGGACCGCAAACTTTTGTGAGGCATGCCCCTCCTGTCAGAAGGTCACCCCATTTCCACCGAAAAAAGTACCTCTGATGCCCCTACCTCTTATTTCAAGGCTAATAGAAAGATTAGCTATGGATATAGTGGGACCATTAACCCGGACTCCCAGAGGGTTTCAGTACATATTAGTCATTGTGGACCAAGCTACACGCTTTCCCTGGGCGATTCCCCTATGGAATACGTCGGCACGAACCATCGCTGCCGAAGTTCTGAAACTTTTTTGTGAAGTGGGATTTCCCCGAGAAGTGCTAACGGACAGGGGCACTAATTTTTTGTCTCGATATCTTGCTCAGGTCTGGGACGCTTTTGGCATTAGGCATATTAGAACGGCCGCGTACCATCCTCAGTCCAACGGACTGGTGGAACGCCAGAACCAAACCATCAAAAGGATGTTAAAAAGAAGTCTAGAAGGGGAGATGGCTGAATGGGACCTGATGCTCCCATTTACACTATACGCCTGCCGGGAAAGGAAAGAGGCTTCAATAGGTGTGTCACCATACGAGCTCCTGTATGGACGAGCACCCAGGGGAGTATTGGACATCTTGCGGGAGCAATGGGTGGAGCCCAACATGGAGGAGGTTGAGATACCCAAGTTTTTAAAAGATTTGCGAGGGTGTTTGCAGCGTACATCCCAGGTAGTTGAGGAGAATATGACAGCTAGCCAAGCACGCCAGAAAAGGTATTATGACCGTCGGGCCCGACCTCGCCACCTGGAGGTGGGTGAAAAGGTCATTGTAATGGTGCCCGACCGAAACCCGAAATTTGAGAATACGTGGAAAGGGCCCTACAGGATTGTCAAACAAGTAGGCCCAGTCACATACATGGTGGAAACTAGGAAAGGGAAACAGCAAATTTTTCACATGAATGTGCTACGGCCTTGGCACGAGCGGGTAGCTTTAGCTCGTTTGGCCATGAGAAGTGATATCACTGATAGCTACCATGCCTAAGATAGGATTCCGTGCTGTGCTGGAAAGGGCCAGCCAGCCCGGAATATCTTAAGGGGGGGGGGGGGGGTTATGTGATGGCGCAGTTGGGTTAAACGCTAGTGAAAGGAGGAGAAACCACTCTTTTTCCCCTGTAGCCAAGAGCAGTGCAGGAAGGGAAAGGGTTAAACCTTCAACTTATGAAAAAAAACTCCCACAGAAAGCAGGAGAGAGAGCCACACCTCAGCTCCATGGCAACTAGGGCAGCTGACGTGAGAGGCAGGGGGCGGAGTCAAAGCCCATAGGACGGCCCCAAACATTTAGGCAGGAGGAAACAGAAAACAACACGCTGAAAAATGTTCTGAGAGGGACGGTGAAAGGAAGTCTGAGGGGACGTCTGAGAGGAACCGAGAAGGGAAGTGTGAGGAAGAGAGAAGAAGGAATAGTCCTCAGGAGAAAAGGCTGGAAACTTGGTACAAAGGCCAGAGGAATTCTTCTCAGGAGTCTTCTATTGAAGCTGTTGTAAAAGATGGGAAATTAAGCAGGAACAAAGTTCCCTTTGAAAGGCTGCACAGACACTCTGATTGCAGGTAGCGTGTGTGTAGCTCCAGTTCAGAGAAAAGCACAGCTGACAGGGAGCAAGTTGCTGATTGGAAGCTCTGGAGACAGGAGTCAGAGTCAGACCCTGTTGAGAAGCTTAACGGCAGAGAGCAGAGGAAGCAGTCTGGGGACAAGAGGTTGCCTGTAAGCCTACCAGAAAGGGTAAGGAAGGCCAGGAAAAAGGTGAGCCCTTTTGAATCCATTAAGTCAGTGCTAAAGGAGACTGGTGTCCTAAGTTCCTCCCACATAACTCAGAGTAAAGAAGAGTCCCGTTGGAAACAGATTAAAGCTTTATTAGAGCAGTGGAAGCCTGCTCAGGAGAAGCCTGTAATTGAACAAGGCATATCAGACTCAGAGGGAGAGCCCATGCAGATTGAAGAAGCTGTTATTGGAAGCGAGGGTTCTGATATGGAAACAGATTGTGCATTTTGCAAGAGAGAGTAAAAGCTGCAGAATGTTATGCTAATAGTAAGTGCTGGAAGAAGCCTGAGATTGTGCTGGTGGGATTTTACACGGGAAGAAGCAGAGAGCTGCCGAAGTGTAAAAGCCAGGCCAATTAGGCAACCGGGGAAGAAAAGAACATTACTGTTTTATGGTTTGTTTTAAGAAAGCATTTGTTGCTGGAGGAGAAAGCAGTGAATGTTTTATAACAGAAAGAAGCTTGAAGAAAGTGCTTTGAAAGAAACATGCCTGTATGTCTAACAGGTGAATAATGCTGTATCAGTCAAAGACACTTTGGTTTGGAGAAGAATCCTTTATTTCTGTTTATTGGGATAGTAGATAGACACTTCTGCAACAATAACAATAAAACTTATTGTTAACCCAATTCCTTGCTGACTCCGTCTTTGCCATAACTACAAGGGAACAGAGACCGCAGCACTTAAAAAGGATAAAATAAATATGTGGTCCGTCCATTCCCACTAGGCAACCGCCTATACCAAGGGGTGGACGCGACACTTCTTATGTACCACTGCCAACTCTGATTCCATGACTCCCCAAATCTACCCATCCCATGATTTTCAAGATGTTCAAGTTCACCTCACTATTCCATTCATAAATCGTGCACCGTTTTGACTAGTAGAAAAATGGTATAACAAAACCAGTTAAATAAATAAATAAATCTGCAGTGGCTGCTGGCACCACAGGGCATAATTGTGGAGCATGCAGCATGCCATGGTGATCTGACACACCTTGTGAGGCCTGTAGAGCAGCTCCCCCCTGGACTGGTCCAGGCATCTGAAGCTGCACTTCAACTGGTCAAAGGTGCACTCAGTAATCCCCATGTGGTCTGGTGCACACAGTTGTACCGGTGCTGTGCTGAGCTGTTAGGGCAGAGTATGGGTGCCAGCAGCCAGTCGCATAGGGAGTAGCCTCAGTGACCTGCTGCATCGATCAGCTGGTGTGCCAGTGAGGGGGGAATGTGTTACCAACATGTTGTGGGCTGTGGACAGCTGACTGTGTATATTGTGACACAGCAGACAGTACAGAGCCCATGGAGTTAGGGGAAAGTAAGGAACTTACCTCAGAATCAGCTGGGCAGCAGACAAACTCAGCTCATGTAGAATTAGCTGAGCAGCAAACAAACCCAGCTCATGTAGCATTAGCTGAGCAGCAGACAAACTTAGCACATGTAGAATTAGCTGAGCAGCAAACAAACTCAGCACAAGAAAAGCAAAAAGGCATTAGAGTAAAATGTCCTTGCACTAGTCCTGACGTAGCTAGAAGCAGGAAGGCTAATCAGGAACACCTGTTCTCAGAAACCCAGGCAGCATGCAAAGAGAGCAAGGATAAAAGATGCAGGGTAGAACCAGGGAAGGCCAGTAGGGGCAGCGACCTGGGAGGACTAAGCCAGCATCCAGTGAACACACGTCATGCTGGAGGAAATCCACTGAGAGAAGGAAGCGGTAGGTGTGGCAGCAGAGCAGGAAACAGCCAGCATCGTGCCCAGGACCCTGCTAGGATTCCTGGTAGTTGGAGAGCCCAGGAGAGAGCTGCCAGAAGCCCAGATATAAGAGACAGAACCACAGCTAAGAGGTGGGAATCTAGCTTTGCTAAAGAAAAGGCAAGAAGTTCTGTTTGGTTTGAAAGGCAAGGGCGTGGCACCAGAAGTAACTTTGATACTGAAAGTTATACAGTAATTCCGCCAGCGTGGGGAAGAAGGGAAAGCCAGAAGGAAGCTTTTTATATACCAGGCATTCAGAGCCCTGGATTTAAAGAGCCCTTTCTAGAAAAGTTAGCCCATGACTCACAGGAGAGTTTTAAGGAAGACAGCAGCTGTGAAGAGTGTGACCCATATGCAATTGTAAGTGACTGAGTTCATGCAGTGGGATAACAGCAGCTATAATTCTGACCCTGTGCCCATGGATTGTACAATTTGTTTATCTGACGATATTGTATCTTTATGTTGAGCGTGTGCAAAGCAACCAGCTGATGATGCCTAAAGGAAAGAAGATATTTTTCTGTGCAGCAGTTCTTTTGTTTCATATTGTTTGTTGTATCCCAGGAATATCCCATCAGGGCAGGGAATAAAGCCCTAATATTATTTTTGCCTTACCACTTGACTACAAGACTCTTTTTGTATTAAAGGCAACTCGAATCTTAATACCCTAGGCAGCCGCCTAATAGGGTCATAGGAGGTAGCTATCACTCACTATCTCTCACAATATGCATGACTGTGTCTGCTGTTTGGATGGTCCCAGGGGGTGCCAGTGGGGCATTGTGTGTCCACAGCCCACCACGTGTGCATGGGTGCCCCCAAAGGCACAGGGGTCTCTGCTAGGGGGTGGCAGTAGATGGGACTGCATGACTCATCAGTACGTGCAACACTGCTCCCACCGTTCCGGTTACTTGCCTCCATCCACTGCTGCATGCACAGGGCCACTGTGTGTGCTTCAGGGGATGGGGCGGGATGCATGTGAAGGGTTTAGGATGGGTGGGACCAATCCTCAGACGTACAGGGCTAGGGTGCCCAATGGTCATATATGTTGGGGGGTTGCGAGGAGGACACCCTGTGCATATCCTCACTATGTTGGCATGGGGCAGGGTGCCCCCCATATGTGTCAAGCAGCCCCCTAGGGCCAAGGGACCCACACACAGGGCATCAGGGTCATGGTGGGCAGCCCACCACCACCTGTCCAGTGCACATACCTCCATGCAGTGCACCATGCTTCCCAGCCCCAGCGCGTCTGTGCATATGCTAACCTAATAGCCATTCACCTGAGATGTGGCCCCCTCAAACGTGCATGGAGCCCTGACTGGCTCAGGATGTAGGATCCCGGGTACTTGGCACAGACATCTGTGATCTCCCCAAGCACACCAACCACCTGCATGCTGACCGAGTGGAAGGTCTTGCAGTTCTGATAGGCAATCTTACTCTGTTGCAGGGGCTGGAGGGCAATGTGTGTGCTGTCCACCAAATCTAGGACCAATGGGAACTCTGCGCAGCATAAAAGTCCTGCATGGTCCGGTGCTGATCCTGCTGTGTTTCTGGGAAGCAGATGGTCTGCGCCATGGACTGCAGGTAGACATCCAGGAACTGTGTAAATCACTGTGATACTGCAGGCTGGCTGAGTCCCCCAACAGCTGACAGCACCGTCTGGAACGAGCCTGTCACCAGGAAGGCCAGCGGTGTTGTCACCTTCAGGTGTACTGGTATCAGTTGTCCCCTCTTTGTGGGGCTATCAAGCCATGGCTCCAGCTGCTGGCAGAGATCATGTATGGCAGCCCTGTCAAACCAGTACCTTACCACACAGGCTGCATCACTCATGCCCATGTACTGGACCCTCTGCCATGGTATACATGCATATGGATGCCTCCACTCATGTCCTGCCCACCCTGGTCAGAGCTGTGCAGCAGGGCCAGCACGTACCAAACGTGGATGTCCTGCATGCTGTCCCATTCCAGCTAGTTGGCTGCATAATGATGGACATCCATTGCACACATTGTCTTGTATCCCAGAGACCAGCAGGTGGCACCGTCACTATCCCACACTGTGTCAGTCCTGCTGCAAATCTGTTCAGGTCCAAGGGTGCATTTACGTGCCTACGGCACATGAACACATTCCCAGGCACACACATGTGTGGAGCCATGCATGCACAGGCCCATTGAAACAGCATAAAGGTTGTCTGCATGTGCCCGGCCTCCACCATGTCCTGTATTCTCTTCATGCATACTATGGCTGCTTCCTCTCTGCAGAGCACTGTTCATTCATTGGCATTTCTCTCCATTGTGCCATCTATAGGAGGAGAACCACTGACCTTCTGCATCCTATGCACATGCCATCTCCACCACTCAGTATGTTTGCATTACTGTGTGGGGTGTGCAGTCACAAATATGTGTACATATGGGTATGGGCACGTTGATGCTGAGACATCTCAGACAGGCCCATTCCTGACCTCCGGGCATTTCCAGTGTGTCGCAGACAGTCTGTGTAATGGCACCTAAGGTCTCTACTAGGGAGGCAAGGTTCTCTGAAGGTAAGGTGGCCCTCATCCTGGAGGAGATCCTCCCGCAGTTGCCACAATAGGTGGGTGATACATCCACATATGTGGGTGCCTATGAGAAGCAGCAGCAGTGGCTTGATGTGTTCTGATGTATCATTGCCATGTATCATCAGAACTGCAACATCGAAGATGTGAAGCGCAGGTGGCAGCAGGTGCACCACGACTGTTCAGAAGGCACAGCAATAGGCCAAGGGTACACACAGGAAGCAGCTCTCTGAACTCGAATGACACATCCTTGCTACAATTATACACAGAGTACCCCATGAACAGCAGATAGCATTGTTCCCTATCACACTGTCAATGCTATCTGCTGTTCATGGGGTACTCTGTGTATAATACTCCAGATGGTACCAGCATAGGTTCCCATATGGCTACATTTCAGAAAATATCACTATCATTACTAGTGTCCCTCAGATTAAGGACATTCAGGTGTGCAAACAGCACTACTACATGCTCAACAGCACACTGTGCATCATAGGCATGCATTAGTGCTCTTTGCACTGTTGGGTGCCCCTATTATGGGGGTCCTTTATCTTTCACGGGCACCTGGTGACACTGTGGTCATTCATATGGTCCAGGTACTAGCCAGGATTTCATGTCCCCCCTGCATTGCCGCTGCCCACACCAGCTGCTCTCCATGCATCCCTCAGACCACACACACACACTCACTTTCTGTGACAGCAACATGATTCTGCTAGACAGCTGCCCTGCACCTGTACTTATCAGCTATGACATAACATATGCACATGGGGTACCATGGCTACATATCTGATCTCCCGTTCTCACCCCAAAAGGTATCCTTTCCCTTCTCACATCCATATTATCCCTGCATCAGTGGTCCCATCTTTCTTTACATAGTTTTGTTGGGTTCCCATAGATTGTCTCTTTTGGCACATACAGCGCATAGGTGCATGGCTTGATTGGACACTATTGCTCTTCTTAATATTGCTACATGTGTATTTAGAATTGTTTCTTTACACTACAACATTCCCTCACTTCTGCTCCCTGTACCTTATGACTGCATCTTGTATTTATCCTGACTGCAGTGCTACCACTTCAAAACCTACTTGTCACAACCATTCACCTATATGGGACGGATTGAGAGACAGAGCTGAATAATTTCTATGTCCGAGCCTTATGCATCGTTTCAGCAGGTATAACATGGACGTTTCCAGGTTACACCTCATATGTACACGGCCCTTTCGGGAATACGCTTTCTACATCTCTGCGGCTGACTATACACCTGTTCTTCCCTCTCCTGCCCATGTTCTTAGCTCTTCGTGCTACCGTCCTAGACGTGCATGTCAGGGGTGTTCTGGAATATGGTGGGGGACATTTTTGCCACTTACACACCCCTGCCGCATGTGGACATCCCTTATTTGTGTTCTAGAATGACCTCCATAATCTTTAGGTAAGGAAAGTCTCAAACCTCATAGCAGAATGTGTCCACTGCTTTGAGCTGTTTTGTGTTGAGATTGTGGTATATAAACATGGAAATATGCAAATAGGTAAAACTCGGACAGCTTCTTTCATCCACATCCTAACACTGCAGCCCACTTTCATACCCACTAAGAAAGCATCCACTCACCTTTATCATTCCATGGACTGCAGATTTTAAAACCCATATGCAACTATTCTAAAGCCACAACATGACTGAATTCCAAGTGCAACAAATCATTCAGTGCTTGTATCAGGTGTGAGCTAAACACTAATAATAAATGTATTAAAAACCATGCCTATTTATATTGTCCTGGCTACAGTGGCTTCTCTGGTCAACCACCTGCCTCAGGGCCATACCAAGCCATAATTGCACCCTGTGCTTTTCCACATCTGGCATGCTTACCACCCCCCCCCCACCAGTTTCCTACCCCTGCCCCTGCCAGCCCCCCCCCCCCCCCGCATTGCCCTGCTGCCACTGCCACTTGTTTTTTTTCTAGATGGTGGCAGCAGCAGTGGTGAGGCAGACCCGCGTTTGAATGGTTGGCCTGGTCCCTCCCTCCTCTGATGCGACCTACATTAGAGAAGGGAAGGAGGGACCAGCAGCCTGCTCCTCTGTCTCCAAAAGCCAAAACAGAGGCAGCTAGACTGAAAAGGTCATGTGACCCCTGCAGTTCCTGAATCACCAGTAGCAGTGCTCCAAAAGTCAAAGGAGAGTCCCTCTACCAACCTCCCCTATAACAGTCCTCAGGAGAGGAGAATGGCGGTCAGAAAGTGGTCCTCCAATTGGAGGTCCTGCAACTTCTGATGATAGCTAGCTGTCATCTGTGACACCAATCAAGTCATTGTCCCAGCTCCTGCTGGTGCTCTAGAAGGTGTTTTTCTACTCATTCATGGCCTAGTATTGCTGGTGCAGTGGATGCAGTACTGGAACAGCTAGGACAGTATATTGCTGTCACAGAAATCGTCAATGAACTGTAAGCGAGCATATAGTGGATGCTGCATATCCAACAGCAAGTGATGGGCCAAATGGTCCTGACAGCCTATGCTCTTGAACATGAGGGCTTCCTCTGCATACCCTCAACCCACTACCCCTAAATGCATCACCTCCTTGAACCTCACCTCCATCTTCACAGCCTGCTATTAGGTGAGTCACTGTTTCCAACTCCTTCTTACAGAATCAGCATATGCCTGTTGTGCCAGGGGGAGAAGGGGGGAGGGGGGAGGGGGGGAGGTGGGGGAGGGGGAGGGGGAAGGGGATGGGGGCGGTGGGGGAGGGGGCGGGGTCCCATCAACCCCTGTCTTGCTGGGGAACAGACACCCTACAGCACAGCCAATGCAGAGCTGTACGCATCCCTAAGGCAATGGCCAAAAGACAGTAGGCCTGGAAAGACTCAGCTGCCCCCCACCACCATCTGACATTCTCCAGCAGCAAGCACAGTGAGTCACCAGCCACTGCACCCTGCAAGGTGGTCCAGCCATACACATATAACTGCTAGACTCTGGACTGCCCAGAAATTGTAAATAGAGCACAATTCGCTGTAAATAAGTTTCACTTATGCACTAGAAATGCCCATGAATTAGCTCATTCCTTGCACCTACTTCCCACTTATGTGCTTTTCGGTGCAGTGCTTCCTGCTGTTGAACTGATTCCCCCTCCTGATCAATGGGCTACAACTGAGGGCCCTCAGGATCATGTATCCTGCAGCAGAATGCAAGGTTGTTTAAGATGTAGCAGGACAAGGAACTGTCACATGCTTTTGCCAGGATATATAGGAGTTCTCCTCCTAAACTCCCCAAATGTGTCTTCAACTGGCCAAAATCCGTCTCGATGACAAGCTTGTTCTACCTGTAGTCCATATAATAATTGGCCTGTGCTTCCCCTTTGGGTTAACTATGGGGATAATGAGCTTTCTTCCCCCAGTGAGGTAGAAAGCAGCAGAGAGGTGAGTAAATGGGACCATGGTGGTGAGTGAGCCTGCTAGGCAAAGCAGAGATGGCCCTTGCTGAGTCCAGGACTGCATAGTACTAGATCTAAGAGGGTTCTGTGGAGACAAATAAAGGTTGCTGTGAGAATGTGTGTGTTTGGTATATGCCATTCCACAGTGACCTACCCAATTACTAGGTCTGATTAGGACAGAATGTAGAAATCATGGCAAGACTCTGGGAAGCACGCACATCCATCAGTGTCTGCAGCACAATAGAACAGATACACCACCATGTGACTTCAAATGACATTGAATTTTGGATATTCACTCCTTATGGACACTGGTTGAAATTTTGTAAGCAGCGTAACATATGAATAATTATGTATAAGTGTCTGTTGCTTAAAATGTTTTTGTTGTGTGCTTTAATTATGTTCTATTGTTCATTCGGTGAGACCTTGACAAAGTGCATATGAAATGCTGGCTATACCAGACTCAGGGGCATGTTTACTAAAGTCCGCAAAATAGCGCCCCGCAAAATAGCGCACGGCAACGCGGCACTGAAACGCGCAGAAACGCGTTTAAACGCCCCGCACATGTGCGTGTCACCCCCGCACAGGTACGCGGCTCACTAACGGGCCCCGTACAAGTGCGGCCCGCAAATTTCCGATAGAGGCGTGGAACGGCGAAAGGAGGGCGGAGGAAGGCTCCGGAGGGGCGGAGGGACGGGGTCAATGGGTGGAGAGTGGGAGGGGAGAGGCTCCCCGCACAGTATCGGGCCCGAATTTGCATGTAAAAACTACCGCGAGTGAAACACTCGCGGTAGAAAGCATTTAAAGGGAAGAGAAACCATTTCCGTCAGCAATGTACAGGAAAACCGGGGAAACCAGCAAAACGTGAGCAGTGTGATACATGTGCACAGCACAAAAGTGCAAATACAAATAGAAAATGACCACAACAGAACTATTAAAAACAGTAATTCAGCTGGGGAACAGTTATAGTGATGGGCAAATACAGAAAACACACCCAGCAAAGCTCCAGAAAAAAGAAATGAACTTTTGAAGGGTTTACGGAGCCGAGTCTCTTCCAAAAAACATTTCCTTTGTTTGGAGCTTTCCTGGGAGTGTTTGGTATGGTTGCCCATTAATATCACTGTTGCCCAGCGCGGTGATATCTTGTCCCCCATTTCCCGTAGCCATTTCCGGGGTTTATGTGCACGTTTGTCACCAGACAGGGTGCATATGCCCACAGTAAAATTGCATAGAGCAGGGTTTGTGACTCCATTCTGCTAAGCTTACTACCTCCAGGGGCTGCACTGTTTCTGTGGCCATAGTGTGGTGCAGCGGACAGAGTCAGTACCTCTAGAACCAGAGGGTCAGAGGTTCAAAGCCCAACTGGGGCAACCACTAATCTTTTTCCCCCAATTAAACAGTGATAGTAAGGGCACACCTTTCCTGGGGAGGACATATGCAATGGCAATACGTCTATCTTTACCCCACTGAGCACACACACCATGAACAGGGCCAGTACCAGAGCAGAATCACACAATGCAGTCCTGGTGGGGCACACACCAGTCAGGTCCCATGATGGCACTCATACAAATGCCTGTGCTGTATATCTATGCACCACACCCATGGTATGTAGATGTAGCTCATGCATATCCATGAGGGACAGCAGGAAAACCAGAACAGTGTGATGCAAACCTGGACTGGAGTTGGGAATCTGTGCCGTAAAGCAGCAGCCATCAGGGGCAGACACACCCACACCCACAGGCCTCATTGACCAATGTCTCCTGGAGGGGCAAACCATTGAACCCTGCATGTCCTACCAATGTCACCCTACACCTGAGGTATATGATACACAGCTCTGAGATGTTTGCTAGTTCCACACATACTGCTAGTTGACCCCATCCGAACAATCTGTTAGGTGTTTGCGGTGCGTGCTCCAGGCCTGGCCTCTGATGCTGTTTACCACCCTGGGGAGTGGCCACCAGCTGTACTGCCTACCATATCCATGCCTTGCCGTGCTCAGGAGCGGTCTTGGTGGGCAAGGCTGATTACCTTCTCAATAGTAGCACCATGATGGCATAGGTGTGGAAGTGTGTGTTTGTCTATACCAGGGGTGGGCACCTCCGGTCCTGGAGGGCCGCAGACCAGTCAGGTTTTCGGGATATCCCTAATGAACATGCATGAGATATATATGCATTAGAGATATCCTGCCAACCTGACTGGTTTGTGGCCCTCCAGGGTTGGATTTGGAGACCCCTGCCTTACACCTCTGTTATTTAAGATCGTGAGTGGGCAAGGTACAGATGTCCTAGACATCGAAAGGGTATACAGAATGTGTCACATTCCTCCTCGATTCTCACCACCACCAAAAAGTTGGCTTGGTTACAGAGGTCTGTTATTCATCCTGGTGCTATGGTAGGTGTGCTTGTTGATGTGTGCAGGTCTGCCTTATCCCCAGGAGGCCCCAGGCTGCATTACAGAGGTCTGTTACTCATCCTGATGGTACGGTATGTGTGCGTGTTCTTGTGTGCAGGTCTGCCCTATCCCCATGAGGCCTCAGGCCTATTTACAGAGGTCTGTCATTCATCCTTGTGGTATGGTATGTGCGCCTGTTGAGATGCGTAAGTCTGCCCTATCCCCAGGAGGCCTCAGGCCTGGTTACAGAAGTCTGTTATTCATCCTGGTGCTATGGTAGATGCGCCTGTTGAGATGCGCAGGTCTGCCCTATCCCCAGGAGTCCCCAGGCCGCATTACAGAGGTCTGTGTTTTATCCTGGTGCTACGGTTTATGTGCCTGTTATTGTGCGCAGGTCTGCCCTATCCCCAGGTGGGCCCTGAACCATACAGAGAGTGTTTTGAGTTACAACCCCTGCCCTCACATAGGTGTGTCTGCTGTTGTGTATAAGGCACAATGGAGAATCACATGTGCAGCGCCACCGCCATTGCATACTGTGGCACAGGCATATGCAGTCTCTGCATATGTTAGCCACATGTTGTAGTCAGGTTGATAGGTGTAGCACACATGCCGACACAGTACATATGTGTAGGATGTGGTGCATGCCCCAACTCCCCCTGGCACCCCATGCACAGATAATGGCACCATGCAGCACTGCTGGTATGACGCACACGATCCGCAGCATGGCAATGCCACATATGCCATGGTGCTGTCATGCAGGGATAGGCCATCAGGCCGGTATGGGGTGCCCGGAGGGTGGCACACAGGACACATAGGAGGCAACCCACATATGCCCAACCCCACTCGCACACATGCAGGCGGCAATGGCAACAGCTAGCATTTGACAGAAAGGGTACAGAAGGAGCAGCCTCCTGCTGCACACAGCCATGTGTGATATTCAGTAGCCGATGGCCATGGATGTCTGTCCACTAATGGTTCCATACATTGCTGTACCCCCAAGTGGAAGACCTCCGAAAAAAGGGGAGGGAACTGCGGCTGCGCTGCCCACATTTCCTCGAGCAGGTCCAGCGGGAGCAGATGTCCCAATGGGATGGTGAGTGATGCAGCCCGTGCCTCACACCACGGCATGTTGCAGTGGCCCAGCAGCCTGGAGGGCCACATACCATGTTTCCATGATGTGGAAAATGCATGACCGCGGTGGTAATGTCTGCTTTCCCCCCACAGTGGACGCTGATGCTGGCGAGGGCCCATCACAGGGCAGGCGTGCCAGTGCACCATGTCAGCCAGTGCCAGAGGCACATGTCCAGGAGGAGGAGGAGGAGACGGATGAAGACGGGACAGTGGCGGAGGAGGAGGGGGAGTCCGCCAGCCAGGAGGGGGAGGAGGAGATGGACGAAGATGGTGCAGTGGTGGAGGAGGAGGGGGAGGCCGCCAGCCAGGAGGGGGAGGAGGGGGAGTGGGATGGGGAAGGGGATGATGAGATGAGTGTGTCCAGGGAGGGGGAGGTGGAATGGGAGCCTGCAGAGGGGGAGGAGGAGGTTGAGGGGTATGGGAGCCTGTGGAGGGGGAGGGGGAGGTGAGGGTGAGGAGGGGAAAGGGGGTGTGGGGGGTGGGGGAGTGGGGGAGATGGGGAGGGGGTGGGGGAGGTTGTGGCCAGTCCTGACTGGCACAGGCCAGCACAGGTCACTGGAGGCCCCTGCCACCTACCCCATGGTGCTGGGGATGACTCCCATCCAGATGCGAGCCCGGCACACATTGCTACAGACAGGCTGTGTGCACATGCTGCCACATAGACAACAGGTACAGTGTGTCTGTGTGGAGAGATGTGCACATGCCGCCTGTCTGTGGCAGTGTGTGCTATGTCCATTGCCCTGTGGGAGCAGACCCACACCATGGGACAGGTGGTTGAGGCCGTGTGCCGGATGGCTGATGAGCTGCGCATGCTGCACGAGGGTAATGCGGGCAGTACAGTTCATCAGACACCCGGCCAGGGCGGACCCAGGGGGTGTGAGTGTCACTCGGGGATATGGCACCCCTGCCCTGTGCCATCCTGTGCCCCAGTACTGCCACCACCACCGGGGCTGAGGGTACCATGCCCATAACAAGCCCCATAGGGGTTATGTTTGTAACTGAATTTCAGTTTTGTAAATAAAGTTGTAAATAGTTTGTTACACAATCGCTATGGTAATGTGTCTCATTTCCTGACATGCCATTGCAGTGAGAGTGACACGTGTGAGAATCTCCCTGTGTGTATGGGTGCAGGACATCTGTCACATACATGGTACAGTCCCCATGGCAAGGGTGGGGGATGAGCATGGCGTGGACAGATGTATCCCCACAGCCACCGGGATGTACCAATCTGCTGCTATGGTCCACAGACATGTGCAAATGCATGGTGGCACAGACATGCCATCAGTGCACACATAAAATTTTTTTACCTCACTCTGTGAACTAAATACAATAACAAACACTCAAGTTCACCAAAAGAATCCCCTTTTCAAAATCACTTTTTGTCGGAGCTAGCTGTAGGAGGGTTGATATTGAAGCATCACCCACACCAAACAGCATGCTACATTTTATTCAGAAAAAGATTCACCATCTTATAATCATAAAGACACTTATCTCACAGAAAAATGGGGGAGGTATTTGCCAAAATGAGGGCCCATTCTGCTACAGCGCATGAGGACACAGATGGTGAGTGACCGACCAGTCGGGTCACCTGTTGCATGTATACAGGTGGCATGTGCAACCTATGTCTCATGGGTCACACCGTGTCTCACCCACAGGCATACAGCTGCCATTGTAGGAGGTGGCGCGAGAACAACGGAGACAGAGCCACCAATCCCAACAGCTGAGGATGGAGGTGTGTGGCCTGCGTGAGGCAGCTGAATCAGTGGCAGCCAGCATGAGCCGGATGGCGGCTGCATGGGAGGCCATGGCAGGACGTGAGGTACAGCCAGCAGCAGCAGCAGCAGCACCACGGAGTGGGAGGGGACGTGCCAGGTACGGAAGGGGATGCCAGCACAGGGTGTAGTTGTGAGTGGATGGGGTGATGTGGTGACAATAAATGCCTCATTACATGATCCCGCCTTTGGGCACGTGTCCAGTGTTTCATTCTGCACCCCTATGTTCGCCCTGTCCCACATGTGTTCGCCCTGGGCACATTACCCTTGCCATGGCGGTCAGACCCATTGGCATACCATTCACAGTCCACGACACACACCACAGGGGGGCATGGGATCTGTCCTGCCACCATACCGCACATGTCTGTACTGCATGCCACCCATGCCCCCATGTGGTGTGTGGAGTGGAGGAGTGGCCTAGTGGTTGGGCAAGGTACTTCAGGCCGGAAGGTCGGAGGTTCAAATCCCACTAGAGGACAGCAACCTTGGGCCGGAAGGACTGGGGTTTCTAGTCCCACAGGTCCTCCTTGTGGTCTTGGGCAAGCCAC
Organism: Ichthyophis bannanicus; assembly: GCA_033557465.1. Lineage (NCBI taxonomy): Eukaryota > Metazoa > Chordata > Amphibia > Gymnophiona > Ichthyophiidae > Ichthyophis > Ichthyophis bannanicus. The sequence goes on along the minus strand of CM066035.1, from coordinate 153,430,120 downwards.
TTAACCCTCCATAGCCCATGTTCCCTGTAAAATAGTTATCTCCAAGTTATAATGCCCTGTTCAATGTAATTTCAGTTTGTTCAATGTAAATCACACTGATGCAGAATAGCGCGGTATATAAGAGAATGTAAATAAATAAATTAAATAAATAAAAATGCCATGCACCGTGCCATGTGTGCACTGATGTTCACCAAAAGAATCTCCTTTTCAAAATCACTTTTTGTTGGAGCTAGCTGTAGGAGGGTTGATATTGAAGCATCTCCCATACCAAACAGCGTGCTACATTTTATTCAGAAAAAGGTTCACCATCTTATAATCATAAAGACACTTAACTCACAGAAAACTGTTGTTGTCGTCATGTAACTCCCCAAAAACAAATTATGTCGATGTGACCGACTCCCTTGCAGCTGGTCCTCTCCATCTCCCGCCTACCCTCATCTCCATCCTCAGGGTGCCTCCGCCTCTGGTCCTTCCCTCCCTATATGCCCCGACCCTGGCTGACCGATTCTATGCCAGTATCCACAGGATCACCCTCTAGTTCCCTACAGGGTCATCTATGTCCCCACCTCCCCCTCTTCCCTCCCAAACGCCCTCCCCTGCCTCTGCTACCCTCTCCCCTTTGCTGTGATCTCCAGGGGTGAACCTGCTCACCCCCTTTTACGCTCCAAACACACCACCTGCTCCTCTGATGCTGTCCCCACCTGCTGCCGAGGCCCCTTCTCCCCCACTGTTGTCCCCTCCATCTCTCATATCCTCATCCCTTCCCACCCCAATGCAACTGTCCCTGCAGCCATCATACATGCGGGGGTCCCACCTCTCCTCCGAGAACCTTCCATGATCCCACATGTCACTCTGGGTCTTGACCCACCTCTCTCCCTCCTTTTGTTTCCCGACTACCTGGGCATGCTGTTCACTGCTGCTGCACCTACGTCCTCCCCTCTCATGCCCTTCTGGATCCGGTACAGCCTGGTGTTTGTCCTCTACCCTCTACTGAAGTGTCTCTTTCCCAGGTCCCTGGTGACCTGTCTCTGGCAAGATACACGGGCCTTTTATCTGTCCCCATCCCTCTTGGCCTCTCTGCTACTCCTGGCACTGTTGACCACATTCCTCTCCTTGGTACCCTGTCCTTGCTTGGTTCTATGGCTCTGTACTATGCTCAGTCTCCCCCTATCTCTCGCACCGCTCCTTCAGTGTGTGTTTCTGTGGCTGCTCCTCCACTGCTATCCCACTCACAGTTGGTGTACTCCATGGATCTTTCTTGGATCTGTTCTTTTCCCTCTGTATATGCAGTCCCTTGGTGTGCTACCCTTGTCCACTTGTTCAGTGCCGGTCCATCCACAGGCCACCCAGTCCAGGTGGCCACTCACTGTCAGCATCCCTATCTGCAGTGTGGCAGGCTGGCAGCCCTCAGGGGGTGCTGGTGGGGTACCAGGGTCTAGTCCTGGGCCATTGCAGGGCCCTGATGGTAGTGAGCACTGGTATGGGCTAGAGATGCACGGTGACTGGCGTTGTGTCAGGGCCACATGGTATGTGGCTGTGGATATGACATAGTGGGGGTGGGGTGGTTGGTGTGGGTGGGATGGTGTCTCTACATTGGGCCAGGTATTGGGCATATGTAGCTGGGGACTGCAGGTGGCAGGATACACTGTGCATTGCTGACAGGGGACTACAGTCCGGGGGTGGTGTGGGCATGATGCAACAGGCTTGTCAGTTACGCCATATGTTGCGTGGGACTGGCTGGACACTTGCATTTCTATGAGTCCTTAGACATGGCCCCCCACACCCCTCTGCGTCAGTCCCTGCATGTGCTGGGTTGTTAGCTTTCCCTGGACCACATATTGCCGTCTTATCTGCACATGGGTCTGCTGTATCCAGCACGGGGGGCAGGCCATGGAGGTAGATGGGCCCCAGTCTCTCTGCCAGGCGCTGCTCCAGCAGGGACAGGGCAGTTATCCATGATGCACCTCCACCTGTGGCATGCACATGGTGCCTCTCCTCTGTGAGGTGCACCCGTATCGCCCACTTTATGTCGCTGTACCACTTCCTTAAACTTTCAACATCACGACTTGGGCCCCCTGCCTCAGCCACTGCTGAGCACACCTCCTCCCACACCCTGTTGTGTGCACCGATGGTGGTGGTGCTGCTTTGCCGCCGAATAGTACCTCATAGTTGTCAAGGATGCTTGCCAGGAGGAGGTCATTCTCCTCCTGGGAGAAGCGGACTGCCCTTCTCCTGGCATCTTTGGGCATGGGCCTCCACTGATGCTTTGCCCCTGGTGCACCTCCCAGCTGGTCAGGTGGGGGCTGGTTGACCCCCGGATGGGCCTGCCTCCTCCCCCTCAGTCTCCTCAGTGGTGGCAGCCGCTGGGGTCTGTTGGCTGCTATGGTCACCCTCACTCATGTCTCGTAATACAGGCTGACTCTCCTCTGAACACATATGTCACCTCCACTCCTACTATACACCCTCGGCGGTATGTGCATGATGATGTGTCTTTATGGCTACCTAAGGTGTGGTCCTATGCGTGTTCTGAGTGTGCAATGCGCATTACGTATGCCGTCTGCCCACACGCATGCGCAACACACGGTACTACCGTGGCAAGCCCACACCACGTGATTCAGCTGTGTAAGGCGTGTTCCGGAGGTGAGATACAGGAGGAGCAGGGCAAGTGTTCCGTGCATTGCACAGGCGTGCGTTGCATCCCTGTGCGCTTTCTGCAGGTGGTAGCACATATTACGGGCTCCATACATGCGCGGGGACACAGCGTGCACATGTGCTATGACATTGAACACGCACACTGCTCCTCCCTCACACACGGGAACATGCCTTACGCAGGCCCAATCAGGTGGCGTGCGGTGGATTGTGTGGAACGCACATCCCTATGCGTGCTACGGTGTTACACTTCTGTAGGCACGGACCATTCTGCTTTGCTGTTACTGCTGTATGCCGATACACCCACAGGTATATTATGTTTGTTCTGATTATTTGCCATATTCCCACACCATATTTAGTATGTATTTTTACTCTACCTGGGTGATTCGGCCTGTGTAAGGCACGTTCCGGCATGTATAGCGGAAGCACGGTGCATGTTCCGTGCATTGCACATGAGCGCGCTGTGTCCACGCTCATGTACAGATTGCGTAAGGTGCGCTTGTACCCGCAGAACGTGTGCCTGTGCAACACACATAACATGCGCCGTGTTCTGGAACGTGCCTTTTGCAGACCAAATCACATGGCGCACCTTCCATTGTGCAGAATGCATGTTCCTATGCATGCTACAGCGTTACGCTTCTGTAGGCGCAGTCCATTTTGCAATACTGCTGCTGGTGTGCACCACTGCATCTACAGGTGTGTTATGTTTGTTCTGATTATTTGCCACTCCCCACGCCATATTTAACATCAAACTTTGCTCTAACTGATTTCTATCATGGCTCACATTCACCATGTGGGATGTGCATTGCAGGCACTGGATGTTTTGGAGGAGCTGCGATTGACTGATGAGGGAGATAGTGTCCATGTGGCTGTGGCACAGGGCATGGGTGCAGTCCTGCTGCAACACAGACCTGCAGCTGTGGAGGCTCCACATGCCGAGGTGCGCCCTCGCCTGCCTCACCTCTACGGGCCCAGGCCCATGCTCCAGGACATGCGTGAGGACCAGGTCATCTCCCTCTACCATCTGAGCACAGGGGCTATTAGGGAGCTCTTTGAGGATCTAAGACCTCACCTCGAGCCTTGGACTGGTCGGTCACATGCCATACCGGGTTTGGCCAAGCTTCTCAGTGCCCTACATTTCTTTTCCTCTGGCTGTTTCCAATCCTCGGTGGCTGCACCTAGGGAAGAACAACCCAAACTATGGTTACACGATGCAAGGTTCCACATTAGGAACCACCACCCAGGAAAAAGATTTAGGCGTCATTGTGGATACCATGTTAAAACCCTCGGCCCAGTGTGCAGCGGCGGCCAAGAGAGCAAATAGAATGCTAGGTATGATAAGGAAAGGAATGGAAAATAAAACAAAAGATATTATAATGCCTCTGTATTGTTCCATGGTGAGACCGCACCTTGAATATTGTGTGCAATTCTGGTCGCCGTATCTTAAAAAGGATATAGCGATTTTAGAAAAGGTTCAGAGAAGAGCCACCAAAATGATAAAGGCTATGAAGAAAGGCTTAAAAGGTTAGGGCTCTTTAACCTGGAAAAGAGACGGCTGAGGGGAGATATGATAGAAGTCTATAAATTAATGAATGGAGTGGAATGGGTAAACGTAGATCAATTGTTTACCTTATCAGAATATAGAAAGACTAGGGGACATGCAATGAAGCTACAGGGTAAACTATTTAAGACTAATAAAAGAAAATATTTTTTCACTCAACGTGTAATCAAACTCTGGAATTTGTTACCGAAGGATGTAGTAAAGGCTGTTAGTGTAGCTGGGTTTAAAAAAGGTTTGGACAAGTTCCTGGAGGAGAGGTCCATAAACCATTATTAAAAAGGACCCAGAATAGGCAGCCAAAGAAGGTACAAAGGAAGCCACAATAGTCAGCACAGTAGCCACAGAGGACATAGGGAAGGTTCTTGGGAGAGAACCACCTACCCTGGCAAGAGAGCGGGAAAGTTTTACCAAAAGTCTCTGCCCTACTCTGAGGCAGAGGGAGTTCTGACTGGCCGAAGTTCCAACCAACAGAATACTGCACCAAGACCCCAAGGTAGGAGAGGGGAGGCAGTAAGGCCTTCAAAGTGGGTTTCCTGTTCTGACTCTGATGAAACTGTTGTACCCCAGATAACACAGCGTAGAAAGAAATGTTTCACCAGGAAGGTTAAACAAGAACACCCCATAGGAGACCTGCCCAGAGAAGGGAGGGCAAGAAAATGGGAGAGGTTGTTTGACCTGTTGAAAACTTTAAAACAGAAAGTTCCTGAGCGTTTCCAAGCAGAACCCTACTATAGCTCAGCTGAGAGCATGGAGGTTGAAGCCAAAGAGGGTGATGTAACTTCCAGTGTTTCAGAGATGGAATGTGATGCATGCACTAAGGTGAATTAGTGTAAGCCAGAAACAGTTGAACCTTAAGAACGCTACTATAGGTGTGAAGGTAGTTCTGAAGCTGAAAGGAGAGAAGGAGTCATATAATTAAAAAGGGCCTAAGAGTCTTTCCTTTGAAGCTTATCGGCAGTAACTCAGTTGGGGTTGAACAGCTGAAACTGTTGGTGTTTGCAACGGCCTTGAATAAGCTGACAGCCTGTTTGAAGAGTTTTAAAAAGAAGGGCATATTCCTTCATGTGCAGAAACGTTAAACAGTAAAAGACTGGGGCAGAAGCTTGTATGGTTGAATTCGTTGTTACTCTGTTTTGGACATTTGTTTATGGGAGAAGTTATCCGTTATTTTTCTTTTGTCTGGAGAATAAATGTGCTTGAAGAATTTGTATCCACTTACCAGCAAGGAAGCTGAATAAACTCCTGTGTGCTTTAATAAACCACTTGGCTCATTATTCCTCACACAACTACAAGCTTAGGAAAAGATAAGAGGTGGCTACCCGTCCCTACTAGGCAGCCTCCTGGTAGGGGCTCGAGCGCCACAGTACATATGACCTAGATTGGCCACTGTTGGAAACAGAATACTGGGCTTGATGGACCTTGGTCTGACATAGTATGGCATATCTTATGTTCTTATGAATATAGAAAGACTAGGGGACTTGCAATGAAGCTACAGGGTGACCTATTTAAGACTAATAAAAGAAAATATTTTTCACTCAACGTGTAATCAAACTCTGGAATTTGTTACCGGATGAAGTAGTAAAAACTGTTAGTGTAGCTGGGTTTAAAAAAGGTTTGGACAAGTTCCTGGAGGAAAGCTCCATAAACCATTATTAAAAAGGACCCAGAATATCAATGCTTGACGCAATACAAGCATTGTGGAACCTGTGTCTTTTGGGCTAGCTGCTAGGTACTTATGATCTAGATTGGCCACTGTTGGAAACAGGATACTGGGCTTGATGGACCTTGGTCTGACCCAGTATGGCATATCTTATGTTCTTATGTTCTTACCAATGGCATTCCTTTCACTTTCACGTTCTGACCTGCAGCGACTATGTCATTCTATTGTAAACTGCTCTGATGTTTTCGGCTGTGTCTCCAGCGACTTGTTCCTCAGGAAATGCAAAGGCCTCTACTCAATTCTTATCCTTCGTGAGCTTTCTGCTGTCTTTGACACTGTTGATCACCAATTTCTCCTCCATACCCTGTCCTCGCTTGGATTTAGGGACTCTGTCCTGTCCTGGCTTTTTTCTTATCTCTCCCATCGCACTTTTAGGTCTTTGTCTTGGGATCTCTCCTTTTCTCTCTCTTATTTTCTCCCATGATTTTCAGTACCATCTTTATGCTGATGACTCTCAGATCTATCTTTCTGTGTCTGAAATATCTCCAGGAATCCAGGCCTGGATCTCTGCCTGCTCGTCCGACATTGCTGTCTGGATGTCTCACTGAACATGGCCAAAACTGAACTCCTTATCTTTCCCCCTAAACCCACTTCCCCCCTTCCTCCCCTCTCTATTTCTGTGGATAACACTACACTCCTCCCTGTTTCCTCAGCTCCCAACCTTGGGGTCATCTTTGACTCTACTCTTTTTTTTCTCTGCACACATCCAACAGATAGCTAAAACTTGTCGCTTCTTTCTCTATAACATTAGCAAAAGTAGACCCTTCCTTTCTATACTTACCACTAAGACACTTATCCTCTCTTTACTCACCTCCCATCTTGACTATTGTAACCTGCTCCTTGCTGATCTCTCTCTGAATCATTTCTCTCCCCTTCAATCTGTCCAAAGCCAGCTGCATGGCTAATCTTCCACCAGCTTCAGTATGTTCATATATCCCCTCTTCTCATGTCACATCACTGGCTCCCAATTCATTTCCATATCCATTTCAAACTTCTCTTATTGTCCTATAAGTACACTCATTCTGCTGTGCCTCTCTACCTTTCTCTCTTTTCTCTCCATACACTCCTCCTCGGGAATTCCGTTCTTCTGTCAGATCCCTTCTATTTGTGTCCTTTTCTTCTACTACCAACTCCAGATTTTGATCCTTCCACCTTGTACTCATTATGTCTGGAACAAACTACCTGAGTCTGTGTGTCAGGCTTCATCTCTAGCCCTTTTTAAATCCAGGCTGAAAACTCACCTCTTCGAAGCTGCTTTAGGATCCTGATCCGCTTAGTCTCCTATGTGTTTCCTTACCATTCCCTTAGATATAGTCTTGTCCTCAGCTGTTGTATTGTCTGTCTTGACTAGATTGTAAGCTCTGATTAGCAGGGACCATCTTTTACATGTGTCTGTACAACGCTGCAAACACCTTGTAGTGTATATAAATGATAAGTAGTAGTTATAGTAAACTTTCCTACTTAATACAACTAAAATCTTGATTATTTTCTCAGGCTTTTGACTATTTTTATTATATTGTTTTAGATGATTTTGTGATTTTTTATATGCTTTACAAATTGTTTTATTTGATTAATTGCTTCAGAATATTGTTAGGATTAATTTTATGTAATAGAATTGATGTTACTATTGATGTTATTATTTCATTTCAGCTCACTATGATGTATTTATTTGGATGACAGTACATCAAAGAATAAAACTGTATTAGATTGGAATGGTAAAAAAGCAAAAGAAGGCCATGGGAACAGGTATGTAGATTAATTTAACTATAAAGAAAGACAACATAATTTTTAAGTATTCCATCTTCCTTTCTCATCACCCATAAAATACCCTAGCACTTTTCATTTGCTGACATGACTAGAATAGAGAAACAATCAGCTCCAATGTATTATCAAGTGATATTCCCATTGGGGGTTACTTAATCTCTTGTCAAATCAACACTTGATAAATGAGGCCTATTAGGCATGGGAACTAAATAGTTTCAAATTAAAGTGCTGAAGAAAACTAATGTCAGTTTCTTCAAGCAAGACACCAGTTTCTTCAAGCAAGACTTTTTTTTTTTTTGGTCAACAAAATTGACTTCGGCAAAGAATGCTCAATCTCTAAATTTCTGTTAGTTTTGCATCCTCTAGGGCATATTTACTAAAGAGCACCACCCAGGTATCACGAGGGTACTGCATGTTTTTGGCGCCATGCTAAAAAGTAAAGTGGAGCCCTGTTCTAAAAATGTGTATTACCCAGACAGCATGCGTCTGTGCAGCGCCTGGGCAGAGCGTTTGTGTTCCTGCCACAGTGCTGCTAGCGCAGGTCTTGAAAGTCCTCGCTGCTGGTGCCTGGAGGGAAGCTACCACCACAACCACAATGAGTGGTGGTAGTTGCTCTCCACAACCGTATTAATGCTACAAGCTGTGCTACATTCAGGAGGATGGCTGTCTTCACCCCTTCGATCTAGCACAGTACCCTGCTCTAGTAATGCGGCCCAAAAGCTATGTTACTAGCATAGGGCTTAGTAAACATGCTCCTCTGTTTATCTGTTTTTATTATGACCCTGGGTAAAAAGATTTTGATTCTGCTATACAAGAAAAAGATGCTGGCCTCAGGTCAAAACAAAATAAAACTGTAAGGGGCATATTAGCAGATGTAAGAGATTTGAGAGGAAGAAATTACCAGTGGATAGCTGCTAGGTAAGCCCTGCACCAGCCCATTCCATTATCTAGATGTGCACATGCTAGGAGGTCCAAGTGATCCCTCGTAGCTGAAAAAATTGGCAAACAGAACCCATAGTTGTAATACATAGCCAGCACTGAAAATAACCTCATGTTAGTTTCTAATATATCACCACTCTCTATCCATCCATACAGGTCATAGAGTTACCCTCTGAGGAGGTGGCTCTTGACCCCCCATCGTCACACCCACATAGATGCTAAGGGGCGATTCAAGAGGCCACAAACACATCCATACTATCAATGAAAGGATCTCAGGCTTGTTCAAGAGCTGCTTCCATTCCCTGGACAGATCTGGGAGAGAATTTTTATACAGCTCTGCCTAGGTTTTCCAAATATTCCTGACCTGCTGTGTGTTCCACAATCTGGCAATCAGGCACCTACAACGTTTGGCCAAAGAAGTGGAAATGGGAGACCTGACACATAGAGTGATGGAGAGGACTCTAAACAGCAGGACAGAGTCCATACTCACCAGCACCAGCTTGGCATCATTACAAGAAATGATTTGATACACTAGCATTTCTTACGAAGGTAAGTAAGTAAAATAAACATGTGTACAGGTGAAATCCTAAGTTTCCGTAACCATCACCTGTGCTCTTCCTGCCAACATCAGTGCTGAACTCTTCCCCCACACACAATTCCTCTAAACATCAGTATAGAGCCCTTTCTCCACACACAACTTTCCTGCAACATCAATGCAGAGCCCTTCCCCAACACACACACACACACACACACACACACACACACACACACACACACACACACACACACACACACCATCAGTGCAGAGTCCTTCCCACCCTACAAAACCCCAACATCAGTGCAGAACCATTCTCTCCCTCCCTTCCCCCTACTATCAATAACAGTCCAGTATCCTTCCCCACCCCCAAACCCTATGGTTACATAAAGTAGGAAGAGATATTACCTTTCCCTTGCCCCCTTTCTCTACTCCTGTCACTCTGCACTTTCCCACTCACCCTTGCTCCTGACTGTACCAAGTCACCTGTGATAGTATGCTGTATGATGTCTTACTGCTCTCATAAGAGCTCTCAGAGACATCTTCCAGACCACCTTTGGGATGGGTTACCACATGGAAAGGTGGAAATTAGCGGGACTTCTCCCTTCCAGAGGGCATGGATCCCAATATCTGGGATGAGGGTAATGTTTCTGGGACAGTAGGCCACACAGATGTTCAGGGGATCCTTGGAGCTAGAGGACCATGGAGGAGTCTTCCTCTATAGTGATGCCCATGTAGAATGGGAGCCTGGGGGCCCAGATGGTGCATACTGAAGGCTACATAGTAGGAAAGACCAGGGATTCATATTGGTCTTTGAATGGTCCCTGCCTCTCAGCAAGCATGGTCTAGGATACCTCCAGCTGTATTACTATCTGCTGCTCCTCAAGTGCTACCTATCTCTGTTGCAATTTGATCTTCTCATCCAGCTGTTTCCATAGAAGATGGTTCTGCTGCAGACGTTGTTCTGCACAACATAGCAGATGATGACTCTTCCTATATAGGTTTAAGGTTCATCCACTGCCAATGCTGCTGATGGTTGGTCTGCAGCCTCCTGGTCTTCATAGAAAGATAATGGCTCTGGAAGCTGGATATCACCCATCACCACTACCTCCTTGCCCTGAACCTAGACACATCTGGTGTTCCCAATTGGCTGGCAACCTGGTCCTCTTCCTCTGATTGTGCATGGCCTTATACCTGGATGTGAGGTCCTATGATGGTGGCCCCTCTGCAGTGATCTCACCCCCAGCATTAGCATTGCTTTCCTCCTTCAGATCTCCACCTGTGATGTAGATACTGTAGTAAAACAAAAGCATGCAGTCACCAACTGGATGCCATACAGTCACTCATTGTGAAATCAGTCTTCCCAAATGTGCATGCCAAATCAGATATACTATCATGTCTAGATGCATAGAGTGTGTGACTGAAGATGACTTTCAGCATTCAGGCCATGGGTCATAAGGGTGTAGCGCTGCCCATGCCAGACTCTCAGGATAATAATAAGACCCACCATGAGAAGAAGTAGACAGCAGTGCAGCTCATGCTATCTGTCCACTCTGCATGTCTAAAGCAAGGCAAAGGTGTTCTAGCACACATTAGGAGTGATTGCTGCCAGGGCATAGGATGGGGAAGTGACACATGGCCAAATATGATAGCTGTAGTAGAAACGACCCCTTTGATTACCTATTGGAAACCACAGAATCATTCCATCAATCTGTTACAGTTTTTTGTTATTGAAAAGTCAAGTTTAAATTAGGGATTGACCCCACCCGCATGTTATATCAGTGGGATCAGGAGTATCCCACTGATCCTATTGATGACAAACACTGAACTCAAAATGATTGAATGTTAACATTGAATGGAAGTGGTTTCATTAAATTAATTGAAGTAGATGTTAGTATTTACTATATATATAAATGCCAGCTGTGAGTTGTTGTTGTTGTGAAGTGCCATTGAGTCGGTGTTGACTCATGACGACCCTCTGGATAGTTGTCCTAAATTGTGTTCAGTCTTCAGTCAGGTGGCTCATTGTTGACAGACTGGAACCCATAGCTGGTAGGAAATGCCAATATGGTGATTTAGGAACAAGTGGAGGTGATGTGAAGAAATACTTGGTAAAGTTTTCTGTTGAAATAGTTTATATTTAACAGGTTAAGAACAACCAGTGTTTATGATGGAAATTGTATTGTTTTTATGCTTATAAGATTCACTTCCTGATGAAGCCTGTTGTCTATGGTGAAACCAACAAGCATGTTATTCATATGTCCCACGGGATGGGACAGATGATCAAAATTGAAAATGTAAATGTCCCATAGGGTGGGACAGCTGAGTGGAAAGGATTAAAAGTTAATTGTGAGGAGATGCAGGCCTACAGGTTTCCCCCCCTGTTGCTGCTATCCTTCTTCAATCACCAAACCAGTATTTAGGATAGAGATGGGTGAGGGTTCATTACAGGGTCTCCAATACTGCTGCTTGAGTTGTCCTCCACCCTCCATGGTTTAGAATGATGATTTCATACAGCTCTTCCACAGCTATAGAACTGTGGCAAAGCAGGGATATTGTCTGTAACAGTGGCATTCACAAATGATTCTTGCTATTATTATTATGTAGTATGTATCTTGCATAATCCTGAGCTCAGTCTAGTATTTAACAATGTTTCTTACAGAGTTGTATACAGTATATCTCATACTGTATGACATACAGAAATTGAATATTTTTCTATTTTATAAACAATCTTAGTATCAAAAGGTGATCACAGGGCAATGCGTACCGTGTTTAAACCAATCCTATTCTGTCACCGCCAATGCGAATAAAGCTTTCGATTGAATTGTAATCCTCTGCATTATGAAGAAATTTGGTATTTTGCCTTTTCTACAATGAGAGTACTTGACATAGTACTTTGGTAATAGTGTCCTAGGTTATCTTACCTACAGATGCACTGTGAATGGAAATGGATTAAATGAATTAACAAAATGTAAAGCACACAGAAAGTTAACATGAACAGGCACTGTGTCTGTGGAAGAGTTGGCAGGCTAAAGGTCATCTTTCAATCGAGAAAGTAATTTCAGTATGGTATGGCAGATGAAATGATATATATGCAATATATCTTCTTCAGTCATGAATTATAAAGTAATTATGGTTCTGAGAATCTTCTAGCATATTCATTTTGGATGTACTGATTTTTGCACACCCCAAATGGAGTATCACTGAGGGAGCTATATTGCATTGCTGAGGTCGTGATGCCTGAAAGTTACAGATCCAACAGAATCTGAAGAGGCTTTATGAAGGCCAGATACTAATGATGGTACTACTTTTAAAAAGATTTTCAGCAATCTTTCATACAATACTATAGACATTGGTGGATACATTTAATTAAGGAGCTACTGCCTTAAGGTTACCTATAGTTTTGCTTTACACATACTCTGTATTATTTATGTTTTGGATGAAAAAGTAAAATATTGACTCAGTGTTATGATTTATTGGTGGGGGAACGTGGTGATGCCCTGTGTAAACCTAAATATCTAGTTTATCTTCTTAATTCTGCTGCATAGGAATTAAACTTACTGTAACTTTAGTGCTATTTGCTTGGTACATTGTGCCATTTCACAGATATTCTGCCTTATTTTATGCTCTTTATCAGTCTCTCTGACTATTCAGTCAGCCCTGTTGATTATTAGATACAATTACTCAGTTTGTGCTTTCTCTTCACAGTTTTTAATTTTCCATTTGTTTGTCTCGCATTCTCTTCCCTTGGTTTTTAACCTTCAACTTCCTTACTCTTTTAATCTTGATACAAGAAAATTTGTCTGAAGGATGATTGCTTTCCCCCTCCTCACCCCAATCCCCACCCCCATATTGTCATTTCTTTGAGGTTCACACCCTCTCTTCTTTTAGCATTTGCAAATCCCTAGCCACCATCCCTGAGAACTTGGCACCTATTAGTGCCACATTTCATGGAGTGCTACAGTATAGTCAATTAGAATAGTAGATGAGACGTTCCACTGGTCCTCATTAATCACTGTAGTGAAGGCTTTAATTGCTATAAATATCTTGCTGTACTTGCCATTGGATAAAGCAGGTTTGTCATCTAGTTGTAATCCTTTAGGACCTCAAAGGTTTTGAAAAGAAAATTTTCCTTTGAGCAAGGTGGTTCTTAATATAATAGTCTTCATTTAGCTTTCCCTAAAAACTATGCCAACACAGCTTCAAAAAAGGTTTTGCTATGCCTTCCAAATTTTAAAGACTGTTTTCTTTAAAAAAAAAAAAAAAGGAATTATTTTAACAATCACAAATCAAGCAACAATGTGTACTGAAAAAAGACATAGGCATATTCATGTTTAATGTACAGAAACTTTAAAAAACCATAGGAAAATTAATAAAGATGTCCAAACTTGCAAGCCCATAATACTGGAGGGAATAGTGGCCTTAGGAATAGAAGAGAAAGAAAGTACAAATTACAAAAAGAATAACTAGATGACAGTGCTACTAGAACAGCTTAACAGAATAGATCAATGCGTAATAGTTAACTGGAGTCTCAGTTAACAATTGTGCATTGATAACTACAGCCATATCTTGCAGCTGAAAAAAATATACTGTATCTATTTAATCAGGCACTTGAAGGGATATTTTAGATAGAACAAGGCTCCTAAACACAGTATTCCAGGGTCTTGGTTAACAATTGTATATTGATAAATATAACAAATTATTCTATGGTCACTTTTATGAGAGCTAACGTTTGACTATGTTAGCAACACTCTGTATTCTAACTGGAAAGTGTAGTGTGTATCCTCTGTTGACTTGAACCAATGTTATACTTATTCTGCTATTATACTTTATTATGAGTGGCCACAAGGTCTCAGAAACATTAGGCTGCCATTGACTAATGTTCAATCTGTCAAATGGACGAACGCCTACATCACATCAACGACCTTATTCAAAAGGCAGCTACTCTTTCCAATGTTCAAAACTATGTTTGCAGGATAAGTTTATCGTACATTCTTCAAAGCTGTTTGCATCCCTTAGAAAGCCGTATAGCTGTTCATTAAAATTTTTGAAATTAAACCAGTGCTTAGCTTTTAACGAAAATCCCGACGCTGTCAGGCGCGCTGTTAGTGCGTTTCACCCACGCGGTTTCTTCAGTGGAATATTCAGAAGCACTGCAATTTAAACAAGTTCATTATGTACACACTTTACATTGGGGTATGTTTACTAAACCTTTTAAAAGTGCGCGCCGCATTAGTCTGCAGTATGCCATAAAAGGAGTGGGCGGTCCGGTCAAAAATAGCAAAACGAGTAACGCGCGCAGGAAGCATAAGCAGACGCGCTGATGTGCAAACAGAGGAACAGGTCTGCAGTACAATGGTAAAGACACTGACAGATGGTGCAGTGGTCATGGGTTCAATCCCCCACTGTGCCCAATGAATAAGGCTGGCTGAAGCACTACCATTTATGTGTAATATTGCATTATGAGGCTTTTTAATTTTATTTTAACTACTGCTGCTAGCAAACGCACTTTCAAAACGCTGTAACATAAGGTGCTGCATAAGGCACCCCATAAGGTACCCCAGAGGGCACATTTTAAAGTGCACTGTCCGCCACGGCACCCTACAATGTTGCTTAAAGGGAGGCCTATAGGGCAGCATATAGGGTGCCCTATGAGGCACAGCAAGGTCATAGCACTGTTTTTGATGGCAGCACTGTGCATTTAAAGGCATGAAAATCTTAAGTAGGTGCGCTGACATGCAAAGAGGAACAGTAGTGTAGCACAATGGTTAAGGCACTGACTGATGATACAGGGATCAGGAGTTCAATCCCCAGTGTGTCTAACATGTAAGGCTGGCTGAGGCATCAGCTTTGACCTGTAAGTGTTGTTTCCAGCAGCACTTTATTTGTATTTTATTAATTGCTGCCAGCAAACACACCCTCATGTGCAGTAACCTAAGGTGCCGCATAAGGCACCCTATGAGGCACTCCATAGGGCACATTATAAAGTGCACTATCCGCAACGGCACCCTATAATGTCCCCTATAGGGCACCCTATCAGTCGCTCCATAGGATACTGTATAGTGCAACTTATATGGACGGTAACCATAAGGTGCCCTATAGGGCGCCCTATAAAGCACCCTCTGAGGCACCTTATGGGTACAGTACGCTGAGGGTGTTTTTGCTGGCAGCACTAATGTACATTAAAAATAGATAATACTTTGAACAGCCCTATCAAATAACCCCACTGTGGGTTTGAACCCATAACCTCTGGCTCTACTGGCAGTGAAGTAACCAGTGGGCTACAGCTGTTATCAAGCTGCTAGCTGGCTGCAGAAGGACTGCAAGTCACCGCACAAACAGTCTGCTGTGGTCACCAGGATAGGGTTAACCCACCCATACCCATGATGCACTGCACATGCAAATCAGCAGTCTACAGATGATCACAAGATGGGGTATGCACCCCCACAGCACCTCGGCCTGGTAGGGGGAACTGACCGTGTGTGGTACTGGCACAGAGTAGCTAAACACCGTCACACTGTGCAGGTACTGCACTCACCCTGAGGGTGAGGTTGGGCGCCCAGCACCAGGTCCACAGCAGAGATAGGCCATGCTGCAGGTCCCCAGCAATGCTAATGTGTGAGATAGGTAGTTTCTGCAGACACACCTTGGATATATCTGTATGTCTCAGTCAGGTGTAGCCCTTATGGACCCCTAGGAGGATTATGTACCACCACCCTTCTCCAGGGCTGAGGGTGGTAAACAGGGTCTCCCACCAACAGATCCACATTCTACCTCCCTGCAATGGTGGCAGTAGACGGGACCATAAACCCCAGTCCTGCTGGGGAACAGACACCCTACAGGACAGTTAATGCAGCTCTGTACACATCCATAACGCAATAGCAGACAGACATTAGGCCTGGATATGCTAAGCTGCACCCCACCACTATCTGATATTCTCCTGCAACAAGCCTTCAGCCGCTGCACCCTACAAAGCGCTCCATCAAGACACATACCAGCTACGAACAGTCTGCTAGCTAGTCCATAGTGCATGTTCCTGATGGAAATGCATGCACCCAGAACTGGGATGTCAGCATACACAACAAGCAGATAAGTCAGTGACTGGACCCCAAAAAGAAACCCATAAATATCACATGAAAACAATACTTATATAGCACTATGGGGGTGCCTAGCCATGCTGTGGTCACTGCACAGTCAGGGTGAGAGTGATCTCCCAGCAGGACATGCTGTGGCCACCCTGTCTGTGCAGGTGGTGGCCGGGCACTATAATGTCCCAGCCAGTACCCTATGCCCTGTGCAGATGCATCCTGGCCAGGCCACCCTGTCCGGGCTATCCCATGGTACCTTGCTCCTCATTATGCACATTGGCAGGTCAATACTGGCAACAGTGCTGGCAGTGTGGGCTGTGGAGGGTGTTTGCAGTCACCACACACTGGATAGACAGACACACACTCCCACACCTATGCCAACATTGTGCTACTATAGAGGAGTTTAGCAGCCCTGGCCACCACCCCAGTCCTGGGCACAGTGCAGGCATGGATATGGTACGCAATACTGTTGGGGGTCACTCCCCAGGGTGGTAAACACTGTCAGAGACCAGACATGAAGCACACTCCACAGACATCAGAAAGGTTGCTATGATGGAGCTCAATCAGCAAACTGTGCTTAAAGTAGGAATTGCTATCTGCCAGTAATCATAGCAAACATTTGAGAGCTTTGTACCATATTCCCAGGTATAGGGTGGCATTGCTAAGGTATGCAGTATTGGGATATGCACGCAGGGCCCAATGTCCTGCCTCTCCAGCAGGCATATTCTAAGGGAGCCTGTGGGTGTGGGTGTGTCTGCCCCTGTTGGCTGCTGCTTTACGGCAGAGGTTCCCAACTCCAGTCCTGGTGTGCCAAACACTGTTCGGGTTTTCATGCTGTCCCTCATGAATATGCATGAGATACATCTGCATACCATGGGGGTGGTGCATAGATATGCAGCACAGGCATCTTTATTAGAGGCAGCATGGAACCTGAATGGTGTTTGGCCCTCCAGGACTGCATTTGGGAGACTCTGCTCTAGGTAATGCACCTGTTTATGGTGTCTTTGCTCTGTACGGTAAAATGTAGGTGTTTTGGGCATGTTTACGTCATCTGCAATAAACGTTCTGTCTGTATTAGCACGTTGTAGTAGTGGGTAAAATGTGGGGACTGGGTTGGCAGGCACCATAGCTGGGACTTGAACCTGTAACCTTCTGCCTCCAAACACACTGGTTGTGTGCACTGCACCACCGTGTTGCCACAGAGACAGTGTATTCCCTGGTGATACCATGACTGTTTTTCTGGCAGGGCCTGTCTGTTGCAGTGCATGGCACCCACCTACACAGGGCTAGGACATGGTCTGCTCTGGGCAGCTGCCACTGCCCCCCTCCACCACCAGTACCCCTCCGCCACCATGCTGACATGGCCTTATATTGGAGACAGCATAAAACCTGAATGATTTGTGGCCCTCCAGGACTGCATTTGGGGGAATCTGCTCTAGGTAATGCGCATGTTTCTGGTGTCTGTTCTCAGTGGGGTAAAATATAGGCGTTTGAACCATGCGTATGTTCTCTGCAATAAAGGTTTGTCCTTACTATCACGGTTTAGTAGTGGGTAAAATATGGGGACTGGATTGGCAGTAGCCCCAGCTGGCACTTGAACCTCTGACCTTCTGCTCCTGAACATACTGGCTGTGTTCACCGCACCACACTGTGCTCACAGAGACAGTGCAGTCCCTGGAGATACCATGGTTGTTTGTCAGACAAAGCCTGTCTGTTGCAGTGCATGGCACCCACCTACACAGGGCTAGGTCATGGTCTGCTCTTGGCAGCTGCCACTGCCCCCCTCCACCACCAGTACCCCTCTGCCACCATGCTGACATGCCCTTCTGATGGTGGTGCTGGTGGTGTGCAGTCTCAAGCCATCCAGTGTGCAGGTAGGCGGCTGCCTATGGTGCAGGTTCTGGGGTAGGGGTGCCTGCATAGGCGTCCACGCTTCCCCCCAACACCGCCTGACAATGTTCTGTGCCCTTGGGGATACCTGCTGGGTACTATCCCCTGTGACACTGTGATAAACACTCTCATGCCCATGTTGGGCCCTCATCAGTTGCTGTCTGGCTGCTGTTCAGTTTCAGAATTCCTAAGTGCCACTTAGGTATCTGCCTAGTCCGCACTGTGCCCCAGCTGCACCACAGCATGTGCTGCCTGCAGCCCTCTGTATCCCCTTTCCCAGCATCTGTCCAGTTGCCCATTCCGACATGCCCGCCCTGCTGTTCTGGAATATGTGCATGCCATAGATAACCTGTCCAATGGAGAGGGAAACCCTGATCAGTGCTATTTCACTGTGGGATCATTCACCTTGTATGGGGACGGAGCGTAGACCCTTCCAAAATTCATATTTATTTTTTGGGGCTTTCTTGGGAGTGTTTTTCGATGTTTCCCATTACTATCTCTATTGCCCAGCTTGATTATGATTTTTTTTAAATTTGTTGGGGTAATTTTCAATGTTTATTTGCACTTTTGTTCCGTGCACATATATCACACTTATCACTTTTTTGTAGGTTTCCCTGGTTTTGCTGTACATTGCTGACAGAAATGGTTTCTTTTCCCTTTAAATCAGCTCTAACGTGAGGTTTTCACTTGTGTTATTTTTGGCCTCGAATTTCACATCGTTAGTGTGCGGTGAGCCTCTCCCCTCCCACTCTCCACCCATTGACCCCTTCTCTCCGCCCCTGGGGAGCCTTCCTCCGCCCTCCGGGAGCCTTTCCACGCCTTCAGCGCTCGTTTGCGCCGCTGCGCTCGTGAGTGCCCACTAAAGCGCATTTTTGCCCCGTAAAGCGTCATTAGCGTGCTCTAAGGTACCTTAGCGCGCGCTAATTGCACAGCGCGCACGTTAAGAAGGTTTAGTAAACATACCCCATTGTTTTTTCTATTTCATAATGGATAATATAAAAATCAGGAAACCACATACCTTCGATGCAGCCGATAACAGTTCACAAAAGCTTTCCCTATACGGGCTCACCAACTTCTATTGGACGCCGCACATGCGGACTCCAATATAAAGGGACTGGGTTAACTGTCTCCTGCATTGGTATTAACATTCACATAAATTTTAATAAAATTTAATAAATTTTAATTTGAAGGCACATTTCCCATTCTATCCTTGCGTTCAATCCTTCAGAGGACACCGATCATAACCTGTGTATCCAATGTTGTTCACAATATAACAAGGTTTGCTCTAAAGATTTTCCACGGTGTGCTATTGTAATCTGATCAATGCAAAAGCATTGCAGCTCTTCATAGGTATGATGTAATTGCAGACAATGATCCACGATAGGCGCTTCTCGTCTTTGACACTTTAATTTACTTTTGTGTTCGTTCATCCGAATTTTCAATGACCAGTACATTTTTCCTATGTATACTAGGTCACAGGGGCACCATATTAAGTATGCCACATGCATGGACATGCAGGACGTACAGCATTTAAGCCAATACTTTTTATCATGATAATAAAATTCCGTTAGTTCCTGAGTGACTGGACAAACATTACATACTCCACATTTTGTGTGGCCCACTGGAGTTGATATAGCTTGAGGTAATAATGGTCTTAAGACCGCTGGGCTCAATAACTCCTTTAAATTTTGTTGTCGTTGCCAGACACACCGCATGGTGTGGTCTTCGAGGCCAGGGATACTATTGAGTATATTCGCATGTCATTGTATACTACGTTTCAAATGAGTACTGAATGGAGAAAAAGGAGTAATCAAATTGACCTGTTGATTAAAGCCTTCTTGTGAAATTTTTCTCGGGGGATGTCTAATGAATTGAGACAAAGGTAAACTATCCCGTAATTGTACGGGATGTGCGCTATCGTAATGTAAGAATGTATTTCTATCCATATGTTTTCTATGGATAGATGTATTCCATCCTGCCATGGTTTTTCTGATCAATATGTCGAGAAAAGTAATCTGTTCTGTATGATGATGAAAAGTAAATTTAATATTACTATCTCTACTGTTTATACATCCAAAAAACTCTTGTAGATCCTCTACTGTTCCCTGCCATATGATGAAAATGTCATCAATATATCTTCTCCATACTTTTATAAACTTTATATACGGGGAGGAATCGACCCAGTCCCTCTCAAACTGTTGCATATATAGATTGGCAATAGAGGGGGCACATGTGGCCCCCATTGCAACTCCTGACAACTGATGGTA
This sequence comes from Ichthyophis bannanicus, assembly GCA_033557465.1. Classification (NCBI taxonomy): domain Eukaryota; kingdom Metazoa; phylum Chordata; class Amphibia; order Gymnophiona; family Ichthyophiidae; genus Ichthyophis; species Ichthyophis bannanicus. The sequence continues at coordinate 153,409,707 of CM066035.1, read as the reverse complement.
GATGACCTCCTCAAAAATGAAAAAAATTATTATATAATGTTAAAGTAGCTAACTCAGATAAAAAACTTAACTGGTTGTCAGAGAGATCTCCCCTACCCCTAAGGACATCCATAGCTCTAGCATGTGCTTGTGTTTGACGAATGACTGTATACAATGAAGTGACATCTAAGGTCACTAAAATGATGTTGAGTGCCTTTGCCAACTCCGAATGCTCCAATAAGATTCGTAGAAAATGAGTGCTTTCTTTGATAAAGGAAGTAATTAACGTCATTACTGGTCGTAAAAATGAGTCAAGGAAAACTGAAACGGAATTTTTATCAACGGGGCTATCCCACCATTGTGGTTAACAAAGCCTATAAAAGAGCATTGTTTATGAATCGGGATTTGTTAATCCATCCCCCGAGAAAAATTTCACAAGAAGGCTTTAATCAACAGGTCAATTTGATTACTCCTTTTTCTCCGTTCAGTACTCATTTGAAATGTAGTATACAACGACATGCGAATATACTCAATAGTATCCCTGGCCTCGAAGACCACACAGTGCGGTGTATGTGGCAATGACAACAAAATTTAAAGGAGTTATTGAGCCCAGTGGTCTTAAGACCATTATTACCTCAAGCTATATCAACTCAAGTGGACCACACAAAAAGTGGAGTATGTAATGTTTGTCCAGTCACTCAGGAACTAACGGAATTTTATTATCATGATAAAAAGTATCGGCTTAAATGCCATACATCCTGCATGTCCACGCATGTGGTATACTGTATATGGTGCCCCTGTGACCTAGTATACATAGGAAAAATGTACTGGTCATTGAAAATTCGGATGAACGAACACAAAAGTAAATTAAAGTGTCAAAGACGAGAAGCGCCTATCGTGGATCATTGTCTGCAATTACATCATACCTATGAAGAACTGAGATGCTTTTGCATTGATCAGATTACAATAGCACACCGTGGAAAATCCTTAGAGCAAACCTTGCTATATTGTGAACAACGTTGGATACACAGGTTACGATCGGTGTACCCTGAAGGGTTGAACGCAAGGATAGAATGGGAAATGTGCCTTTAAATTTAAATTTATTTAAATTTATGTGAATGTTAATACCAATGCATGTGACAGTTAACCCAGTCCCTATATATTGGAGTCTGCATACACGGCGTCCAATAGAAGTTGGTGAGCCCGCATAGGGAAAGCTTTTGTGAACTGTTATCGGCTGCATCGAAGGTATGTGGTTTCCTGATTTTTATATTATCCGTTATGAAATAGAAAAAACAATGAGAAGTGTGTACATAATGAACTTGTTTAAATTGCAGTGCTTCTGAATATTCCCCTGAAGAAACCTCGTGGGTGAAACGCACTAACAGCGCGCCTGACAGCGTCGGGATTTTTGTTAAAAGCTAAGCACTGGTTTAATTTGAAAATTTGTATGAACAGCTATACGGCTTTCTAAGGGATGCAAACAGCTTTGAAGAATGTACGATAAACTTATCCTGCAAACATAGTTTTGAACATTGGAAAGAGTGGCTGCCTTTTGAATAAGGTCGTTGATGTGATGTAGGCATTCGTCCATTTGACAGATTGGCAGTCTAATGTTTCTGAGACCTTGTGGCCACTCATAAAAAAGTATAATAGTAGAATAAGTATAACACTGGTTCAAGTCAACAGAGGATACACACTACACTTTCCAGTTAGAATACAGAGTGTTGCTAACATATTGATAAAGATAGCCAAATTTGCAGCTGAAAAAAATATATAATGTATCTATTTAATTGGCACTTGAAGGAATATTTTAGATAGAATAAGGCCCCTAAGTGCAGATTCCAGGTCTAAGGAGGAGAAACTCACAATGTCCTTTTTCTGATTCTCTAGTAAGATTCAGGAAAATATTAATAGAGCAATCCATAAAGGGAACAGTCCTTTTCTTAAAATATGACGTCAGCATCCAATCTCTGTCTGCATGACACTAGTAGAGTAGCTAGAATCACTTCTAACACTGCTGATGTCTCCAACAAAGCAGTTATATTTAACAGATCAATCTCTGAGACTGTTCTGAGGCAACCTTTTTTCCATCTGGCAACTAATATACTTTTGAGATAGGAGGATTGGCCTCACTAGAAACTTTCATAACTTCCATCAAATATTTTTGAACATTACCTTTAGAGAAATAACTGATGATCTTGAAAATTAATTAAACAAAGAGTAGAAGAGCGAGTAACATTCTCTAAACTCTCAATTTTGAATCTCCTAGCTGGATTTTCTTTTACTAAAACCAAATTAACCTCTTGAAAGGACTGCAACTTAATTTCATGGTCCTGAGACACATTTTCAAAGAAGCAACTGCTTCCTGGTTTTCTTTAAGTGAAGACCTACTCCCCTGTAACTAACATTATATGCTGGGACTGAGCAGAAAGAGCCATGGACTGCATAGTTATTGTATCCCAACTGATTGTTGAGATCTTGTAAAACATCATCAAAGGAAATAGAGTTAGAAGGTAAACTTGGACCCAGCATGCAGTCTGTTTGAGCTTAAGTGAAAGGGCTCGGGCAGGGTCCCGGCGCCCATGCGTAACCTGGTGCCCGGCCCGGCGCGGGACCCTGCACACGGCCTTGGGGTGCAGGGGGGGGGGGTGATGGTGCGTCAGCAGGGGAGCTTGTGCGGGGTTTAAAATGATTGGCTCCGCGGGGCTAGTGGAGTGAGCGGAGCCAATCAGAGGCTAAGGCGCCGCATGCTGTGGCCGGAGCTAAGGGGTGCAGTGCACATGCGGCGTGGCTGGAGCTCGAGCAGGGTGCAGGATCCAGAGCGCGTGTGGGAGAAGTTGTCATACGGCAGCGGAGGGGGTCTTCGGCGGCGGGTCTTGTGACGTAGGAGACTCTTATGAAGCAATGGAAACTGATAGTGATCCGGTGGAGAGAACCGGTACTGCAAGGAAATGCAGGATTTTCTCTTCTGAGAGGAAAAAACACAGAGCTAATCAGGAACCACACCTCACCTCAAGGCAGGAGAGAAGCCAAGTCCCTGATTGGGCACGCCCAAGCAGGAGGCGGGCAGTGCAGTACTCAGGTAGCTTGTTAAGAATGCAGAAACAGAAACAGTTGGATGAGCACGAGCACCAGGAGCAAGACGGAGAGGAGGAGTCAGGACACAAGCACCTGGACGAGGACAGGTCAGATGACCAGGAACAGGAACCGTTGGAAAGAGAACCACTGAGCAGCTGTGATCCACGAAGGAGCAGACGGGAGCTGGGAGACTCAGGGGCAGAGAAAGAATTCTGTTACCAGAAGAATTCAAAAGCACTGAGAGACCCAAGGCTACAGCTCAGGAGTTTAAAGGACCAAGCAGAACCCTGGAACAGGAGGCAGAGGGAGAAAGAATTACCCTGGAAGAAGCCCCAGCACAAGGTATCTGGTGGGTTTGGAACGGCTAGCAAGCTTAACAGTGGGAAGCCAGAAAGAGTGAACTTTAATTGTGAAAGACAGAACAAAGGCAGAAAGTTTGATAGTAATTGGTTAAGCCAAGAGAAGCCTGACTGTTTTCCTTTTAACACTCTGAGAGACTCTCCAAGCACAGCCGAAGCGTTTTACCCTGCACTTTCATTTGGAGATAGGTGGGGGAAGGGAAATGCTTACATGCTGAACTGTTGTCCGAGTAAAAGCACTGATAATTGCCAAGAGATAAGAACATTAAACAAGCATTTACCTGAAGGAGGATATTCTCAGCCTAGCTCAGAAAATACACAGGCTGACTTACTTCTCACTGAATTCAGGGAGTTCCTTAAAAGTAGAGCAGTTTCTCCTCATGACGTAGGAAAGCCTATGAGCAGCTGTGAGGAAGAAATGCCTTTAATTTCTCTGCCGTCTACAGAGCAGGAAGTCCCGATGGACTGCTCTACATGTGTGATTCAAAAGGACATTTAAGTGATATGCTTGCCAATGTTTTATGAAAGAATATAACAAAGTTACCTCACTGATTGTTATGCAAAAGAAGCTTATGTGAAGAGAATAAGTAAAAGCATATTCTGTGCAATTCAGGAGCATTGCTGTTACCTGAGTTTTCTGTAACGTTAAGGAAAGGAGGTCACATGACAACCGAGTGTGATCAGTAATGGACATTTAGCCAAGCAGTGAAAAGCCTTGTTTAGTTAAGTTTCTCAGCCTTGTTTTGTGCTACATTATTTCATTTACGTCTGCTGCATTTGAACTCCGGAGCGGGAGAAATAAACCTCACAAAAGAAATTTTCTTTGCCTTGCCTTACTACTTGAGCACCTACACAACTACAACCTTAACCCTCAAGGGCATTCAAGGCCAGCCCCTCCCTTAACCCTCAAGGTCCAGGGAGTGGGTGGGTGGCAGTCTTTGAGGCAGGAAAGGAGAGAAGCAGCGGCTTTGTGGAAGGTCAGTCTCGGCGTCTCTGTCAGCAGTTGAGGCAGGAACGGAGAGAAGCAGTGGCTTTGTGGAAGGTCAGGCTCGGCGTCTCTGTCAGCGGTAGCAGGCGAGTGCAGCGTTTTCTATTTGCTGGCACGAGGAGAGGGGTGTGGGCGAGTGGGAGGCGGTCAAATTAAATCATTAAAGGAATATAAAACAACAACGATAAGAGTGAGGCGCTTCACTCTTGAGTTCATCTATCACCTGCATACTAAAAAAAAAAAAAACAACAACAGTTAATCACACAGGATTGAAGCAGGATAAGTTTGGGCCTGCGTATAGGGGATATGGCTGGTGGGTAAGGGGCATAGGGGGATAGGGCTAGTGCGGGGACAGTTGAGGAGGCAGGTAGGACGAAGATTGGCCGCGGGGGTGGGGGGGGCAGCGGGGCAGAGTGAGAGGGAGAGCTGCTGTGCGGGGGTTGGGTGCAGTGCGTGGCTCAGTTAGGGGGAGCACGGGGTCTATATCCTCGGGGCTTTGAGTGCGGAGGGGTAATAGGGCCGGAGGACGGGGTGTTGGAGGCCAATGTTTGTTGGGAGCCCCTGGCGGGGAGCCTGGTGAGCCCTCGGGGAGTGAGTTGGCACAGGTGAGAAGTGCATCTGGGGAGGAGGTCGTTGAGGTTCTTGGGGGTCGGTTGGAGAAGGGGCATGGGTGTGGTGCGGGCCCTGGTTGGCATGCGGGGGAGGGCGGGAGTCCTGGGCTGGGAGCTTGGGGATGGGGTCCTTGCGGCGTTTTTCCACCCGGGGGTTTTGGGGCTGTCCCGGGGGGCTACGTACAGTATGGACAGCAGGGATTGTGGGACCAGTGGTTGGGGGGCGGGCAGGGCTCTTCACAGGCAGATTGGGCAGGAGCATGGCAGCCGTATTTGTCTACGGGTTTCCCACCTTTTGGTTTTCCTTTTTTGTCTTCACAGGTTCCGAGGATGTCGGCGCCTGGGGTGGTGCCAGCCATGGTGGATTCAGCGGAAGGACGGGGTTTGGCTGCGGCTGACACGGTTGCTGGAGGAGCATCGAACGTATCAGCACAGGACCAAGGGACACAAAGTCAGCTGTCGATGGTGGAGCCTTCTTCAGGAGTTCCGATTTCAGCGGCCTGTGGGGTGGCAGGTGAGCAGACGGGTGTGTTACAGGCGGTCGTTGGCATAGATGAAGGGGTGAGTGGAGGGCGGGCCCAAAAGGGGGGGAAGGCGCGGCAGAAGCGGTGGCATGCCTGTCAGCGTCGGCATTCTTCCCAGTCTTCTTCCTCTACATCCTCTGAATCGTCAGTGTCCTCTGCCGGAGAGGTGGTGAGCCAGGAGTCGGAAGTGGGGATGGGAGCTGCCAGAGGGCAGGCAGGTGCTGGTTCAGCTTCTTTTTCGGTTTTGTCAGAATTATGGGAGGGGGTGCCCAAGAAGTTGCGTAAAAGAATTGTGAAGAGGAAGTATATTGATATTTTTCGATTGCTCGAAGTCGGAAGCTTTCGGGCGACAGTAGAAAAAAGCGTAAGGAGGATGAGAAGGCCGGCTGTGTTCGCAAGGTCTCTCGCAATGTGATTAATTGGATCAGATCCTTCTTGCATTTGGCGAGTGTGTGGGGTCAGCATTTTCCGGGGCAGTATGGTATGTTGCTTTCTTATGCGGATGCGATCCTGGAAGCGTCACAAGCACACGAAGGGTGGTCTTGGCTGAATTACGATGAAAAGTTCCGGGATAAGATGGAAGAGAACAAGCACTTGAATTGGGGTACTCAGGACATAAACCTGTGGATGACTCAGATGTCTGTAAAAGGGGGGGCGGGGGCCGGGGGTGTGGGGGAGGTAGGGTCAATGGCGGTGTCTGCGGCGGGTCGTTCCTTTCGGGGCGGGGTCTCCCCGGTGCAGCCGAAGCCGGCTCTCGGTGCCAGCAGTGATGTCTGCTGGTGGTTTAACAGGTCGATGTGCCCTTTCCCGGACTGTAAATTTCGGCATGCGTGCTCGGTCTGCGGGGGCTCACATTCCATGACAAAATGTGTCAAGAAAACAGCTGGGGCACCGGCGGGGCAGGGAAATAAGTGAGGGTTGTGAGAAATTAGCCCCTTCGCCAATACGGTTGCATGTGTTGCATAGCTGGCTTCTTGGGTACCCGAAGAAAGAGGATAGGTTTACATTGCAGTTTGGTTTTCAGTACAGTTTTATTATTCCGGTTCAGGGGAGTGTAGGGAGGGTAGCGGTGCGGAATTCCCCAAGTGTGCGGCATTGGGCGGCAGTTGTGAGGGAGAAGGTAGATGGGGAGTTGCGATTGGGGAGGATTGCGGGTCCGTTCAGACACCCTCCTTGTAGCAATTTTGTTGTGTCCCCATTAGGGATTATACCTAAGAAGGAGCCGGGGAAGTTTAGGCTGATCCATAATTTGTCTTTGCCGTTGGGATCCTCGGTAAACGAAGGTATCCCGCAGGAGCAATGTACAGTTCGCTATGCGTCTTTTGACCGGGCGGCGCAGTTGGTCAAGGAGGCGGGTCCCGTGGCATTGATGGCGAAGGTGGATATTGAATCGGCTTTTCGCTTGCTGCCCGTACATCCATCGGCTTTCAGGTTGTTGGGTTTTCAGTTTGAGGGTGAATACTACTATGATAAGTGCATGCCTATGGGTTGCACCATATCTTGTGCATATTTTGAAAAATTTAGCTCTTTCTTGCACTGGATGGTGGTGCAGAGGGTAGGCAGCCTGGAGGTGGTGCATTATTTGGATGATTTCTTTTTTGTGGGAAAGGCAGCGTCGGCGGGTTGCAGTCGCTTGCTCGAGGGTTTCGTTGACTTGGCGAGCGAATTGGGGTCCCTTTGGCGGAGGGCAAGACTGTAGGCCTGATGACAATGATTACTTTCTTAGGAGTGGAGGTGGATTCACAGCGCATGGAGGCGCGGCTGCCCTGGGAGAAGGTGGTGAAGCTGCGCGTTTTGGTGGCAAATGTCTTGGCTTCATCTAAGATAACATTGAAAGAATTGCAGTCTCTTATGGGATCACTCAATTTTGCATGTAGGGTCATTCCAATGGGGTGGGTGTTCATTCGGCGGTTGGCTGCCTCAACGTCCAAGGTTAGGAAGCCTCATCACCGCATTCGTGTGTCGGGAGGTATGCGCGATGATTTGCGAGTCTGGGAAGTGTTTTTGCGGAACTTTAATGTGACTTCTCTTTTGCGGGAGGCGGAGGTTTCAAGTGAGGATTTGCAGCTGCACACTGACGCGGCTGGGGTGTCAGGGCTTGGAATTTACTTTGATGGTGCCTGGTGCGCGGACACGTGGCTGCAGGCGTGGGTGGATGAGGGGCTAGTACATAATATTACATTCTTGGAGCTCTTTCCCATGTGGGTGGCGTTGGCATTATGGCCGGATAAGTTGTGCAATCGTAGGGTGGTGTGGTGGTGCGATAATGCGGCTGTCGTGCATGTCATTAATCGTTATTCGCCACGTTGCAGTCTGGTAGCGGCTCTGATGCGTCAGATTGTTTTGTCATGTTTGCGTTTGAATGTTGACTTTAGGGCGCGTCATATACCTGGGCATACTAATGCAATTGCTGATGCTCTTTCCCATTCACAGTGGGAGCATTTTCGGAAGTTGGCACCGGAGGCGGACGAGAAAGGGCTCGGGGTCCCTTGGAGCTTGTGGAGCAGTGGCCTGATGAGATGAGGACGTTGCTACAGAAGTCAGTAGCGGAACATACATGGGAGGCGTATCAGCGCGGTTGTCAGAGGGTGATGGACTTTCTGCATGTGGAGGGTTGGGGGAGTGGGGCGGTTCCCGTACATCTGTTGGGACGGTATGTTGGTTGGGCAAAGGAGCAGGGCGTTACAAGATCGGCGGTGCGGAGTCATTTGGCTGGGTTCGGCTTTTCTGCTAGAGCGGCAGGTCTAGAGGTTGTTGGCCGGGGGTCCTTGGCGCGGCGTCTGCTGCAGGGATGGGCGCGTTCTCAGCCATTACCGAGGGACCAGCGGCGGCCTATTCCGCATGAGCTGCTGTTGGGTTTGTGCCGAGAGCTGCCCGGAGTTGCGGCTTGTCACCCTCACTGCTGGACCCTGCTGGTGGGGCAGGGCACTGCGCTGGGGCTTGTGCTCAACTTGCTTAATTATGCTGTGGAGGCCTTGCTTGACCCTCTGGGAGTTGTAGTTGTTGATTGCCAGTTAAAGAACTAGTCATGGAATGGTGGCAAGGTTTTAACAAGGGATTTATTTCCCCTTCCAAGAGGACTTTTTGCGTGGTATGAACAAAGGAAACACAACCCTTCCTGGGCATATAATAAAGGAACAAAAATAGGAACAAAAATAGCTTTTCTTCGGCTCATTAACAAGTAAAGTAAAGGTACATTAAACAGTCCTTCATAAGCACACAAAAACCCTTTCTTTACTGTTTTTGGCTTAATCAGCTCTTACTTCCTTTTATCGTAGTGAGGAAATGCTATCCGCTATTGAAAGCGTACAGTCCATGTATTCAGTGCTTGGCTGAGCTTCTGATGTATCACACTGCATATCCTCATCACATGCTTTTAATATCTCTTCCCTTTCAACATTAGGGACATCTTCCAACAGTCTCTCTCTACTCTGCTGGGATTCTCTTCCTCCTTCTGTGAGAGTGTGCTGGACACGATTACCACATTCACTATAATGCTTCTGGTGAGAGCCTCTCCCCTGCTGGTAGCTATTAGGTGAATTATAACATTCCCTTGCACCTCTATTAGGGTAAATTGACTTACCTCTCGGCTCTGACTGGCTCAGGTTCCTATGTATAGCTGTAGCTTGAAACGGCAGTTTTGCAGGGACTCTGCTTCTTAAATCCTCTCCAGATATACAAACTTCTTCTGGTAAAAAGCCTTTATCCCTCCCATGCCTGGTATAAGGGTAAGTAAACTTCTCTGTATCTCTCAAGCTGGCTTCATAAGGCTTTAGCGTTTCTGTGTATTGCCTTCTATTGCCAACCCCTGGGCTTGCCCTTTCAGGGTGAAAGTAAAACTTCTTGGCTTTTACCGTTCTCCCCACGGCTATGTTCCAACCTGGGTTTTTCCCAATATGCTCTGGGCTCCTCTGATATCCGAAGCTTCCTGTCCTGGCTTTGCTACCTCCTCTGTAGCTCCTTCCACGTCTGCCGTTGCTCTCACTTTCAAACTCTGATTCCAGCTGTCTCTGATTCTTTCCCAAGCACTCGTGGTAATCAGTCAGGCTCTCATTCAGGCTTCCGTAGTGATTATCATGCAGACTCTCCTCAAGCTTTCGTGGTTATTCTCATACAGGCTCTCATTCAAACTTTCATGGTTATCCTCATGCAGGCTCTCTCTAACTGCTTGTGAGCTGCGCTTATCTACGTACCCCCGAGCTCCACGTCCCCCCAGCTGGCTTGCATCAGGTGATGACCTCCTAGTCTTTCTGCTGGCTGGGTGTGTCTCTCTGGCTCGTGACCACATTTGTTTCTGTTGCCCATAGCAACTTCCTGACATGTGTTTACTAAAAACGTCAGTGTCAGCCTGATTCACTGCCTCTCTGTCTATCTCCATGGGCTCTGCTGGATCTGCTCTGTGACAGGCTTCGCCATATGAGGCGGTGCTTTTTCGGGCGATTTTTTGTCTTGCCTTTTTCGGGGCCTTTCGTGTGGGCGAATTGGCTGTCGATTCCGGAAGAGCTGGCTTGGGTAATAGTTTGCGTTGGCAGCATGTGTGGATTGAGAAAGGGATGGTACGCATGCTGTTGGATAAATCCAAGACGGATCAGTCGGGTAAGGGGTTGTGGGTAGTCTTGAGAGAGATCGGTGGGTGTACGTGTCTGGTGGCTGCTCTCCGGGCATATGTTGGGGTTCGTCCGAAGGGGCGGAGGGGTTTTTAGTGCATAATGATGCTCGTGCGGTTACGCGTTAACAAGTCATGGCAGTTTTGCGTTTGGTGTTACGGCAGATAGGTGAGGATCCGTGACTTTTTTCAGCGCACTCATTTTGCATAGGGGCGGCGACCAGTGCGGCGGCGGTGGGTTTGACGGGGGAGCAGATTCAGGGTATAGGCAGATGGCGGTCGCGGGCATTTATGGGCTATGTGCGGTTGTGAGGTGCCTTGTTGGGGGGACTGGGGGGGATATTTCTAATAATGTGCTTCTTTTGCAGATAGTGGTCCTGGTCAGCAGGAATGCTGGATGTTTGGCCACTCCTTTGTGTTCTGGGCTGGGAGGCGTGCGGCAGAAAGGCCTATGGGCCGAAATTTGGGATTGGATTCCTCGGTGGTGGCGATTTCATGGCTGGGCGAGCATGGTCTGTGATGGAATCAGTTGCTGCCTTTGCTTCGTCACCACGGGCGCATCCGGAAGCCTCCTGTTGTATTGTTGGTGCATTTGGGAGGCAATGACTTGGCTGCTTGGTCTTGTAAGCAGCTTATTAGAGTGGCCAAAAAGGACTTTACTGCAGTTATCTGCATGTTTGTGAGTGTTGTATTAATCTGGTTGGATATTATTCCGCGGCCGGCGTGCTGGAGACAGCGGATATGGTCCCGAGGTTTGACTAAGATTAATAGGCAGATCGGGAGGTGGGTGTGTGAGCGCGGGGGGTATCAAGTGCAGCATGATTGGGTCGAGTTGGCTTGTGCCGGGTTGTATAGGGAGGATGGTGTCCATCTCTCTCCTGTGGGTACGGATCTGCTGCTGAACGATTGGCAGGAAGCAGTGGAGAGGGTGATGAGCAGTTAGATGCTGGTCGCAGCTTTTGACAGGGGGACGGCACAGGTAAGGTGTGGTACCTGTGCCGGTGGTGGGATCCCGGAGGTTTCTGGGGTCCAGAGTCTTAGGCAACTTGGGGCGAGGGCGGGGTGCCCTCGTCCCGGACAACCCCTGGAAGACTTTTGCTAGTAATATGGCGAAGTCGGATAGGGGTGGGAGGAACTTTGCCGGTCGGGTGACCATGGCTTGAGCGGAGGCCGCATTTGCTTTGCTAATTGAATGGCTGGTGACATGTGGCTCTGCTGGGGGGGGGGGGGATTTTGGGCTTGTTCATTATTATTATTGTTATGTTCAAGAGTTGTTTTAAATAAAGCTGCGACCAGTGTTTTTTCCAAAATTGGTGTCGGTGAATTTTTAGGGGTTGGGATGAAAGGATGGAGGGGGTGAACAGGGATGAAGGGTGAGCACGGGTCCGGCTACCTGGTTTGTGAAAGGGCGTGGGCAGGGTCCCGGCGCCCACGCATAACCAGGTGCATGGCCCAGCGCGAGACCCTGCACGCGGCCTTGGGGTGCGGGGGGGGGGGTGATGGCGCGTCAGCAGGGGAGCTTGTGCGGGGTTTAAAATGATTGGCTCCGCGGGGCTAGTGGAGCGAGTGGAGCCAATCAGAGGCTAAGGCGCCGCATGCTGTGGCCGGAGCTAAGGGGTGCAGTGCACATGCAGCGTGGCTGGAGCTCGAGCAGCCCACCCTCCCACCCTTGAGGGATATGTGCGGGGGGGGGGGGGGCAGAGTTGGGCTGTCACCGCGGGGGAGGGGGTAAGGAGCGGGATCCCGTAGGTTTCCGGGGTCCAGAATCTTAGGCTACTTGGGGCGAGGGCGGGGTGCCCTCGACCCGGACAACCCCTGCAAGACTTTTGCTAGTAATATGGCGAAGTCGGATAGGGGTGGGAGGAACTTTGCTGGTCGGGTGACCATGGCTTGAGCGGAGGCTGCGGTTGCTTTGCTAATTGCATGGCTGGTGATATGTGGCTCCGCTGGGGGGGGGGGGGGAATTTGGGCTTGTTCATTATTATTATTGTTATGTTCAAGAGTTGTTTTAAATAAAGCTGCGACCAGTGTTTTTTCCAAAATTGGTGTCAGTGAATTTTTAGGGGTAGGGATGAAAGGGATGAAAGGATGGAGGGGGTGAACAGGGATGAAGGGTGAGCGCGGGTCCGGCTACCCGGTTACTGCAGCTGATTCCCCAAGAGCTCCTAGGCAGGCACTGTCTTTCAGCTGAATCCCCGTGATTCCTCCAAGTGAATCTTGTATGGAGGATAGTTCATCAGCACTCACACCAACAGCCCCCCTGGAACAAGAGAGTCTGCATTCCCAACCTCCAGCATAGGTCTCCCAGGGATTTCTTCTGGTGTGTAGCTAATTATAGGAGGAGAGGTGAGAACTGATCCTCCATGGAAAGAGATGTCTCAAGATCCGAAAAGGACATCGGTGTCAATACAGCTGGTACACTCTCAGGGTCTTCCACTTGAGCTGCTCTGCACTGAGTATAATGGTCCATTGCACCTGAGATAAGAGGCTGGCAGGACACAAAGAGTGTGTTACCCACCTTTACTTTACTTTCATTTTCCCCATCTGTAAGGAGAAAATGCAGAGCTGCCCCACTATGCCTCCATCTTATGCCCTGCCCTTACTTCTTATTCACCTTTATTTTGCTTTTCTTCATTGATCTGTTTTCACTTAGCTGTTTTAAACTCATATAAATTTATATTTGATATAGAAACATAGAAATATGATGGCAGAAAAAGACCATATGACCTATCTAGTCTTCCCTTCCATATCAACTACTATAGTCCCTTTTATTCCTTTAGAGATCTTCTGTTTTTGTTCAAGGCTTTCTTGAATTCATATACTGTCCTCATCTCTACTACCTCCACTGGGAGACTATTCCATGCATCTATCACTCTTTCTGTAAAGAAATATTTCTGCATAATACTCCTGAGTTTATCCCCTTTCACCCTCATCCGATATACCCTCATTGCAGAGCTTTCTTTCAATTGAAAGAGGCTCTCTTCCTGTGCATTTATGCCACAGAGGTATTTAAACATCTCTTTCATTTCTCCTCTATCCTGACTTTCTTCTAAAGAATACATATTGAGATCTTTAAGTCTGCCCCCATATGGCTTATAACAAAGACCACTCACCATTTTGGTAACTACCCTGTGCACCGACTCCAAGTTGTTTATATCCTTTTGAAGGTATGTTCTCGAGAATTGCACACAATATTCCAAATGAGTTCTCACCAAAGACTTATACAAAGGCACTATCATCTCCTTTTCCCTGCTGGCCATTCCTCTCCCTATGCACCCAAACATCCTTCTGGCTTTCACCATCATGCCCAGGTTCCGGTCTTCTTTCATGGACAGAAGTACTTCACCCCATATATTGTACTGCTCCCTTGGATTTTTGCAGCTCAAATTCATGATCCTGCATTTTTTAGCATAAAATCTCAGCTGATAAATTCTCGACCATTCTTCAAACTGAGCTAGATCATTCCTTATGTTATCTATTCCTTCCTGGGTGTTTATTGCAGATTTTAGTATCATCTACAAAGAGACACACCTTACCTGACAGCCCTTCTGCAATATCACTAACAAAAATGTTAAAAGGAATCAGACTGAGGACAGATTCCTCTGGCACATCACTGGTAACATCCTTCTCCTCAGAATGAGCTCCATTTACCTGTACCCTTTGTTGCCTCCCACTCAATCAATTTCTAACCCAGTCAATCACTTTAGGGTCTATCCCTAGGGTGCTCAATTTATTTATAAGTCACCTGTGCGGAATGGTGTCAAAGGCTTTATTGAAATCTAAATGCACTACATCTAGGGCTCTTCCTTAGTTCAACTCCCCGGTCATCCAGTCAAAGAAATCAATCAGATTTGTCTGACAAGATCTGCCCTTAGTAAACCAATGTTGCCTCAGATTCTGTAATCTATTGGAGTCCAGAAACCTCACTATCCTCTGTTTTAGCAGTGTTTCTATTAATTTACTCACCACAGAGCTTAGACTAACTGGCCAGTAGTTCTCAACCTTATCCTTACTTCCACTTTTTGGTAAAGGGACTACATGTGCCTTTCTCTAGTCCTCTGGAACCTCTCCTGACTCTAAAGAAGCATTGAAAAGATCATAAAGTAGAGCTGCTAGAACTTCCCCAAGTTCCTTCAGTACTATTGGATGTATTACATACGGTCCGATCACCTTAACTACTTTTAATTTAGCTAATTCCTCACAAACACAGTTTTCTGAAAATCGTTCAAGATCCTCTTCACTTCTGTTCATATTTGTGTTTTCTGAGGTCCTGCTCCTGCCATTCATCTGTGAACACAGAACAAAAATATTTCTAAAGCAATTCTGCTTTATCTTCATCAGCTTCTACATATTCCTCCCCTTCACTCTTGAGTCTGACCATACTTTTTTACTTCCTCCTCTCGCTAACATATCTGAAAAATGTCTTGTAGCCCCATTTTATTGCCTTGGCTATTTCTTCTTTTTGTATATTTGCTTTTGTGACTACTTTCCTAGCTTCTCTATGTTTTTCCAAATATTGATGCTTGTCTTCTTTCTGTGATCTCTTGTAATTTATGAAGGTCATCCTCTTTTTCTTCTCCTTTTCAGCTACTTCTTTAGAGAACCACAGTGGCCTCCTTTTTCTTTTACATTTATTTACTTTTATAAGAAAAGGTTTTGCTGCCCTTAAAATATCCCCTTTTAGTTTTGTCCATTGCTATTTTACACCCCCCAGCTGTTCCCATCCTGCTAACAACTCCTTGAGGCATTGTCTCATCTTGGCAAAGTTAGTGTTCCTAAAGTCTAAGACTCTTGCTTTTGAATGGACTTTATCAGCCTTAGTCTTAATACTGAACGACACCATATGGTGAGCATTGGATGTGAGATGATCTCCTACTATAACATCAGAAATACTGCTTCCATTGTATGCAGATCTATCTCATGCACATTAATTGTGGATACCCTGATAACCTGACTGGCCTGTGGGTACCCAATGACTGATTTGGGAACACTGATCTCTGCAGGCTCTGTGCCATACTTGTCTGACAACATATGTTCGGCAAGTGTGGCAGAGGGATATCTTGATAGGTCTGTATTTTGCACTGCCTTGCTATGCTGCTGGTTCAACTGACATTCATGTCTCTCATATGGGGTCTGTTCAGTCAAAGGGCCAGGCCATGATACATGAACACACACATTCCAGACCATGGGTGTACTAGCAAAATGACAATGTTCCATTTTCTTGGTGTGTGCTTGTGGGGCAGTCATGGTATAATCTCATAACCAATGCAGCTTATTTGGATTCACATGTGGCTCAGATGTTTGTAACCAATTTAATATCTACTTATGGCAGGGTCACAGGTTCATGCACTCATTTGGCAGGTGAGGGGCAGGGTGGACATTTTTCCTCTGCCATGGTCTGTTATCATATTGCATACTCTTCCTGCCTTTGTGGCATAATCCCCCCCACATGCATATATCCACTCAATATGTGCATATGGGGAGTATCCTGATCCCAGGGCCAGCCCATCCACTTGGAATACTAGCCAGATGTCAGTGTCCAGTGATCCCAGAGGACAGCATGTTAGCCATTCCCTCCTTCCCTCCATCATGGCACAATCACCACTTCAGTACTGCAGGCGGCCTTATAGTGGTTGCACATATGCAGATAGGCACATTTTGCCACTCCTGCCTCCTTCAACAGAGGGATGTAGGCATGCATGCTGCCACCTTAGAACTTGGTAAGGAAGGATCGCCATGTGCTCCATTGTACTTGCTGCTGACATGCTTGTCATCCCACTGACCATGGCAACTGCAGTGTTACACATGACGCACAGAGCTGGAACAAAGATTTTGGCTGCAGCTGGCTGCAGCCACTGCGACCACCACCCCCACCCTCACAAAATGCTGACATGACTGCATGGTGGTAGTGGGGATGGCGTGGCTTCTTTTTGATTGTGGCAGCATGTACGTGTGTTGCCACTGTCACAGTGGAGTCATTCCAGGCATCATAGATGTACACAATAGGCTGCAGCCTTGACAGTCTAGAGGACCAGTCAACCCCATTGCATCACCCACATAATACCTCCTTTGCCATTTGGCATCAACAATAAAGTGCCATTTCTTAGTAGGGCACCATGCTGTTGCTGTCAATGGAGCACTACTATCACTGATTCGGGAACTCCTGTGGGTGGAGCACATTGCATACATTCAGATAGGCTCTCTCCCCTCGGAAATTGCCCTTAGGGTGAGATGCATAGCATGGCAACCCAAAAGCACTCACAAAGATGCAAAGCAGTAGGAGGAGGAATAGTGGCCCAGCAAGAAGGGTGGCAAGGAACCCACAAGGCATTAAATATGGGTGAAAATCATACAATGACAATCCAAAGGCACCCACAGAGATGCAAAGCAGGAGGAGGATAAGAAGTGGCCCAAAAAATTCTAAAGCCCACTGCTGAAGAACCTCGCAGCAAAAAATGGTGGCAACAAACCCACATGACATTAAAAAGAGTGAAAAGCATACAATGGGAGTGGAAGCAGTAATAGCACTGCAGCACCAGCGGTTTTGGTACAGTAAGTGCTGCAGTGTTCTTGTCACTACTGCTGGTTCTGGAGAGGGGTGGCAGTGGCAGCAATGGACTGGTGCTCTAGACAACTGCCCAGTTCACCTAATGCTAGCGTCAACTCTTCTACTGTTTAGCATACAAAATTTGGAGAAAGTAACACAAAAATCTATAAACAGTCACAAGAGCGGAACCCCCGCAATTAGTTTAAGCAGTACCCAGTAATTGCTTGTGAAACTATAAATTGTAGAATGCTCTATGATGAGAATAGGATGCCTCATTTATTGATTTCATAATAAAGACTATGCTGTATGTCTTGTATCACATCTAATAAATTAAATTTGATGTGTATTGTAACAGAATATCGGGAATTCTATGTTTCATGATCAGAAGGGTTAATCTGTAATGTTTGTCATATCCAAGCTACACTGGAAATTGTACAGAAAAATATTTGTATGCTTTATTCTCTCCTGACAATATTCTTGACAAGGAGATGAGTTATGGATTCTTTAGAAAAAGTCATCAAATTGTTAAAACAAACAGGGCTAGCTTTTCCAGATTAGAAAAAAGTAACTATTTTCCCACCATTCGCTGCTCTTTTTAAAATGAACTGCAGCAATGGAGAATTTGTCAATAGGTAGAGTTGGGACCAATATTCAGAAGTACTTATCCGGAACACAGAGCTTTCTGTCTGAACTAGTGCCACATGCAGGAGCTAGCTGGTGATTTTTAGCAGCATTATTCAGGCGGTGTTGCTGAAAATCATTCTGATCAGCCAAGCACTATTTGGATAGCGCTGAGGAGGTCTTGGGGTGGAGCGGGGGTGGAGCTGGTAGTTATCCAGTTAGTGGCGATATTCACTCCACTATCTGGATAAACAACACAAAAGTGGTTTCAACTTTATTTGGATAGCTATTTAGATACTGGACTCAATTTCACTGCCAACTGATAACAGCGGTACTTGGCACTCTATCTGAATATTCAGCATCAGCCGCAATCTGAATAACATGCTGAATGTGAATATCTGGATTTCTTTTTACCACTGCAGCCAGCATTTATAATAAAACACTGACTTAGCACTGAATATTAGCCCAATAGAGTTTAGCCACTCATGTACTATAACATCTGTGCAACACCCTGCCCTTCTTTCCCCTTAAAAAAGGGAGAATTGAGGGTAATTGATTGTCTAAGGTAGTGGTTCTCAATCCAGTCCACAGGGCACACCTAGATCAGTCAGGCTTTTAGGATTCCCACAATGAATATGCATGAAATAGATTTGCATACAATGAAGCAGTGCATGCAAATCTATCTCATGCATATTCATTGTGGAAATCCTGAAAACCTGACTCTTATCCCATAGTCAAATAGGTCCATCCTTTGGGAGATAAGAGACTTATCCTAAGCTGATTCTCTTCATGAAGCAGAATTCATACCTTTGATCTAATGCAAGACCAAGAGCTTTAACCCACTCAGACATTTAGGGCCCGATATTCTGTTGGGTGGGCTATGTGCCATGTCAGTGCATAGTCCTGCCTGTTGACCTCTAATCTCAGATATTCAATGCCATTGCGATGGCACTGAATATCCGGGTTAGGCGCTGAGGGGATTCACCCGCAGAGCCTAACCGGCTAGCGGCGATATTGGACCGCTACCCGGTTAACCATACATGACTAGAACTAGAACTTCAGGCATGGGTCCACCAGAACTAGGCCCGCTAGAACTAGGCGAAGTTCACCTAGTTTTAGCCATGGATGGCTAACCAGGTAGTGGTCCAGTATCGCTACTACCCAGTTACTGGGACTCTCCACCTTGACTCCATCCCAGAATGCCCCCAACATTCCCTGATGCTAACCAGATACCATCCAGGCGCATAGGGGACTTAGTCGGGAATATTCAACAGCACTAACCATGTAGGTACAGTTGAATATTCTTATCTAAGGCATTTATATGGTTTACAGGGCTGTAAACCATGTAAATGCCTTTCGAATATCGGGCCCTTACACAATAGTGCCGTTAGGCATGGAACTCCAGATGGCACTAGGACCGCAGGGAGCAGGGTGCTGTTTTCGTCAATGCTCCATTGACAGCCTCAGACATTTAAACAACAGCGCCGTTAAGTGTGCCTACACCTGACAGGCCCATATCGGAGGGCCTCGCCAGAAGGCGTGGCCCTTAGGCACAGCTGCATCTGGCTGTAACAATCACTTAACCAAGTTTGACCCTTCTGAGGACAACTCTTCACAGCTGCTCTCCGCTACAGTCGATCTGCCTAGTGGGTTCCTGCTGGGTCTGTATTGAGCTTGTCAGCACTGGACATCAAAGACGATGCTGAGGGCTATCTCTCTCTCCATACCACCATTGGTTCTTTGCATGTGATCTGGTGTATCAGATCCACATGTCACTGTTTAGACGGCCTGGCCTGCACTGGTTCCTTTAACATGCACTGACTTGTATTTGCTAATTCTGTTTTCAGGACCAGCCTGTTTCCGCAGCAAGACTTATATATCTGACACATCAGAATCCAGGTATATTTTGGACATGCAGAAACCTTGATGATACATTTTGGATATTAAACTTAACGTGCACAATAGCCCTTACTACTGCCACCTTGAATACACACCTAATACTCTGGTGTCTGGTTCCTTATTCTCTTTGCCTCGTACTGTTATCCTCCACACACATACTAACTGCAAACAGCCTTCTGGGCAGTACACATTGCATGTGCACAGCGCAACCATGTGCACACAGCATTTAGTTCAGTGATCAAGCCCCAAGGCCAGAAAGTGCACCCACATCACTGAAACAAGATGCTATTATAGCACTATGTGGATACATAGCCGTACCATGGTCACTACTCGGTCAGGGTGATAGCGCCTTTCCATCAGGACATGCTATGGCCACCCAAGTATGCATGTGGCAGACGGGCACTACAACGTCTCAGCCATTAACCCTACCTCCAATGCAGACCCATCCTGGCCAATCTACCCGGTTTCAAGCCATAGCCACAATACTTTGCTCCTCATCATGCACATTTGCAGACTAATGCTGGAAACAGCTTAGGCACTGCAAGGCTCAGTGAGATGGGGAAAGCCACAAAACAATGGATAGACATATACACATATACGCATGCACACATATACACACACACACACACACACACACTCTCATACTCATATAGACGCGCTGTGCAAAAATGGGGATGGTTGGCATACCTGCTTGCTTCCTTGGGTCCCCGATACCAGCCCCAGTATTGTTACTACTACTACAACTGAGCATTTGTATAGTGCTACAAGACATATGCAGCACAGACATGTAAGAGACAGTCCCTGCTCATCAGAGCTTACAATCTAGTCAAGACAGACAACACAAGGGAAACACAAGGAGTTTAGGGGAATCAAGATCCAAAAGCAGCAGCGAAGAGATGAGTTTTTAGCATGGATTTGAAAAGGGTCAGAGAAGGTGCCTGATGTACAGACTCAGGTAGTTTGTTCCAAGTGTAAGGTGCAGCAAGGTGAAGGGAGCAAAGTCTGGATTCATCAGTAGAGGAGAAGGGCACAGATAGAAGTGATGTGCCAGAAGAGCGGAGTTCCCGAGGGGGGGGGGGTGTAAGGAGAGATAAGAGAGGAAAGGTAGTGAGGAGTTGCAGAGTAAATGCACTTATAAGTCAGCAGGATAAGTTTGAACTGGATGCGGAAATGGATAGGGAGCCAATGAAGTGACTTGAGATGAGCGGTAATATGAGCATGATGAGGCTGGCAGAAGTGTTGAATAGAATGGAGGGGAGAGAGATGATTCAAAGTGAGACCATCAAGGAATAGGTAACAATAGTCAAGAAGGGAGGTGAGAAAAGAGTGGATAAGTCTTAGTAGTATGTTCAGAAAGGAATGGGAAGATTTTGTTGATGTTATGGAGAAATAAATGACAGGTCTTAGCTATCAGATGGATGTGTATGGAGAAGGAGAGAGAGGAGTCAAAGACGACCCCAAAGCTGCGAGCCAAGGAAACAGGGAGGAGTAGAGAGTTATCCACAGAGACTGAGAAAGGAGGAAGAGGAAAGGAGGTTTTAGGGTAAAAAATAAGAAGCTTGGTTTTGGCCATGTTTAATTTCAAGTGGCGGTGAGACATCCAAGCAGCAATGTGAGAAAGGCAGGCAGAGATCCGGGTCTGAATTGCCGGAGATATTTCTGGTGTAGAGAGGTATATCTGGGAGTCATCATCAGAAAGATGGTACTGAAAGCCATGGAAAGAGATGAGCACACCAAGGGACTGGGTATAGAGAGAGAAAAGGGATGGACCCAAGACATATCCTTGGGGTACACCAACTGAGAACGGGATAGCAGCAGAGGAGGATCCAACAGAACAAACACTGAAAGAGCAATGGGAGAAATAAGAGGAGAACCAGGAGAGTACAGAGCCCTTAAAACCAAGCAAGGACAGGGTATCAAGGAGAAGATTGTGGTCAACAGTGTCAAAAGCAGCTGAGAGGTCAAGAGGGATGAGGACTGAGGAAAGGCCCTTGAATTTTGCAAGGAACAAGTCACTGTAAACTTCAGCAAGAGCCTTTTCAGTAGAATGTAATATGTGCTCCTTGTGCAGGAGCTAGTAGCATGTTCTGAAGTTAATGCCCGCTCAGCCTGACTCTCCATACAGCTGTGGATAGTGGAGCCTGTCTGTGTGACATTTTTACCCTTGCCTGCCAATTCATTGGAGGTTGCACATGTTGGTGCTGTACCTGCACTGTGGGCTAAAGTTTAGCCACCAGGACATGCAATACCTAATTCACAGCCAGGATCCAAACCTGTGACCCTCCACTCACATACACAACAGCTGTGTGCATTGAGCCACAGAGCTGCCATATGGTTGCAACACTCCCTGGGGCTGTAATACTTCGCATCAGACAGAGCTTGGCACATGTTGCAATGTGCATGGTACACAGGACCAGGACATGGCTGTGGTCTGCTGCAGGAGGGTACCGTGCCTTCCTCCGCCAACACCCCCACACCATGCTGACATACCCGAGAGCTGTCTGTTTTGATGGTGTGCAGTCCCAGCCCATCCAACATGTGAGTTGACAGGTGCCTAGGGTGCAGAGTACGGATGGGGGGATGGGGCATACATATACAGCCACACAGCCCCCTCCCCAACCATCTGCCTCTACAGGGACCCCATCACCACCTGCCAATGCTACGTCTCAGAAGGAGTATGACAGCCACTGCTGTTGTAGTCCCCTGGGTATCTGCATCTTGCAGCTACTTGGAGGGCTCCAATTTCTGGCATTATCAGCCTTTTCCCCCACAGCTGGGTTCAGTGGCAGTGGGGGAGGGGACTGCCTGTATCTCTGCCTGGGGTGCCAGGAGCCTTGGCCCACCCCATGTGGCACATTGCCCTTCCTCAGCAGTAGCATGGCTGTGTGCTGCCACTGTCACTGTGGGATCATGACGGACATCACAGATGGTAATGCAGATGGCAGAATTCCCCTTTCCGGAGAGGATAAAAAAGGTTGGGGAAGAGATGGCTGAGGGAAGATATGATAGAGGTCTATAGCTTCTGGACAGGAGTGGACAGGTAAACATAGGTCACTTTTTATGCCATCAGACTGTGGACAGACTAGGGGACATGCAATGAGGCTACAGTGTAACACCCCTTAGAAGGATAGGTGAGAATATTTTTTCAGACAACGCATAATCAAACCTTGCAATCCATTACCAGAGGATGTAGTAAAAGCTGTTATTGTAGCTGGGTTTAAAAATGTTTGGGTAGAGGTCCATAAACCATTGCTAGGGAGGACCCAGACTAGGAAGTACTTGCACCATCACAGTTCTTGTGGATCCTGTGTGTCATTTGGGGGATAGTTCTAGGTACTTTTGACCTAGATCGGCCACTGTTGGTCACAGGGTACTGGGCATGATGGATCCTGGTCTGACACAGTCTGACATATTTTATAGATCTAAGTTCATATGTGCCACCTAGGCAGCTGCCTGGTCCTCCTTGTGCACCAGCAGCCCCCACTGCATGACCCATGTGCCACGTCCTTTGCCCCCATTTGCACTATCAACATAGTGCCCTTTTATACTTGGGCACTATGCTTTGGCTGCTAATGGAGCACTACTATCACTAACTCAGGCTCCCCTGTCTGTTTGCCTCTCACCTCCGAAGGCACCTTTTCTGTGAGGTTTTTATCAGCGTTAAGGTTCCCGGAGTTAAGATGCCTTTGGGCAAGTTGCACAATCAGCGTTAAGGGAGGGTGCCTTGTTCATGCCCACTCCCCGCCCATTGACCTCCACTCTCTGCCCGTGCACGCCTTATCTTCGCCCACAGGGTGCTTTATGCTGCTGGTTCCGTTAGTGCGAGGTAAAGGGACTTTTTGGATGCACTGTGGTTTCAGGTGTGCCGATTGTGCCCGCTAAAGGCACACTTTCTCCTTTACTGCAGTTTAGTAAACATACCCCTTAGTGTGCCTTAATTCATCAGTTAGTACATGTTAAATTAATTTAGTGAATTCTGAATATTCCCTATTAAAACAAATATGTGAAACTAACTGAAAAACTCCCCAAAATAAGGAAAAAATTCTGAAAAATGAAAACTAAATAAATTCTTTTGGCCTGTACATATCCCTACTGCACCTACCGCTGCCTCAGCCTTGGGCTTCACTGGGGAAGGAGCATTCTCTCAATACTGTAATACTAAAAGATTTTGCAGACAGAATACATCACTGTAGTACCGATGTACTACCATATGTTAGGGATATATATTTTGGGGTTCTTTTCCCACTTCCTCTTCGATTCTCAGATATTTTTTTATGTTTATTAGGCCTTACACATATTTTACAAGAGGCTCACATTTGACAGAGGCTTTGTAAAATACAGGGGGAATTGTATATATCCTGATCAGGTCATTTAAATCCCTATTTCAGTGTTCTGTTTAAAATGGGCCTTTTAATATTTACTAACTGACATAGTAAGACCCATTTTATATAGTATATTAAGATCAGAATAGACATGTGGAGATTAAGACCTGCTCAATTGCATCTGTATTTTACAAAAGGTTCTACAAAAAATGCAGCTTTTTGTAAAATACATATAAGGGCGTGCAGGAGTGCACATGGATCAGTTACTGCATATATATGGAAGAATCTTTTATAAATCTATGTATGGGAAAACTGACGATAGCCAACATGGCAGTTTCTACAAGGAAAGTGGAAATCTTTGGGCCCTTTTACTAAAGTACAATAAGAGGTTAACATGCATTTTTCACAAGCAGTAACTGTTACCATGCAAGCATGGCAATTACCACACTATAGGGTGGGGAATGGGCAGGTTAAGGGGGGATAACAGGCATGGACAGCACATTGCAGCCAGCACAGAGGTACATATCATACTGTGCTGATGTTACTATTAGTGTGGATGCACTTAACACCATTTCAATGGGTAGTGTTAAGTATATACACGTTAATTGCAAATTCCGTTGTCCTGCATTAGGATACGGTCCAATGCAGTAACTGCTGGGAACATGTTGAACATATTGGACATTGGTCTCTGTATCCATCTACAAGATGGAGGCAAATAAGCACTCATCTGGCAGGTTTGCTTGGAAGTAATTTTATCTTCCTTCCTTTAATTCACACTAATATTATGCAATGCACATGTTCTGGCCTATTATAGATGTTGCTGTCAGTTATCAACTTTTATACCTAAGAAGTAATAATGATGCTCATATGTATTATATCAAGCCTGATAATAAAAAGTGCACCGTGAATAGCAGAGTCAAGTCATAAGTCTGACATAAAAGAGGTTTATTTATCCTTGCAGGGACGAATGTGGCCTTTCAAGTATTTTCTCTAGCCATAAAATATATATTTTTGTCTGACATAGAAAATAACTTTCTAAGCCTCAAGAATTTGCTTGTGGGGAGAACGAATGAAGCCCTAATATAATAGAAAATTCTGAGCACCATAATGCATGTTCACCCCAAATACTTTTAGACACAATTGTTTATTTATTGTCTCACTATATGTATAAGTAGATTTAACTCTACATACTACTTTACCTTTGGTGTAACTGCTTACATGTCAATAAATTAAGTAGAAAAATAAATCTTTTTAGACCTAATATAGCAGTTCAGTTTTCTAGAAAATTCAACTTCAAAACAAATCTTTATGCTTAGCGTATGTGCAGAAATGCAAAGTAACTGCTGTGAACATTATTCAGCAACTTTATCATTTTTATCCTACAGATGTTATCATGTGCACTTCTCTAATATCTTCCTACAGAGTATATTTTATAGAAACATAAATATTCTGCATTTAGAGGAAATATCAATCCTTATGAAATATTGTTTTAAATATTTAAAAGGATTTTAGTTTTCAGAGCTTTATAACTGTTTCTCTGCTTTTATGCTTCTCTCTCTAGTGCCTACTTTCTTCAGCGTGTTCATTTTAGTGTGTTTCTAACTGCTTTAAATGTAAATTATGCCTGGCCAAGAGAGCATAATTTCAGTTTTGTAAGTTAGAAATAAATACAAGAATATGATGTGTATTCCTATAAGGAAAAATGGTTTAAGGGAAGCAAACTATAGCATGCAGTAGCTAATTTCTCTATGACAAACAGCAGCCTCAAAATGTCTTTTATTTGTTTGGTCTTAGTCAGAGTTTGGGGTAGGATGACATGTAACCTTTAATTTAAAAAACTAAATGCATTGTGGTCTGAGTTCTGTCTAGATGTTTAAGAAAGATAACAAAAATATTCTTATTTTGGAATTAGGAAACTAATTTATTTCTACTAAGAAATGTCCAACTGGCCTTTCCATGTTTCCCATTCAAAAGATTTAAGCAGTGGCAAATTGAATGCGGTGCATACTGTTCTCTGCAAGCTGACCATGGTGGCATTTAGGATCTGACAGGAAACTATTTCTTTGAGAAGAAATTTACAGAAATTAGAGCAGCTATTTAAATTCAAAGATGAAACCAATAGATCTGAAAACCAAAATGATCTATATATTTATCAAAAGACAAAAGGCATGCAGCTCCCTTTTGGGGATCCTCTCTGTAGCTGATGCAGAGACCACCTGTGGGCCTGCTGAATGTTTGCAAAATTGTTGCATTCTCCGGGGTTCATCCAATTGTGGTATCACCTTAAGCCCAGAATAGACAACTGCCTCTGAAAAAATTACCCCACAATCATTATCCTAGGCTCTGAAAAAATTACCCCACAATCATTATCCTAGGAAAGTTATTACCCTCAGTTACTGAGCCAGAGAACATTACCCCAGGATAATTATCCTTACCCTTGAGAAATTATCCCAAACTAATTTATTCCAGGATGATTACCAAATGATCATTTCCACAGGATAATTATCATTACATCATGATAATTATCCCGGGGTTGACAACCCTGGATCTATGCAATAGGATAATTACCCCAGTTACTGATACCTATCCTGGGGTAATTACCCCTGATTATTTACCCTGGGATTATTGCCCTAGGATAATGATTATTCTCATGAAGTAATTATCCTATGGTTATTACTCTGGGTAATTTTCCAGGGACTACTATTTCACTAAAGACATTTATCAAATAACAATTATTGTATCTCAATGGTAATTTCTCCAAGGTATTTTTCCTGTGGTAATGATCCTGGGGTAATTAACTCAGGATAACTACCATAGGATAATCACCATTACTCTGGGGTAATAATGCCTGGGTAATTGACACAATACAAAAACAAACCCTGGTGCTCATAAACCCGTTTTTCAAAAGCTTTTCAAGTAACCCATTTTTTTGTCGGAATGGCCAACCAAGCTAAGAGGATCACGCCTCATGCTGTCGTGGCCCGTCCATTTTATTTAATTAAGAAAACACTTTTAAACCACTTTGGAAGCAGCGTCTGAGCATGTTACTTAGCTGAATCCTTTTCAGGAAGAAGCCTGTATAATAACGCCGCAGTCAACTAAAGGACGACGTGACACGTTTCGGGGTATGCAAGAAAATCCCCTGCTTCAGGTCAAAGCTGCCACGCAATAACTTCACAGCCATTCAAATTTGTGGAGCTGAAAAACAGCGTTTTATATATACTATGCTCCAATGATGTTTGCTCAATCGCACCAAATCGTCCCAATCAATGGCCTGAAAAAAGGGGCCAATCAGAGTGGTTGTGGGGAGGGATCATTATACCAAGCTCCACCCCCAAGAAAAACCCGAGTTTGATAATACTGCTGACAGTAGCAAGATCGAATTAAGAGATCGTATGCCAGTCTATTTGCATGTTCATACCATATGGTTGTACTGAGTTTAAATGAAAAATCCACCTTTGTTCTAAATTTTGAAGCCATTGGAAACGATCACCGCCTCTTGGATGTTTCGGTACACAGTCCAACACACGCCAGCTAAGGTCCTCAAATTTATGTGATGATTGCAGGCAATGTTCAACCATAGGAGCTGATAGAGTTCCTGTCCTCAATCGAGGGTAATTGACACAACATCTTGTGTTTATTAACTCCTGGCAAAAAAAAAAAATCCAGTCAGCATTTTCCATAGAGCTCCAGACTAGACAATCTTTGGGCCAGTCAGGAAACAGGAAAGAAGATCACCACCAATAAAGAGTAGACTGGCTAGAGCCAGCTCCCATGGAGATGTGATGGTTCTCCTGCAAGATGCCTGCCTTCCAACCCAAAGGTTCCTCATTTGAAGCTTGTGACAAAACTGCAAGGGGGAAAACACATTTTTTTGTATTATGTTTGGATTAAAAACAACATGAATTTTGTTGATATTTTTCATGTTTTTTTTTTAAACCAATGCACATCCCTATAATTATCCTGAGGTCATGATGTTGGGTTAACTATCCTGTCAAAAGTATTCCATGATAATTATCTGAGGTATGTATCTCTTGGTGAGATACATACCTCAGATAATTCTTCTGGGGTACTTAGCATGGGAATAGGCTCAAGCTAACTCTCATGGCCCTGCACTAGCTGTCAACACGTGTCCCACCAGAATGTGTGCTGACAGCTAGCGCACTTTAGTAAAAGAACCCCACTTTGTTCAGAATGACCAAACCATGGCTTATTTTTGGCTTATTTTTGAGAGGTGGGGTTAGTACTTTAAAACTGCCAATTAGGGCTATAATGGATTTTTAGACTACCCTTAGAACATTAGTTGAAAGGCACTATTTTGGATGAAGATTGACATGCATTTTTACTATTATGATTTATAGTCTTGCAGCCTCGTGTAGCAAAACAATTTTTAGTGGATGTGGACTTATTATTTTATTTTGTTTGATTTTAAAAATGTCTTTTTAAAATAAAACTGCATGGATGCTATTTTTGTTTTGTCTTGGACATAGCATGTGAACATAACAAAAGTAGAATATATGATCTTTTGAATTTTGGGATTAAAACTGGAAAGAAAAGGCATACTACTAATGCTGGTTCCAATTTTGTACACATGCCTTGAAGCAGTCCAGTGCACAAAAGCACGACCAATGTCAGAATTTCTACTATTCACTCTGGTTCCCTTTTACTAAATCCCATTAAAATTTTCCATTTAATGTGTGTTTTTAATGCATGGTAACAGCAAACCCTCCACAGTAACTGTCAGGGGCAGGACCAGCATGTTCCCTGCAGTTAACATGCAGATACGTAAACTAACATGCAACACATTTAATGCAGGTGCACCTAACAATACCCATTGAGGTATCGTTAGGTGCACCCACGCTAATAGCCACATTGCCACAGAATGTGTGGCAATTGCCTTGGCACAAGCAGCAATGTGCTCTCCTCGCCCACACTCTGCCTTCAACCCCTCCACTTGCCATCCTAGCACACGATGGCCTATTAATGCACATCTTAGCAATCATTCGCTATCATGCCTACAATTAAGTGTCACCGCAGACATCGAGTACACATTAAAATGTCTGTTAACCACTTAGGAGGCTTTAGTAAAAGGGCCCCTCTATTTGAATCCTGTGCAAACTTGGAAACAACTGTCAGTTAATGTATCTTTTATCTTTAATGTATACTTTTTTTTATGTGCCTTCAAGTCAATGCTGACCCAGTAGCCTCTGGGTTTTCTTAGCAAAGTATGACAGGAAATAGATTGCCAGACTTTTTCTTCCCAGGTAATGCAGGGTAAAGTGACTTGCTCAAGGTGACAAAGAGTGCCAGTGGGAATCAAACTGATTTCTTGGGTATAAGGCTGTTGCTCTAACCACTAGGCTACCTCTCCACTAATGTATCTACTGAATCTTTAATTTTAAATATTGGGGAGTTCTTCTGACATATAATGGCAACATTACAATTACAAATTTTGAACTGTAAGAAAGAGCTTTGAAGTGGTGCTACTGTGGTCTTTTTTCCCATTTATTATATATATATTACCAGTTCAAAAGACTTTTTTTTCTTATACAGCAAATCAGGGAAGAACATACATGCGTAGAGACCATGCTGCAGTCCTTTATAGTGGAATAGGGTGCAATCGCATCATCTGAATGAGCCAGGAGCCATGTATGAGTTCAGATAGGGTGAACGATTACCTAGGTTTCAGTGGACAGATTACTAGCCCTCTAGTGTAGGAGGGGGTTGGGATTCCTCCCCTATATATCTGGCACAGTACCACTGCTACTGAAGAGTGGAGGCCAATGTGGAAAAAGAAGGGCACTAGAACCTGTAGAACAGCAAGCACAACACAGTGACCGCACAGATGTGGAGGCCAAATGTATGGGACACTCTGCCACCCACCCATTCTGCAACCAGGGCCGGCCCGTCCATTGAGCAAGAATGTTTTTTGCACAGGGCCCCGCGTTTCAGGGGGCCCCGCGCAAAGAACATTCTGCTTTCCTCAAAATTACATTAAAAAAAAAAGCTGGCTCTCTGGCTGCTGCCGCTGCCGCCGCAGCAGAATGCAGTGTCCCGCGGGGCCCCCTCTGCGCCGGCTGAACCCTCTGCCCGGCTTTCAGATTCGCGAAGGGAGAGTGTCTCTCCCTCGCGTCTCTGTTAAGCCCGCAGAGGCTAATGGGAAATTTCCCATCAGCCCCTATAGACGCGAGGGGTTGATGGGAAATTTCCCATTAGCCCCTGCGGGCTTAACAGAGACGCAAGGGAGAGACACTCTCCCTTCGCGAATCTGAAAGCCGGGCAGAGGGCTCATCCGGCGCAGAGGGGGCCCCGCGGGACACTGCATTCTGCCGCGGTGGCAGTGGCAGCAGCCAGAGAGCCAGCTTTTTTTTTTTGGACTGCTAATGGGTTGGGGCGGGGGGGGGGGCTGTTAGGACTGCTAATGGGCTGGGCTGGGGGGGCTGTTAGGACTGCTAATGGGCTGGAGCTGGGGCTGGGGGGGGGCTGTTAGGACCGCTAATGGGCGGGGGGGCTGTTAGGACTGCTAATGGGTGGGGGATGTTAGGACAGCTAATGGGCGGGCGGGCGGGCGGGGGGGGGCTGTTAGGACCGCTAATGGGCGGGGGGGGCTTTTAGGACCGCTAATGGGTGGGCGGGGGGGGGCTGTTAGGACCGCTAATGGGCGGGCGGGCGGGCGGGGGGGCTGTTAGGACCGCTAAGGGGCGGGGGCTGTTAGGACCGCTAATGGGCGGGGGGGGCGGGGGGGCTGTTAGGACTGCTAATGGGCGGGTGCTGGGGCTGGGGGGGGCTGTTAGGACCGCTAATGGGCTAGGGGGGGGCTGGGTTAGGACTGGTAATGGGCTGTGGACTGATGGGGGCTGTCTGGAAATGTGTTGATGGGGGGGTTAGAACTTCTAAGGGGCTCTGGGGGGCTGTTAGGACTGCTAATGGGCTGGGGGGGGCTGTTAGGACCGCTAATGGGCGGGGGGGCTGTTAGGACCGCTAATGGGCGGGGCGGTGCGGGGGGGGGGGCGGTTAGGACCGCTAATGGGCGGGGCGGGGCTGTTAGGACCGCTAATGGGCGGGCGGGCGGGTGGGCAGGGGGGGCTGTTAGGACCGCTAATGGGCTAGGGGGGGCTTGGTTAGGACTGGTAATGGGCTGTGGACTGATGGGGGCTGTCTGGAAATGGGGTGATGGGGGGGTTAGAACTGCTAATGGGCTATGGGGGGCTGTTAGGACTGCTAATGGGCTGGGGGGGGCTGTTAGGACCGCTAATGGGCGGGGCGGTGCGGGGGGGGGCTGTTAGGACCGCTAATGGGCGGGCGGGCGGGGCGGGGGGGGGCTGAGGACCGCTAATGGGCTAGGGGGGGGGGGGCTGTGTTAGGACTGGTAATGGGCTGTGGACTGATGGAGGCTGTCTGGAAATGGGGTGATGGGGGGGTTAGAACTGCTAATGGGCTATGGGGGGCTGTTAGGACTGCTAATGGGCTGGGGGGGCTGTTAGGACTGCTAATGGGGTGGGGGTGGGTTAGGACTGCTAATGGGCTGGGGGGCTGTTAGGACCGCTAATGGGCGGGGTGGGGGGGCTGTTAGGACCGCTAATGGGCACGGGTGGGGGGGGGGGGCTGTTAGGACCGCTAATGGGCTAGGGGGGGGGCTGGGTTAGGACTGGTAATGGGCTGTGGACTGATGGGGGCTGTCTGGAAATGGGGTGATGGGGGGGTTAGAACTGCTAATGGGCTATGGGGGGCTGTTAGGACTGCTAATGGGCTGGGGGGGGCTGTTAGGACTGCTATTGGGGTGGGGGTGGGTTAGGACTGCTAATGGGCTGGGGGGGCTGTTAGGACTGCTAATGGGCTGGGGGGGTTAGGACTGCTAATGGGCTGGGGGGGGTGGGTATGGGTTAGGACTGCTAATGGGCTGGGTGGGGTGGGCGTCGGTTAGGACTGATAATGGGCTGGGGCGGATTTTAAGGACAGGTAATGGGCTGGGGGGGGTTAGGACTGGTAATGGGCTGTGGACTGATGGGGGCTGTCTGGAAATGGGGTGATGGGGGGGTTAGAACTGCTAATGGGCTGGGGGGGGGTTGTTAGGACTGGTAATGGGCTGGGGGGGTTAGGACTGGTAATGGGCTGTGGAATCATGGGGGCTGACTTGAAATCTCCTGAAGGGGGGGTTAGAACAGCTAATGGGCTATGGGGGGTGGTTAGGACTGATAATGGGCTATGGGGGGGCTAGGACAGGAAATGGGCTGATTGGGAGGGGTTAGGACTTGAGGTGGGCTGATGTGGTTAGGACTGGTAATGGGCTGTGGGCTGATGGGGGGGTTAGGACTGGCAATGGGCTGATGGGGTTAAGACTGGAAGTGGGCTGATGGGGGGGTTAGGACTGGCAATGGGCTGATGGGGTTAAGACTGGAAGTGTGCTGATGGGGGGGTTAGGACTGGTAATGGGTTATAGGGGGGGCTTAAACTGAAAATGGGGTGATGGGGGGCTAGGACTGGAAGTGGGTTGATGGGGGGCTAGGACTGGTAATGGGTTGAGGGGTTGCTATGACTGGAAATGGGCTGAGTGGAAGGGGAGGCTTGAACTGCAAATAGCTGATAGGGAGGGAGCTTGGAATGGAAATGGGCTGTGAGGGAAGGGAGCTAGGACTGAAAATGGGCTGATGGAGCAGCTAGGATAGGACTGGAAATGGGCTGTTGGGGGGAGCTAAGATTGGAAATGGACTGTGGTGGGGGCTTGAATTGAAATGGACTCATGGAGGGGTTAGAACTGAAAGTAGGCTCATGGGGGGGGGGCTTGGACTGGAATTGGACTGAGTGGAGGGGAGCTATGATTTGACATGGGCTGATGATGGGGCTAGGAAATGACTAGAAGTGGGCTGATGGGGGGCTAGGATTGGAAATGAGCTGATGAAGGGACTCAGACTGAAAATGGATGGGGGAGCTAGGACTGGAAATGGGTTGATGGTGGGCTAGGACTGGAAATGGGCTGATGCAGGGACTAGAAAGGAATGGATGCTGGGTGAGACTGGAACTAGAAGGGAGCTGATGTTGGGGGAGGATTAGAATGGGATGGGGCTGGGAGAGTAAAATGGAGAGGGGAAAAATATTTTGTGTGGGAAGGATGAAAAATCTACAATTGGCCTGGTATTGGGAGAGTAAGTGGGGATTGAGGATGGAGGGGTAAAATTTGTGTGGATGAAATAGGAATGAAGAGAGAGCAAAAGGAGAAAGATTAGTATGTTAAAGCAGATGTAGAGAGAGAGAATGGAAAAAAAAACTAGAAGAGAGAAGAAAGAACAAATGGACAGCAGACGATGGACAGTTAGCAGAAAACATGAAGAAACCAGAAGAAAGTGGCTGGAGCAATTGCAACTGAAAAAAAATGCACAAAAGGTAGAAATATCTCTTTATTTTGAATTTATTAACTGGAATATGAAACCTCTGGGAAATGTGCATCATTAACGTCTGCGCTTTGTTTGGTACAAGAGTGGAGGAGTGGCCTAGTGGTTGGGGCAATGTACTTCAGGCCAGAAGGTCGGGGGTTCAAATCCCACTAGAGGACAGCAACCTTGGGCCGGAAGGACTGGGGTTTCTAGTCCCACAGGTGCTCCTTGTGGCCTTGAGCAAGCCACTTAACCCTCCATTGCCCATGTTCCCTGTAAAATAGTTATCTCCAAGTTATAATGCCCTGTTCAATGTAATTTCAGTTTGTTCAATGTAAACCGCCTTGATATCATGAAAGGCGGTATATAAGAAATGTTAAATAATTAAATAAGAAATTAATTTATAGTTTTATTTCTACAGTGTTGTTGTACATTCCAAGTTTGGCTTTTGGGGTTCCCAGTTTAATTATTGCCTTCCTGTTTCTAAATTGTGATTCCTTGTTTGGTGATGGTCTATGTTCTGCATGTGTAACTGAGCTGAGGTATTCTGTTTATGTAATTCCTATTTGACATTGCCACTTGTTCTCTTTCCCCAGTATTCTCTGAAATGTATTGGTTTAATATTTGCAGTGTTGCCTTTTGATAGTTAGGGTATGGTGCTTTGTGAGTCCTGGTAATGCTGTCAGGATACGGCGGGTTTGCTATGGGTTCTAAATGGGCAGCGTTTGTAGTAGTTCCTAATGTGCCTGGCGGTTGGCACTGGATTATAGTAATGTAGAAATCTTTTAGTCTTTCTTTATCCATACACTCATTAAGAGACATGTTTACTAAAAGTTAGTGTATGGTAACATTATGCAAATAAGGCCACTTATGCAAATGAGGCCCCACACCGAGTCTCCGCACATGGCCCCGCACCCCCCTTGGGCCGCCCCTGTCTGCAACATGGGGCCCATGATGTCTAGATGAACCACCATGGTCCACCATAAGGCACACCCACCTCTATAGCCTAATATCTTAGAGGATATGAGTCAGACCCACCATGAGGAGACCTCTGGAGAAACACCACAGAACACCCTGCACACAGACAGAAAACCTCAAGTGGTTCCTAGTTGAGGCATACCAACTTTCAAGAAAATGAAGGACCACAGGAGCCTACAACCACTCCTCAGATATGTGAAAACCCACATTCCCTAGATAAGAAACCAAGAGAGAAAATAATGATTAGGGAATTCCAAGCAAGTTAGCCCATATTCAGTACAAAAAATGTATCTGTCTGCTGTGAGCCAGTAGGCCAAAGACTTTTCCTCCAGGGTTATGGTGAAGATCCATCTGCTTATGGGAAAAAAGCTCATGACAATGGCTGAGTTCCCAGGTGCAAATATGCAGGGCTACATCCCCCCT
Organism: Ichthyophis bannanicus; assembly: GCA_033557465.1. Taxonomy (NCBI): domain Eukaryota; kingdom Metazoa; phylum Chordata; class Amphibia; order Gymnophiona; family Ichthyophiidae; genus Ichthyophis; species Ichthyophis bannanicus. The sequence goes on along the minus strand of CM066035.1, from coordinate 153,375,398 downwards.
CCCCCCGCAAATATGCAGGGCTACATCCCCCCTCCCCCCGCAAATATGCAGGGCTACATCCCCCCCCCCCCCCATGTAGGGGAGGTGTGGTGGTGGTTTGCCAATAGTTGCAATGCTTCATTTGTATGCCTTGCCCAGATCTGGCTGTTTCAATCATCATAGAAACATAGAAACATGACAATGTCAGAAAAGGACCACATGGCCTATCTAGTCTGTCCTTCCATATCAACCACTACAACAGTCCCCTTTTTACCTTTAGAGATCCTCTGTGTTTATCCCATGCTTCTTTGAATTCAGATACTGTCCTCATCTCTACCACCTCCACTGGGAGACTATTCCACGGATCACCACTCATTCCGTAAAGAAATATTTCCGCATATCACTCCTGAATCTATCCCCTTTCACCATCATCCCATGTCCCCTCGTAGCAGAGCTTGCTTTCAATTGAAAGAGGCTCTCCTCCTGTGCATTTATGCCACAGAGGTATTTAAAGGTCTTAATCATATCACTTCTATCCCGCCTTTCCTCTAAGGTGTACATATTAAGATCCTTAAGTCTATCCTCATATGCTTTATAATGAAGACCACTAACCATTTTAGTAGCCAACCTCTGTACTGACTCCAGGCTGTTTATATCCTTTTGAAGGATTGGTCTCCAGAATTGCACACAATATTCCAAATGAGATTGCACCAAAGACTTATGCAGAGGCACTATCACTTCCTTTCTTCTGCAGGCCATTCCTCTCCCTATGCACCCAAGCATCCTTCTAGCTTTTGCCGTCACCTTTTGTACCTATTTAGCTACTTTAAGATCATCAGACACAAACACGCCTAGGTCCCACTCTTCTTTAGTGGACAAAAGTACTTCAACCCCTATACTATATTGCTCCCTTGGATTGCCACATCCCAAATGCATGACCTTGCATTTCTTAACATTAAATCTCAGCTGCCAAATTCTAGACCATTCTTCAAGCTTAGCTAGATCCCTTCTCATGTTATCTATACCTTCCTGGGTGTCTACCCTATTGCAGATTTTGGTATCATCCACAAAGTGGCGAACCTTACCTGACAGCCCTTCCGCTACATCACTAACAAAGATGTTAAAAAGAATCGGACCAAGGACAGATCCCTTGGGCGCAACACTGGTAACCTCCTCCTCAGAGTGAGCTCCATTTAACTGTATCCTTAGTTGCCTCCCACTCAACCAATTTCTAATCCAAGCTGTAACTTTAGGGTCCATCCCTAGGGTGCTCACTTTGTTTATAAGTCGCCTGTGAGGAACGGTGTCAAAGCTTCTATTGAAATCTAAATACACCACATCTCCCTTGGTCCAACTCACTGGTCACCCAGTCAAAGAAATCAATCAGATTTGACTGACAAGACCTGCCTCTGGTGAATCCATACTGCCTCGGATCCTGTAATCTGCTAGACTCCAGAAACCTCACTATATTCTCTTTCAGCAGCGCTTCCAATATTTTACTCACCACTGAAGTTAAACTAACAGGTCTGTAGTTTTCAACCACATCCTTACTTCCGCTTTTGTGTAAAAGGGAACCACATGTGCCTCTCTCCAGTCCTTTCAAAAGAAAAAAACCCCCAATGTGTGAACAAATAAAGGAACTATCACAAAAAATTCACCATTAAATACCCCTAAAGTCATGTTTTTAATTCTTTTGTCGAAGCTGACTGTAGGAGAGGTGGTATGGATTCAACCACTCACACCAAGCAGTAAGCTGCCTTTTATTCAAAACAGGTTCTTCACCAATAAAAATGATATTTTAATATATAATTTTTTAACACTTATCTTATTTAAAACACTCCACCGGAGAGGTAAGTTGCTCAAGAAAAATTCCCTTTACACGACGCGCGCGTTTCGGTATCAGGGTTTGATACCCGAAACGCGCGCGTCGTGTAAAGGGAATTCTTCTTGAGCAACTTACCTCTCCGGTGGAGTGTTTTAAATAAGATAAGTGTTAAAAAATTATATATTAAAATATCATTTTCATTGGTGAAGAACCTGTTTTGAATAAAAGGCAGCTTACTGCTTGGTGTGAGTGGTTGAATCCATACCACCTCTCCTACAGTCAGCTTCGACAAAAGAATTAAAAACGTGACTTTAGGGGTATTTAATGGTGAACTTTTTGTGATAGTTCTCTCCAGTCCTTTGGCACCACTCCCAATTTCAATGAGGCATTGAAAAGGTCAGTCAGTGGAGCTGCTAGAATGTCCCCAAGTTCCCTCAGTATTCTAGGTTGTATCCCATCTGGTCCCATCACTTTGTCTACTGTAAGTTTAGCTAGTTTCTCACGAACACAGTCTTCTAAAAATTGTTCAATATGCTCCTCACTTCTGTTCCTGTTTGTGGGTGTTTTCTGAAGTCCTGCTCCTGGTTCTTCATCTGTGAACACAGAACATAAATATTTGTTAAGCAATTCTGCTTTATCCTCATCATCTTCTACGTATTCCTCCCTTTCATTCTTGAGTCTGACAATACCACTTTTGCCCTTCCTCTTCTCACTAACATATCTGAAAAATGTCTTATCCCCCCATTTTATCGCATTGGCTATTTCCTCCTCTTTTTGAGTCTTTGCCTTCCTGACTGCTTTGCTAGCTTCTCTAAGTTTTTCCAAATATAGATACTTGTCTTCTTCTCTCTGTGATCTCTTGTATTTCATGAATGCCTCCCTCTTTTTCTTCACCTTTTCAACTACTTCTTTCGAAAACCATAGTGGACTCCTTTTCCCTTTACCTTTATTTACCATTTTAACAAAAAGGTTGGTTGCCCTTAAAATATTCCCTTTCAGTTTTACCCACTGTTTCTCTACATCCCCCTGCTGTTCCCATCGTGCTAACCACTCCCTGAGGTATTGACCCATTTTGGCAAAGTTAGATTTCCTAAAGTCTAAGACCCTCATTTTTGAAAGGATTTCAACAGCCGTAATCCTAATATTGAACCACCATCTGGTGATGACTGGATGCAAAATGATCTCCCACTATAACATCAGAAACACTTTCACCATTGCTAAGCACCAAGACCAGTATGGCTCCCTTCACTTGTGGGTTCTATTACCAGTTGCCTGAATAGTTTTCCCTGTAGAGAATCCAGGATCTCCTTACTTCTAGATCAGGGGTGGGCAATTCTGGTCCTGGAGGGCTGCAGACCAGTCAGGTTTTCATAATGTCCCTAATGAATATTCATGAGATCTATTTGCATCCACTGCTTTCCATTGTATGAATCCATGAATATTCATTAGGTGCATCATGAAAACCTGACTGGTCTGCGGCCCTCCAGGACTGGAATTGCCCACCCCTGTTCTAGATGATACTGCAGCAGGAATGTGACAATCAACATCTGGCATATTGAAATCCCCTATCAGTAGCACTTCTCCTTTCCCTGCAATGCTGCATATTTCTTCAATTAACTCTCCGTCCACCTGATCTCTCAGTGAGGAAGGTCTGTATCTCACACCAATGCAAACAGATTTCTCTTTCCCTCTTAGTTTAACCCTTCCTGCCTCCTCTCTCCCCTTTAAGCTCTGTAGTTCCAAAGCTTTAATAATATTTTTTACATATAGTGCCACTCCTCTTCTCCTTCATCCTATACCAGAGGTTCCCAACTCCAGTCCTAGAGGGCCAAACACCATTCAGGTTTTCAGGCTGTCCCTAATGAATATGCATGAGATACATTTGAATACAATGGGGGCAGTGCATGCATGTTTCTGTAACTGCCACTAAATCCAAGTCAGCCTCTCTCATTAAAGCTTCAACATCTGGGATCATATTTCCCATGTTACAGGCATTTATATACACTGCTTTCCATATGTTGCCCTTTTACCCATTTCCATAAAGGTATTTAATGTTTCACTAACTGGGGGCTTTCACTTACCTGGGGGCTTTCTTTACCCATCCCCAATGGATCTAGTTTAAAGCCCTCTTCAGTAGATTAGCCAGTCTGCTACTGAAGACATGTCAACCTTTCTTGGACAGATGGACACCATCTCTGCTCTGCAGCCCTTGGAACAGCATCCTATGGTCCAGGAAACCAAAACGCTCTCAATGACACCATCCATGCAGCCATGCATTCATCTCCAGGATGTGAGATTTTCTGCCTTGGTCTTTACCCTCAACAGGGAGGATTGAAGAGAATGCCACCTGCACACCTATCTGCTTCACCCTCTGTCCCAGAGCCATGAAGTCACTTATGATATACTCAGAGAGATACCTGACAGTATCATTTGTGCCAACATGGATTAGAAACATTGGGTAATAGTCAGTAGACTTGATGAGTCTCGGCAAACTCTCCATAACATCCCAGATTTTGTCACCTGGCAGACAACATACCTCTCTGGACATCAAGTCTGGTCAGCAGATGGATGTCTCAATACCCCTCAGAAGAGAGTCACCAACCGCCACTACACTTTGCTTCCTTGTGGTCACTGATTTGGCAACTTTGGGGTGCTCGAGCTCTGGTTTTTCCCTTTCCAGGGATGCTTTCACCTTCTTCACTTCCAGGGATGCATAACGGTTCTTCAGTTCAAGGGCTGGAGAAGTTGGATTGGTGATTCTGCAGGCCCTGGTGACTTGTATCCAACCTTCATTATTCTGTAGGCTCCCATCTTCTCCTCTGCTGGAGAGCTTGTATGTTGCATCTCATCAAAGTACTTCTCACTGCCTTGAATGCTCCTCAGCCTTGCCACCTCCTCTCTGAGTTCCTCCACTTGTTTCCTGAGAACCTCTGCATTCAGGCATCCTGCACATGGAACCAGCCCTTCAACTGGCATTGGGACCTCTTTCTGGACAGAGGCAGATGCTGTAATGGGAGCAACAGCTTTGGTGATATGATTTTTCCCAGCAATTGTTCAGTTGGTGGAGCTTCGGTATCTGTTAAAGCAAACCAGAGAGAGACCTACCAAAGTATCAGACGATTTCCTAGCTGTCCTTTCAGAGAAAAAAACAACTACATGTCTTTAAGTGTGTTCAAAATGTGCTGCTCCAAGTCCCTGTGTGCAGTTATTTGGAGAGGTGCCCTAGACTGCTCACTAGGGGTGGGTGGGAGGGAACTAACATCCGATGAGGTGTCAGTAGCTTCAAAGGGCTGAGAACGATTCTAAAGCAGAGTTTTAAACCTATCCCACTAAAGAAAATATTTCCCCTTTTAAACGAAAACACCAAAAAGAATGTAATTTTGTTTTAAAAATGTACCAAAACTTTTAAGAACTCCCAAGTAGAGAGCTAGTAATTTAAAAAGCCACAAACTCTTATCTTTGTTTGAAATGTATAGTCCTATCTCTTATCTTCTCCACAGCTCATCACACCAGCAGCCCTCCCATATATATCTAGTGCTTATGCAGACATGAGCATCATACAATACTTTCCAGACTGGCATTGCTCTATATGTAGATGTGTGCCCACTCTCCCAGAAGGTACATTCCTGTGCTCCATTCCCTGGTTTTGTGGCTGTCAGCTGTAATGCTTCACTGCAATGGCAGATGCACCATCCCTCCCCTCTGATACTGGTTGCCTTAAGCAATCACCTGGTTTACTTATGCACATTGTCCGCCTACAGTATGTTGTCAATATTGGTATATGTGTGGGATGGTTCTACCCTTTATATGGTTAAGGTTCACATCCAGATTATGGTCCATGGATCACTTGCAATGTAGGTGCAACTACTACCTTTTCGGAGACTGGTGGCAGTTGTTTGCATGCTAAGCGGCATCTTTCATGGCCTGACACACCACTAGCATGGTCATGCTGGCCTTTTGCTGCTCCTACCACCCACTGTCTGCCCCAACACTGTCCTTAATCCCACCTTTTCATGCAGTGATTGGTTAGCATGGTGTTTTTAACATGGTCACATTTTGGCAATGGGCTCCAAGCTACCACGCAGCCAAAATGCTCATTAGCCATGTTAAACTCCACGCACCCTGCTACCATGCTTTAGTAAACATGCCTCAGCACACGCTATCTGCTCCATGGCCCATTTTATTCCTATGAGTCATCTGGCAGATAGTGTGTTAAGTGTTATTAACAGAGACCTTTTATTATTTATCTTTTATGCTTTTATTTTCTAATTTTTTAAATAGTTTTCAAAGGGGTATGTTTACTAAAGAGTGTTAAGGGAGCAGCTGTTAGCAAGCATTAAGTGCAACGATAAGGGGTTTCCATGTGAAAAGGGCTCTGGGTGTGTAGAAGACATTCCGACATTAAGGGCGCTATGGGACACTTAACGTACATTAACAGGACATCGGGTGTTAAGGTTTCAATACTGGATAAGGGAGCACCAAGGAAAGTCAATGTAAAGGTGATGGATGTAAGGACAGGTGGGAGCTGATGGACCTGCCAGATTTGTAGACACCCTACATGGCAGCCAGTAATCTTGACAATCACATGGGAGGCAGCTGCACTGATGCACTGGTGGGGGTGGGGGGAGAGGGAGGTGCCAATGTAAAATGACACAATGTCAGTGTGTGGCATAGGACAGGGAAGACGTGTCCCCCAGCGGAGTCAGAAGTGGCAGAATGTGTGCAGTGAAAGGAGGACGGAGCAGGAGTGGTGATATGCAGATCAGACACAGGAGAGGTGTGTGTGAAGAGCCAAAATGCAGGAAAGAGTACCTGGGTAGGCTATGGTATAGCAGTTAGCACAAGAGGACATGACAGCACACAGCCGACTGAGGCAGATGGATGGGCTGAAGGAAGGATGGTGGCAGAGTAGAGGGTGGTATGGGCTGCCAGCACCGATGTGCCATAGGTGCCATCCTCAATGTGTGTGTACTGTATAGAAAAATGTGCATCAGTGCCCATTGGAAGGCCTGATACCAGACATGTGGGTCACATACCTGTCTCAGCCATACAACAACCATACAAGGAAGATCTTGTCTTATTAATCTGTTATGTTTTTTTGAAGGTGTGCATTAAACAGGTAGACAAAGGTGAGTTGGTTGATATAGTGTATCTGGACTTTCAGAAAGCCTTTGACAAGGTCCCTCATCAGAGACTTTTGCTAAAACGAAAAAGGCATAGGATAGGAGGCAGTGTACTATTGTGAATCAGGAACTGGTTAAAAGATAGAAAGCAGAGGGTAGGGCTAAATGTCCAATTTTCCCAATGGAGAAAGGTGAATAGTGGAGTACCTAAGGGATCTGTGCTGGGTCCGCTGCTTTTTGACATATTGTGATACAGTGGCCAGCACAGGACCCATGGATACAGGAGAAAAGGAAGAGCTTACCTTACAGTCACCTGGGCAGAAAGCATATTCAGGTTATAAGGAGCCAGAGAATAGTGGAACAAACTTTCCCTACACTGGGTGTGACGCAGTAGAAACCCAGAAAGCTAATCACGTCCACCTGGGCAAGGAAGCACGTACAACGTGCAGGAGCCAGGAGGATAAAAGTGGCTGGGAAATCCAAGTGGGGGGAGGTGCCACAGAGGAAGGTGCAGCCAAGGGAGGAGCAGCAAAGGGAGGTGCAGCAAAGGGAAAAGCAGCTGACACAGAGAGAGCTGGAAGTGCTCGTGCACAAGTCTCCCAAGCCAGAGGGGGCATCGTCCCGAGGAGAGTGAGTAAGCAGCTGGAGGGCAGAGGTCACAAGCAGGAGAGCTTGCTGGGTCTAGGAAGCACAAGCTGGGTCTTGACAGCAAGTAGCAGTAGAAGGGAAACCTTTCCTGGAAGTTACTACAGCCCAGACCAGACAACTGCTGAGTGGAACTCTCGGGGAAAAGCAGGCTACAGCCCAAATAAAGGAGCCTGGTTTACAGAGGAAGGAGTGGAAGCCAGGCACCCCAGAAGCAGAGCTAAGTACACCAATTTCTCTAGAGGGCAAGAGGTGGGCTTGGCTAGGAAAGTAAAAGCTAATACTTGGGAGGATAATCCTTGGTGGAGAGAAAGGGGAAGCCTCAGAGAAACAGGCTTCAGTACAGGTCTCCAGGACCCTCCTTATGCAGAACAGTTTCCTGCTTTAAGAACTGCTGCCTCTCGAGAGAATTGTGTAAATAATAGCTGTGGTGAATGTTACCCATTTACAATTTCTGACAGTGAGCAAATGCAATGGGAAAGCACTGTCCAGGACATTGATTCCAGTGCTATGGATTGCACGCTATGTATCTCGGATGAGATTACATCTCTTTGTTAATTGAAGAAGCAAGAGCCTTGTAATACCGGTTTGAAAAAGGTACATTTCATTTTGCTGTGAAAAAACATTTTTGTTTAAGTTCTTTGTTGCTGTATGAGAAAAACAGAAATCTACAAGGGAAGGGGAATAAAACCTCATCATTATATTTTGCCTTTAACACATGGCTACAGACTATTCTTTTAAAAAGCAATCTGCATCTCACGCCCCAAGGCGACCGCCTAATAGGGACGGTGGTAGCAGTACCTTGACAATATTCATAAATGACCTGGAAATGGGAATAACAAGTGAGGTTATCAAATTTGCAGATGACACAAAACTATTTAAAGTTGTTAAAACCCATGAGGATTGTGGAAAATTGAAAGAGGATCTTGATAAATTGGAAGACTGGGCATCCAAATGGCAGATGACATTTAATGTGGACAAGTGCAAAGTTATGCATCTAGGAAAGAATAACCCAAACTATGGTTCCACGATTCAAGGTTCCACATTAGAAACCACCACCCAAGAAAAAGATTTAGGCGTCATCGTGGATAACATGTTAAAACCCTCTGCCCAGTTTGCAGCGGTGGCCAAGAGAGCAAGTAGAATGCTAGGTATCATAAGGAAAGGAATGGAAAATAAAACAGAGGATATTATAATGCCTCTGTATTGTTCCATGGTGCGACCGCACATTGAATATTGTGTGCAATTCTGGTCGCCATATCTTAAAAAAGGATATAGCGTTATTAGAAAGGGTACAGAGAAGAGCCACCAAAATGGTCAATGAGATGGAAGGATACCCCTATGAAGAGAGGCTAAAAAGGTTAGGGCTCTTCAACCTGGAAAAGATACGATAGAGGTCTTTAAATTAATGAATGGAGTGGAACGGGTAGACGTAGATCGATTGTTTACATCATCAGAATATAGAAAGATTAGGGGACATGCAATGAAGCTACAGGGTAACTTATTTAAGACTAATGAAAGAAAATATTTTTTCACTTAACGTGTAATCAAACTCTGGAATTTGTTACTGGAGGATTTAGTAAAATCTGTTAGTGTAGCTGGGTTTAAAAAAGGTTTGGACAAGTTCCTGGTGGAAAGGTCCATAAACCATTATTAAAAGGGACCCGGGATATAACTGCTTGATGCAATACAAACATTGTGGAACCTGTGTTTTTTGGGGAAACTGCTAAGTACTTATGACCTAGATTGGCCACTGTTGGAAACAGGATACAGGGCTTGATGGACCTTGGCCTGACCCAGTATGGCATATCTTATGTTCTTATGTTCTTATCTGCCTCTGTTGGCTGTGTGTAGCCATGTCTTCTTGTGCAAGCTGTTACACCATGGCCTACACTGGCACTCTCTTCCACATTTTGGATCTTCATGCATGCCTCTCCTGTGCCTGATCTGTACATCACCACTCCTATTATGTCCTACTGTCTCTGCACACATCCTGACGCTTCTGGGTCTGCTGGGAGATACATCTTCCCCATCCTATGCCACACACTGACACCATTTTACATTGGCACCCACCTGTGAATTGGTACAGCTGTCTCCCACTTGCTCATCCACTTTACTGGCTGCTACATAGGGTGCCCATGGATATGGCAGGTCCATCATCTCCCACCGGTCCTTCTATCCATTAGCTTTATATTGATTTTCCTTGGTGCTCCTTTATCCAATGTTAGGGTTACAGCTGTTTTTGGACATTAAGGTGCATGCTGCCCGATGTCCTGTTAATGCACGTTAAATGGCTTATAGCACCCTTTACGCCAGAATGCCTCCTACCCTCCCAGCACCCTTTACGCATGTAACACGCCTTATCACTGCCGTTAACGCCTGTTACCTTAACGCCCTATAGTAAACATACCCCATAGTGAAATAATGTGGCACTTCCTCAAGTAAAGCAGTCTAGTTAGGCAACTTGTAGGATGGATGCTCTGGCTGCACATGCTAGCAAATACACCTTGCAAAGGCTTTTCACTCAGCAGAGATTTTTGTAAAATACTAGAGGAATTGGGAACAACACAACCTCTGATCCCTACCTCAACATTCTATGCAAAAAGGGACTTCATATCAGACAAAAATGAATATATGAATAATATGTTATCCTGATATACACAAACACTTTATTGAGACATATATCATGTATTCTTTTGAAATCTATTTAACTTTATCTATTGGATTGTACTAACATGCTAAAGAGTGGGCTTAAAACTCAGGGAAGCCAGGTTCTACTTCTTCTACTGATCCTTATGATTGTCCACTTAGCCCTCCAATTACCTCAGCTAGACTATCAGCTCACTGAGGACAGAAAAACGCTTAGGGTTTACTAAACCGTCTTAACGTGCACCCGGCGTTAGTGTGCAGGATGCCATAAAAGGAGTGGGCGTTCCGGTCTAAATGTAGCAAGTGCGCGTTATTGTGCAATAATGTGCGCTGAGCATGTTATCACCCAAAAAAGGGAGCAGCGCGCGTCAACGCGCGTTAATCTTAAGTAGGCACGCTGACCAGTGAACATAGCAACAGAGGTGTAGTACAATGGTTAATACACTGACTGATGGTACAGGGGTTGTGAGTTTGATTCCCGAGTGGGCTTGGTGAATAATAATACTTTTACCCAGTGCTGTCTGAGGCATTTTCCAGATTAATTTAAATCTGTGCTGCCAGCAAACACACCCTCAAAGTGCCGTAACATAAGGTGCCGCATAAGGCGCCCTATAAGGCACTCCAGAGGGCATATTATAAACATAAGAACATAAGGTATGCCATACTGGGTCAGACCAAGGTCCATCAAGCCCAGTATTCTGTTTCCAACAGTGGCCAATCTAGGTCATATGTACCTAGCAGTTTCCCCAAGAGATACAAGTTCCACAATGCTTGTACTGGGTCAAGCATTGATATCTTTGGTCACTTCTTAATAATGGTTTACGGACGTTTCCTCCAGGAACTTGTCCAAACCTTTTTTAAACCCAGCTACACTAACAGCCTTTACTACATCCTCCGGTAACAAATTCCAGAGTTTGATTACACGTTGAGTGAAAAAATATTTTCTTTTATTAGTCTTAAATAGTTTACCCTGTAGCTTCATTGCATGTCCCCTAGTCTTTCTATATTCTGGAACGCATTACCTCCAGATATCCGGGCTATTAAGGGCCTTACGCAGTTTAGGAAAGCCCTCAAGTACCATCTTTTCAATAAGTACCTCATAGAACCCAACCTCACCCACCGAGACAGAGATGCAACCCACTAAGCAAATATATGGTTTCCCAACAACATGCCAAGAAAGATTCTCTAACCCTTAGTGGTGCATTTGTTTCTATAGAATTCATGATCATACAACCTTATGTAGCAATATTTGTAAATAGTTTACAAGCTTATGTAGCAAGTTTTGTAAATAGTTTACCCCTGTTATCTAAGTTACTTGCCCTGTTATCTGTAAACTCATACATGTTAACTGTACTGAGCGTTTCTGTTCCATGTAAACCGTGCTGATGCTGAATAGTGCGGTATATAAGAGAATGTAAATAAATAAATAAATAAATAAATTCTGATAAGGTAAACAATCGATCTACGTTTAACCGTTCCACTCCGTTCATTAATTTATAGACTTCTATCATATCTCCCCTCAGCCGTCTCTTTTCCAGGTTAAAGAACCCTAACCTTTTTAGCCTTTCTTCATAGGAGTATCCTTCCATCCCCTTTACCATTTTGGTGGCTCTTCTCTGTACCTTTTCTAAAATCGCTATATCCTTTTTAAGATACGGCGACCAGAATTGCACACAATATTCAAGGTGCGGTCTCACCATGGAACGGTATAGAGGCATTATAATATCTTTTTTTTTATTTTCCATTCCTTTCCTTATCATACCTAGCATTCTATTTGCTCTCTTGGCTGCCGCTGCACACTGGGCCGAGGGTTTTAACATGGTATCCACAATGACGCCTAAATCTTTTTCCTGGGTGGTGGTTCCTAATGTGGAACCTTGCATCGTGTAACCATAGTTTGGGTTGTTCTTCCCTAGGTGCATAACTTTGCACTTGTCCACATTAAATTTCATCTGCCATTTTGATGCCCAGTCTTCCAATTTATCAAGATCCTCTTGCAATTTTTCACAATCCTCTTGGGTTTTAACAACTTTAAATAGTTTTGTGTCATCTGCAAATTTGATAACCTCACTCGTTATTCCACTTTCCAGGTCATTTATGAATATGTCAAAAAGCAGCGGACCCAGGACAGATCCCAGGGGTACACCACTATTCACTTTTCTCCATTGGGAAAATTGGCCATTTAGCCCTACCCTCTGCTTTCTATCTTTTAACCAGTTCCTGATCCACAATAGTACACTGCCTCCTATCCCATGACTCTTTAGTTTTGCCAAAAGTCTCTGATGAGGGACCTTGTCAAAGGCTTTCTGAAATTCCAGATACACAATATCAACCGACTCACCTTTGTCCACCTGTTTATTCACTCCTTCAAAAAAACATAACAGATTAGTAAGACAAGATCTTCCTTGTCTAAAGCCATGTTGGCTGTCTCCCATTAGGTTGTGACTATCTACATGCTGAGTAATTTTATTCTTTATGATGGTTTCTACCATTTTTCCCGGTACTGATGTCAGGCTCACCGGTCTGTAGTTTCCCGGATCACCCCTGGAACACTTTTTAAAAATTGGTGTTACATTGGCGATCCTCCAATCTTCAGGTACTAGAGATGATTTTAATGATAGTTCACAGATTACTGATAGTAGTTCTGCAATCTCATATTTCAGTTCTTTCAATACCCTTGGATGTATACCATACGGCCCAGGTGATTTGCTACTCTTCAGTTTATCTATTAGTTGTAAGACATCTTCCCGATGTATCAATATTTCCTTCAATTCTTCCGCACCTTTAAATACCACTTCAGTCATGGGTAACATCCCTACATCTTCCTCAGTAAAGACCGAAGCAAAGAATTCATTCAGTCTCTCCGCTATCGCCTTGTCGCCTCATAGTGCTCCTTTAACCCCTTTATCATCTAATGGACCAACTGACTCTCTCACAGGTTTTTTGCTACGAATGTACTTGAAAAGGTCTTTATTTCGCGTTTTTGCTTCCGCAGCAAGCTTCTTCTCAAATTCTCTCTTTGCCTGCCTTATCAATGCCTTGCATTTGACTTGCCAGTGCTTGTGCTGTTTCCAGGTTTCGTCGTTTGGCTCTTTTTTCCATTTCCTGAAAGATGCTTTTTTGGCAACAGCCTCTCTGACCTCACCTTTAAACCATGCTGGCAGGTTTTTGGACTTCCTACCACTTTTCTTAAAGCGTGGAATACAGCTGGTCTGGGCTTCCAAGATAGGATTTTTCAACAACACCCAAGCTTGATGTACGTCTTTAACCTTCACAACTGCTCCTTTTAGTTTTTTCTTAACTGTTTTCCTCATTTTAACATAGTCTCCCTTTTGAAAGTTAAAAGGTAGTACTGTGGATTTCCTTACTATCCCTCCTCCACTAATTAAATCAAAGGTGATCATGCTATGATCACTATTGCCAAGTGGCCCCAACACCCTTATCTCTTGCACTAGATCTGGTGCTCCACTAAGGACTAGGTCTAATATGGCTTCCCCTCTGGTCGGTTCATGAACCAGCTTCTCCAAGAAGCAGTCATTTATTCCATCTAGGAACTTTATCTCCCTAGCATGTCCTGACGTGACATTGACCCAGTCGATACCGGGGTAATTGAAATCACCCATTATTATTACTGCGCTGTAACTTTTGTTAGCTTCCTTGATTTCTTTGAGCATTTCATCATCCATTTGGTCATTCTGGCTAGGTGCTCGATAGTACACCCCCACTGCCATCGCCTTCCCCCTTTTATATGGAATTTCAATCCATATAGATTCTACAGCAGATTTTGTTTCCTGCAAAACTTTAATCCTTTCTGAGTCAATGCCCTCTCTAACATAGAGCGCAACCCCTCCACCAATTTGATCAGCTCTATCATTACGATATAGTTTGTACCCAGGTATCACAGTGTCCCACTGGTTGTCCTCCTTCCACCATGTCTCTGATATTCCAATCATATCTAACCTTCATTTAGTGCTATATATTCTAACTCTCCCATCTTATTCTTTAGACTTCTAGCATTTGCATACAAGCATTTTAGAGAATGTATTTTATTCATGTTAATTTGGCTATTGTTAGACATGGGTAAATTGGGATCTTTAAGCTCTGTCTGCTCCATACTTGAGGGCATTTGGGCTACTTTACTCTTTTGTGGAACCTCTCTGCTTTTGGTAGTATCCTTCAAGGATACATTCTTCCAAACCATCCGCTCTTGGGCGACTGTCGGCTTTCCCCTAATATCTAGTTTAAAAGCTGCTCTATCTCCTTTTTAAAGGTTAATGCCAGCAGCCTGGTTCCATCCCGGTTAAGGTGAAGCCCATCCCTTCGTAAGAGCCCCTCCTTTCCCCAGAATGTTCCCCAGTTCCTAACAAATCCAAAACCCTCATCTCTGCACCATTGTCTCATCCACACATTGAGACTCTGGAGCTCTGCCTGCCTTTTGGGTACTGCGCTTGGAACAGGAAGCATTTCGGAGAACGCTACCCTGGAAGTTCTGGATTTCAATTTCCTACCTAAAAGCCTAAATTTTGCCTCCAGAACCTCCCTACCACATTTTCCTATGTCATTGGTACCGACATGTACCAAGACAGCAGACTCCTCCCCAGCACTATCTAAGACCTTATCTAGGTGGCGCGTGAGGTCCGCTACCTTTGCACCAGGCAGGCATGTTAACAGGCGATCCTCACGTGCACCAGCCACCCAGCTATCTACATGCCTAATGATTGAATCACCAACTATAACGGCTGTCCTAACCCTTCCCTCATGGGCACATGGCCCTGGAGAAACTTCCTCGGTGCGAGAGGGTTTTACATCACCTGGAGGACAGGTCCTAGTTACAGGATCAATTCCTGCCACACCAGGGTGATGCTCTCCTGTCACGTGACCTCTCTCCTCCATGGCAACAGGGGTGCTGCCAGACTGGAGGTGGGACTTGTCAACGGGGGCACTGGTTGAGAATGTCCACAGTCTTGGCAAAGGCAAATATTAATATGACTTGCAAAGGATTGTGGGAAATGTAGTCCATTCATACCAGACTCAGCCGTTCACAATAAATTAGTTGTGCTTGTTCGAATGTAAAGCAAAGAAGATATTTTATTTATGGGGTTATTTCTCCCAACACAGATATACTTGGTAGCACATAAAAAGGAATACTTGCTTTCAGTATTATACTTAGAACAACAAATAAGGAAAAACAACAGCTGAACTTGTTAAGCAATCAAATCAAAGCATGAAGACCTGGATGGGAACAGAGAGGTCTTTTCTGTAGGCACCTGCTAATATCTTCTTAGCAGTGCTTCAAAGAACAAACAAACCCACAAAGTAGGAAAAAAACTGTTCTTTTTCAGGGATAACCTCTTGTATCTTCATACACACTCAGAAGTGTCCCTTCAGAGCTCACTGGAAATTAGGCAAGGCTCAATTGCTAACAATTACCAGCTGAAACCCTCTTGGCTGATTTACTTTCTATTTCGTGGCTCAAATCCTACTCAGAAGCTTTTCTGAGTAGATTAAAGAACAAGTTTATATTTCTTTGTGATAGTTGTTGTATTTTTGTGACAGCATATTACCACAGAAGTTTAGACAGAGAGCAATCCATGTACTCAAAATCCTTATTTACCACATCTTCCCCTTCTTCAATTATCATAGGTTCACTATCATGGATTGGCACAGAGGAATTTCTCAATGGAACACTCTCAGGACAATACTTGTTTCCCTGCTGTCTTCCCAGTGAAGAGCTAGGGCATAGATCAGTGTTCATACCTGAGCTTCCATTGCTGTTAGAGTTCCTCTCTAAATATCCTGGCCAGTATGTAGTCCAGTTCTTATGTCCAGCCTTCCAATCAAGATCCCTGGACACTGGATCTCTCTTCACATACCTTCTTGCACTGGTCTTAGGGTCCCTTCCAAGTGCAGCCGTCTCCCTCACAGGTGCCGTCCGGGGATTCCTGGCTCTGCAAACCCACTCCTCTGGCTTTCCCCAGTCCAATGGTCTATGCTTGCCTCTGGAATGCCTCCCAGTATACGTACTGCTATGGACTCCTTTAGACCTCCCAAATGCTTTTCTCTTCTTTCTTCCAAAGTGTTTCTTTCTCTCTCTCTGTCCGTCAGCTCTGGCTTCTGCTGATGATGATGGTCAGGATGATCAAGGTGCTTCTGATAATCAAGATGAACATCAAGCTTCTGATGATTCTCTGTAGAATAAGCTTTTCTTTTATCCTGCTTGGATGAATGCTCCACCCTAGCACAGCACAGCTGTGCTGAATCAAGCCCTGCCCTTGGAGATGAGTGCTTGGGGATTACCTCATAGCCCTCCTGATTGAACACACGTTTCCCCACTTCAGCTCTTCTAATGGCTGTTGGAAACCTGGTGCATTCTGGGACTGGAAGTCTTTTATGGAAACATTCTGTTTTATTATTTCTACCAGAACAGACAGGTTGCTTGTTCAGAGTCACTTCACCTCTACTATAGCTCCTTCCTGAATTATGATAAGCTTCCTTATCACTGACTTCAGGACTATATCCCTGTAGGTCTCATCTATGTACCTCTCTGTCTGTCTTATGCTTTCCAAGTCTGCTACTTTAGCCTCTAGAGAACGGACTTGTTCCCTGAGAGAAAAGAGCTCCTTGCACCTAGTGCACACGTAAGACCTCTCACCAACTGGGAGAAAAACATACATGTGACACTCAATGCAAAAGACTGGAAAGCCCCCATCCCGCTGCTGGACTGCTGTCTGCATCTTAGTTTTAAGTTTGTGTCTAGATCTTTAAGTTCTTACTTACTAGGGGTTGCTATGGGTATTTATACCAATAAAACTGTACCTAATACGTTTAATATACCTTGTTCACCTGAAGCTTAATTAATCTCAGGTCCTTAGTGTATGACTGATTTGGGTAATGAGCTTCACCTGAAAGCACCTCCTGTCTTTTAAGATGTGTAAGTACCTATAAAACTATGATTATCCCAGGGGAGGGTGGGTGTGGGGAGGGAGGGAGGGAAATAACACTTATTAAAAGAGGGCTGCTACACAGTACCCTGTCTTGTGCTGCTGAGGTAAGCTAAATTCTGATTTGATTTAAATTATAGCTCTTAGCTGCTGCTAGGCTCTAACTTCTGAAATTTAAACTACAAGCTCTCTGCTGGGTACTAAATTTAACAAGAAAGCTCTCTTCTGTGTATTAAATTTAAACTAAAAGTACTTTGCTGTTACTTGGCCCTGAGTGACTATTAAATTTAAACTACAAGCTCTCTGCTGGGTATGAAATGTAACCAGAAAGCTCTCCTCTGTGTTTTAAATTCAAACTTTAATTGCTGCTACTAGGCCCTAACTGATCCAACAAAAAACAGTGGGTTCACAGATTAAGTAGCTTTAATACAAAAAATTCTTTTTAGAAAATTACCAGAAGTATATACTAACAGTTGCAGATTTCTCTCCAGAAGTAACAGTCCCCCTTTCTAGTCCTTCAAGTGCACTGTCCGCCAAGGCACCCTATAATGTTGCCTATAGGGCACCTTATAAGGCACTTTATAGGGTGCCCTATGAGGCACCGCAAGGTTACAGCACTATTTTTGATGGCAGCACTGCACATGTTAACGCATGGAAATCTTAAGTAGGCACGCTGACATGCAAACAGGAACAGCGGTGTAGCACAATAGTCAATACACTGACTGATGGTACAGGGGTCATGAGCTCGAGTCCACAGTGCACCTAATGAATAAGGTCGGCAGAGGTGATTCCTTTTTCTGCTTGCAACTGTACAACAATCTGTGCTGCCATCTAAAAAGAACTGCACCCTAGTGCCATAAATTAATGCACCTTTTAGGGTGCACCAGAAGGAACATCCTAAACAACCACGTCAGCGAAGGCAGATTATAATGTGCCCCAGAGGCCATGTTGAAAGGTTGCCAACTCCAAAGGCACCATAGTAGGCACCCCATAAGCTGCCTGAATCGAAGGTGTGGCATCAGATGCCCCAAGGATGTATAGGTGAACCCAAAAACGTTGGCCAAGAGCAGTAAGGTCCCCCAATTTGAAGGGCAAGAGAGGTATGTGCCAAACACACATGTAACCCAAACACTGCACAGAGCAGTAAGGAAAGACAATGCATAAGTAATGGAAGGACGTAGATCAGAGCTGATGGACCAGACAAATCAGCCTCCAGCCCATGTGGCAGCTAGAAAAACGGACAAACATATTGGGGGCAGCTGTAGCTATGCACAGAGCGATGGTAATGTACCATGCAATAATGACAGTGTGTGGCAGAGGATGGGAAGATGTGTGCAGCAGAGGAGGCAGAAGTGGCAGGATAGGTGGAATGTCAGGATGACAGTGGAGTAGCAGTGCTATGCAGAGCACACACAGGAGAGGCAACCAGGGAGAGCTGCAATGCAGGAATGTGTAGGAGTGCAGGACGTGGGGTAGTAGCATGCACATGAGGGTAGGATGGCACACAGCTGGCAGACACACGTAGATGGACTGAAGGATGGTTCACAACTGTGATGAGGATACAATGTGCTCACAGCACAGATCTGCACAGATATGACTGTCACAGGAATGAAAAGTAGTTCTGCAGGACAGGCATACAAATGAAAGAGAACAGAGAGGAATCAAACCTATAACCAGTAGCACAAATGGCAATGCACAAACCGGTAGGCCACACCACCAACGTGCTCACAGCACAGATCTGCACAGATATGACTGTTACAGGAATGAAAAGTAGTTCTGCAGGACAGGCATACAAATGAAAGAGAACAGAGAGGAATCAAACCTATAACCAGTAGCACAAATGGCAATGCACAAACCGGTAGGCCACACCACCAACATGAGCTCATTAGCAAAGGCTGCATACAAAAATAGTGCAGGGCATCACACAAGACGCCTGCTGGCTGTCAGGACAGGCAAACCCCCAACAGTAACCATGACCAAATGCACATGCAGATCTGCTGTGTACAGATCAGATCACAGTCTGTAATTGGGACCAGAGCTATACAGAACTACATGCACACACACAATGAAATGTTATGCAGTGGATACAGCATGCAAAAGAGGAAAGAACCTAAACCCCAAGGGCAGCAGAGGATACTCTGTGGAGCTGGTGCAAAATCTGGAACAGGACAGGAGAGAATTGAACATGCAAACAGGTGTACCACACACCAGCTGAACCAAAGCAATACCAAACCGCAAAGCGGACTGCCATGTAAACGCCATAAAGAAAGAGACCTATGTAACAGCTAATATGTGATGGCTAGGCAGCACAGAGGGCACACCTTGGTGTACAGTGAAGAGATGGAAGGGTGTGTGCAGAGGTGATGAACCTGCTGGTACTTAAAGGTCATGTTAGCACAACAGAAAAGAAAAAAATAAACCCCATGTGGGGATCAAACCTGCAACCTATGGCGTTATAACACATGCCTGTAACCACTACCCCAAACAACCACAATGAGTGTACTGAGCACAATACAAAAATAGTACCCCAAAGGGAGGGTTTGTATGGGAACCTGTAATACCCAGTGATGTGGCAAATGGCTGGCAGATACACAGCTGCCACCATACAAGGATGTGAGCACAGGTGGGCCATGTACATGACCAGCAAATCAGTAGATACAAGTGTCAATGTGATCAAAGAGTGGAGGAGTAGCCTAGTGGTTAGAAAACTGGCTTGGTCACCAAGCAACCAGGGCTCAATTCCCACTAGCACTCCATGTGGCCTTAGGCAAGTCACATAACCCTCCATTGCCTTGGAAGAAAGGCCTGGCAATCTACTTCCAGTGACACTGCTAAAAAAACCCTGGAGTCTCTGGGTCACAAGGAGTCAGGACTGATTCAAAGGCACACATTGTATTGCATGTTTGTCACCATGATCAAGCAGCAGCAGAGACAAATGTATATTAAACACATGTTTTTATTTGGGTTAATCTTCACAGATAGTGTAGATACCACCATCATAATATCAAGGTGAGTGGATCCCAGGTGAAAGACAGAAACACATTTAGCAGGGCAGCAACCCACATCCTACATAAAGGTCACTGGCCTGTCTACAAATGAAGGGCAGGAGAGATAATGTGCATCAGGTGCATGGTGTGCAGTATGCATTAGGCCCCCATCCCCCATATGCTGCTGCACGCCTCAAATGTGTTAGTTACATATGTGTGCATGTAGACAGTAGGCGGTGCATGATGAGGGACCAACACACATCAGTCATGATCTGTTCCCTAAAATATATCTATCTGGCAACACAGGAGGCACACAAATGAAAACAGCATATGTTGTTAAAATGTTGTAACTTTAAAAACACATATTGAAAGTAATGTTTCAGCTCTCACATAATACCTGATATAGGAATCCAAGCTGCAACAATGTAACCCTAAACAATCATCAAATGCACAATGAGGATATGCTAACAAGTAGCAGAGGCACATGAACACAGAGAGAATTCAAATGAAAACTACCTGCAGAAACATGCAGAGATAATACCATGCAGGAGGTCCCCCTGCACTGGTTGGTGTGTAGACAGTGTCTCTACATATATATCACAGTACATGGAATGCACAATTGAAGGAAGACAATGGACACTCACACTGCGACACTCCAAATATAACGGGGCAATGTGAGTGTTGTTACCTCAGGGGATAAATAGGACTGTGCAGACATGCAATTCAAGGTTTTTAAATCAATGCAGAGTGTCACATCTCTACAGTAAACAAACACAAGAAACAGTATATAGAGATGGAAATTAAGGGCAAACATGTTCCAGTAAACCACACAGAAGCAATATTGCCACGTGCTGTGTTTCCCCAACATAGTCAGTCATATGCACATGCACCATCGACATTTCAACATGATACAGTGATGCCACACATGCACAGAAAAACCCTTGGTGATTGAAAACATCAATCCAGGATGCTGGTGTGCATTAAAGCGGTGTTGTGGCAAAACCTGTATCATGTCCAGGTGGAGAGTAGGTGGACATAGACAACAGGACCTCTCCATCGCTCCCCCTATGCCACATGGCTGTATGCTTGTGTTGAAACAAACAGATGAGCGTATCCTGTGTTCCATGTCACACACATGGCCAAAACACAACAACACCACAACTGTGGAGGAATGCACAACATACAGTGACAATGTCAGTCCCTGCTGCACACGTGGGGACCAGTACACAGTGTGCAAAGTGCAAAGCGTATCTGCAATCCAACACGTCAGGTTAAGACTATCCTTGCAACCCTGGGCATGCATAGTCAAGTGTCACATCCCAATATGCCACAGTACATGAAAGGCCATGTGTGTCTCCTGTGATGAGCATGACTCCCAGTCGGAGCACGGCAGCAACAGTGTGTTGGATACATCTGTCATGGCCAAAGTAGCAATCCAAAAATAATACTGTCCATCCTAGGCATGTGTCCCACTCGCAGAGGTCAAACATCCTATGGCACCATTTTCCAGGGAAAGTTCCATGGTGTTGTGTCCCCCAACGCCAGATGCACTGTAATAGATGTGTCTGGTTTGTTCTCTGCCCTGTGTCAGAAGAGGATAAATATTGTATTGGTATGCGCCTTGCAACATCAGCACAAATTGCAGAGAGGCAAACATTAAGAAGCATATAATAAAGGGACACACAGGCAAACATGACATAATCACAACACAAAACACACCGCATGTTGGGGACATTTTGAATTGGAACCATAGACACAGGTGTCACATGGATATGGTCCTGTCCATGCCCATGTTACACAGGCGTTTCACAGCTCCATCCCATATGCATCAGCATTCGTGAACAGAGAGCCAACACGAAATGTATATGAGACAAACAGTAAATCATTAACATGTAAAGGCTGATGTCATTCCCAAAAGAACAAAGGTGCAAACTACCTTGTGCTTGCATCAGGTGTATGTCTCGGATCCCCTGAGCCACTCAAAGGCCATAACAGGTCACAGTGAAGGGAGACAATGTCATCAAAATATGTAGAATCACCATGTCACCATGTCACGCCACTGTTGATGCATGTCCACATTATGGTGAGATCTGCGATACAAAAAAGCAGGTCAACAGTGGTATGTCAGAACACAAAACACAGTTCTGCTCCCAACACACAACACATGTCCACAATGTTCACATGGTAAACAGCAGTAAGGTAGAGATAGCACAGTCACCACCGCCTCCCAGGTGTACAGACCCCTCACACCACATGATAATGTAAAATGCCTGAACACTGTATCATCACACAGCCATACCACAAACCCCCCCACACACACAGTATGCTAAGGTGTGCATGCCAGCAGTAGCATACGGCTTGTATGTGCACAAGTGGAGATTTGTAGACATAAAGGCCCTGTGAAAAGCAATGATACCCTGGTGTTGGCTGATGGTACAATGTCGGGGAAGGGTGCACATGTAGGCCACCACCAAAATACCTAGGACCTCCACACACATGCAGCTCTGTTGGACATGTCCCAGAGACAGTGTTGCAGAACACATACTGGACATGAACACATGGGGATATGTGTGCCAACAGCAAGATATGTGTTATGGAGGTGCAGGGAAAAGAGGTGAACCACAAAATCTGGACAATATGACAGATCACTGAGGACATGTATTCCCCCTGACTGCTGACACAGACAATGTAGCTGTAGGTCCACCTACCCCATACCACAGCATGTTGGCTGACGTACAGTCACCTGCTAATGCACCACAGCACCAGGAGCTTCACCAAGTATGTCCTGTGCATTGGGAAACAAAAGGGAAACATACATATGTCATGTTATAGCTGTGCAACACACACGTCACCTTCCTGTCCCCAGCTTGCAGACCCCCAAGATCCTTTACAGACTGACTGTTCACCATCACACTGTACAATTCTCTCCCATGTGAGAGGCATCAATGACATGTCTTTGGCAAACTACAGGGGTCTGTACTTTGTCTGTCCCCTCCCTCAGCTCTCTGTTGTCGTACACACTGGTGAACAGAAGTGTTTGCTCCCTACCGTGTTCCTGCCTCACTCCAAGGCTGCAGTATTATCCTGGGTCCCCCATATTGCTCCCAATGCCCCTTCACTGTGTGTACTGGTGTCCCAATGTTGTCTGCTACCCTGCTGTTAATTGCTGTAACACATGGAAATATGCAGGTGCACCTCCGGTATCCTCTGTCCAAACACATTTCCTGGTGTGTATATCTCATACCTTGACTAACATTAACAGCTGTGTGCTGATGAGTTGCAAAACATATATCTCAATGTCTGCGTTATGTCCGCTAAACCACACCCCGATGTCTGCTTGTGACCTGACCTTGATGGCTGCATGCCATCCCACTGTGTGAAAGTGATAATGGCAAAGCATGGATAGCCTATATGTGCACTTAATAACCCTTCTCCCATCACAGCCTCTTTGTGTATGTGGACATAACTTTCCTTCTCTAGGGTCTGCAATGTAGTTGTTGTCTTGGACTGCACTCTCCTCCTCTACACACTTACACGGCCTGTAGTTGAGTCATGTGGTTTATGTCAAGATGTCATCAGCTAGATTTGCTCTGTCCTCCCTGAAAACACCCCTAAAACCCAATCCACCCCCACATTCATCTCTTTGCTTGCCTACTGTAACCTACACCTTGCTGATCTTGTCTGAGTCACCTCTGTTTGTGTGTACATATGCAACACTGCACTGCATGGCTATTCTACACCAAAAAAAGGAACAATGATACTCCCCCTGGCTGGACACTGCACAGGTTCCCTATCCTTCACCGCATCCATGTTAGGGCTACGCGATGACCTATACAGTCAGCCACACTGTGGCGTTCCACTAACTCCCCTTAAGGATATTAAATACCATTATGACAAATAGTACTGAGCATGTATATAGTGCTATGTATCACATGTAGTGCTATACAAAAACTACAGATACACAGATCCAGCTTACCAGAGCATACCACCCAAACAATCGGCTCAAAATACCAAATGAAACACACGCACAGCTGGACAACTGGCCCCAAACATGGTATTCTCTTCCACTGTGAACCCCACACCACATGCCTCTCACCTTGCTGCACCCAAAGCATAACACCAACTAACTGTGGTTGCACAGCAGCCGCTATCACAATCAGCCACAAACCAGGAATGTCACCCCAACACCTCCCACAAGCCTAAAACCACCCACACAGATAATCCACCTCCACCCTCTGTTCTGCCCTGCCCACATCGCTTGGTTCTCAGTCATGCTTATATTTGACGTTGGGATGGCCAGGCAGTGTCTGTTACATGTCAGTGCAGTGTTGCATCCTACTGATATTGGTCTACAAATGTTAACCTGTATTAGCAGTACACACATATACCAACAAATGTAGGTGTGAACATATGCAGTACGTACATGAGAAGAGCTCTGCAATCACCTGCCGCCTGACTGCTGTGCCCTCATGTGTGTCACCACGGGCACATACAGGGGGGCATGTCGGATCATCCTCCAGATCCTCATTAATCTCAGCAGGGATATTGTGTCTGAGAGCAATGCTGTGCAGGATGCAACAGGCTATGATGATTTCTGCCACAGTCTGTGGAGTATATTGTAAGGCCCTGCCTGTCCTATCCAGACACCTGAAGCGACTCTTTAAAACGCCAAAGGTGCGCTCTATGAAAGAGTGGTTGGAGGCATGGGCCTCATTGTACCTCCGCTCTGCATGTGTCCATAGTTGATGCACAGGGGTCAGCAACCAGGGGCGACACCCATATCCTGCATCACCTGTAGAAAGAAATGTGGTATGTTAAAGCAGGAGCTCAAGTCCCCCCAAATGGACACAGGTATATATGTGCAAAACAAATGCATAACACATCCTGACAGAAACATATGACATCACAACTATGCAGCATAGAAACATAGAAATATGATGACACAAAAGGACCACATGGCCTATCTAGTCTATCCTTCCATATCAACAAGTACAACAGTCCCCTTTTTACCTTTAGAGATCCTCTGTGTTTGTCCCATGCTGTTTGGAATGCAGTTACTGTCCTCATCTCTACCTCCTCCACTGTGAGACTATTCCACGGATCCACCACTTTTTCAGTAAACAAATATGTTGGCATTTCACCCCTGAATCTATTTCCCTCCATTCTCATCCCATGTCCCCTCGTAGCAGAACTTGCTTACAATTGAAAGAGGCTCTCTCCCTGAATATATATGCCACGGAGGTATTTCAACATCTCCATCATATCACCTCTATCCCGCCTTTCATCCAAGGTGTACATATTAAGATCCTTTGGTCTGTCCTCATATGTTGTATAATGAAGACCACTAATCATTTTAGTAGCCACCCTCTGCACCGACTCCATCCTGTTCACATCCTTTTGAAGGTGCAATCTCCAGAATTGCACACTGTACTCCACATGAGGTCACACTAAAGACATATAGACATATAGACATAAAGACATATGAGGGAGGAGTGGTCTAGTGGTTAGGACAAGGTACTTCAGGCCGGAGAGCCAGGGGTTCAAGTCCCACCTGGGGACAGCAATCTCAGGCCAGAGGGACTGGGATTTCTAGTCCTATAGGCACTCCTTGTGGTCTTGGGCAAGCCACTTAACCCTCCATTGCCCATGTTCCCTGTAAGTATTAACATATGTGTGTCATATCCCCTCATGTTAAATGTATCCCCCAATTGACCGCTTTGACCCAGTGAAAAGCAGAATATAAATACAGCTAAATAAATAAATAAAAATAAATATACAGAGGCATTATCCCTTCCTGTTTTTCTGCTAGCCATTCCTCTCCTTATGCACCCAGGCATCCTTCTAGCTTTTGCCGTCACCTTTTCAACCTGTTTAGCCACTTTGAGATCAGAAGACACAACCACGCCTAGGTCCTGCTCTTCGGTAGTGGACAAGAGTACTTCACCCCCTATAGTATATTGCTCCCTTGGATTGCTTCAGCCCAAATGCATAACCTTGCATTTCCTACCATGACATCCCAGCTGCCAAATTCGAGACCATTCATCAAGCTTAGCTAGATCACTCCTCATGTTATCTACAGCTTCCTGGGTATCTACTCTATTACAGATTGAGTGAGGGAACCTAAGACACACAAGACAAGGAGTAGGTGTATGGATTGCCGACAACATAATCTGTAACAACCACACAAATGCTAGCATCCAATCAACCAGCATCACACAGCACCATAGCAGGGCGGATTTGGAGGGCACCAACCCCCTCCCCCCCATATCCTACACAGGCAGATGACACACACACACAATGAGGGATCTACCCCAAGACAGACATTTTCACATATGCGTAGTCACATGAACACCATGTGCATGTCAGAAATGGGAAATACCCACCCAGCAATATACAGTCCTCATACTGTCCTGCCTCAAATTGTCTGAATAGTGCCGAGTGATGCAGGATATAGGAGTCATGGGTGGACCCCTCAAACCTGGGGACCACATTCAGAATATGCATATTTGCATCACATACAATCTGAACATTCAGGGAATGATAGTGTTTGCGGTTGCGGAACACTACTTCCCTGTCTCTAGGTGGGACCAGGGCAACATGTGTGCAATCAATAGCTCCCATCACGTGTGGTATCCCGGCTAATGCCTCAAAGGCCTGGTTCAGGGTCCACCACTGTTGCCTAGTGTGGGGAATGGCAATATAATTCTGCACCCGGCTGACCATGGCACACAGTACTTGGTGGAGACAGCGTGAGAAGGTGGGGCGGCTCATGCCACCCACTGCGGCCACAGATGACTGGAAACAGCCAGAGGCAAAGAAATGTAGGGCACTAAGGAGCTTGACCAAACCCGGTATGGCATTTGACCGATCAGTCAGGGACTCGAGGTCAGGTCTTAGATCCTCATAGAGCTCCCTAATAGCCCCATGCTCAGTCGGTAGAGGGAGATGACCTGGTCCTCATGCATGCCCTGGAGCTGGGCCCTGGACCTGTAGAGGCGAGGCTGGTGAGCCTGCACCTCAGCATGCCTCCTGCACCGTGCAGGCACAGTCCCTGCCTGGCCTGCCCCCACAGCTGCAGGTCTGATTTGCAGCGGGACTACACCCATGCCCTGTGCCTCAGCCCCATAAACACCATCTCCCCCGTCAGGCAACCGCACCACCTGCCCACCTCCCACTGCAGCTGCAGCAACCACAAAGGCTGCCATAAACTCCACCCGTCCTGCTCCTCTAACCCACTCAAACACAGACACCACTTCACTAACCAAGACACACACCTTACACACCACACAGAAACACAGCCACACAATACAACCAACACCAATCACAAATCCAGCCACACTCCACAATACACCTGATTCTGACTCTCTCCTTCCTTCACTGCCAACGCACGCCTTCTCTCCCTCGCCTACAAAAAACCCCTCAATGTGCACCAAGTGTACAGGTATATTTATAGTTTTTCTTACGTAGCGTGCATTGCGCATGCGCAGTTGCGCGAGCGTGGCATCTGCACATGATGTGCATGTGCAGTTGGCTGCATGCGTTGCGCATGTGCCATGCCTCACGTGCAAACACAGTACACATAAAGATGACACACGCCCGTACCTCCCGTGTCTGTGCAGCGCATGCACAATGCTCCCAGCCAACTGCGCATGCGCAGCATGCACAGATGCCGTGCTTGCGCAACTGCGCATGCGCAACGTGTGCTACGTAAAAAAAAACTATAAATATACCTGTACACGTGTTGCACGTTGAGGGGTTTTAGGTAGGCGAGAGAGAGAAGGTGTGTGGTGTCGGTCAGAGAGAGAAGCAGATATTTAGTGTAGCAGAGCTAGTGTGTTGCGGTTGATAGTGGTAGAGGCTGGTTTGAGGAGGAGAGGTGTGAGGAAGAGCAGGGGATACAGAGAGGAGGGGAGGCAAGGAGCAGGTGAGTGAGAAAGGAGGTGAGGTGAAGAGCAGACAGCAGGGAGAGGAGGGAGGTGTGAAGTGAAGGTGAGACGGCCAAGAGCAGGAATGTGTGACAGGGAGGGAGAGGGCACAGAGGGCAGGGAGATGTAGCGACAGGACAGGGCAGGGGTGGAGAGGGAGAGGGAGAGGAAGAGGGAGGGGGAGGGGGACACCTGTTGGGGAGGACACAGATATGGCAGGGAGTGTTGGGCGTGTGGTGGCAGATGCAGGCACATCGGCCCAGCCCACACAGGGTCCTCTCAGTGCAAAACACAGGCACATACTGGTGCCAGCTGTGCAACGAAGGAGGGCTGTGAGATTCACCCAGCAGGAAAACCACATCCTGCTGGCGAGTGTCCTTGAGCATTATGAGGTCCTATACGGCCTGCTGAGCAACAGCACCACTGTTGCAACACGCACCCAGGTGTGGGAGGAGGTGCAGGAGGCAGTTGCACAGGCAGGGGGCCCACACAGAGACCTGGACAGACTTAGGAAGAGGTTCAGTGACATAAAGCGGGGTGTGCGTGCACACATGGTGGCAGAGCGGCAACATGCCATGAGCACTGGTGAGGGAGGCCCCTTTGCACTCTCCCTAACACCCCTGGAGCAGGAGTTGGCGGAGCGGGTAGGGCCCATCTACCTGTGTGGACTGCCAGAGGCACTGGACACTGCACATCCCCAGGCAGGTAGGTACCCAACTCACACCTTGCTGCTCCCAAAGCATAGAGTAAATGCCCTTGGATATGCATCAAGCATCTTATTAGCACCCCCCATACCTGGTGTCCTAGATCATCTCCCACCCTCTGCCATTGGCTCATGAGTGTACTGTCCCCCATTCCACCCCTTGTACGTTGCATGTTTTTCCCTTCCAACCACATGTTTCTTTAACACCATCCCTTTTTATGTTTGCCCTGCACATGTCGCTGCTCCTCTGCTATAAACTGCCTCCCAGACCTGTTATTGTCATGTCTGTGTCTAAGCTAAGCGCCGCTGAGCAGGGATTGTCCTTTGTGAGATAATGTACACAGTGATGTGTATGCTTGGTACTGCCCTAGAAATGCCAAATACTGGTAGCTGGAGCTGTAGTGGTAGCTATGCAGCACACATACAGGGCACCCCCAAGCACACATTGATCGTGGGGTGGATGTACTACACATATGTATATAGTTGGAGTGTGCAAACCTATCAGTGCTGTGTATGCTTTCCCACATACCAGGTGACTACACTCTCATGGATGCACCGGAGAAGGAGGAGGATGTGGGAGCGCATCAGGGTGGGGAGGAACCAGAGGCCGCAGTATTGGGAGATGATACAAGTGAAGGGGAACAGACACAGGACATATATGAGGTGACAGGGGCACAGGACACAGCCACCGCTGAAAGTGCCACATTGGGGAATGATGCCAGCAATGCAGAGGTTGGAGTGGCTGCTGATATGGAGGACAGCCACCACCCCAGGCAGACACCAGGCTCATCACAGGCAACACCCACAACCATGTCCACCATACTTATGGAGCTGAGGGCCCACAGTGTCGCAGCACGGTGCGATGCCGAAGGTGGGTAACATCATACACACCAATCCCCATGGGTGTGTTGGCAACATCCACAAGTGGAATGGATGTTCACAACATAGCAGATTGTTTATAATGTTGGGGGAGGGGTGTTATATAGGGAAAAACACCGGAGGGCAAGGACCACGGCCAACCAGATGAAAGTGGATAAGCCAAAGTTATTGGGGACCCAGGAAAACAACAACGTTATTGGAGACCCTCCACTCTTTTTCCCTGTGTTTTTCTGCGGAGGGCCTCTTCCTTGTTCGTTGGAGGGGTGTTATGTGCCAGGTGTCTGCCACCCTCATGTTGGATGTCTTGTCAGGTGTCAGCATGTTTGAGGGGCTCTGACACACACATACTGTGCATGGCCAAATACCCCAGGTGCTCAGACAGCGGGAAACACTGATAACAGTCCACCCAGACACCCTGCCCGACATACACCCCTCCATGGGTATTGTTATGCAGCATAGTCTGTCAACATGATCTGCAATGTGCATCAGCATTGTAGAGATCAGGGAACCACAGATATATGTATGTGTGTACAATGACCCCTCACATCATCTGACCTATCTCAGACAACCAGTGTGCAGAACAACCTTTAACAGATCAACCTGCCACACTGCCATGTGTGAGCTCTGTGATTCCCATGACCACTCCTCATGAACCCTTTCAGGCATGTGGCTGGCTCATGGGACACACAGGTCTAACCCTGGACATGCATTGCTACCTGTGGCATCCATGAATGTTTGGCAGACTGATCTGGTGGATTATGTGTGACATGTGTATGTGTGACATTTGGCTACTGGAGAGGTATCTCACATATCATCTTGTGTCCCATCCACAGGCACTCGGCAGGCTCTTTTGCAAATCCATCAAGATTTGGTGGCAAACACACAGGAGATCCAACAGCCGAGGACCACAGCTGAGACGATAGCAGGGGCACTTCTACGGATCGCGGACACCCAGGAGGCCAGAGCGACCCCGATATAGCAGCCAGCACCGGCACCGGAGGCTGTACCAGCAGTCTCACAACAGAGGGGTGGGTTGGCCCGTGGTTGCCGTGGATGGCCACGGAGGATGTGAGCTGCACCAATAAAACATTCTGAACTAGTACATCCTGTGTGTTTGCTTCCAATGTGTGGCACTGTGTTCCCCTGCGTAGCCTGCATTGCATGTTGTCTCTCTACCCATGTGACCCGCACCCATGCACCTCGGTGGTGGGGTGTCTGTATTGCCAGTTATCAGTGCACAGAGGTCATAACATGCTGTGTGTGTCTAGCACTGTGGCAGGTCCCAGCCTCATGGCACCAGCATGGGGCTTTACCCATCCTTCCCTGTTGCACAGGGCAGATGTCATGATGCTACATGTCTGGTGTTCAGAAATGTCACCATCTCCCACCCCATATACCCCCAACATTGGACACACATGTGTGAACATTATCCTACATGTCTGCCCCCCCCCCCCACATAGGCTGCCATGCAGCACAGGCAGACAAGGGTGGCTTGCGTAGGTCAGCTGCTCATTCTTGCAAGCGGTCACGGTTACCCACTGCCCATCCCTGTGCCATGCATTGTCCCAGGTGCTCTCACAAGCTATTCCCCTGAGTAGCTCCTGGGTCCAGCAGTACAGCTTACCCTCCATGCAAGGTGATAGCTGTTTGCCGTGTCTGCTATTGGCACACTGGCATGGTGCATCACATATGGTTCACACACATTGGACACAGCATGTACGTGACTAGGGATTGTAAGGAATGCTCCACATTGCCACATCTGAGCATCAACCTTAGATGCACACGCCTATGCACATGGCCAGCCCTGACAACTACATGTGTAGACAGTCCATGTATGATACCCATGTCTACCTTGCATACACATACCTATCAATACACATGTCTCATGCATACATCCACAGTCTCTGTGTAAGGGCGACACATGAGCCTTGGGATCTTTAAAATATAACTGTATTACCCATGTAACATATGTACAAACAGTTGATCTGGACAGCTATATACATTTGTACATTTTTTGCCATATTGGCACAACCCCCAGTGTCATGTACAGTCCAGTTGCCAGTTTAGGCCATTGTGTGCCAGATGTCGGCTCACGGAACACAGGACAGCACAGGCCACATGTGTGGGCACCACAGGAGCCATCAAATGCTCCTGCGATGCTCATCAGTGAATGGCTGTTGAGATGCAGCGTCCCTACCCACCACACGCTGCATCTCGACAGCCACCCACTGAACGGTCCCTGCCAGCACCCGCACGGTGCATTCCAGGGCCCCAGGTTGGTGCACCACGCCGTCCATTGCCACAGACAGGTCCTGGACACACCTAGCACCACATACACACATGGTGCCAGGTGTTTATGTGGTGGCATTTGGGTGGGCCCTGTCTGTGGCAAGGGGTGGTGTAGCATCACTCACATGGGGACCATTCCCGCCCACATGCGGGGGCTGGCAGGGACCCACAGTGTCCTGTGCTGGCCTGGGTTCCGTGCCTCTCTCCCCACCCTCACCAGCAAATGCCTCCCCCTCCCCAAACCCCTCCCCCTCCCCTACCCCCTCCCCCCCTGGCACTACCCACCCACCCTCAGCACACTCCACACTCCCCTCCTCCTCCTCCCCCGACATGACCCCCACACACTCCCCTTCTCCTTCCCCTCCCACCCCACCCTCCACCCTCCACAATCCACCATTGCCATCATAGGCCTCAGGGGCCTCTGCTGCCTCCTCCCCCTCCACCATGGCCACCACCACCTCCAATGGTCCCTCCTCCTCCTCCTCATGCTCCTCCTCCTATCCCTCCTCCTGCTCCTCCTCTGCCTCATCCGCCTCCTCCTCCTCTTTCTCCTCCTCCTCCTCGACTGTGCGGCGGCGAGTGCGCCTTG
The DNA here is from genome assembly GCA_033557465.1 of Ichthyophis bannanicus. Classification (NCBI taxonomy): domain Eukaryota; kingdom Metazoa; phylum Chordata; class Amphibia; order Gymnophiona; family Ichthyophiidae; genus Ichthyophis; species Ichthyophis bannanicus. The sequence continues at coordinate 153,342,864 of CM066035.1, read as the reverse complement.
TCACAGGGGGTGAGGCCATCTCTGCCCCCTCACCAGCATGGTCCTCCTCTGAGGGCAATGACAATCATTAGCACACTAGTATGTGAGTCACATAACACATGTAACTAGTTAGGCAACACAGAGGCTGGTGTGCCACTGTCACAATATCTACAGAGCTGTTGAGGTCGCGTCACTCACCGCCACATGCTGCCATTGCCCGCCTTCTGAGCCTCTCCAACAGGGTGGGGCATCGCAGCCGCATCTCTCGGCCCTTTTTGCGTAGGTCCTCCACCTAGGGGGGGAAGACAATGCGAGGGTGCATTAACAACCATATATCTCTGGTGGGTGGCAAACACATATCACACATCTCTGTGCGCAGCATCGTGCTGCTCCTACGCCTCTGCTCAGTGCATCTTCTACTAACGGTTGCCAGTGGCACCTGCATGTGTGGCTGTGGGTCTGTGCATGTGTGTTCACAACATATAACCAATATAACGTCCACAATCCACTGTCAGTTTACCTTACTAACTTTGGATAGGGATGAGTGCGGGGCCTGAGTTGGGTGTGCTGGCTTGTGCTGTTGTTCCTCAGTGCTTGTGTATTTCCTGTAGGTTATATGTTTTGTTGGACAGGTCCTTTTCCCCTGATGGGCCGAGGATGCATGCAGAATGCCTTTCAGCTCTGGGTTGTGGCATCGGGGAGGGGTAAACAGGACGCCCACCCTTTGAGACACAAAGCATATTTCTGACAGTTAAGTGCTGCCTCAGTGATTGAGATTTGATGGCATGTCAGGGTCTGCATGGAAGGGTAGTGATGTTATAAGGGCTTGTGCATTATGACAGTTTAGTTTATTGTATGCGTGTTGTAGGCCCATGGTTACTGAGATCGTATGAGCAGTATTGTGTGATTAACACCATATAATGAACAATGATATATATACTTGGATGTTGAATGGTGATGGGTATGGGACGGTTTAGGGCCGCTACGTTTTGATATCTGTGGTGTGGGCAGTGTGAGGTGATGTACCCTCACACCAGCATCTATGATGTTTCTCTGCGATCATTTATGGGACTCGTGGGGATTGGTCAGATGTGTGATCTGCAACTGCATACACATCATAGATATATGGATTTGTCTCAGACCTTTGTAAGCAGGTCTCATGTGTCCTTGGGGTGTGATGGTTTACAGCACATACCCAGCTGAACCTACCAAACAATCATGAGCCATAACAGACATGTGTACTGGGGTCTGGGCCTCCGGGGAATAGGGCCACTGTGTGTCCCAACCCGGCATCACCTAACACAATATCTAGCTGCCATGCACACCTTTGCACTCAGGTCTCAGGCCTCCTGGGGGTAGGGTGCCTTAGCACACATCATCAGCAACATACACCATATCGCCAGGGTGACTGACAGGACACTTTCAGCAGCTCTCAGGACACCTGGGGATAGGGGGAATTAGAAAACAGCAACAGCGGCATAATCCATATCACCTGGATGACTGGGAACCCACTTTGTTGGGCTCTCAGGACTCCTGGGGATAGGAAAGATGTTTCAAACTGCATAGGCACACACCCCCATATCAACAGGGTGACTGGGAACCCATTTTGATGGGCTCTCAGGACTCCTGGGGATAGGGAAGATGTTTTAAACTGCATAGGCACACACACCCATATCACCAGGGTGACTGGGAACCCACTTTGATGGGCTGTCAGGACTCCTGGGGATAGGGAAGATGTTTCAAACTGCATAGGCACACACAACCATATCACCATGGTGACTGGGAACCCACTTTGATGGGCTGTCAGGACTTCTGGGGATAGGGAAGATGTTTTAAACTGCATAGGCACACACACCCATATCACCAGGGTGACTGGGAACCCACTTTGATGGGCTGTCAGGACTCCTGGGAATAGGGAAGATGTTTTAAACTGCATAGGCACACATACCCATATCACCAGGGTGACTGGGAACCCACTTTGATGGGCTCTCAGGACTCCTGGGGATATGGAAGGTGTTTTAAACTGCATAGGCACACACACCCATATCACCAGGGTGAGTCGGAACCCACTTTGATGGGCTCTCAGGACTCCTGGGGATAGGGAAGATGTTTCAAACTGCATAGACACATACACCCATATCACCAGGGTGACTGACAGCCCACTTTGATGGGCTCTCAGGACTCCTGGGGATAGGGAAGATGTTTCAAACTGCATAGGCACACACACCCATATCACCAGGGTGACTGGGAACCCACTTTGATGGGCTCTCAGGACTCTTGGGGATAGGGAAGATGTTTTAAACTGCATAGGCACACAAACCCATATCACCAGGGTGACTGGAAAGCCACTTTGATGGGCTCTCAGGACTCCTGGGGATAGGGAAGATGTTTCAGACTGCATAGGCACCCACCCACCAAACAAATAGGTCCCCAGAAAAGGGAAAACAATATTTATCACTTGAAAGAAGTCTCCAGCCGCTGCACCCTGCAAGGTATTCCAGCCATACACATACTAACTACAAACAGTCTGCTAGCTAGTCCATAGTGCATATTACTGGAGGAAATGTGTGACCCAAAACTGGGATGTCAGCACACCCACCAAGCAGAGAGGTCAGTGATTGGGCCCCAGAAAAGAGAACCCATATACATCACTCAGAGGGAAGGGAACTATACAGTACTATGGGGGAACCTAGCCATGCCATGGTCACTGCTCAGTCAGGGTGAGAGTGACCTCCCAGCAGGACATGCTGTGGCCACCCTGTCTGTGCAGGTGGTGGCCAGCCACTACAATGTCCCAGCCATTGCCCTATGCCCTGTGCTGATGCATCCTGCCCAGGCCGCCCTGTACGGGCTATACCCACAGTATCTTGCTCTTCATTATGCACATAGGCAAGCTAACACTGGACACAGTGCAAACAGTGTGGGCTGAGTAAGGTGTTGGCAACCACCACACACTAGATGGACAGACACACACTCCCACACCTATGCCAGCATTGTGCAAATATAGAGGCTTTTGGCAGCCCTGGCCACCTCACCAGTCCTGGGCACAGCGCAGGCATGGCTATGGTAAGCAATACTGTTGGAGTCACTCCCCGGGGTGGTGAACACTGTCAAACACCAGACCTGAACTACACTCCACAGACATCAGAGAGGTTGGTATGATACAGCTCAATGAGCAGATTGTGCTTAACTTAAGAATTGCTATCTGCCAGTAATCATAGCAACCTTTTGATATATGTGTACCATATCCCTGGGTTTAGGGTGGCATTGCTAAGGTATGCAAGTGCTAGTATTGGGAGATGCATGCAAGGCCCGACATCCTGCCTTTCCATGAGGCTTTGGATAATGGATCCTGTGGGTGCGGGTGTTTCTGCTCCTGTTGGCCGCTGCTCTAGGGCAGAGGTTCCCAACTCCAGTCCTGGTGGGCCAAACACTGTTCAGGTTTTCATGCTGTCCCTAATGAATATGCATGAGATACATCTGCGTACCATGGGGGTGGCGCATGGAAATTCAGCACAGGCATCTTTATTAGAGACAGCATAAAACCTGAATGATTTGTGGCCCTCCAGGACTGCATTTGGGAGACTCTGCTCTAGGTAATGCGCATGTTTATGGTGTCTGTGCTCTGTAGGGTTAAATATAGGTGTTTGACGCATGTTTATGTTCTCTGCAATAAAGGTTCGTCTTTACTACCACAGTTTATTAGTGGGTAAAATGTGGGTACTGGGTTGGCAGGAGCCACAGCTGGGACTTGTACCTGTGACTTTCTGCTTTGGAACACACTGTCTGTGTGTACTGCACCACACTGGAGATACCATGACTGTTTGTCAGACAGAGCCTGTCTGTTGCAGTGCATGGCACCCACCTGAACAAGGCTAGGCCACGGTCTGCTGTGGGCAGCAGCCACTGCCCCCTCCATCACCATGCTGACATGTCGTTATATTGGAGACAGCATAAAACCTGAATGATTTGTGGCCCTCCAGGACTGCATTTGGGGGAGCTTCTCCCCTCCCACTCTCCGCCCATTGACCCTCTCTCTCCGCCTCTGGGGAGCCTTCCTCCACCCTCCGGGAGCCTTTCTCCGCCTTCAGCGTTTGTATGCGCCGCTGCGCGCGTTATCGCATGCTAAGGTACCTTATCGCCCAGTAAGGCGCCTTCATCGGGCGATAAGGTACCTTATTGTGCGATAACATGGCAGAGCGCACATTAAGATGGTTTAGTAAACATGCCCCTTAGTGCACTTAAATGTAACTTGCCTTGAACGTCTGCTAAAAGGTATGAGCTAAATTCAATTTCCCCCTCCCCTTGCATAAATAAGGAGAGCTGCTTTTTGGAAACTAGACATTTTAGAGAGTACTATATTGTGCTGTTTTGTGAGGTAATTTTATAATGCTTTTTCCATATGTAAAATATCTTTTGCACAAAGAAGAGTTTTTATAAAATTGTGCAAAAGCATATGTGCATAAAAAGTAGTGCATGGAAGGATTCCACCTACTTTTAAATTATATTATCTTTCTCAGGGAAGTATCTTTAGTGGAGCAAAGGCAGAGTTGTGTTAAATTAGCATATTTTATAAAATGTGTTGGATAGACCAAGGGGTATGTTTACTAAACTGTCTTAACGGGCGCCCGGCGATAGTATGCAGGCTGCCATAAAAGGAGTGGGCGTTTCGGTCTTAATGTAGCAAAATGGGATTATCGCGCGATAATGTGCGCTGCGCACATTATCAGGCGAGATGCCGCTAAGCACGTTAATGCGTGGTAATCTTAAGTAGGCGCGCAGATAGGAAGACTTTGTAACAGAGGTGTAGTGCAATGGTTACTACAATGACTGATAGTACAGGGGTCATGAGTTTGATCCCACAGTGTGTCTAATGCATAAGGCTGGCTGAGGCATTAGCTTTTACGTGTAGTTAATGCTTTTTGAGGCATTTATTTTAATTTTAATTAGTGCTGTCAGCAAACACACCCTCACGTGCCGTAATCTAACGTGCTGCATAAGGCACCCTAGGAGGCACTACTAAGGGCACATTATAAAGTGCACTGTCCACCAAGGCACCCTTTAATGTCCCCTATAGGGCACCTTATAAGGCGCTTTAGAGGACACCTTATAAGGTGCTTTATAGGACACCTGATAAGGCACCTTATAAGGCACCTTATGGTTACAGTACACTGAGGGTGGTTATGCTGGCAGCACTAATGTACATTAAAAATAGACAATGCCTTGGACAGCCCTATCAAATAACCCCACTGTGAGAGTGAACCCATGACCATGGGTTTGAACCCATGACCTCTGGCCCCACAGGCAGTGAAGTAACCAGTGGGCTACAGCTGCTAACAAACCCCTGGTTGGCTGCAGAAGGACTGCATGTCACCACACAAACTGTCTGCTGTGGTTACCAGGATAGGGTTAACCCACCCGTACCCATGATGCACTGCACATGCAAATCAGCAGTCTACAGATGAGCACAAGATGGGGTATACACCCCCACAGCACCTCGGCCTGGTAGGGGGAACTGACCGTGTGCACCCCCACAGCACCTCAGCCTGGTAGGGGGTACTGACTGTGTGTGTTACTGGCACAGAGTAGCTACAGACCGTCGCATTGTGCAGGTACTGTGCTCACCCTGAGGGTGAGGTGCGGCGCCCAGCACCAGGTCCACAGCACCTTCCTTAACTGAAATACACCATACTGTAGGTCCCCATCAGTGCTACTGTGTGTGATAGGTAGTTCCTGCCGGCACACCTAGGATGCATCTGTATCCATCTGTATTTCTCAGTCATGTCTAGCCCTTATGGGCTATATTGCACCCAGAATAGTGCATATCTTGTGTTGGTGCCATGGTTACATGAGATGGGGGGGTTTGGACCCATAGACAGATTGTGTACCACCACCCAGCCCACCCTCTGGGGCTCAGGGTGGGAAACAGGATCGCCCACCAACAGATCCACATTCTACCTCCCTGCAATGGTGGCAGTAGAGGGGACCATCAACTCCAGAGCTCCTGGGGAACAGACACCCCTACAGGGCAGTCAATGCAGATCTGTACATATCCATAAAGCAATAGCAGACAGACAGTAGGCCTGGAAATACTCAGCTGCCCCCAACCACTATCTGACATTCCCCAGCAGCAAGCCTCCAGCCACTGCACCCTGCAAGGTGTTCCAGCCTGACAAATACTAGTTTTAGACAGTCTGCTAGCTAGTACATAGTGCATGCTCCTGGAGAAGATGCATGTACCCAGAATTGGGATGTCAGCATACACACCAAGCAGATAAGACAGTGATTGGGCCTCAAAAGAGAACCCATGAATATCACATAAGAAAAACACCACATAGCACTATGGGGGAACCTAGCCATGCCTTGGTCACTGCTCAGTCAGGGTGAGAGTGACCTCCCAGCAGGACATGCTGTGGCCACCCTGTCCGTGCAGGTGGTGGCCGGCCACTACAATGTCCGAGCCATTGCCCTATGCCCTGTGCAGATGCATCCAGGCCAGGCCACCCTCTCCATGCTATTCACACAGTACCTTGCTCCTCATTATGCACATTGGCAGGCCAATACTGGCAACAGTGCTAGCAGTGTGGGCTGTGGAGGGTGTTGGCAGCCACCACACACTGGATAGACAGACACACACTCCCCACACCTATGCCAGCAGTGTGCAACTATAGAGGTGTTTGGCAGCCCTGGCCACCGCACCAGTACTGGGCACAGTGCAGGCATGGCTATGGTACGCAATACCTTTGGGGTCACTCCACAGGGTGGTAAACACTGTCAGACACAAGACCTGTACCACACTCGACAGACATCAGAAAGGTTGCTATGATGCAGCTCAATCAGAAAATTGTACTTAACTTCGGAATTGCTATCTGCCAGTAATCATATCAACCTTTTGATAGATGTGTACCGTATTTCCAGGTTTAGGGTGGAATTGCTAAGGTATGCAAGTGCTAGTATTGGGAGATGCACACAGGGCCAAACATCCTGCCTCTCCAGGGGGCATTGGATAATGGAGCCTGTGGGTGCGGGTGTGTCTGCCCCTGTTGGCCGCTGCTTTAGGGCAGAGGTTCCCAACTCCAGTCCTGGTGGGCCAGACACTCTTTGGGTTTTCATGCTGTACCTCATGAATATGCATGAGATACATCTGCATACCATGGGGGTGGCGCATAGACATGCAGCACAGGCATCTTTATTAGAGGCAGCATGGAACCTGAATGGTGTTTGGCCCTCCAGTACTGCATTTGGGAGACTCTGCTATAGGTAATGCGCATGTTTATGGTGTCTGTGCTCTGTAGGGCAAAATGTAGGTGTTTTAGGCATGTTTACGTCATCTGCAATAAAGGTTCTGTCTGTATTAGCATGTTTTGGTAGTGGGTAAAATATGGGGACTGGGTTGACATGAACCACAGCTGGGACTCAAACCTGTGACCTTCTGCTTCTGAACACACAAGTTGTATGCACTGCACCACTGTGTTGCCACAGAGAAAGTGCATTCCCAGGTGATACAATCACTGTTTGTCAGACAGGGCGTGTCTGTTGCAGTGCATGGCACCCACCTACACAGGGCTAAGTCTACGGTCTGCTCTGGGCAGCTGCCACTGCCCCCTCCACCACCAGTATCCCTCTGCCACCATGCTGACTTGCCCTTCTGCTGGTGGTGCTGGTGGAGCACAGTCTCAGGCCATCCAGTGTGTGGGTAGGCAGCTGATTATGGTGGGGGTTCTGGGGTAGGGGTAGCTGTCCATGCTTCCCCCCCTCCACCCCCCCCCCCCCCGCACCACATGCCAATGTTCCGTGCCCTTGGGGTTACCTGCTGGGTACTATCCCCTTTGACACTGTGGGAATCACACTCATGCCCATGTTGGGCCCTCATCAGTTGCTGTCTTGCTGCTCTACTGTTTCAGCATTCCTATGGCCAGCTAGGCATCACCCTAGTCTGCACTGTGGTCCAGCTGCACCACAGCATGTGCCACCTGCAGCCCTCTGTGTCCCCTTTTCCAGCATCTGTCCAGTTGCCCATTCTGACATGCCCGCCCTGCTGTTGCAGAACATGTGCATACCATAGGAAACCTGGACAATGGAGTCAGAAACCCTGATCAGCGCAATTTCACCGTGGGCTCATTCACCTTGTATGGGGACGAAGCATAGACCCTTCCAAAATTCATATCTTTTTTTGGAGCTTTCTTGGGAGTGTTTTTTGATGTTTCCCATTGATATCACTATTTCCCAGCTTGGTTATGTTTTTTTTTTACATTTTCTTCTATTCATTTTCACTGTTTATTTGCCCTTTTGTTCCGTGCACATATATCACACTTATCACGTTTTGTAGGTTTCCCTGGTTTTGCTGTACATTGCTGACGTAAATGGTTTCTTTTCCCTTTAAATCGGCTCTAACGCCAGGGTTTCACTGGCATTAGTTTTGAGCCTCGGATTTCACAGCGTTAGTGTGCGGGGAGCCTCTGCACTCCCACTCTCCGCCCATTGACCCTCTCTCTCTCCACCCCTGGGGAGGCTTCCTCCGTCCTCAGTGAGCCTTTCTCCACCCTCAGCGCTTGTTTGCGCCGCTGCACGCGTTATCGTGCGTTAAGGTACCTCTGTGCCTGATAAAGCACCATTATTGTGTGATAAAGTACCTTATCATGCGATAACGTGGCAGAGCGCACATTAAGACGGTTTAGTAAACATACCCCCAAGAGAAGCCAAGCTTAGCCATTTGACCGAGCCCCTGATGTACAGAGAAAAACACAAGGCCATATCAAAAGGGGGCTTGGTTTAATGTGAGTTCATTTGAACAGGAAAGTACTGACCTTTATTTGTAATCTAGATGCATTAAAAAAATTTAAAAAAGGAACTGATGATTTAAATAAGGACATGAAATGTACAGAATGATAAGACTGATAAAATACTTGTCAATAGATGAGATTCCTCTTAGAATCTTGAATCTTGATGTACTGCTTAATTGGATGTTCAACGTTTCTTGAAAACCCCTTCTTTCTAATCTGGGTTTTCCCAGGTACAAATCCCTCTTCAGAATCAGAGCAAGAGATATAAGCCATAGGCTTCACTGCTTTCTTTCTCCTACCTTGGAGTTTTACTGCAGGATTTCCATATCTGGGGATTCTGTTGGCTGTAGCTATCTCTGCCTCAGAGCCAGTCAGGGAATCAGGGTAAGATTTCCTCTCCATTTCCTGGGGCTTCTTCTGTCTGAAGGCACACCCTTCACCCGAGGAGTCTAGGCTCTCTTGCCTTAGCTTTTCCAATGCCAGCCTTCTCTCTCTCTCTCTCTTGCCAGTATACTTGGTCCTCTCCCTGGAACCTTCTCTGTAGCTCTCTTGGCTGCAGTCCTGGCTGCTCTTGCTCTCCTTGCACTTGTCCTTGTTCCTGTTCCTGTTTCTCCTTCCGTCTATCTCTCTGTTTGTTTGCTCAAACTTAAACATGGAGCAGGGCACCTCCCCTTCTGACTCCACCCCCATGTACCTCCTACTCTTACTTGGGGTTGCCATGGAGTCTGGGTGTGGTTTTAGCCTAGCTCTACCCTCGTGGTTTTTCTCACTGCTTTTACTATGGTGTATGTGTTCTGGTGCACCCATCCCCCGCAAAGAAGAAAAAGTTCTTTTTTCCTTTATTTCTTCATGCTGGACTGCACTCTCCTTACCACAATAGATAGATTTGAGAGTCATCAGCATAAAAATTATATTAAAAGCCATGGGAGGACATGAGAGCACCAAGGGATTGCATATAGGGGGAGAAAAGGAGAGGGCCCAGAACAGACTCTTGGGGAACTCCAACTGAGAAAGGAATTTTAGTAGATGAGGAACCACCAGAACAAACACTGAAGGAGCGATGTGAGAGAAAAAGAGAACAAGGACAGCACAGAGCCAATAAACCAAGTGAGGACATTGTATTGAGGAGAAGGTGGTGATCAACCATGTCAATAGCAGCAGAGAGGTCAAGAAGAATGAGGACTGAATAAAGGCCCTTAGATTTATCAAGGAACAAGTCACTGGAGACTTTGGCAAGAGCTGTTTCAGTAGCATGTAAGAGACACAAGCCAGATTGAAGTGGATTAAAGAGGGCTTGAGAGGAGAGAAATTCAAGGCAACAGCAGAGAACTGCACATTCAAGAAGTTTTGAAATGAATGAAGGAAGGGAGATAGGTTGATCGAAGGACAAGTAGGGTCAAGTGAAGGTTTCTTGAGGAGAGGTGTAACTACAGCATGCTTGAAGGCAGCAGGGAAAGTTGCAATGGAGAGCGATAGGTTGAGAATATGTGAGATGGAAGGAATGACTGAGGAGGAGATGGAGTTAAGGAGACAGGTGGGGAAAGGATCAGAGAAATAGATAGTAGGTTTAGAGAAGAAAGAAGATGAGAGATTTCCTCTTTGGAGACCTTAGAAAAGGGTAACATATATAACATAACACAGTAACATAGTATATGATGGCAGATTAAGACCAGTATGGTCCATCTAGTCTGCCCAGCAAGGCGGTAAAAGTAGGTGCACCTGCTGCTTTGTGCAGGTCACACCTCCATATGTCTTTGTATCGGGTGTACCCACCATTCCGTGTAGGTCACCCCTATTTGTTGAGATATAAGAGCGAGTTATGTTTATATTGATTTTATCTTGTTGCTATAAAGGGATCCTCTGTGTCTGTCCTATGCTATTTTGAATTCTGTCACTGTATTTGTCCCCACCACTTCTATTGGGAGGGCGTTCCAAGTATCCACCACCCTTTCTGTGAAAAAGTATTTCCTGAGGTTGCCTTTCATTTTACCCCCTTGCAGCTTCATATTATGCCGTCTAGTTTTACAGCTTCCCTATCTTTGGAAGGGGTTGGTTTGTTCATTAATACTCTTTAGGTATTTAAAAGTCTGAATCATATCTCCCCTGTCCCTCCTCTCCTCCAGAGTGTACATATTTAGGTCTTCCAGTTTCTTCTCATATGTCTTCTGATGCAGACTACAAATCATTTTGTTCGCCTTCCTCTGAACCATTTCCAATCATTTTATATCCTTTGCGAGATACGGTCTCCAAAACTGAACACAATATTCCAAGTGAGGCCTCACTAGCAACTTGTACAGTGGCACTTCTTCACATTAAATCTTAATTGCCAAGCATTCAACCATTTTTCCAGCTTTTGTAGTTCTCTCCTCGTTATCTACTCTTTCAGGGGAGTCCACTCTGTTGCAAATTTTCGTGTCATCCGAAAAAAGACAGACTTTTCCATTCATACCTTTAGCAATATCACTCACAAATACATTGAACAGTACCAGTACCAGGAACGAACCCTGAGGCACACCGCTAATCACCTTCCTTTCATCTGAGTGAGTTCCGTTTACCATCACCTTTTGTCGTCTATCAGTCAACCAATTTCTGATCTAGTTCACCACCTTGGGACCCATCCCCAAGCTGTTTAGTTTAAGAACATAAGAACATAAGATACGCCATACTGGGTCAGACCAAGGTCCATCAAGCCCAGTATCCTGTTTCCAACAGTGGCCAATCTAAGTCATAACTACATAGCAGTTTCCCCAAAAGACACAGGTTACACAATGCTTGTACTGGGTCAAGCATTGATATCCTGGGTCCCTTCTAATAATGCTTTATAGACCTTTCCTCCAGGAACTTGTCCAAACCTTTTTTAAACCCAGCAACACTAACAGTCTTTACCACATCCTCCAGTAACAAATTCCAGAGTTTGATTACACGTTGAGTGAAAAAATATTTTCTTTTATTAGTCTTAAATAGTTTACCCTGTAGCTTCATTGCATGTCCCCTAGTCTTTCTATATTCTGATAACATAAACAATTGATCTACATTTACCCGTTCCACTCCGTTCATTAATTTATAGACTTCTATCATATCTCCCCTCAGACATCTCTTTTCCAGGTTAAAGAGCCCCTAATCTTTTTAGCCTTTCCTCTTAGGAGTATCCTTCCATCCCCTTTACCATTTTGGTGGCTCTTCTCTGAACCTTTTCTAATAATGCTATATCCTTTTTAAGATACGGCGACCAGAATTGCACACAATATTCAAGGTGCGGTCTCACCATGGAACGGTATAGAGGCATTATAATATCTTTTGTTTTATTTTCCATTCCTTTCCTTATGATACCTAGCATTCTATTTGCTCTCTTGGCTGCCGCTGCACACTGGGCCGAGGGTTTTAACATGTTATCCACAATGACGCCTAAATCTTTTTCCTGGGTGGTGGTTCCTAATGCGGAACCTTGCATAATGTAACCATAGTTTGGGTTGTTCTTCCCTAGGTGCATAACTTTGCACTTGTCCACATTAAATTTCATCTGCCATTTTGATGCCCAGTCTTCCAATTTATCAAGATTCTCTTGCAATTTTCCACAATCCTCTTGGGTTTTAACAACTTTAAATAGTTTTGTGTCATCTGCAAATTTGATAACCTCACTCGTTATTCCACTTTCCAGGTCATTTATGAATATGTCAAAAAGCAAAGGACCCAGCACAGATCCCTGGGGTGCACCACTATTCACCTTTCTCCATTTGGAAAATTGGCCATTTAGCCCTACCCTCTACTTTCTATCTTTTAACCAGTTCCTGATCCACAATAGTACACTGCCTCCTATCCCATGACTCTTTAGTTTTGCCAAAAGTCTCTGATGAGGGACCTTGTCAAAGGCTTTCTTAAAGTCCAGATACACTATATCAACCGACTCACCTTTGTCCACCTGTTTATTCACACCTTCAAAAAAACATAACAGATTAGTAATACAAGATCTTCCTTGTCTAAAGCCATGTTGGCTGTCTCCCAATAGGCCATGACTATCTACATGCTGAGTAATTTTATTCTTTATGATGGTTTCTACCATTTTTCCTAGTACTGACATCAGGCTCACCGGTCTGTAGTTTCCCGGATCACCCCTGGAACCCTTTTTAAAAATTGGTGTTACATTGGCGATCCTCCAATCTTCAGGTATTAGAGATGATTTTAATGATAGTTCACAGATTACTAATAGCAGGTCTGCAATCTCATATTTCAGTTCTTTCAACACCCTTGGATGTATAACATCCATCCCAGGTGATTTGCTACTCTTCAGTTTATCTAATAGTTGTAATAAATCTTCCCGATGTATCGATATTTCCTTCAATTCTTCTGCACCTTTAAAAACCACTTCAGTCATGGGTAGCATCCCTACATCTTCCTCAGTAAAGACCGAAGCAAAGAATTCATTCAGTCTCTCCTCTATCACCTTGTCACCTCTTAGTGCCCCTTTAGCCCCTTTATCATCTAATGAACCAACTGATTCTCTCACAGGTTGTTTGCTACGAATGTACTTGAAAAAGTCTTTATTTCGCGTTTTTGATTCCGTAGCAAGCTTCTTCTCAAATTCTCCCTTTGTCTGCCTTATCAATGCCTTGCATTTGTCATGCCAGTGCTTGTGCTGTTTCCAGGTTTCGTAGTTTGGCTCTTTTTTCCATTTCCTGAAAGATGCTTTTTTGGCAACAACAGCCTCTCTGACCTCACCTTTAAACCATGCTGGCAGTTTTTTTGACTTCCTTCCACTTTTCTTAAAGCGTGGAATACAGCTGGTCTGGGCTTCCAAGATAGTATTTTTCAACAACACCCAAACTTGATGTAAGTCTTTAACCTTTGCAACTGCTCCTTTTAGTTTTTTTCTTTACTATTTTCCTCATTTTATCATACTCTCCCTTTCGAAAGTTAAAAGGTAGTACTGTGGATTTCCTTACTATACATCCTCCACTAATTAAATCAAAAGTGATCATGCTATGATCACTATTGCCAAGTGGCCCCAACACCCTTATCTCTTGCACTAAGAAGCAGTCATTTATTTCATCTAGGAACTTTATCTCCCTAGCATGTCCTGCCGTGACACTGACCCAGTCAATGCCAGGGTAATTGAAATCACCCATTATTATTACTGCACTGTAACGTTTGTTAGCTTTCTTGATTTCTTTGAGCATTTCATCATCCATTTGTTCATTCTGGCCAGGCGGTCGATAGTACACCCCAACTGCCATCGCCTTCCCCTTTTTACATGGAATTTCAATCCATAGAGATTCTACAGCAAATTTTGTTTCCTGCAAAACTTTAATCCTTTCTGAATCAATGCCTTCTCTAACATAAAGCGCCAATTTGATCAGCTCTATCATTGCGATATAGTTTGTACCCAGGTATCACAGTGTCCCACTGGTTGTCCTCCTTCCACCATATCTCTGATATTCCAATGATATCTAACCTCTCATTTAGTGCTATATATTCTAACTCTCCCATCTTATTTTTTAGACTTCTATCATTTGCATACAAGCATTTTAGAGACTGTATTTTATTCATATTAATTTGGCTATTGGTAGACATGGGTAATTTGGGATCTTTAAGCTCTATCTCCTCCATACTCGAGGGCATTTGGGCTACTTTACTCTTTTGTGGAACCTCTCTGCTTTTGGTAGTATCCTTCAAGGATACACTCTTCCGAACCATACGCTCTTGGGCGACTGTCGGCTTTCCCCTGCTATCTAGTTTAAAAGCTGCTCTATCTCCTTTTTAAAGGTTAATGCCAGCAGCCTGGTTCCATTCCGGTTAAGGTGAAGCCCATCCCTTCGGAAGAGCCCCTCCTTTCCCCAGAATGTTCCCCAGATCCTAACAAATCCAAAACCCTCATCTCTGCACCATTGTCTCATCCACCCATTGAGACTCTGGAGCTCTGCCTGCCTTTTGGATCCTGCGCGTGGAACGGGAAGCATTTCAGAGAACGCTACCCTGGAAGTTCTGGATTTCAACGTCCTACCTAAAGGCCTACATTTAGCCTCCAGAATCTCCCTACCACATTTTCCTATGTCATTGGTACTGTCATGTACAAAGACAGCAGACTCCTCCCCAGCACTATCTAAGACCTTATCTAGGTGGCGCGTGAGGTCTGCTACCTTCACGCCAGGCAGGCATGTTACCAGGTGATCCTCACGTCCACCAGCCACCCAGCTATCTACATGCCTAATGATTGAATCACCAACTATAACGGCTGTCCTAACCCTTCCCTCATGGACACATGGCCCTGGAGAAACTTCCTCGGTGCGAGAGGGTTTTACATCACCTGGAGGACAGGTCCTAGTTACAGGATCACTTCCTGCCACACCAGGGTGATGCTCTCCTGTCATGTGACCTCTCTCCTCCATGGGAGGGGATGCTGCCAGACTGGAGGTGGGACTTCAGGACTATATCCCTCTAGGTCTTGTCTATGTACTTCTCTGTCTTTCTTATGTTTTCCAAGTCTGCTACTCTAGCCTCTAGAGAACGGACTCGTTCCCTGAGGGGAAAGAGCTCCTTGCACCTAGTGCACACGTAAGACCGCTCACCAACTGGGAGAAAATCATACATGTGACACTCAATGGAAACGACTAGAAAGCCCCCATCACGCTGCTGGACTGCTGTCTGCATCTTAGTTTTAAGCTTGTGTTTAGATCTTTAAGTTCTTTACTTACTAAGGGTTGCTATGGATATTTATACTAATAAAACTGTACCTAATATGCTTAATATACCTTGTTCACCTGAAGCTTAATTAATCTCAGGTCCTTAGTGTATGACTGATTTGGGTAACGAGCTTCACCTGAGAGCACCTCCTGTCCTTTAAGATGTGTAAGTACCTATAAAGCTATGATTATCCCAGGGGTGGGTGGGTGTTAGGGAGGGAGGGAGGGAAATAACGCTTATTAAAAGAGGGCTGCTACACAGTACCCTGTCCTGTGCTGCTGAGGTAAGCTATATTCTGATTTGATTTAAATTATAGCTCTTTGCTGCTGCTAGGCTCTAACTTATTATGAAATTTAAACTTCAAGCTCTCTGCTGGGTTCTAAATTTAACCAGAAAGCTCTCTTCTGTGTTTTAAATTTAAACTAAAAGTACTTTGCTGATGCTAGGCCCTGAGTGACTATTAAATTTAAACTACAAGCTCTCTGCTGGGTATGAAATGTAACCAGAAAGTTCTCTTTTGTGTTTTAAATTTAAACTTAAACTGATGATACAAGGCCCTGACTGATTTAACAAAAAATAGTGGTTCACAGATTAATTAGCTTTAATAGAAAGAATTCCTTTCAGAAAATTCCCAGAAGTATATACTCACAATTGCAGATCTCTCTCCAGAAGTAACAGTCCCCTTTTCTAGTCCTTGATAAACCTCCTTTGAGGGATAGTATCAAAGGCTTTGCTGAAATACAGGTAGATCACATCCATCACATGCCCTTGATCTAGTTCTCTGGTCACCCAGACAAATAACTCAATCAGATTTATTTGGCAAGATCGTCCTTTGGTAAAACCATGTTGTCACAGATCATGCAACCTGCTGGTTTTGAGAAAGTCCACTATTCGCTCTTTCAGGAGCACCTCCATTACTTTTCCTGCCACCGAGGTAAGGCTTGCTCCCCTATTACCACAATTGTGAAGAGGTACCACATCAGCCCTTCTCCAGTCCTGAGGAACGTCTCCTATCTCCATGGATCTATTAGAAATATCCTTTAACGATCCTGCAAGAACCTCTCTGAGCTCTTTCAGTATCATGGGATGTATCCCATATGGTCCCATGGCCTTGTCCATTTTGAATTTTGCAAGCTGTTCTAACACATCATCTTCTGTGAATGGTGTGGTATCTACTCCATTCCCATTTGTATATTTGTCAGTCACAGGCGGTCCTTCTCCAGGATTTTCTTTAGTAAAAACAAAACAGAAGAATTTGTTTAGCATTTTCACTTTTTCAATATCACTTTCCACAAATCGATTCCCAGCAGCTTTTTTAATTTTTAGTTAATTTTGTTTGTAAACCACCCAGATGCTTCTGTAATGGGAGGTATATAAAGTTTTAAATAAACATAAGCGTAAACATAAACAGCACTTTTGAGTCCTGCAATTCCACCTCTGATGTTCCTCCTCTCCTGAATATATCTGAAAAAGCTTTGTTACCACACTTCACATCTTTAGCCATTTTTTCTTCTGCCTTGGATTTTGCTATCCTTATTTCTCTTTTTGTCTCTTTTAGTTTTATCCTGTATTCTTTTCTGTGTTTCTCTGTTTGCAAACTTCTCAATTTTGTGAAAGCTGTGTTTTTTGCCTTTATTTGTGCAGCCCCTTCTTTGGAGAACCAAATAGGTCTCCTTTTTCTCTTGCTTTTATTTACTTTCCTTACATATGTATATTGCCCCTTTTATTCCCTCCTTTAGCCCACTGCAATTCCACTTCCCTTATCCCCTGCTCCCACCCTGCCAACTCCTCCTTCAGGCACTTCGCCATTTTACTGAAGTCAGTGTTTTTGAAGTCTAGGACTTTGAGCTTTTTGTGATTGGACTCTGCCTTCACTTTTATCTCAAGCCATACCATGTGATGATCCCTGCTTCTCACCTGAGCACCCACCTAAATATTTGACATGCTATCTCCATCAGTGAGTACTAAATCCAGCTTTGAGCTTTCCCTAGTCAGTTCCATCACCATTTGTCTAAGTACTGCATCTTGGAAGGCATCCACAATTTTTTTACTTCTTTCCGTATTTGCAGAAGGGATATTCCAATCTACATCGAGTAGATTAAAGTCATCCATTAAGATCACTCCAACCTTCATGGTTATCTTTGCAGTATCAATAATCAATTTGCTATCAATTTCTTCGGTTTGAGTTGGAGGCATGTAGACTACACTAGTATGGATGACAGTGCCATCTCCTTTTTCCAACACAATCCACAGTGCTTCTTCTTTTCCCCAAGACCCTGCATTTCAACAGCTTTAATATTGCTTTTGACATATAGGGCTACTCCTCCTCCTTTTCTATCCTCTCTATCTCTTCTAGATAGATTATAACCAGCTATGACAATATTCCATTCATGCGACTCGTCAAACCACGTTTCTGTATTGGCCACAACGTCCAAGTCCATTCCCACCATTAGGGCTTCCACCATTAGGTCAGGAACTTTGTTGGCTAGGTTTCAAGTATTTGTGCTCATTGCTTTCCAGCATTTGTTGACTGACTTGCCTGTATTTTGCCTTTATTTTGTTTTTGCATTGATGTGTGGGTTAATACTGCGACTGTTTCCAATGTTATTTTGTTTTTGCTGGGAGTCACATCCTGAATATGTTCTTATCCATCTGTCACTCCCTTTCTCTATTTTAAATGTTTGTTCAAAGAATGCCTGAATTTTTCACTTAGGATCCTTTTCACTGCAACAGAGAGATGTAGTCCATCAACACAGTATGCCTCTTGTTGTTCCATCTGTTTCCCCAGTCGCCTATATATCTAAATCCTTCTTATTTATACCAGGTTTGGAGCCATGTATTAAAGTTCATTATTCAATGCAGCCTTTCTGCCCCTTTACCAAGAACAGGTAGAACGTCTGAGAATGCTATAGTGTTAGCAATGGGTTTGAGTTTCTCTTCCAGAATCTGGAAGCCTTCTGAACTGTAGAGGCACTGTTTCTAGCCTGGTCATTAGTACCCAAGTGGATGATAACATCAATTTTGTAGTTCTCAATTTCTGAACTATCTATGCCATCAATTTGTTTCGTATTCCTGCTGCTTAAGAGCCTGGGAGGCATTTGACCATCTTCTCCCCTTTGAACTGTTTTCCCAAGTTGGTGCCTCTGATGATGGAATCTCCAAGAAGTAGTTGTTTCCTCTTTTGTGTTAGTTTCTTCATATTTAGGGCATTATCAGTAGATTGGGCATTAGCTTTCTCATTTAAGGGCACTTCAGTTTCCACTAATTGGTTACTCAGATTTCCTAAGGCATAGAAGGCGTTATGCATGGCTATGTCTTGATGGCAAGGGTGTCTCCATATTACAGGTTGCAACCTACCAGAGCCCACTGTGATCCATTTGTTCTTGGGCTTCTTGATTCTTTGTGATAGTGGTGGTGGATTTTTTTTTCAGTTTGTACCCTAGAGGAGGTGTGCTTAATTGCAGCGAATTGTTCCGAACCTTAATAGAATTAATTCTTTATGCATGGCAGATAACTTGAGACATATAGGGCAAGCTCTTAAGCTCAAAATGATTCTTCTTAGAATGAAGGAACCACAACTATTGCATTGAATACAATACATGCTGATTACAATGGTTATAAAGCAGTTCTAGGACAAGGAGAAAAGGTGGGTGTTACACCTAATTGGGGGATAGATGTCAATTTATATGATGACTATATAGGCAATACAATCCTGGGGTGGGTGGGGTGAGGGGTAGGGTTGGTGGGAATTTAAGTTTCCCTGGTCAGTAGACCTTCTATGAACTGAGGGCACAGTCAAATCTAAAAGAATATAAACAGGTAATAAATAGACAGTGAAAATTTATATTGAAACTAGCCAAAATAGTCAATCTAGAAACTTAGCTTTGCAGTGCTGGAACAGAACTCTTGCTGAGGTAGCAGACAGACTGATTGAATTAACTCTCAGGCAGCAGAAATTGAATAAATTAACTATGACTTAACCATGCCCTATGAGGTGGGCTTCTAACAGAGCAGTGGAATTTTAAACTTGCCAATGTGATCCTGCTTCTATGTACCAGTCTATATGCAAAGGACCCTGGAACTTTAAAATGCATTCCTTTTCTGAAAAGTTTAGTAGGAATCCAGGTCTTTACAATCTAACAGCAAATGTGCAAGGGTAAAAGGGTAATAGAGATTGAAGGGAAAAGTTGATATTGAAGAGGGGGAAAAGGGGAAGAAGCTGATTTAGTAGGAAATTGGAGTGTGATCTTGGGGACTTTGTCATGGAAATAGTCAGCTAGGGTTTGGGCAGAAAGAGGAGGGGTTGGAGCTGGAAGTGCCTTGAGGAGAGAATTGAGCATTGAGAAGAGACAGCAGAGGTCAGAGGCAAGAAAGATAGTCAGTTGAACATAGTAGTTTTGTTTGACAAAAGCAATGGTTGAATGGAAGGAAGAAAGCATGAATTTAAAGTGAAGAAAATAAGAAAATAAGCCAGGCAATTCAACAGTCTTCTGACTTTCTTCTCTGGCAGGAAAACTGCCCACTCAAGTGTCAAAATGTGCTTTCAGAAACTCCAAGGGCTGGGAAGGCAAAAGCTGGCGCTTATCCTGATTGATCACCCAACTGAGCCTTTCCAAGAAGGACACCACTCGGGCCATCAGCCGAGACGCTTCTGACAAGGAACGGGCTCAGATGAGCCAGTTGTCCAGATAGGGATGGATACAGATTCCTTAGTGCCACAACACCATAGCCGCCACCACCATGACCTTCAAGAACATCCTTGTGGTGGTGGAGAGCCGAAAAGGAAGAGTAGTGAACTGACAGTAAGAGCCTAACATGGCAAAACACAAATTCTTCTGCTGATCCACTAAGATCAGGATATGAAAATACACCTTGGCTAGATCCAGAAAAGCCAAGAATTCTCCTTGGCACACTGCTTGAAACACAGAGCACAAGGTTTGCATTCAAAAGTGCAGGAAGTGCAAGTGCTCATTTGGCCCCTTTGAGGCCAGGATGGGCCAGAAGGAGTCATCCTTCTTTGGCACCACAAAGTAGATGGAGTATCTCCCTTGACCACGCTGTTCTGGGGGTATGGGCACTACTGCCTTTAAGTGAAGAAACTTGTTCAAGGTGGTCCACACCATGGCACCATTGACCACAGACCCACAGGGAGAGATGATGAAGACATTAGGAATCGGTTCCTTGCATTCCAGGACATAGCTGAATTGAATGGTGTCTAGTACTCAGTGATCCTTGGTAACCTGGGCCCATTCCTGATAAAAGAAGCAAAACTTGCCACCCACTGGAGGCACCAGGCAATAGGCCCCAAAATCTTCATTGCATAGCCTGAGAGGATCCTCCTTTGGAGGAGGCCATGTTCCTGGGTCCATATGCTCCATGAAAAGATTGAGAATGAGCCCGAGGACCTGAGGCAGAGGGGAGGAAAGGTTTTCCTGGACGGTAGTGACAATAGTCCTGAGACTCCCCCAGAAATCCAGCCAGTGCATCCTTGATGGTCGGGTGGAGGCTACAAGAAATGGGTACTTGTCCACTTCACAGGCCACCTGGACCTGTCTTTCGGGAGGCAGTAAGACTTTGTCTCACCTAGGTCCTTCACCAGCTTCTCCAAATCTGATACAAACAGGAGCTTCCCCTTAAAGACCAGTTGAGCCAACCAGACTTTGGAGGATGTGTCTGCCACCCAATGACAAAGCCAAATCCAACACCATGACACAGTAGTCAGGGCACCATCCCTGGCAGTCAAGTGCACCAGGTCATACATGGCATCAGAAAGGAAGGCCACAGCCGACTCCAAGAGAGAAGTAGTATCATCAGGCGGAAGAGGCTGAATCCACTGGAGCAGTGCTAGAGAAGTCAAGCTGGTACATACCCCCAGTTGTAGAATAGCCACCACCATGGTAAACTGGCTCTTCAGAATATCCTTTAAGGCTGATCCACCTTCCATGGGAATGGAGATTCATCTGGTAACTGCTGTGACCTGTGCATCTACCTTGGGAATGCCAAACCATTCACCATACTCCTCCTCTGGGAGAGTATAGATCCTCTTATAGACTCTTAATCCTTTAGGAATGGAGTCGAGTGAGTCCCCCTCGGACCGTATCATATCTTTGATCACTTTCAGGAACGGGAAGACAGTAGTGGATTTCTATACCCCTTGAAGAAGCAGATATACTTTCGGCTCCTGCTCCATGACAGAAGCATCTATCAAGTTCAAGGCGGATGAGACCCCGGAAATCAATGCCTTCTGGAACTGGCAGATCATGCTGGCCTCTGCATAGTCTTCTGAAAGTGATAGTAGGTCCTCTTCCACATCACAACCCAATACAGATTCATCTGGGTCCGAGGCATAGTCAACATCTCAGATAGCTCTTAACTGTTCCTCATCTTCAGGGAGTGTCCACGCTGGGGACACTTATCCAAAGGCAATTGAACAAGGCTTCTGCCTTCATCCTGCCTGGTATGAGACTGCATCCAGGGGCACCTAGAAGCCCAGGGTCTGAATTTCCATGCCAGGCCTGTTGCAAAAAGGAAAAGAATTCCAGGGAGGACAATTCAGATTCCTGAAGCTTTGCTCTCAGAAAAGGATCCCTGACATCAGGGGGCATAGCTGCCACAGACCCCCTAGAGGATGAAGACTGGCTCACAGCATAGCCACTGAAGCCTCCAACCAGCTGAGCATCCTTACACTTTAGTGCCATCCTGCACCTCCTGCACTATGGCAGGTAAGGGTGGACTAATTGTATCCCCCAGATGAGAGGGGAAAATCTTGCCCTCCAGGGGCAACTCAGAAGCTGCCATGCAGGAAAGATAGAGTCTAGAATCCAAGTCAAACAAGGTTTCCTGGAAGACGAAATTGAGAGTTATGGAAGTATCACCAGCATAAGCCCGTCAAGCGCATGCTAGCTGTGCTATTATGGAACACATTTTAAAGTCACTAGAGAAAGAGTGCACATTGGAGCCACTTGGGCAGAATGTGCTTTAGGACCGTGTGACCCCCAGGCACACAATAGGCAAAAACATTACTAACACATGCATAAAACGGTGGGAAACCCCCACACAATGGTCACTAGCAGTCCACCCCAAATTGCGCCCCTCAGAGATGAAACTGTGAGCCCCCAACATGAACAATGACAAAGTCAAGCCTTGGTACTGACCCCCTGAGAATCCCAGTCATAAGATCTGTGATGGGGTCAGCTCTACTCCCCTGGAACTGCTTCACTGGCTGGGTTTATTTTTAACAGCACTGTGTGAAAGGTGGCTGGCAAGCAGATCTCTCTGAGAGCCTTCTGCAATATTCAGGAGAGAGCAGGGGGGAAAGGAGGAGGGGGCTCTGAGGTTGTCTGAAGCTGCTGTACTCTTCCAGATTCTTCCAAATCCTTCCAATTTGTGGCTGCTCAACAGGTCCTTATCATGATAAGGGAATGCAACTGAACCAATTTTCCCTTCTCCTATGGCTACCAAAAAGGTTGCAGTGTAGTGGAGCCTCCCACATAACACTCAAGTGAGAGAGAGGTGGTTGTTCATGAGAGTTTAATTAATCTCTTTTCAACTGAAACCTCAGATTTTCTTCAGAAAGGAGAAAATCCATCCACCATCTGCTGGAGACAAAGAAATACTGCAGAGACTTCTGGTGCTTGAGATGGCTACAGGCACAGAAGTAATATCATTGAAAACTGGGCATTTCATTGGTTCTTTGTCTCCACTAATCTGCTAGTAGGGAACACAACCCACTTGTCTGGACTGGTCTAGCAGGACTCAAGGAAAGCACATTATCTGGGAAGTCAAATGTCACCTTAACTTATTAACCCGTATTAACATTTAGCAAACATGTCCCTTGGTGACTTAAAGCTTCAAATAGAGGAGAGATTACGGTTTTATTTAGAAAAGTCTTTTTTTTAAATTTTATTAGAAAAGCAAAAATAGTTATCAGCTTGCTTTAGATAATTCCTTTCTGTTCTCAATTCTAATGTGATCTGGTTCCATAAACTAGGCCCATAATAGCTAAAAGCTCTATTTCTTTTAGTAAGCAAATGAATTATAGTCAGACCTATTAATTTTAGCAACCTTAACTGAGATAAGTGAAACATCTTGTCTCCAGGCCAAATGTAGAGGCAAACCTCTATGCAGTTTTATGGACCAAATAGAGAATTTTAAACCTGGATCTGGAACCAGGTCCAGGTGATTTGCTACTCTTCAGTTTATCAAATAGTTGTAATACATCTTCCCGGTATATCGATATTTCTTTCAATTCTTCCACATATCACTTTTAAATACCACTTCAGCCATAGGTAACATCCCTACATCTTCCTCAGTTAAGACCAAAGCAAAGAATTCATTCAGTCTCTCCGCAATGGCCTTGTCCTCTCTTAGTGCCTCTTTTACCCCTCTATCATCTAATGGTCCAACTTACTCTCTCACAGGTTTTTTGTTACAAAGGTACTTGAAAAAGTCTTTATTATGCATTTTTGCTTCCACAGCAGGCTTCTTCTCAAATTTTCTCTTTTCCTGCCTTATCAATGCCTTGCATCTAACTTGCCAGTGCTTGTGCTGTTTCCAGTTTTCGTCATTTGGCTCTTTTTTCCATTTCGCTTTTTTTGGCAACAACAGCCTCTCTAACCTCTCCTTTAAACCATGCTGGTATTTTTTTTGGACTTCTTTCCACTTTTCTAAAAGCATGGAATACAGCTCCATGTAGGAGATCCGATTGCCCACACAGCACCAAAGTGCCCTTTTCCCTGCTTCCTGACCCCTGATTGGGCATGCCAAGGCTGAGACTGGGCTGCATGGAACCCCCTGCCCATCTCATAACTATCTGGGGTCCTGGGCTGTCTGGCTTCCAACATTGGGAGGGACCGTGGTGGAATCAGTCCCCCATCTACCTGGTCATGCCTGGACATACAGGGCCATCGCCGGAATAGGCCCTGTACATCTGGGTTGGGGTCACGCCTCCAGCCTGTCCTCGCTTCTCCCTCGTCCCGCCCCCTCCCACCCTCATACAGAGCTCTCCACATACCTTTGCTGTATGTATGGGGGGAACTCTTTGGCAGGAATATGAACCAGGCATTTAGCAGGGAATATATGTCTGACCGGAATGTATATCCCCACTAAATGATGGTCAGAATCTACCCCTAAGGGAGTTATTTTAGAAGACTTATCGGCATCCAATTGTAAATGGTGCTTTTAGAAGGGGTTGAATCTACTCATGGATGTCCTTATTACATGAAAATTGCAAGGGAGAGTGTCAGGAGCATGGTTAGGGAGTAGCCTGGGTGGGTCAAAAATGTACACAGGTATTCCCTACTTCATGTGGAGGCCAATTCTAACAGGGGTACATCTGGGCCGTCCGGATGTCCAAAAAGTGGACGGGCCCAAATTGTACCTGATTCTGCAACCACAGGAGCTAGACGTTCCTGCAGTTGCAGAATCGGGCACTTAGACAGCAGCCCGGCATGTCCCTGACATCAACCCTTCTGCTCGGCAAGCCCACCCTATTCTCCTGCTGGTATGCCAGTGTCATGGCATCCCATCGCTATGGCATCGGGACAACCAGGAGTAGAGCAGAAGTCCTGACATTGCTTAAAGCATCTTTTTCTGCCGCCCGACCTTTGGTGGGGGCAGCCAGAACCGGGATCGGGCTGCGGGGACTCATCAGCAGTGGCTCTGTGTCTTCTGGGGTGCTGCGTGGCCAGATCACACACTCGCCCAGGACTTATGCCACCTCCGAGGTGGAATAAGTCCCAGGTCTATCCTGCCTCTAGTGGACTTACAGGGTCATGGCCTGAATAATACCTGTACGTCCAGGTTCTGTGGCCAACCTCCGCTCTGCCCACTCTCCGCCTCTGGCCCTCTACCTCTTTCCCCTGTCCAGCATTCCCTGCACAAGCCCTCTGTGTGTGTGGGGAGGGCTTGACTCAGATTAGCATGCCGGGCCAAAATGGGGGTTGGACATCTAACCTGGATGTCCAACCTGCTATTCGGGGTCAGAATGATCCCCATAGAAAATACATGTACTGTATATGACTGCAATTGTGTGTATTGTGATTTTACAGCTGTTCCTTAGCATATGTAGGTTTCCTAAAAAATGCTCATTTCACTGCCCTTTACAAGAAGTTATTCTCCTTAATGCCCCATTGCTTATTTCCACCTACAAATGGAAATGAGTTAAAGCTTGCAGCATTTGTAGTTAATTGGTAGCATTTATATGTGTAGGTGTTCAAAACATCTGGCATGCATGTGTAAATGCCAGCACTTAAATGTTTTCCTTTCATGACAAACAATCCAACAAAAATATTGTTTTATTCACAGGTACTTTGCTTTTTCCTATTCTAAGATAGACAGGCAGTGCTCTATGGCATGGGTTTGATCTGACTTTTCTAAAATACTGGCAGACTTGTGTATGCCATAATAACATGAACGTCTCAATTCTCATCTCCATCTAAAATAAGGGTGTCAAACTTCAGTCCTGGAGAGCTGCACAGCAGTCAGGTTTATTTATTTATTTATTTAACTGTATTTATATACCGCTTTTCACCGGGTCAAAGCGGTGTATCATATAACAAGGGGGGGGGGGGTAAATTCTTTATAGGGTGGGGCCATCACCAGGGGGGCAACATTAATGATTTGGGGTGGACATAGACATGTACATTTTGCAGTATCTAAGCATTAGTTCTTGAGGATGGGGTGGGTTTCTGTTCAGAGATGCTCTCAAAATAGGATTGTTTTCAGCTGTTTCTTGAATGATGTGATGTCGGTGTTGTTTCTGATGAGGGTTGGCAGAGAGTTCCAGAGGGATGGGGCATAGAGTTCGAAGGCTCTGTTGCAGGTCCGTTGTGTGGATTTGGTTCTTTTGTGGGGGACGATGATGGAATTATTGGAGGATTGTCTGGTTGGTCTGTTGTGAATCGGGTGGGGTAGTAGAGTGTGGAGTGCGATGTTCCGTGTTTGGTGGATAGTCTTGTGGGTGAGTAGTATAGCTTTGTACTTAATTCTTGCTTCGATTGGAAGGATGTGGAGGTCTCTTAGGATTGGGGTGATGTGATCCCGTTTTTTCGCATTCTGGATAATCCTTGCTGTGGTATTTAGGGCAGTTCGGAGGGGGTTGGTTTGTGTGGCGGGTAATCCATGGTAGATTATGTTGCAGAAGTCCAGATGGGGGAGTGTCACCACTTGCATTACTGTCCTGAAGTCTTGAGGTTCGAGGAGGGGTCGGAGGCGTTGCACAGTTTTAGCTTTGTGGAATATCGTCCCGGTGGTTTTATTGATTTGGTGTTTAAAGGTGAGGGCTTGGTCAATGATAACGCCTAGATACCTTATCTGAGGTTGGATCTGAATTTGTGTGGTTCCTATGTTGAGGTGGGTGGGTGGTTTGAAATCTGGTTCTTTTGTTACTATAAGGGCTTCGGTTTTCTTTATGTTGATGGAGAGGTTGTTCTCCTGTAGCCAGTTGGACACATCGGTGAAGCAGGCTGATAGCTGATCATTTGCTGGGTTGGTGGTTGTGATTGGTGCGTAGAGCATTATGTCGTCTGCGTATATGTGGAAGTTGATGTTGTGGGTGCGTATGATTGAGCAGAGTGGACGGAGATAGATATTGAAGAGCATGGCTGATAAAGTGGATCCTTGTGGTACTCCTTGATGTTGGTGGTAGGGGGGTGAGGTTGTGGTAGAAGTGCGGATCAGTTGCTGTCTGTTGGTTAGATAGGATCGGAACCACTGGAGCACAGTGTCTTTGATTCCAATTGACTGGAGTCTGCTTATGAGAATTTCATGAGAGATTGTGTCAAAGGCTGCTGATATATCTAGGAAGATCAGGATGTATCCAGACTGTTTCTCTTGGGTTCCTATGATGAGGGTGTTCATCAGAATGGTCATGAGGGTCTCAACTCCGTGGAGTGGCCGGAATCCGTGTTGCTGTGGGTCGAGTATGTCGTTGATGTACAGATGTTCTTGAAGCTGGCGTTGGACTACCTTTTCTATTATCTTGGCGGTGAGGGGGAGGCTCACAACAGGTCTGTAGGAGGTGGGGTCAAGGGGGTCCAGGTTGTTTTTTTTCATGGTTGATCGAATGATTGTTGTCTTGAGGGCGTCCGGCATGTATCCTTGTTTAAAGGATTCGTTTATGATGTGGGTTAATGGTGCACTCAGTTCTTCCTTGGTTTTCTTTATCCAGTCCGTAGGGCATGGGTCTAGCAGGGAGGTGGTGGTGTTCAGGCAGGAGATGGTGGAAGATATCTCTTCTTTTGAGGTTATCTCGAAGGTATTCCAGTCTGGTTTTCAGGATATCCTTAACCCTGGAATTACTGAGATTTTTTGCACACACTGAATACCGTTGGGGTCATAAATGACCCCACGACAAATTTTAATTGTTAACCATGAAAATTTTAAACTAAACAGAGACAAGCTACTACAGGCCAGAAGGTCGGTGGTTCAAATCCCACTAGAGGACAGCAACCTTGGGCCAGAAGGACTGGGGTTTCTAGTCCCGCAGGTGCTCCTTGTGGTCTTGGGCAAGCCACTTAACCCTCCATTGTTCCCATGTTCCCTGTAAGTATTAGTGTATGTGTCTCATATCCCCTCGTGTTAAATGTATCCCCCAACCGCTTTGACCCAGTGAAAAGCGGGATATAAATGCAGCTAAATAAACAGACAACATATTATTCCAAATTAATTATTTATTATCTGAAGATTAAATGTTTTGAAATGTAATGCTTTATCATAAAATTACATGTAGAAGAGTTGCCATGAAAGCTGTTTTTGCATGCACTTGATGAACACATTAAAGTACTACAGTCAATTGCATGAGACTCAGACAATTTAGGAATGTTCTTTGCAAACATTGCACTTGCAGGAGGTGGAAGCTATGTTGCTTTTCTTGTCTTTTTCTCTGGAACAGTAGTGACACCTTGCCAAGAGGAATAGACGACATCTGTGCTTTGACTTGGACTGCCATTCTGGATTTAGTGACATCCAAACAATGAAGGCATTCAAAGCACTGATGTCCAACATGTTGTAGAAGATTGTCACTGGCCAGCATCTTGTCATTCATTTTGTGGTATACGTGCACAACATTGAATCTGCCGTATCTACTCCACCTTTACTAGAATTATAGTCCAAGATCATGCGTGTTTTTTGGCTGGATGTATGTTATCTACTTATTCTTGATCATGCAAACTGCTCAGAAGAACAACCACTTTTCCATTCTTCGGGCAATAGGAAACCAGAGTGGCGTCATCGCGAAAGGCAAACAGTGAAGTGAATACCTCTTGGCCCTTTGCTGTTACAAATACTGGAGGTAATTCTTTTCTGTTCTTTCAAATTGTCCCCAGAAGTGTCATTTGTTTTTCTAGCAATTTCTGTGACAGGGATAAACTGCAGAAGAAATTGTCAACAGTAACATAACTGCCAGATCGTGTCAATCCTTCAGTGAGTTGCAGCACAACCCTTTCACCCCGATTCTGTTCCGTTTTGTCCGCGTTCCCTTCCTGTATATACTTGAAAACACAGAACATATGACATTGCACTGTCACACAACATACATAGCTTTATGCCATATTTCCCAGGTTTGCTGGGAATATATTGTCGGAACGGAACACGGCCATGAAATGTAAGCAGTTGCTCATCCATGGTAACATTTTCACCAGGAACAAAGGCGTCACTTAGAGTTGCTACCCAGGTATCAAAAACATGTCTGATTGGAGCAAGCTTATCCATGCCTCATTGTTCACATCTGTTGGTTGCATCATCAAATCTGCGAGCACAAGAAATTTGCTGAAAACGGTTACGGGCCATATTTTTGCCAAAACAGAACGACCATCTTCAAGGTTCCACAACTGAACTATGGATTCATTTCATGACTTGTACACACCTGAGAGGATCAGAAGTCCAAGAAAACGTTGAAATTCTCCATCTGTCAAATCTTTCCAGGTGTCGTCATAAATGTGTCTTCCTTGTTTGCTCATCCACATCATGATTTCATTCAATAAGTTCTTCCTCATGAACAAGTGGTATGCTGCAAGAGGGCCATCAACATTTCGTACAGCTTACCTTGTAGGACCTTGTTGTATGGGCATGACATTAGCACTGGCATATCTTTCAACAGCTTGCTTTATAGGTTTCCTGTTCCATGATGTGGCATCTTTAGATACATAGGCTTCAATGGCAACATTTGTGCTTATAGTTGATGACCTCTTAGCTCCTCTACGACCACAACTAAGATTCCTCACAGATGATACTGACACCGAGGACTCCTGCCTTCTTCCCCATCCAGCACAGCCTCGACCTTTGCCTTGACCTGTATCTTGACTTTTTGCTGCAGGCGATGTTACCGGCTGAACATCAGTCTCACATTCACTTGGCGACCAACTGCTGTTGCCATCTGAATCATGACTGTCATCATCAGATTTATTGCCCGAACTTGGTTGATATGCTTCTTCGTTTGCTGAATATGCTGCATCATCAGAGCCATCACTGTCAGCATCTCGTTGCAATATTTCTCTTACTTGGGCAGCTGAATACTTTTGTTTTGACATCATAAACAATAACCTAAAATAAATAAAGATAAAGTTGAATAAAACGCAAAGCAGTTTTACTATAGGTGTACAATAACCGTGATGAACGAGCTGAAAGCCTTTAGATTTCATTGGAAATAATGAGAGAACGTATGATATCAATTACAGAAAATGTGTAATTTTCATAAAATAAGAGTACAAAAAATAAATGATACATAATTAATTGTCAGATCAAAAAATTCACAAAACTGAAAACTGTATCACGATCCAAACCAGACATAAGTAACTGGGGTCAAAAATGACCCACTGGTACTCTCTGCTGCAATTCATCACTAGTGTCACCTAGCGGATGAAAATGATTCCTCTCATGGCACAATATAAAGAGAATATTGACATGTGAAAAGTCATAAAAAGATTGCATTCTGAACAACTAGTTTCCGAGATACGCGTTGTGAAACTTGCAATGGGGTCACTTTTGACCCCATCGGTACTCCCAGGTTTAAAGATTATGCATGAGATATTTTTGCATATACCACCTCATTGTATGCGGATATATCTGATGACTATTCATTAGAACATTCTGAAAAACAGGCTGGTTTGTGGCTATCTAGGGCTGGAATTTGACATCCCTGATCTAAAGTGTGCCTTCACAAGACATGCAGACAAAACAATAGACTACAAGAAATTATTTTTTTTTTAAATTATTAACACTTCTATCTTGAAATGCCTCACTTGGTTTGCAGCTTGTCAGGCTGTGAGAGCTTGAATGCATCAGTGATGCTGAGGGCTAAGCTATCGGTAGCTTAATTACTGACAGAGTCCCACAAGATGGACAAGTCTTAGCTGAGGTGCCAGACCAAGACAAACCACCCATCTGGGCAATGGCAGAATGGGACAGTGTTGGTGGCAGAGGATCACATTTCTGTGACAACGGCAACAACATTAAAATTAAACTGCGTGGAAAAAAAGACCTGGCAATCTACTTCTGCATCTTGCCATGAAAACCCAGTGGATAGCCACAACAAAACAAATTGTACTACAATGCTGGAAGATGAGACCCTCAGGTTGGAAGGCACTCAACTGGCTATTGGGGAGGAGCTGAAGACTTTTCAGGGTAAAGCCAGCATTTATGATGTGGTTGGATCAAAGCCCTCTGGACGTCTGACTGCTGATGTAGCTGAGCATGAAATGACTCTGAAGCTGCAAAGATGTCTTACATATTCAGACATGGAACATACAAAGCATGAACCAAGGGAAGTTGGAGGTGGTCAAGAATGAAATGGAATGTGTACAACTCGA
The DNA here is from genome assembly GCA_033557465.1 of Ichthyophis bannanicus. Lineage (NCBI taxonomy): Eukaryota > Metazoa > Chordata > Amphibia > Gymnophiona > Ichthyophiidae > Ichthyophis > Ichthyophis bannanicus. The sequence continues at coordinate 153,311,618 of CM066035.1, read as the reverse complement.
TCTGTTGGGTGTTAGCAAACTGAAATGGACTGGCATCAGGCACTTTGCATCAGATGATCACATGGTCTACTATGCTGGAAATGAAGGACAAAGAAGAAATGGTGTTGCATTTATAATTAAGAAGAAACTTGCAAGAATTATAATGCAATACAATGCAATCAGTGAATGCTTAATTTATATTTGTCTACGAGGAATGCTTATCAACACAACAATAATTCAGGTATATGTCCCAACAACAGCTGCAGAAGAAGATGAAATTGATGAGCTCTATGATCAAGTACAAGCTGAAATTGACAGAACATGCAAACAGGATATCCGGATAGTCATGGATGACTGGAAGGCAAACATTGACAACAAAGAAGAAGGCAAAATAGTTGGAAAATATGAACTTGGCAACAGAAATTAATCTGGAGAAAGACTGATAGAATTCTGCAAGACCAATGATCTATTCATTTCAAACACCTTCTTCCGGCAACACAAGTGGCGACTGTACACATGGACTTCACCCAAGGGATTGTACAAAAATTCAATTGACTACATCTATGGAAGACAACGATGGAAAAGCTCTATAACATTAACAAAGACATAACCTGGAGCTGACTGTGGTACAGATTGCCAACTATTAGTATGCAAACTCAAGTTAAAGTTGAAAAAGAGCAAAATATGTTAGATATATTAGTGAGAAGAAGAAGGGCAAAAGAGGTATTGTCAGACTCGAGGGTGAAGGGGAAGAATATGTAGATGCTGATGAGGATAAAGCAGAATTGCTTAACAAATATTTCTGTTCTGGGTTCACAGATGAAGAACCAGGAGCAGGATCTCAGAAAACACCCACAAACAGGAACAGAAGCGAGGGGCAACTTGAAGAATTTTCAGAAGACTGTGTTCGTGAGAAGCTAGCTAAACTTAAAGTAGACAAAGCAATGGGACTGGATGGGATACACCCGAAAATACTGAGGGAAATTGGGGAGGTTCTAGAAGCTCCACTGACCTTTTCAATGCTTTGTTGGAGTCAGGAGTAGTACCAGCGGACTGGAGAGAGGCACATATGGTCCCTTTAAACAAAAGTGGAAGAAAGGATTTGGTTGAAAACTGCAGGCCGGTGAATAAAATATTGGAAGCACTGCTGAAAGAGAAAATAGTGAGGTTTCCAGAGTTCAATGGATTACCGGATCCAAAGCAGCATGGATTCACCAGAGGCAGGTCTTATCATACAAATCTGATTGATTTCTTTGACTGGGTAACCAGGGAGTTGGACCGAGGGAGAGAGCCCTAGTTGTGGTGCATTTACATTTCAGTAAAGCCTTTGACACCGTTCCACATAGGCAACTTATAAACAAACTGAGCACCCTAGGGATGGATCCTAAAGTTACTGCTTGGGTTAGAAATTGGTTGAGTGGGAGGTGACAAAGGGTACAGGTAAAAGGAGTTCACTCTGAGGAGAAGGAGGTTAACAGTGATGTGCCCCAGTCCTCAGTCTGATTCTTTTTAACATCATGGTTAGTGATATTGCTGAAGAGCTGTCTGGTAAGGTTTGCCTCTTTGCAGATGATACCAAAATCTGCAATAGATAGACACCCAGGAAGGAGTAGATAATATGAGGAGGGATCTAGCTAAGCTTGAAGAATAATCTAGAATTTAGCAGCTGAGATTTAATGTTAAAAAATGCAAAGTCATGCATTTTGGCTGCAGTGATCCAATGCAGTGATATTGTATAGGGGGTGAAGCACTTCTGTCTACAAAAGAAGAGCTGGACCTAGGCTTGATTGTGTCTGATGATCTTAAAGTAGCTAAACAGGTAGAAAAGGTGACAGCAAAAGCTAGAAGGATGCTTGGGTGCATAGGGAGAGGAATGGCCAGCAGAAGAACGGAGGTGATAGTGCCTCTGTATAAGTCTTTGGTGTGACCAAAATTTGGAGTATTGTGTGCAATTCTGGAGACCGTATTTCCAAAGGATTTAAACAGATTGGACTCAGTACAGAGGGTAGCTACTAAAATGGTTAGTGGTCTTTATTATAAAGCATATGAGGACAGACTTAAGGATCTTAATATGTATACTTTAAAGGAACGGTGGGGTAGAGGTGATATGATTGAGATATTTAAATACCTCCATGGCATAAATGCAAAGGAGGAGAGTCTCTTTCAATTGAAAGCAAGCTCTGCTATGAGGGGGTCATAGGATGAAGGTGAGAGGGAATAGACTCAGGAGTACTATGAGGAAATATTTTTTTACAGGAAGAGTGGTAGATCCATGGAATAGTCTCCCAGTGGAGGTGGAAGAGATGAGGACAGTATCTGAATGCAAAAAGACATTGAACAAACACAGAGGATCTCTAAAGGAAAAAAGGGGACTGTTGTAGCGGTTGATGTGGAAGGGCAGAGTAGATAGTCCTGTGTTTCTATTTGACCTTGAGAATATACCACCGGAATTTAAAGACTGCCTGCAAAATTGATTCTCTGCCTTAGATACAAATGACAAAGCTCCAGAAGAGTTATGGGATGTCATCAAGAAGGTTTAGTTGGAAGAAAGTGAGAAATCCCTACAAAAGATGAAAATGTAGATAAGGCCAAAATGGATGACTGAAGAAACTCTGAAAATTGCTCAGAAATGCAGAAAAGCTAAAGCCAGAGGAGAAAGAGAAGCAATTACAGAACTCAACAGAGATTTCCAATGTACAGCAAGACAAGACAAGGAGAAGTACTACAATGACGCAAGCAAGGAAACTGAAGCAGAAACTATTAGAGGAAAAACAAGATCAGCTTTCCTAAAGCTACAAGAATTAAAGAAAAAAATCCAGCTTCAAATTGAAATGTTGCAAGATGCTCAAGGATCCATGTTGATTGATGCTGAGAAGCTCAATAAAAGGTAGAAAGAAAATACAGTTATTATATTATAAAGATCAAGTGGACCAACAGCCATTTCAACCTGTACCTTATGATATGGAACCATTGGTGATGAAAGAAGTTGAAGCAGCATTGAAAGCCTTATCAAAGAACAAAGCACCAGGTATTGATGACATTCCTATAGATGTATTACAGCAACCTGATGCAGCTGTTACCATATTTACAAGGCTCTGCCAGGAAATTGTGAAGTCAACATCATGCCTAACTGACTGGAACAGATTTGTGTTTATACCAATACTATTATCGCACAATCCCTCTGATCCCACATGCCAGAAAGATTCTATTCAAAATTATTCAGCAGAGACTACAACCATATCTGGAACGAGACCTACATGAAGTGCAAGCAGGGTTCAGGAAAGGCGAGGAATGAAAGACATCATTGCAGATGTGAGCTGCATCCTTGAAAAGACAAAAGAATACCAAAAAGATATCTATATGTGTTTTATTGACTAGAGCAAGGCTTTTGACTGTGTAAACCACTCCAGGCCACAATTAGAAGCATGGGTATATCAGAACACATGATCATTCTCTTTCACAACCTTTACAATGATCAAGAAGCAACAGTTTGAACGGAATAAGGAGGAACAGAATGGTTTAAAATCAGCAAAGGTGTATGACAAGGCTGCATACTTTCCCCCTACCTCTTTAATTTATATGCAGAATAAATAATCAGAGAAGCAGGATTGTATGAAGACAGAAGAAGTGGAAGATTGGTGGAAGACTCATCAACAACCTTCTCTATGCTGATGATACCACATTACTGGCTGAAAGTGAAGACAATCTGAAACATTTGCTTCTCAAGATCAAAGAACATAGTCTTAAAATAGGCCTCTACCTTAATGTAAAGAAGACAAAGATTCTGACAAATAGCAAAATCAATAAGTTCATCATTGATGGAGAAGAAATTGAAATAGTAGACAACTTTAACCTACTTGGAACAACTATCAATAAAGAAGCAACAAGCAGTCAAGAAATCAGACAGTGCATTGGTTTTGACAGAATGGCTATAAAGGACCTAGACAAGATTCTCAAGAGCAGAGATGTCTCTCTCCATACAAAGATTCAACTTGTTCAAGTCATGGTATTTTCAGTAACATCATATTGATGCAAACGTTGGACAGTAAAAAAAGATAGACAGGAAGAAAATTGATGCCTTTGAATTATGGTGCTGGCTACGAATACTGGGTATACCATGGACTGCCCAAAGAACAAACCAGTCAGTATTAGAGGAGACCAAACCTAAGTTTCCTTAGAAGCTCAGATGAGAAGACTTCAACTTTCATACTTTGGACACATCATATGAAGAGAGAAATCATTAGAGAAAGACATCATGCTTGGCAAGGTAGACGGCAAACACAAAAGAGGAAGGCCAGCAATGAGATAGATTGATACAATAACAGCAGCTATGGCTGCCAGTCTGTTCACAATGAGCCACCTGACTAAAGACCGTACACAGTTTAGGACTACTATCCAGAGGGTCGCTATGAGTTGACACCGACTCAATGGCACTTAACAACAACAACATCACAGAGAGCCATAATTTAAGATTCAAAAGAAACCCAAAAAAGATGGGGTTTTAGGCTGGTTTAGAATGTGATTAAAGAGGGAATATGACTACATAAATTCTGGAAATCTAGTCTAGCTGTATACTACAGTGAAGTAGAAAGTAGGTGTGTACATGGTCTGAAAGGTTTTGGTTAATCTTAATTTTAAACAGTTTTTGTGATTTTTTTTGTTTTGTTTTTTTTACATATTTGTGTGTTTGTTCAGGTAAAGGCACATTTTACAATCTGGGATATCAAAGTCAGAATGTCTGAGAAAGAAAGCAGACATATGCAAGTTCAGACATGACTTCAGCATGGTGGATATGCTCAGTGTGGACATCTATAGAGACGTCTACAGAATAGCATTTCAGGACATGGATGTCTAAAAGCATAATAGTTAAAGTAGTCGTTGCAAGCAAGGTAGCCAGGCTTTAAATCCCAGTGTGGGCCTTTGTGATCTTGGGCTACTCACTTAATTCTCCATCTTATTTACACACTTTGGATGTTTTAAGGCCACAACAAGCACTTTCATAGTAACACAGTATATGATGGTAGATAAAGACCAGCATAGTCCATCTAGTCTTCCCAGCAAGGTGGCAAGAGTAAATGTGTCTGTAACTCCGTGCAGGTCACCCCTCCCCATGCTTTTGTTTAGGGATGAACCCACCGTTCCATTCAGATCACCTCTGCTTGTTGAGATATCAGAGACAGTTGTTTATTTTGATTTTATCCTGTTTCTATAAAGGGATCCACTGTGTCTATCCCATGCCATTTTGAATGCTGTCACTGTATTTGCCCCACCACTTCCATTGAGAGGGCATTCCAAGCATCCAGCACCCTTTCAATGAAAAAATATTGGCTGACATTACCTTTCAGTTTACCCTCTTGCAGCTTCATGTTCTAGTATTACAGCTTCCCCGTCTTTGAAAAAGGTTTGTTTCTTCATTAATACTCTAAGTATTTAAAGGTCTTTCCTGATGCCTGTTTGTGCTTGGAGCAGGTCTAAATGTGGATGTGCCTGCAGACATACCCAGTGATTCTGAAATCAAATGGGGATATCTAAGTTCATTGCAGCTCCCCAGACATCCACCACACTCCTTGCCTAATTGGATAACCCTGCACTGGAGACGTCTCTAAGCATCATTTGCAAAATGGCTCTGGAGACATTTCCATAATTTTGACATCCATGTGCCATCTTTGGATGTCCAAATTCCGAATAAGACTTTTAAAATGATTCCCACTGTATACACATAAGAATGTTTGGGTGCATACAAATCAATTGCATGTGAATTAGTTTGTAGGTATAAGCACACACAAGCAATTTGCAAGCACACATATTCTTTAGGTGCCCAAACAAAATGAATACATATTCACAAATGCACAACTAGTCAGGAGTTAGTGAAGTAGGAGAAGGAAAAGGATATATGGAAAGAGAAGATAGAAGAGGTAGCAGGAACCTGTAGAGTCAAGTGTGTTTTGTTTGCAGAAGCAGATGAGGAGCCAAGGTAGTGACATCTATCATCTGTTAGACTATTTGCAAGACCATTGCTTCTTCTCCTCAACTGGCAACTGTAGCTAAGTCATCCTATAATTTATACTTTGATACTAGCTAAACCCTAATTAAATCTAAAAATATACAATTTAACAATGTCTCCAATTCTTAGGAGCTTGTTGCACTCTACCATTGCTCTGGACTTTATCTTGTCCTCCTCTCTATGTCTCTCCATAGTGTCATATGGTTGAACCTATAGTTTTCTATAACTAGTCCAACGCTTTGCCCCCTATTCTCCTAACATATACATTAAATTATGCTGACTGTGGCACCTGTTTTTACTATATATTTCATATACATCAGTAATTTTAACCAAATCTTGTGCTACTCCAAATATAGGGGCATTTTTAGTAAAGTGTGGTATGCAATGAAAACAGAATTTGACATACATTAACAGCATGTTTGGATCTGCAGTAACAATCACCATGGGGACATGACAGTTAATTTGCGCTGTTATTTGCACTGCCATTCACATCTAAGGGTGCCACATGGGCATGTTAGAGTCAGAGCGAGGGCATGGTGAGCCTATTGTAGTTGGTATGGGGAACATATCTGCTCTTCAATGTTGCAGTTATCACAGATGCATTTACCTCTACCTCAATAGAAGGAGGTAAGGGCACCTGCAGTAATAGTGCCATGTGTTAGGGTATGTATTCAGTCAGAAGCATATTGACCATGCTCTGACTGTTATAGTAGAGGTTTTGCACTTGCATTAGATGCTAAAACCTATTCACTTTAGTAAAAGGGCTCCATAATATAGTAACATTGTAAATGTAGTAAACATAGTAAACATAGTAACATAGTAAACATAGTAACATACTATATTACCTGCTCATTATACTATGCCATATTTATTATCACGATATTTGGCATTTTTATTCTGCTCTTTAATTAATTTCTTACCCACGGCATTATAGATATTCTTGTTCGCATCTAATTAACCAAATAACCATGTATATAGTAGCCATGTATATAGTTTTTTGTCTATAGTTACCCTGATTTCCACCAAGTTTATGTACCTTGTTCTATGTAAAAAAACCAATGCTACTTGTACCATTGTGTTTATATTTGTTCATATGTAAACCGCACTGAATTAAGAGCGCGGTATATAAGAGAAATAAATAAATAAAATAAATAAATAAAATAAATGACAGCAGATAAAGACCAGTATGGTCCATCTAGTCTGCCCAGCAAGGTGGCAAGAGTAGGTGCACCTGCCGCTCCATGCAGGTCACCCCGCCCCATGTCTTTGTTTAGGGGTTAACCTACCGCTCCATGTAGGGCACCCCTGTTTGTTGAGAAATTAGATAGTTAAGTTTATTTAGATGTGCCTGTAGCTCCGTGCAGGTCACCCCTCCCCATGCTTTTGTTTAGGGATGAACCCACCGCTCCATGCAGGTCACTTCTGCTTGTTGAGATATCAGAGACAGTTGTTTGTTTTGATTTTATCCTGTTTCTATAAAGGGATCCACTGTGTTTGTCCCATGCCATTTTAAATTCTATCATTGTATTTGTCCCCACCACTTCCATCGGGAGGGCATTCCAAGCATCCACCACCCTTTCAGTGAAAAAGTATTTCCTGACATTGCCTTTCAATTTGCTCCCTTGCAGCTTCATGTTATGCACTCTAGTTTTACAGCTTCCCCGTCTTTGGAAGAAGTTTGTTTATTAATACTCTTTTAAGTATTTAAAGATCTGAATCCTAGCCCTCCTCTCCACCAGAGTGTACATATTTAGGTCTTCAAGTCTCTTTTCATAAGACTTCTGATGCAGGCTCCAAATCATTTTGGTCACCTTCCTCTGAACTGTTTCCAGTCTTTTTACATCCTTTGCAAGATATGGTCTCCAGTGACTTACTGTATACAGTGGCATTAGTACCTCTTCCTTTCTGCTGGTAATTCCTTTGTATACAACCCAACATCCTCCTGGCTTTTGCCACTGCCTTGTCACACTGTTTTGCCACCTTGAGATCCTCAGAAATAATCACACCAAGATCCTTCTCCAGGTCCATACACGCAAACCTCTCACCCCTTATCGCGTGCATTTTCCTTGGATTTCTGCTTCTCTAGTGCATGACACTGAACTTCTTCGCATTAAATCTTAACTGCCAAGCATTAGACCATTCTTCTAGCTTTTATAGAGCTTTCCTCATGGTATTCACTCCCTCAGGGGAGTCCATTCTGTTGCAAATTTTTGTGTCATCTGCAAAAAGACAGACTTTTCCATTCAGACCTTCAGCAATATCACTCACAAATACATTGAACAGTGCCGGTCCCAGGACCGAACCCTGGGGCACTCCACTAATCACCCTCCTTTCATCCGAATGAGCTCCATTTACCATCGTCTGTCAGTCAACCAATTTCTGACCCTTCCCCAAACTATTAAGTTTATTGATAAGCCTTGTCATGAAGAAGACTCTTCTGAGCCTATGGAAGTAGGGCAAGATGAGGATTTGCTTTCAGAAACTGACAGGCAGTCTGAGCACATGGCTCAGTGTTTGCAAAGAAGAAGTAAACAAAGAGAGTCACGAGCTAGAAAGACACGCCCCTGCTGTGACGTATTCCCTAGCTCAGGAGGTAATGAGTTTCACCTGTTTCAGGGCAGGGCTCAGCTAAGCCGAGAGTTACAATGATAAAAAGTGGTCATTAGCTTGGACCAGGCAGAGCAAGAACGAGAGGGAGAAGGAGAGCAGGAAGGAGAACAGCAAGCAGAACGAGTACTGGGAGAACCAGGAAGGAAGCCAGCAAAGGAGCACGCTGACTGGAAGGAGTCAAGGAGGAGTGAGAACCAAGGGAGCCGTATTCCTGAGGCCAGAAGGAAGCAACCCAGGACAGGTGTTGTCTGGTAAAGGCAGGGGAGAAAGGAATCTTCCTGAGAGGCAGGCTTGGCAAAGCTCACACGCTCCAAGGAGAGAGACAGGCTGGCTGGAGAATACCGGTATATCTGAGGGGAAAGTTAATAGGCTGAGAGGCAAGCAAACACAAGCAGTGTTTGAGAACCAGTCTGACCCTGCAGAGTGGAGAGTTCCTTCCCTTTCAAAGCCAAAAGGTAGGCTTAACAATTCACATAAGTTTGAACACAGCTATAAAGCAGTTCCCTATAGTTACCAGAAAGTAGCAAACTCCCTGGACAAAAACTACAGCATATATGGTAGTTTACAAGCCTGCTCAGGAGAGTGTTACAGAGAGAAACCACGTGAGGTCAGAGAAACCGTTTGTTTCAGAGATCAGGATAGCAGCTTACTGCCACGCCCTGCTATACCCGAGGCTGAAGAAATGCAGATAGACTCTGTCCCTAATGAAATAGTGGATGATCGGATGGACTGCACATTATCTTTGGCTGACCATGTGAATGCCTTATGCTGAACAGTGTCTGAGAAAGACAGTAAAAGCAGCAGAAGAAAAGGGAACATTTTCTTTGCTAATTGAAGCTGTTGTGATTTTGTTTTGTATCAAGCACTGCATGTTTAAAGCCTGAAGCTGACAAGGCTAATTTACCTGAGTTCATATATAATTTCCTCAAGCCAAATGTATGGCATGTTTTGTCCTGAGTTATTCCCTTGCATTTAATCCGTTGGGAAGGGGAAAATAAATTCTTGTCATTGCCTGAAACCATTCGACTGCAACTCGTCTGTACTCAAAGGGTAAAGGGACTCACATTCCCAGAAGGCCTTGCAGAGTTAAAGCAAGCCCACACTCTCTGAGTCAGGAACACCACAGGCAGACCAAGTCTCAGCGCCCTAGGCGTTGGGCTGGCCACCGTGAGGGTGACAGCCTCCAATGAGGAATAGTATCAAAGGCTTTGCTGAAATCCAGGTAGATGACATCCATTGCATGCCCCTAATCTAGTTCTCTGGTCACCCAGACAAAGAACTCAATCAGATTTGTTTGGCAAGATCATCTTTTGGTAAAACCATGTTGCCTCAGATCATGCAACCTTTTGGTTTTGAGAAAGTCAACTATTCGCTCTTTCAGGAGGGCCTCCATTACTTTTCCCACCACTGAGGTAAGGGTCACCGGCCCATAGTTTGTCACTTCTTCCCTGTCATCACTTTTGTGAAGAGGTACCACATCAGCCCTTCTCCAGTCCTGAGGAACTTCTCCTGTTTCCAAGGATCTGTTAAAAACATCCTTTAATGGCCCTGCAAGAACTTCTCTGAGCTCTTTCAGTATCCTGGGATGTATCCCATCTGGTCCCATGACTTTGTTCACTTTCAGTTTTGCAAGTTGTTCTAACACATCATCTTCTGTGAAAAGTGTGGTATCTACTTCATTCCCATTTTTATATTTCGGAGTCACAGGTGGTCCTTCTCCAGGATTTTCTTTAGTAAAAAACAGAGCAGAAGTATCTGTTTAGCAAGTTCACTTTTTCAATGTCACTTTCCACGAGTCCGTTCCCAGCACTTATGAGTCCTGCAATTCCACCTCTGCTTTTCCTCCTCTCCTGAATATACCCGAAGAAAGTTTTGTCGCCACACTACACATCTTTAGCCATCTTTTCCTCTGCCTTTGTTTTGCTTTCCTTATTTCTCTTTTTGTCTCTTTTAGTTTGATCCTGTATTCCTTTCTGCGTTCCTCTGTTTGCAAGCTTTTGAATTTTGTGAAAGCTGTGATTTTTGCCTTTATTTGAGCAGCCACTTCTTTGGAGAACCAAATAGGTTTCCTTCTCCTCTTGTTTTTATTTACTTTCCTTACGTATTTTTCTGTTGCCCTTACTATTGCCACCTTTAGTTTAGCCCATTGCAATTCCACTTCCCTTATCCCCTCCAACCCTGCCAACTCCTTCTTCAGGTACGTGGCCATTTTACTGAAGTCAGTGTTTTTGAAGTCTAGGACTTTGAGCTTGCTAGGATTGGACTGCACCTTGGCTTTTATCTTAAATCACACCGTGTGATGATCGCTGCATGGGCACCCACCGGACATTCAACATGCTACTGTATCTCCATTGGTGAGCACTAAATCCAGCATTGAGCTTTCCCTGGTGGGTTCCATCACCATTTGTCTAAGTAATGCATCTTGGAAAGCATCCACAATTTTTTTACTTCAGATTTGCAGAAGGAATACTCCAATCTGTCAAGAACGCAGAACTGATAACCAAATCCACACATGGACATGAAAACACACATAAAAAACACTGTAAAAACAATATATTATGAAATACAGACACTTCGACAACTACGAGCTCTACTGGACCCCAGTGACTTCAGAACAATATACCAAGCCCTGGTACTCCCACACTTTGATTACGCTAATGTTATACTATATGGGCTCCCACAGGCAATGCTACACCCGCTCCAACTTGCAATGAACACAGCTGCAAGAGTCTTAGTTGGTGTATCAAGGACTGACCACATCACACCAATTCTGAAGAATCTTCACTGGCTACCCATTCAGGCCAGACTAACCTACAAGTTCTTAGTATTGACCTTCAAAGCCCTAAACAACCATCCCCCCACATCTATTAATGAGATGATCCACATTACACCCCCAAACAGAACCAGAAGATCCGTGACATTGAACACCTTGATGATCCCAAAAGAAATGACAATGTGCACAAAAGCAACATCCAACAGGGCCTTCACGATCTATGCACCTAGAGCATGGAATGCCCTCCCCACAGACATGCGAGTCATTAACAGCCTGACCCAATTCAGGAAGGCACTGAAACATCATCTTTCCATAAGACACTACCCAGAAACTAGCTATAGAAACCAACCAAAGAGCACTAACATCAAACACCTAAAGCCCCCCAATAGCATATCCTACAAGATAAGAGACAGCCAGCACAATCAGAACAGTCCTGAATAGACTTTAGCCTGAAACATTGTAAATAAAATGTAGAAAAGTTACCCCAGTTAAATCCAAGTTTTAATTCCGGTTCACTGTAAATACCATGCGGCCCTACTGCACGGTATATCGTTTGTTTAATGTACACCGCACTGATATGAATAGCGCGGTATATAAGAGAAGTTAAATAAATAAATAAAATAAAATCCACATTGGGTAGATTAAAGTCACCCAATATGATCACTTCCCCCTTTGTGGCTCTCTTTGCAATATCTATAATCAATCCGTTATCTATTTCTTCGATCCTCAACAAACCAAACCCCTAAATTTCTTGATTTTTGCATCAACAATACTATCAAGCAGTCCATCACTATTCTGAAGAGAGCAGAGGAGAGAGTGCACATGTCTTATCCCATTCAAAGAATAAACTGGGCCAAAAACTTTAGATTTATGTATTTATTTATTTATTTGTGGGTTTTATATACCACCTTATCATACAATCAAAGTGGTTTACATAGAAAAAATAGCATATAATAGTGATTTACATGGGACAAGATATATTACAATGAAAAGGTGATTGCATTTCTAGAAACATATGTCAAAATTAAATAGGAGGAAGCTAAACAGAGGGAAAAATTAGCTTAAATTAAATGAAACAAAGTGTAAAGTTAAAAGCCATGATTCGTTAGGTTAGAAAGTTAACATCTGCCTCAGCATATAGCTGAATTATATTTCAACTTATTTACAATGGATATTTGCATATTGAAGGTTGCTGAAAATTGTGTAAGTGATGGGACAATAGAGCATCTCAAAGTGCTACATCATAAGACAGAGGACATTAAGATGATGAGCCTTTTATTACATTGGGTAGATATTTGGGCCAGCTAAATCTTTTCCACAGTATTCTGTGAATAAGTATGTTTTGATTTGCTTTCGGAAGATATAAAGATCAGTTATAATTATCCTATCCGGTAGGGTGTTCCAGAGAATTGGGGAGTAGAACATAAAGGCTGTCTTGCTAGTTAATTGGTTAGGTTTTTTTTAATTCCTTAGGAATTGATAAGGTGTTCTGTGTACATCCTCTACTCTGTCTGTTATTTGGGAGAGGTTGCATTAGAGAACTCAGATAAGATGGAGTGAGGTTATGTAGCACCTTGAATGGTAGCCATTAGGGATTTGTACTTGATTCTACTTGGGATAGGGAGTCAGTGTAATTGGTGAAATATAGGCATGATGTGCTCTGTTTTATGTACCTTTTGAATTATCCAAGCAGTGATATTTTGTGCCATTTGAAGTTGGTTTAAAGCTTGTTTAAATATACCCTGAAAGATGCTGCTGCAATAATCTAAGGGGTATGTTTACTAAACCGTCTTAATGTTACCGGCGCTAGTTGCAGCGATAATGTGAAGAATGCCATATAAGGAGTGGGAGTTCTGGCGGCAAGGTAGCAAGAATTGGTATTATGCGATAGTGGGTGCCGTGGCACGTTAATGCGTGTTAATCCTAAATTCATGCCAGCATAGTGCTAGACACAATAAAGATGTAGCCCACTGGTTACTGCAATGACTGCAGAGGCAGAGGGCATGGGTTCAATTTCTCAGTGGTGTTATGTAAGAAGGCTGTCTGAGGCATTTCCTTTTTTTAATTTAAATCAGTGCTGCCACCAAAAAAATCCTCACAGTGCCGTAACCTAAGGTGCTGCATAAGGCACCCTATAAGGCACTCCATAGGGCACATTATAAAGTGCACTGTATGCCAAGGCACCTTATAATGTGCCCTATAGGATGCTCTATAGGGCGCCTTATAGGGTGCTTTATAAGGCTCCTTATTAGGCACCTTAGGCTATGGCACGGTGAGGGTGTTTTTGCTGGCAGCACAGATTTAAATTAAAAGGAAATGCCTCAGACAGACTTATTAAATAACACCACTGTGGGCAGAGGCGGCCCAAGGGGGGTGCGGGGCCATGTGCGGAGACTCGGCGCGGGGCCTCATTTGCATAAGAGGCCTCATTTGCATAAATATTTGCATAATGTTACCATATACTAACTTTTAGTAAACATGCCTCTTAATGAGTGTATGGATAAAGAAAGACTAAAAGATTTCTACATTACTATAATCCAGTGCCAACCGCCAGGCACATTAGGAACTACTACAAACACTGCCCATTTAGAACCCATAGCAAGCCCGCCGTATCCTAACAGCACTACCAGGACTCACAAAGCACCATACTCTACCTATCAAAAAGAAACACTGCAAATATTAAACCAATACATTTCAGAGAATAACAATACATGACCTACTGGGGAAAGAGAACAAGTGGCAATGTCAAATAGGAATTACATAAACAGAATACCTCAGCTCAATTACACATGCAGAACATAGACCATCACCAAACAAGGAATCACAATTTAGAAATAGGAAGACAATAATTAAACTGGGAACCCCAAAAGCCAAACTTGGAATGTACAACAACACTGTAGAAATTAAACTATAAATTAATTTCCTCTTGTACTAAACAAAGCGCAGACGTTAATGATTCACATTTCCCAGAGCTGACATATTCCAATTAATAAATTCAAAATAAAGAGATATTTTTCTACCTTTTGTGCATTTTTTTCAGCTGCAATTGCTCCAGCCACTTTCTTCTGGTTTCTTCGTGTCTTCTGCTAACTGTCCATCGTCTGCTGTCCATTTGTCCTTTCTTCTCTCCTAGTTTTTTTCCATTCTCTCTCTACATCTGCTTTAACATACTAATCTTTCTCCTTTTGCTCTTTCCTCATTCCTATTTCATCCACTCAAATTTTACCCCTCCATCCTCAATCCCCACTTACTCTCCCAGTACCCGGCCAATTGTAGATTTTTCATCCCTCCCACACAAAATATTTTTCCCCTCTCCATTTTACTCTCCCAGCCCCATCCCATTCTAATCCTCCCCCAACATCAGCTCCCTTCTAATTCCAGCCTCACCCAGCATCCATTCCCTTCTAGTCCCTGCATCAGCCCATTTCCAGTCCTAGCCCCCCATCAGCCCATTTCCAGTCCTAGCAACCCCCCAACCCAATACCAGTCCTAGCCCCCCATCAAACCACTTCCAGTCCTAACCCCCCATCACCCCATTTTCAGTTTAAGCCCCCCTATAACCCATTACCAGTCCTAACCCCCCATCAGCCTACTTCCAGTCCTAACCCCATCAGCCCATTTCCAGTCAGCCCCCATAGCCCATTGCCAGTCCTAACGCCCCCATCAGCCCACAGCCCATTACCAGTCCTAACCCCATCAGCCCACCTCAAGTCCTAACCCCTCCCCATCAACCCAATTCCCGTCCTAGCCCCCCATAGCCCATTATAAGTCCTAACCCCCCATAGCCCATTACCAGACAGCCCCCATCAGTCCACAGCCCATTACCAGTCTTAAACCCCCCCCCATAGCCCATTACCAGTTCTAACCCCCAACAGCCCACAGCCCATTACCAGTCCTAACCCCATCAGCCCATTTCCTGTCCTAGCCCCCCCATAGCCCATTATTAGTCCTAACCCCCACACAGCCCATTACCAGTCCTAACCCCATCAGCCCACCTCAAGTCCTAACCCTTCCCCATCAGCCCATTTCCTGTCCTAGCCCCCACATAGCCCATTATCAGTCCTAACCCCCCCATAGACCATTACCAGTCCTAACCCCATCAGCCCACCTCCAGTGTTAACCCCCCCATCAGCCCATTTCCAGTCCTAGCCCCCCATAGCCCATTACCAGTCATAACCACCCAACAGCCCACCTCAAGTCCTAACCCCTCTCCATCAGCCCATTTCCAGTCCTAGCCCCCCATAGCCCATTACCAGTCCTAACCCCCCCAACAGCCCACAGCCCATTACCAGTCATAACCCAATCAGCCCACCTCCAGTCTTAAACCCCAGCCCATTTCCAGTCCTAGCCCCCCCATAGCCCATTACCAATCCTAACCCCCCCCATCAACCCCCAGCCCACCTCAAGTCAAGTCCTAACCCCCTCCATAGCCCATTACCAGTCCTAACCCCCCCCCCCCCCATCGGCTCAAGGAATATTTAAAAAAAAAAAAGCTGGCTGCTACCACTGCTGCTGCCGCGGGGCCCCCTCTGCCCGGCTGAGTCCCTCCTTCTGCGATGGCTGAGCCCCTCTGTGCCGGCTTTCAGATTTCCCATCTGCCCCTGCAGGCTTAACAGAGACGCGAGGGAGACACTCTCCCTTTGCGAATCTGAAAGCCGGCACAGAGGGGCTCAGTCATTGCAGAGGGAGGGAGGGACTCAGCCGGGCAGAGGGGACCCCGCGGGACACTCCATTCTGCTGCTGCCGCGGCGGCAGCAGCAGTGGTAGCAGCCAGCTTTTTTTAAATTTTTATTTAATTTTGATAAAAAGCAGAATGTTCTTTGCGCGGGGCCCCCTGAAATGCGGGGCCCTGTGCAAAAAATATTCTTGCTCAATGGACAGGCCGGCCCTGACTGTGGGATCAAACCCATGACCTCTACCTCTGCAGTCACTGAAGTAAGCAGTGGGCTGCATCTCTAAAATGTCTAGCACACTGCTGGCTGGCTACAGAAAGACTGCAGGTCACCAAACAAACTTTCTGCTGTGGTTACCAGGATAGGGTAAACCCACCCATACCCATGATGCACTGCACATGCAGATCAGCAGCCTACAGCTGCTCAAAAGATGGGGTATGCGCCTCTATAGGACCCCGGCCTGGTAGGGGGAAATGACCATGTGTGTTACAAGCACAGAGTAGTTACAGACCGTGACATGGGTGAAGAAAGCCCCCAGGTAAGTGAAAGCCCCCAGGTAGGCAATACATTAAATACCTTTATGGAAATGGGTAACAGGGGTAACATATGGAAAGCAGTGTGTATTAATGCCCGTAGCATGGGAAATAAGATCCCTGATGCTGAAGCTTTGGTGGGAGTGGCTGACTTGGATTTAATGGCAGTTACAGAAACATGGTTCACAGAAAACCATGACTGGGATGTAACTATACCTGGCTATACTTTATTCAGAAAGGACAGGGTAGGAAGTAGGAAAGGAGGAGTGGCACTATATGTAAACATTACTATTAAAGCTTTGGAATTACAGAGCTTAAAAGGGAGAGAGGAGGCATTGTGGGTTAAACTAGAAAGAGGGAAAGAGAAATCTATACAGACCTCCCTCACAAGAGGAAGAGGTGGACAGAGAGTTAATTGAAGACATGCGCAGCATTGCTAGGAAAGGAAAAGTGCTACTGATAGGAGATTTCAATATGCCAGATGTTGATTGGCACATTCCTGCTGCAGTATCATCTAGAAGTAAGGAGATTCTGGATTCTCTACAGGGAGAACTATTCAGGCAATTGGTAACAGACCCCACACGTGAAGGGGCCATACTGGACTTGGTGCTTACCAATGGTAAAAGTGTTTCTGATGTTGTAGTGGGAGATCATTTTGCATCCAGTGATCACCAGATGGTGTGATTCAGTATTAGGACTAGGGCTGTTAGAATCCATTCAAAGGCGAGGATCTTAGACTTTAGGAAGACTAACTTTGCGAAGATGGGCCAATACCTCAGGGAGTCGTTAGTTGGATGGGAACAGCTGAGGGATGTAGAAAAACAGTGGGAAAAACTGAAAGGGGATATTTTAATGGCAACCAACCTTTTTGTTAAAATGGTAAATAAAGATAAAAGGAAAAGGAGACCGCTATGGTTTTCGAAAGAAGTTGCTGAAAAAATGAAGAAAAAGAGGGAGGCCTTCATGAAATACAAGAGATCACAGAGAGAGGAAGACAGGCATCTGTATTTGGAAAAACCTAGAGAAGCTAGCAAAGTAGTCAAGAAGGCAAAGATTCAAAAGGAGGAGGAAATAGCCAATGCAATAAAATAGGGGGATAAGACATTTTTCAGATATATTAGTGAGAAGAAGAAGGGCAAGAGTGGTATTGTCAGACTCAAGGGTACAGGGGAGGAATATGTAGAAGCTGATAAGGTTAAAGCGGAATTGCTTAACAAATATTTTTGTTCTGTGTTCACAGATGAAGAACCAGGAGCAGGACCTCAGAAAACACCCACAAATAGGAACAGAAGCAAAGGACATCTTGAACAATTTTCAAAAGACTGTGTTTGTGAGAAACTATCTCAACTTAAAGTAGACAAAGCAATGGGACCGGATGGGATACACCCGAGAATACTGAGGGAACTTGGGGACGTTCTAGCAGCTCCACTGACTGACCTTTTCAATGCCTCGTTGGAGTCGGGAGTGGTGCCAAAGGACTGGAGAGAGGCTCATGTGGTGCCTTTACACAAAAGCAGAAGTAAGGATGTGGTTGAAAACTACAGGCCGGTTAGTTTAACTTCGGTGGTGAGTAAATTATTGGAAACACTGCTGAAAGAGAAAATAGTGTGGTTTCTGGAGTCCAGCGGATTACAGGATCCGAGGCAGCATGGATTCACCAGAGGCAGGTTTTGTCAGACAAATCTGATTGATTTCTTTGACTGGGTGACCAGGGAATTGGACCGAGGGAGAGCCCTAGATGTGGTGTATTTAGATTTCAGTAAAGCCTTTTGCACTGTTCCTCACAGGCGACTTATAAACAAACTGAGCACCCTAGGGATGGACCCTAAAGTTACTGCTTGGGTTAGAAATTGGTTGGGTGGGAGGCGACAAAGAGTACAAGTAAATGGAGCTCACTCTGAGGAGAAGGGTGTTATCAGTGGTGTGCCCCAGGGATCTATCCTTGGTTCGATTCTTTTTAACATCTTTGTTAGTGATATAGCAGAAGGGCTTTCAGGTAAGGTTTGCCTCTTTGTGGATGATACCAAAATCTGCAATAGAGTAGATACCCAGGAAGGGGTAGATAACATGAGGAGGGATCTAGATAAGCTTGACGAATGGTCTAGAATTTGGCAGCTGTGATTTAATGTTAAAAAATGTAAGGTCATGCATTTGGGCTGCAGCAATCCAAGGGAGCAATATAGTATAGGGGGTGAAGTACTTTTGTCCACTAAAGAAGAGCGGGACCTAGGCGTGGTTGTGTCTGAAGATCTTAAAGTAGCTAAACAGGTAGAAAAGGTGACAACAAAAGCTAGAAGGATGCTTGGGTGCATACGGAGAGGAATGGCCAGCAGAAAAAAGGAGGTGATAATGCTTCTGTATAAGTCTTTGGTGCGACCTCATTTGGAGTATAGTGTGCAATTCTGGAGACCGCACCTTCAAAAGGATGTGAACAGGATGGAGTAGGTGCAGAGGGTGGCTATTAAATGATTAGTGGTCTTCATTATAAAGCATATGAGGACAGACTGAAGGATCTTAATATGTACACCTTAGAGGAAAGGCGGGATAGAGGTGATATAATTGAGATGTTTAAATACCTCCGTGGCATAAATGTTCAGGGAGAGAGCCTCTTTCAATTGAAAGCAAGTTCTGCTATGAGGGGACATGGGATGAGGGTGAAGGGAGATAGATTCAGGAGTGATATGCAGAAATATTTCTTTATGGAAAGAGTAGTGTATCCGTGGAATAGTCTCCCAGTGGAGGTGGTAGAGATGAGGACAGTAACTGAATTCAAAAAGCATGGGACAAACACAGAGGATCTCTAAAGGTAAAAAGGGGACTGTTGTAGTTGTTATGGAAGGACAGACTAGATAGGCCATGTGGTCTTTTTCTGTCATCATATTTCTATGTTTCTATGTTTCTATGTTTCTATGTTTCTATGACATTGTGCGGTTCCTGTCCTCACCCTGAGGGTGAGGTGGGGCGCCCAGCATCAGGTCCGCAGTACCTGGCTTTGGGTGAGATAGACTGTGCTGCAGGTGCCAATCAGTGCCAGTGTGTGATAGGTAGTTTTTGCAGACATACCTGTGTCCATCTGTATTTCCCAGTCATGTCTAGCCCTTGTGGACTATGATGCATCCAGAATAGTGCATATCCTGTGTAGTTGCCATGGTCACATGTTATAAGAGAATGGTGGTGGTTGGCCCCAAAAGCAGATTATATAGCACCACCCAACCCACCCTCTGTGGGTCAGGGTGGGGAACAGGATCTCCCACCAACAAATCCACATTCTACATCTCTGCAATGGTGGCAGTAGAGAAGACCATCAACCCCAGTCCTGCTGGGGAATAGGCACTCTACAGTGTAGTCAATGCAGATCTGTGTGCATCACATCGGGCACTGGCAGAGAGGCAGTAGGCCTAGAAAAGCTCAGCTGCCTCACATCTCTAGCTGACATTCACCAGCAGAGGGCACAGTCAGTCTCCACCCGCTGCACCCTGAAAGGTGTTCCAGCCATGCACATGCCAGCAGCAGACAGTCTGCTAGCTAGTACATAGTGCATGTTCCTGGAGGAACTGTGTGAACCCACAAATGGGATGTGAGTGCACACACACCAAGCAGGTATGTCTGTGATTGGGCCCCAGAAAAGAGAACCCATAGATACCACTTAAGAAAAATACTGTATAGCACTATGGGGGAACCTAGCCATGCCATGGTCACTGCTCCGTCAGGGTGAGAGTGACCCCCTCCCCCTAGCTTGACATGCTGCAGCCACCCTGGCCGTGCAGGTGGTGGTCGGGCACTACAAGGTCCCAGCCATTGCCCTATGCCCTGTGCAGATGCATCCTGCCCAGGCCACCCTGTCCAGACCATACCCACAGTACCTTGCTCCTTATTATGCACATTGGCAGGCTAACAATGGAAATAGTGCAAGCAGTGTGGGCTCAGTAAGGTGTAGGTAGCCACAAAACACTGGATAGGCATACACACACTCCCACACCTATGACAGCATTGTGCAAATAGAGAGGTTTTTGGCAGCCCTGGCCACCACACCAGTCCTGGGCACAGTGCCGGCATTGCTATGGTATGCAATACTGTTGGGGTCACTCCCCGGGGTGGTAAAAACTGTCAGAAGCAAAAACTGAAACACACTCCACAGATATCAGAAAGGTTGCTATGATGAATCTCTGTCAACAAATTGTGTTTAACTTAGGATGTTATCTGACATTAATCATAGCAACTTTTGATATATGTGGAACGTGCTCCCAAGTTTAGGACGGCATCGCTAAGGTATGCAGGTGCTAGTATTGGGAGAAGCTGCTCCGCGCAGGGCCCAACAGCCTGACTCTCCATGAGGCTTTGGATAGTGGAGCCTGTGGGTGTGGGTGTTTGTGCCCCTGTTGGCCGCTGCTTTAGGGCAGAGGTTCCCAACTCCGGTCCTGGTGGGCCAAACACGGTTCAGGTTTTCATGCGGTCACTAATGAATATGCATGAGATACATTTGCATACAATGGGGGCGGTGCATACAAATGCAGCACAGGCATATTTATTAGGGGCAGCATGAAACCTGAATGGTGTTTGGCCCTCCAGGACTGCAGTTGGGAAACTCTGCTCTAGGGATTGCACATGTTTATGGTGTCTGTGCACTGTAGGGTAAAATATAGGTGTTTAGGGCATGTTTATTTTATCTGCAATAAAAGTTCTGTCTTTATTACCATGGTTTAGTATTAGGTAACATATACGGACATGGTTTGCAGGAGCCACAGCTGGGACTTGAACCTGTGATCTTCTGCCCCTGAACACACTGGCTGTGTGTACTGCACCAAACTGTTGCCACAGTGGTAGATCATTCCCTGGGGATACCATGACTGTTCGCCAGACAGACCTTGTCTGTTGCAGTGCATGGTACACACCTAAATGGGGCTTGGCCGTGGTCTGCTGTGGGCAGATGCCACTTCCCCCTCCGCCACCAGCACCCCTCCGCTACATGCTGACATGCCCTTCTGCCAGTGGTGCTGGTGGTGTGCAGTCCCAGGCCATCCAGTGTGCTGGTAGGCAGCTGCCTATGGTGTGTGATATGGGGTAGGGGTGCCTGCATAGACATCCACGCTTCCCCCTGGCACCGCCTGCAGATGTTATGTGCCCTTTGGGTACTCGCTGGGTACTGTCCCCTGGGACATTGTGGGGCACACACTCGTGGCCATGTTTGCCCTTGGTCAATTGCTGTCTTGCTGGTTTTCTGCTTCTACATTCCTATGTGTCCCTAGGCATCTGCCTAGCCTACCCTGTGCCCCAGCTGCCACACTTCATGTCCCACCTGCAGCCCCCTGCAGCCTCACTGTAGTGCCCTCTCGTACTTGGTCACTATGATGTTGCTGCACATGTATCTCTACTATCACTTTTCTTGGTTTCCCTCCCTTTGCTGCACATTGCTGTCTGAAATGGTCTCTTTCCCCTGCAAATGTGCCTCTATCACGAGGTTTTTACTGGCGCTGTTTTTCAGACCTTCATTTCACAGCGTTAGTGTGCATGGGGCCTATCCCTGACCACTCTCCGCCGATTGACCCCTTATCTTTGCCCTCTGGGGAGCCTTACTCCACCCTCTGTGCACCTTAATGCCGCCAGAGATGTTATCGCGTGATACGTGACGTTCTCACATGGTAATGAGTCATTATCACGCGATAACATCACGTAGCGCCATTTAGTAAACATACCCCTAAGTGGGGGCAAATAATTGCATGAAGCATTGAATGGAAATCATGATCTGCTAGAAGAGGTTGAAGGTGTTGAATCATTCTTATTTTGTTGTATCCTACTCTATCTTGTTATAAGAAACTTGCAAATTGCAAGGAATCTCCCTAAAATCTTTAATGCTGTGCAACTTCAGAAAAAAAACAACAGAAGAATTCATGTCCTACATAGTCCCTGCAGATTTTGATGACAACACAACATGCTATTGCTATCTCGTGGTAAATGCTCAGATTAGCATGCTTGCTGAACGTTCTGCACAGTAAGACAATATACATCCCTGTGCAGCGAAGATTGTAGCTTCTAGATAAAAAAAAAAATCTGATACTGCTTTGTATTACCAACATAAGTAAGTATGTAATGAGTTTCTAATTATATGGGAAAGTGCAGGTAATGACAGACTGATTACACGGCTATTTCAGTATCCTATATCAAGTGCACATATGACTTAAAGACTGAGAAATCCATAGTCGTTAATTATTCATGAGTATTTGGGATAACTACAAGTCCATTGGAGCAAATAATCTGTCGGATATTTAATAAGACCTATGGGAGCCTATAAACTCTCTCTAGTTGGAAAAAAAAATCCCTTTCTCTAAAACTCTCTATTACTACTACTGCTGCTACTTCCTATCATTTGTATAGCATCACAAGGCATATACTGTAAACCTCCCATGATATGACCCAAATCCTTTCTTCAGTTACTAATTTTTATTCTAGTACCACGGAAATATAAGTACTGATATTTAAACTCCACAGTTGTCATATTTTCAAGCACTATTCGTAAAGTTTAAAGATAATCTAGTTATTCAGTGCTGGTATCTAGATTGTGGCCAGTGTTAAATATCTGGATAGAGCAACTAGCACCACCAATATATCTATTCAAGAAAGATGGGGTAGGAAGAAATGGAGAACGAGTAGTGCTATATGTGAAAATTAATATCAAAACCATAGAATTGCAGGGCTTTCCAGGAAAGGAGGAGACACAGTCGGTTAGTTTGGAAAGAGAGATTGGAAAATCTATTTATGTTGGTATGATATACAGAACCCTCTCACAGGCAAAAGAAATTGACCAAAATTTAATTGAAGACATTCACAATATTGCTATGAAAGGAGAAGTACTATTGGTAGAAGATTTCAATTTGCCAGATGTTGATTTGGATGTCTCGGCTACACCGTAATCTAGACGTAGGGAGAGTTTGAATTCTCTGGCAACTGCTAAGAAAGCCCACTAAGGAGGGGAAAATACTAGACTTGGTACATGGGAAAAATATTTATGATGTTGTAGTGTGTGAGCATCTAGTATACAGCTTCAATATTAGGACACGAGTGAAGATGATTCATTGACAAGCAAGAACATAGGAACATAAGATATGCCATACTGGGTCAGACCAAGGTCCATCAGGCCCAGTATCCTGTTTCCAACAGTGGCCAATCTAGGTCATACATACCTAGCAGTATCCCCAAAAGACACAGGTTCCACAATGCTTGTATTTGGTCAAGCATTGATATCCTGGGTCCCTTTTTAATAATGGTTTATGGACCTTTCCTCCAGGAACTTGTCCAAACCTTTTTTAAACCCGGCTACACTAACAGCTCTTACTACATCCTCCGGTAACAAATTCCAGAATTTGATTACACGTTGAGTGAAAAAATACTTTCTCTTATTTGTCTTAAATAGTTTACCCTGTAGCTTCATTACATGTCCCCTAGTCTTTCTATATTCTGATAGCGTAAACAATTGATCTATGTTTACACGTTCCACTCCATTCATTAATTTATAGACCTCTATCATATCTCCCCTCAGCTGTCTCTTTTCCAGGTTGAAGAGCCTTAACCTTTGTAGCCTGTCTTCATAGGAGTAGCCTTCCATCCCCTTTACCATTTTGGTGGCTCTTCTCTGTACCTTTTCTAATAACGCTATATCCTTTTTAAGATACGGTGACCAGAATTGCACACAATATTCAAGGTGCGGTCGTACCATGGAATGATACAGAGGCATTATAATATCCTTTGTTTTATTTTCCATTCCTTTCCTTATGATACCTAGCACACTGGGCGGAGGGTTTTAACATGTTATCCACGATGACTCCTAAATCTCTTTCCTGGGTGGTGGTTCCCAATGTGGAACCTTGCATCGTGAACCATAGTGTGGGTTGTTCTTTCCTAGGTGCATAACTTTGCACGTGTCCACATTAAATTTCATCTGCCATTTTGATGCCCAGTCTTCCAATTTATCCAGATCCTCCTGCAGTTTTCCACAGTCCTCTTGGGTTTTAACAACTTTAAACAGTTTTGTGTCATCTGCAAATTTGATAACCTCACTAGTTATTCCCTTTTCCAGGTCATTTATGAATATGTCAAAAAGTAGCGGATCCAGTACAGATCCCTGGGGTACCCCACTATTCACCTTTTTCCATTGGGAAAATTGGCCATTTAGGCCTACCCTCTGCTTTCTGTCTTCTAACCAGTTCCCGATCCACAATAGTACATTGCCTCCTATCCCATGACTCTTTAGTTTTGCCAAAAGTCTCTGATGAGGGACCTTGTCAAAGGCTTTCTGAAAGTCTAGATAGACTATATCAACCAACTCAACCAAGGATCCTAGACTTCAAGAATACTAAATTTACAAAGATGGCAAATACCTCAAAGAGTCCTTAACTGGATGGGAACATCTCAGGGAAGAAGAACAACAGTGGGCAAAACTGAAGGGAGATATTTTAAGGGTAACAAACATTTTTTTCAGAAATAAGATAGAACATAAGAGGAAATGGAAAGGGGAAAGGAGAATTTAGTTCACTCCTTTCTCAGAGGTTCAAGGCAAGTTACTGCAATCCACCATGTCTCTGACGGTTTTACAATTGAAGTTCCCCTTACAATAGAGATGTCACAATGTGGTCACAGTGATCTTATAATTACTATATATACCTGCTCAGAGGATGGCTGGAGCATGAAATCTACATCCTGCTGAAATAACCCTCACTAAGGTCATAAGAAACCACAGGCAGGATAAATAAAAATCATTAAAGGATCTGGCTAAGGAGATATTTACATGATGTAAAAAGCATTTTATTCTTAGGGTATGTTTACTAAACGGCGCTAATGTCGCAGCTGCAACATTATCATGCAATAATGGTGCATTACCATGCGAGAACGTCATGTATCACAAGATAACGTCTCCTGAGGTGTTAAGGTGCACAGAGGGTGGAGCACGGCTCCCCAGAGGGCGGAGTAAGGCTCCCTAGGGGCAGAGATAAGGGGTCAATGGGTGGAGAGTGGGCTGGGAGAGGCCCCATGCACACTAATGCCATGAAATGAAGGTCTGAAAAATAGCGCCAGTGAAAACCTCGCGCTAAAGGCACATTTGCAGGGGAGAGAGACCATTTCAGTCAGCAATGTGCAACAAAGACAGGGAAACCAAGAAAAGTGATAGTAGTGATACATGTGCAGCAACATCATAGTGCCCAAGTACGAGAGGGCACTACAGTGAGGCTGCAAATGGGGTACAGAGGGCTGCAGACAGGACATTAAGTGTGGCAGCTGGGGCAGAGTGGGATAGGCAGATGCCTAGGTGACAAATAGGAATGTGGAAGAGGAAAACCAGCAGGACAGCAACTGACCAAGGGCAAACATGGCCACGAGTGTGTGTCCCACAGTGTCCCAGGGGATAGTACCCAGCAAGTACCCCAAAGGGCACATAACATTGGCAGGCGGTGCTGGGGGAAAGCATTGATGTCTATGCAGGCACCCCTCCCCCATATCATGCACCATAGGCAGCCGCCTACCAGCACACTGGATGGCCTAGGACTGTGCACCACCAGCACCACCGGCAGAAGGGCATGTCAGCAAGGTGGCGGAGGGGTGCTGGTGGCGGAGGGGGCAGTGGCATCTGCCCACAGCAGACCACGGCCAAGCTCCGTTTAGGTGGGTGCTGTCCACTGCAACAAACAAGGTCTGTCTGACAAACAGTCATGGTATTCCCAGGGAATGAGCTGCCCCTGTGACAACAGTTTGGTGCAGTACACACAGCCAGTGTGTCCAGGGGCAAAAGGTCACAAGTTCAAGTCCCAGCTGTGGCTCCTGCCAACCTTGTCCCCCATATTTTACCCAGTACTAAACTGTGGTAATAAAGACGGAACTTTTATTGCAGATAAAATAAACATGCCTGAAACGCCTATATTTTATCCTACAGAGCACAGACACCATAAACATGTGCAATCCCTAGAGCAGAGTTTCCCAACTGAAGTCCTGGAGGGCCAAACACCATTCAGGTGTCATGAGATCCCTAATAAATATGCCTGTGCTGCATTTGTATGCACCGCCCCCATTGTATTCCAATGTTTCTCATGCACATTCATTAGAGACAGCATGAAAACCTGAACCGTGTTTGGCCCACCAGGACCGTAGTTGGGAATCTCTGCCCTAGAGCAGCGGCCAACAGGGGAACAAACGCCCACACCCACAGGCACCACTATCCAAAGCCTCATGGAGAGTCAGGCTGTTGCGCCCTGCGCAGAGCAGCATCTCCCAATACTGGCACCTGCATACCTTAGCAATGCCACCCTAAACTTGGGAACACATTACACCAGAGCTACGCAAATCTGTTCCTGGAGGTCCGCAAACCTGCAGGTTTTCGGGATATCCCTAATGAATATGCATGAGATATATATGCATTAGAGATAGCCTGAAAACCTGACTGGTTTGTAGCCCTCCAGTGCTGGATTTGGAGACCCCTGCCTTACACCTCTGTCATTTAAGATTGTGAGTGGGCAAGGTACAGATGTCCTAGACATCAAAAGGGTAGATAGAATGTGTCACATTCCTCCTTGATTCTCATCACCACCAAAAGGTTGTCTAATAGACAATATTTTGGTGGTGGTGAGAAGCGAGGAGGAATGTGACAAATTCTATCTTATCTTTTTGATGTCTTGGACATCTGCACCTTGTCCACTCACAATCTTAAATGACAGCGGTGTAAGGCAGGGGTCTCCAAATCCAGCCCTGGAGGGCCACAAACCAGTCAGGTTGTCAGGCTATCTCTAATGCATTTATATCTCATGCATATTCATTAGGGATATCCTGAAAACCTGCAGGGTTGCGGACCTCCAGTAACGGATTTGAGTAGCTCTGCATTGCACATATATCAAAAGGTTGCTATGATTAATGGCAGATAACAAATTCTAAGTTAAACACAATTTGTTGACAGAGCTGCATCATAGCAACCTTTCTGATATCTGTGGAGTGTGTTTCAGTTTTGGCTTCTGACAGTGTTTACCATCCCGGGGAGTGACCCCCAACAGTATTGCGTACCATAGCCATGGCTGCACTGTGCTCAGGACTGGTGTGATGGCCAGGGCTCCCAAAAACCTCTATATTTGCACAATGCTGGCATAGATGTGGGAGTGTGTGTATGTCTATCCAGTGTGTTGTGGCTGCCTACACCTTACTGAACCCACACTGCTTGCACTGTTTCCGATGTAAGCCTGCCAATGTGCAGAATGAGGAGCAAGGTACTGTGGGTATGGCCTGGACAGGGTGGCCTGGGCAGGATGCATCTGCACAGGGCATAGGGAAATGGATGAGACATTGTAGTGGCCGACCACCACCTACACGGACAGGGTGGCCACAGCATGTCATACTGGGAGGTCACTCTCACCCTGTGCAGTGACCACGGCATGGCTAGGTTTCCCCATAGTGCTCTACAGTATTTCTCTCGTGATATTTATGGGTTCTCTTTTCTGGGGCCCAATCACTGATATACCTGTTTGGTGTGTGTTGTCACATCCCATTTTGGGTACACACCATTCCTCCGGGAAGATGCACTATGTACTAGCTAGCAGACTGTCTGCAGTTAGCATGTGTATGGCCGGAACACCTTGCAGGGTGCAGAGGTGGAGACTGACTGTGCTCTCTGTTGGTGAATATCAGATAGTGGTGGGTGGCAGCTGAGCTATTCCAGCATTCTGCCTGTCTGCCATTGCCTTATGTGATGCATCCAGATCTGCATTGACTGTCCTGTAGGGTACCCGTTCCCCAGTAGAACTGGGGTTGATGGTCCCCTCTACTGCCACTATTACAGAGATGTAGAATGTGGATCTGTTGGTGAAAGATCCTGTCCCCCACCCTGAGCCACGGAGGGTGGGTTGGGTGGTGCTACATAATCCGCTTTTGGCTCCAAACACCCCCCTTCACTTATAACATGTGACCATGGCACCCACATAGGACATGCACTATTCTGGGTGCATCATAGTTGTAACTGGGAAATACAGATGGACACAGGTGTATCTGCAAGGGCTACCTATCACACACTAGCACTGATGGTGACCTGTAGCATAGCCTATCTTAGCCAAGCCAGGTGCTTCGGACCTGGAGCTGGGTGCCCCACCTCACCCTCAGAGTTAGTACAGGACCTGCACAATGTCACGGTCTGTAGCTACTCTGTGCCAGTAACACACACGATCAGTTCCCCCTACCAGGCCAAGGTGCTGTGGGGGTGCACACCCCATCTTGTGATCAGCTATAGACTGCTGATCTGCATGTGCAGTGCATCATGGGTATGGGTGGGTTTGTGTTGTGACCTGAAGTCTTTCTGTAGCCAGCCAGGGGTTTGCTAGTAGCTATAGAGATGTAGCCCACTAGTTACTTCAATGACTGTGGAGGCAGAGGTCATGGGTTTGATCCCACAGTGGTGTTATTTAATACGGATGTCTGAGGCTTTTCCTTTTAATTTAAATCAGTGCTGCCAGCAAAATGCACCCTCACTGTGCTGTAACCTTAAGGTGCCTCATAAGGCGCTCTATAAAGCACCCTATAGGGCACATTAGAAGGCACCTTGACAGACAGGGCACTTTATAATGTGCCCTATGGAGTGCCTTATAGGGCGCCTTCTGCGGCACCTTATGTTACGGCACTGTGAGGGTGTTTTTGCTGGCAGCACTGATTTCACTTAAAAAAGGAAATGCTTCAGACAGCACTGATTTAGATTAAAAGGTTTTGCCTCAGACATCTTTCTTACATAACACCACTGCAGGATTGAACCTATTACCTCTGTTTCCCCAGTCACTGCAGTAACCAGTGTGCTACATCTTTGCAGCTTCTAGCATTGCGCTGGCATGAACTTAGGGTTAATGTGCGTTAACATGCCATGGCGCCCACTATCGTGCGATACAGATTCTTGCTACCTTGCCACCAGAATGCCCACTCCTTATATGGCATTCTTCACATTATCGCTGCAAATAGCGCCAGTAACATTAAGATGGTTTTGTAAACATACCCCTTAGTCAAATTTATATGATAAAACAGGTAAGTATATAGTTTGTTACCAATTGTGTCTACAAATATTATAAACCTGAATCAGTGAGTACTGTATCAAAATAAATAAACTATAAAAAGAATTATGGGTCCGATATTCATTTTGGTGGGCTATGCACCGTGTCGGTGCATAGCTCTGCCTGCTCACCTCTAAACCAAAATATTCAATGCTGCAGCTACAGCACTGAATATCCATTTTGATGCCTAGTGGATTCACCTGCAGAGCCTAACTGGGTAGTGGTGATATTGGACCACTACCCGGTTAGTATTTGCGGTTAGAAGTAGTCAAGCCAAAAGCTCGCTGGGTTTTAGGTGTGGCTTGTTAACCAGGTAGCAGTCCAATATCATAGCTACCCGGTTACCAGCCCACCCCCGCTCCACACCAGAAAGCCCTTAATAAGCGATGCTAACCGCATAGCATTGGGGTGCTTAGGGGACATAGTGTCATGGTGCAAGGCAAATAGTGCCTATAAAAACAGATGAAAATGTGCAGGGCAGTTTTAAAACCGGCAGCTCAAAGCACATGGCTAGGGGTTGCTATAGGCAACCAACCAAAACACGAGCACCGGGTGTAGGTAAACGCCCAGGAGAAGCATTACATCATAGCTCATTAGAGGAGCAGGAACAGCTGCAGGGACTTGAGCTAATGAAGGACTCAAAGAATGACGCACTTAAAATAGGGTCAGTCTTGAGCAGAGCAGAAAGAGAAGGAACACGAGGAAACAGGACGAGAACAGAGGCAGAAACAGGAACACGGAAGAGCAGAGCATATGAGAACCAGGATACATACCTGAGAGCTGTTGACGGAGATTCCATCAGCACCTCAGAGGAGTTTTCCCAGGAGGGATTGCCCGAGGTTAGTGCTAGAGAGTTGGGCTGCACTGAACCAGAGTCCGGTTGGGGACCCAGACGGATTCCAGGCAGCAAACAATGAGGAGCTGTGAGAGGGAACTCCCACAAGAGCAGGTACCTGGGGAATAGAAGCTCTTATCCAAAAGAGATTTCCTGGCTGAAAGAAAGACGTCCTGTGAGGGGAAGTGAAAGGGAGAAAGGTTTCCAGCTTCCCGGCTGCAAACGTTCAGGCAGAGCTAAGCCTGCAGAAAGACCAATTCCCTGGAATAGAGGGGCACTGGATTTTACCTGCACTAGTCCTGAGGTGTATGGCCCTCTAGAGGGAAAATCCACATTGCATGGTAATCTGCCTTTCCACGTTAATAGAGGGGAGAGAAGCCCTGGCCAGGAAGAGGAGGGATTGCTAAACACTGATACAAGTTATAGCCATATAAAAGATACTAGCAAGGAAGCTCATGAGGACATGGACTGTGATTTCTGTGGAGAAAACTCAGAGGATTTCCAGATGGACTGTACATTGGTGTTTTCAGATAGCGTGACCTCTTTCTGTTGAAGCATAAGAAAAGCCTGCAAAAGAGAAATCTGTGTAAGGGCACAGATTTCACTCTACAGCTTTTGTGATATAGAAAGCCTGTTTTTCACTTTTGTTTTCCTTTAACGCTGAAAAGAAGCATTTCCTTTGTCATTTGTAGTACCCTTTTTGTGTTGTGCCATAAGCATTGTTTACTTTTCCTTATAATTCCTGTTTGCAAAAGTTCTCCCGGGAAGGGAAATAAATACCTCTTTATAAGCATAGCTACTCGTCCACAACTACACTCTTATTGAATAGCTATTGGGACTTCAACTCCCAGGGGGCACCACTAGTCCCTGCTACATAGGAGGAGCCTCACTGAAGCCCCAGGCCTTTCGCCTCCGGGGTAAGTAGGTGGGTGACAATTGGTGACGTTTTTGGATTTTTGCACAAGGATTCAAAAGGACAGCACAAAGGACTACAGTCTGCTGGAAAAAAGAAACTGTTGTCCAGAGGGAGAAAACCGTCTGGAAGATTCCTGCTGCCAAGTGCTGGACCCGGAAAAAACTTTCTCACAAGCTGATCCCTACATGAAGGCTCAGGTAAACGTACCTAGTCATACGTGGGGAGGATAAAAGTGAGAGAGGGGGCGCTGGTGGGCAGAGGAAGAGGTGGTGGAAAGAGAAAAAAAATTGGTGGTATCGCACTTGGGTTTTTGTTTTTGTTTTCTATCTCTCTACAGGTACATCGAGGCTGAGGATGGAGCCACAAGATGTAGCCCCATGGATGAGGACACAGTGGGATAAGCAGGTGGAGCTTATTCACTACCTCCAGGAGCAGACTACGCGGACACCATACAGGAACAACAGAGGCCTTTGATGGAGACCATGGACGCGCTTTTAAAGAAGCCGCTAGACGCCACAGCAGACGTCCCCATGGCATTCCCAGGAGCAGGACTGAGTTCGTATGGTGCTTTTTCTTTGGGACAATTACGACCGCAGGACAATTTAGATGACTATCTTGACGCTTTTGAGCAGATAGCTACCACCCTGAAATGGCTGGAGGAGCAGTGGGCCACCAGGGTTGCCCTTTCGCTCACAGGCGAGGCCCTTTCAGCGTATAAAGCTATGCCAGCTGAATTAGCCTCTAATTATATAGAGGTTAAGAAAGCAGTGAAGGATAGGTTGGGGCTCACACCTCTACATTATCAAAGAATGTTCAGGGAGGCAGTAATTAAGCCTCAAGAGACCCCTAAGGCCCTGACGCAGCGATTACAAAATGTAGCCAGAAAATGGTTGCTGGCAGAGGGAGGTACCTTGGAAACAATCCTTGATAAAATTGTGCTGGAACAATTTATGCAGGCTGTTCCCAGCGGGGTCAAAGCTTTTCTGACACTCCAGCACTGCCAAACCTCGGAGGAGGCAGCCACTCTTGCGGAGCGTTATTTCGCTGCAGAGAGGACTGACACCTCAGGGCAAGGTATATGGCCGGCAGCTGGTAGGAGAGATAGTGGCAGAAAAGGAAAATATATGTATGATAAACTGTACAAGCCTGAAATGTCTAATGTTAATGTCTCTGATGATAATAATGTCTTATCTGTACCTAAAGGAAAATGTTTTAGGTGTGGGTAGAAAGGACATTTTCAGAGATCCTGCACAGAAAGAACAGTCCTGGTGACAGGGACAGAAGAGACAGATCAGGACGAATTCCGTATTCAGGTTCAAGTGGAAGGTATTCCCACACTGGCTCTACTTGACTCGGGGGCTGACCAGAGCATGATTTCAAGGGAGCTCTGGGAAGCCATTAAGGGGCACCGCCAGTCGCCCCCGAGTCAAGCAGAAGGCCAAGTACGAGTCAAGTGCATGCACGGCGCATTTGTCCCTTATCCCCTACACAATGTATTGGTACAAGGGTTGGGCACCATCAAAGAGGTGAGGGTGGCCGTAGTTCCCAAACTACCAGATGATGTTGTACTGGGGAAGGATTGGCCTCCCTTTTATCAAGACCTGAGTATTAGGTTAGGCTTAGTATCCACTCGCTCTCAAGCGGGGCCCTCTGGGAGGGGAGAGGAGTCAGAGAAAAACACTGAGGAACCTGAAGGGGAGGAAAATGTACAAAGGGAGGAGCCAGACGAGGAAGGGCTAGCTACCCTCCCTAAACATGACGATTTAATACATCCCCCTGATAAAGAAGAGAAAAAGGATAAATCCAGGAAACGTAGGGAGAGATACTCTAGGACCCGGGGGAGGGCCGAGCTAGAAGGTGCTGTAGGGTTGCCCTGGGTACCGGCAGAGGTAGTCAAAAGATTTCCATCATTCCCCATGGAGCAGAGAGCTGACCCAGCTCTTAAAAGGGCGTTTGAGTGGACTGAGGAAACCAGACAGACCCTACCAAGATTTTTCCTGGAAAATGATCTCTTATACAGAGAATGTGTAAACCCCCACAATGATGCCATACGCAAGCAGCTAGTTGTACCCACGTCCTTTAAAGCTAGCGTGTTAAGATTAGCCCATGACCACCCAGTGGGGTGTCACAAGGGGATCCAGGGGATGCTGGACCAAATTTTAGCTAGATTTTATTGGCCTGGGGTTTTTAAGGAGACACGGCAGTATTGCGAGGCATGCCCTAGCTGCCAAAGAGTGACAGCTATAAAGCCTAAGGCAGTACCCATGGTGCCAACTCCCACCATAGAGGCTCCTATAAGCCGAATGGGAGTTGACATAATAGGACCTCTGGTGAAGACACCGAGGGGTTTTAAGTATATCTTGGTCATAGTTGACCATGCCACGCGGTTTCCTTGGGCCATTCCCTTGAGAAACACATCCGCCAAAATAGTAGCCTTAGAGTTAATCAAACTTTTCTGCGAGGCAGGTTTTCCCAGGGAAGTCCTGACTGATCAGGGTAGTAACTTCCTATCAAAACATCTAGCTATGGTCTGGGAAGCCTTCGGCATCCGCCATATACGGACATCAGCATACCATCCACAGTCTAACGGGCTCGTGGAACGTATGAATCAGTCTATTAAACAACTGCTACGCAGAGGTTTGAAGGCGGGGGAAATGAATGAATGGGATACATTGCTCCCATTCACGCTATACGCATGCAGGGAGCACATACAGGCGTCCCTTGGGGCATCCCCCTACGAGTTGCTGTTCGGCCGCGCTCCAAGAGGAATCTTGGACATCCTACAGGAGCAATGGGTAGAGCCGAACATGCAAGAGGTCGGGGTACCCCAATTCCTGAAAGAGTTAAGACAACGCCTAGAGAGGACATCCAAGGCCTCTATAGAGAATCTACAGGCCAGTAAACGTAAGCAAAAACAGTATTACGATAAGGGCACCAGACCAAGGCAGCTAAGCATAGGGGACAAAGTACTTATCCAAGTATCCGACCCCGGACCGAAATTTGAGTCCAGGTGGAAGGGCCCTGGTACAGTGGTAGAGAGGGTTGGCCCAGTATCCTATCGGGTGGAAAACGAGAGGGGCCGCCAACAGGTCTATCATGTAAATGTACTAAAGCTGTGGAAGGACAGGTCTGCCACTGCCAGCCTGGTTACTGTAGTATACCGAGATAGGTCCCATATAGTATTACCCCGAGATAGGTCCCGTAAGGAGATTACGGGCTGTCAGGAAAAATCTGCAGCCCGTAATATTTTAAGGGGGGGGGATCTGTCATGGCGCAAGGCAAATAGTGCCTATAAAAACAGATGAAAATGTGCAGGGCAGTTTTAAAACCGGCAGCTCAAAGCACATGGCTAGGGGTTGCTATAGGCAACCAACCAAAACACGAGCACCGTGTGTAGGTAAACGCCCAGGAGAAGCATTACATCATAGCTCATTAGAGGAGCAGGAACAGCTGCAGGGACTTGAGCTAATGAAGGACTCAAAGAATGACACACTTAAAATAGGGTCAGTCTTGAGCAGAGCAGAAAGAGAAGGAACACGAGGAAACAGGACGAGAACAGTGGCAGAAACAGGAACACGGAAGAGCAGAGCATATGAGAACCAGGATACATACCTGAGAGCTGTTGACGGAGATTCCATCAGCACCTCAGAGGAGTTTGCCCAGGAGGGATTGCCCGAGGTTAGTGCTGGAGAGTTGGGCTGCACTGAACCAGAGTCCGGTTGGGGACCCAAACGTTCAGGCAGAGCTAAGCCTGCAGAAAGATCAATTCCCTGGAATAGAGGGGCACTGGATTTTACCTGCACTAGTCCTGAGGTGTATGGCCCTCTAGAGGGAAAATCCACATTGCATGGTAATCTGCCTTCCCACGTTAATAGAGGGGAGAGAAGCCCTGGCCAAGAAGAGGAGGGATTGCTAAACACTAATACAAGTTACAGCCATATAAAAGATACTAGCAAGGAAGCTCATGAGGACATGGACTGTGATTTCTGTGGAGAAAACTCAGAGGATTTCCAGATGGACTGTACATTGGTGTTTTCAGATAGCGTGACCTCTTTCTGTTGAAGCATAAGAAAAGCCTGCAAAAGAGAAATCTGTGTAAGGGCACAGATTTCACTCTACAGCTTTTGTGATATAGAAAGCCTGTTTTTCACTTTTGTTTTCCTTTAACGCTGAAAAGAAGCATTTCCTTTGTCATTTGTAGTACCCTTTTTGTGTTGTGCCATAAGCATGGTTTACTTTCCTTTATAATTCCTGTTTGCAAAGTTCTCCCGGGAAGGGAAATAAATACCTCTTTATAAGCATAGCTACTCGTCCACGACTACACTCTTATTGAATAGCTATTGGGACTTCAACTCCCAGGGGGCACCACTAGTCCCTGCTACATAGGAGGAGCCTCACTGAAGCCCCAGGCCTTTGCCTCCGGGGTAAGCAGGTGGGTGACAATAGATGGGAATATTCAGTGGTACCAGCCATGTAGGTTCCTTTGAATATTCCATTTTAAGGGATTTACATAGTTTACTGGGCTGTAAACCGCATAAATGCCTTTGAAATATCGGGCCCTCAGTGTATATTTGAGCTCAAATAGAAGAAATTTGTGTTGTAAAGGTAAGAGTCTCTACAGTACTTATCCAGAAGCCTTCCAAAGTTGGGTCCCAATGTCTTCAGGTGCACGTTTTCTGGTCATCAAGGGTCATCATCTCTGGAACTGCAGGTCCTCTTAAAACTTCCTCTGGATTTGCAGACAATTGATTTATAAAAGTAAATATATTCTAATGTGCATGCAGTATACATGCAAAAAACAAATAGGTGAAATAAACACAAAAAAAGTCCCAAAACAGGAAAAATTACTTTGAAATGAACAAGAGCTGAAATTTCTTTTTCTAGTCGATTACTAGGTGCTCATTCTTGACTCAACAGACATGCACCAATTTTCAAAAGAAAGAACAATCTGCCTCAAACTTTAAAATTTGCTACTTGATAGTTTCATCTGCTTTCTGAGTACTTAATTGTTTTTCATGGAAAATTATGTGTATAAATTTGAAAATGCCATTGATGTGTGTTATTTTCCTCCCTTGACTTCAGCATGCTTCTGGAACACTTCTTTTAAATATGGTTCAACGTACAGAGAGTTTGGGTTAACAGGTTGCCTAGGCTGAGAATTGACATGCTCAGAATAGAAAGCAAAACAATAGCTATCTGCCTGATCTACAGACCCCCCTCCTCCCCATATGAAACTTTAGCAAACGCCCTTGAAGTCATCACCACCACAGCAAGCAAAAAACACCAGATCATCCTAGGTGATCTAAACCTAGCATCGGTCCCCCCAGCTCAAGCTGAAATCTTCCATGAAGCCATGGACCAACTTGGATACAAACAAATAATCTGTGACGCCACGCATATCAAAGGCAACACCCTGGACATGGTATTCCTACCCAACAAACTTCTTAGGCCTCAAAAACCAAAGATACATATAACCCCAGTGCCATGGTCGGACCATCACCAAATTGAATTCACATTGCTTCTACCCACCATGCCGGAGCACTCTTATCACACCTTACCTACAAACCTACGGAGGAGGTTTCAAAAATTCAACAAGGAAAATCTGATAACTTCAATAAGCGCACATATGAATCCAGAACAGGAGGACCTAGAGATACTAGTTAACCAATGGATCTCAGGAATCAAAGAAGTCGCAATACCAAACTGGACACCCCACAAACTCTCATCAAGAATCAGGTCGGAACCATGGTACACCCCCACCCTGCGCGACCTAAAGAAAGGCCTGAGGAAGCAAGAAAGGAAATGGAGAAGTCACAAAACTGAGGAGCATAGAATGGAATACACCAAACTCCTCGCGGCTTACAAGAATGAAATTAACATTGCAAAGAAAACCTATCACTCCAACACGCTCAACAAGGCCCTCAACCGACCCAGGGAACTATTCGAACTGGTCAAATCCCTCACGAAGACTACCCAAGAACCAATTTCATACGGGGCAATGACAGCCCAAAAGTTGGCAGACCACTATGCCAAAAAGCTCAACCCTACAGCCAATGTCAGAAGCCATCAAAAGCCTGAACCAGGCACCCAGAATCTGTCAATGACCAACATTCTGCAAACACCCAACACCCCGTAAAGTCCTACACAATACCAAGAATGGACCACTTTCAGGAGCGTAGATGACAAGCAAATATTGAACATAATCTCCAGCTTAAAAACCACCACCTCCCTACTCGACCCATGCCCTGCGGCCTGGGTAAAGGGCATAAAACAGGAAATTGTTCAATATATCACACACATTGTGAACCAATCGCTTTGGCAGGGGTTAATGCCAATGCACCTCAAAAAATCCATCATACGACCCATCCTAAAGAACAAGACTCTTAACAAGAAAGACCCAACATCCTACCGACCGGTGTCAAGCATATCCTTCCTGGCCAAGATCATTGAAAAGGCAGTACAAATGCAACTGCAAGATCACATCGATGACAATAATGCTTTGGACGTCCACCAGTATGGTTTCCGACAGCATCATGGCGTGGAGACCCTCCTACTGGCCCTACTTGATAAGCTTCTCAAAGGACTGGAAAACAGAAGCAAAATGTTCATGCTCGTTTTCATCGACATATCAGCCGCCTTTGATACCGTACATCACCCCACGCTCCTAAACAGACTCGCTTCCATAGGCATTAGAGGTGCCCCTCTGAAATGGTTCTCCTCCTACATAAACAACAGAATGCAGCAAGTCCACTTCAACAACGAGAAGGCTGCAACTTTGCCCCAAACCCAAGGCATACCTCAAGGCTTGGCCCTGTCTTCCCTCCTCTTCAACCTTTATCTACGGCCAGTTTGTAAAACATTCCAGGAACACCAGATCAGTTATCACATCTATGCTGATGACCTAATGCTCTACACTCAACTTGATGTAGACAACCCGAACATCAGTCAACTGGAAAAATGCCTCAGTGAGCTACAATTCTGGCTGCAACAGAATAACATGGCCATTAATCACAAAAGACCGAAGTGATGTTCATTTCCAAAAAAACAGATTTCAACCCACCACCTACAGTCACCATGAACAATAACGTCTACGCCACAAAGAGCGAGCTAAAATACCTGGGCGTGACACTGGATTGCAACCTAAAGATGGAAAAGCATCTCCGAATTACCAATCGAGCCATTTTCCACAAAATAAAAGTCTTGCACCCACTACGTAGCATCATAGAGCACTCAGATTTTAGGGCTGTTGCACAAGCCCTCATCATTCCTCACCTGGACTACTGCAACGCCATACTACAAGGGTTGCCTAAAAAAACCCTCAACATCCTCCAAATGGCGCAAAATGTGGCAGCTAGATTAATCATGAGGAAAGGCCTGAAGGAACATATCACACCAATTCTAATGGACCTACATTGGCTCCCCATCACTGCACGCATACAATACAAAATCCTAATCACCACATTCAAGCTCATTCATAATATAGCACCCTCGTTTCTCAATGCCCTTATCACATCGCAGCCAAATAACAGAAGCAGAAGAACCACACACCTCAATACCCTCATTGTTCCGGCTAGCCTGAGAGCTGTCACTGCAACCACCAGCAACCGAGCGTTCTCATTCATAGCGCCACTGCTATGGAACCAACTACCATGCAAACTGAGAGCAATCAGTGACCTGTTGGTATTCAGAAAAAAGCTAAAGACGCATCTTTTCCAGACACACTTCAATCCCACATAAACTCTTTCACCATGTACAAGGAAAGAGCACTACACGTCAAACACCTATAGACTCTGACAACCTGTAAATATGTACATACTTGTGTAATCAATGTCTTGCAATCAAGTGTAAACCTGTACTCTGAATGTTTGTGTCCTGTACTGAATCATTATGTATGTTTTAATCCATGGCCTGTACAACCATACTGTTATGTATAGCAAACCGCTGCTGATTGCTGGAAGTAGCGGGATATAAGTGTACACTAAATAAATAAATAAATAAACAATGCCTATGTCTAGCCTAGTTTAATGAAAACATGCAGGCACCTATTTGCTTTTATAAAATACTAGGAGTAAAATAGGCAGAAATTGTGGCTAGATTGAAGCCACTGAGATGTACACTAGCTTGAAAACTGGGGTAAATGTACACATCTACCATCTATGCAACCTCACACATTTTATTTTTTTGAAACTTTTATTTTCATTTTACAACAAACAAAGGAACAACACACCAAAAGATACAAAACAAGTATACAATAAGGAAAAGTAAACCCATTACCCCCCACCCCGGTGCTTCTTCTCTACCCGTTTGTATCAGCATGTGAGCGCTTCCCGTTAACAGTGATTATACATCAAACAATCAAAAAATATCCACAATACAGCATGATCATGAGACAGGGATAGATACAAAGTTAGACAGTCAGATGAGAGCATTTAGCAAAATGTACATATTCATTGAACATCTTCCATTAAGACCAATAAGAAGGAGTCTGAACGGAGGAAGCACACAGACGAGGTATTTGTTCATATTTACTGTAGAGACAGGCATGATTCCACCATTCAGTGAGGCTCAGATGGGAACTAATTTCCCAATATTACTCAATGAGGGAAACAGCAATGCCAAGCATATAGTTCAAAAGGAGATAAGCCATTTCTTGGGAGAGAGGGGATCCCCGCAACTGGGCGAAGTCCCACTACCCTCCGTGAAAGGGACTCCTGAGAGTGCAATATAGACTAAATACGACCCCAGACCCGACGCCAGTGATACTGTAGTGCGGGATATTCATGCATGACATGAAATGAAGTAATAAACCAATGGCCACAGGACGTGTCCAGCAACCATTACCCTGAGTAGTGTTCCATATGTCTAAACTGTGAGGAATGTAAAAACACGGTGGGCTAGAAAGAAGAGGGTCTGAGTGAGTGAGGCGGGTCAGAAACCCGTGTCCCTCTGCTCCAGATAAGGCTCCATTGCTCCGAGGTTAAAGTCACATGCAATTCTCTCTCCCATACTTTCTGCGCTATAGAGGTATCTCTAGTGATAGCATTACATAAGGTTTAGTAAAATTGGACACTACACCCGGTAAACTACCGAGAGATCGGAAGTTTCCAATCAACCTTATGCAAGAGTGCCAATGGCGGGAATACTCTAGTGCTCCGAATGCAATGCTAAAGTTACATTGACCAGAGTCGGGAGTCAAAAGGTTGCATAGGAATATTAAAGGCACCTAAAGTGTCGAAAAACATTGGTGGATAGTGGGAGTCTAATGGGAGAGTCATACCAGGGAGTAAGGTAAAAGGAATCGGTGAGCAAAGGCCCGCTACTATATCTAGCCACACAGGTCTGCTCGGTACAGGAGCTTCCAACAAACAAGCACCTTGTTTGAGAAGAAAAGATTGAGGGAGCACTTGAATAAAATCGCCACCAAGTATTAATGGAGCATTAGCGGAGGCCGAGGCCAATTGAGCAAAACTTGCTTAGTGAGCAGGGTTGTCCACATTCGGGACATAGTGCAAATACACGTGAATTCACTATCTCCAACCTCAAGGTGTACACGGGCCCATCTACCCTCCATATTAGCGCTAATATCAGGTACAGTAGCGTGCAAAAACTTCTTGACCAGAATGACTATCCCGTACCATTTGGAAACGGTGGGAGAGTAGGCAGCTACCATGTGAGGCTAGCATTGAGTTTCAGTGTTTCAGCAGAGTGTAGTGCGTTTCCGAAAGAAACACCTAATCAACGTGCTCGTGTCTAAGATAGCTAAGGATTTCCTTTCTGCGGAGTGGACCAGCAATGCCTTGTACGATGAATAATAAGATTTTACATGAGGCCATTCGATAAAGTTAAAATTCTGAGCATGATAGCACACATAGTTTTACTGTGTCCCTCAAACTGACTGTATCTGGCTGTACACATGACATAGGAAAATAAGCTAATATAATACAATGAAGCGCCCCACATTAACAAAGATAACCGCAGTACGGTAGAGGAGAAGCAAAACCCCCAAAATTACTGGCGACCATGTGTCTGCGGGGAGAACCCCAGAGAAGGCCGAAATTGAAAAAACATATAACCTGTAGGACTGTGCGTGCTCCGAATCCGACCGAGACACACATCATGAAGGGATAGGAGACCAAAGACATAAGTCATACAGAGAAAGAAAGAAAGTCCAGGCTATTTCTGTGCTGGGCTATGATCGCCGCATCGGGCCCTTCAAAATGGCGGACAGAGCCGGCAGATAAGAGTCCAAGATTTGGGATTAGCGCATCTGTTCTGTTTCTTTGGAGTCCAAAAATGTTGATAATAGATCAGGATCCTCGAACGTCCTGGTCTGGTTATGGAGAGTCACTCGGAGTTTCGCTGGATACAACAGGCCAAAGCGAGCCTGTAGCTGTTGAAGTCGAGGGCGAAGAGCAAGGAGTTTCTTCCGACGTTCAACGGTAGGCTTTGCCAAATCCGGAAAGAAGGAGACCTTACGACCTTCATATTCCAAATGATGATTCGCTCGAGCAGCATGTAAAATTTGTTCCACTTGTTGATATCGTAGCAAGCTAATGTTAATAGGGGGTGGGGTAGTGCGGTTGAGCGCCATGCGGGCAGGAACTCGGTGTGCTCGATCGATTTCCAGTTCTCTGTGAAAAGTAATCTTCAGCAAGGAGGGAAGAGTTTTGAGCAAGAATTCTCTTATATCTCCTGCTTCCACTCCCTCCGGCATTCCAAGGAGCCTCACATTGTTACGACGGGCGCGATTATTGCTATCTTCCAATTCCTTTTGAAGATTCTGTATCTGGCGCTCAGCCTCGTCCAGTTTGCCCAAGCGCACCTCGTGCGAGTCGAGGACCCCCGCCATATTGTCCTGCCGTAATGAAAGACCTTCAAGTCGGTCTTGGAGCACTCCAAAGTCTTCTCGCATGGCTCGAAGCGCTTCTCCATTAGACTGCACCAGTTCCTTCACGCCGCGTATTTCCTCCAAAATCTCCAGGTGCATTGCGGGGTTTTCACGAAATGGAACCATCTTCTGCGGGAGGATACCTCCGTTTTGGAGCGTTTTCCGTGAGAAGAAGAAGGAGACCCGAAGTCCAAGCGCGCTGGTTTGTGGGCCGCCATCCCCCCCGAGGTGCCCCGGTCAGCTCGGAGCAAAATAGTAAATTTATATAGGTATTAAGTCAGGATTCTGAGTAGGCCTCTCGGGAGCTTCAACGCAAAGC
Source organism: Ichthyophis bannanicus (assembly GCA_033557465.1). Taxonomy (NCBI): domain Eukaryota; kingdom Metazoa; phylum Chordata; class Amphibia; order Gymnophiona; family Ichthyophiidae; genus Ichthyophis; species Ichthyophis bannanicus. The sequence goes on along the minus strand of CM066035.1, from coordinate 153,269,033 downwards.
GTCCTACCCGCTGGACATCAGGCTCCGCCCCCCCTCACACATTTTATAAAGAATACACAAATTTTGTGACTCCACCCATGCTCAGCCCAAACTCCACCTTGGAATACACCTATACTCGTGTCACATAAAAGTACTTGCCTTATTTTCACCATGTGAGTTTTTATGCACTTAATCTCTGGAGTAATTTTATAAAAGTATTTTTAAATGCATAACTACTACTACTAATACTCATTTGTATAGTTACAAGGTGTATGCAGTGCTGTACATATAGATCTAAGACATAGTCCCTGCTCATCAGAGTTTACAATCTAATCAAGACAAAACACATGGAGGGCGATTCTATAACATGGATACCTGGGACGCAGAGACGTCTGCCCCGAGAACATCCCCGTCCCAACGCAAATTCCAGTCTCGAAAATTTAGACATATATGTGGGACCCAGAATGAAGATGACATTCAAGCTGCATGTGCATCCTGAGGCCTTTAACTAGCTAGCATGCATGTGCCGACCAAAAACTGTCTCAACTCAAATAACGCCAAAGATGTCCCCATTCCAAAGCTGTCTCTGCACAAATAATGCCAAAGACATCCTCATTCCAAAGCTGCCTCCGCACGAATAATGCTGAAGATGTCCACAATCCCATGGTGAGGCTCAAGTGCAACAGGAAACCGGATGGATTTTGCCCCCCCCCCCCCCCCACACACACACCTAGCCTGCAAAATCCCTATCACATCTCTGAGAAAATGTGATAGGGATTTCACAGCCCTACTTCTCGTCACCCAGGATTGCAGCACCAGTGAACAAACCAAATGGGGGTCACAGGATGCAAGTTTCCACATTAAGAACCTCCAACCCAGACAAAGCTATAGGTGTCAGTGTGGATAATCATTTGAAACCCTCTGCCCAATTTGCAGTGGTAGCCAAGAGAGCAGCAGGAATGTAAGGCACCAGAAGGAAAGGAATAGAAAAGAAAACCATGGGCATGAGTACTGATATATTTAGCAGGGTGGTCAATCACATCATCATGTCACCTCAGTGGTGTGAAATTTTCCCCAAACCTTGTGAAGTCACTGTAACAGGGACATTGATAGCGTGAATCATACATAAAATATCATCTAATGCATTGTAAAATGATGTGGCCAAGGATAAAAATGAGCAGCAGTGGAAATTTAATCCTATTCCTATGGTCCTCAAGCCAGTACCCTAACCTCCAAGCTACTCCTCCACTCTGCTGGTGCCATTGAATCTGTCCAGATCATGTTTTGCTTTTGGATCAGATATTACAACATCTCAGTTGCAGAAACGTCTTTTTAACGTTTGTACATACTATTAAACTATTATGACATTCGATAGGATATTTCCAAATATTTCTTGGAATGTGTACGCAACCTACCTAATATACAAGGGTGCCAATAATGTTGCCCAATATGGTACTGTGCAGATTCCGATGCTTGTCATGGGGTGTACTTTGGATTTCCAGGGTCCTCTTAGATGTTGATTTATGGACCCCTTCCTTCAGGTACTTGTCAAAACTTTTTTTCAACACTGCTACACTGTCAGCTTTTCCAGCAAGAGCCTGTGACAGATTCCTGAATAGGAGAATGCATTGGCTGCAACTGTTTTCTCTCTAATCTGACTTCCATGGGTTGGAATGTGGCTTCACTGCATTTCTCCTGATCTGTCTACTTTTGGATTGTGTGAACAAACACTATGAGGGTTAGTCTAGTGGTTAAGGCAATGGCCTAGCATGCAGGGGAAATGCCATTTAACCTTTCCCGACCCTCAGCTGCTTCATGAGAATATAGCTACCAGAGTGAAGAAACACGCTGCTCTTCACTCCAGCACTGTGCAGAGGTGAGCCATGGCTTTGAGTCTCCCCGGTTCCCTCTGAAGCTGCTCAGAGAGGCATGGGGCTCTTCAGTGTAGGGGGGGGGGGGGGCTAGGATCAGACTGGAAATGGGCTGATGGAGGGGCTTGGACTGGAAATGGACTGATGGAGGCTAGGATAGGATTGAAAATGGGTCGATGGGTGGACTAGAACAGGAAATGGACTGGAAATGGGCTGAAGGAGGGCTAGGATTGGAAATAGGCTGATGGGGAGCTAGGACTTGAAATGGGCTGATTGGGGGGACTTGGACTTGAAATTAACTGATGGGTGGCTAGGATAGGACTCAAAATAGCTGATGGGGGGCTAGGACTGGAAATGGGCTGATGGAGGCTAGGATTAGAAATGGGCTCATGGAGGGCTAGGGTAGGACTGGAAATGGCTGATGGGGGGCTAGCATTGGAAATGGGCTGATGGGGGAGCTTGGACTGGAAATGGACTGATGAGGCACTAGGATTGTACTGGAAATAGCTGATGGGGGCTAGGATTGGAAGTGGGCTGATGGGGGAGATTGGACTGGAAATGGTCTGATGGGAGGTGCTTGGACTGGAAATTGGCAGATAGGGGCTAGTATTGGACTGGAAATGTCTGATGGGGGGGCTAGGATTGGAAATGGGCTGATGGGGGGCTAAGACTGGAAATGGACTGATACGAAGGGATGGGAAAATGGAAGGATGGGAGACTAGAAGGTAGAAGCTGGGGAGGACTGGACGGGGATGGGACTGGGGGAGTGAGGATGGAGAAGGAAAAATATATTTTGTGTGAGAGTGAAGAAAAATCTACGATTGGCCAGGTATTAGAAGAGTAAGTGGGGACTGAGGATGGAAGGGTGAAATTTGAGTGGATGAAAAAGGAATAAAGAAAGAAATAGAGAAAAGAGCTAAAGGGGAAAGATCAGTATGTTAAAGCAGATGTAGAAAGAGAATGGAAAAATCTTGGAGAGAGAAGAATTGACAAATGGACAGCAGACAACTGAGAGTTAGAAGAAGATACGAAGAAACCAGAAGAAAGCAACTGGAGCAATTGTAACTGAAAAATAAAATGCCCAAACAAGAAAAGATAAAAAATACTTTTTTTTATTTTGAATGTATTAATTGGAATATGTCAGCTCTGGGAAATGTGCATTTTGTTTAGTACAAGAGGAAATTAATTTATAGTTTTATTTCTCCAGTGTTGTACATTCCAAGTTTGGCTTTTGGGGTTCCAAGTTTAATTATTCTCTTCCTATTTCTAAACTATGATCCCTTGTTCTTTGTTTGGTGGCGGTCTATGTTCTGCATGTGTAACCGAACTGTTCATGTAATTTCTTTTTGACAGTGCTACTTGTTCTCTTTCCCCATTAGGAGATATATGGGTATTCTCTGAGATGCATTGGTTTAATATTTTTAGCTTTGCCTTTTGATAGGTAGGGTTTTGTGCTTTGTGAATCCCGGTAATGCTGTTATGATATGGCGGGTTTACTATGAGTTTTAAATGCAATAATCCTAAGACCATAAAAGTTTATCCACATTAATTCATTATTTTGTGATAATGAGTTTTAAATGGGCAGTGTTTATAGTACTTCCTAATGTGCCTGGCAGTTGGCTCTGAAGTATAGTAATGTAGAAATCTGGTAGTCCTTCTTTATCCAGACACTCATTAAAGGCATGTTTACTAAAAGTTAGGGCATTTTAACATTATGCAAATATTTATGCAAATAAGGCCTCACAATGAGTCTCTGCACATGGCCCCGCACCCCCCTTTGGGCTGCCCCTGACTGTAGGAAGGGTGCTTTGTGCCATATAAGCTTCAGTTGTGTGCCTGTAAATGTATTGCTGCTCTGCATTGTCATTGAGCCCATGGTTAGTGTCACCTGTCCACAGAACATTTTCCCAGAATGAAGGTGGTTTCTCTAGTTGTGAGTGAGCCAACATCAGGTATGTCTTCCTGTGTGTATCTTGGAGCAGTGGTATCCTCCTTGTCCCTTGCCCATGAAGTCCCTGACAGTGTAATGTGCAGTGTATGTTGCGGGTTGCAGCCACCACATCAGATTGCTCCACATCAGCCTCATGCCCATTTGATGCTGTATGTGGTAGTTGTCCAACTGCTTGCAATAATCGTCAAAGACAGCTTGACTTAACTCTCCTCTCCCCACCCATCCTGGGAGGTTCTTGACAGTTCCATGAGCATAACATTGTGATCTGTAGATACAGGAATCTCATGGTCCTAGGAAATGGCCTTGCCCCCCTATGAAGTTAGCTTCTAGCTGATAATGGCTTTTCTGACCATCTCACACAGCTCTCCTTTTGCCATCATTGTCAAAATGGAACAGGGAGTGAACATGTGCACCTTAACCATTTGAGCCATCAGTCATCGGTTCATTCTAGTTGTGTGAGTACTGTCACAGGTGCATCTCAGATCACTGCAATGAAAATGTTGTTCTCCTGTTCAAAATGATTGGATTTGTATATATGGTGCCAACAATCATGTTCTGGGAATGTCCCAGTAGATACACTATTTCCAAACATTTCCTTATATAATTGGTCTGGTGTTATTTGAATCTGTCATGTATCAAACATGTATACATATAGTGCAAGGACTGTTCACTGGCCACACTCTCTTTAGAGATATGTGGCATGATGGGGTAGAACTGCAACAGTGCCAATAAGGTTGATCACAACAGTACCTGTGACCTAGACTGGTGAATTTTCTGAATCAGCTTGGTCTGATCCTGTATGCTGTGTCATATTTTCCTATGAAGAGTCATGTCTTTCTCCTTTCCACAGATGCTTCCATATCATGCAGGACCCCGAGGCATACAGGGCCTGGTTGCGGGCAATTTGCAGCAGCAGACCCCAGCTTCTACTGCACATGCGCCACCAGCTGCAGTGGGAGCTAGGTGAGTGTCCATGATTTGACTAAGGCCGTAATTCACCCTCCACAAAGGCCCACTATCATGACTACTACTGCCAACACTCTGTATAGGGCCACAAGTCCCTATAATCTCTGTACATAGTATCAACATGGGTAAGTCATATCTCAAGTTCCTGTCCTCTTATTGTACATAGTTATTGACATAGTTCATTGTTTGGACATTGTTCATTGTACATTGTTTTTGAAACTGTTACATGTAAATGACTTGGTTGAAGTTCAATGTAAACCTCATTTGATCTTTGGAAAAAGCAGTATATAAATAAATATGCAGTGCTACACACTGAGATGTCAGACACAGTTCCTGCTAAGCTAAACTGACAATCTATTCCAGGGAAAGAACATTCCTAAAGCACAGGCTCCAGTATAGGAACAAACACATTTAGTTAGGTATTGGGCAGGTGTTTTGAGACTGCTTTATCAGTTCAAACATTTAAGAAAGACATTGATAATTTGGATGTCTCTGTGCTAATGGAGGGGCAAGTAACTTGCCCAAGCCCACAAGGAGTGACAGTGGGAATCAAACCATGGTCTTTAGGGTCCCAGGACAGTGCTATAACTATTAGGCTACTCCTTCAATCCACATGCTATGTGTATACACATAAGTAGTGCACCAGAAAGAGAGAAGCATCAGCATAAAAGAGCAGCTGGGAAGTGGTGTGTGAGAAGGGCAGAGGAGCAGTGTGACACACTGACAGAGGTAGAGTGTCCCAGGTCATAGGAGGAGAACAGTGCTAGGTGGAGGAGGATCTCACAAGTCAAGAGTAAAAGCTCATGACAGGTCATAGACCTTTCTCCAGTACTTGCAGCTGGACAGGGTTCAATAAGCTGAGGTGGTGGAAGGAATCATGAAAAACGAAAGCCAAAGCTCGATATGAGAGGAGATGCATTCTGAGCAGGGGAGGGCAGAGTGTAAGGAGATAAGGGTCAGGATGGCAGGGGGCATGAGGGTGGTAATGCTAATGGCAAGTGGTATGTTCTGAGCAGGGATGCCATTGTCAGATTGGCCGATGAGAGGTGAAGGTCAGTGGGTAGTGCATCTCATAGCGATGAGCTGAGGAAATACAAAGTGGATTGCTGGGGCAAAACAAGTCACCATTTTGGACAGCCCACCAACACATGGCATCATTACTATATTTAGTGCAAAGCATCATGAACTGCTATCATCTAATGAAGTGTACTGTGATTGCAGAACATGATCATACTGGCTATGGATCCTGGGTGACCTATAGTCAGAAACAAAAAAGAACATAGTATACCCCAGATCCTATCACATCCCATGCAAATATTGTACACATGGTTGTGTCATCACAAGTATTGAAATTATTAGTAGGGTCTGCAGCAATGCCTTCTCCCGCCATGGCCTTTTATGTGCCCAGGGCAATCTGTTGGCAGGAGTAGCAGCCAGCATTTGTGTACATATGAAGGTTATGAGGGAAGGAGATGCCACAGAAATGGCAATGAATGGCAGGACAACCCCTTAGGGGACAGTGACAGATACAGCATTTGCCAGCTAAGAAAGGAACCTGCCAGTCAGAGTGTGGGAGTAGCGCAGAGGTATAACCAATGCCCTAACAGCAAGAGGATCAGGGAAACAGTCCCACTTAGCATGTCATAGTATATCAGAAACACCCCTAAAGATCAGAAAAATGGCACACACCTAGTGAAGGTAATGCTGGTATGAACAATGCAGGCCTGCAGCAGATGAATACACATCCCCGTAAGAACCTAATCCACAAATGTGTCGAAACTGTGCTTGTCAGATTCAGTGGATGTGCCTGTCCCTTAGGAATCTTAGATGCCCCAGAGATTGTACTCAGGTACTGCTGGTGCATGCAATATATAGCTGCCTCAAGGCTGTCTGTAGGTTCCTGTACATGACAAATGCAGTGCCCCACATAGTGACAAAGAAAATCGCAGGTGACCACAATGTGAGCCCCCAGGTCAAGAGAGTCCCTGAGGTGATAGAAATTGCACACTAAACAGTTACCCACCCAGATCAAGCAGCCTTGTTGGTTTGGGCATACCCAACTGCCTACCCAGTAAGCATGTCGACACACTCCCCCCATATACATTAGCACATGGCAATTCCACATCAGTGGAGCATATCTGCACAGCTGGCTCAAAAAGCTGGAAACTGGGGCAGATCCTGCTATCCATCACCTGCCAGCTGTGTTCCACCCATGTCCTGAATGTAGAATGCCATATACTGTAAGCAAGTCTGCAGAGCAAATATCAGTCAGGTTGCACCCCCCCCCCCCCCCAACAACATGAGTACCTGCCAGCTCTTCAAGTAACCAGTCATGGGTTCAAGACCTGCCACAGAACCAGAGTACATATGTCAAATGTTTCAAATGATACAAATCAATCATAGAACACCCTCTCATGCCTAGGAACCACATGGGCTGGACAAGTAAAGGCAGAACACTATAGTAGCTGATATGGATTATGCATATACATGGAACAAACCAGCAAGCTTGCTATTACTGGAATGTTGCCCTGCCATATCACTTGCCTGCCTACCAGTCTTGGTAGCTAATGTCCCACATACAGCTGTTCAAGAGGCGGACTCCCCCTACCATCACCTAAGGAACCAGTGGAGGAGGATGAAGTTGGACTTAGTGGTCAGGGAACCACCAGCCCCACTTCAAGCCACAGCATCAAGAGCATCTGAGCAACCACCCTGTTTACCACCAGCCTGGCAGTCCCATTGTGCTCTCTAGCCTCTCCCCATCATCAGGGGATAAGGAGGAAGTAGTCCTCCTGCTTACGGAGGTCTGAAACCCATCTGTGGGGGAGGGACTAGAGACCTTCCAGCAGGAAGCAATTAAACCTCTGGAGGAGGGTGACCTACTTGTGGAGGGTGACCTACTTGTGGAGGGTGTGGGGCAGACGAGGGGCCTGTGGCAGAGGAGGGGGAGGTTCTAGAGGAGGGTGAGGTCCATGACTGAGTGGAGCCTCTGGAGGAGAGGGAGTGGCCAGAAGAGGGCCTGCGTGAGGAAGTGCATGACCTGCATGACAAAGTACATGGCCTGAGGGAGGATGTGTGCCATCTTGTACAGGCACAAACCTCCCCCTCCCTCCCAGGGCCCTCCAGCTGGTGGGTAGGTGGACCAGTAGCTGAGGGGAAATGTCCTTGAAGGCTGGGGGAGGGGGACACCCCATTTTCTAAAAAAGGACGTTCATGTCACATATATAGCGCGTGTTTTGTTTGTACGTGTACTGATGTATATAATGTAATAAAGTTCTAGTTTTATAAGGGACTTGCTGGTAACCACTGCTATCATCATCATTGTCATGGTGGAACACTGCACCATACAGAGAGCTGTGTGGGAACAGTCCTGTTAGAAGCACCTGAGACCTTGACAACAAATGTGACCATGTGTGCCATGGCCACAGGCACTACTGTGGAAGATAAGCCAGGCACTCAGTGGCTACATGGGTGGGTCAACAACCACTGATGACATACAAGAGATAGATTGCTTCCTGTGGGTATCACTCTCTGGGGTCAGCAGTCAAATGCTGGTACATGGGCATGGCTGGGGAGATGACCAACAGGAACCCTGCTGTCACACACTGTCTGGTACAGCTGCCTTTGCCAAACACACACACACACACACACACACACACACACACACACACTCACACACACACACATGCAGCGCTGTTCCCCATGCACAGACCAGCCAGTGGATACAAGCATTTGCCAGGGCAGTATGTTTTAAGCTTTAAAAACAGAACCCTGAGCTTACTATGGCAATGTATAATTCCCACCATTGCGGGAAGGCATAATCCCACATAACTGGTAAAACAAGTTTTACATGAGGGAAGAAGCTTTAAAATAAAAAGGTATTAAACGTGACATATGGAACGCTATAGCATAAAGTGTCAGGCAACCTGCATGCTGAAAAGATGGCAATCGGAATTTACATGTTATAAGAACATATTATCTCTGTGTGCAAGCAGAACACGGTGAACCAAGTTATCTCACAAAAAAGTATATATATACAAAAGTAAATACACAAACCATGCATCCTGGGTCGCCAAAATCTATATAACCAGTCAAACCTAAAAGGTCTAAGAACACCAAAACTCTAATGCACAACAACTATGTGACTCTAAAACTGGATGTGCTAAAACACTACCAGGTAATGGCTGCAAAACTCACAGTATGTACATTAAGAGCCCCACTCTGGGAGGGGGACATCTGGGCCATCTGGGTGTCCTTGCTGAAGATGGGACTGTTAGGACCTGATTCTGGTCCATGGGAACAAAACATTCCCGCAGGAGCCAGAATCGGGCCCGAGGACAGCCCTGTGCCCTTTCTGCCTGTGGGGACATCCTCCCCACAGGCACCCCCAGAATCTGTGGCTCTGGCCCCCAAATCCCTACCGCACAACCCACAGCTGGCCTCCCATGGCTTGGATCGGGCAGGGGGACCCCTCCAAACCCGGCCCTGGCCCAGGGAGTGACTCCCTTGCCCTGATCTGACAAATTGTGCTTCTTATGCCACCTCTGAGGTGGTATACGCAGCATGTCCCAGAAGGCCTGGCAGCACATATAGGTCCATAACCTGAATCGGCCCTGTACATGCTGCCGGACTGGCCCGCCCCTCATTCCGGCCCATTCATGCCCCCTCCAGCCTCCTGCCAGATCTCCCCGTCCTGATGCACAGGACATATAGGGAGAGCCAGTGGGGTAATAGGGTACAAGGACTTCCCACTGCAACCCATGTTCGAGAATGAGGGCCTAAATAAAATGGCCAAGAAATAATAAATAAACAAATAAAGAGGTGTGGAAGACTAAAAACTGGACCTAAAAAAACTTGAAAATGCAATATTAAAAACAAACTCAACACAGACAGTAAAATGAAATAAAACCAGATAAAAAGGAAAAGAAAGATAAAAAATAAAAATATATAATTTATAATACTGAGATGTCATTAAAACAAAAACAGATATGGGGTTGCCAAGGGGAGGACAAAATCATATCTTCCCATAGAAGAAGGAAGGCGATGAAGGTATTGGCTTCTATTGGCGTAGGCATCTTTCTTGAAAGGACCAACAGTGTAGTCCTTAAGACAAACTATGATGGAAACCTTGTTTGTTCAATAACAAAAAACAATTATAAAATCAAACTCTTAGAAGGTATATAAAATGAACTAACACAGCACCTAAGGTAAAACCCAAAAATGAGTCCAGTACTGTTCCTTGCTATGAAGCAAGCCGTAAAACATGAAGTATGTGGATATATTTTTAAAAAATTGAAAAATAACTGAAACACCATCATTCGGACAAGAAATACGAAAAAAATAAAAATAACCAAAGTGTAAAAGAATAAAAAGAGGGAAAAAGGTTGTGGGGAAGGAAAAGGGGAGGAATGGGATGGAGGGCTAATTGGCAGGTTATACTTTACTGATTTGTTGTGAAAATTTATAAACAGAAGCAAAGAATTCCTGTCTGTTGGTTTTCAGAACAAATCTGTGATAATCAAAATGTCCAAATAGGAAACTTGATGTAAATTGTATGTATGTTCAAATTGGAGATTTTCATCCAATGTATTCAGCCACTATCCCATCCCATATCATGAAGGCGGCATCAATATATCTTTGCCATATCTTGACATGATTACTGAGCACAAATTTTTGTTTCAAATGCAGAAACATACAAATTTACCATGTCAAGGACCATTGAAGACCTCATGGCAACCCCTTTTATCTGTTTATAAAACACGTCTCTAAAACAAATGGATGCAAAACCATCATGAATTCATGACGGTTTCACATCCATTGCTTATCTTATCTTGCCGCCCTGTTGTAAGTTTGTGTTCCATGTAAAACGCACTGATGCTGAATAGCGCGGTATATAAGAGACTGTAAATAAATAAATAAGCGATTGGCTTAGGCCATAAGGGGTGATAGTTGGAATTGAACTGTGGGGGATGCCACTGAATCACTGTGAGGAAAGGCTCCAAACGTCAGGGGCTCCACATCGTGGATCATATACAGCAGAGGGGATCTATGATAATAACATATATCTCTGCTAAATTCTTGCATTACTGTATACTTTACACGCACTGGGACTTGCCTCTCTGGCCACCATGTAGCCATTGTTTTTGGCAGAAGGTTGTGGTAGTGACCTCAGGTGTGTCATATAGATGTGACAGCTGGCAGTGGCCAGACGGCAGGGCTGCACTGGCTGATGTGGTTTGTAAAGGGTACTATCTGCCCAACAACTCTCTCCTGCAGCAGCACCTCAAATCCTTGGGCATCTGGGACCCTCCCTACCCAACAAGCATACATTGGCCTTTGACAGCAGCGTTCAATGTGAGGGGCCGACATGTGTCCAAGGCTTGCATAACCACCCCCTTGTCCTTCAGCAGCACAGAAACAGGTGTACAACATGACATCAGGAGTGGTGTGATGGCATGGCTGTGCAGGCAACCTCCTCAGGTGGTATGCAGGGGGGGAAGATGACACAGTGTGTTGGCCAGGCACAGCACACCCATGACCTCAGCTTTGGCAGGGTGGCTAAACCAGTAGGCAAGCTAGGCAGTTGCCTAGCATAGCAACCTTTGAAGAATAGCAAACACAGGTTATTGCTAGCTATGTACTAGATTCAGAGAGCTGGAGGGGGTATTGCATTTGGGGGTCAGCTAGTGTCTAAACACTCAGGACAAACTCTGGGGCCTGTCATGCACTGCCCACACCTTTAAGCTACTCATGGACAGAATATATGTCTAGAGTGAAAGCAAATGTACAACATATTGGACCTTTGTATTCCACACATAACCCCACAAAGACTTAGGTAGCTTTCCCTAGCAATGCCACATACGCCTCCTCCTGTCTGTCTGCTCCATATCTCATCCGCACCATGAACCTGTGGAGAGCATGGTGGCATAGATGTCTACATGTGGTTTCTGGGGATTTTTAGTGGCATGCTGGGGTGTGCCTGCTTCCAGAAATGCCAAACATGTACATGATGTAAACATCTCCACCGGGCGCACCCAACAGGAACATGTATCTTTACACTATAAACATGCCCCTCGCTACTGTTGCTTCTCACTGTGATGGCTCCTAAGGTGGCCAGTAGAAAGTCCAACTTCACAGAGGGGGAGCTAAACCTCATGTTAGATGAAATACGGGCGCATCTCAGTGTGCTAATATGTGATGATGGCACACAGGCGGGAGCTTATGAGAAGCAATAGCAATGACTTTCTAGCTGCCGAAAACTAAATAGCTTCTACCACAACAACAGGGACATTGAGGACCTGCAACAAAAGTAGAGGCAGGTATTATGCAACAAGGCAGATGTGTGGGCCCAGATGGCCAGCCTGAAACACTGTCTGAGCTGGAGCAGAGAGTTCTGGCCAACATTGACCCTGCCACAAGGGAGGAAGTGGGCAAACTGGACACCTCACAAGAGCATGGTAAGTGGCTGCAATATATCTCCCCCTTATGTCCTGGTAGGGATCACCACCTGTGTCTCCTGCTCACACTGCACACCCTTCCACCCACACCATCTGCATGCAAATACTATGTGTGCCTTGCAGCCATGCCTTCTCTTGGGTTTTCTTGGCAGTGTGACTGGAGGTAGATTTCTAGGCCTTTCATCTGAGGCAATGGAGTGTTAAGTGACCTGCCCAAGGTCACGTGGAATGCTACTAGGAATCAAACCCTGGTCTCTTGGTTACCAAAGCTGTGCTCTAACCATAAGGCTGTTACTCCAATCCACCACCTGTATAGTGCACCTTATGCTGGGCCCTGCATTTGTCCCTAATACTCTCATGGCATCTGCATTGTGGGGCTTCTGCTTGCCAGAACAGGGCTCCTGTACAAGATATCTGTTCCAATTCTGTCGTTTGTGGTGTTTCAGGTGATGTTGTCTAAACAATGAAGTAGTCAAAATTTTCCAGACACAGTTCACCTAGGAAGAGTGAGAACCACTGACCCAGACAGAGGTGTACAGATTCAAATGCTAGCGTACACCTTTCGTTACAGTCATGTGTCAATGCATGGTCTCAGACCTGATCTGTTGCACTACTGTAGCCACTACGTTGTTGACTGAGCCACTGTCACCCACGTACCATGTGATCTATGTGGTGCTGCACATAAACCTTCTCTGATGTAATGTTACAAACCCTTGTCCTGGATCACTCTGGGTTGGTGAAGTCTGCTCTTCTGCATGGTATCAGATGGGCAGTGAAACCTCAGGACCTTATGCTGCTGCAACCCTGCAGTGTTTCTAGATGTATTTCCATACCCCTTCCCAACATCATTTTCATTGCAACGCAGTGACAGCATGCATGGGGAGTGATATGAGAGAGCTTACTGGCCCAGTGACAGAATAGACATGATAGGGACTTGCTTAGTGGCTGTGGGGGCCTACTTTTACATCCAATTAATAATGGCTTGCTTACATTTGATGGAAAAAGGTGTCTACTGTGAGTAACTCTGTGACCCGGTGGCAGTGCCATTCAGGGCCTGCCATGCACACCACAATTTGCCTTTCTCTCCATTACTGAGCTGAGAATTGTTCTACCAAGGTGTACACAGCAAGGGTACACAGTCACAGATTTGTGATTGTGAAGCTAGGGGACTTTGTTGTGGCTCAGTGTCATGCAGCATGCTCTGCAACTCAAGGGTTGGGGCCTGCTCAGGGCATGTATCTGCTGTAGTGTTAGCTATACATGTGCAGCCTGGATTGCAGTTTGTGGTGCTGTGTGGATTATCAGCTATCATTTTGTCATCTGCGCTTCCCTTTTACCTGAGAACAGCATTGAACAATATGACAGCAGCCACCATCACACAATGTTTTCCTGTTCCGAAGGGGGTTCACTGTGTCATATTGATACCTGATGCACTGACATCCTTCTGTGAGTGTTGGGCAGACCACACCTTCAGACACCTTCAGACCATACCTTCAGACTGCTTGCTCTGAGTATTCTCAGGTGCTGCTGGTGCTGAAGTGGATATGGAAATGACCCCTGCTGATCCTCCCTCACAGACTTCAGGGGATACAGCCATCTCTGCTGCATGACTCTCAGTCACGGCCCAGGGGGGATGGCCATTTGAATGGCTGTAACCTCACCAGTCAGCTGCCTGCTGATGGGGCTGCTGATGCCAAGCTCCTTGAACCATCTCCACATCATCAGGAGCAGCAGGATGGTGAGGGACAGGAGGCACGCAGAGCCAGTAGCTCCTCCAGACAGCTCCTTGTCTGTGTGGAGCGTCTGCTGGCACAGAATGTCAAACACCAGGCATGGACACTTGCCAAGCTAGAGCTCCTACAGCAAACCTTAGCACTGCAGGAACACAAACTTGCAGCCACAGAAGACCTGTGAATCGCGTGGAGAGGCAGAAGATCCTGAAGTACCAAGAAATGCAGTCAGAGATGAAGAAAATATGGCAGAAAAATATAGAAATCTTTCCCATTTTACTGGCAGTGACAGACTTGATAAAGAAGAATTTCCAAGCACATCGTGACAAACTACCCATACCTGTTACATCTTATGAACTCCAGAAGGAAGCTGTCTTTGGCATGATGCAAGTATTACGCCAAGCATTATCAGTAAATTTGAGAGACTAAGATCCTACTCCACATACCTTGGCTTAGTAGTGAGGTTCACAACTGCCATAGTATGCGCAAAACTAACCCATTTGGAGAAACTACCTTAATTAAGACCTGCCCCAATCTATTCTTGTCCTGCAGGACAGTGTGGAGGAGCTGTGGCAGAACCACACCCACACAATCACCATGCCAAGTCAAGCTACATTGACTGCTACTGCTGCGGCAACCATCACATCAACAGTCTCTGGATATTGTTCCACCTCAGTATCCAAACATACCACCAGAAGCCACGCCTCCACAATCTGCCACAGCCAACACACAGGTCCCCAATATTCTGGGGCCTGTTCCTCAGGGCACAGGGTTTCTCATGATCTTCCCCCCATTCTATGAGGAAATTGAGGCAGGGAGTGGGGAGAGTGAGAACATCCCTGCCTCAAGTTGAAGAGTAACCTAATGGTTAAAAACCCTGGCTTGGGAACCCAGAGACCAGGGTTCAATTCCCACTAGCACTCCTTGTGGCCTTGGGCAAGTCACTTAACCATCCATTGCCTCAGAAAAATCCAAGTTATCAATGTCCCTCTTTAATGTGCATTACCAAGTTTAAGTTTCAATGTAAACCACTTTGATTGAAATGATAAAGCAGTATATAAAACCTTTTAAATAAATAAGTGCCACACTACTTTCCACCCCAAATCCTGTTGTAATTCAGGCCATTGTGCATGTGCCAGAGCTGTGGTGTAGCAGACTGTTGCTTTTACCAGTAGGCTACTCCTCCACTGTGGGTATGGATCATGGATGTATGTTACTGGTATACCATAATGGCATGGCATATCAGGTATACAAATATGATCTCCCTTTCTCACTCAAACAAGACTCTTTTCCGGACTCTATCACATATAGTTCTTACTTCAACATTCCCATTTTCCTTAACACATGATTTCTTAGCATTACCTAAATTAGTTCCTTTACCATAAACAGTGAATGACTACAGAACCTGAATAATCACTATGGGGGTCATTCTGAGGCATGAATATCGGGAATGGACGTCCCAACGGGACATCCATCCCCGCTATTCGTGCCTGCTCCTGCTCCTGTACAACTTCCCTGCCGGGGGCGGAGAGTGCGGGGTTTGTGGGCAGTTGCAGGCCTGGATGTACAGGGCCGATTCTAATGTCGGCCCTGTGCGTCCAGGGCCTAGACATTTTAATTTTGCTGTTCCAGGGGGTGGAAGGGGCTGGGGGGGGGGCAGTGTAAATTCCCCGCAGCCTGACCCTGGCCTTAGAAGGCTGGATTGGGGGTCAGGCTGTGGGGAATTAACATTTTGGGTAGATGCCCAGCAACACGGCTTCTAAATGGAGCTGTGGTGCCATGGCAACATGATGCCATGGCACCGCGGCTCCATTTAAAATCCCTGGCTGAGTTAGCCGGGCAGTGCCTGTACGTGCATGCCGGGACTGAATCACAGTTCCGGCCTGCATGTACAGGCTTGTTCGCAATTCTGATCCCGTGGGGCTAGATGTGCCCCATGGGATCAGAATCATGATCTCCTTTGTACATCTGGGTCAGCCTGGACATACAAAGGAAATGTACGTCGGGATTGGAATCGGGCCCTAATGCTCTCCATCATATTTCTTTGCGAGTAATCATTCCTACCTATTCAGCTTGCAGAATTCCTGCACCTTTGATGTCTGTTCTTTATCACTGCATCCTGTTGTGCTTTGCTGACTGCAGTCACACCAGCTTAACACAGACCTGTCACAACCTTTATATTGGTAAACCACATCAAAACAAACAAACTCCAGGGCAACAGAACACCACCAGCCCTAATAACATCAAAAGAACCTGCCATTTTTTTCTTTTGACAACCTTTATACTGGCACAGTACTGCCTTTATTTCGTGCCTCCTGCAGGGTGCAGGCACAGGCTGTGGGGCATGACATCCCCATCAATATTCATGGACACGGGGATGTGTGAAATGTTATGGACGTCCCCGCTCCCACCGTATTCTGAAAAGTTACATGTTTCGGATCCTGCCCGTCACTATGATGTACCCGCAGACATTACACCCCTCAGGAAAAACGTGAATCTCCTAGACTGCTCATCACAGTAGTTTGCTGATGCACACTGGTCATAACTACCAATGAGAAATGACAGCTGCTGCAGCCTAGACCATATACCAGTTCCCCCCATGCCCTGAAAAGTCCTTGGTAAGCCAAGTTCCCCCAATATGATATATGATAATGTAACTGTGAATATGTATGTCACATACCTTGCATCAAATGGTATGTGGCATTAGGAACTATCCCCCAGTGATTCGTGCCCCAAAAAATGTTCATTGTGGGCATGGATTAGTGCTGTTTTCACTGTTGAGTGCCCTTATTCTAAAGGTCCCTTATTATTGGAATAGATATGTTTTAACATTTAGCTATAGTGAGCCCTCTCTGAGTCTGGCAGCCCAATCACACAGGGATCTGGTGACACTGCGGTCATCCATACGGTCCAGGTATTGGCCAGGCTTTCATGTCCCCGCTGAATTGCAGATGAGCGCACCAGATCCCCCCATGTACCCCTCAAATCACACACACACACACTCTCACTTTCTGTCACAAATACATGAGTCTGTCAAAAAGATTTCCTGAACCTATACATAACAGCTATGACATAACATAATAGCATGGGGTACCAGGACTGCAAATATGATCTCCGTTTCTCACCTAGACAGGAATCCTTTCTCCACTCATGCCCATACTATCCCTACATCAGCAATCCAATTTTTTTCAGAACATGGGAATTGTTAGGGCTCCTTAGATTGGCTCCTTTGGTATGAACAGCACATTTCAGCATGGCCATAATACACATTTTTGGTCTTCTTTTTTTTTTTTTTTTAAACTTTTATTTAAGCTTTTCTTGAATGTACAATACAAATAAGAAGAAATATATATTATGGAATACAAAATCTCCAAGAAAACAATATACCACTCATCATAAAGATACACATCATGGAGAGAGGAAAAAAAACACACCAAATAACTAAATGAAAATAAAAGCAAAAAGGAGTAAATACTCCACATAAGAGAGCTGTATTAAACAAAATCATTCCTCCCCCATTTACTCTCCCCTAACCTCCTTCTCAGACAACCACTGACGCAGCAATGCTATGTCGGTGTATACATAATTCTGACCCTCAAAAGTGATTAAGCACCGACAGGGAAATTTGAGGAAAAAGGAAGCACCCAACGCTATAACCCGGGTTCTTAACTCCAAATACTGCTTACGGCGAGCCTGAGTTGTTCGACCCACGTCCGGAAACACCTGCATTTTGAATCCACAAAATAAAACGTCTTTGTACTTAAAATAAGCACGGAGAACCTGCAGTTTACGAGATTCAGTACTGAAAGTCACCACCAATGTACAACGTTTGGTGATGAGATCCAGTGAATCTTCTAAAAAAGCAGTAAGATCTTGTCCAACTGAGACATCAACAGGAGGGGGAAGAACCCCATCCTGTGACGGCAGAGCAGGAACAAGAGTAGGTATACAATACAATTGAACCACATCCAATGTCTCACTGATATGTAACACTTCAGTAAAATATTTCTTCAACAAAATTTCAAAAGAAAGTAGATGGGTGTGAGGAAAATTTAAGAAACGTAAGTTTCTTGCCCTTTGCTGATTCTCAAGCGCTTCCAGTCTGCATGATAATAAGGCAACATCTTTAATAAGCGAAACATTAACATCCTTACCAGACTGGAGTGTAGTATCAACACGGGCAAGAGACTGAGAAAATGCAACCAACTGGGAATCAATAACTTGTACTTTTTCAACAACAGAATGAGTAAAGGTACATAATGAGGAGACTGTTTTAGAAAGACGGGAGTCAATCTGCTGGAGCGCTGACCAAATGTCAGATAAAGTTACCTCACGGGTGGGAGGAGATGGAAATTCGCCTGTATCAGCTGGGTCCACCGGGAGTAGAGTCGGGGGAACAACAAGGGGGAGAGAATCCACAGGCGTAGAAAACTGAGGAGGTTGAGGAAGAGGAGGAGGCGTCCGGAGTACAGGGCTAAGAGACGCCCCTTCCGAAGACAGATTAGCAGGCGGCAGGGGTAAAAGATGCCGGTCCATGGGGCCGCTCAGCTTACCTCGCTGATTCTCCTTAGCGGCGGCTCTGTTCTCCATCTTCGCTTTGCGCTTCCCCATTGAGCCCGGCAACTTCTAAACCGGCGTTCAGAGAAATATCCTCAGGAACACCGAAGGAGCACATAAGGAGCGTGTCAGGCCCCTTATGACACGCCCCTTCGGACACGCCCCCGCAGGCCGCGCACACGCAGCCGCGTGTGAAGCAAGCAGATCTTATGGGGCTCGGTGGGGTCCTCAGTCCCAAGGGCGACCAACCAACGCCTGCTGATGACCGGGCAGGGACCCGACTCCCACCTGCAACGCCGCTCCGCGGACCAGGAACACCCGCGGAAGCTCTCAGGCAAGAAGATCTTTTCCTCTCTCACCGTGGTGCAAGACCAGCTGAAAATTTAAAGGGCTCGGGGGGGTCCTCAGTCCCAAGGGCGACCAACCAACGCCTGCTGATGACCGGGCAGGGACCCGACTCCCACCTGCAACGCCGCTCCGCGGACCAGGAACACCCGCGGCAGCTCTCAGGCAAGAAGATCTTTTCCTCTCTCCACATTTTTGGTCTTCTTAATGTGTCCCTAAGAGTGTATATTGATGTTTCTATACCTTACAACATTTCCTTACCTCTACTCCCTGTTCCTTCAAACTGCAGCTTGTGTTTCTCCAGACTGCAGTCACGCCAGTTCAGAACATACTTGTCACAACCATTCTTCAATATGGGATGCATTGCAGAGAAAAGCAGAATTTTTTCTAAGTCCTGCTTTTATTCCATGTTTTAGCAGGAATAACATGGCTGTATCCAGGAAACATTTGCTACATGCATGGGTCTTTCCTGAATACTCTTTATACTTCTCCGTGGCTGACCAGACTCCTGTTCTGCCCCTTCTGGGAATGTTCTGGATCCCCGTGTTAGCATCGTGTATGTGCAAGATAGCAGGGTTTCAGAATATGGTCGGGGACATTTTCAGCAGATCCACATCCCCATCACATGTACAAACCCCTTATTTGTGTTCTGGAATTACCTCCAAAGCAAAATTGAGCATAAAAAAAGGGTTTAACAGGTACAAAATAAGGTTTGACAGGTTTTTATACGTGGGAAAAGCTTATAAAATTACTCCCTGTATCCATGCAAAGCACTATTTGCCCACATGGGGGCTGATTTTATATAGGGCACATAGGACAGTATGCATGTAAAATGTGCACAAGTCCCTATTTTAAAGGACTTATGCATGTGAATGGGCGCTTACATGAATGCTTAAGGCAATCGCTATTCTGTAAGAGCACGCATAAGTCCCATCACGTGTACCTTCAGTTGCAGTGTGCATGGGGATAGAGCTTGGGCAGAGTTAGGTGGGGCATGCACACATAGGGGTCATTCTGTGCCATGAATAGCAGGGATGTATGTCCTGTTGGGGTGAACATCCCCGATATTCGTCCTCCTGCCGTCCTGATGCACAGGATCCCCGTACGTACAAATGTGTTGTACAGGGAGGTGGAGGTAGGGACAAGAGGGGGTGGGCAGGAGGCAGGGTGAGGGCAGGGTATGGGCGGTGCGAGACCACAGATGTGCAGGGCTGATTCAGAGGTTGGCCCTGTACATCCGGGGTAAGCCAGGAGATGGGGGACTTATTCTACCTCTGAGGTGGAATAAGTCCCTCTGGAGATCGGGGGACGGTGGTGGACGGTGGGGACAGACAGGTGAGGGGTGAAGGGGGTTCCCCGTAACCTGGCCATGGGAAGTTGGATCATGGGTCGGACTGCAGGGAAAGGGCATTTTTGGTCAGTGGCCGGGGATCGCGGCTCCGTAATGTAACCGCGGTGTCATGGCAAAGAGACACCATGGCACTGCGGCTCCATTACGGAGCCAGGCTGAGTTAGCTGGGTATCTGGTGGGCATGCAGCCAGTCAGAATTGGGGCCTGGCCTGCATGTCCAGGCCGTAGACCTGATTCTGATCCCGTGGGCACATCTAGCCCCTGCTGAATCAAAATCTGACCTACCTCTGTTTGGCCAAATTCTAATCAGCAGTACAGGGGCTGGACGGACACTACATACATATTGTAACTACACTGATCTAGGCATAGGCAGTTATGTCTACCCTAGAATACGCATAACCATGGCAACTAGGTTAAGGCACATCTGTACGCCCCTATTCTAAAAAGTAAAACCTGCACGTGCTTTGTTTAATAGAATAGGCTCCAAACACATGCACAGCAATGTGCTCTGCCTGCATGCACTATTATAAATTACCCTCTTAGGGTGTAATTTTATAACTGATTGCATGAATAAATGCTTACTTTTTCCTACGTGGGTATCAGTGAATTTGCAAAATGAAAGGATGTGCATACTTTGCTGGGAAAACTACCCCAGAGAATTTATGTGGTTACATTAAGCCTGCTCTTGACCACACACACGTTTTCTGGAATATTATATTCATATGTGCCTATTTTTAAAAGTATGCACCTAAAGGGAAACCCCTCCCCAACCCTGTCTCTGGGGAAGGGGATGAAGAAAAATTGCCCTCCCTAATGGTTTAAAAAACTGCTTTTTCAGTGTTGCCAGAGCCCATGTTGGTTCCGAAATAGACCCTTTTGCTCCATATTTTGCAGTGTGCTAATTATAGTAAATACCATATAATGCAAACATTTGAAATTGAAGCCTATGCTACATTTTTTCTCAAGTGTATTCCATGAGCAAGTTCAATACTTAATTTGTGAACAGATTTGGGATTCGATTTCTTAGGATTTTGCAAGCAGAAATCTGTCATAGTTTAAAAAACAATTCTAACACAAACCATCTGTTTAAAGTTGGGAGCATCGTGTGAACAATTTATCAATGCTGATTTAAGTCAGCACTTCTAGACAATCACATTGAGACTGGAACGGGGTTGGGGGGATGATTTATTCAAAATCTGGAAAAACACATTGATCAAAGGATGAACATGACATTTTCTACAACAATTATGTGAGGATATTCCACTAATAAGAACCATATTAATTGCAATAAATTGTAAAATTAACCAAATAACGGCAATGACTGATATGCCTTTTATTCTTTGAATCCAAAGCAAATTAGAAGGACTCTAATGCTAGCATTTGTGGGAAATCAAGTGAAACTCCATCAAACACTACTGAACAGTGAAAATAAAAGCTACTGGAAATAATCCTTTAAGGCTTTCATATCGTATTGCTTCCAGCAAAATATCTGCCTTAGGAATATTATAAGAAAGCTAAAACGTAGTTCTATATTTGGGATGACATAATGGTCTACTAGAGACCCAGTTTGGATTTCTGGACTTGTTTCCTACCCTTTGGGTTAGGCAGGACTTAGGAATTTGAAAAGACAGTACTCAAAACTCCTAGGATAGAGGTGCAGCCCCTGAGCATTTGCTACTTTAATTGACTAACTCAAAGGGATTCCAGAAAGAGCCATGTTCCATACTTATCAATTTTAACAGTTTAGCTAAGTGAGAATAACAAAGGGAATTCAGAAATTGGAAAAGAAATTCAAAGGAGTATGAGGAAGCTGCTACCTTAGACCAAAAATGAACAAGTTTAAAAGTGTGTGTTCTAAGGATTGCACAAAGGGATGTTTCGCTAATGGAGTACATTGTTTGGGTGTGGGCGTGTTACTGAGTGAAAGGAAGAGGGAATAGCAGTGGCTGAAGACTGAGTGAGTAGGTGGGGGCTTTGGAGTAGTTGGGTGCTAAGTGAATAAGAGAGGGGATGGGAGTTATGAGTGGGATGGAGTTAATGAATGGATGGGGGGTATAAGTGGTGAAGGGTCTAATTCAGTGAGTAGATGGGGAGGCTTAGGAGTGGCAGGGGCAGATTGAATGCAGGGAAAGATAAATGAGAACTGCAAGGGAGCATGAGTAAATACAGTATTTGTGATGATTTGAGATTACTGGAGCGATGATGAGTGCTAGGGAGGCTTGAGTCAGCTCCTCACCTCTTCTTGTTCCCTTTCTCCTATCCCTTTTCCTCTATCCATTATGTTTTCCTTCCCTTCACTCTTTCCTGTCTCCTCTACTCCCTCATCTTTCATTCCCTTCCCCCTCCCCCTCTCTTTTAGCTGAACCACCATGTGTCAACCTTTACCTTTATCAACAGGCGCATGGAGACTTCTGTCGTCATTTCTAAATCTGCTACTACGAGTCCTGCCTACTCCTTACTCTTGTGAGTGTGGGAATGCTGTCGTGAGTCATACCTATTTTTCACCAGTAGGGGGAGTGAGAACCTCTAAAGAGTCCTGGCTACTTTTCACCAAATGGGGTGTAGAAACCTCTGCCAGCATTTCAAAATCTGGTACCATAATCCATGTTTATGTTTTATTATAACACCCTTCATTTCTACATTAAAGCAGGTTACAAACAAATACTAGGTGGAAAGTGGAAAGGAAGAATAGCATCACATACTAAAGAAGAGAACAGGATCCAGGGCAGACCCCTGGCGCCCATTGCACATCGAGCCTTCAACCTACGAAAGCCTGGGATTTAAAAAAAATATATTTGTAGGCCTTATTTAAACCTAGGTATGGAGGATTTAAGTAAAAAATATTTTGGGATTAAGTTCTATAAAAGGGGAGCAAGTATATAGAATGCTGAATTTTGTAGCGACTCATGTTTGGCCCAGGAAAGAAGTGAGATTTATTTATTTATTTTTGTTTTATTTCTTGAACGGTTTGTTTATACTGCCCTATCATAAAATTCAGAGCGGTTTACATATAACACGAACCAAGAACTTTATATACAGCAAGGATGCTAAACTTGGATAGTTAAACAGGTTCCAACCATTCACATGTATAAGAGATGGTGAGCAATTTAGCATTTTGGGAACATAGTGATGGCAATGGGGCATGGGGGATGACCGCATGGCACATGCATAGCCTTGAAGGCAAGAATTGAAATCTTGAACTTTACTCTATAGACAATCATCAGTCAATGACTCTTCCAATAGTGGAGAACATGATCAATCATTTTCGCAAAATGCAACAGTCTAATTACTTTATTTTGAATTGTCCAAGGGCTACTTGATGGACTCCATTTTATAAGGCTTTACAGTAGTCCAGATGATTAGTTATGAAAAATAAAAGTAGCATCCTCATTCTATCTCCGTATGTCTAGAGTTTGCTTGTCATTGTGTAAACAAAATAGCAACAAAGACTCATCTCTGGATTTGGGGGCAGGAGTTATCTTGGTTTAGTTCCCAGCTGAGTTCATGGTTTTAGGCCATGCAAGTGGGCGACAAGGTGCCAGAATTGTTTCCATTAGAGATGGGGGTCCTCCAGGGGTCAATCCTTGACCCGTATTTGTTTAATATCTTCTTGGTCCCATTGTGTAGAGCTATGCGAGCCGCAAATATATTATTTTATGTTTATGCAAATGACATGCAAGCTTTTATTCCTTTGCTAGATACAGTGGGAGGTTTAGATGGTATGGTGGGGGAACATTTGTTTTTATTATTGGGTTGGTTTTGGTTCCTTGGATTAAATGTGAATGTGGCCAAAACAGAGTTGGTGCTTTCTACAGAGAGGGAGATGAGTGGTGTGAAGGTTTCTTTGGATTCTGGTGTTGTGGGAGAGATATGTTCAGTATATCCTAATTTGGAGGTAGTGGTGGTCTCTGGGTTGGGGATGGTGATGCATGATTTTTCCGTAGTTTGGAAGTTGTTTTTGTTATTGAGGCAGACTTGTCACCTCCATCTGTACTTGTTGGAGGTGCATTTGGGGGCTGTGACTCAGGCTTTGATTTTGCCCCAGTTAAATTATTGTAATGTCCTGTTTCTGGGAGTGGCTCAAAAGGATTTAATGCGCCTTCAACTGATGCAGAATGCAATAACAAAGTTGATAAAGGGACTGCGTAATTTCGATCATGTTTCCCCTGTGCTGAAGGAGATTCATTGGCTCCCTGTGAAATTTTGAGTGGTATTTAAAACCTTGCTTTTGGTATTTAAAGTTTTGCATGGGATGGCACCTGTGTTTTTGTCAGACAAAGTACTTCCTTATGTTCCTCATCAGTTCTTGAGATCTCAGATGAACTGACTTTTGGTGGTACCTTCATATAAACAGTGAAGGCACATGGTGACCAGAATAAAGTTTTTTCAGTTCAGGTGCCAGTTTTATGGAATACATTGCCACATGACTTGTGTCTTTTGGATGATTTCTTTTTGCAGGCTTTTGGGGAGGAGTGGGGTGGGTTAGTGGATGACAGTTGGATAATTTGCCCAAATCAGCAGGGGTTGGATTAGGTGGGGATGGGGTTGAATTTGGGGTGGTTGCTGATAGTGTTCTGTATTTTTATGTATACTGTTCTTAACATATCATAGAGCGGTCTGTTCAATAGTGTGGTCTATAAATGTAAATAAGTAAATAAATAAAGCAGCACCAATGTTGGTATGAAGGTCTCAAAACACTAGGAGAGGGACAAAGCAAGATCAACATTAACAAGAAAATCCCAATGCAGTAGGACAGGGGTAAAGTGGCATGAACATTGGCATAAAATGAAAGGCATTTCACATATTTACAGCCCTGTAAACCATTTAAATGCCTTAAGCCCGGATATGGCACTTATCTGGTTAGTGTCATTGAATATCTCCTCCTAAGTCCCCCTACGTGCCTCGATGATATCCGGTTAACATTGGGACATGTCGGGGACTTTCCAGGACAGAGCGGAGATGGAGACTGCTGGTAACTGGGTAGTAGAGATATTGCACCGCTACCTGGACAGCAATCCATGGCTAAAATTAGACCAGCTTTTGGCTCACCTAGTTTTAGCCACGGATTTTAACCAAGTAGCGGTACAATATTGCCACTATCCAGTTAGGCTCTGTAGTGGTTTTCTCTGGGTGCCAAAACTGGATATTCAGTGCCATCGGCGTGGTATTGAATATCTAGGATAAGGGGTGAGCTGGCAGGGTTATGCATCGTGGTGGTGCATAACCTGCCTCATTGAATATTGGGTCCCAAGTCTTCTGGGTAAGAGGGGGCAAAGAAGTGCCAGCAAGGTTAGATTAGGGTCATAGATGTGTGAAGAAATTAGCTTGTTTGAGAAGAGCCAGAACTATTCAGGTATCTTCATAGACAGGTTTGCTTGGATGAATCTGATGTCAAGAGTAAATTTTCTACTGTGAAAAAACAAAATGTGACAAAAAACCCACCTAAAATATATCAAACCAAAAATCAAAGGGTAAATACATACAAAAAGTAATGGTAAGACCTGGGGAAGATATCAAAGCTGTCACAAGAGCTTGAACTTTATCATAACAAAAGCTCACAAAGACCACCTCCATTTCATCATCTGTCCTCCCGGGTCAATAGTCTTTCAACTTGTCATCTATTTTTTTCTCTTTAGTTTCTCATGCCATACTCACAGTTTCAAATCCCATACACTACCACAGTTCAAGGCAGTTCAAGATACAGTACTTCCTGCAAGGCAGTTCAGAGAGTCGCTTCACTCTAAGGCAGTTCACACAGCCACTTTACTCAGTCCAACACCATGGATCAAGTTCAGTCCAACATCAGTATTTCAGCAAAGTTGCTTGCTTCAGTGGCCACAAGAATCCATATGATTAGATACCGATTGGGCTCACATTTCTTCTGCCAGACAGGCAGGGGACATCCTCGTCGCTGGGAACGCCCAATCAATGCTTCTCCCATTCTTCTGTTCAGATTTGGATGTCCCCACAGCTGGCTTCTAAAATAGCTTTGAGACAGTTTTTGGGCTTTGGACATCTCTATGCTCATTTCCAGACATCCAAACCACGAATAGGACTTCTAAAATGATCTCCATAGTATATATCTGATCTTCCCCTTTTTATTGCTGCTGGAGATGTATTTATTTCATGATGAATATTTCAATATTGCTTCATGTACATTCAACCTTCCTATTCTTTTATCATGGGAATAATTGTTACCCATCTTTTCTTTGAGCTGCTTCTCATTTCAGTTGCTGCCTGACTTCCAGATCATGTAGCAAACAATGCATGCAAGCACACATGCATATCTAGGCATTTCTCTTAGAAAGGAAGAACTGACTCCTCTTATGGTGTAACTGCATGTGCTATTTGATAAGCAATCTCTCAGGGAAGAGGAGTCTTTTGAAACGGGGACGTCATATTCAGAGGAGGGGATACTTCAGCAGTGGCAGCCTGAAGGTTTTTGCCACCCTAGACAGACCCTCTGTGCCGCTCTGCCCCTCCCCCAGAGCTGAAGAGGTGGTGGCTGAACTGCCGCTTCAGCGCTACATCAGGCCTTAAAGTGCCTGTGTGATTGCACACCCATGGCCTGCCACTCCTGCACCCCTTGAAGCAAATTCCTTGGAGGGGGTAGGAGCAATAGGCCAGAACAGCATGCATGCACATGGGCATTTTAAAGCCCACCATGACGCTGAAGTGGTAGTTCAGCTACCGTTTTTTTTTTGGGGGGGGGGGTAGCGATGCTATGCACCAAGGTCTGCCATCCAACAGAATCTGCCTCCCTAGGCAACCACCTAGTTTGCCTAGTGGACAGGTCAGCCCTGGACTTCAGAATTGGGGAAAAGCATGAAAATATTAAGAATTTGGTAAAACGTCACTTGTGTATGAAGTGCCTTCATTTGCATGTATGAACTCACAAATGTTTTTATGCTCATGCTAATGTGCATGAGCGCAGGAGTGGAGGAGTAACCTAATGGTTAGAGCACTTGCTTGGGCACCAAGAGACCAGTGTTTGATTCCCACTGGCACTCCATGTGGCCTTAAGCAAGTCACTTACCCCTCCATTGTCTCAGAATAATCCAAGTTATCAATGTCCCTGTTTAATCTACATTACCATGTTTAAGTTACAATGGAAACTGCTTTGACTAAAAATGATAAAGCAGTATAAAAAATCTGATAAATAATGTCTTCTAGGACCACTTTAATATGCACTATAAAGCCTTCCTGGATAGCACACTAATTTTAGGGGTCTGTTTATTAAACCACAGTAACCGATAGCTGCATGTAGTGGTCAAAGTACGATAGTATCTGTAGGGGGTGTTCCCAACCTTACCTGTGCAGATACCATGGAGCAATTGCACTTACCATAGAGAGACATGATCTCTGCATGGGATTCATTGCCACTGATCCCCCCCATACCCTGATCAGCCCCCCAACTTAACAATGTTGTTGGTGCTGTAGATATAAAATCTGTGACATCAACATGGTAAATCATGCAACCTCTCCCTCTTCAGTACCAAATCCACCTAGGCAGCTCCCAGTCCTCATAGGGAACTGTCTGGGGGGGAGGGGGATTGGGGCACTCCTTAAAAACACAACATGCAGACTAGCCAGTTAGGCCCCTCTCCCTCCCTCCCACCCACCCACGCAATCTACTGATCTACTGTAAAAACTACTAGCTAGCCAGTCGGGCCCCCCTTCTCCATTCCCTCCCCCTTAAAAACCTAAATGCCTGCCTAGCCAGTCTGGCATAGGAGACCCCCACGGCCTGCCCCCACCCCCCCCCCACATACACCCTTACCCTCCCTGAGCTGTCTGGGGGCATCAGTACTGAAGGGAGGGGGGAATCCATCAATTTAGGTTTGTTGGGGCTGCAAATTGGTACATCTGTGGCACCAGCAATTGTTCAAGATCAGGAGAGACTGATTGGGGCATGGGGGAAAGGGAATGCCAATGCTTCTTCGGCTATGAAACATTGGCTGCAGATAATACCATCTCTTGATGTGACATTATCTGCAGCCACAATTGGGTCATTTTTGGAAACTATCATGGAGAACATTTTCATGCGCCGGCTGTCAAAACTCAGCATGCCTACTACCCACCCCACTCCTGCCTTCTCCGTCTCTACCATGTGAAATGCAGATATTGCAGAAAAGTGCCTGTGAGGTCTTCATTAGCTGCTACTATGTTAGCCCTGTGGTAGCATCTAATGCTGTTTAGTAGACAGACTCTTTAGTGTGCACAGGAGGGTTTACTGGCCACAATAAAGTCTATTGAATAGAGTCCTTGTGGAATTGTTTTAGGTTTAGAGTCAAAGGTAATAAAGAGAGTTTCCATTTTAGGTCTTTTGGAAGCATTATGGTAAGCTGAGGGAATGCTTATAACAAAGATTTCCTCTTTTGATGAGTGGGCAGACTATGTGGTTAATGAGTATGCTGAGAAATTTTGCATTTAAAGCTTGGAAGAGAAGAATGTTTCTGAGTTCAATTAATTCTATGTCAGACTAATACTGAGCATGTGGTGGTCATCTTTTTTTCTTTTAAACTCTGGCTGCCATGGGTAAACCTATCCAGATATTCAATGCCAGTATCCAGATAGCCACAGAAACTGAATACCCGGATACTACAGATTCAGCCACTATCCGAATAGCTTATCTGGATAGTGCCGAGATGGTCTGTAAAGATATTCAATGCACTATCAGGATAATGCTACTGAAAGTCTCTTAGCTGCTGCCTGGATGCTTTTCTTTAAATATCTGTAACTCTGCATTTTAGAGCTTGCTAGAGAAGAAAGTTAGTGGACTGAATTAATTGTAACCCTGGGGTACTTTGTCATCCTAGCACAAGGTCTGAGAGGACCTTGCAGATCCCACACCCCTCTGAATTGGAGCCTGTTGGTTGTTCATCACGGATTTGCTACTGTATCCTCACAGTCCCAAGAAGTAGGCCATGCAGCTTGTCCATCCAAGCTGGAATCACTGGTAGGAAAGTGATAGAAATCACCTGAAACTCCTCAAAGATGGTGACCAAACTTTGATTTCCACTATTACTGCATGGGCTATAGGGCTAGTAGGCATTGACAGTCACATCAAAGCACACTCTATTTTTGGTATTTAGAGGGGGTCCCAACACAAAAAAACACTTAAGCTGGAAAAGAAGGGGTTCTTCATTGAAGTATATACTACACAATAAATAAATGGAGTATAGTGGAACCCACAGACAGTGACCTTGGATAAGTCACTTACCCCCCCTCCCCCCATTGCCTCAGATATAAACAGACCGTAAGCCCACTGGAACAGGAAAATACCTGCTGTAACTCACCTTGAACTTCTGAGAAAGGTGTGAGCTAAATCCAATTATACAATTATAAATTTATGCATAAAAATATAGGTGCAGACATTTACACCAGCTCTATGGCTGCTGTAAATGTTTGTGCCCACAATGTAGTAGACACACTTTAGGCCACTTATGATAGTATTTTATAATGACAATTAGGAGCATCTTAAAAAGCACTTTAACTAGGTGTACCCTAACAAGAATTATCCTCCTCAAGCCCCTAGTTCCCTTCTATGACTACCCATTGCCCTTGTCTGCCTGTGGGCTATGTTGTAGTACACTTCTGATGTATTTTGAGAAGCAGATGATGAAAGGAATCATTAGTCAGGTCATCAGAGAATAGCCTCTTTCACCTGCAAGGGAGAAGACAGAGAAGGAAAAAGTAAATTGGGCAATGGTGGTATGTGAAGCTAGTAGGCATTGCTGGGCCATAGAATATTCTATGGAGATAAAAAAGAAATGGGCAGATGCTTATCCTGTTAGCAGCACCTGTCAAATGGATAAGTGCAGGCGAGAATATTTCTTCTGACCACCTCGACATTATCTGCTAGAGTGGTTTGTAGGCAAAGCTGGGGCTGAGACAATAGTTATCTGAATAGTGATGATGTTCAGTCTTCTATCTAGCTAACTGCATACAATTAGGACAGCAATAAGGTTGTCACATCGTGTGAAGAGAGAGATCATTAGAGAAAGAATTCATGCTTGGCAAGATAGAAGACCTACAATGAGATGGATCGACACAATAACAGCAGCTATGGGTGCCATTCTGTCAACAATGAGCCGCCTGACTGAAGTCCAAACACAATTTAGGACAACTATCCAGAGGGTCGCCATGAGTCGACACAGACTCGACGGCACTTAGCAACAACAACATGTTTAAGCAACTAGCTATCTGGATTACAGGCTGATTATCACTACTATCACTACTATCCACAGCACTGGCAGCAAGCTCTGAATCTGGATATTTAGTGCCAATCACTCTCCGGATACCATGGCTAAATATCCAGAATATCAGCTGCTAGTATTTTAAAAAATTCTGATTGCCACAGTGAAATATTGACCCATGAGCGTTGATACTTATAGGCACTTTTACTACATGAAGTAATGGGTCATGGTGAATAGTAATGTGCAAGCATGCCAGCTGTTGACTGCTAAAATGCTCATTAACTGGCAATCACATGCTACTGAAGAATGTAGGAAGGCTGGGGGTGGAGTGTGGGCGTGGACAGCCCATCACAGTTAGTTCAGGCATCATTAGTGAGCATTCACAGTCAATATGGAAATTACAGCAGATGAACCTAACAATACCTCTGTGGGTATAGTTAGACGCACCTGCATTAATTGTGCTGCACATTAGCATATGCATTTGCATGTTAACTGCTGGGAACATGCTTGTCATGCCCCTGACAGTTACTGCAAAGGCCGTGCACTTGACATGCTTACTTCAAAACCATCCTCTGATGATCTCACCCCTCTCTAAGTGGTCATAAATGCCAGATTGCACCAGAATGGAGGTATCATGACAGCAACCTGGGAAGTATGGGAACACATCAGCAATGAGACCTGTGGTGTTGCATTCCAGCTGTATGCTGAGGAAATGAAAGGTCTTGAGGTTTTTCTAATTGTCCTCATGCATAGGAGATGGCCTGAGTGCAATGTATGTGCAATCAATTGCCCTCGAAACTAATGGAAATTGAGTGATCTCAAAAAATTTGCTCATGGTTTTGTCATGCCTGCTGAACTTCCTCTGGAAAAGCAATATATTGATTGACTTGCCTGAGGAAAGTTCTCAAAAACCAAGCAATGCATGATAAGGTGGTTAACTAGTTTAAACCTGTGGTGGTCCTCCAGAGTTGTCTGGAAGCTGCCTGTGACCAAAAGATAAGAACTATGATGACCTTCAGCTATACTGGCATGGTATGTCCTTTGCAAGCAGAAGGTTGTTATTGAGGCTTAAGTAGTTGCACTGGGCATGGTCCTCTTGACAAACCAAAACCTGCGTAGGCATTGCTCTTTGAACATATCAAGGAAATGGATCTAGGGCTAAGAGACCCCTTTCCTCCCCAAAGCAAACCACTGTTCTATGCTGACTGTCATCTACTATATGCACATAATATTCCCCTTTATAAAAAGATGTGAAATGCATAGCTCACAGCTAGGCAAATATGTTCCTTTTGTACTTATGCATTCTATGTACTTATCCCTTAAATGGTCACATAGCAAGTCTTTTAACTTTCTCAGTGCCATTTCAGTAGAAATCTCAGGGGCTTTTTTTTATTTCTCGTGCAGCTTACTCAAGATGAAGCAAGACAAAAAGTTCCCTAAACAAAACTGAAAAGCAATATATAATATACAAAATAAGTGTAGAAATTTGTCTCGAAAACTGGCAACAGTGAAAGAGGGAAATGTATGAAGCACTATTCCATAAATCATTGCACTGTTACTACAAATCACAGCAGCAAGGAAATCAACATCAGTAGAGTGTCACTTTCATTTATATTGGTCTTAAAATAAGTGTTTGAGCTGATTGCTTTTCGTGCCTTGTAACTGCCAGTAAAAAAAGAAGAGTAGGCCCTAAATGCATGATTTACTCAAATTCCTTGTAAATGTAAGAAAAAAAATAGGCTTCGATTATGACAAGAGAAATGATATGCATGCTGTATGTGAAATTCAAACCATTAATCTACACCAGAGTTTGTTTTTTAAATGACCATTATAATCCCCATCAGCAAAAACTCCACTAGCTCTTTAACAGTGTCTTTACAGTGTATAAAAATAGGCATACCTCATTAAAGAGGCTATGCAAGAACTCCTGTGATATAGGCTGTGTCGAGATGATTGCCTATTGTTTTTTCTACTACAGCTACTTATCATTTGCATAGCGCATACTCAGTGCTGTATATATACACGTGAGAGACAGTCCCTTTTCAATACAGCTCACAGTCTATTCAAGACTAAGGGGAAATGGTTATAAAACACATGGGTGGTAAACAGGAGAATAAGGTAGTCAGGATCCAAAAATACCCTTGAAAATGTGTGTTTTTTATGACTGGATCTGAAGAGAATCAGAGATGGAGCTTGACGTAGCGACTCTGATATTCGTTCCAGGCATTTGGTTCAGCAAAATGGAACAAATAAAGTCTGGAGTTGACAGTGGAAGAGAGGAGTGCGGTTCCCGAGGAAGAGTGTAAGGAGAGATTAGAGGAGAAGTAATGAAGAACCACAGAAAGAATGCACTTGTAGGTCAGTAGGAGAAGTTCGAACTGGTTGCAGAAATGGATAGGGAGTCAATGAAGTGGCTTGGAAAGAGAGGTTACATGAGTGTAGTGACGCTGGCTGAAGAGCAACTTGTGCAGTGGCATAAGTTCTAGTGGGGGCCCTTGGGCAAAAATTTCCTAACGTGTCTCCCAATGAGGGGGGGGGGAGGGTGATGCCAGCTTTCCTCACCCCCACCCCTCCCAGAGCTGCAAAATCTTACTGGAAGTTTGCTACACCCTGCTTCCAGTTCCTGCTTTAAGCAAAACTCTTCTTACCCAGCCTTCATCTCCCACTGCCAGACCAAAGTCTCAGGATAACAGCCGCAAAATCATACGGTTGCTATTGTAAGACTTCAGCTTGGCAGTGGGAGGTGAAGGCTGCTGGGCAAGAGGAAACTGCAGGCAACATACTGCAAACTTCAAAGTAAATCATGTTTGCCGCACTCTGCCTCATCCATTGTAGGGCAGAGTCACTGGAATGAGTGGGGCATCCTTCTTGCCTGGGCCCCCCACACTGTGGGGGCTGCTTGAGCAGAATTTGTGCATTGGCCGTGCAACTGAATTTTGAATGGTTTGAAGGGGAGAGAGATGATTCTGCTGAAGACCAGCAAGGAGCAGGTTGAGTGGAGGAGTAGCCTAGTGGTTGGGGCAAGGTACTTCAGGCTGGAAGGTCGGGGGTTCAAATCCCACTAGAGGACAGCAACCTTGGGCTGGAAGGACTGGGGTTTCTAGTCCCACAGGTGCTCCTTGTGGTCTTGGGCAAGCCACTTAACCCTCCATAGCCCATGTTCCCTGTAAAATAGTTATCTCCAAGTTATAATGCCCTGTTCAATGTAATTTCAGTTTGTTCAATGTAAACCGCACTGATGCAGAATAGCGCGGTATATAAGAGAATATAAATAAATAAATAAATAATAGTCTAAACGGGATTTATGCTTTCATTTAATATTTTCTTTATTTTTCTGAATGTACTATATTGTAAAGTGATAAAATATTTAAATAAATAAGTCTATGTGAAATAGTGTTTCATTATAGCTAGTCATATTTTTCTAAATTCTTTTTATTGTTTAGAATGTGGCCAAAATCACTCTCATGGGCGGTAGTAGGAGCTGGCGGCTGTGGTAGTGTTGTGGCCTTAATTGTTTCCAGCCTCAGGCAAGCATACATACGGGTATGAGGTTTTTTGAAGGCAAATATCTTTCATAATTAATATTTTCTTTTCTTGGTGAATATTCCCTGAACATCATTTTTACAGCAGTTGTTTTATTGGGAGGAAAGGGTAAAGTAAGGAGTTCAAATATTCAGCTTTCAGAGAGAAATATGAGGTGAATAAATAAAATAGAAACAATTTAGTTTTGTTTAGTTTAGTTGGTCATTTACTATGCTGCCTTTTGACCTTTCTGGAAATATCGAAGTGGTATAACAATAAAACAAAACATGAATGGAAAAGAAATTACACTTTTCTTATTGATATTATGTAGAGGTTTAAAAGAGGTATAGGCAAGTAGAAGTAGCAAAAGCTGGAGTAATTTAGACTGCTCCTGTGGAGGCCAATTCTAAGTTGTGCGTCCTCATGCCGTCCGGACGCTCAGACATCTGGAGGGCCCAGTGATGTACCTGATTCTGCTCCCACAGGGGCTGGAAGTCTGGGACGTGCCCCAGTTCAGGCACCCTGGACATCCAGCCAACTACCTGGCTAGCTCAACCAGGGTCCTCCTGCATAGAGCCTCATTGCCATAGCTTTATATTGCCATGGCAACTGAGCTGCTATCCATGGCAGTCCTCCAAAACATGCTTTCCTCACAGCCCGACCTCTGATCGGGCCTGCAGTGGCTAGGGTTGGGCTGTGGGGAACCCCCTGCGCCCACTCACCTATTTGGTGGGCCCAAGCCCCGTCATCCTCCGATGACCAGAGCAACTTATTCCACTTTGGAGGTGGAATAAGTCCCCCGTTTAAATGGCCAATCCTAGACGTACAGGGCCGACCTCAGAATCGGCCCTTACGTCCAGGGTCATGGCGCCTCCCACTGCACACCCTCTATCCTCCCTCAGCCTGCCCTCTCTCACCAGATTGGATGTCCAGACCAGCTAAATGTGGGTCAGAATGAGGGCCATAATGTTTCTCTTGACTGTTAGCCATTGGATGTCAGCTGGCTCCAAAGATTTGGGTAAATAAGT
The DNA here is from genome assembly GCA_033557465.1 of Ichthyophis bannanicus. Classification (NCBI taxonomy): domain Eukaryota; kingdom Metazoa; phylum Chordata; class Amphibia; order Gymnophiona; family Ichthyophiidae; genus Ichthyophis; species Ichthyophis bannanicus. The sequence goes on along the minus strand of CM066035.1, from coordinate 153,234,077 downwards.
AAATTTTCAGAGCTTCAAATCAATTTTCCTCTCATGATATGTGATAGGGCATTCCAAAGGAAAAAAAATAATATGAGAAAACTGTGTACCTTGATGTATTGAGTTGATGTCTTGATGGTGATGGCAGGGAGAGTGGATTCATTTGTTGGGAACATGTTGGTCAGGAAGATATACTGTAGGTGGTGTCATTAGATTGCAAGGTATTTTGAGATTCCTGTGTAAATTGTCTTATGGATCAGTAATAGAATTTTGTATTGTATTCTAGTTTCTATTGGAAGTCAATGGAAGCTTTTCAGTGCTTGAATAATGTGCTCTTGAGTGGTAAGGGCTCATTTTGCTTTTCACAAACTTGTATTCATTTAACTAGGTTTATATACTGCTTTTCTATAGGTCAAAACAGTGTACATTTAGGTACTGTATCTATATTTCCCTTGCCCCCAAAGGGCTCACAATCTATTTTTTTGTATATGAGGCAATGGAGGAGTAAGTGGCATGCCCAAGGACATAAAGAGCACCTGTAGGACTAGAAATCAAATCCTTCTGGCCCAAGGTTGCCATCCTACTAGTAGGATTCAAACCCCTGGCCTTCCAGCATGAGGTAACTTGCCCCAACCACCAGACCACTCCTCCTTCCTTTAGCAGCATTGTCTACAGGTAGCTGTAAAGGCCAGGTTTATATATTTAGAAACACAGAAACATAGAAACATGTCAACATAAAAAGATCATATGGCCTATCTTCTGTAGTCTGCCCTTCCATATCAAATACTATGGCCTTTTTTTTTCCTTTAGAGATCTGTGTTTGTCCCATGCTTTCTTGAATTTAGATCCTGTCCTCATCTCTACTAGCTCCACTGGGAGACTATCCCATGCATTTACCACTCTTTCTCTAAAGAAATATTTCAACATATTACTCCTGAGTCTATCCCCTTTCACCCTTGTCCTATACCCCCTTGTTGCAGAGCTTACTTTATTTACATTCTCTTATATACCGTGCTATTCTGCATCAGTGCGGTTTACATTGAACAAACTGAAATTACATTGAACAGGGCATTATAACTTGGAGATAACTATTTTACAGGGAACATGGGCTATGGAGGGTTAAGTGGCTTGCCCAAGACCACAAGGAGCACCTGTGGGACTAGAAACCTCAGTTCTTCCGGCACAAGGTTGCTGTCCTCTAGTGGGATTTGAACCCCCAACCTTCTGGCCTGAAGTACCTTGCCCCAACCACTAGGCTACTCCTCCACTTTCAATCAAAAGAGACTCTCCTCCTGTGCGTTTATGCCATGGAGGTATTTAAACGTTTCTGTCATATCTCATGTTTTCCACCCTTCTTCCAAAGTATTCATATTGAGATCTTTAAGTTTGTCCTCAAATGGCTTATGACAAAGCTCTCTGACCATTTTGGTAGTCACCCTCTGCACTGATGCCATCCTGTTTATATCCTTTTGAAGGTGTGGTCTCCAGAACTGAACACAATACTTCAAATGAGGTCACACCAAAGACTTATGAAGAGGCACTATCACTTCCTTTTTTTCTGCTGGATATTCTCCCTATGCACCCAAGCATACTTTTGGATTTCGCTGTCACCTTTTCTACCTGTTTAGCCATTTTAAATTCATCAGAAACAATCACGCCCAGATCCCGCAATTCTTTCAAGGACAGAAGTACTTTGCCCCCTACACTGTATTGCTCCCTTGGAATTTTGCAGCCCAAATGCATGACCTTGCATTTTTTAGCATTAAATCGCAGCTGCCAAATTCCTGACCATTCTTCAAGTTTAGCTAGATTCCTCCTCATGTTATCTACTCCTTCCTGGGTGTCTACTATGTTGCACATTTTGGTATCATCTGCAAAAAAGCAAACTTTAACCAACAACCCTTCCGCAATATCACTAACAAAGATGTGAAAAAAAAAATCAGACCAAGGACAGATCCCTGCGGCACACTACTTGTAACATTCTTTTCCTCAGAGTGAGCTCCATTTACCTGTACACTTTTTCACCTCCCTTTCAACCAAGTTTTAACCCAGTCAGTCATTTAAGCCCCGATTCTGTCCCGTACGTAGATCCCCTTTGTACGTCTGGTCTGAACTGGACGTACAGAGGTGATCGCGATTCTGATCCCGCGGGGCACATCTAGCCCCACGGGATCAGAATTGTGAACAGTCCTGCATGTGCATGCTAGGACTGCAATTCTGTCTGGCCTGCACATGCAGGACTGTCCCCGGCTAACTCAGTCAGGGCTTTTAAATGGAGCAGCGGCGCCATGGCGTCATGTTTCTATGGCACTGCTGCTCCATTTAAAAGCCGTGATGCCAGTCACCTGAAAAAGGGGTTTATTCCCCACAGCCCGCCCCTCGATCTAGCCCTGGCCCTTCATCTGTGAACACAGAAAAAAAATATTTGTTAAGCAATTCCGTTTTATCCTTATCAGCTTCTACATATATCTCCCCTACTCTCTTAAGTCTGACAAAACCACTTTTGCACTTCTTCCTTTCACTAAAATATCTGAAAAATGCCTTGTCCCCCAATTTTATTTCATTGGCTATCTATTATTTTTGTATATCTTTGTTTTCCTGATAATTTTCCTAGCTTCTATAAGTTCTTCCATATAGTGATGCTTGTCTTCCTCTCTCTGTGATCTCTTATATTTTATGAAGGCCACCCCCTTTTTCTTCACCTTTTCAACTACTTCTTCTGAGGTAGAACCATAGTGGTTTCCTTTTCCTTTTACATTTATTTACCTTTCTAAGAAAAAGTTTTGTTGCCCTTAAAAATATCCACTTTCAGTTTTGCCCATTGCTTTTCTACATCCCCCAGCTATTCCCATCTCGCTAACAACTCATAAGAAAAATATGAATATAAGAACATAAGAAATGCCATAATGAGTCAGACTAAGGTCCATCAAGCCCAATAACCTGTTTCCAACAGTGGCCAATCCAGGTCACAAGTACCTGGCAAGTTCCCAGAAAGGCACACAGGTTCCACAATGCTTGTCTCGGGGTAAACAGTGGATTTCCCAGGTCCTCTTTAATAATGGTTTATGGACCTTTTCTCCAGGAAATTGTCCAAACCTTTTTTAAACCCAGCTAAACTAACAGCTTTTACTACATCCTCCAGTAACGAATTACAGAGTTTGATTACACGTTGAGTAAAAAAATATTTTCTCTAATTAGTCTCTTATTAGTTTGTAACCAGGTATCACAGTGTTCCATTGGTTGTCCTCCTTCCACCAGATCTCTGAGATGACAATCATACCTAACCTTTCATTTTGTGCTATATATTCTAGCTCTCTTATTTTTTACATGTCTAGTACTGTATTTGCATATAGGCATTTTAGAAATTGCATTTTATTCATATTAATCTGGTTATCAGTTGATAGAGGTAATTTGGATTCTTTCAGTTCAGTATTTAAGGGCATCTGGGTTACTTTTATCTTTATTGGAACCTCTCTGTCAATATGCCCTAATTTCACTCTTTTGCTAGTATCCTTAATGGATACATCCTTCCAAACCATACATTCCTGGGCGACTGTCGGCTTTCCTCTATTATCTAGTTTAAAAGCTGCTCTATCTCCTTTTTAAAAGTTAATGCCAGCAGCCTGGTTCCATCCCAGTTAAGGTAGAGCCCATCATTTTGGAAAAGCCCCTCCTTTCCCCAGAATGTTGTCTATTTCCTAACAAATCCAAAACCCTCTTCTTTGCACCATTGTCTCTTCCACGTATTGAGATTTTGGAGCTCTGCCTACCTTTTTGGGTACTGCACTTGGAATGGAAAGCATTTCAGAGAATACTACCCTGGAAGTTCTGAATTTCGATTTCCTACCTAAAAGCCTAAATTTGGCCTCCAGAACCTCCCTCCCACACTTTCCTTGGTTATTTGTGTCAACATGTACCAAGACAGCAGACTCCTCCCAAGCACTGTCTAAAACCTTGTTTAGGTGGCGTATGAGATCTGCTACCTTTGCACCAAGCAGGCATGTTGCCAGGTGATCTTCATGTCCACCAGCCACCCAGCAATATACATGCCTAATGACTGAATCACCAACTATAATGGCCATCCTAACCTTTCCCTCATGGGCATATGGCCCTGGAGAAGGTTTTACATTTCCTGGTGGACAAGTCCTAGCTACAGGACCACTTCCTGCCACACCAAGTTGATGTACTCCTTTCATGTGACCTCTCTCCTCCATGGCAACTGAAAGGCTGCCAGACTGGAGGTGGGACTTCAGTACTACATCCCTGTAGGTCTCATCTTCCATATGTTCTTCACATCTGCTACTCTAGCTTCTAGAGGTCAGACTTGTTCCCTGAGGGCAAAGAACTCCTTGTACCTAGTGCCTACTTAGTTGGGAACTGTGTGTGAGAGAAAACTGCAGCCAATCTGAGCACTTTTCAAATCATTTAGAATCCCTTCAGCAAAGGCTCCAACGATCCTGTGAGCAGTGAGTGAGAATCAGCTGTGCCTACTTAGTTGGGAACTGTGTGAGAGAAACCTGCAGCCAATCTGAGCACTTTTCAAATCATTTAGAATCCCTTCAGCAAAGGCTCCAACGATCCTGTGAGCAGTGAGTGAGAATCAGCTGTGCCTACTTAGTTGGGAACTGTGTGTGAGAGAAACTGCAGCCAATCTGAGCACTTTTCAAATCATTTAGAATCCCTTCAGCAAAGGCTCCAACGATCCTGTGAGCAGTGAGTGAGAATCAGCTGTGCCTACTTAGTTGGCAACTGAGTGAGAGAAAACTGCAGCCAATCTGAGCACTTTTCAAATCATTTAAAATCCCTTCAGCAAAGGCTCCAACGATCCTGTGAGCAGTGAGTGAGAATCAGCTGTGCCTACTTAGTTGGGAACTGTGTGTGAGAGAAAACTGCAGTCAATCTGAGCACTTTTCAAATCATTTAGAATCCCTTCAGCAAAGGCTCCAACGATCCTGTGAGCAGTGAGTGAGAATCAGCTGTGCCTACTTAGTTGGGAACTGTGTGTGAGAGAAAACTGCAGCCAATCTGAGCATTTTTCAAATCATTTAGAATCCCTTCAGCAAAGGCTCCAACGATCCTGTGAGCAGTGAGTGAGAATCAGCTGTGCCTACTTAGTTGGGAACTGTGTGTGAGAGAAAACTGCAGCCAATCTGAGCACTTTTCAAATCATTTAGAATCCCTTCAGCAAAGGCTCCAACGATCCTGTGAGCAGTGAGTGAGAATCAGCTGTGGCCTACTTAGTGGGAACTGTGTGTGAGAGAAAACTGCAGCCACTGAGCACTTTTCAAATCATTTAGAATCCCTTCAGCAAAGGCTCCAACGATCCTGTGAGCAGTGAGTGAGAATCAGCTGTGCCTACTTAGTTGGGAACTGTGTGTGAGAGAAAACTGCAGCCAATCTGAGCACTTTTCAAATCATTTAGAATCCCTTCAGCAAAGGCTCCAACGATCCTGTGAGCAGTGAGTGAGAATCAGCTGTGCCTACTTAGTTGGGAACTGTGTGTGTGAGAGAAAACTGCAGCCAATCTGAGCACTTTTCAAATCATTTAGAATCCCTTCAGCAAAGGCTCCAACGATCCTGTGAGCAGTGAGTGAGAATCAGCTGTGCCTACTTAGTTGGGAACTGTGTGTGAGAGAAAACTGCAGCCAATCTGAGCACTTTTCAAATCATTTAGAATCCCTTCAGCAAAGGCTCCAACGATCCTGTGAGCAGTGAGTGAGAATCAGCTGTGCCTACTTAGTTGGGAACTGTGTGTGTGAGAGAAAACTGCAGCCAATCTGAGCACTTTTCAAATCATTTAGAATCCCTTCAGCAAAGGCTCCAACGATCCTGTGAGCAGTGAGTGAGAATCAGCTGTGCCTACTTAGTTGGGAACTGTGTGTGAGAGAAAACTGCAGCCAATCTGAGCACTTTTCAAATCATTTAAAATCCCTTCAGCAAAGGCTCCAACGATCCTGTGAGCAGTGAGTGAGAATCAGCTGTGCCTACTTAGTTGGGAACTGTGTGTGAGAGAAAACTGCAGCCAATCTGAGCACTTTTCAAATCATTTAGAATCCCTTCAGCAAAGGCTCCAACGATCCTGTGAGCAGTGAGTGAGAATCAGCTGTGCCTACTTAGTTGGGAACTGTGTGTGAGAGAAAACTGCAGCCAATCTGAGCACTTTTCAAATCATTTAGAATCCCTTCAGCAAAGGCTCCAACGATCCTGTGAGCAGTGAGTGAGAATCAGCTGTGCCTACTTAGTTGGAACTGTGTGTGAGAGAAAACTGCAGCCAATCTGAGCACTTTTCAAATCATTTAAAATCCCTTCAGCAAAGGCTCCAACGATCCTGTGAGCAGTGAGTGAGAATCAGCTGTGCCTACTTAGTTGGGAACTGTGTGTGAGAGAAAACTGCAGCCAATCTGAGCACTTTTCAAATCATTTAGAATCCCTTCAGCAAAGGCTCCAACGATCCTGTGAGCAGTGAGTGAGAATCAGCTGTGCCTACTTAGTTGGGAACTGTGTGTGAGAGAAAACTGCAGCCAATCTGAGCACTTTTCAAATCATTTAGAATCCCTTCAGCAAAGGCTCCAACGATCCTGTGAGCAGTGAGTGAGAATCAGCTGTGCCTACTTTATTGGGAACTGTGTGTGAGAGAAAACTGCAGCCAATCTGAGCACTTTTCAAATCATTTAAAATCCCTTCAGCAAAGGCTCCAACGATCCTGTGAGCAGTGAGTGAGAATCAGCTGTGCCTACTTAGTTGGGAACTGTGTGTGAGAGAAAACTGCAGCCAATCTGAGCACTTTTCAAATCATTTAGAATCCCTTCAGCAAAGGCTCCAACGATCCTGTGAGCAGTGAGTGAGAATCAGCTGTGCCTACTTAGTTGGGAACTGTGTGTGAGAGAAAACTGCAGCCAATCTGAGCACTTTTCAAATCATTTAGAATCCCTTCAGCAAAGGCTCCAACGTACCTGTGAGCAGTGAGTGAGAATCAGCTGTGCCTACTTAGTTGGGAACTGTGTGTGAGAGAAAACTGCAGCCAATCTGAGCACTTTTCAAATCATTTAAAATCCCTTCAGCAAAGGCTCCAACGATCCTGTGAGCAGTGAGTGAGAATCAGCTGTGCCTACTTAGTTGGGAACTGTGTGTGAGAGAAAACTGCAGCCAATCTGAGCACTTTTCAAATCATTTAGAATCCCTTCAGCAAAGGCTCCAACGATCCTGTGAGCAGTGAGTGAGAATCAGCTGTGCCTACTTAGTTGGGAACTGTGTGTGAGAGAAACTGCAGCCAATCTGAGCACTTTTCAAATCATTTAGAATCCCTTCAGCAAAGGCTCCAACGATCCTGTGAGCAGTGAGTGAGAATCAGCTGTGCCTACTTAGTTGGGAACTGTGTGTGAGAGAAAACTGCAGCCAATCTGAGCACTTTTCAAATCATTTAAAATCCCTTCAGCAATGGCGCGCCCGTGCCTTGCGGGCCCGCGCCTGAGGGCCTCGCAAGAGGGCCCTTTGGCGTGGCCCTTAGGTGGTGGACCGTGCGAGACCCACTATCTGCTGCTATATGCTCATTCTGTTCAGCGATATGCTGTTTGTAGTTAATGTAAGGTAATGTAATGTAAGTTATGTACTGTGTTCCCTGTTTGTACTCCTAGTGTTTTGTTGTGATGTAATGATAATGCAATGTATGTTTCCCTCACCTTTGTTTAACTTTGTGCTGTATTAACCGCTTTGATTGAAGGAAAAGGCGGGATACAAAACATGTTAAATAAATAAATAAATAAATAAAATAAATAAGACCCCTCACCGACTGGGAGAAAATCATACATGTGACACACAATGCAAAAGACTCACTACCCCATCTTGCTGCTGGACTGCTGTCTCCATCTTAATTTTAAGGTTTTGTTTAGCTATTTAAGTTGTTTACTTAAAGTTGCTAAGGATACTTGTACTGATATAATTAAACCAATTAATTTTAAGGGACTTTGTTAAGGGGCTTGCTACATAGGTCCCAGACCTGTGCTTCTAAGGTAATCTGCTAATAATTTCCTGGATGATTCACCTAGTCTTTAGTTTTATAGAGGGGGTCTTTCAAATTGCCCCTTTCATCTGTCACTGGCTTTTACGCCTATTTAAAACAAACTCCCAGATCTTTTGGCTCCTAACTGGAAGGCCTCTTTGTAAATGTCTCCAGAAATAATTTATTTCTTTCAGCACGAAGAATATTTACCCTATTCTTCCTTCTATGCTAAGCTATACTCCAATTTGATCTAAATTAAAAGATCTCTGCTGATACTAGGCCCTGACTGAGTTAACAAATACACTGGATTCTAAAATACACAGATTTATCAGCTTTAACCCAAAGAAATTCCTTTTCCCCAAGATTTAGAGAATTTCCCAGCAGTATTCGTCCCTTTTGGTAGTCGTTCAAGACTCCTTAAGGTATGATCCTATCCTGGCAAAGTTAGTTTTCCTAAAGTCTAAGACCCTCGCTTTTGAATGGACTTTATTAGCCCTAGTCCTAATACTGAACCTCACCATCAGGTAATCACTGGATGCAAGATGATCTCCCACTATAACAACAGAAACACTTTCTGCATTGGGTAATTCACCAGGTCCAGTATGGCTCCTTCATGTGTGAATTCTGTTGCCAGATGTCAAAATAGTTCTCTCTGTAGAGAATCTAGGATCTTACTTACATAAGAACATAAGAACATAAGATATGCCATACTGGGTCAAACCAAAGTCCATCAAGCCCAGTATCCTGTTTCCAACAGTGGCCAATCTAGGTCATACGTACCTAGCAGTTTCCCCAAAAGACACAGGTTCTGCAATGCTTGTACTGGGTCAAGCATTGATATCCTGGGTCCCTTCTTAATAATGGTTTATAGACCTTTCCTCCAGGAACTTGTCCAAACCTATTTTAAACCCAGCTACACTAACAGCCTTTACTACATCCTCCGGTAACAAATTCCAGAGTTTGATTACACGTTGAGTGAAAAAATATTTTCTTTTATTAGTCTTAAATAGTTTACCCTGTAGTTTCATTGCATGTCCCCTAGTCTTTCTATATTCTGATAACGTAAACAGTCAATCTACGTTTACCCGTTCCACTCCGTTCATTAATTTATAGACTTCTATCATATCTCCCCTCAGCCGTCTCTTTTCCAGGTTAAAGAGCCCTGACCTTTTTAGCCTTTCTTCATAGGAGAATCCTTCCATCCCCTTTACCATTTTGGTGGCTCTTCTCTGAACCTTTTCTAATAACTCTATATCCTTTTTAAGATATGGTGACCAGAATTGCACACAATATTCAAGGTGCGGTCTCACCATGGAACGGTATAGAGGCATTATAATATCTTTTGTTTTATTTTCCATTCCTTTCCTTATGATACCTAGCATTCTATTTGCTCTCTTGGCTGCCGCTGCACACTGGGCCGAGGGTTTTAACATGTTATCCACAATGACACCTAAACCTTTTTCCTGGATGGTGGTTCCTAATGTGGAACCTTTCATCGTGTAACCATAGTTTGGGTTGTTCTCCCTAGGTGCATAACTTTGCACTTGTCCACATTAAATTTCACCTGCCATTTTGATGCCCAGTCTTCCAATTTATCAAGATCCTCTTGCAATTTTCCACAATCCTCTTGGGTTTTAACAACTTTAAATAGTTTTTTGTCATCTGCAAATTTGATAACCTCACTCGTTATTCCACTTTCCAGGTCATTTATGAATATGTCAAAAAGCAGCGGACCCAGCACAGATCCCTGGGGTACACCACTATTCACCTTTCTCCATTGAGAAAATTGGCCATTTAGCCCTACCCTCTGCTTTCTATCTTTTAACCAGTTCCTGATCCACAGTAGTACACTGCCTCCTATCCCATGACTCTTTAGTTTTGCCAAAAGTCTCTGATGAGGGACCTTGTCAAAGGCTTTCTGAAAGTCCAGATACACTATATCAACCAACTCACCTTTGTCCACCTGTTTATTCACACTTTCAAAAAAACATAACAGATTAGTAAGACAAGATCTTCCTTGTCTAAAGCCATGTTGACTGTCTCCCATTAGACCATGACTATCTACATGCTGAGTAATTTTATTCTTTATGATGGTTTCTACCACTTTTCCCGGTACTGAAGTGAGGCTCACCGGTCTGTAGTTTCCCGGATCACCCCTCGAACCCTTCTTAAAAATTGGTGTTACATTGGCGATCCGCCAATCTTCAGGTATTAGAGATGATTTTAATGATAGTTCACAGATTACTAATAGCAGGTCTGCAATCTCATATTTCAGTTCTTTCAACACCCTTGAATGTATACCATCCGGCCCAGGTGATTTGCTACTCTTCAGTTTATCTAATAGCTGTAATACATCTTCCCGATGTATCGATATTTCCTTCAATTCTTCCGCACCTTTAAATACCACTTCAGTCATGGGTAACATCCCTACATCTTCCTCAGTAAAGACCTAAGCAAAGAATTCATTCAGTCTCTCCGCTATTGCCTTGTTGCCTCTTAGTGCCCCTTCAACTCCTCTATCATCTAATGGTCCAACTGACTCTCTCACAGGTTTTTTGCTACGAATGTACTTGAAAAAATCTTTATTTCGTGATTTTGCTTCTGCAGCAAGCTTCTTATCAAATTCTCTCTTTGTCTTCTTTATCAATGCCTTGCATTTGACCTGCCAGTGCCTGTGCTGTTTCCAGGTTTCATCGTTTGGCTCTTTTTTCCATTTCCTGAAAGTTGCTTTTTTGGCAACAACAGCCTCTCTGACCTCACCTTTAAACCATGCTGGCAGTTTTTTGGACTTCCTTCCACTTTTCTTAAAGCGTGGAATACAGCTGGTCTGGGCTTCCAAGATAGTATTTTTCAACAACACCCAAGCTTGATGTAAGTCTTTAATCTTTGCAACTGCTCCTTTTAGTTTTTTCTTATCTATTTTCCTCATTTTATCAAAGTCTCCCTTACTTCTAGATGACACCGCAGTAGGGATGTACCAATTAACATCTGACATATTGAAATCACCTATCAGAAGCACTTCTCCTTTCATGGCAATACTGCATATTTCTTCTATTAAATCTCTGTCTACTTCTCTCTGTGAAGGAGATTTGTATATCACACCAATGCAAATGGATTTCCCATTCCCTCTTTCTAGTTTAACCCATAGTGCCTCCTTGCTCCCTTGTAAACCCTGTAATTCTATAGTTTTAATATTATTATTTATATATAGTATCACTCATCCTCCCCTTCTTCCTACCCTGTCCTTCCTGAATAAAGTATAGCTAGGTATAATTATATCCCAGCCATGGTTGTCCATGAATCATGTCTCCGTAACCGCCCCTAAATCCAAATCAGCATCTTCCATTAAAGCCTCAACATCTGTGATCTTATTTCCCATACTACGGGCATTTATGCACACTGCTTTCCCGATGTTGCCCCTTTTACCCATTTCTACAGAGGTATTTAATGTTTTATTTTCTTGAGGGCTTTCATTTACCTGGTGGCTTTCTTCACCCATCCCTAAAAAAACTAGTTTAAAGTCCTCTTCATTAGGTCAGCCAGTCTGCTGCGGAAGACACTTTTACCCTTCTTGGATAGGTGGGCACCATTTCGGCTCTGCAGCCCTTGGAAAATCATCCCATGGTCCAGGAAACCAAAACACTCTCAATGACACCATCCATGCAGCCATGTATTCAACTAAAGGATGCGATCTTCTCTGCCTCGGTCTTTACCCTTAACAGGGAGGATTAAGAGAACACCACCAGTGCACCTATCTGCTTCACCCTCTGTAGCAGAGCCATGAAGTCCCTTTTGATACGCTCAGAGGGATACTTAGCAGTATCATTTGTGTTGACATAGATGAGCAACATCGGATAATAATCAGTAGGCTTGATGAGACTCGGCAAACTCTTCATAACCAGCACACCTCTCTGGATATCAAATCTAGTTGGCAGATGGATGCCTCAGTACCCCTCAGAAGAGAGTCACCAACCATACTTGTACAGATAGGGGTGTTTCATATGATAAGTTGCGGGTGTTCCTTGATCAAAATACTTTGCAGATTTTTTTCCAGATTTTTAAAAATATCACATAATCTTTTTGTACCTCATTAGCTTACTACTTAATATAATATTTCCATGTGATAATTTGGGTTTAATAACTGCATTAACTGATCAAAGTTAATGTTTTTAGTATATCAGTCTCTAGATGTGTCCCTGAAGAACTCTTACTTTATGTAGTTCTATTTCAACAAACTTGGAAACAAAGCTTTATTGATCCAATGCACCAGCCTAGAGGAAATGTACATTTTTTCCTATCTTTTTGCCAGTAAGTAATATAGTTAATCCTCCGTAGGAAAAAAATATTAATAGAGTTGCTTTTTAAACACACTGGAGTTCATAAATCCCAATACTGGTATACAAACCACTGTGCAAGTAATCAAAATAAGACATGGTGAGACAGGAACCTGCGACAATGCATCAGAGTGCCTGACTTCGGGAGCAAGTTAATAAGAGCAGAAGAAGAGGAATGCCACTGATTCTGACAGCCCTACCCACATGATCCTCATTAATGGTGCATAGCATGACATATGCAAGACCATGCTTAATCACCAAGCATTCCGCCAAGCTGGAAAATGCTTTTGCTGTCTCAAAAAGGGATGTTAATATTACTGTGTATTTCTAATGCCACACTGAATCTCTTAGATGCTAAATAATGTTGGATTGCTGGCTTTGTGGCTTGTGAAGGACACATCCCATTGTGTTAAAGAAAAGTCAAACTGTAAGACTAGTGTAAAGATATTACTGGTTTTCTTTTAATGAATACAACAAGGTGTATGGCAGAGAATCAAAGCATTTCATTTCGCAAGTTATTTTAGTTCCACTGAAAAGAAAGCCTATGCAAATGGTAGGTAATTTGAAAACATGGTAATCCAGAAAACTAATCTAACTTGATTTATTTGTTGGACACATTTACCAAACATTTTTTGCTTTAGTACAGTACTACATTGTACATTGCATATTGTGAATGCTACATTGAACTTAGAGGTATGTTTACTAAACGGTGATAATGTAGCAGCAGCTACATTATCGTGCGTTAAATGACATTAATGCGCGTTAACGTCACCCGATACAACGTTAGCGCGCATTAAGTTCGCCGGTGGTGGTAAGTCCTGCAGAGGGTGGAGAGAGGGCGGAGAGAAGGGGTCAATGGGTGTCATGGCTGTGTGGCATAAAAAAAAGAACAAAACAAAACAAAAAAACAAAAAACAAAAAAAACAAAAGGGAATCAAACCCATGACTTGGGAGGTATCAGTACTAACCAGTAGGCTATGCCTCCACGGCTCTCTGATCTGCAATGGCTGGATACAGAAGGATGATGTGTTGGGACAGCAGCTTAGAGGGGCTTTCCCATGGCTAATGTGCAGTCCTATATTAATCTGAGACCTATTCGTCCTCTCAGATTCTGTTTCTGTTTTGTGCTCCAGTATTTTCTACCATATGCATGTTGATGTTAGGATGGAGTGATCGTTTCTTATCTCCGGATACAGAAAGACTGCAGGTCACCGCATGGCATGTCTGCTGTGGTTACCAGGATAGGGTTAACCCACCAGTACCCATGATGCAACGCACATGCAGATTAGCAGTCTACAGCATGTCACCAGATGGAGTATGCACCTCTACAGCACCGCACCGTGGTAGGGGGTACTGACCGTGTGTGTTACTGGCACGGAGTAGTGTGTGTTACTGGCACAGGGTAGCTACAGACCATGCCATTGTGTGGGTTCTGTGCTCACCAGGTCCGCAGTACTTGGGTTGGATGAGATAGGCATTGTTGTGTGTCAGGTATTCCTTGAAGACATACCTGGAGATTCCTGGGTCCACCTGCATTCCCCAGTCATATCTGGCCCTTGTAGACCATGATGCACCCAGACTGGTGCCTATATGGTGTGGTTGCCATGGTTGCTTGTTACAGGGGCAGAGGGGAGTCTATATCCACATGCAGATTATGTAGCACCACCTACTTGACTGCCCTCACTTGGCCAGGGCCCAGTGAGGAGTAGACAGCCACAAAACAATGGATAGACATATGCACACTCCCACTCCTATGTTGGCATTGTGCAAAGATAGGGGTGGTTAGCAACCCTGCCTATCACACTGGTCCTGGGCACAGTGCAGGCATTGCTAAGGTATGCAGGTGTTAGTAGTGCTGCTTTGCTGGAAACTGCTGCTCCATGCCGGGCCCAACAACCTGACAATCCATGGGGCTTTGAATAGTGGAGCCTGTGGGTGTGGGTGTTTGTGCTCCTGTTGGCTGATGCTTTGGGGAGTGCCCATGACGATGTTGTATCTGCAATGTAGGGTAAAATGTAAGGACATGGTCTGCATGAGCCACAACTGGGACCTGAACCTGTGACCTTTTGTTCCAAGGCACACTGTCTGTGTGTACTGCACCACACAAGTATAGCAGTCCATGGGGCTACCTTTGCTGTTCATCCGACAGACCTTTGCTGCACTGCACACCATGCACTGGTACAGGGCATGGCTTTGGTCCGCTGTGGGCAGGTGTCATGGCCCCTCCACCACCAATGCCCCCTCCCCCACCATGCTGATGTGCCCATATGCTGTTGGTGCTGGTGGTGCACAGTCTCAGGCCATCCACTGTGCAGGTAGGCGGGTGCCTAGAATGTGGGGTCTGGGGTGGGGGGGGGCATACATGAACATCCACATGATGGATGGTTGGGGGTGGCAGGTCGGTGATCTAGCAACTATCGGCTAGGGTGGGCCTGGTAGATAGATTGTGTTCTGCCAGCAGACTGTGGACAGGCTAGGGTATGCAATGCGGGTACAGTGTATCCACTTTATTTATTTTATTTATTTAAAAGGATTTATATACTTCCTTCTCCTGTAATCAAGGCAGTTACTTTGGACTGCTGGGTATATACATGTGTCAGGCAATGCCTGGCTGCTCCCTGCACTGTCCTTCCTAGGGGTTGGTGTGATGGGTGTTCGTATAGCTGGGTGTTCGAACAGTTTGGGATGTATCCTGAGGTGAGTACATGGACCCCTATTAGAGTGGTTCCCAGATGTGCACTGCTTGCCCCATTACAGGCATTGTGTTTCCTGTGTGACGTTTGGGGTACCTGCAGGGTACGTCTCCCCTGGGTGGGACAGTGTAGAGCACAAACTACTGGGCAAGTTTGACCTTGGCCAGCTGCTATCTTGCTGTTTTCCATTTTCTGTGCTCCTCTGTGCCACCTAGGTGGCTGCCTGGTCTGCCCTGTACCCCACCTGCAGCCCCCTTTGTAGCATCACCATAGTGCCTTTTCATACTTGGGCACTATGCTGTTATTGCACATGTAGCACTACTATCACTGTTTTTGAGCTCTCTGCCTGTGATATACATGGCTGACAGGAAATGGTTTCTCCTACAAATGTGCATTTACCGACAGGTTTTCACTCGCGGTACTGTTCCAGCATTAATGTGACAGCATTAGTGCAGCAGGGGCCTCTCCCCGCCCACTCCCCGCCCATTGACCCTCTCTCTCTGCCTTCTCTCCGCCCTCTGGTACAGTTACAGCGGAGAGGCATACCCCATCTAATGACCTGCTATAGACTGCTAATCTGCATGTGCATTGCATCATGGGTATGGTAGAAAATACTGGAGCACAAAACAGAAACAGAATCTGAGAGGAAGAATAGGTCTCAGATTAATATAGGACTGCACATCAGCCATGGGGAAGCCTGTCTAAGCTGCTGTCCCAACACATCATCCTTCTGTATCCAGCAGATAGCAAATCAGAGAGCTGTGGAGGTGTAGCCTACTGGTTAGTACTAATACCTCCCTGGTCATGGGTTTGATTCCCTTTTGTTCTCTTTTTTATGCCAAACAGCCATGACACCCATTGCTCCCTTTTCGACAGAACGCCCCCTACCTGCCCATTGCCTTTTATGGCTTCAGGTACCTTAACGCTGCACTTAACACTGGTGACATTACCGAAGTTTAGTAAACATAACCCTTAGTGTATCGATTTATCTTAATATTATATGATACCCCAAACTGGAGCTTTCCAACACTTTAATTAATGCATATTAGAAAACCAAAACTCCAAAAACTGCTCAGACGAGGAGCTTCCATCTTATCTCATCAGTCATTCAAGTCTACAAAGAGATCTTATTGACACTATAATAAAATATGGAACATGTTTGCTAAAATGTGCTAACAGGAAGTGCAGGGTTAACCGTGTGCTGTGCTATTAGCACAGAACAGCATGGTAGAAATCCCATGCTAATTTGTTAACGTGGGATGGGGCGGTGACTGGGCGAGTTAGGAGTGAAGCGTAGGCTTTGACGGCACATCATGGCATACCTGTGGTAGATGTGTTTGACAGTTAGTCTAGTGAGATATGTCTTCCTATGGTAACGGCAGAGTACATGGCGGGTAAATTCCTAACAGTGTGGGTCAACACTATCCCCCGTGCTATCTTTTGGGGCTTAACACACAATAAACTACTGCATGTTATTAAGCATTTCCCTTTATAAATTAGTTCATTTTGGGCAAAATGTATGCACAAATAACTAAGAGTGATCCCCCCAATCCCAAGTTAGGAGGGAGAACCATAACATTACTGAGTCACACTGAGCACTGGGGGAAGGGGGAGGGATGTAGGTCAGGCCAAGCAGGATTTGATGCTTGGAGGGTAGGCAGGCAGGGGAAAGGCGATAGAGGAGATTGGCCAGTGGGTGAGGGGAGGAGTGAGGGAAAATTGGAGTTGAGGGGGAGGGGGAGGGGGAGGGGGAGACTTTCAGCTGGAAGGCAAAGTGGTGGGAGCAGGAAGCATGGTTTCCCATCCCGCTCATCCTCTATTGGGGGATGATTGGGAGATAGAGAAGGGTTTTGGTCACAGCTAATGGGGTCAAAAGAGTCTGTTTCTCTTGGGTTCAGTCAGAGTGGAGGGTGCTAGGCATGAGATATATTTGCATGCACTGCCCCTATTGTATGCAACTGTATCTTATGCATATTCATTAGGGATACCCTGAAAACCTGACTAGTTTGCGGCCCTCCAGGACTGGAGTTTGAGACCCCTGTTCTAGAACATACACAAAAAAATTAAGAGATATGAAGAACTCTTTTCTGAACCCAACACTCTCCCCCATCAGCCAACCCTACCCCACCTTTAGAGGAGATATATTTATTTTATGCAGTTTATTTATCCAAAGCTCCTTTGAATAAGAATAAATTCTTAATATGACAATACTTGTCTGTGCTCCTGTGTAAGAAGGAATAGGGGAAGAGTATGACCAACAGTATTGTTCAGATATTATCTTACATAGTACAGGAGTTGGCCATTATCAGCTGCCAAATTTATCCTGCTTTCAATTCTATATTCGAGGAGTGCAAAAATTATACATTAGAAATCAAGACATGGAAAAGATTCATTTCTGAACTAAGGGGCCCTTTTACTAAGGGGTATGTTTACAAGCCACTTAACCCTCCATAGCCCATGTTCCCTGTAAAATAGTTATCTCCAAGTTATAATGCCCTGTTCAATGTAATTTCAGTTTGTTCAATGTAAACCGCACTGATGCAGAATAGCGCGGTATATAAGAGAATGTAAATAAATAAATAAATAAAATAAAGGGCGCTATTTGCGCTGCTGCGACATTATCAGGTGATAAGGCACATTATCGTGTGATAATGGCGCTTTACCGGGCAATAAGGTACCTTATCGCACGATAACGCGCACAGCGGCGCAAACAAGTGCTGAGGGTGGAGAAAGGCTCCTGGAAGGCAGAGGAAGGCTCCCCAGGGGCAGAGAGAGAGGGTCAATGGGTGGAGAGTGGGAGGGGAGAGGCTCCCTGCACACTAATGCTGTGGATTCCAGATCTGAAAACTAACGCCAGTGAAACCCTGGCGTTAGAGCAGATTTAAAGGGAAGAGAAACCATTTCCATCAGCAATGTACGGCAAAGCCAGGGAAACATAAAAAAGGGATAAGTGTGATACATGTGCACGGAACAAAAGGGCAAATAAACATTGAAAATGAACTGAACAAAATGGAAAAAAAACATAACCAAGCTGGCCAATAGTGATATTAATGGGAAACAGCAAAAAACACTACCGAGAAATCTCCAAAAAAAATATTAATTTTGGAAGGGTCTATGCTCTGTCCCCATACAAGGTGAATGATCCCACACTGAAATAGCGCTGATCAGGGTTTCCCCTTATTATTGGACAGGTTTCCTATGGTGTGCACATGTTCTGCAACAGCAGGGTGGGCATGTCGGAATGAGCAACTGGACAGATGCTGGAAAAGGGGATACAGAGGGCTGCAGCGGCACATGCTATGGTACAGCTGGGCCACAGTGTGGACTAGGGTGATGCCCAGGTGGCCCATAGGAATGCTGAAAGAGTAGAGCAGCCAGACAGCAACTGATGAGGGCCCAACATGGGCACGAGTGTGTTTCCCACAGTGTCACAGGGGATAGTACTCAGCAGGTACCCCCAAGGGCACAGAACATTGGCAGGCAGTGCTGGGGGGAAGCATGGACATCTATGCAGGCACCCCTACCCCAGAACCCGCACCATAGGCAGCCCCCTACCAGCACACTGGATGACCTGAGACTGTGCACAACCAGCACCACCAGCAGAAGGACATGTCAGCATGGTGGCAGAGGGGAACTGGTGGTGGAGGAGGCAGTGGCAGCTGCCCACACCAGACCATGGCCAAGCCCTGTTTAGTTGGGTGCCATGCACTGCAACAGACAAGGTCTGCCTGACAAATAGTCATGGTATCCCCAGGGCATACACTATCCCTGTGGCAGCACGGTGGTGCAGTACACACAGCTTGCATGTTCAGGAGCAGAAGGTCACAGCTTCAAGTCCCTGCTGTGGTTCCTGCCAACCCAGTCCCCATATTTTACCCACTACTAAACTGTGATAATAAAGAGGGAACCTTTATTGCAGATAATATAAACATGCCTGAAATGCCTATATTTTACCCTACAGAGCACAGACAACATAGACATGTGCAATACCTAAAGCAGAATTTCCCAAATGCAGTCCTGGAGGGCCAAAAATCATTCAGGTGTCATGCTGTCTCTAATAAAGATGCCTGTGCTGCATATCTATGCGACGCCCCCATGGTATGCAAATATATCACATGCATATTCATTAGGGACAGCATGAAAACCTGAACAGCTTGCGGCCCACCAGGACCGGAGTTGGGAACCTCTGCCCCAGAGCAGCGGCCAAGAGGGGCAGAAACACCCGCACCCACAGGCTCCAACATCCACAGCCTCATGGAGAGGCAGGATGTTGGGCCCTGTGTAAAGCAGCATCTCCCAATACTAGCACTTGCATACCTTAGCAATGCCACCCTAAACCTTGGAATACATTACACATATATCAAAAGGTTGCTATGATTAATCTCAGATAGCAATTCCTAGGTTAAGCACAATTTGCTGATTGAGCTGCATCATAGCAACCTTTCTGATGTTTGTGGAGTGTGTTTCAGTTCTGGTGTCTGACAGTGTTTACCACCCCGGGGAGTGACCCCAGCAGTATTGCATACCATAGCCATGCCTGCACTGTGCCCAGGATTGGTGAGGTGGCCAGGGCTGCCAAAAGCCTCTATATTTTCACAATGCTGGCATAGGTGTGGGAGTGTGTGTGTGTGTATGTCCATCCAGTGTGTGGTGGCTGCCAACACCTTACGCAGCCCACACTGCTTGCACTGTTTCCAGTGTTAGCTTGCCAATGTGGCATAATGAGGAGCTAGGTACTGTGGGTATAGCCTGGACAGGGTGGCCTGGGCAGGATGTATCTGCACAGAGCATAGGGCAATAGCTGGGACATTGTAGTGCCCAGCCACCACCTGCACGGACAGGGTGGCCACAGCATCTCATGCTAGGAGGTCACTCTCACCCTGACTGAGCAGTGACCATGGCATGGCTAGGTTCCCCCATAGTGCTAGGTAGTCTTTTTCTGAAGTGATATTTATGGGTTCTCTTTTTTGGAGCCCAATCACTGATTTATCTGCTTGGTGTGTATGCTGATATACCAATTCTGGGTACATGCATCTCCTCCAGGAACATGTACTAAGGACTAGCTAGCAGACTGTCTGCAGTTAGTATGTGTCTGACTGGAACATCTTGCAGGGTGCAGTGGCTGGAGACTCACTGTGCTTGCTGCTGGAGAATGTAAGATAGTGGTGGGGGGCAGCTGAACATTTCCAGGTCTTCTGTCTGCCTTGCCTTATGGATGTGTACAGATCTGCATTGACTGCGCTGTAGGGTGTCTGTTCCCAAGCAGGACTGGGGGTTGATGGTCCCCTCTACCGCCACCATTGCAGGGAAGTAGAATGTGGATCTGTTGGTGGGAGATCCTGTTTCCCACCCTGAACCACATAATCCACCTATGGGTCCAAACACTGCCCCCCTTCACCTACATCATGTGACCATAGCACCAACACAGGATATGCACTATTCTGGGTGCATCATAGCCCATAAGGGCTAGGCAAGACTGAGAAATACAGATGGACAGAGATGTATCCTAGGTGAGTCTGCAGAACCTACCAACCTATCTCGCTCGCTCACTCGCACGCACACTCTAGCATTGATGGTGACCTGCAGCATGGACTATTTCAGCCATGAAAGGTCCTGGGCGCCCCACCTCACCCTCAGGGTGAGCACAGTACCTACGCAATGTGACGGTCTGTAGCTATTCTGTGCCAGTAACATACATGGTCAGTACCCCCTACCAGGCTGAGGTGCTGTGGGGGTGCACACGGTCAGTTCCCCCTACCAGGCCGAGGTGCTGTGGGGGTGCATACCCCATCTTGTGATCATCTGTAGACTGCTGATTTGCATGTGCAGTGCATCATGGGTATGGGTGGGTTAACCCTATCCTGGAAACCACAGCAGACAGTTTGTGTGGTGACTTGCAGTCCTTCTATAGCCAGCTAGGGGTTTGTTAGTAGCTGTAGTCCACTGGTTATTTCATTGCCTGTGAAATCAGAAGTCATGGGTTTGATCCCACAGTGGGTTTTTTTGATAGGCTGTCTGAGGCATTTCTTTTTTTAATTTAAATTAGTGCTGCCAGCAAAAACACCCTCACAGTGCTGTAACCTTAAGGTGCCTCTATAAGGCGCCCTATAGGGAACATTATAAGGTGCCTGTGCGGACAGTGCACTTTATAATGTGCCCTCTGGAGTGCCTTATACGGCGCTTTATGCAGCACCTTAGGTTAAGGCACTGTGAGGGTGTGTTTGCTGGCAGCACTAATTTAAATTAAATTAGTGCTGCCTCTACAGCACTCACTCATCAAGCCCACTGGGGGATTGAACTCATGACCCCTGCGTTATCAGTCAATGGATTAACCATTGGGCTACACCTCTGTTGATGTGTTTGTAGGTCAGCACGCCTAATTAAGGCTAACGCGCATTAACGTGCCACTGCTCCCTCTATCGCACAAAAACATATCTTATCGCACGATAACCCTAAATGCTACCTTAAGACCGGAACGCCCACTGCCTTATATGGCATCCTGCACACTATCACCAGGCGCACGTTAAGACTGCTTAGTAAACATACCCCTAAGTTGTATGCTTACACACAATTAGTGGCAATACCATCATGTGGTAAGTACCCCAATCATGCACTGTCAAGATCATGTCCAAAATGTTTCCAGCATTTATCAGAGGATTGGGAACCCTAATGTGTGGTGAGCTTAAGTATATTTACAGTAATGGCCAAAAAATTAAGGCAGGTATCTTTCTACAATTTATTGTTAAATAATATATGGTGGAGATGTCACACGTGCTTACTTATTTAATCAGCATGGCGATTAGTCACACCATGCGTCTGGCGTCCATTTTAGATTACTTACACTCTGTAGTAGGTTTCTTGGATGAAGTTTTGAAGGAAAAGATTGAAAGTTACATGTGAAATATACAATCAAGATGGGTAGAAAGTGCGATATTAATGACTTTGTAAAGGGACAAGTTGTCACACTCCATGCTGAAGGATATTCGCAATGTGCTATTGCAAAACATTTGAATATATGAAGGTGTGCAGTTCAGAATGTTCTGAAAGCAGGTGTCGTTCAAAATGTGGGCACAGACGGATAACTACTGGATGAGATGACTGATTCCTCAAAAGCATTATTACATCTAGTCCACATACTTCATCTCAACATGTGGATCAGTTAGCTAATGATCGAGGAATAAAGATAAGTGCCAGATCTGTCTGACGACGGCTTGTGGATGAAGTCAGACTCGTGGCCAGAAGACCTGCCAAGAAGCCTATGATGACAAGGAAACAAATTGCTGCCCGCATACAGTTTTGTAGCAAGATGAAAGACACATCTGCTGAATGGTGGGAGTGGGTAATGTTCACAGATGAAAGTGCATTTCAACAAGTACGTGGGAGTGGTTACAACTACGTCCATCGACCAGCAGGTGAGAGACTAAACCCGAAGTATATGATCAAGACTGTTAAACACCCACCATCGGTCATGGTATGGGGTGGTATCTCAGCGAATGGACGATTTGGCCTGCACATTTTTGAGAAAGGTGAAAGAATAAATGCTGCAAAATACATATCCGTGCTGAATAGTAAAGTTAAAACACACATGAATGTTTCTGGCACAACTATATTTCAGCAGGACTCGGCACCGTGCCACACTGCAAAAACAGTCAAAAAATGGTTCATGGACAACAAAATCAAACTGCTACCAAGTTGGCCATCAAACTCTATGGATCTCAATGTAATTGAAAACTGTTGGAATCTTATGAAGAAAAAGGTGGCAGCACACTGTCCAACTTCAGAAGCAGATTTAAAGGACATACTCAAGCATGGGTCAACAAAATCACTCCAGCATACTGTAAAACACTAGTTAACAGTATGCCTACAAGAATCCAGGATGTGCTGAAAAATCATGGAAACCCTGTCAAATATTGACACATATATTGTTTCCTGAATAAAACTTTAAAAATGACATATATATCTTTGGTTCTTAAAGCTTTTGACCATGAAAGTGACAATAGCACGTACTTTTCTAATAAAATTCTGATATTTTGGACTCTGCCTTAATTTTTGGGCCACTACTGTAGTATATCAGCTCGTATGGCAAAACTTGGAGAATGAGTTAGCTGATATGTTGAATAAATATTCCTCTATGAGAAATGTGTTGCATGAAAGCACCTAGCTTTAGCACGTAATGGAGTTCTCAATAATTGCCCCACATTTATGGAATGTGTTACCATTTTTCCAGCGATTAGAACAGATGATGTTACATTTTCAAAAGCGGTTTAAGGCATGCTTATCTACAAAAAGGAATTCAGTGCAGTTTGAGAATATTAGAGGACCAGAGAAAAGGGGAAATGGGTTGCTCTATAGAACCTAAAATAAAATGTTGCAGATAAGGTTTTAAAAGAGCACATGTATAAATGATTATAATATAGATGTTTTATTATGCTTTATAATGTTTTTAAAATATTATGGATGTTTTTATGTTTTGTGGTATGAAATGCAATAAGTGAAAAGAAATGAAATGAAACTACAGATGTGCATTCATTTAAAATAAAATATTTCTCATTTCATTTTGAATTGTTTTTAAATGAAAATGTAAGAGGAAACACCAAAATATCATCACTTCCCAACTTTCAGTAATAGTGTGCACTATAGTTCAATAGTGTGAACTATTAAGCAATATGAGTGTGTGACTATGGACAAATACTGCAGACTATTGAGCCATAGAGCCCATTCCGGGTGGAAGATGTCCAGGCTGTCTGATTGTCCCCACTGGAGACGGGGCCGTTAGGACCTGATTCTGGTCTGCGGGAACAATCGTACCTGAGGACGGATGGTGTGCCCCTCCTGCCTGTGGGGACGCCCTCCCTGCAGGCGCCTCAGACATCTGTGGCTCCGGCCCCCCAAATCCCTGCCACCCAACCCACAGCTGGCCTCCCATGGCCTGGATTGGGCAGCGGAGACCCCCCTTGCAGTGGGCCCCAGCCCTGGGGGTGGCTCCCCTGCCCTTATCCAGCAAAATATCCAGCAAGTCCGGCAGCACGTACAGGACCATGACCTGAATCTACCCTGTACATGCTGCTGGGCGGCCAGCCCCTGCTCCGCCCTTCACTGGCTCTCCCCACCCTGAAGCACAGGACATCTGGGGAGAGCCGGGTGGGGAATACAGTCTAGGTGGATTGCAGGGTTGCATGTTCCGGCAGGATGTGTAGCCCCGCAATTGCATTCTAGAATGTGCACTATAGTGCACGCTATAATGCAATCGTGCATGCTATTTGAGCATGTGTGAAGTGTGAACTACTGCATAATAAGATACACTATGATCGATACTGCTCACTATGGCTCAGTAGTGTGTATTATTTGCCCATAGAGCTCACTATTTCTCAATAGTGTGCACTATTAAGTGATAGTATGCATTATCAACCAAAGATGGGAAGTGAAAAAAAAAACACAAGAAACAAAACTAAACAAACATTTTTCTATACTAAACAATAAACTAAAAGAAACAAAATGTTTTTGCCTGCACATCCCTGATTAATGTGGTTGCACTTAATAGAAACATAGAAACATGAGGCAGAAAAAGAGCACATGGCCTTTCTGGTCTGCTCTTCCATATCAACCACTTCAATAGTCCCCTTTTTTTCCTTTAGAGATCCTAAGGGGTATGTTTACTAAACCCTCTTAATGTGCGCACCGCGTTAGTCTGCAGGATGCGATATAAGGAGTGGGCGGTCCGGTCAAAAATAGCAAAACGGGATTAGCGTGTGCGCTCTTGTGCGCCGCACGCTCTTGTGCGCCGCGCACATTAGCGCACGAGTAACGCGCGCGGGAAGCATAAGCAGGCGTGCTGATGTGCAAACAGAGAAACAGGGCTACAGTACAATGGTGAAGACACTGATAGATGGTGCAAGGGTCATGGGTTCAATCCCCCACTGTGCCCAATGAATAAGACTGGCTGAGGCACTACCATTTATGTGTAATAATGAATTATGAGGCATTTTAATTTAATTACTGCTGCTAGCAAACGCACTCTCTCAAAGCACTGTAACATAAGGTGCTGCATAAGGCACCCCATAAGGTACCCCAGAGGGCACATTTTAAAGAGCACTGTCCGCCACGGCACCCTACAATGTTGCTGAAAGGGTAACGTATAGGGCGCCATATAGGGTGCCCTATGAGGCAAAGCAAGGTCATAGCACTGTTTTTGATGGCAGCACTGTGCATTTAAATGCATGAAAATCTTAAGTAGGTGCACTAACAAGCAAGGAGGAACTGCAGTGTAGCACAATGGTTAAAGCCTTGACTGATGATATAGGGGTCATGAGTTCAATCCCCAGTGTGCCTACTATGTAAGGCTGGCTGAGGCATCAGCTTGGACATGTAAGTATTGTTTCCTGCAGCACTTTATTTGTATTTTATTAATTGCTGCCAGCAAACACACCCTCATGTGCCGTAACCTAAGGTGCCGCATAAGGCACACTATAAGGCACTCCATAGGGCACATTATAAAGTGCACTGTCCGCCACGGCACCCTATAATGTCCCCTATAGGGCACCCTATCAGTCACTCCATAGGATACTGTATAGTGCACCTTATATGGGCGGTAACCATAAGGTGCCCTATAGGGCGCCCTATAAAGCGCCCTCTGAGGCACCTTATGGATACAGTACACTGAGGGTGTTTTTGCTGGCAGCACTAATGTACATTAAAAATAGATAATGCTTTGGAAAGCCCTATCAAATAACCCCACTGTGGGTTTGAACCCATGACCTCTGGCTCCTCTGGCAGTGAAGTA
Source organism: Ichthyophis bannanicus (assembly GCA_033557465.1). Taxonomy (NCBI): domain Eukaryota; kingdom Metazoa; phylum Chordata; class Amphibia; order Gymnophiona; family Ichthyophiidae; genus Ichthyophis; species Ichthyophis bannanicus. The sequence goes on along the minus strand of CM066035.1, from coordinate 153,208,292 downwards.
ACCAGTGGGCTACAGCTGCTAGCAAACCCCTAGCTGGCTGCAGAAGGACTGCAAGTCACCACACAGTCTGCTGTGGTCACCAGGATAGGGTTAACCCACCCGTACCCATGATGCACTGCACATGCATATCAGCAGTCTACAGATGATCACAAGATGGGGTATGCACCCCTACAGCACCTCGGCCTGGTAGGGGGAACTGACCGTGTGTGGTACTGGCACAGAGTAGCTATACACCGTCACATTGTGCAGGTACTGCACTCACCCTGAGGGTGAGGTGGGGCGCCCAGCACCAGGTCCACAGCAGAGATAGGCCATGTTGCAGGTTCCCAGCAGTGTTAATGTGTGAGATAGGTAGTTTCTGCAGACACACCTTGGCTATATTTGTATGTCTCAGTCAGGTGTAGCCCCTATGGACCCCTAGGAGGATTATGTACCACCACCCTCCTCCTTCTCCAGGGCTGAGGGTGGTGAACAGGGTTTCCCACCAACAGATCCACATTCTACCTCCCTGCAATGGTGGCAGTAGAGGGGACCATCAACCACAGTGCTGCTGTGGAACAGACACCCTACAGGGCAGTCAATGCAGCTCTGTACACATCCATAATGCAATAGCAGACAGAAATTAGGCCCAGATATGCTAAGCTGCACCCCACCACTATCTGATATTCTCCTGCAGCAAGCCTTCAGCCACTGCACCCTGCAAGGCGCTCCATCAAGACACATACTAGCTGCAGACAGTCTGCTAGCTAGTCCATAGTGCATGTTCCTGGTGGAAATGCGTGCACCCAGAACTGGGATGTCAGCATACACAACAAGCAGATAAGCCAGTGACTGGGCCCCAAAAGAAAACCCATAAATATTACATGAGATAAATACTATACAGCACTATGGGGGTGCCTAGCCATGCTGTGGTCACTGCACAGTCAGGGTGAGAGTGATCTCCCAGAAGGACATGCTGTGGCCACCCTGTCTGTGCAGGTGGTGGCCGGGCACTACAATGTCCCAACCAGTGCCTTATGCCCTGTGCAGATGCATCCTGGCCAGGCCACTCTGTACGGGCTATACCCATGGTACCTTGCTCCTCATTATGCACATTGGCAGGCCAATACTGGCAACAGTGCTGGCAGTGTGGGCTGTGGAGGGTGTTTGCAGCCACCACACACTGGATAGACAGACACACACTCCCACACCTATGCCAGCATTGTGCTACTATAGAGGAGTTTAGCAGCCCTGGCCACCACACCAGTCCTGGGCACAGTGCAGGCATGGATATGGTACGCAATACTGTTGGGGTCACTCCCCAGTTTGGTAAACACTGTCAGAGACCAGACCTGAAGTACACTCCACAGACATCAGAAAGGTTGCTATGATGGAGCTCAGTCAGCAAACTGTGCTTAACCTAGGAATTGCTATCTGCCAGTAATCATAGTAAACATTTGATAGCTGTGTACAGTATTCCCACGTGTAGGGTGGCATTGCTAAGGTATGCAAGTGCTAGTATTGGGAGATGCACGCAGGGCCCAATGTCCTGCCTCTCCAGGAGGCACTGGCTAATGGAGCCTGTGGGTGTGGGTGTGTCTGCCCCTGTTGGCTGCTGCTTTACGGCAGAGGTTCCCAACTCCAGTCCTGGTGTGCGGGACACTGTTCGGGTTTTCATGCTGTCCCTCATGAATATGCATGAGATACATCTGCATACCATGGGGGTGGTGCATAGATATGCATCACAGGCATCTTTATCAGAGGCAGCATGGAACCTGAATGGTGTTTGGCCCTCCAGGACTGCATTTGGGAGACTCTGCTCTAGGTAATGCGCCTGTTTATGGTGTCTTTGCTCTGTAGTGTATAATGTAGGTGTTTTGGGCATGTTTACGTCATCTGCAATAAACGTTCTGTCTGTAGTAGCACGTTTCAGTTGTGGGTAAAATATGGGGACTGGGTTGGCAGGCACCATAGCTGGGACTTGAACCTGTGACCTTCTGCCTCCAATCACACTAGTTGTTGCCACAGAGACAGTGCATTCCCTGGTGATACCATGACTGTTTGTCCGGCAGGGCCTGTCTGTTGCAGTGCATGGCACCCACCTACACAGGGCTAAGCCATGGTCTGCTCTGGGCAGCGGCCACGTCCCCTCCACACCAGTACCCCTCCGCCACCATGCGGACATGGCCTTATATTGGAGACAGCATAAAACCTGAATGATTTGTGGCCCTCCAGGACTGCATTTGGGGGACTCTGCTCTAGGTAATGCGCATGTTTCTGGTGTCTGTGCTTGGTGGGGTAAAATATAGGCGTTTGAACCATGCGTATGTTCTCTGCAATAAAGGTTTGTCCTTACTATCACGGTTTAGTAGCAAGTAAAATATGGGGAGTGGATTGGCAATAGCCCCAGCTGGGACTTGAACTTGTGACCTTCTGCTCCTGAACACACTGGCTGTGTTCACTGCACTACACTGTGCTCACAGAGACAGTGCAGTCCGTGGAGATACCATGGTTGTTTGTCAGACAGAGCCTGTCTGTTGCAGTGCATGGCACCCACCTACACAGGGCTAGGCCATGGTCTGCTCTGGGCAGCTGCCACTGCCCCCCTCCACCACCAGTACCCCTCTGCCACCATGCTGACATGTCCTTCTGCTGGTGGTGCTGGTGGTGTGCAGTCTCAAGCCATCCAGTGTGCAGGTAGGTGGCTGCCTATGGTGCGTGTTCTGGGGTAGGGTGGCCTGCATAAGCGTCCACGCTTCCCCCCAACACCGCCTGCCAATGTTCTGTGCCCTTGGGGGTACCTGCTGGGTACTATCCCCTGTGACACTGTGATAAACACTCTCGTGCCCATATTGGGCCCTCATCAGTTGCTGTCTGGCTGCTGTTCAGTTTCAGCATTCCTAAGTGCCACCTAGGCTTCTGCCTAGTCCGCACTGTGCCCCAGCTGCACCACAGCATGTGCCGCCTGCAGCCCTCTGTATCCCCTTTCCCAGCATCTGTCCAGTTGTCCATTCTGAAATGCCCGCCCTGCTGTTGTGGAACATGCCCAATGGAGAGGGAAACCCTGATCAGTGCTATTTCACTGTGGGATCATTCACCTTGTATGGGGACGGAGCGTAGACCCTTCCAAAATTCATATTTATTTTTTGGGGCTTTCTTGGGAGTGTTTTTTGATGTTTCCCATTACTGTCACTATTGTCCAGCTTGAATATGATTTTTTTTTTAAATTTTGTTCGGGTCCTTTTCAATGTTTATTTGTACTTTTGTTCTGTGCACATGTATCACACTTATCACTTTTTGTAGGTTTCCCTGGTTTTGCTGTACATTGCTGACAGAAATGGTTTCTCTTCCATTTGAATCGGCTCTAACGCGAGGTTTTCACTCGTGTTATTTTTGGCCTCGAATTTTACCTCGCTAGTGTGCGGGGAGCCTGTCCCCTCCCACTCTCTACCCATTGACCCCTTCTCTCCGCCCCTGGGGAGCCTTCCTCCGCCCTCCGGGAGCCTTTCCCCGCCTTCAGCGCTTGTGTGCGCCGCTGCGCGCATGAGCGCTCATTAAAGCGCATTTTTGCCCCGTAAAGCATCATTAGCGTGCGCTATGGTACCTTAGCATGTGCTCATGCATGCCACGCACGTTAAGAAGGTTTAGTAAACATACCCCTAAGTGTTTGTCCAATGCTTTTTTGAAATCAAATACTGTCCTCATCTCTACCATGCCCACTGGGAGACTATTTCACGCATCTACACTCTTTCCGTAAAGAAATATTTCCGCATATTACACCCTGAATCTATCCCCTTTCACCCTTATCCTATGTCCCCTCATAGCAGAGCTTGCTTTCAAATGATAGAAGTTTTCCTCCTGTGCATTTATGCCACAGAAGTATTTAAATGTCTCAATCATATCACCTCTATCCCGTCTTTCCTCTAAAGTATATTCATTAAGATCCTTAAGTCTGTCATCATATGCTTTATAACGAAGACTACTAACCATTTTAGTAGCCACCCTCTGCACCAACTCTATATTCTTTTGAAGATACGGTATCCAGAATTGCACACAATACTCCAAATGAGGTCGCACCAAGGACTTATACAAAGACACTATCACCTCCTTTCTTCTGCTGGCCATTCCTCTCCCTATGCACCCAAGCATCCGTCTGGCTTTCACCATCACCTTTTCTACCTGTTTAGCTACTTTAAGGTCATCGGACACAATCACACCTTGGTCCTGCTCTTCTCTTGTGGACAGAAGTTCTTCATCCCCTATACTATATCGCTCCCTTGGATTGTTGCAGCCCAAATGCATGACCTTGCATTTTTTAACATTAAATCTCAGCTGCCTAATTCTAGACCATTCTTCAAGCTTATCTACACCTCCTTATGTTATCTATACCTTCCTGGGTGTCTACTCTATTACAGATTTTGGTATCATCCGCAAAGAGGCAAACCTTACCCGACAGCCCTCTCGCAATATCACTAACAAAGGTATTAAAAAGAATCGGACCAAGGAGAGAACCCTGTGGCATCCATAGAGAGATTGTTATGTGAACTTCTACTAATTGCCACATTGCCATAGAGCATGTGGTAATTGCCCTTCTGCTAGTGGCAATGTGCTCTCCACACCCACACTCTGCACCTAACCCATCCAATCTTTGCCCTAGAATGAGATATCAATTACCTTGGGCCCTATTCTGATCAAGATGTGCAGAGCAGATGAATATGTTCAAAATGTGTATGTCTGAAACATAGACATGATTCTGAATGTGCAAGGTTAGATGTGTAACCATGGAATGGAATACGGTATTATATGTCTAGCCGTAAAATGTGCAACTCCCGTATCGCGGTGTTCTGGCTGCATTTAAGTAGCATGTCTAACCCAGGACATACCGAAGTTGTGTCCAGCTGCATGATCAGTTGCGGTCGTGTAATTTGGGACATGCTGAAAACGTGTCCAACTGCACAGTTGTCCATGTGCAACAGAAAACAGGATACAGTAAATCCCCCCGCCACCGCTTCAGCGTTGGAAAAAGGCCACCCGCCGAGTTAATTTTTCGGAGGCTGGTATTGGAAAATGAGGGGGACCTGCTCCCCATGAGACACAGGAGACCAGCCCTTGCAGCAGCGTGCAGGGGCTGGGAAAGTATCCGGACCACCCTGACGCAGTAAGTAGGGTAAAACAGGAAAGGGAGGAGGTGTGTGGTGGGACAAGAACAGTGCAAAGAGACAGGCAGTAGCTGCAAAGTAAAAGGGCAAGAGGAGCAGGGGCACCACACAACCAAATGACAGTAAACACTCAAAACAGGACCCACACAGGACACAGGCAAACAGAAACACAATGGCTAAAAGGAAAGCAAGGTGGAAAAAATGCTGAATGGACAAAAGAGAAAGCACATATGGAAAGGAAACCTGAACACAGTGAAAAAAACTATTGTGTGTAACAGTGCAGCAACATGGCCCAAACACAGAGACATGGTGCTAGTAAAGACAACTATCCAAACAAAAATAACACACTGGTATGTAACTTATATAATAAAAAAATGGACATTTAAACACATTAATATAGTACAAAACCCTCAAGAGATTCCAATACCTATCCCTCCACAAAGTTTCCATGCAGAGGAGAAAAGACCTCAGTAAAGCTATTTCTCCCTTTATGCAGCAAGAAGAAAACTTGCCTGAAGGGGATACACCCTATCATAAGTCTAAAGCCCCCTCCTGTTCCTTAAATCAATTTCATTAAATTATTACATTACAAAATATTGAAACCCTGAAAAGTCACAAATCACAACTTCACGTAAACATTGTAATACACAGCCTCAGAGGTACATAATCTGGAGCAGTAAAATCAAATGAACTCTATGCTGCAGAGCGAGCATTCCACAATCATCTGAAACAAAATACAGTAGAACCCAGCCGGACACACACCTTCAACAACAACCCAGCCCGCCCCTTTATACTTAGCTCTCAAGCTGAGGATCAACATCCAGAGCTGCAGGGTGTTTCCAAATGATGTATCAACCTGGGAGGCCTCTCCTGAGGGCATATCACTCAATCTTCACCCTAAGAAAATCTATGTTATGAGGGAACTACGCTTCATTGGGGGTATTGCTTACTATGCGCACAACACATGGCTGACCTAGGCCGCCCCCTACTACCAGCCACCACACCAGTCCCCTGAGAGAACCCTGTGCCCGCCCCATGATATCTGATACTGTCCACAACAGCACCACCTCCAATGGGAAACTGCCCCATGCAGCCACCACCGTGACAGCAAAGAAACAGTCCTGCAGATGACGTCTGAGTATAAACCCACCACCCCCATCCCATGACATTGTGCAGTACAGCATGCACAAGCCCTAAAACGTCACCTCTAGAATGTAAATCATACGAATACTGCAAGGTATATCACTCTACCATTTGTCACACATCACATCAGATAAACAGTGGATAAGGAAGGAGAAAAGAGCCTCAGAATCCAAGGAGGTAGAGACAATGGGAAAAGTCAACTGCAAACCAGGCCCATTCCTCCTCAGATCAACGGCTCCACATTACACCTATCAATCACCTGTTTGAGATAATTCCAGTTTTTTAAAATACTGAGTCCACATCAACAGTATCAGTAGTACCTTCCCCCTGCAAACTCACAGAGCATAACACATGTGAGCAAACCCCACAAAAAAGGAACACCTTTTTTCCCAAGCGTCTGCCCTCTGTAGGCCCCCAATCACTGCTAAGGATCCTTGCTGCTGAAAATACTGCTGCTGATATTCCAGAAGCAGGGGTATCAGCAGTGACTGGGGGAGGGGTGTCTGTTTAGACCTGCACAGGGTTGTTACTATGGCCCTACCAATGAAAATGGGAGTAGGCCTGAAGCACCCCCTGGCCCAACCACTAAGATCTAAAATTCACTCCCAGCAAGCATAGTCACACTGCACCTGCAGTCCACCAGCCATGCACATACCAACTACAGACAGTCTGCTGGTCAGTATACATTGCATGTGCACAAAGCAATTGTGTGTACCTAGCAGTCAGGCAAGCGATTGTGCACTAAGAACAGAACACACACCCACATCACTAGTACTAGATACTGTACAGCACTATGTGGATACATTGTCATGCCATGGTCACTACTTGGTTAGAGTGAGAGTGCCCTCCCAGCATGACATGCTATGGCTACCCGGCCCATGCCGGTGGCAGTCGGGTACCACGATGTCCCAGCCATTGCCCTACCCCTAATGGAGATGCATCCTGGCCAGTCTGCCCTGTTTCAGGCCATACCCACAATACCTTGCTCCACATCATGCACATTTGCAGGCTAACACTGAAACAACATAGGCCAGGAGTGGAGAGTTCCAGACCTGGTGCACCACAATCCAGCCTGATTTTCATAATGTCCCCAATGAAAATCCATGGTATATTTGCATACAAGGAAAGGTGGTGGATGCAAATATATCTCATGAATATTTATTAGGGACATCACAAAAACCTGGCTGGGTTGTGGTGCACCGGGACCAGAGTTGGCCACCCTTGGCTTAGGCACTGCAAGGCTCAGTGAGGTGCAGAAAGCCAGAAAACAATGGATATACAACATACACACACATACTTTCACACACACACACACACACACTCACATCGATGCACTGTGCGAAAATAAGGATGGCTGTCCTTCCTGCCTGCCACTCTGGTCCCCATCCCAGCTCATGTCACAGGCAGCACTGTCCCTGTGGCCCCGTCAGCCCATGGCCTGGCCAGTCAGCAATGCATCCATACAGGACAGAGGAGGCCTGAGGGACCAGGGCAAGCCCCAGGCTGGGGTGTCAGAACAGATGATAAGATTGTCTGAACAGCAAGCGTGGTGATGTGTTATAAAATATCAACAATAGAATACAAATTTCTGTCGGGTCCCATAGACCGGAGAGGAGCAAAAAAAAAAAACTGCTCAACTCCAAGTGTATGTGTTACCCTTTGAATCAATCAGTGCATGCTTATGGTGCAAAGTGATAATTTTCAAAATAGCTAAACCTAGCTTTACTTATCCAAAATCCAGAATCCAAGTGTCATCGGCAGGAATTCATGCACAACACACATTTTTCGGGCCAATCGGCCCTGTTTCAAGTGTGATTTGCTATGAGAATGGATCCGGAGGTGTCTGGACTGGGGTGTGGCAGAACTGGAGATGTGGCAACAGGATGAGACAGGAGCCAGTGTATGCAGGTGTTGTCATGATAAACAGGCAGGGGGGAGACCTGGGAGGAGAAAGAAACATGCATATGTATGACACCTCCTTCCTGCCCCCACTGAGGGTTCCATGTCCTGTGTGAGGCAGATGCGCTGAGGGTGCTCTTCCATGCCATCAGGCGCAGCCAGCCTAGGTGCCTGTGCAATATCCGATGGCAGCTGAAGCAGGAGAGAGGTAAGTGTGGGGAAATGTTACAGGAACAGGACCATAACATGCAACATGGCACAGGGCCGGAGTGGCTGGGCAATGAAGGGGCAACAACAGACAGTGCATGGGGAGGCATCTGACAATGTGGACATGGCAGCCAGACATCCCCACCCCTTCCATAACCATCACAGTTGAGGACAGCACCCCCCCCCCCCACTGTGGTGGAGGAGGAGGAGGAGGAGGAAGAGGTGGAGCAGCTGGCACCAGCCCCAGCACAGAGCCCCACCACCACCACCACATCAGACCACCCATTTACACCCAGACCTATAGTACTATCCAGCACCTCCCCATCAGGGGAGAGTGAGGATGAGGTTACCCTGGACCTCATAGTGGTTCCCCATTACTCTGAGGAGGAGGGGCTGGACAGTGCTATGGGGGCTGGTCAGGTCCCCCCCTGGCAGAGAGGCAGAGTACCCCTGGGTGGGTGGTCCTGAGGAGCAGGAGGAGGAGGATTTACAGCCCCTGGAGGGGTGGAACTTAGGGCTACCCCACCCAGGGCCACCCACTGGGTGGAGGAGGGGTGGAGGGAGAAGACAGGACAGTGGAGGGCAGGGACAGGGTGAAGGGAGGGGACTGGAGGATGGTGCATGGGGACAGGGTGGTGGAAGGGGTGGAGGGTGGGGGCAGGAGGGGGCAGGGGGTGGAGGGTGGGGACAGGAGGTGGAGGGGATGGAGGGTGAGTATGGGAGGGAGCAGGGGGTGGAGGGTGGGAACGGGGGGTGGAGGGAGGGGATGGGAGGGGGCAGGGGGCAGCAGTGCAGTCAGCTGAGGCGGGGCCATTTTGAATCATCATGGATCACCTACGTGGGATCAGGGGCAATCTCCAGGCCCTCACACGGGCTGTGGAGCAGCTCACAGAGGTACTCCTGACCCCACGTATGTGATCAGCAATAAGGACCCCCTGTGCTGTCTGCCTACAGGTGAGACAACAGGGCCATCGCCTATGTACATATTTTGAATAAAATGCATTACTTTCTAACACTGTGTCCATGTGTACATCCACATAGGGGATCAGTCTGGGCCTCGGGGGTACCACCAAATGTCCCCCCCCATGCCTTCTGTGAGTGACAGGGAGGCAGGTATTGTGCTACACCAATGATGCTGCACACCCCCACCACGCACATGTGCCAAGGACACCCGGTGGGTGGCCTGTCCACCATGCAATGCTGCATGGTTGCTTATCTACCTGCGAACATGCCCATGAAGTGTGGGTGCACCCTATGTGTGCACTGCTGGGGTGTCCTTTGCACTACACATGCAGCAAGGTGTTCAGGCACCAGTGACAACACCGAGGAGGTTATTCTGTGGCACGAATAGTGGGGATAGATGTCTCATTGGGATGTCCATCCCTGTTATTTGTGCCAGCTTTCCCCTGCAATTTAATGTCCCTGCCAGGGGACTGTGAGTGGGCAGGCAGTGGGCGGTTGCCAGCCCTGGACATACAGGGATGATTCTAATGTCAGCCCTGTATGTCTAGGGCCAGTGAAATGTCAGGGGAGGCTATTCCACCTCCTGGGTGGAATAATCTCCCTGGACATTTGTTTTGTTCAGTTTTGGGGCCTGAATGGGGTTGGGGGGAGCAGGTGTCGGCCTGCATGTACATGCCTGTTTGCGATTCTAATCCCGTGGGGCAAGATGTGCCCCGCGGGATTGGGATCTTGATCCCCTTTGTACGTCTGGCTCAGCCCAGACGTACAAAGGAGATCTATGTCTGGGACAGAAGCAGGCTGAGAGTGGACTCCCCTGAGAGTGTGGATAAAATGTGCTAACAGGAAGTGCAGGGTTAACCATGTGCTGTGCTATTAGCACAGAACAGCATGGTAGAAATCCCATGCTAACTTGTTAACATGGGATGGGGCGGTGACTGGGCGAGTTAGGAGTGGAGCGTAGGCTTTGACGGCACATCGTGGCATACCTGTGGTAGATGTGTTTGCCAGTTAGTTTAGGGTAGAGAAATGAGGACAGGTCTATAAAAGCTGTAGCAATAGCCTAATGCTTGGCAGTTAGGATTTAATGCGAAGAAGTGTGGTGTCATGCACTTGGAAAGCAAATATCCAAGGGAAATGTATGCGATAGGGGGTGAGAGGTTGGTGTGTATGGACCAGGAGAAGGACCTCGGAGTGGTTGTTTCTTGGGATTTCAAGGTGGCAAAACAATGTGCCCAGGTGGTGGCAACAGCCAGAAGGATGCTGGATTGCATACAGAGTGGACTTACCAGCAGAAAGGTACAGGTACTAATGCCACTGTACAAGTTGCTGGTGAGGCATCACTTGGAATATTGTGTTCAGTTTTGGAGACCGTATCTCGCAAAGATATGAAAATGCTGGAAGCGGTTCAGAGGATGGTGACCAAAATGATTTGGAGCGTGTGCCAGAAGACCTATGAGAAGAGATTTAAAAACCTACATATGTACACTCTGGAGGAGAGGAGTAACAAGGGAGATATGATTCAGATCTTTCAATACTTACAGTGTAGTAAGGAACAAACAAACCTCTTCCAAAGATGGGGAAGCTGTAAAACTAGAGGGCAAAACATGAAGCTGCAAGGGGATAAACTGAGAGGCAATGGCAAGAAATACAGTTTCACTGAGAGGGTGGTGGATGCTTGGATTGCCCTCCTGGTAGAAGTGGTGGGGGCAAATACAGTGACAAAACTCAAAAGTGGCATGGGACAGACACAGTGGATACATTTATAGCAAAAACATAACATCACAATAAACCTAACCATATCAATAGGGGTGATCTACATGGAGCAGCAGATGCACCTACTTTTGTCACCTTGCTGGGCAGACCAGATGGTTATGGTTTAGGCACTTGATATACTGCCCTTTACTTGCACATCAGAGCAGTTTACATGTATGTATATACTAACAGGTACCTTTTATTCCCTAGTCCCAGAGAGCTCACAATCTAAGGGGTATGTTTACTAAACCATCTTAACGTGCGCTCTGCGACATTATCAAGCGATAAGGTACCTTATCGCGTGATGATGGCGCTTTTTAAGGCACACAGGTACCTTATCGCGCGATAACGGGCGCTGCGGCAAAAACGAGCACTGAAGGCGGGGAAAGGCTACCGAAGGGCGGAGGAAGGCTCCCCAGGGGCGGAGAGAAGGGGTCAATGGGTGGAGAGTGGGAGGAGAGAGGCTCCCTGCACACTAACGCTGTGAAATCCGAGGCTCAAAACTAACGCCAGTGAAACCCTGGCGTTAGAGCTGATTTAAAGGGAAAAGAAACCATTTCCGTCAGCAATGTACAGCAAAAACAGGGAAACCTACAAAAAGTGATAAGTATGATACATGTGCACGGAACAAAAGGGCAAATAAACATTGAAAATGAACAGAAGTAAATGTAAAAAAAAAAACCACAAGCTGGGCAATAGTGATATCAATGGGAAACATCAAAAAATACTCCCAAGAAAGCTCCAAAAAAAGATATGAATTTTGGAAGGGTCTATGCTCCGTCCCCATACAAGGTGAATGAGCCCACAGTGAAATTGCGCTGCGCAGGGTTTCCGACCCCATTGGCCAGGTTTCCTATGGTGTGCACATGTTCTGCAATAGTAGGGCGGGCATGTCAGAATGGGCAACTGGACAGATGCTGGAAAAGGGGACACAGAGGGCCTCAGGCGGCACATGCAATGGTGCAACTGACCCACAGTGTGGACTAGGGTGATGCCTAGCTGGCCCATAGGAATGCTGAAACAGTAGAACAGCCAGACAGCAACTGCTGAGGGCCCAACATGGGCAAGAGTGTGCTTCCCACAGTGTCACAGGGGATAGTACCCAGCAGGTACCCCCAATGGCACGGGACATTGGCAGGCGGTGCTGGGGGGAAGCATGGACAGCTATGCAGGCACCCCTACCCCAGAACCCGCACCATAGGCAGCCACCTACCCGCACACTGAATGGCCTGAGACTGCGCTCCACCAGCACCACCAGCAGAAGGGCATGTCAGCATGGTGGCAGAGGGATACTGGTGGTGGAGGTGGCAGTGGCAGCTGCCCAGAGCAGACCGTGGCCTAGCCCTGTGTAGGTGGGTGCCATGCACTGCAACAGACAGGCCCTGTCTGACGAACAGTCATGGCATCAGCAGGGAATGCACTGTCTCTGTGGCAACACAGTGGTACAATGCACACAGCCAGTGTGTTCAGAAGCAGAAGGGCACAGGTTCAAGTCCCAGCTGTGGTTCCTGCCAACTCAGTCCCCATATTTTACCCACTACTAAAACGTGCTAATACAGACAGAACCTTTATTGCAGATGACGTAAACATGCCCAAGACACCTACATTTTACCCTACAGAACACAGACACCATAAACATGCGTATACCCTAGAGCAGAGTCTCCCAAATACAGTCATGGAGGGCCAAACACCATTCAGGTTCCATGCTGCCTCTAATAAAGATGCCTGTGCTGCATTTCTATGTGCCGCCCCCATGGTATGCAGATGTATCTCATGCATATTCATGAGGGACAGCATGAAAACCCGAACAGTGTTTGGCACACCAGGACTGGAGTTGGGAACCTCTGCCGTAAAGCAGCAGCCAACAAGGGCAGACACACCCACACCCACGAGCTCCATTATGCAATGCCTCCTGGAGAGGCAGGACATTGGGCCCTGCGTGCATCTCCCAACACTAGCACTTGCATACCTTAGCAATGCCATCCTAAACCTGGGAATACGGTACACAGCTATCAAAAGGTTGCTATGAATACTGGCAGATAGCAAATCCGATGTTAAGTACAATTGTCTGATTGAGCTGCATCATGGCAACCTTTCTGATGTCTGTGGAGTGTGCTACAGGTCTTGTGTCTGACAGTGTTTACCACCCTGGGGAGTGACCCCAACAGTATTGCGTACCATAGCCATGCCTGCACTGTGCCCAGGACTGGAGCGGTGGGCAGGGCTGCCAAACACCTCTATAGTTGTACAATGCTGGCATAGGTGTGGGAGTGTGTGTCTGTCTATCCAGTGTGTGGTGGCTACAAAAACCCTCCACAGCCCACACTGCCAGCACTGTTGCCAGTATTGGCCTGCCAATGTGCATAATGAGGAGCAAGGTACCATGGGTATAGCCCAGACAGGGTGGCCTGGCCAGGATGCATCTGCACAGGGCATAGGGCAATGGCTGGGACATTGTAGTGCCCAGCCACCACCTGCACAGACAGGGTGGCCACAGCATGTCCTGCTGGGAGTTCACTCTCACCCTGACTGAGCAGTGACCCCGGCATGGCTAGGTTCCCCCATAGTGCATCTTTCGTGTGATATTTATGGGTTCTCTTTTGGGGGCCCAATCACTGACTTATCTGCTTGGTGTGTATGCTGACATCCCAGTTCTGGGTGCATGCATCTTTTCCAGGAACATGGACTAGCTAGCAGACTGTCTGCAGCTAGTATGTATCTTGCTGGAACACCTTGTAGGGTGCAGTGGCTGCAGGCTTGCTGCAGGAGAATATCAGATAGTGGTGGGGTGCAGCTGAGTATTTCTGGGCCTAATGTCTGTCTGTTATTGCTTTATAGATGTGTACAGAGCTGCATTGACTGCCCTGTAGGGTGTCTGTTCCCCAGCAGGACTGCAGTTGGTGGTCCCCTCTACTGCTGCCATTGCAGAGAAGTAAAATGTGGATCTGTTGGTGGGAGACCCTGTTTCCCCACTCTCAGCCCCAGAGAGTGGGTTGGGTGGTGGTACATAATCTGCCTATGGGTCCATAAGGGTTAAACCTGACTGAGAAATACAGATGCATCCAAAATGTGTCTACAGGAACTACCTATCTCACACATTAGCACTGTTGGGGACCTACAGCATGGCCTATTTCTGCCATGGAAGGTGCTGTGGACCTGGTGCTGGGCACCCCACCGTACCCTCAGGGTAAACACAGTACCCACACAATGTGACGGTGTGTAGCTACTCTGTGCCAGTAACACACACGATCAGTTCCCCCTACCAGGCTGAGGTGCTGTGGGGGTGCATACCCCATCTTGTGTTCATCTGTAGACGGCTGATTTGCATGTGCAGTGCATCATGGGTACGGGTGGGCTAATACTATCCTGGTGATCACAGCAGACTGTTTGTGTGGTGACGTGCAGTCCTTCTGCAGCCAGCCAGGGCTTGCTAGCAGCTATAGAGCTGTAGCCTCCTGGTTATTTCACTGCCTGTGGAGCCTGAGGTCATGGGTTCAAACCCACAGTGGGGTTATTTGATAGGGCTGTCCAAAGCATTATCTATTTTTAATGTACATTAGTGCTGCCAGCAAAAACACCCTCAGCATACTGTAACCATAAGGTGCCTCAGAGGGCGCTTTATAGTGCGCCCTATAGGGTGCCCTATAAGGCGCCTTCTGAGGCACCTTATGGTTACCATCCATATAAGGTGCACTATACGGTATCCTATGGAACAACTTATAGGGTGCCCTATAGGGGACATTATAGGGTGCCGTGGCGGACAGTGCACTTTATAATGTGCCCTATGGAGTGCCTTATAGGGTGCCTTATGCGACACCTTAGGTTACGGCACGTGAGGGTGTGTTTGCTGGCAGCAATTAATAAAATACAAATAAAGTGCCACAGGAAACAATACTTACATGTCAAAGCTGATGCCTCAGCCAGCCTTAAGTGTTAGGTTACACTGGGGGATTGAACTCATGACCCCTGCATTATCAGTCAGTGAATTAACCATTGTGCTACACCTCTGTTTCAATGTTTGCATGTCTGGGCACCTACTTAGGATTACCGCGCGTTAACACGCTTAGCGGCGCTTCGCACGATAATGTGCGCAGCAGCGCGCGTTATTGCGCAATACTCCCATTTTGCTGCTTTAAGACTGAAACGCCCACTCCTTTTATGGCAGCCTGCACACTATCGCCAGGCGCACATTAAGACGGTTTAGTAAACATACCCCTAAGTGTACCTGAGACAATGGAGGGTTTAGTGGCTTGCCCAAGGCCATAAGTAGTGGCCATGGGACTAGAGGCCACAGTCCCTCTGGCCTGAAGTTACTTGTCCCCATGCGGGAATTGACCCCCCAGTCCTCCAGCCTGAGGTAACCTGTCCCAACCACTGAGCCACTCCTCCCATACTGGTCTTGATCTGCCATCATATGCTATGTAACATCTATGCAACTGTGAGGGCCAAACATGTGCACTCTCTGTACAGTGACCACAGCTAGGGATGTGTTGTTGGGGAAGGACCTGCCACACCCACATGCAAGCCAGATGGGTGTCTGTGCAGGCCACCTGGCCTCTGCACCCAGGTCCATGCATACCACTGTCTCCCAAAGGGCCACATGTACCATAGACATGCATCTGGGGCACAGGCCCCAGCACACATACCATCACAGTTACATTAGAGATCGTTTGTACCTACCATGTCAGTGTCAGTATTGCTGTAGAGGCTGATATATTGCACAAAATAAGCTCCCAAAATATTCAAGAGGTGTGGCACACAGCAAATGTTACACATTTTCAACTGTAGTGGATTTCCATGTATAACATGGAAGTCGGATGTACACATGAATCTAGACATGCACGTGTGTTTGGTATTCTGGGAATTTGCACGTATACGTCACTGTACGTGTAACCGTGTCAAAACATGTAATTCCGGCATGAGCACACCCCGGAAAAGGCACCACTATTTAGTGTTCTGACATGTGAATATGGCTCCAAAGGCATCTTTAGACTTATTTTTAACCACCTTCACTCTAAGTGGGTCAGAGAGAGAGAGAGACATTTTCACCCCATTTTTGAGACTTACCCATTGTTGAGAGATATTATACAAGCTTGCCACCATTCGAAGACTCAAACCCCCCCTCAACCAACTTCATTTTCGAACAGTATGTCAAGCCTTATAATGCCCATTCTAGACTACTACAACACCCTTTATCAAGGACTCACAAAGCAGGCTACAAGATCATTACAACTGGTCCAAAATACCACCGCTAGAATCATCACTGGATTAAATAAGCAAGATCATATAACGCCCCTCTTACACCAGCTACATTGGCTTCCATTCACTGCCTGTGCTAAATACAAATCTGCCTTGACCATCTTTAAAGTCAGAAATAGCATGTCAGCTGAAGCTCTAGAGGAGTTGCTTTGCATCCAAACCAACAACAGACCAAGGAGACATATCACTATTAATATAATTCCAATTCCCTGCTCATACAGAAGAGCAAATGATTCCACCACTAAGAGAGCATTCTCTCTTGCCACACCGACCATCTGGAACTCTCTTCCTGGGACTTTGAGGACCCAGGATATCAATGCTTGACCCAGTACAAGCATATTGGAACCTGTGTCTTTTGGGGAAACTGCTAGGTACATATGACCTAGATTGGCCACTGTTGGAAACAGAATACTGGGCTTGATGGACCTTGGTCTGACCCAGTATGGCATATCTTATGTTCTTATGTTCTTATACCACTGATATGAACAACTTTAGAAAGCAACTAAAAACCTTCCTTTTTGTTGATCATTTCAATTAACTCACCTAACACCATATTAGCTAGATCGCCACCATATTCTGTTGTATGCAGTTTTATTTGTATATAAGTTACGCTGCAAAGCACCCCTGCATGACACCCCGCCCTGAGTTCCATATCAAGTTATCTGTACATATGTGAGTATACGTTCTATGTAAAAGTGTGAGTTATAATATAAACCGCTTTGATTCTATGATAAGGCGGTATATAAAAATTGTTAAATAAATAAATAATACCAGTTTAGAGATCAGATTCCCAATTCTTTATCATTCCCCCAGGATATTTATTTGGCCTTTGCATAAGCAATTGATAAAACAGTGTACTGGCCTTTGATAATGGTGGATGCTTAGTTTTGGACTCCTTCTTCTTTCACATGGTTGAGTTTGTTTCTCTTCGGTCAAAGGTCCATTTGGCCTATTATATTTCCAGACGTAGACAATCTGGATCGTATTTACAGAGTAGCTTCCTCAAACAATAGCAGCATGCTATATTGCTTACCCCCAAGGTATGTAGTTGTTTTCCCCATGTCTATGTTATCGACTTTTCCTTCAGGAACTTGTCCAGATCCAATTATGACACAACTATGCTTTATTTAAACATAGATGTCCTTCTGTGTTGTTATAATACAGTGCTATTTTAGCCGACATAGGCAGTTATTCCACCTTTTAGCAGGTCTAACCTAGATGTCTAGGTTGTACATACACGTTTTTGTCGGAAAACGGTCTCAACATGCCCACACTCCTCCCCTCCATGCCCACATCTAGATTACCCATCTTTCCCGACTGTACGTGTAAAACGTTTTGCTTTCGGAATCGTGTCTAGACATTTTAATTCTGAAAACGTCATACGTGTAAATGGCTTATTTGTGGTTCAGAATAACCCCCTTATGTTTTGGAAGCTGGTAGCTGGAATGCACACGCGTTAGAGTTCTCCACAATAACTGCATGGACACATGCTGGGCATAGCTCCAACAGTTAAGGTGGTCAAAACCACTTCTCGTGCTAATGTAGGGGCGCTTATCACATGCTAACTTAGTGCATTTTAGTAAATTTTTCCCACAGTATAAATATAAAAAAGAACAAAAGAATGGGTCACAAATTATTTTTAAGTTATAAGTGAACATTTATTGTCAGGTTAGGATGCAGTTTTATTCAAATCAAAACTGGCAGAGCCCAAGATACACTGCCACAGGTTGTTCTATTTCTGAGATGACACAAAACCATTTCAGATATAGGTCAAAATCCTTTTCTTTAAAAGTTTTCCTACCCATGATTTCCTCTGAATTGGAGCAAATGTGCTTAATTATAAGCTTCTCCAGTGAAAATACTCCAGGTTAAGGAGGATTAAGGCTAAAAACCTTTGCAGAAAGAATAACTCTCAGAGACCCTGCATTTATCTAGTTTTAGGAACTATAAATTGTTCAGGAAAAAATTACTAAACAGATGCTATTTTTCTTGTATGCTGGCGGTAAGTTGTTGACAGCAAGCCCCCATCAATCCAATTTCTCTGCAAAGTGGATGAACAATAAGATAGCATGGCAAAAGTTATTGCTCCTGAAACTAGATGAAATGATGATGTCAGAGATTGATGAAATGTTTTCTCTTTATAAGATTTCACTACCCAGAACTACTCTTGAACTAGGACATCATGGCAGGAACAATACTGCTGAAATAACGCTGAAATTCAAAGAAATTGTTAATAACAGACTTCATAAAAGGCATAACAAATGATGGGCTCAATATTCCGTGGCAGTGGCTAGCTGATCTAAAACAGCTAGCCACCTGCTGCAGAACTTTATTTATTTATTTATTAAACTTTATACCTGGCATTAGATATCTGCATTTCACTGGGTAGCCATAACCGGGTGGCTCAATATCCCTGCTACATGGTTCTGGTCGGGTGCTGCCCGCGGAACGCCCTGATGCTAACTGGTCAGCATCGGGGTGTGCAGCAGCAGCACCCCCAGATATTCAGCGCACTAACATCGTTAGAACCACTGACTATCCCACTTAGTAGCATTTACATAGTTCGCAGATCTGTGTAAATGCCTTTGAATATCGGGCCTGATATTCTTTAAAGTTTTCACGATATCTGTTTTCAGTGAATATTACTAATGGTTGGATGATGTATTGCTCAGTCACTGTTTTTGTGTCAAAAGGCTAGATGGCCCCTGAGTTGCACACATGAAATGATTATTTTAGTGAAGTGGGCAGAGGCCGGGCTGTTGCAAGAGTATTAGGCACCCTAGGTATATCTTCAACCTCTCCTCCACTGAGAATTTTAGATAGCGTAGGCTATACATTTTTATAAATTATTTTTTGAGTGCCCTCCCTTTGCTTTGATGCTGGGAAAATGTAAAAAAAATTGCTACCAGGTAACTAACTAGCTCTTTATTTGGGTAGATAGACTATTTGAAAATTGCCTATCGTCCCTGCAGGTAAAACCATGTGTTGATGATTCTTTGAGTTTATATGGTTGTCAGGACCTTTGTTGCTTTTTGAATGAAGGGTCCTGCCCACTGCCTGGTGGGCAGTGGGCTAGCACATCCCACTGGATCTTTCAAGAGTGTCAGTAGAAGAATGCAGTCTTAGCAGGCAGGCATTGCAGGATGGAGCCAAGGCATATCATCATGCTTGGGAAGTGTACGTCTGGAAAACTAAATGGTCATAGAAAGAAAGATGGGAGGGAAGGCAAGAGCAGTGCTGGTATGAGTGCACAGAAAGAGACAGGGAATTCCCAGGGTATGGTTATGGGTTCTTCTGGTCCACCACCCAAGCTAAAGAAAGATGTCCTCACAAGGAGAATAAAAACAGCAGCAGTTCTTGTTGCAACTATGGAAGAGCAGATGCCCATGTCCAGTGTCATCTCTACAAAGGTGCAAAGGGAGACTGACATGGTGCAAGGTAGGGAGACATGAGAGAAGGATCAGGTGACAGCAATTCAACCTTGTAGCAGGCACACAATATTCCCTGCTGAAAAATGTTTGGAGTTGGTCATTGCACATACCAAATCTGAGAAATCTATATGGGTGGGATTTTCATATGATCATCAGATATTGAAAGTGAACTGACTGAAAAGGCTGTTGAAGTTGTTGTTAGCATGCCAACTGACAAGGAGGTAGAAAATGATCTTGGCAGTGCCAAGGCCAAGAGCACCGCACAGGTATAGGGGACAGTAAAGAGTGGGAAGGATGCCACTGGCCTTTCATCCTCTCTTCTGATCCATCAGGAGCATCAAGAGCAACAGACTACTCCCAGACATGGCCAAGGTTACAGAATATTTCTTGCCCTGCCTTCCAACCTCTGTGCCCAGTCAATGGACTGTATATTCTCCATGGCAGGGGATATTGTGGCTCCCCATTGTTCACAGCTAGCACTGGACTTGCCTAGTGCTTTTTAAGACAAACCTCCCCTTGCTTAGTTTCTCTTCATTTTTGTGCAACTGGAAGGAGGAAGGATTATAGAGCTATACTGTGGAGCAGTTGCTCACACTCTCTGCCTTCAGTGTATCTACTAGCTGTGTTTTGAACAGTTGGCACTACAGTCTCTCTGGGATAGTGCTCATTTCCAGTGGAAACCTTTCAGCCCTACATGAAAAAATATAATATAACCCCCTTTCTGAGTGGTCTTACCATACCAACTGCTTGGCAGACAAGGGAGCACACCAGTCCTATGAGCCTTTTACCCAGTCTTTTTTTGCAGCTCTTGGATTTTAGAGTATCAGAGTTCTCTTGATGGTGACTGGCAGAAGCCAGGAGACCCTTGACACATGACACTCTCACACACTTCCTTCTCAAGTAGATGATTCCTGGAAAGAAATTGTGTTCTGAACCAAGGGTTTAGGGTCATTAAGAAAATTAACAATAACAATTGGCATGAACAATGAACAAGGGTTATTCCTCTCCTTTTAGTTAGGATGTTTTATATCTCATTCCTTCCCAATTCTCTGCAGCTTAATCTTGAACCTTTGGTTTATTCCACACTATTTTTCCCTTTTAATGATACCTATTCTCCATCATTTAAGTAGTTTGACCAGTTCAATTATTTCTCTAGGTAAACTCCCTCTCTCCTCTATCAGTGTCCTCCCCAGGGTACCTGAGTGCGAACCATTCACTAAGCTGAGCTCCCTTCTGCCTCCTAGCAGAAGCACCATACCTATACAGTTTCTTCTCTGATCATGGTGGCTTGATGCAGATATTCCTCCTTGCAAGATGATTGCTCTGGCTGAGTGCCAGAGGTGCCTGCCCATCAAGGGTACACTCCCCTTGCAACCTGATGGTAAAATGGCAAGGGGCCAAAGACAGGATTCTGCCTTTGGGAGTGGTTTTTATACTAGATGGGATTTTCTCTCTCAGAGGAGTCTCCTTCTAGTCTGAAATGACTTGCAGCAAGAACTTCCCCAGTTCTGGAAAACGTTAGACCTTTCTTTCTCTACTTCTTGTAATAATTAGTAGGGTGTTGTCACTGCTCTTAGTGCTACAACAATCCTATATGGTCTTTTTCTTAAAGTGGACAATTCTGTCAGATTTCATAAATACTCACTTCATTGTTATCATAAAGTTCATATGTGTTGAAGAGTATATATATCCAGTTTCCTGCCAACAAATCCTTACAAATATGTACTTATGCAAAGGAGATCTCAGACTTATCGGCACTGGACTTTAGACTTAGATGTGTCTTGCTGGTGCCTACAAGCATCAATGACCATCCTTTACATTCTCTCCATTTCGATAAAGGTAAGCTAACTTATTACCAAACTATTTACTTTAAATGTTGACAGCAAATGTGCTTAGCTTGTCAGTTCAAGAAAATGAACATCTAAGTGTGACGTTCAGTGCCGATAAGTCTGCAAATCATGTAAATCTAACCTGCTGGCTTCCTCTTCTGAACTCTCATTACCCAGATACTCTTCTAGATCCAAAAAGAGGCGAGAGAATTCATGAACTATACTAGGGGAAACTGTACCAGAAAAGAGCTCAGTATGAGATGGTAACTCCTCCCCCAATCCCAGGGGTTCTTCCTCAATGGTTTAAAAGTCTAGTGGCATACAGCAGAACTGTGTGTGTAAAAGCTGTTTTGGTCTACTGTTTTAGAATACCTGGGCAGTATATGACACATGGGGGTATGTTTACTAAGCAGTCTTAGAGGCATGTTTACTAAACTGCGGTAATGGTACATAACGCGCGTAATGTAACATTAACGAGCGTTAACTAATGTTAACGTGCGTTATGACGCATCAACGATCGTTAACGTCGCATAACGCGCGTTAACGTAAGTTAACGATCGTAAGGTTCCGCAGAGCGGTAAAACACCGCAGAGGGTGGAGAGAGGGCGGAGAGAAGGGGTCAATGGGCGGAGTGTGGGCGGGGAGAGGTTCCAGGCACCCCAACGTGGTGAACTCAAGGACTGAATCCTACCGCGATTGAAAACCTGCCGGTAGATGCATATTTGCAGGGGAGGGAAACCATTTCAGCGTCAGCAATGTACAGCATAGGCAGGTAAACCCACAAAACGTGATAAGTGTGATACATGTGCACGGAACAAAAGGGCAAATAAGCAGTGAAAATGACCAGAAGAAACGAGGAAAATAACATAACCAAGCTAGCCAATAGTGAAATCAATGGGAAACAGCCAAAAATACCACTGAGAAAGCCTCAGAAAAAGATATTAACTGTGGAAGGGTGTGTGCCCTGTCACCATAGAAGGTGAATGATGTCACAGTGAAATAGTGCAGATCAGGGCATCCCCTTGTTACTGAACAGGTTCCCCATGGTGTGCACATGTCCTGCAATAGCAGGGTGGGCATGTCAGAATGGGCAACTTGGCAGATGCTGGAAAAGGGGATACAGAGGGCTGCAGGCGGCACATGCTGTGGTGCAGCTGGGCCACAGTGGGGACTAGGGTGATGCTCAGTTTGGCCCATAAGAATGCATAAAAAGTAGAGCCAGACTGCAACTGTTGAGGGCCCAACATGGGCATGAGTGTGTCCCCCACAGTGTCACAGGGGACAGTACCCAGCAGCCACCCCTAAGGGGACAGAACAGTGGCAGGTGGTGCTGGGGGGAAGTGTGGGCATCCATCTAGGCACCCCTACCCCACCACCCATACCATAGGCAGCTGCCTACATGCACACTGGATGGCCCGAGACTGCCCACCACCGGCACCACCAGCAGAAGGGCCTGGCAGCATGGTGGCGGAGGGGTACCGGTGGCGGAGGGGGCAGTGACATCTGACCACAGCAGACCATGGCCTAGCCTGGTCCAGGTGGGTGCCGTGCACTGCAACAGACAGGATCAGTAGGACAAACAGTCACGGTACTCCCAGGGAATGATCTGCCCCTGTGGCGCAGTAAGCACAGCCAGTGTGCTCAGAAGCTAAAGGTCACAGGTTCAATCCCGAGCTGTGGTCCCTGCCAACTCTGTCCCCATACCTTTTACCAGTAAGAAACTGCTAAGATGGAACCTAGTATTGCTGATAGAATAAACATGCTTCCAACACCTACATTTTATCGCACAGAGCACACACACCACAAACAGGTGCATTAACGAGAGCAGAGTCTGCCAAATGCAGCCCGGGAGGGCTACAAATCATGCAGGTTTCATGCTGTTTCCAATAGAAGGACATGTTAGCATGGTGGCGGATGCCGTAAAGATGGTGGAGGGGGCAGTGGCACCTGGCTGCAGCAGACCATGGCCCAGCCCGGTCCAGGTGGGTGCTGTGCACTGCAACAGACAGGCTCAGTGGGACAAACAGTCATGGTACCTCCAGGGAATGATCTGTCCTTGTGGTGCAGTAAGCACAGCCAGTGTGCTCAGGAGCTGAAGGTCACAGGCTCAAACCTGAGCTGTGGTCCCTGCAAACTCTGTCCCCATACCTTTTACCAGTAGGAAACTGCTAAGATGGAACCTTGTATCGCTGATAGAATAAACATGCTTCCAACACCTACATTTTATCGCACAGAGCACACAAACCACAAACAGGCGCATTAACAAGAGCAGAGTCTCCCAAAGGCAGTCATGGAGGTCCAAACAACATTCAGGTTCTATGCTGACTGCAATAAAGATGCCTGTGCTGTATGTCGATGCGCCGCTCCCATGGTATGCAGATGTATTTCATGCATATTCATCAGGAACAACATGAAAACCCGAACATGGTGCGGCCCACCAGGACAGGGGTTGGGAACCCCTGTCCAAGAGCATTGATCCACAGGGGCGGAAACACCCGCACCCACAGGCCCCAGTAGCCACTGCGTCCTGGAGAGGCAGGATGTTGGGCCCTGTGTGCATCCCCCAATACTAACACATGCATACCCTAGCAATGACACCCAAAACCAGGGAATACGGTACACAGATAGCAAAGGTTTGCCATGATAACTGGCACATAGCAATCCCTAATGTTAGAACAAGCGGCCCAGTGTGCTGTAACATACCAACCTCTGAGATGTCTGTGGAGTGTCTGTCACATCTGGAACCTGACAGTGTCCACCACCTTGGGAAGAGACCCCAACAGTACAGCATACCATAGCCATGCCTGCACTGTGCCCAGGACTGGTGCGGTGTCCTGGGCTGCCAAAAGCCTATATTGGTGCACTATACTGGCATAGGTGTGGGGGTGTGCATCAGTCAATCCAGTGTGTTGCGTTGGCCAACACCCTCTGCAGCACACACCACTAGCACTGCTGCTAGTATTGGCCTGGCAATGTGCATAATGAGGAGCAAGGTACTGTGGGTATAGCTGGAGAGGGTGGCCTGGGCAGGATGCACCTGCACAGGGCCCAGGGCAATGGCTGGGACATTGTAGGGCTTGCTCACCACCGACACGGACAGGGTGGCCACGGCATGTTCTGCTGTGTGGTCATGCACACCCTGACTGTGCAGTGACCACGGCATAGCTGGGTTCCCCCATAGTGCCCTTTGGAAGTGAGATATATGGGCTCCATCCTCTGGAGCCCTATCACTGACCCATCTGCTTGGTGGGTGTGCACACATCACCTCCAGGAACATGCACTATGGCCTAGCAGGCAGGCTGTCTGCAGTTTGTATGTGTATGGCTGGAACACCTTGCAGGGTGCAACGGCTGGTGACTCACTTTGCTTGCTGCTGGAGGATGTCATATAATGGTGTGGGGCAGATGTGCAGTACTAGGTCTACTGTCTGTCTGTCACTGCCCAATGTGGCGAGGCATACAGATCTGCATAGACTGCCCTGGTGGGGTGTCTATTCCCCGGCAGGACTGGGGTGAATGGTACCCTCTACTGTCACCAGTGTAGGGGAGTAAAATGTCAACCCAATAGTTGGAAACCATGTTTCCCACCCTGATTCACAAAAGGTGGGATGGGTGTTGGTATGAAAACCGCCTATGGGCCCAACCCCCCTTGGACCTGAAATCATGTGACCATGGCACCCACACAGTGTATGAACTATTCAGGGTGCATCATAGTCCACACGGGCAAAACGTGATGTACAGATGGACACAGGCACATGCTAAGGGTATCTGCAGGAGCCACCTATCACACAGAGGCACCGATGGGGACCTGTAGCATAGCCCATCGCAGACGCGCCAGGTGCAGCGGAAATGGTGCTGGGCACCCCACCTCACCCTCAGGGTGAACACAGGACCCGTCCACTGTGATGGACGGTAGCCACTCTGTGGCAGTAACACACACGTTCAGAACCCCCACCAGGCTGAGGTGCTGTGGGGTTGCACATGGTCAGGACACACAACCAGGCTGAAATGCTGGGGGGGGGGGTGCATTCTGCAACACGGGGCCCTCTGTAGACTGCTGATCTGCATGTGCAGTGCACCATGGGTATGAGTGGGTTAACCCAAATCCTGGCCACCACAGCAGACAGTTTGTGTGGTGACCTGACGTCCTTCAGCTGCCAGCCAGGGATTTGTTAATAGCACTAGCAATGTGGCCCACTTGTTACTTCACTGCCTGTGGAGCCAGGGGTCATGGGTTTAATCCCACAGTGGGGTTATTTGTTAGCACTGTCTGAGGCATTTGTTTTTTTAATTTAAATTGGTGCTGCCAGCAATACACCCTCACAGTGCTGTCTCCTTACGGTGCCTCATCAGGCGCCCTGTACAGTGCCCAATGCGGGACCCTATACTGCGCCCTGTGGGGTGGCTCATAGGGGACATTCTAGGGTGCCTTAGCGGGCAGTGCACTTTATAATGTGCCCTCTGGGGTGCCTTATTGGGTGCCTTATGCGGCACCTTAATTTACAGCCCTGTGAGGGTGTGTTTGCTGGCAGCACTAATTAAAATTAACAAACAAACTGCTTCATACAGCACTGATTTTGAGTAAACGGTGATGCCTCAGTCAGCTTTACTCATTAGACCCACAGGAGGATTGAACTCACTTCCCTTGCACCATTGGTCAGTGTATTCACCATTGTGATACAGTTCTAGATGCCTTACTAGACACGTTATCAGACGCCTTATGGGCGCGCGTTGCATGGCGCTCTACACGATGTTTTCTAATGCTCGTTAGGCTATGGCGCCTGGTAACACGCGTTATCGATAACGATGTACCGCCCATATCCTTATTTGGGATTTCTGCCTGTACCGCGGATCCTAACGCGAATCACACTAACGCAGTTTAGTAAATATGCCCCTTAATGTGCAGCCGGCGTTAGTGTGCAGGATGCCATATAAGGAGTGGGCGTGTCGGTCTTAACATAGCATTTATGGTTACCGTGCGATAAAGGGAGCTGTGGCACGTCAATGCACATTAGCCTGAAGTAGGCGTGCTGACCAATAAACACAGCAAGAGAGGGGTAGCACAATGGTTGATACATTGACTGCTGAACCAGTGGTCATGAGTTTAATCCCCCAGTGGGGTTAATGAGTAAGGCTGTTTGAGGCATTACCCTTTACTATAAAGCAGTGCTGCTAAAAGCATTTTCCTTTTTACTTTAAAGCAGTGCTGCCAGCAAAAACACCCTCACAGTGCTGTAATCTTCATGTGCAGTGCATCATGGGTACTAGTGGATTAACCCTATCCTGGTAACCCCAGCAGACAGTTTGTGTGGTGACCTGCAGTCCTTCTGTAGCCAACCAGGGGCTTGGTCAGAGCTGTAACCCACTGGTTACTTCACTGCCTGTAGAGCCAAAGGTTGTGGGTTTGATCCCACAGTGGGGCTATTTATTGGAGCTGTCTGGGGCAGTTCCTTTTTTTTAATTTAAATTAGTACTGCCAGCAAAAACACCCTCACAGTGCTGTAATCCTCAGATGCCCCATAAGGCGCCTTATAAGGCACCGTAAGGTTATAGCACTGTGAGGGTGTTTTTGCTGGCAGTACTAATTTAGATTAAAAAAAGAAACTGCCCCAGACAGCCCTAATAAATAACCCCACTGTGGGATCAAACCCACATCGACTGGCTCCACAGGCAGTGAAGTAACCAGTAGGCTACAGCTACAAGCAAACCTCTGGCTGGCCACAGAAGGACTGCAGGTCACCACACAAAATGTCTGCTGTTGTAACCAGGATAGAGTTATTCCACTCGTACCCATGATGCACTGCACATGCAAAGCAGCAGTCTACAGATGAGCACAAGATGGGGTATGCACCCCCACAGCACCTAGGCCTGGTAGGGGTTACTGACCGTGTGCGTTACTGGCACAGAGTAGCTACAGACCGTCACATTATGCGGGTACTGTGCTCACCCTGAGGGTGAGGTGGGGCGCCCAGCACCAGGTCCACAGCACCTGCCCCCCTGAGATAGGCTATGCTGCAGGTCCCCATTAGTGCCCGTGTGTGATAGGTAGTTCTTTCAGACACACCCATAGTACACCTGTGCCCATATGTATATCCCAGTCACGTCTAGCCCTTGTGGACTATAATGCACCAGAATAGTGCATATCCTCTGTGGGTGCCATGGCCACGTCATTCAAGGAAGAAGAGGAGGGGAGGGGAGGGGAGGGAAGGGGAGGGGAGAGGGGAGAGGGGGAGGGGAGGGGAGGGGAGAGGGGAGGGGGGAGGGGGGAGGAGGGGAGAGGGGGGGAGAGGGGAGGGGGGAGGGGGGAGAGGGGGAGGTGGAGAGGGGGGGAGGGGGAGAGGTGGGAGGGGGGAGGGGGGGAGGGGGGAGGGGGGAGAGGGGGGAGGGGGGAGGGGGGAGGGGGGAGAGGGGGGGAGGGGGGAGGGGGGAGGGGGGGAGGGGGGAGAGGGGAGGGGGAGGGGGGAGGGGGGAGGGGGGAGGGAGGGGGGAGGGGAGGGGGGGAGGGGGGAGGGGGAGAGGGGGGGAGGGGGGAGGGGAGAGGGGGTGAGAGGGGGGAGGGGGAGGGGAGGGGGGAGAGAGGGGGGGAGGGGGGAGGGGGGGGAGAGGGGAGGGGGGACAGGGGGGAGGGGAGGGGGAGAGGGGGGAGGGGGGGGGAGGGGAGGGGGGGAGGGGGGAGTGGGGGGGAGGAGGGGAGGGGAGGGGAGGGGGGGGAGTGGGGGGAGGAGGAGGGGAGGGGGGAGGGGAGGGGAGAGGGGAGGGGGAAGGGGGGGAGGGGGGAGGGGAGGGGGAATGGGGAGGGGGGAGGGGAGGGGGGAAGGGGGGGAGGGGGGAGGGGAGGGGGAGGGGGAGGGGGGAGGGGGAGGGGGAGGGGGAGAGGGGAGGGGGAGGGGGGGGAGGAGGGGGGAGGGGGGAGGAGGGGGGAGAGGGGGGGAGGGGAGGGGGGAGGGGGGAGGGGTAGGGGAGGGGATGGGGGGAGGGGCAGGGGGAGGGGAGGGGGGAGTGGTGGGGAGGGGGGAGGGGAGGGGGGAGGGGAGGGGGAGGGGGAGGGGGAGGGGGGAGGGGGAGGGGAGGGGGGAGGGGGTGGTGTTGTTTGGACCCATAGGCAGGTTATGTAGTACCACTGAATTTGCTCTCTGGGGATCAGGGTGTGGGACAGGATCTCCCCCCAACAGATCCACATTCTACAGCCCTGCCATGGTGGGAGTAGAGGGGACCAACAACCCCAGTCCTGCTGGGAAACAGATGGGCTACAGGGCAGTCAATACATCTGTAGCCAAGTACCTGTTCAAGTCTGGTCATCACAGCTCCAAGAGACTACACACAGCTAAGCTTTCAGACTTTACAGTTGCCTATTTTTTTTAGTATAACTTTTAGCTGTTGGATGTAAGCTTTTAGGAATATTTTTACTGCCTACATTTCTTGCATAGTCTTTAAATCAGATATTTGAGTGTGCCTTCGGTTCATATAAGGTCTACTGGCCAGGGACACTTAAGTTCCCGCCCACCCTACCCCTATCCCCACCCACCACAGGGTTAC
This sequence comes from Ichthyophis bannanicus, assembly GCA_033557465.1. Taxonomy (NCBI): domain Eukaryota; kingdom Metazoa; phylum Chordata; class Amphibia; order Gymnophiona; family Ichthyophiidae; genus Ichthyophis; species Ichthyophis bannanicus. Next base: position 153,179,136 of record CM066035.1, on the reverse strand, counting down.
ATTGCCTATATAGTCATCATATACATTGATATCTGTCCTTTAATTAGGTGTTACACCCACCTTTTCTCCTTTTCTCCTTCTTCTAGGACCACTTAATCAGCATGCCGTGTATTCAATGCAAAAACTGTGGTGCTTTTATTTTGAGAAGAATCATTTGGAACATAAGAACTTGCCCTATATCCCTCAAATTGGCTGTTATGCATAAAGAATTGATTCTACTATGGGATGAAATAGCTGCAATAAGACACATGTCTTCTAGGGTACAAAATGAACAAAATCCTCCACCTCTCCCACAAAGAATCAACAGCCCAGGAACAAATGGATCACAGTGGGCTCTGATAGTTTGTGACCTGTAATGCAGAGACACCCTGTACATCAAGAGATATCCCTGCATAATGCCTTCTCTGCCTTGGATAATGAGGGTACCCAATCTGTGGAAACTGAAGTGCCCTTAAATAAGAGTCAGTGCCCAATCTACTGATAACACAGGTACACTACCAAAAAACTGCCTCCAGTTTTGCAACTGATTCCTATAGATTTTGGGGTGCTGAATCCAGGAAAAATAGCCAAAATGTTCCATCACGTCACGTTTTCTTGCAAAATTAGATTTCTTACCCATATAAGGAATGTTCACATAATTTATTTTTAGCCGACTGCAGTTTATTTTCTTGGCCCAAAATAGAGGTTGTAATGGTTAACTAACTAGAAACACTCCCTCATGATATTTTAGAGTGTTTTGTATTCATTTTATACATTAACAGGACAATTGGGAGGCGGGGGGCTAAATCCAGTACTCGCGCTGGCGCATGTTCTTTCCTGCTCGCCTCGCCTCGTTCGCTCGCTCAAACACGGTGGTTGCGAAATGAACGTTCCTGTCAAATTTCAGTTTCTTGCAAGTTCATTATTACCTTTTGTTTGCTCAGTCGTAATCCAGCTTTATTTCGAAGTGGTTCACTACAATTGTAGTTTGCAGTGCTGTGTATTTGTGATGGCTCACAGAGCCAGAGGTTGCGTCAACTCTCCGGACAGTTTTTGTTTTATTTGTGGGGAATATACCATGAAAAAGCGGCAGAGGAACATTTCTGCATTTATTAAAAAAGTATATTTCGCCTATTTCGGTTTGAAGTTAGGCGATCAAGACAAACCGTGGGCTCCTCACAAAGTGTGCAAGACATGTGAGGAAGATCTACGCTTATGGATGAAAGGTAAAAAACAAGCATTTCGTTTCGGAATACCTATGATGTGGCGTGAACAAAGAGACCACAGCAGTGACTGCTATTTTTGCTCTTGCATTGTGAAGGGATACAACTTAAAAAATAAGAACGGAATAAGTTACCCCAACCTTCCCTCAGCAATTAGGCCTATGCCTCATAGCAACGAAGTACCTGTGCCTGAACCACCAAAATCTTTGGATCATATTTGTGTGGACGGTTCTGATCATGATGAGACTCATCAGATGGCTTTTCCCGATGAGTCCAGTACTTCCGAGTTTGAAACTGAACCAGATCCGAAACCTGAACTTTTCTCTCAAGCTGAATTGAATGATTTAGTCCGGGATTTAGGACTCCCAAAATATGCTGCCCAACTGCTAGGTTCTCGGCTTAAACAGAAAAATCTATTGTCACCAGGAACAACTTTTTATTGGTACTGCAACCGCGAGACACAATTTTTGAAGTATTTCAACAAAGAGGAAGATTTGGTATTTTGCAACGATATATACGGAGTGATGGAAAAGTTTAAACTCAAGTATGATCCTGCTGAATGGCGGCTGTTCATTGATTCATCAAAAAACAGCATAAAAGGTGTTCTTCTTCATAATGGCAACACATTCGCTTCAGTTCCTATTGCTCACTCTGTTATTCTCCAAGAAAAATATGAGAATTTGGCCCTGATTCTTCAGAAGATTCGTTATGATGAGCATAGGTGGATGATTTGTGGAGACTTTAAAATTCTATCCATGCTATTAGGGCAGCAATCCGGTTTCACCAAATATCCCTGTTTCCCTTGCTTGTGGGATAGCCGGGCCCGCGACCTACACTGGGGGAAAAAAGACTGGCCAATTCGGGGGTATTTGAGACCCGGTGAGAAAAATGTTCTTCATGAGAGCTTGGTACCTCGTGATAAAATTCTATTACCACCTCTCCACATTAAGTTGGGTCTCATTAAGCAATTCATCAAGTCCCTTCCAAAAGATGGTGAGTACTTTCGGTACCTTTGCTCAAAGTTCCCCGACTTTCTGAAGCAAAGCTAAAGGAAGGAGTGTTTGTTGGCCCTGATATAAGGAAACTCATTTCAGATGGAGCATTCGCTGAAACGATGTCTGAGAAGGAAAAAGCAGCCTGGGATTCCTTCAAGGATGTTGTTCTCAAATTCTTGGGGAACAGGCGGGATGAGAACTATAAGGATATTGTTGCCAGGATGCTCAATGCCTTCAAAGAACAAGGCTGTAACATGAGCCTGAAAGTCCATTTCTTGCACTCCCATGTGAACTACTTTCCCGAAAACTAAACTTTGAAATAAAAATTTGCTAGTTATTACCACAGTGTCGGATCTCATTTATTAGAATTTTATTTTCACACCATCGGGTGTTTGTCTTCATGTATTGCAATGGTGCAGTTTGCGTTTTCTATTCTTACATACATACCTGTACAACAATTTTTGCACATTTCTTTGCTTTGCTTTGTGTCTAACCTCGCTCTTATATGCTCAATGTTTGTGCACATGTATGTGGCTGTTTTAAGTGCAGACAATTTTGCTACCATCACAGTGTGTTTTGTTGACATTACTCTATTCTTATGTGCTGCCTTGTTACAATTTTCTTTATTCTTATTTGAATAACTACTAAACAATTAGTATAAAGAATTCATCCAAGAAACTTTTATCTCGATCGCACTCAATCTGAAACATTCACCTCAAACTGCTAACCCAATGTAGCAAAAAATCTGTACGTGATGGAGCAAATTGGTTACCAGATTTGGATTCAGCGCACCAAAAAACGTAAAAATCAATCGAAACATTAGAGGCAGTTTAAAAAAAAAATTTTTTTAGTGTGCCTGTGTAATGAACCAAATATGAAGAAAAAAAATCACAAAACAGAAACGGGTATGTATTGCTCCTGCAGTTGTGGAATTGGGTCCAACTAGGTTTTGGGCATCCCCATGGCCCAGGCGTGCACCATTTGGAATTGGCCCCCAGGTGTCTTGGCCACTTTAAAGATTTCAGACTCAATTTTTGAAGGCCTTTATACAGATAACTTCCTTAGATACACATGTGCCCTTTGAAAATCCCGGCTAAGTCCCTAATCCACCCCAATGATATCTGCATAGCATCTGGGTATGTTAGGGGTATTCCAGGGTGGAGCGGGGGTGGACGAAGGGGCTACACGGGTAGCAGCGATTTCCGATGCTACCCATGTAGCCCTCTGCGCCTTAAAGATAGGAGAGGGTTTTCCTCAACTATCTTTAATGCGCAGATGCTATGCGGGTAGCATCGAAAAACGCTGTTACCCGTGTAACCGGGGCATCCAGGCTAACCTGGATTTTTACTTCCGCTGGTGGGGAAGTGAAAATCCGGGTTAAGGGGATCGGCAGGCAGGCTCTGCACCTCTGTGGCTCATAGCCTGCCTGATTCAAAATCGGGCCCTTCACCTTTGGCTCTACCTAGTAGACATATGCACAGGACAAAATTTTCAGTTCATTCTCAATTCTGTTGGACTTTTCCCCTAATTTTTAGATTCTTTTTCCAGTTTGTTTCACACATATTTAAAAACAAAAGTAACACATGTTAAAACATTAACATCCATAAAGGGGCATTTTTACTAGATATTAATACACACTAACAAATGTTAATGGATGTAAAGTACTGCCACAGCATTAGGAATAAAATTGGCCACAGCGGCACTTACTTCACAGTAATATTTGTTACCATGCGGTAAGCTTTAGTAAACATTCCTCAAAGTCAATGCTGCTCAACCCAGTCCTCTGGGCATACCTAAACCTGTTGGGGTTTTAGGATTCCCACAATGAATATGGATCAGATAAATTTGCATGTACTGCCTTCATTGTAAGCAAATCTATCTTATGTATATTCATTGTGGGAATCCTGAAAACCCAACAGGCCTAGGTGTGCTCTGAGCACTGGGTTGAGAAGCACTGCTCTAAGGGACTTAATACATATTAATCCATCAGTTAATGTATATTAGATCAATTTACAGTAGCATGCACTAAACGTTTTAAGGTGCACTTATGAACTGAATATCCACTAATGAATGCACATCCCTACTACCTGGCACAGACACACATAGAGATATCCTTCCCTCCCACATACCTCTCCATTTGACTTCATGTCCTATAATCAACTCGTATTCTTGTTTTGACATTTTCTCTGATAACATCCCCTAACACAAATCCTTTCCTTATTGGCCCCCTTTTTTTGACTCTGGCCCTCCCCTATAAATAATTCTTTCTTATGTCTACCATATGTGTGTTTCTTCCTTCCAACCACTGCTTTCTAACCCCTCACTGCCATTTTTCACATCTTTCAGTCCACCCCTCACCCTTCCTACTGCTGCTTTTCCAGCCCCACTCACACTCTGTTTTCTGTTGCATCTCCTACTCTCTGCTGATACTGCCTATCCCTTATCATCTCCCCTCATCCACTCTATAGGATCTCCTCATCCTCACCCTAATCCCACTCACTCTGTGGCACCATCCATTCAGGCTCTACAATCCCTTACCCCCAATACATCTTCCACCATAAATTATTATACCCCTGACTCACTTCTAACTCTCATATTCCTTCTCTTGTGGCCCTGGCAGCTCTTAGAGGTATGATTAGTAAATGGCGGTAAGGGAGCAAGTATGCCATTTATGTATGGTGACAGCACACATGTCCCCTTAATGCCACAAAAATGCTGAGATTCCATGTGTAAAATGCTCCTGCAGTGTAAAGGAAATAGGAGGCGGAGAGCGGGCGTAAAGGGGCAGAAAGTGGGAGGAGAAGGGGCTATCACCCCTAAGACCCCTTAACACCCCTAAGGAGTATGTTTACTAAACATTGTTAACATTGCAGCTGTGACGTTATCGCACGATACTTGATGTTATCGCGCGATAATGGTGCATTACAGTGCGAGAATGTTACGTATCGCGTGATAATGTCTCCGGCGGCGTTAAGGTGCGCAGAGGGTGGAGTAAGGCTCCCCAGAGGGTGGAGTAAGGCTCCCCAGGGGCAGAGATAAGGGGTCAATGGGCAGAGAGTGGGCAGGGAGAGGCTCCATGCACACTAATGCCATGAAATGAAGGTCTGAAAATTAGCGCCAGTGAAAACCTCGCGCTAAAGGCACATTTGCAGGAGTGAGAAACTATTTCAGTAAGCAATGTACAGCAAAGTAAGGGAGACCAAGAAAAGTGATAGTAGTGATACATGTGTAGCAACATCATAGTGTACATGTGTAGTGTACATGTGTACATGTGTACATGTGTAGTGTACATCATAGTGTACATGTGTAGCAACATCTCTTCATTCTCAGCACTCCGGCGTTACTCTGCTCTCCTCCGGTGCGAGGATCGAGCACGCCGGAGCACCAGGACCTCCCACACAGCACGAGCTGCCCAATCGGGGCCATCCGACCCAGCGCTTAAAGCAGCGCTGCCCAGGTGAACTTCCTCTCTGCATTCTCAGCACTCCGGCGTTACTCTGCTCTCCTCCGGTGCGAGGATCGAGCACGCCGGAGCACCAGGACCTCCCACACAGCACGAGCTGCCCAATCGGGGCCATCCAACCCAGCGCTTAAAGCAGCGCTGCCCAGGTGAACTTCCTCTCTGCATTCTCAGCACTCCGGCGTTACTCTGCTCTCCTCCGGTGCGAGGATCAAGCACGCCGGAGCACCAGGACCTCCCACACAGCACGAGCTGCCCAATCGGGGCCATCCGACCCAGCGCTTAAAGCAGCGCTGCCCAGGTGAACTTCCTCTCTGCATTCTCAGCACTCCGGCATTACTCTGCTCTCCTCCGGTGCGAGGATCGAGCACGCCAGAGCACCAGGACCTCCCACACAGCACGAGCTGCCCAATCGGGGCCATCCGACCCAGCGCTTAAAGCAGCGCTGCCCAGGTGAGCTTCCTCTCTGCATTCTCAGCACTCCGGCATTACTATGCTCTCCTCCGGTGCGAGGATCAAGCACGCCGGAGCACCAGGACCTCCCACACAGCACGAGCTGCCCAATCGGGGCCATCCGACCCAGCGCTTAAAGGAGCGCTGCCCAGGTGAACTTCCTCTCTGCATTCTCAGCACTCCGGCGTTACTCTGCTCTCCTCTGGTGCGAGGATCAAGCACGCCGGAGCACCAGGACCTCCCACACAGCACGAGCTGCCCAATGGGGCCATCCGACCCAGCGCTTAAAGCAGCGCTGCCCAGGTGAATTTCCTCTCTGCATTCTCAGCACTCCGGCGTTACTCTGCTCTCCTCCGGTGTGAGGATCGAGCACGCCGGAGCACCAGGACCTCCCACACAGCACGAGCTGCCCAATCGGGGCCATCCGACACAGCGCTTAAAGCAGCGCTGCCCAGGTGAACTTCCTCTCTGCATTCTCAGCACTCCGGCGTTACTCTGCTCTCCTCTGGTGCGAGGATCGAGCACGCCGGAGCACCAGGACCTCCCACACAGCACGAGCTGCCCAATCGGGGCCATCCGACCCAGTGCTTAAAGCAGCGCTGCCCAGGTGAACTTCCTCTCTGCATTCTCAGCACTCCGGCGTTACTCTGCTCTCCTCTGGTGCAAGGATCGAGCATGCCGGAGCACCAGGACCTCCCACACAGCACGAGCTGCCCAATCGGGGCCATCCGACCCAGCGCTTCCCAGGTGAACTTCCTCTCTGCATTCTCAGCACTCCGGCGTTACTCTGCTCTCCTCTGGTGCGAGGATCGAGCACGCCAGAGCACCAGGACCTCCCACACAGCACGAGCTGCCCAATCGGGGCCATCCGACCCAGCGCTTAAAGCAGCGCTGCCCAGGTGAACTTCCTCTCTGCATTCTCAGCACTCCGGCGTTACTCTGCTCTCCTCCGGTGCGAGGATCGAGCACGCCGGAGCACCAGGACCTCCCACACAGCACGAGCTGCCCAATCGGGGCCATCCGACCCAGCACTTAAAGCAGCGCTGCCGAGGCGCGCCCGCGCCTGTCGTGCCCACGCCTGAGGGCCTCGCCAGAGGGCCCTTTGGCATGGCCCTTAGGCAGTGGCACTCAAGGAAGCATCAGAGAACTACCTCCCTAACATCTATTTCCCTACGGAAAAATCTTGCAAATATATACCTGTATGTAATATAATATATCCTACTAGTAGATACATCGAACTCACATTATAAATAGTAAGAAGGAATCTGCCACAAATGTTACTTATATTCTGATATCATTGTTACTGTCTTACAAGATTATTGTTGCAGGACTCCCCTACAAATGTTGCTAACATTTTGCTACTAATGTTACTAACACACCAAGTGCAACTGTTGCAAGTTCTCTCAATTACACATAGTAATCTGAACCCTGTCACAGAAATTACCAAAGCTACACGATTAACATTACGACCTTACCAAGACCAATGTTATATGTTTGATACACTGAAAACAAGTAGATTAACATTTGTAAAGCCTATGCATTAGATATATAACACATTCAATAGCACAAATCCATTTTATGAATCTATTACCATACAACAATCTCCAAAAACATCTTAGAATTTAAACAATGCATACTCAATCTCCTTCTCCCATCAGGATTATACTAATTTGTCTCACTATCCTCACACTGATAGACCTAACAAAATGTATAAGAAATAATTATAATAGACCAATCCCAATAATACAAAGTACATCACGTTATGACCATCCAATATCTCCGTTCAAAATTGGAACCAACCCCAGACCCAAACAATCTAGACTTATATGTATAACAATTGCACCAGAACATAACTCCCCACAACCACAACCACCCTATACACAGAAATACACAACCCTTACCTGCTAACTTATCAACGCAAGATCCATGAGAAACAAACTACCAATCTTTACAGATATCATCAATGACCATAAAACAGATATTGTCTGTATAACGGAAACCTGGCTCAAAGATACAGACTCAGTATTCATGAACCAATTAAAGTCAACTGAGTATGAGATCTTCCATACCCACAGAACAATTAAAAAAGGTGGAGGCGTACTAATAATAGTAAAGAAAAACCTCAATGCAAAACTAATCTCATCCAATAACATTGATAATGTCGACACGCTAACTATAAAAATTAAAACCACAAAGATATGCCTAATATATAGACCTCCTGAATACAACATAGACAATACTGATAATCTAATTGAACTACTGGCCTCATCCACTGACACAAACCCAGTAATACTAATGGGTGATTTTAATCTTCCTTCAACACCCAACAACCAATCAAATCACTTCTCAGAAGCAGTAAGCAATTTGGACTTCCATCAAATAATAACAGAACAAACACACAATAAAGGAAAAACACTTGACATGGTCTTCCTACCAAACTCACTTCACAATCTATATAACACTAAATCACTCTCAAACATACCTGTTCCCTGGTCAGACCACTACCTTCTGAAATTTGATATCACCATCCCCGACAACAATCATACTAAACGAACACAACCTCCACAAACTAAAAGATTCAGAAAGTTCAATGAAGAAGAATTCCTAGATCAAATAATTCCACACCTCACCCTAACTCCTACAAATCTTGAGGAATCTATCAAAATTTGGAACAAAACTATCTCAATGGCAGCAGAAAAAAACCCAAACCTGTCACACCATAATAGCAATGACAATATAATTGAAAAAAGGGATGCCCCATGGTTTAACATGACACTCAAAAAACTGAAAAGACAATTAAGAATGGAAGAAAGGAAATGGAGACAAAACAAATCACCAACAACTTACGAGAAATACATAAATACCCTACACATATATAAGGAAACAACAGACAGTTCTAAGAGAAACTACTACTCTAACATACTCAATAATTCAATTAACCGACCAAGAGAATTGTTCTACATAATACAGAAATTAACAAACAAAACATACAACTCAGACGAAATATCCATAGATACCTCCCCACAAGAATTAGCACAATACTATATTAATAAAACAAAAATACATATGAATACCCCCCCAATAACACACACTGAAATGAAGCACACTACACCTGATAACTGGTCCAACTTCAGTCCAATTTCAAAGACCACTCTCAAAACTACTATATCTAACATCAATACAACTACATCATATCTTGATCCATGCCCAGTGGATTGGATAAAAAAGACACTCTCAATACTCTCTTCCTTCATCCTCCCTATGGTCAACATATCACTAGAAAAAGGCCATTTACCACCATCTCTCAAACATGTTCAAATACGACCAATACTTAAAAATAAATCACTAGACAAATTATCCCCAAAATCATACAGACCCATATTGAGTATTCCTTTCATGGCCAAACTTATTGAAAAAATAGTTCAAACCCAACTACAAGAATTTATCGATACATTGAACCTCCTTGACGAACACCAATACGGCTTCCGACCATTCCATGGGGTTGAAACATTGCTAACAGTTCTTTATGACACCTTATTAAGAGGAATTGATGACACTAAACAAGCCTTCATCCTAGTATTCCTCGACATCTCTGCCGCATTTGACAGCGTCAATCATATAACAATGCTGAACAGACTTCAACAAATAGGAATTACATCCACTGTTTATAACTGGTTCAAATCCTACCTATCAAACAGAACCCAAACAGTGAGAATTCTCAACCAAACATCTAACACTTTCAATCAAACACAAGGCCTCCCACAGGGATCTGCACTATCAGCACTATTATTTAACATTTACCTACAACCAGTCAGCAACATCTTTAAACGTCATGGCGTCTATTACCATATTTACGCCGATGATATAATGTTCTACCTCCCATTTAAAATCCCACACCCTCCACTACAACAAATAACAGAATGTTTTAAAGAACTAACAATATGGCTCAAGGATCAGAACTTACACATTAATTTCTCAAAAACTGATGTACTATATATTACTAAAAATCAAACATACACACCCCCAAGCACCATCACCCTGGATAACCATGAGATCAACATAAAAAAAGAAATAAAATACCTAGGTGTGATATTTGACAATAAACTTAACATGGATTCACACATAAAATATCTAACAAAAAACATACACTACAAACTTAAGACATTGAGACAACTAAGACCTTTGATTCACTTACAAGACTTCATAACTATAATTCAAGCTATCATAACCCCACACTTTGATTTTGCAAATATAATCCTTAATGGCATCCCAAAGCAAAATATTAAAAAGATACAACTAACTCAGAACATAGCAGCAAGGATAATAATGAATATAAGCTCAATAGAACATATCACACCGATCCTGGCTGAACTTCATTGGCTTCCTATTTACAGCAGAATAAAATACAAGATTCTCCTAACCACATTTAAACTAATAAATAACTTAGCACCATCTGTACTCAATACACTCATCAATGTAGAAATAGATAAACGATCACAAAGGAGTAGAAACACAAACACCATAGCAGTACCAAAAGATTACACAAAAGCTAGAAAACAAACCAACAAGAGGGCCTTCTCACATTCAGCACCTATCCTCTGGAATAATCTTCCTGACAACATTCACCTACTGTCGGACATAAAGGAATTTAGAAAAAAATTGAAAACTCCCTTTATTCTCTTTACACTACAACAAAGGAGCAGAATCTAATCAAACTACACAAAGAGACACAGGTTAACAACCATACTACAACAATTTATAACTATGTGATTCGTCACTCTTAAAATAATTTATGCAACCACAGGTGATCTATGATATAATTTGTAAATACCCACAATGTAAATAGGTTCTAATAGTTTACTGTTCTAACTTTGTATTGTTACCTGTAAATAGTTCCAACTGTTCTATGTAAAATGACTTGGTATGATATTTCCCATACCATATAACTTACTGTTCATTGTAAACCGCACTTGATACTTGGGAAAGAGCGGTATAGAAATAATTGTTAAATAAATAAAAATAAATAAATAAATAGTGGCCAAGTACAAAGGGCATGACGGTGAGACTGCAAATGGGGTACAGGGGGCTGAAGGTGGGACATGCAGTGGGGCAGCTGGGGCACAGGGTGGACTAGGCAGATGCCTAGGTGGCACATAGGAACACAGTAACTACAAATCAGCAAGGAAGCAACTGACCAAGGTCAAACATGCTCATGAGTGTGTGGCCCACAGTGTCCCAGGGGACATCACCCAGCAGGTACCCCAAAGGGCACATAACAGTGACAGGCAGTGCCGGGGGGAAGTGTGGATGTCTATGTAGGCACCCCTACCCCAGATCCCACACCATAGGCAGCCGCCTACTGGGACACTGGATGGCCTGGGACTGCGCACCACCAGCATCACCGGCATAAGGGCATGTCAACATGGTGGCGGAGGGGGCAGTGGCATCTGCCCACAACACACCAAGGGCAAGCCCTGTTCAGGTGGGTGCCGTGCACTGCAACAGACAAGGTCTGTCTGACGAACAGTCATGATATCCCCAGTGAATGATGCTCCTCTGTGACAGCAGTTTGGTGAAGTTTGGTGCAGTACACACAGCCAGTATATTCAGGGGCAGAAGTCCCAGCTGTGGCCCCTGCAGACCAGGTCCCCACATTTTACCCAGTAATAAAGATGGAATCTTTATTGCTGATAAAAGAAACACGCCATAAACACCTATATTGTACCCTACAGAGCACATACACCATAAACATGTGCAATCCCTAGAGCAGAGTTTCCCAACTCCTGTCCTGGAGGGCCAAACACAATTCAGGTTTTCAGGATGTCCCTAATAAATATGCATGAGATGTATTTATATGCACCACCCCCACTGTATGCAAATGTATTCATGCATATTCATTAGGGACAGCATGAAAACCTGAACCGTGTTTGGCCACCAGGACCATAGTTGGGAACCTCTGCCCTAGAGCAGCGGCCAACAGGGGCACAAACACCCACACCCACAGGCTCTGCTATCCAGCAGCTCATGGAGAGTCAGGCTGTTGGGCCCTGCGCGGAGCAGCATCTACCAAAACTAGCACCTGCATACCTTAGCAATGCCGTCTTAAACTTAAAAACATGTTCCACATATATCAAATGGATGCTATGAATAATGTCAGATAGCAAATCCTAAGTTAAACACAATTTGTTGACAGAGATTCATCATAGCAACCTTTCTGAAAACTGTGGAGTGTGTTTCAGGTTTCGTATCTGACAGTGTTTAACACCCCAGGGAGTGACCCTAACAGTATTGCGTATCATAGCAATGCCTGCACTGTGCCTAGGACTGGTGTGGTGGCCTGGGCTGCCAACCACCTCTATATTTGCACAATGCTGAAATAGGTGTGGGAGTGTGTGTATGTCTATCCAGTGTTATGTGGCTGCCTACACCTTACTGAGCCCACAATGCTTGCACTGTTTCCAGTTGTTAGCCTGCCAATGTGCATAATGAGGAGCAAGGTACGGCATGGTCAGGGGGGCCTGAGCAGGATGCATCTGCACAGGGCATAGGGAAATGGCTGGCACATTGTAGTGCCCGGCCAACACTTGCACGGACAGGTGGCCACAGCATGTCATGCTGGGAGGTCACTCTCACCCTGATTGAGCAGTGACCATGGCATTGCTAGGTTCCCCTATAGTGCGGTACAGTTTTTTCTCTCAAGTGATATTTATGGGTTCCCTTTTTTTGGGGCCCAATCACTGACATACCTGCTTGGTGTGTGTGCTCACATCCCATTTGTGGGTGCACACAGTTCCATCAGGAGTATGTACTAGCTAGCAGACTGTCTGCAGTTAGCATGTGTATGGCTGGAACACCTTCCAGGGTGCAGTGGGGGGTAGGGAGACTGACTGTACCCTCTGCTGGTGAGTTTCAGATAGGGTTGGGGGCAGCTGAGCTTTTTCCAGGCCTACTGCTCTATATGATGCATACAGATATGCATTGACTGCCCTGTAGGGTACCCATTCCCCAGCAGGATTGGGGGTTGATGGTCCCCTGTACTGCCACCATCGCGGAGATGTAGACTGTGGATCTGTTGGTGGTATATCCTGTCCACCACCCTGACCCACAGAGGGTGGGTTGGGTGATGCAACATAATCCACTTTGGGGGAACAAACAACACCTTTCATTTATAACATGTGACCATGGCACCCACACAGGATATGCACTATTTTGGGTACATCATAGTCCACAAGAGCTAAAAATGACTGGGCAATACAGATGGACACAGGTGTAACCTAGATGTGTCTGTAGGGATTACCCATCACACACTAGCACTGATTGAGACCTGCAGCATAGCCTATCTTAGCAAAGCCAGGTGCTGCGGACCTGGTGCTGGGCCCCCCATCTCACCCTCAGGGTGAGCACAGGAACCGCACGATGTCACGGTCTATAGCTACTCTGTGCCAGTAACACACACGGTCAGTTCCACCTACCAGGCCGGGGTGCTATAGAGGCGCATACCCCATCTTGTGTTCAGATGTAGACTGCTGTTCTGCATGTGAATTGCATCATGGGTACTGTTGTCTCTATCCTATCCTGGTAACCACAGCAGACAGTTTGTGTGGTAACCTGCAGTCTTTCTGTAGCCAGCCAGCAGTGTGTTAGACTAGGGGTGTCCAACCCTGTCTTGGAGGGCCGCAATCCTGGCAGGTTTTTGGGATAGCCCTAATGAATATGCATGAGATATATATGCATTAGAGATATCCTGCCAACCTGACTGGTTTGTGGCCCTCCAGGACTGGATTTGGAGACCCCTGCCTTACACCTCTGTCATTTAAGATTGTGAGTGGGCAAGGTGCAGATGTCCTAGACATCAAAAAGAGTAGACAGAATTTGTCACAGTCCTCCTCGCTTCTCACCACCACCAAAATATTGTCTATTAGAAACACCCTCACAGTGCCATTGCCTAAGGTGCTTTATGAAGTGTATTATAGGGGAGGGGAGGGGGCGGTGGCGGTGGCCTTGGCCTTGGCCTTGGCCTTGGCAGACTGGGCACTTTATAATGTGACCTATAGGGTGCCTTCTGAGGTGCCTTAGGTTACGGCACTGTGATGGTGTTTTTGCTGGCAGCACTGATTTAAACTATAAGGAAATGCCTCAGATAGCCTTCTTAAATAACACCACTACAGGACTGAACCCATGATCTCTGCCTCCACAGTCATTGCAGTTACCAGTGGGCTACATCTTTATAGCTTCCAACACTGCGCTGGCATGAACTTAGGATTAACACGCATTAATGTGCCACAACGCCCACTATCACGCAATACAGATTCTTGCTACCTTGCCCCCGGACCACCCACTACCTTATAAGGCATTCTTTACATTAACACTGCAACTAGCACCGGTAACATTAAGACGGTTTAGTAAACCTACCCATAAGACTCCTTACCAACTGTAACTTTACCGCAATATAAAACTTCATGGAAAGGGTATCTGCAGAGGGGAGAGAACCTATTTCATCAAAGCGCAGTGTGATAAAATGACAAAGGAGCCCAAGTCAGTGATAGTAGTGCTCCATTAGCAGCAGCAGCAACATGGTGCACAAGTAGGAAAGGGCACCAGGCTGATGCTACCAATGAAACAAAGGGGGTGGCACACAGGTCATGCAGTGGTAGGTGCAGGTAGACATTGCGGTCCAGGGAGTTTCCCAGGTGGCACATAGTGCCATAAGAACAGAGGATCTGCAGGTATGCCATACTGGGTTAGACCATGGTCCGTCAAGCTCCTTATCCTCTGTTCCACAGTGGCCAGGCTCAGTAACAAGTATCTAGCTGGGTCCTTAAAATGTACCCATATTCAACTATGCCTCTAGTGGGGCAAGCTGTGGATCCGCAGTGCCCCTTGCATATTGGTGCAATGACTATTCAGCTGAAACCTAACCAAACCTTCTCTAAACAGTTACATAAAGAGCATTTATGACATCTTTGTGATCAGAGATCCAGAGATTGCCTATGCACTGCCTAACAGACTATATATCCCTATCAGTCCAGAATGCATTACACTGTAGCAGCATTGTCGGTCCCTTTGTCCACCCACATTTTGATGGCATAAACAACCAAGCAATGTTTACCCATTCCACGCCATTCAGTAATGCATAGACCCCCAGAATATATCCCATTAGCTGTCTGTCCTCCAGGTTGAAGGGGCCTAACCATTGTAACCTCCACAGTTGGGGGCATCCCCCCATCCGTACCATCTGTGATGTCCGTCATGATCACACAGTGACTTTGGTGAAACACAGACATACGGCAGCTGTGGAAAGGAGATCTGGCACATGGGGTGCATGGCACCCTAGGCATAGATTACGATGGGCCGCTGAACCCAGCTGTGGAGGAAGAGGCCAATAGCACCTGAAGCTGTAGCCCTCCAGGTAGCTGGAAATGCAGGTGCCCAGGGAAATACCACAGCAGTGGCTGCTATCCTCCCCTCGAGATGTATCGTGGCAGGCAGTGATGCGGCCCCTGCATAGTCAGCAGGTAGGGGGGTTGCATGGCCATTTATGTGTGTCTCTGACACCCCCCATTCTGGGTCTTGCACCCAAGGTCCTCACTTAACCCGCATGTTTAACACTCTGGGACTGTGCACCACCACCACCACTGACAGTATGTGAGCATGTCTGCATGGTGTGGTGGTGATAGTTGTGTGGGCAGCAGCACTAATCTGCAGCAGACAGAAGCTTTATCCTAGTCCTGTGTGCCATGCATATTGCAGTATGTGCCAAAGGCCAGCCAAAGGGAAGCATGTCAGCAGCAGGGGCTGTTATTCCCATATGGTAACATTTTAGTGCAACAAACATGATCAGTGTGTATATATAAAGAGGATCACATGTTCAGGTCTCTGTTGGGGTTTCTGTATTGCATGTTCCTGTGAACAAGGTTAATCTGAAAGTGCAGGTACAGTTTTAGTATGTGCAACCCCCAAGGAGGTGACAAGCAAGGGTGGAAACACCCACCAGCAGCACTGACAGGCTCCACTATCCACAACAGATTACAGGATAGTAGCACACTGACTGGGCGGTAATAATGTGCAATGAGGCCAAGGCATGCTAATAGCACCTGAACCCTTTATCAATCCTTGAATTGACATTGAGACAGGAGTGGTAAGCAGGAATGCCAATCATCCCCACTTTTGCACAATTGCGCCAATGAGACTGTAGGCAGGTGTATTTGTATGGCTCCCTTTTTTCCTGTGGCTTTCTGCACTTCACTTTGGCTCACATTGTCCAAGTTGTTCTCAGCCTTTATTTGAAAATTTGAATAATGTGAGGAGAGGATTGTGGGTATTGCCTGAAACAGCACAGATTGGCCCAGATGAGTCTGCCACAATGGTAAGGTCAATGGCTGAGATGTAATTGTGCCTGTCTGCCACATGTATTCCCTGGGTAGCCACAGCATGTCATGCTGAGAAGCACTCTCACTATGACCAAAAAATGACCATGGCATGGCTGTGTATCTACATAGAGCCATTTTACTGTATGGTTCTATTGATGGTGGTAGGATTTTTGTCTGTGGATGTTAGTGGTTGTTCTAAGAACATGCCATGTATGTAGACCAACTGCAGATTGTAGGAGGCCTGCTGTGTCACGAGGGTTGTTATCATCCTGCATGGAGGAATTACACAGAAACCAATTTCTTAGCAATATTTATGAAATCTTTATTGCAGGATATTCTTTTTTCAGCATAAATTCTTTGCACAATTTCTCTAACACAGTCAGTTACAGTGCAAGGTAGCTACTGTATAGGGATAGACAGAAGAGAAAGGTTAATGGGGCAATTCAGCACACTGTTATCTCCGTGGCATGGCTCAATAAACTCCCTAGTTTCTCTTTTGTCCTGATCTGCTTTTTTATACAATTTTTTGGAAAGGTTGGCAGAAAAACATTTCATTTCACTTTCAGGATTTTTTCTCAAGCTGTCAGCAATTCATTCTTTTCCCCTGACTCTTCTGTTGGCCTAACAGTGGTCAAGGATCCAAAGTCAGCCTGTGGGAGGGGAGTTGTTGGGAATTGGACCCGAGCTGGGACAGGCAGGGCAGTGCTTATGTAGCTAGACCAGTGAGGTAGGTCTAGATACAGGCCACAGAGTCATTGGAAAATAATGAATTGCTGACAACCTGAGAAAATCCTGAGAGAGAAATAAAATGTTCTTCATGCTACTTGAACCTTTGGAAAGTGAAATTATGCAAATCCTGTGCAGAAAAAGTATCAAGAGAAACCCAGCTGCAGAAAGAGAAATAACCATTGTTGTTCTGCTAACCTTTCAGAAAAATTGTTAAAAAAAAAAAAAAAACAGTCTGGGACAAAAGAGAAACTGGGGAGTTTATTGAGCCCTACCATGTAGGTGACAGTGTGCTGAATTGCCCCATTAACCTTTCTCTTCTGTCTAGCCCTATACAGTAGCTACCTTGTACCTATAAGTGACTGCGTTAGAGAATTTGTATAAATAATTTATGCTGAGAAAAGGATATCCTGTAATAAAGATTTTGTGAGTATTGCTGAGAAATTGGTCTTTTTGTACTTCCTCTATGTAGGGTGATATAGTGGCCCTTGTGGCCCAGTAGGCCCCCTACAAGCTGGTTTGTGCATGGCTGACACAGCCTAGTGAAGGGCAGCAGGGGCAATCTTAATGCATGTGCTGTGGTCAATTGTTGGTCCTCAATGGTTAAGGAAGCAGTGATTCATGCCCTACTCACCTGGGTCATAGCAAGACAGAAACAATAGCCCTACACCAGCCTATATACCCCCACTGCAGTGGCTGTCTATGGCAACAGCATATTGACACTAGGCATTGACTTGCACTGCAAACAGAGAGTTAGTGTCCAACATGAGCAGAACACAGGACCAAACTATTGCTGTTGCCTATAGAATGCAAGAAAAAGAAAAACATAACACACTAGCAGTGACAGACACCTACAATATAACCAGCACAAACCATCTCTAACAGTACAGGTTCAATGGACCAGGTGCTAGACACCCATCCTCACCCTCAAGGTGACACCTGAAACCACTCTACAGCATGGCTTGCAGTTGTTATGTGCACGTAGCACACACAGTCGGTGCATCTTACTAAGCTGTTATGCTGGATCAGTGCATTCTCCATTGGTTCTTCAGCTGCCGACCACTGTTTTGCATGTGTAGTACCTCATGGGTAGTGGAGGGCCCAAACTATACCAGCACACACAGCAAACAGTTTGATCAGAGACTTGCAGGCTTTATGCATCTGTGTAGAGTTGTATGGAGGTGTAGCCTACTGGTTGGTACAATGTCTCCCTAGTCAAAGATCACAGGGCATTTCATGCCCGGGTGCTACTCAGGTCACTTGCCCACCTTGCACAGTCCTTGCTCTACTGTGGCCTGAAGACAATAATGTTTCTATGTGTTATGGACACTTGTTGGGTAGCCTGACATGCCATTCCCTATCATGAATATCTTAAAGCATGACTTTAGTGGCTCTGCTGCATCCCATTGCAGTGGGTCAGTGATGTATATGCAGCAGATGTCTGTGACAACTGTATGGATGCATTTTCTATTGTGCATCATTGTGACCTCCCAGCATTACGTAAAGAGGATATATCTCATGAATTCAGGAACATAACACTCATTGCATAGCCATCCCCTGCACTGTTCTGCCATCATTAGTTGCTCCACATGGAGCAAATGGATTCAACTTGGCCCTTTCTATCATGCCATTTTGTCGGGTATATTGCCTTGCAGTTGCACAGGCTGAGGCATCAGTCCCACTCACACAAATGGTGTTTCATGTAGCCCATGGTACTGCTATTTTTGGATCACACACACCAAATGCTTTTGGCCAGTAAGATCCTGTACATCTACCCACCACACACACTGCAAACTCTCTGCTTGGAAAATCCATGGCACAGCCCTGCATCCACCATTGTGCCATCAGGGGGATTCATTATTTGCCTGTAAGCTGCCCCACCATGGCCATCAAGGGTCATTTGAAGCAGTTAGCCATATCATGCACATCTCTCCTATGACTACTCCACATGAGCACTCATGGACAAATCTCACTTTGCTGCCCACATCAGGAACATGCTGCCTCCACACAGACACTGCCCTGGCCTATGGCATGACACACACTGTCAGTACATCTGGATACATGTCCACACTTCACAGACACTATAATATAGCTCACAGCATGGTGTATGTTTTCAGCATCTAGGACTGCACGGCTGTCACAGCAACCCCCGCTGCTGCAACCCCTCCACTGGCACCTCTGTGGCCACCTCCCACCCATGACACTGCCAGCACCCACACTGGCCAGCATCACTAAGCAGCCGCCTATCTTGCGTAGTCGACAGCACACACCTGTTGTTCATTGAAACATGCTCACATACTGCCACATAGCCAGTCATCAGGTGAATCAACACCATAAATTACCAACTGTGCTTTCATCCATATCTTCTCCAGTGGCTTCCCTGCCCCCCCTTCAGTGTTTCAGAGGCTTTCCTGCATTAAGATGCATGCAAGATACCTTATTGCAGCATGTTCTGTTACCGCATGTTAAGTGTCCACTACCACACCTTAACGCCGGAACGCCTCAAACACGCTCAGCACACTTACCGCACGATAGCCCCTTATCATTGCCATTACCACTCGGAAAGACGTGCTCCCTTACCGTCATTTAGTAAACAAATCTCTTAGGGTTATGTTTACTAAACCGTCTTAGGGGCATGTTTACTAAACTGTGGTAATGTCACTTGCGTTAGGTTCTGCGGTAAAGGTACAGATGCCCATATAAAGGCATGGGCGGTGCATCGTTACAGCAAGCCGTATCAGCTAACGCATGTTACAAACTAACGCACGTTACAAGGTGCCTCATAAGGCACCTTACAAGGCACATTACAAGGCACCTTGTAAGACACCTTACAAGGCATATTACAAGGCGCCTTGTAAGGCGCCGTCTAAGGCGCCCTGTAAGTTGCCCTGTCAGGCGCCCTGTAAGGTGCCTCATAAGGCACTCTATATGGCTCCTTAGGCTAAGCGCCGTAGTAGGAACCCCTGGACCAAGTACTCTAGAAGGCACCCTGGGCTATGGAAGCATAGGTTAAGGTGGCCTAACAAGGTTACGGTGCCCTAGGTTAGTGTGCCCTAAGGACTGCACCTGTGAGGAATGGAGACAGATGTAGCCCCAACACTAGATAGAGCACTCAGGAAAGGCAATGAACAGGTGAGTGAAGGAGGGAGAGCTGGGAGCAGCTGGACACACCATATCTGCAGGCAGCCCATGTGGCTGCCAGTACTGATGACAAACATGGTGGGGGCAAATGTACCACAGCACAGGGTGTTGGCAATGTAAAGTACTGGAAAGACAGTTGGTGGCAGATGATGGGAATAAATGTCCCCCAGTGGAGGCGGAGGTGGCAGGATAGCTACAATGATGGGTGGACAGAGGAGTGGTGGTGCCATGCAGATTGGGCACAGGTGAGGCAAGCATGATGAGGCATAATGCAGGAAAGGGTAGCAGTGCAGGACATGGGGTGGAAGCCTGCACAGGCAGATAGGACGCTACACAGCTGACAGATGCAGATAGAAGGACCAAGGGAATGTTGGCAGTTGTGGTGAGGGTATTATGGCCTGGCAGCACAGATCTGCAAAAATATGACTGTTACAGGCATGCATACTATTTGAGTAAGACAGGCATAAGAGGAGGAAACAATGAGGAATGAAACCCATGAACACTGCCGAGAATGGCATTGCATTAACCAGTAGGCTATACCTCTGTGCTGTATGTCACAACAATGGCTGGGTACAGAAGGACTGCAGGTCAACGCACAGACTGTCTGCTCTGAGTGCCAGGATAGGGTAACCCCACCAGTACCCATGATGCAATGCACATGCTGAATAGCTGTCTACAGCTGATCAGCAAATGGGATCTGCACCTCTTCGGTACCTCAGCTTGGAAAGGCGAACTGACAGTGTGTGATACTGGCACAGTGTAGCTACAATCAATGCCATTGTGCAGGTTCTGTGTTCACCCTGAGGGATAGGATGGGTGCCCAGCACTAGGTCCGCAGTACATGTGGTGCTAGAGATAGGTCCTGCTGTGCATTCCCATTGCTACCAGTGTGTGGCAGGTGTTCCTTGCAGTGCAGTTGAAGGTAATTTGGTGTCCATCTGTATCCTGCAGTCCCATGTGGTCCTCTGTGACCAGACACCACCCAGATTAGTGTGTACTCTGTGTTAGGGTCTGGATGACATGGGTACTTGTTATTGGGGCAAAGGGGTTTCAAGACCTGCATGAGGTGTGTGTAGCAGTGCCTTTCTAAGGTCAAAGTAGTATACACTACACATCCCAAAAGACCTATATCACCCATTTGTAGGTAAGGGACAGGTGCCCTAGCCCCTGTGAAGCAACCTCTATCTTGCTGGTATAAGACAGCCCTCCAGGATTGGTGGGCCAGAGCCATACCTGTGCCTGGAGCTGTGGCAGACCAGCAACAATGTTGGGGTTAGGTTTGGAACACCCCAACTGCTGCACACCACTGTCTGCCAGTCACCAGCAGAAAGAACAGTCAGACTGCACTCTACAAGGTGCTCCAACCATGCACAATCTAACTGCAAATAGTCCACTGGCCAGTCCATGGTGCATGCTTACAGAAGAACTATGTGCACCAAGCAAGCATCTCAGTGAGTAGGGCCCCAGCACTGGGAACACAAAAGTATCACTGGAAGCAAATAATGTAGAGTGCTATGTGGGAACCTAGACATGCCATGGTCACTGCTCGGTTAGAGTGAGTGCCCCCCCCCCCAGCATGACATGCTATGGCCACCCTGTCCATGCAGGCGGTGTTTGGGCACTACAGTGTCCCAGCCATTGCCCCACACCCTGTGAAGATGCATCCTGGCCAAATCCTCCCTGTCTGGGCCATACCCACAACACCTTGCTCCTCATTGCATACATATTCAGGCTAACGCTGGTAACAGTGGGCCATTTTGGGCCCATAGAGGAGTGGGCAGCCACAGAACAATGGATAGACATACACACAAACACTCCTATTGCAGCATTGTGCAAAGTTAGGGGTGGTTAGCAACCCTGCCTGCCACACTGGTCCTGATCACAGTGCTGACATTGATAAACTGTGCAGGAGGTAGTAGTAGTGCTCTGGTGATAACTGCAGCTCAATGCTGGGGCCAACAGACAGACTCTCCATGCAGCTTTGGATTGTGGAGCCTGTGTGAGTGGGTGCTTGTAGCCCTGTTAGCCACTGCTTTGGGCTTTGCACATGTTGCTGTTGTATCTGCATTGTAGGGTAAAATATAGGGACATGCTCTGTAGGAACCACAGCTGGGACTTGAAACTGTGACTCTCTGCTTCTGGACACACTGGCTTGGTGTATTGCACCACAGATGCATGGTAGTCCCTGGGGCTACCTGTACTTTTCCTCATCCAAAATATTTATGTTGCACTGCACACCACGTACTGGTACAGGGCATGATTTAGGTCCACTGCAGGCAGGTTCCACTGCCCCCTCTATCATGGGTACACCACCCCCCTGCCATGCTGACATGACCATATGCTGTTCGTGCTGGTAGTGCACAGTCCCAGGCCATCCATTGTGTGGGTAGGTGGTCACCTAGGGAGCGGGGGCTGGGGCAGGGGTCATACATGAGCATCCTCACATCCCTCCCATCACCGCCTACCAATAGTATGTCCCTTCTGCTTGGGGGAGGGTTGTCTGGGGGGATGTTAGGTAAGTGCCCTGGCAACTGTTAGCTCGGGTGGACCAGGTAGATGTAGGTGGATTGTGTTTGGCCGTTGTCAGCTGCTGTCATGCTGATTTCCGGTTTCTAGGTTCCTATGTGCCACCTTGGCGCCCGCCTAGTCCAACCTGTGCCCCAGCTGCCCCCGTTACATGTCCCTCCTGCAGCCCCCTATGTCCCACTTGCACCATTGCCATAGTGGCCTTTCATACTTGGGCACTATGCTGTTGCTGGAAATGGAGCACTACTATCACGTTTCTTGGGCTCCCTGTCTATGCTGTACATTGCTGACACTGAAATGGTTTCTCTCTCCTGCAAATGTGCATCTAATGGTGGGTTTTCATTCGTGGTAGGATTCAGCCCTTCAGTTCAGCACGTTAGTGTGCAGGGGGCCTCTCCTGGCCCACTCCACGCCCACTGACCCGCTTGTCTCCGCTCTCTCTCTACCCTCTGCGGTGTTTACCGTGGCCGGGAACGTTAACGATTGTTAGGTAACGTTAATGTGCATTAACGTTACATACCGCATGTTAACGTTACATACTGCGCGTTAACGTTACCTAACGCGCAGTATGTAACGTTACCAGTAAACATCCCCTTAATGTTACCGGCGCTAGTTGCAGCGTTAATGTGAAGAAGGCCATATAAGGTAGTGGACTTTCCGGAGGGAAGGTTGCAAGGAATCGGTATCGTGCGATAGTGGGCTCCATGGCACATTAACACGTATTAACCCTAAGTTCATGCCAGCGCAGTGTTAGAAGCTATAAAGATGTAGCCCTCAGGTTACTGCAATGACTGTGGAGGCAGAGGTCATAGGTTTGATCCTGCATTTGTGTTATGTAAGAAGGCTGCCTGAGGCGTTCCCTTTTAACTTAAATCAGTGCTGCCAGAAAAAAACACCCTTACAGTGCCTTAACTTAAGGTGCTGCATAAGGCGCCTTATAAGACAATCCATAGGGCACATTATAAAGTGCCCTGTCCGCCAAGGCACCTTATAATGTGCCCTATAGGGCGCTTTATAGGGTGCCTTATGAGGCACCTTAGGCTATGGCACTGTGAGGGTGTTTTTCCTGGCAGCACTGATTTAAATTAAAAGGAAAAGCTTCAGACAGCTTTATTAAATAACACCACTATGGTATCAAACCCATGACCTCTGCACCCACAGTCATTAATGCAACCAGTGGGCTACATCTTTAGATTGTCTAATATGCCACTGGCTGGCTACAGAAAGCCTGCAGGTCATCATACATCTATCTGCTGTGGTTACCAGGATAGGGTAAACCCACCCGTACCCATAATGCACTGCACATGCAGATCAGCAGCCTACATCTGATCACAAGATGGGGTATGTCCCTCTATAGCACCCCGGCCTGGTAGGAGGACCTGACCGTGTGTGTTACTGGCACAGAGTAGCTACAGACCGTGACATTGTGCAGTTCATGTGCTCACTCTGAAGGTGAGGTGGGGCGCCCAGCACCAGGTCCGCAGCACCTGGCTTGGTCGAGATAGGCTGTGCTGCAAGTTCCTATCAGTGTCAGTGTGTGATAGGTAGTCCTTGTGGGTACACCTGTGTCTATCTGTATTGTCTGTTCACGTTTAGCCCTTGTGGACCATGATGCATTCAGAATAGTGCATATCCTGTGTGGCTGCTATGGTGACATGTTATAAGAGAAGGGTGGTGGTTGGCTCCAAAAGCGGATTATGTAGCACTAGCCAACCCACCCTCTGTGGGTCAGGATCTCCCACCAACAAAACCACATTCTACATTTCTGTAATGGTGGCAGTCCTGGTGGAGAATATTCACCCTACAGGGCAGTCAATGCAGATCTGTATGCATCACATGCACTGGCAGTAGGCCTAGAAAAGCTCAGCTGCCCCCCATTCACCAGCAGATGGCACAGTCAGTCCCCACCTGCAAAGTGTTCTAGCCATACACCTGCTAACTGCAGACAGTCTGCTAGCTAGTACATAGTGCATACTCCTGGAAAAACAGTGTGCACCCAAAAGCAGGATGTCAGTGATTAGGCCCCAGAAAAGAGAACTCATAGATAACACTTGAGAGAAATACTGTATAGCACTATGGGAGAACCTAGCCATATAATGGTCACTGCTCAGTCAGGGTGAGAGTGACCTCCCAGCATAACATGCTGTGGCCACCCTGTCCATGCAGGTGGTGGTCGGGCATTACAATGTCCCAGCCATTGCCCTATGCCCTGTGCAGATACATCCTGCCCAGACTGCTGTGTCCGGGCCATACCCAAAATACCTTGCTCCTCATTATGCACATCGGCCGGCTAACACTGGCGACAGTGCAAGCATTGGGGGCTCAGTATGGCGTAGGCAGCCACAAAACACTGGGTAGACATACACGCACTCCCACACCTAGGTCAGCATTGTGCAAAGATAGAGGTGGTTGGCAGCCCTAGCCGCCACACCAGTCCTGGGTACAATGCGGGCATTGCTGTGGTACTCAATACAGTTAGGGTCACTCTCCGGGATGATAAACACTGTCAGTAACAAAATATGAAACACACTCCACATATATCAAAAGGTTGCTATGATGAATCTCTGTTAACAAATTGTGTTTAATGTAGGATCTGTTATCTGACATTGATCATAGCAACCTTTTGATATATGTGGAACGTGTTTCCATGTTTATGATGGCACTGCTAAGGTATGCAGGTGCTAGTATTGGCAGATGCTGCTCTGCGCAGGGCCCAACAGCCTGACTCTCCATGAGACTTTGGATAGTGGAGCCTGTGGGTGTGGGTGTTTGTGCCCCTGTTGGCCACTGCTCTAGGGCAGAGGTTCCCAACTCCGGTCCTGGTGGGCCCAACACGATTCAGGTTTTCATGCTGTTCCTAATGAATATGCATGAGATACATTTGCATACAATGGGGGCGGTGCATACAAATTGATCTCAAGCATATTTCTTAGGGACAGCATGAAACCTGAATGGTGTTTGGCCCTCCAGGACTGCAGTTGGGGACCTCTGCTCTAGGGACTGCACATGTCTATGACATGTTCTCTGTAGGGTAAAATATAGGTGTTTATGGCGTGTTTATTTTATCTACAATAAAGGTTCCTTCTATATTATTACAGTTTAGTACTGGGTAAAATATAGGGACATGGTCTGCAGGAGCCACAGCTGGGACTTGAACCTGAGACTTTCTGCCCCTGAACACACTGGCTGTGTGTACTGCACCAAACCTTTGCCACAGAGGCAGGTCATTCCCTGGGGATACCATTACTGTTCGTCAGACAGACCTTGTCTTTTGCAGTATACGTCACCCACCTAAACAGGGCTTGGTCTTGGTCTGCTGTGGGCAGATGCCACTGCCCCT
The DNA here is from genome assembly GCA_033557465.1 of Ichthyophis bannanicus. Classification (NCBI taxonomy): domain Eukaryota; kingdom Metazoa; phylum Chordata; class Amphibia; order Gymnophiona; family Ichthyophiidae; genus Ichthyophis; species Ichthyophis bannanicus. The sequence continues at coordinate 153,152,923 of CM066035.1, read as the reverse complement.
CCACTACCAGCACCCCTCTGCCACCATGCTAAAACATGCTCTTATGCCGGTGGTGCTGGTGGTGCACAGTCCCAGGCCATCCTGTGTGCCGGTAGGTGGCTGCCTATGGTGCGTGATATGGGGTATGGGTGCCTGCATAGACATCCATGCTTCCCCCTGGCACCACCTGCCAATGTTATGTGCCCTTTGGGGTACTTCATGGTGATGTCCATTGTGGCACTGTGGGACACACACTCGTGGACATGTTTGCCCTTGGTCAGTTGCTGTCTTGCTGGATTTCCATTTCTACATTCCTATGTGTCACCTAGGCATCTGCCTAGTCCACCCTGTGTCCCATTTTCAGTCTCCTGTACCGCACAGCATGTCCTGCCTGCAGCCCCCTGTACCCCATTTTCAGCCTCACCATAGTGTTCTTTCATACTTGGGCACTATACTGTTGCTGCACATGCATCACTACTATCACTTTTCTTGGTCTCCCTGCCTTTGCTGTACATTGCTGACTGAACTGGTTTCTCTCTGCTGCAAATGTGCCTCTAATGCGAGGTTTTCACTGGCGTTAATTTTCAGACCCTGTTTTCACAGTGTTAATGTGCCTGGGGCCTCTCCCCGCCCACTCTCTGCCCATTGACCCCTTATCTCCACCCTCTGGGGAGCCTTACTCCACCCTCTGTGCGCCTTAATGCCGCCGGAGAAGTTATCATGCGATAAGTGATGTTATCGCCTGGTAATGTTACATTATCATGCAATAACTTTGCCGCTGCGACGTTAGCGCTGTTTAGTAAACATACCCTTTAATCTCCTGCTTTGTGATCCCTTTACCTTTAACACCATCTTTCCTTCCTTAGTGATTCTTCAACCTCCTCTCAACATCACCATCCTTCCTTTTCTTCTTAATCTCCATCTTCTTATCTTGATCCTTCCTGAACCATTTTCCTCCTCTCCCACCCCTGTACTATGATGACTTTCTTTCTTCTTCTCTACGCATATTGTCCTGGTGCCAATACTTTTCTTTTCTCAGTAGTTGCATTGATCCTGGAAAAATTAGAGCCTTAGAAGATGGTGATAATTTTCAAAGAACCATTGGAAAGATATTGTAACATATGAGTTTTCAAAATCACACAGGTTGCTTTTTCAGATGTTGTGGTATAAACTAACTTAAAATCTATTGAAACAGCAGGATAAATCAACAGTTGATCTTTTGAGTCATAAGAAACGTTTAACAATTAAAGCCATTTTTGCCAGCAGGGTGCTGTGATTTCATAACACTAAGAACTAATGCACAATGCATTAGCACTTATCAATAGACATTCCAGACGTACCAGCGCCAATGATTCAAATCATATAAGGTCCCAGCTGAGACATGCCATTAATTTTAATTACTGAAAGAAAATATTTTATTGCACTATTAAAAATAGTTTTTTTTAATTCAGTTCTGTTTCTTTTCTCCTTCTGAATAAACTTTCAAGGAGTAATTTTATAAAGTTAGTTTTATGTATGTATGATGTAAAAGTATGTGTGTTGGCATGAATGTGCTGACTTTGTCAGTAGGTGAAGCTATGGACAAAGTCTATGGGGTATGTTTACTAAGGCGCATTAAGAGAGCCAGTGAGCCATTAACGCACATTTTCGGCACCCTTAACATGGCAAAAACACCACTCTAACATGCGTTAATGGCTCCAGCAGCGTAAAACAGGCTGTGGGAGGAGCATGGGCACTAATGGGGCAGAGAGAGGGCGTTATCAACTGGTGCACCCTTAAAAAATGTTGCACAAAGGTGTCCTAAAGCGATTTAATGCTGGGAATCCTAAAGCAAAGTAAAACCTGGCAGAAAGGGTGTATTTTGAGGAGTTAGAGCCTATTTTAACATCTGTAATTTGATGCATAGACAGGGGAGCCCAAGAGAGCGATAGTAGTGCTTCATTAGCAGCAACAGCTACGAGGGGACATGGGATGAGGGTGAAGGGAGATAGATTCAGGAGTGATATGCGGAAATATTTCTTTACGGAAAGAGTAGTGGATCCGTGGAATAGTCTCCCAGTGGAGGTGGTAGAGATGAGGACAGTAACTGAATTCAAAAAAGCATGGGACAAACACAGAGGATCTCTAAAGGTAAAAAGGGGACTGTTGTAGTTGTTATGGAAGGACAGACTAGATAGGCCATGTGGTCTTTTTCTTTCGTCATATTTCTATGTTTCTATGTTCCTAACAGCATAGTGCCCCAGTATGAAAGGGCATTATGTTGATGGTGCAAATGGGGCAAAGGAGGTGGCACATGGGTCATGCAGTGTGGGTTGCTGGTGCATAGGGCAGACCAGCCCCAACCTTTTAACCTCTCCACATAGAGGTATCCTGCCATCCACATTATCATCTGTGATGTCCATCATGATCCCACAGTGACAGTGGTGACATATAGACATGCTGTTGCCACGGAAGGGAGATGGGGCTGTACAAGGGTCCCGGCACCCAAGGTAGAGATCCTAGCTGCCCCCCCCCCTGCTGCCACTGAACCCAGCTGTGGGGGAAGAGGCTGATAGTGCCAGCATCTGTAGCCCCCAAGGTAGCTACTACATGCAGGTGTCCGGGGGACTACCATAGCAGTGGCTGTCATCCTCCCTCCAAGATGTATTATTGGCAGGTGATGATGGGGTCTCTGCAGAGGCAGATGGTTGGGGGGGGGGGCTGTGTGGCTATCCATATATGCCTCTGTGCCCCCATCTGGACCTTGTGTCCTAGGCACCCGCCAACCCGCATGTTGGATGGACTGGGACTGTGCACCACCAACACTGACAGCACATGGACATGTCAGCATGGTGTGGGGGTGTTGGCAGAGTGGGCAGCAGCACCTGCCTGCAGCAGACCAAAGCTATGTCCTGGTCCTATGTGCCATGCACATTGCAACATGTGCCAAGGTCTGCCTGATGGAAAGTATGTCAGCCCCAAGGACTGTAGTAGCTATATGGCAGCCGTGTGGCTCAATATATACAGTTGGTATATATATGAACAGAGGGTCACTGTTTCAAGTCCCAGTTGTGGATCATGCATTGCATGTCCCTGTGCCTAAACTTTAGCCTACAGTGCAGGTACAACACCAGCATATATAACCCCCAATGGATTGGCCAGAAAGGATACAAACACCCATCAGCCACACAGACTGGCCCCACTATCCACACCTGGATGGAGAGTCAGGTTGATAGCACTGGCACACTGAGAGGGCATTAACATCAGAGCGTACTACTAGCCCCTGCACAATAAGCACAGGTTAACAATGCTTGAGCTGATATTGAGACCAAAGTGGCAGGAAGGAATACCAACCATTCCCATTTTTGCACTGCACAGTGATATGAGTTGTGTGTATGTCTCTCCATTGTTTTGTGGCTTCCTACACCTTACCGAGCCTTGCATTGCCTAAGCTGTTTCCAGAGTTAGTCTGCTAATGTGCATGATGAGGAGCAGAGTATTGTGGGTATGGCCTGAAACAGGGCGGATAGGCCAGGATGTGTCTGCTTCGATGGTAGGGTCAATGGCTGAGATGTTGTAGTGCCCATCTGCCATGTGCATGGACTTGATGGCCACAGCATGTCATGCTGGGAGGGTACTCTCACTCTGACCAAGCAATTACCATGGCATGGCTATGTATCCACATAGTGCTTGCACTGTTTCTGGTCCCAGTGATATGGGTGTGCTTCTTGTCCTGGGTGCCTACTCACTGAACCAAATTCTGAGTGTTTATGCTGTTTATCCCAAGCCTGGGTTCACATGGTTGTTCTGTGCACATGCAATGTGTGCGGACCAGCGGACTATAGCTGCAGTTGGTATGTGCATGGCTGAAAAACACAGTGGTGGGCAGTATGTGCAGTCTGACTATGCTTGCTGTGGGTGATTGTTAGTCCTAGGTGGGTGGGACAGGAGGTGTTCCATGCCTACTTCCTGTGGGTAATGGTAGGGCAAGCAGGACTCTAGTAATGCCCATGACATCAGCATTTTAACAATGAGTAATAACATGCACTGTTCTAGGAGGATTCCTGTCCAAAAAGGGCCCAGACACAGTGTTAGATATGGCAGGTGCATACAGCATGCTGCACTTATACAGGAAACAAGATGACTAGCATAACACACTGCCAATAATACCTGACACAAACTAGCAGCAATTTGAACCTACAGCAGAGACCATCTCTAACAATGCAGGTTCTGGGGACCAGGTGCTGGGCGCTCATTCTCACCCTCAGGGTGACCACACAAACTGCTTGGTAGCACGGTTTGTAGCTGCTCTCTGTTTGTAGCACACACTGTCAATGCATCTTACTGAGCTGAGGTGATGGATCAGTACATTCTCCATTTGGTGGTTAGCTGCAGACAACTGTTCTGCATGTACACTGTATCATGGGTACAGGAGGGGCTAACCTATACCTGCACACACAGCAGACATTTTAGGCAGCAAACTGCAGTCTCTTTGTATCCAGCCATTGCTGTGCAAGGAGGTGTGGAGGGTATAGCCTACTGGTTATGTGCAATGTCCCCATAAGCAGGGGACAGTGGTTCAGTTTCTACTTGTTATTTTTGTGACTGTGTGCTACTCAGAGCATTTTCATGCCAGTAACAGTCAGGGCTCTGCACATCAGTGCTGCCAGTCCATACCACCCTCTCCTCAGCCACTTTCCTTCCTTCAGTCCATCCATCTGTCTCTGTCAGCTGTGTGTAGCTATGTCTTCTTGTGCAAGTTGCTACACCTTGGCCTACACTGGTACTCTCTTCTGCATTTTGGCTCTTCACGCATGCCTTTTCTGTGCCTGAACCACACCTCAACACTCCTACTCTGTCCTCCTTTCGCTGCACACATCCTGCCACTTCTGGCTCCGCTGGGAGTCATGTCTTCCTCATCCGATGCCACATGCTGACATTGCACCATTTTACAATGGCACCCCACTGTGCATCGGTACAATTGCCTCTCATATGCTCATCCACTTTACTGGCTGCCATGTAGGGTGCCTACAGATATAGCAGGTCCATCAGCTCCCACCTATCCTTCCATCCATTACCTTTGACTTTCCTTGGTGCTCCTTTATCCAGCGTTAGGGTTACAACCTTTTTCACATGTTAAGGAACATACTTGACACCTTAATGCCTGTTGTCCTGTTAATGAGCATTAAATGGCCCATAAAGCACTTTACACCTGGAACGCCCCACCCACCCAGCTGCTTTTTAGGATTAACACCCTTTATCACTGCTGTTAACACCTGTTACCTTAATGCACTTTAGTAAACATACCCCTATGTATTATTAACCGTCTTTATGAAGTGATTTACCCAAGGTGGTATACATCAGGTCTCTTCTGACATAGACAACTTACATTGTAGTAGCAGCATAACAATAACAAAATAACCCCATGTAAGCATAATAGACATTAGAACAGTAAGACAAACTTGGAGATAGGCAATAACCTATATCAATAGCACAGCAGAACATTCAAAGAACTGAAATATGATCTAATGTCAGCAGAATAAAAATGAAATGTTTTGACAGGCGGTCTGGTAGAGCACTATATCATGCTTGCATGGCTGGTAGAAACAAGCATCAGTGGCACAATATTTGCATGGCTGAAATTGTATTTATCGGAGAGACAACAGTCAGTTCTGTTCAACAACACCACATCATTACCTTGGGCACTGAACTTCAGGATACCACAGGGATCCATTGAGTACCTGGTTCTTACCCCAAAATGATTTTACTTGAAAATCAGCCATCAACGTATTGATATATTTTGACCAAATAAGTAGATATCTGTACAATGAAAAAATGAGAAAAAAAACCCTAAAAGGAGCAGTTACCAGGGTCAAAGGGTTGCATGATGTATAGACATTATTTCAAAAAAATGCTAAATTATAATCTAAATTAAGTAAAATTTAAAAAGGCATTTATATCCCACTTCTAACCCCAAAGCAGTTTACAATAATTAAAATATATATTACAGTGCATAGTGCAATATAAATTACATAGGGGTATTATAAAGTGCCCTGTCCGCCAAGGCGCTGTATAATGTGCCCTATGAGGTGCCTTATAGGGCACCCTAGGTTACAGCACTGAGGTGAGGGTGTTTTTGCTGGCAGCACAGATTGTAGAGATGTGTCTGACTATTACAGGCAGCAAAAGGTATTGCCTCAGACAGATGTATTAAATGACACCTCTGAGTGATCAAAGCCATGACCTCTGGCTTGGTAGTCATTGCATTAACCAGTGGGCTATACCTCTATAGTCCACAGCACTGGCTGGCATCAGAAAGACTGCAGTTCACTGCACGAAATGTCTGCTGTGGTTACCAGGATAGGGTAAACCCAACCGTACCGATGATGCAATGCACATGCAGAACAGCAGTCTACATCTGAGTACAAGATGGGGTATGCACCTCTACAGCACCGGATCCTGGTAGGGGGAACTGACCGTGTGTGTTACTGGCACAGAGTAGCTACAGACCGTGACATTGTGCGGTTCCTGTGCTCACCCTGAGGGTGAGGTCTGCAGCACCCGGCTTGGCTGAGATAGGCTGTGGTTTAGGTCCCCATCAATGCCAGTATATGACAGGTAGTCCTTGCAGACACACCTAGGATACACCTGTGTCCATCTGTATTCCCCAGTCATGTATAGCCCTTGTGGACTATGCACACCCAGAATAGTGTATACCCTGTGTGGTTGCCATCGTCACTTGTTATAAGAGCAGGGTGGTGTCTGGACCCACATGTGGATTGTGAAGCACCACCCACCCCACCCAATCTGGGTCAGGGTATGGGACAGGATCTGCCACCAACAGAACCACACTCTACATCTTAGCAATGGAGGCAGTAGAAGGGACTATCAACCCCAGTCCTGCTGGGGAACGGGCACCCTCCAAGACAGTCAACGCAGATCTGTACCTATCACCTAGGACACTGGCAGACAGGCCTGGAAAAATTCAGCAGCCCCCAACCACAATCTTACATTCACCAGCAGAAAGCACAGTGAGTCTGCACCCTGTGAGGTGTTGCAACCATATACATGCTAACTGCAGCCAGTCTGCTAGCCAGTACATAGTGCATGTTCCTAGAGGAACTTGCACCCAGAAGGAGAATGTAAGCACTAACACCAAACAAATATATCAGTGATTGGGCCCCAAAAAAAGGGAACTCATAGATATCACTTGAGAAAAACACTGCATAGCACTATGTGGGAACCTAGACATGCCATGGTCACTGCTCAGTCAGAGTGAGAGTGACCTCCCAGCATGACATGCAGTGGCCACTCTGTCCGTGCAGGTGTTGGTCGGGCACTACAATATCCCAGCCATTGCCCTATGCTCTGTGCAGATGCATCCTGCCCAGTCCGGGCCATACCCACAATACCTTGCTCCTCATTATGCACATTGGCAGGCTAACACTGGAAACAGTGTAAGCATTGTGGGCTCAGTAAGGTGTAGGCCAGAGGTTCCCAACGTCAGTCCTCGAGGAACCCCTGGCCAGTCAGGTATTCAGAGTACCCACAATGAATATGCATGAGATAGATCTGCATACAATGGAAGCAGTGCATGCAGATCTATCTCATGCATATTCGTTTTGGGTACTCTGAAAACCTGACTGGCCTGGGATTCCCCAAGGACTGGGTTGGGAACCACTGGTGTAGGCAGCCACCAAACACTGGATAGACATACACATACTCCCACACCTATTTCAGCATTGTGCAAAGATAGAGGTGGTTGGCAGCCCTGGCCACCACACCAGTCCTGGGCACAGTGCAGGTATTGCTAAGGTACTCAGTACTGTTAGGGTCACTCTCTGGGGTGTTAAACACTGTCAGAAACAAAAAAGGAAACACACTCCACAGATATCAGAAAGGTTGCTATGATGAATATCTGTTAACAAATTGTGTTTAATTTAGGATTTGTTAGCTGACATTAATCATAGCAACCTTTTGATATATATGGAATGTGTTTCCATGTTTATGACGGCAGTGCTAAGGTATGCAGGTGCTAGTAGTGGTTGCTGCTGCTCCGTGCAGGGCCGAACAGCCTGACTCTCCATGAGGCTTTGGATAGTGGAGCCTGTGGGTGTGGGTGTTTGTGCCCCTGTTGGCCGATGCTCTAGGGAGTGCACATGTTTATGGTGTATGTGCTCTGTAGGGTAAAATAAAAGGGACATGGTCTGCAGGAGCCACAGCTGGGACTTGAACCTGTGATCTTCTGCCCCTGAACACACTGGCTGTGTGTACTGCACCAAACTGTTGCTACAGAGGCAGGTCATTCCCTGGGGATACCATGACTGTTCTTCAGACAGACCTTGTCTGTTGCACTACATGCCACTGACCTAAAAAGGGCTTGGCCTTGGTCTGCTGTGGGCATATGCCACTGCTCCCTCCACCACCAGCACCCCCCCCCCACCATGCTGCCATGCCCTTATGCCGGTGGTGCTGGTGGTGCGCAGTCCCAGGCCATCCAGTGTGCTGGTAGGCGGATGCCTATGATGTGGGTTCTGGGGTAGGGATGCCTACATAGACATCCGTGCACCACCTGCCAATGTTATGTGCCCTTTGGGGTACCTTCTGGGTACTGTCCCCTGGGACACTGTGGAGCACACCCTCGTGGGCATGTGTGACCTTGTTCAGTTGCTGTCTTGCTGATATTCTGTTTCTGTGTTCCTATATGACACCTTGGCATCTGCCTAGTCCACCCTGTGCCCCAACTTCCCCACTGTACTGTCCCGCCTGCAGCTCCCTGTACCCCATTTACAGCATCGCCATAGTGCTCTCTCATACGTGGGCACTCCGCTGTTGCTGCACATGTAGCACTACTTTCACTTTTCTTGGTCTCCCTTCCTTTGCTGTATATTGCTGACTGAAATTGTTTCTCTCTCCTGCAAATGTGCCTCTAACACCAGGTTTTCACTCAAGGTAATGTTCTGGTCTTAAGATCCCGGCGTTAGTGTAGCAGGGGCCTCTCCCCGCCCACCCCCTGCCTATTGACCCCTTCTCTCTGCCCTCTCTGTACCCTGTGTGTGACTTTAACGCCGCTGGAGATGTTATCGCGCAAAACGTAATGTTATCACACGATAACATTACTTTATCACACCAGAACGTTACATATCACGCAATAACATTACGTATCATGTGATAACATTACGTATCGCACGATAACGTCACTGCTGTGACGTTATCGCTGTTTAGTAAATATACCCCATAGTTCCATATTAGGTCCAAACTAATTCATTCTTTGAACTCCATACATGAATAGAAAAGCATAAGATATGTCATACTGGTTCAGAACAACGGTCTATCAAGCCCAGTATCCTGTTTCCAACAGTGGTCGATCCAAGTCAAAAGTACCTGGCAGATTTCCAAAATGTGGATAGATTCCATGTTTCTTATCTCAGGAGTAAGCAGTGGATTTCCCTACTCCACTTTAATAATGATATATGGACTTTCATACTGTGAAAAAATATTTTCTCAGATTAGTCCTAAATGTCCAAACACATAATCAAACACTGGAATTCATTGCTATAGGATGTAGTAAATATTGTTAGTGGAGCCAAGATGGTGGAAGGAAGGCTCTGACAGATTTCCACTTATGGGTAAGAGCAGGGCCGTACCGATCATGAAATGTGCCCTGTGCGACTTGTACATCGGGTACGCACCCCCCCCCCCGCACCTTCATCTAGCCACTTTATGGGGGGGAGAGAAGAGGCGCGCACCCGATGTGCAAGTCACCGGCACGCTAAGCAGGTCTGGTCCCTCCTAGAGGGACTCCTAGAGGGACCAGACCTGCTTAACGTGCTGCAAGAAGGCTTAAGGGGCGCATTTCGGCTGTCTGCCATTGCCTGCCGCCACTGAGAGAAGAAAAAGTGGCGGCTGGAGGCAATGGCAGACAGCCAAAATGCGCCCTTTAAGCCTTTGCGCCCTGTCCTGCCGCACCGCTCGCACAGGGCTAGGTACGGTCTTGGTAAGAGGAAGGCCAAATGGGGTACGTAGCCCCCGGTTGCCTGACAGACCTCCTCTGGCTTACCTTTTCAGGCTGGTCCTCTTGATTCCTTTCTTTTCTGGTTAGAGCGGCAGCCCTTGGTGACAGGAAAGAAGTCCCTGGCTGCTTCGACACCAGAGTCGAGTAGCTTGCTGTCCTACTCAGGCCTCCATCAGTCCTCCCCTGAGCTGCAGAGATCTCCAAAATCAGGGTAAACAACCTTGAGTGTGGAGAGTCAGCAGGGAGACTGTCTGCAGGAGAGCAGCTTGTCAGTGTTCATGCGAGGGCCATCTCTGAGATGTGTCATCAAACCTGTGCTGATCCTGCAGGGACATCTGTCCTGTGATGCACATTTGGAGGAAGAGGGAGCTACTGCAGCCATGTCCTTGGCTGCAATGTCGTCCCCGGTGACTGGTGCAAGACTTCCAGCTGGCAGTACGAATTCAGATGGACCTTCTTTTGTTTTCCCATTAAACCGTCTGGAGCAATTCACTTTGGAAACCATATGGTCTGCAATTATGAAGCTGGGCGAGGCTGTTGTTCTGCAAGTACAATCTTTATCTATGCAAGTTCAAAATAATATGCCAATATTACAAGCTTTTGTGGCTGACCTTAGTGTGTGAACTGATCACTTGGAGGGGCATTCTGACTCTTTTGTTAAAGACTTAACTATGATTAAGGCTAAGAATGAGCAACTGGATAATTCTTCAAGAGCTGCTAATTTACCAAAGCTGTTATGGAGGAGCAGCTTAGTGGTTAGAGCAACTGCCTCATATCTGGAAGATCAAGGGTTCAACTTCTACTGGCACTCCTTGTGACCTTGGGTAATTCACTTTACCCTCTATTGCCTTGAAAGAAAAGGCCTGGCAATCTATTTTCTGAGATACATTGCCATGAAAACCCAGAGGCAGCTGGGATGTCAGGCATCAACACTGACTTGATTGCAATGCTAGTTTGCACCTTATTCATTTCCTCTAAAGTGCCAATTAGCAATGCCGCTTATTTCCACCAAAGAAATGTTTAAAATGTATCTCTCCAATGTTTTGGGGGTTCCCTCAGGATCCCATCCTCCCATGACTGGAATATATTATTTACCTTTTGCTAAGAATTCCTCTGGGGGCTCCATAGTATTTGGCCTCCAACAGATTGGTTCTTTGAATGTGTCTTCTGTATTAGATAGTTCTGATATTGAATCTATTGCACTATCTACATTCTTGGCTACATTTGCTTTAACTACCAACCTTAAATAGTAATGTTTTTCAAAAAGAGGAACATTTTGCTTATAGATCTTCTGTTTTGTGTTTTCTCTGACTTGGCCAGGAAAACTCAACATAGGAGAAAGGTGTTTCTCTTGCTCTGACCCGGGATGTTACTGCTGCGGGCCTTATTTTTTCTTCCTTGTAAAAGTATGGTTAAGTTTCAATCTGTTTCTTGTGTATTTTTTGAACCATTTCAGTTACTTTCTTGTATATATGCTTGTAGACCAGTTGATCTGGGGGTAACTGACTCTATCACTCCATGAATTTGAGATACAGTACACTGGCTGTTTGTTAGTCTGCTTGTATTTCCTTCACACTGTATATTTTTTCTTTTTTTTCCTTTTCTTGGGTCTCCCTCTTTTGTGGACTAGAGGACAGGTTTTTGTTTTGCTTGGTTAAAGATTTGCCTATTGCAATTACTTTTTATTTTCATCCCTTATTTCTGTACAAGTTATAAACGCTTGATAATTGTTAATTCATAAACCTCTACGCAACATTATTGAGCAGTCCGACTTCCAAACAGTAGTCCAAGCGCTCATCACATCTCATTTGGACTACTGCAATGGAATTCTTCAAGGATTACCCCCAAAAAAACCTCAGCATACTACAAATGGCACAGAATGTCACCGCCCAAATTATAATAAAATTTCTGGTCTCCGACCACATCACACCAATACTAATGGAACTTCACTAGCTTCCCATCCATGCTCGCATAAGATACAAAATAATAGTAACAATATTTAAATTGATCCACAACCTAGCACCGTCGTACCTCTCCACACTTATTTCAACACAACCCCCCAACAGGAGCAGAAGAACCCACAACCTAAACACCTTACACGTCCCACTCAACATATGCAACATCAAAACTCTCACAAGTAACAGAGCTTTCACATACACAGCTCCCTCCCAATGGAATAACCTACCTAACGCACTAAGAGCCAACAATGACATAAAAGACTTCCGGAAAAACCTAAAAACCCGCCTATTCCAGGAATACTATAACTAGTCCTAATGCAACCATATACTAGGCTATGTAAATAACTATGAAACACATATAAATATGTATATAACTATATAAATTTCATACTGTATAATTTCAAATCTGTGATATGCATGTGTAAACAAATTTGACTCCTGTTATATGTAACAAATGTTTGCTGTGATAAATGTTTATTGTAAACCACTACTGATCGCTGGAAGAAGCGGTATACAAATGTAACCCAAATAAATAAATAAATAAAAAAATTAATTAAAAAAATTGTTAGTGTAATGGATTAAAAGAGGTTTGGACAAGTTCCTGGAGGAAAAGTCCATAAACCATTAAGTGGACTGGGGAAATCTATTGCTTACCCCTGGGATTAGCAGCATGGAATCTGTGTACCTGTTGGGAACCTGACAGGTACTTGTGACTTATTTTATTTATTTATTTTACTTATTTACATTCTCTTATATACCACGCTATTCTGCATCAGTGCGGTTTACATTGAACAAACTGAAATTACATTGAACAGGGCATTATAACTTGGAGATAACTATTTTACAGGACTTGGATTGGCAACTGCTGGAAACAGGATACTGGGCTTGATTTACCTTTGGTATGACCCAATATGGCATATCTTATGTTCAAGTGCAGATTCCTTCCCAGTTATAGTCCTTCAAAACTACTGCTCTCTTCCCCAACATATTTACTCAGGTTAATACTGCATTCTGTTTCATCAACATGGACAGGGTTTAGATTAAGCTGATCTGTCCCAACCATATTGTGACTAGTGGGTATGTTTACTAAAGACCATTAAGGGTGCACCATTTGTGAGCACAAAATAGCATTGTTAAGGGCCCCGACGTGTGTTAAAGGACGGGGTGGGGAGTAAGCATTCTGGTGGCCTGTTATCGAGAATTAACAGGACATTGGGCTGTAAGGGTGCTAAGTGTGCAGGTTTACTCCTGCTAAGGTCGGTTACCTTAATGTGGGATAAGGGAGCCTCTTTTCAAGTCACAATTTCAGGTGCTGGATGGAAGCAAAGGTAATAGCAGATGAACATGTCACATCCATATGTCCCTTACGTGTTAGACAGTAAGTAGCAGGATAATGTGGTAGGCAGGTAGATGTTATCATTGAAGGCTGCCCTGCTCATTTGTTTTGATGTCAATGGGTGGCATAGAAGTGGAGATGTGTGAGCCAGTGAGGAGCTACAGTGATTGAGCATGAGTGGTGACCTGCACATCCTCTGCAGGTGATAAATTTATCATATTTTCTAGGGAGCAAAGTGTTCTTGTGAGGGCCAGCTGTCATGACAATACATGAGTGATCACAAAGCCTATGTGGAGATGGATGTGGAGAATGATACATCAAGGTGCTGTATGGGCTAGCTGACCCAATAGACCCCTGCTGCAAATCTGCACCAAATATTGTGCATAGACATACGAGGTGGTAACAAATCAATATCAGTCTAGTATGGTTCAGTAAGCATCACTTCCAAAACAAAGCTAGTGTCAGTGTGACTAACCAAGCACGCATCAGTCAGGTCTGTGACATTTAGGTCTGAAGTATGTGCTCTGACTCCCTTATCATGATGTCACAAAGGATGGTCATTAATCCTGCCTTGACAGAAGCAGCAGGCCACCATACAAAGTGCAGTGCAATATGTTTACAACAGGCTGCTCTGGAAATGGCCCAGTGATCACCCTGGCACCAATATCCATGGCAGTGAGTATGGGCCCCAACAGCTCTCGGACAACAGTATGTCAGGTAGCAGGAGCCACCACAGTATGGATGGCCATAGCAGCCTCATGGTCTGAGAAGCAGCAAGGTTATCAAATGAACAACAGTTTAAATCCCACTATAACTGTGCACTCTCACACAGCTGATATATGCACACATGGCTCCTGCACTATTCACAGCCTAGGATTCCAACCTCTCCACCACTCACCTAGATAGCCATCTATAATTAACAAACAACTCATGCCTTACTGTAGATAAGAGTAGATAGTTGTAATCAACCGGCTATCTGTAAATAACAAACAACTCGTGTATACTGTGAAGAAAAAGCAACTCATGTATATACTGTAGATAGTGGTAATTAGATGTAAATAGCAGTAGTTTGTTGTAGATAGTTTCCCCAGTTGGAGATCCAAGTTATTCCACCTGTTCAATGTAAGTGCTTAACAGGCTTCCTGTTCTGTACAAAAGTGTTACTTGTAAACCACACTGATTTTAAAAAGCACAGTATATTAAAACAATAAATAAATAAATAAATAAAATAAAACAAAACAAAAATAAATTGTGCTGTGGTACTGTTTTCACTTTTGATGGTTTTATGGGGCCTGAAAGATAGGCACACATCTCTCAAGGGCAGGAGGTAGGCTCAGGGGGGGCATAGAAGCAGCACATCCTGTTTGATCCACTGTCTCATGCAAACAGGCTCATATGCTACCAGTAGGAGAGTAGGTACAGTGAAGGGTTGTATGGGATGTGCAGAAATTATATGATGTACACCAGCCCCCGCTGAAATACGGACAAGAATCTGCATACCACAAGGCCACTTTGTGAAGGCTGCACTCAATGGCCAAAACACACATCATTCTTAGAATCTTGCCACATGTGTGGCCACAAGGTTAGAAAGCAAACAGACAAGCCCAAAGCTAACAAAACATTTTTCAAGGCACATAAGACCCTCCCCATTATAGGTGAAATGTTGTAATGTTGCACCATTTGTAAATATGTCAGTCATGTCTAATGGCAATAGAAACATAGAAACATGATGGCAAAATTGACTACAAGGTCTATCTAGTCTGCCCTTTCATCAACTACATAGTTCCCTTTTTTCCTTTAGAGATCCTCTGTGTTTGTCCCATGCTTTTTTGAATTCAAATACTGTCCTCATCTCCACCACCTCCACTGTGAGACTATTCCGCTCATCTACCTCTCTTTCCATAAAGAAATATTTCCACATATTACTCCTGAGTCTATCCCCTTTCACTCTCCTCATCCTATGTCCCCTCATAGTAGAGCTTGCTTTCAATCAGCAGAGACTCTCCTCCTGTGCATCTATACCATGGAGGTATTTAAATATTTCTATCGTATCTCCTCTATCCCACCTTTCCTCTAAAGTATAAATATTAAGATCTTTAAGTCCGTCCTGATATGATTCATAATTAAGATAACTAACCATTTTAGTAGCCACCCTCTGCAAGGATTCCAACCTGCTTATAGCCTTTTGAAGGTGAGATCTCCAGAGTTGCACACAATATTTCAAATGAGGTCGCATCAGAGACTTATACAGAGGCTTTATCACCTCCTTTTTTCTGCTGACCATTCTTCTCTCTATACAGCCAAGCATCCTTCTGGCTCTCATAGTCACGTTTTCTACCCGTTTAGCTACTTTAAGATCATCAAACAAAATTATGCCCAGGTCCTACTCTTTTTATGTGGACAGAAGTACCTCACCCCTACATTGTACTGCTCCTTTGGATTTTTGCAGGCCAAATGCATGGCCCTGCATTTTTTAGCATTACATTTCAGCTGCCAAATTCTAGACTATTCTTCAAACTTAGCTAGATCCCTCCTCATGTTATCTACTACTTTCTGAGTATCTACTCTATAGCGGATTTTGGTGTCATCTGAAAACATGCAAATCTTACCCAACAGCCTTACTGCAATATCACTAACAAAGATGTTAAAAAGAATTGGTCCAAGGACAGATCCCTATGGCACACAGCTTATAGTCAGTTGTGATTACCACAGTGACACATTAACCACTCCATACAACAAAGACTGATAGTTCAGGACCCCCACTCAAGTATGTATTATACGTAAGATCAGTGTATATCTCCTGGGGTCATGTCATACACCCACAGCCTGTCACTGATGTTTAGTGTGCACTGTGATAAAGAACTCTGTGTCTGATGAAAATCAGCAATTGCGGTATCCAGAAAGGCACAGATGTAAAAACAACCTTGCAGGTTGAAGAAACGAAGCAAACAGCACAACTAGTGCAGAATTGTCAGAGATCAATAGCATAGACTTTGATCATATATATAGGTATGTACTAGTCTGACTCAAGAGGCTGTGATCATATTCTGCTACCCTCTATAACAGGGGTTTCCAAACCTGTCTACTACTACTACTACTATTTAGCACTTATAAGGTGCCATGCACGCAGCGCTGCACGGCTAGCTTATAAGAGGTGGCTAACATACAAGAGACAGTCCCTGTCCATCAGAGTCATGCTCATCGGAGCTTACAATCTAGTTAGAACAGTACAGAACATTAGTTAGTTCTGCGGAAGGTACGGTGTGGTACAGCTTAGTCTATAGTTTGGTCATAGACGGTAATGGGAGTTAGGCTAGGATGAGGATGGAAGTCGGGATCTGAATGCAACGGTGAAGAGGTGGATCTTCAACCTGGATTTGAAGAGGGCCAGGGAGGGTGCCTGGCACACAGATGCAGGAAGGCTGTTCCAGGCATGTGGCACAGCAAGGTGAAAGTAGCACAGTCGGGAGTTCGCGGTGCGGGTGAAAGGCATTGAAAGAAGCGATTTGCTAGCGGAGCGCAAGTTTCAAGAGGGGACGTAGGGAGAGACAAGAGATATGAGGTATTGAGGGGCCATAGAGTGAATGCATTTACAGGTCAGTAAGAGAAGCTTGAATTGGATGCGGAATTGGACAGGGAGCCAGTGAAGTGACTTGAGGAGAGGAGTAATGTGGGCATGGCGAGGCTGGCAGAAGATTAGTCGAGCAGCATGATTTTGTATAGATTGGAGGGAAAGGAGGTGGCTCACGGGGAGACCAGCGAGGAATAGGTTGCAGTAATTGAGGTGAGAGGAGATTAAGGAGTGGATAAGCGTTTTGATGGTATGTTCAGAGAGGAAGGGGTGGATCTTGCTGATGTTGTAGAGGAAAAAGTGGCAGGTCTTAGCTACAAGCTGGATATGAGCGGAGAAGGAGAGAGAGGTGTCAAATATTACCCCTAGATTGCGGGCCGAGGGAACAGGAAGGATAGTAGATCCATCCACATGGACTGAGAGAGGGGGAAGGGGGGGGGAGGAGTTGGGTGGAAAGACAAGGAGTCCAGTCTTGGCCATGTTCAGTTTCAATCGGCAATGAGACATTCAGGCAGCGATGTCCGAAAGACAAGCAGAGATCTTGGACTGGGTTGCCGGAGAAATATAAGGTGTAGAGAGATAGATTTGGGAGTCATTGGCATAGAGATGGTACTGAAAGCCATGGGAAGAGATAAGCGCACCAAGGCCTTGGGTATAGAGAGAGAAGAGAAGGGGGCCCAAGACAGATCCCTGGGGTACACCTACATGGAGCGGGGTAGGGGAGGAAGAGAAGTCGCCAGAGTATACACTGAATGAGCGATGGGAGAGGTAGGAGGAGAACCAGGATAGTACAGAGTCCTTGAAGCCAAGCGAGGAG
The DNA here is from genome assembly GCA_033557465.1 of Ichthyophis bannanicus. Lineage (NCBI taxonomy): Eukaryota > Metazoa > Chordata > Amphibia > Gymnophiona > Ichthyophiidae > Ichthyophis > Ichthyophis bannanicus. The sequence continues at coordinate 153,135,268 of CM066035.1, read as the reverse complement.
AGGGTGGTGAGGAGAAGGTCATGGTCAACGGTGTCAAAGGCAGCAGAAAGGTCAAGAAGGATGAGGATAGAATAGAGGCAGTTAGATTTAGCCAGGAACAGGTCATTGGTGACTTTTGTGAGTGCCATTTCAGTGGAGTGTAGGGGACGGAAGCCTGATTGTAGTGGGTCCAGGAGGGCCTGGGCGGTGAGGAAGTTGAGGCAGCGACGGTGGACTGCTCGTTCTAATAGTTTGCATATGAAGGGAAGGAGGGAGATGGGTAATAGCCCTTGTATTCATTGATTCTTTTGCCGGCTTTCTCCTTTGCTCCTTTGTTTCCCACAACCTCCGTTTTTCTTTTTTACTTTTCCGTCCATGTCATCTGTAAAATCCTCCCGTGATTTCTTACTAGAATCTGTAGTGCTGGTATCCTCTGAAAGTGTATCAAATTCTACCTGTTTTCGTGTCCGTTTGGTTTTCCTTTTTGGATTCATCCAGGGGTAGACATATCCTGACGTGTAATCTCCATGATCACGTTTTAATTTCTTCGTTTTAATTTTCTTCACTTCTTCTTGCAGCAATTGGACTTTTTAATTTCTTCCATTTTGTTATCAAATTTAACTGCCGATTCCTTATCCTTTAAACTAGATATCATAGTTTCTATTTCTTGTTTCATAGTGTCCAAAGTATTCATCGTGGTGTCTACTATTGATACCATGAGGTCTAAGGAGCATTTATTTAAGATACCATTCCACTTTTCTATGAACTCAGGATCTGATGTAAACATCCTCGGTTCTTTATACATCCTGAGTCCTCTAGGTATTTGTAGCATCCCACAATTAGCAGCACATGAAGTTATATTATCCTCGTTGCGAGACAGAGGAGATTTATCATTGGAACACATTGACTTTATATCTCAATTAGCCCAACTGACCATTTTTCACAACCATTTTGAATTTGAAGGTAAAATATACCAACAAGTGTCAGGGGTGACTATGGGTGCCACATGTGCTCCATCAGTAGCAAATTTGTTTATGAAAGTTTACGAGAACTATTGGCTGGAGATATCGCCATATAAAAAACATTTGATATTGTGGAAAAGGTTCATTGATGACGTGTTTGCACTTTGGTATGGATCAATCCCGAAGTTGAATGAATTTCTAGAATGGTAAAATAAAGCTGATCCCAACATACAATTCACATGTACTTACAATGAACAGAGTGTAGTATTTTTGGATGTAGAGGTTAAGAAGGGTAGGCAAGGATGGGTCACTACAATACATAAAAAGCCAACAGATAGAAATACAATTCTCCATTACAGCAGTAGTCATCCTAAGCAACTATGAGATAGTTTGCCATTCTCACAGTTCATAAGATATCGGAGGAATTGTTCTTGTCAGGAAGATTTTAAAATTCAAGCCAGAGGATTAATGTGGGACTTTCGTCAGAGAGGATATCCAGAAAATGTAATAAGAATGGCCTACAAGAGAGCGTTATACAACAACAGAGGGCAGCTGTTGCAGCCAAACATTAATAATAAAACGATTGATGAAGACAATATAAATTTAATCACCAAGTATTCACCATTCAGTGGTTCAATAAAACACATTATAAAACATCATCAGAATGTTTTAAGTAACCTTCCAGGATTGCAGAATAAAAACATACGATGTGTATGGACACATCAGCAAAATCTTAAAGAGAAATTAAATCCAGCGGTGTTACAGTCCAGAAAGGTTGAGGAATGAATAAATTGTATGGGACACAAGAAGTGTGGACACTGTAACATATGTTCAATAACTGAGGATGTTAAAGAATTTGAATATCATGGAAGAACTTATATTTTAAGGAATTCAACTTCCTGTGATTCTGAATATGTTGTGTATGGCATTAGATGTCCATGCAGTTTATTGTACATGGGTAAAACCATAAGAAAATTCAAAGTGAGAATAAATGAACATCGAAGTAGATTGAAGTGTAAGGTACTCGAAGCTCCAATAGTAGCACATTGTTTGCAAGAAAATCATGTGTTTGAAGAGCTAAAATGTTTTTGTGTCGACATAGTGAAGGTAGGAAGACAGGGTAAAACAAGAGAACAAACATTAGTAATTCAGGAACAAAAGTGGATCTTCCGATTGCAATCAGTTATTCCAGGAGGATTAAATTGTGCGGTCGAATGGGGAGCATGTATTTAAATATTGAAAAAGAATGAATAGACAATTGATAGAAATGGGATATAATCAAATAATCCACGACCCCACACACTCAAAAGGTAGCTCATTAGATCTCATCTTCCTCCCTACCCCCTTTAACAACCACCAACTACTCACCCCTCCAACAATAACAGAAGTATCATGGTCAGACCATCACTTGATAACATTCCACCTCATGGCACAAACCCCATCAAAATCTACAAACATAACACCACACCACTCAAGATTCACCCACTTTGACAAGAATTCTTTTCTTGAAAAAATATTGCCCAAACTATACAAAAACCTACCAGACACCAACTCATCTATAGATCATTGGAACCTACCAATCCAGGAAGCAGCCACCACCACAAGACTCACACATAAACAACTGAAAAAAATCTGAAAAATGGTTCACAAAAGACCTTGCTAAGTTACAAAAACAACTGAGGAAACAAGAAAAAAGATGGAGAAAAACTAAATCAAATGAAAAAAAACCAAATATACAAGCATACTCATTGAATATAAAAATGCAATTAACAAATCAAAAAGAGACTACCATTCCAAAGTAATAAATTTAGCACTCAATAAACCAAGAGAACTATTCGCGATTGTGAAAACATTGACAAAAACACAAAGCTCAGAACCTAAACAATCCACTATAAGCGTAAAAACTCTAGCAACTCATTTTGCCGAGAAACTAAAGGAAAAAACCCTATCTCAACCATAATATTACAATCAAATACAAAAATCAACAATGAATGGACATCTTTTCACATGATCGAACGAAAACACCTAATCAAAATTATCACAATGATCAATACAACAACCTCCCCGCTTGACCCTTGCCCAGTATCATGGATGAAGTCCACAAAAGATGCTCTTGCTGAAAACATTCAATACATAGTCAATCAGTCACTAGCACAAGGTATCATGCCTAATGCCCTAAAGCTCACCTCCCTCCGCCCTATCTTAAAAAACAGTAAACTTGACCCAAAAGACCCAAACTCATATAGATCCATAGCAAGCATTCCATTCATTGCCAAAATAATAGAAAAAAACCATACAACTTCAATTACAAGATTACATTGATGAGCAAACACCCCTTGATTCACACCAGTTCGGTTTCTGCCCCTTTCATGGTGTCGAAACTCTCCTAATTGCATTGATGGATCTTCTCATCAGAGGCACAGACAACAACAACCAAGGCTTCTTACTCCTCTTTATAGACATATCTGCCACATTTGATAGTATCAACCACAACATATTGATCAACAGACTAGAAAACTTAGGAATAGGAGGGACAGTTATTAAGTGGTTCAAGTCATACATCTCACACAGGTTAATACGTGTTCAAATAGGTGAAAACAAATCTGAAGCGTTCCCCCAAGGACAAGGAATCCCCCAAGGTTCAGCACTCTCCGCCCTCCTCTTCAACCTGTACTTACAACCCATAACAAGTATATTTAAAAAACACAACATTAACCATTTCATTTACGCTGACGACATCATGCTCGCCATCCCCATAAACACAAACAGCCCCAAATATGACACCTTGTCCGAATGCATGAACGAGACCTCCTCATGGCTTAAAACCAACTATCTCAGCATAAACTTTAAAAAAACGGAAGCAATGTTTGTAACAAGAAAACCTGCTGCTTATGACATCTACCCAACAACAATCACAATAAACAAAACAGCTATATCTGTTAAAAAAGAAGTAAAATACCTAGGAGTCATAATAGACCACACTCTCACCATGCTCCCTCACATAAAACAGACAGTAAAAACAATATTCTACAAACTTAAGACAATACAACACTTAAGACCCCTCCTTGACACACATGACTTCAGATCTGTAGTCAGTGCACTCATCACCCCCTACTTAGACTATTGTAATAGTCTCCTAATTGGCCTTCCACTAAAAAACACCTATCTGTTACAAAGAGCACAAAATATATGTGCCAAAGTAATCTCAAAAGCCCGACTAACTGATCACGTGACCCCAATATTGTTTGACCTACATTGGCTCCCAATAAACAGTCGAATAAAATATAAAATACTACTAACAACATTCAAACTCCTCAACGACATCTCCCCCTCACATTTGTCCACCCTAATACAAGCCCCATCAAATACAAGAACGCGTAGACAAAACGCAACTCACTCTCTCACCTTACAAACAACTATCAGGAAAACAAAGAAAACCACAAGCTCTAGGGCCTTCTCCTTTATTGCCCCCACTCTCTGGAATGAACTCCCAATAACTCTCTGATTGATGAAAGACCTTTATCAATTCAAAAAAGAGCACAAAACCTACCTCTTCTCCGACCATTTTGAAATACCCTACCACCAGAAAACCACTTCCCAGCAAACACAGAAACATACACATAAAATACATGAGATAACCTAGACAGACCCCCCCTCAACTAATACCCTCACCTATACAAAATGTTGTACATATATGTTAATTATTATGCTTTGTAAATAGTTCATAGTAATTTAGTTCAGACATTGTTTTATGTAATGTTACCTGTACATAGTTCCAATCCGTTCCAGGTAAAGTATACAAAAGTATACAAAATTGTTAACTGTTTTATGTAAACCACCCTTGATCTCTGGAAGGGGCGATATAGAAGAAATAGATAAATAAATAAATAAATAAATAAGATAAATAAATAGAAATAGGAAACCCATGTGATGTCAGAGTCCAATGAAACAAGGATATTTAAATCAAGACTAGACAATAGCCCGCATGCACAGCATCCTAGTGAAAGCTGGAAAGCTTCAGGAGACACGACAAAGGCTGCACGCTAGAAATTATATTTAATAAGTAGGGAGGAGTGGTCTAGTGGTTAGGACAAGGTACTTCAGGCCGGAGGGCCGGGGGTTTAAGTCCCACCTGGGGACAGCAATCTCAGGCCGGAGGGACTGGGATTTCTAGTCCTGTAGGCACTCCTTGTGGTCTTGGGCAAGCCACTTAACCCTCCATTGCCCATGTTCCCTGTAAGTATTAGCGTATGTGTCTCATATCCCCTCGTGTTAAATGTATCCCCCAATTGGCCGCTTTGACCGGGTGAAAAGCGGGATATAAATACAGCTAAATAAAATAAATAAATAAAATAAGTACAACGAAAGGTAGGAATAACTGCACGGGTGAGACTAGCTATGGGTAGTAATTTTGAAACATCAATTTTAAATTAGTTGATGATAGTTTGCTATATTCTTTTTACAGATAGTGCTGAACTAAGAAAAAAACCCCTGATGAAAACATGAAACGCAAAGACGGTACCTAGAAGGTGGCGTTGGGGAAATCAGCATGAAATCTTAAGATAAGCACAATCTTTGTGAATTAAGAATTTGAGTAACATTAAGGGGTATGTTTACTAAACCCTCTTAATGTGCGCCTGGCGTTAGTGTGCAGGATGCCATATAAGGAGTGGGCGTTTCAGTCTAAAGTAGCAAAACGGGATTAGCGCGCGATAACGCGTGCTGCTGCACACATTATCGGGCAAAGCGCTGCTAAGCGCGTTACCGCGTGGTAATCTTAAGTAGGCGCACAGACATCTTTATCTTTATCTTTATTCATATTTGGTAAACCGCTATTGTAAGAACATTAAGCGGTGTACAATAAAAAGGATGGATTTAACACTGCAAACCAAGAAAAGGAACACCAATAATAAACAGGAAAGGAGGAGGCAAGAACAGAACAGTAATACCACACTAATACCAAATCATAGACAGACATAGTCCAGCCATGTAACATTGACAAGCAAAACAAGGGACAGACAGGAGACAACCTGAGGGACAGAAACAAAAAGACAAAAAACAGGATGATCAGGGAGGGGCCTCAGGGGGAAGGTCATAGGCTTTCTGGAATAGATGGGTCTTAAGTAACGACTTAAACTGGGGGTAGGAGGGTTCTAGCCGGAGGGGAGTTGCTAACATGTTCCAGAGGAGGGGTCCAAGAAAGAAAAAAGCAGAATGGCGAGTCTGTTCTAAGTGGGCCTGAGATGGTGAGGGAAGTGATAAGCGGTTGGCATGAACTGAGCGGAGTTGGCGGTAAGGGGAATGCAGAGAAATGCAGTTTGCTAAGTAGAGAGGATTTCCGGTATGGATGGCTCGATGAATCAGAATCAGAAATTTATAATAGAAGCGAAAGAGAAGGGGCAACCAATGTAACCGGATGAGAATGGGAGTAATATGATCAAATCGACTGGAGAAAGTAACTAGGCGTGCTGCTGTATTTTGAATCCGCTGTAGTCTTTGGAGCTGATACTTAGGGAGGTTAGCCAGAAAAACATTACAATAGTCCAACCTACTGACAACTAGTGCAAGGACGAGGGTAACCAGTGAGCTAGGAGGTAGCACTGACCGAACGGCTCGAATTTGCCGTAGGGCAGTGAAGGAGCGGCGAGAGAGTGATGTGATATGTTCCTGAAAGGAGAGAGATGGATCCAAAAGAACGCCCAGATAACGGAAGGAAGACGTTAAAGGGATAGCAGTTGGGCCGATGGAGGGAACCAGGGTGGGGCATGTACCACTTAGTGACACCCACATTGCTGAGGACTTAGCAGGATTAAGGTGGAGAAAATTTTCAGACAGCCAGGAAGCAACGTGAGTAAGGCAGAGACTAAGCTGGGAGATATCAGGAGATAGTGGTGACGTGTGGAAAAGGAGGACAATGTCGTCCGCGTAGATGTACGATGACACGGGATATTGCTGCATAATTAACGGTAGTGGAGAGAGGAAGATGTTAAATAGTAAGGGGGAAAGGACAGAACCCTGTGGAACACCACAAGTGAGGGGAAGAACAGTGGAGGACTGCCCATTGACATGAACAGAAAAGGAACGGGTGGAGAGGAAAGAGCGAAACCAGTGCCAGACAGTACCTCGGAGACCTATGTCCGATACCCGTTTCAGAAGGGTACGATGGTCAATGAGGTCAAAGGCTGCTGACAAGTCAAGGGACACCAGGAGGGTAACATCACCATGGTCGTGGGCGACATGCAATTCGTTCAACAAAGCAAGAAGGACAGTTTCAGTACTATGGCCGCTTCGAAAGCCTGCTTGGTGCGGGTGAAGAGAATGCGTGGCTTCAACATGTGAGTTCAGCTGATCAAATGCACATCTGAACATAGAAACAGAAGTGTAGCACAATGGTTAATACACTGACTGATTATACAGGGGTCATGAGTTTGATTCCCCAGTGTGCCTAATGCATAAGGCTGGCTGAGGCATCAGCTTTGACATGTAAGTATTGTTTCCTGAGGCATTTTATTTGTATTTTGATTATTGCTGCCAGCAAACACACCCTCACGTGCCGTAACCTAAGGTGCCGCATAAGGCACCCTATAAGGCACTCCATAGGGCACATTATAAAGTGCACTTTCTGCCATGGCACCCTATAATGTCCCCTATAGGACACCCTATAAGGCGCTCCATAGGACACCTTATAAGGCACCTTATATGGACTGTAACCATAAGGTGCCTTAGAAGGCGCTTTATAGGGTGCCGGATAAGGCACCTTATAGGGTGCCTTCTGAGGCACCTTATGGTTACAGTACCCTAAGGGTGTTTTGCTGGCAGCACTAATGTACATTAAAAATAGACAAAGCTTTAGACAGCCCTATCAAATAACCCCACTGTGGGTTTGAACCCATGACCTCTGGTTCCACAAGCAGTGAAGTAACCAGTGAGCTATAGCTCCATAGCTACTAGCAAACCCCTGGCTGGCTGCAGAAGGACTGCACGTCACCACACAAACAGTCTGCTGTGGTCACCAGGATAGGGTTCACCCACCCATACCCATGATGCACTGCACATGCAAATCAGCAGTCTACAGATGATCACAAGATGGGGTATGTACCCCCACAGCACCTCGGCCTGGTAGGGGGAACTGACCGCGTGTGGTACTGGCACAGAGTAGCTATACACCGTTATATTGTGCAGGTACCGTACTCACCCTGAGGGTGAGGTGGGGCGCCCAGCACTAGGTCCACAGCAGAAATAGGCCATGCTGCAGGTCACCAGCAGTGCTAATGTGTGAGATAGGTAGTCTTTGCAGACACACCTTGGATACATCTGTATTTCGCAGTCAGGTTTAGCCGTTATGGACCCATAGGAGGATTATGTACCCCCCTCCCCCTCGGTTGAGGGTGGTAAACAGATCCACATTCTACCTCCCTGCAATGGTGGCAGTAGAGGGGAACATCAACCTCAGTTCTGCTGGGGAACAGATACCCTACAGGGCAGTTAATGCACCTCTGTACACATCCATAAAGCAATAGCAGACAGACATTAGGCCTGGATATGCTAAGCTGCACCCCACCACTATCTGATATTCTCCTGCAGCAAGCCTTCAGCCGCTGCACCCTGCAAGTTGTTCCAGCAAGACACATACCAGAAGCAGACAGTCTGCTAGCTAGTCCATACTCCTGATGCAAATGTGTGCACCCAGAACTGGAATGTCAGCATACACACCAAGCAGATAAATCAGTGACTGGGCCCCAAAAGGAAACCCATAAATATCAAATGAGAAAAATGCTATAGAGCATAGGTGTCAAACCTGTCCTGGAGGGCCACAATCCTGCCAGGTTTTGGGATAGCCCTAATGAATATGCATGAGATATATATGCATTAGAGATAGCCTGCCAACCTGACTGGTTTGTGGCCCTCCAGGACTGGATTTGGAGACCCCTGCTTTACACCTCTGTCATTTAAGATTGTGAGTGGGCAAGGTGCAGATGTCCAAGACATCAAAAAGGTTAGATAGAATTTGTCACATTCCTCCTCACTTCTCACCACCACCAAAATATTGTCCATTAGACATCTTTTGGTGGTGGTGAGAATTGAGGATGAATGTGACACATTCTAGCTACCCTTTTGATGTCTAGGACATCTGTACCTTGCCCACTCACCATCTTAAATGACAGAGGTGTAAAGCAGTGGTCTCCAAATCCAGTCCTGGAGGACCACAAACCAGTCAGGTTGGCAGGATATCTCTAATGCATAGATATCTCATGCATATTCATTAGGGCTATCCCAAAACCTGGCAGGATTGTGGCTCTCCAGGACAGGTTTGACATCTCTGCTATAGAGCACTAGGGGGGAACCTAGCCATGTCGTGGTCACTGCTCAGTCAGGGTGAGAGTGATCTCCCAGCAGAACATGCTGTGGCTACCCTGTCTGTGCAGGTGGTGGCCAGGCACTACAATAACCCAGCCATTGCCCTATGCCCTGTGCAGATGCATCCTGGCCAGGCCACCCTGTCCTGGCTATACCCATGGTACCTTGCTCCTCATTATGCACATTGGCAGGCTGGAGAGCCGCAGACCAGTCAGGTTTTTGGGATATCCCTAATGAATATGCATGAGATATATATGCATTAGAGATATCCTGCCAACCTGACTGGTTTGTGGCCCTCCAGAGCTGGATTTGGAGACCCCTGCCTTACACCTCTGTCATTTAAGATTGTGAGTGGGCAGGGTGCAGATGTCCTAGACATCGAAAGGGTATATAGAATGTGACACATTCCTCCTCGATTCTCACCACCACCAAAAAGTTGTCTAATAGACAATATTTTGGTGGTGGTGAGAATCGAGGAGGAATGTGTCACATTCTATATACCCTTTCGATGTCTAGGACATCTGCACCTTGCCCACTCACAATCTTAAATGACAGAGGTGTAAGGCAGGGGTCTCCAAATCCAGCCCTGGAGGGCCACAAACCAGTCAGGTTGGCAGGATATCTCTAATGCATATATATCTCATGCATAGTCATTAGGGATATCCCGAAAACCTGACTGGCCGGTGTGCCCCGTAGGACTGGGTTGGGAAACACTGCATTAGAGATATCCTGCCAACCTGACTGGTTTGTGGCCCTCCAGGACTGGATTTGGAGACCCCTGCCTTACACCTCTGTCATTTAAGATTGTGAGTGGGCAAGGTGCAGATGTCCTAGACATCTAAAGGGTATATAGCAGCGATGGCGAACCTATGGCACGCGTGCCAGCTGTGGCACACGAAGGCCTTGCAGCTGGCACGCGGGAAGGTCCGCAAAAAAAGAAAAAGCTGGCTCTGACTGCTGCCGCGGACGCGGCAAGGGCAGAATGCAGCATCCCGCGGGGCCCCCTCCACCCGCTAAGCCCCTCTGCAAGAGCTTTCAGATTCGCGAGGGAGAGCGTCTCCCTCGCGTCTCTGTTAAGCCCGCAGGGGCTAATGGGAAATTTCCCATCAGCCCCTTTAGACGCGAGGGACTGATGGGAAATTTCCCATTAGCCCCTGCGGGCTTAACAGAGACGCGAGGGAGATGCTCTCCCTCGTGAATCTGAAAGCCCTTGCAGAGGGGCCTAGCGGGCGGAGGGGGCCCCGCGGGACATTGCAATCTGCCGCGGCAGCAGCCAGAGCCTGCATTTTTTTTTAAAAAATTTGCCAGAGGGGGGGGGGGGGTTAGGACTTCCAATGGGGTGGGGGGGGGTTAGGACTTATAATGGGCTAGGGGGGGGGGTTAGGACTGCTAATGGGCTGGGGGGGTTGGACTACTAATGGGCAGGGGGGCTTAGGACTTCTAATGGGCTGGGGGGGGGTTAGGACTGCTAATGGGCTAGGGGGGGGTTAGGACTGCTAATGGGTGGGCTGGCGGGCGGGGGGGTTAGGACTGCTAATGGGCGGGCGGGCGGGGAGAGTAGGACTGCTAATGGGCAGGGGGGGGTTAGGACTGCTAATGGGTGGGTGGGCGGGCGGGCGGGTGGGCGGAGGGGGTAGGACTGCTAATGGGCTGGGGGGGGTTAGGACTGCTAATGGGCGGGCGGGCGGGGGGGTAGGACTGCTAATGGGCTGGGGGGGTAGGACTGCTAATGGGCTGTGGGCTGATGGGGGCTGTCTGGAAATGGGGTGATGGGGGTTAGGACTGGTAATGGGTTATAGGGGGGGCTTAAACTGAAAATGGGGTGATGGGGGTTTAGGACTGGAAGTGGGTTGATGGGGGGGGGCTAGGACTGGAAATGGGCTGATGCAGGGACTAGAAGGGAATGGATGCTGGGTAAGGCTGGAACTAGAAGGGAGCTGATGTTGGGGGAGGATTAGAATGGGATGGGGCTGGGAGAGTAAAATGGAGAGGGGAAAAATATTTTGTGTGGGAGGGATAAAAAATCTACAATTGGCCGGGTATTGGGAGAGTAAGTGGGGATTGAGGATGGAGGGGTAAAATTTGAGTGGATGAAATAGGAATGAGGAAAGAGCAAAAGGAAAGGAGAAAGATTAGTATGTTAAAGCGGATGTAGAGAGAGAGAATGGAAAAAAAAACTAGAAGAGAGAAGAAAGGACAAATGGACAGCAGATGATGGAGAGTTAGCAGAAAACATGAAGAAACCAGAAGAAAGTGGCTGGAGCAATTGCAACTGTGTAACTGAGCTGAGGTATTCTGTTTATGTAATTCCTTTTTGACATTGCCACTTGTTCTCTTTCCCCAGTAGGTCATGTATTGTTATTGTCTGAAATGTATTGGTTTAATATTTGCAGTGTTGCCTTTTGATAGGTATGGTGTGGTGCTTTGTGAGTCCTGGTAGTGCTCTTAGGATACGGCGGGTTTGCTATTGGTTCTAAATGGGCAGTGTTTGTAGTAGTTCCTAATGTGCCTGGCGGTTGGCACTGGATTATAGTAATGTAGAAATCTTTTAGTCTGTCTTTATCCATACACTCATTAAGAGACATGTTTAGTAAAAGTTAGTGTATGTTAGCATTATGCAAATATTTATGCAAATTGACGTGCTGGCACTTTGAGGAAATTCTTTGGTTTTGTGCGGCAGTTTGGGCACTCGGGCTCAAAAAGGTTAGCCATCACTGGTATATAGAATGTGTCACATTCCTCCTCGATTCTCACCACCACCAAAAAGTTGTCTAATAGACAATATTTTGCTGGTGGTGAGAAGTGAGGAGGAATGTGACACATTCTATCTAACCTTTTTGATGTTTGACTGGTCTGCGGCTCTCCAGGACCAGGGTTCCCCACCTCTGCTCTAATGCATATATATCTCATGCATATTCATTAGGGCTATCCCAAAAACCTGCCAGGATTGTGGCCCTCCAGGACAGGTTTGGGGATCCCTGGCCTAAGCTGTCCCCAGCTTTAGTCTGCAAATATGCATGATGGAGAGCAGAGGATTGTGGGTATGGCCTGAAAAAGAATGGATTGACCAGGATGTGTCTGTATTGGAGGTAGGGTCAATAGCTGAGATGTCATAGTGCCCATCTGCCATGTGCATGGACTGGATGGCCACAGCATGACATGCTGAGAGGGCACTCTCACTCTGAATGAGCAGTGACCATGGCATGGCTATGTATCCACATAGTGCTATATAGTGTTTGGTTCCAAATGTGGGTGCACTTTCTGTTCTGAGAGCCCAATTATTGAGCTAAATGCTGGGTATTAAGGCAGTTTAGCCCAAGCCTGGGTTTACATGGTTGTTCTGTGCACATGTGATGTGTGCTGACCAGAGGACAATCTGTAGTTGCTATGTGTGTGGCTGAAAAGCACAGTGGTGGGCAGCAGGTGAACTCCTATTGTGTTTGCTTTGGGTATTGTTAGTCTTAGGTGGTTGAGACAACAGGTGTTCTTGGCCTTCTCCCTGTGGTCATGGTAGCACCAGCAGGACTGTAGTACCCCAGCCTAGAAGCCCCCCACTACAATTGGTATCTATGGAATCAACAGTTTAACACCAGATACTGCCATGCACTGTTCTAAGAGGATCCCTGTCCAACAGAAGCAGGACACAAGTCCTAAATGTGACAAGGGCATACAAAGTGTGTCAAGTATGCAGGAAACAGGGTGGTTAGTATAACACACTGGCAGTGATGTGGATATGCAGCACAGCTGACAGACTCTCTCTACCACTGCATGTTCTGAGGACCAGGTGCTGGGCACCCATCCTCACCCTCAGGGTGACTGCTGAAATTGTGCAGTAGCACGGTTTGTAGCTGTCAGTGTGTTGTAGTGAGCTGATGTGATGGATCAGTGCATTCTTCATTTGATGATCAGCTAAAGACTGATGTTCTGTGTGTGCAGTGCATCATGGGTACTGGAGGGGCTAATCTATACTGGCACACACAGCATACAGTTTACGAAGAGTCCTGCAGGTTATTTGAATGCAGACCTTGCAGTGTAGAGAGATGTGGAGATGTAGCATACTGGTTAGTGCAATGTTCCCCCACCACATAAGCAGGAAACAAGGATTTGATTTCCCACTTGTTTATTTTGTACCTGTGTGTTACTCACGTCATTTCCCTGCCTGTAACAGTCCAGGCTCTGCTGTGACTTGCAGACACTCATCCTTCTACTTTGTTATGCGTTCTGGCCATACATTGGGTCAGCAAATATGCTATTCCCCATCATGCCCCTCTGAAAGCATGGCTTTCTTTGTTCTGCTGCAGTCCATTGAAAGGGGTCAGACATGTTCACCCTGCAGATGTCAGGCTGCTGCATGGAGGCGTGATGTAAATGGTCATGGCAATGGCTTGGGGGCCAAGATACCAGGGCTTGAGGTCCACTAGCACTCCTTATGTGACATTTTGGGATGTGTTACTGTCACATTTTATGTCTGCCACAAACTTCATGGACTGACAACAATTCCTTGTGACATTGAGTGGCTCAGCTGACTGCATATCTATACAGTCCCTGTTTAGCATCAGACATTATCAATTTGTCGGTAACATGTACCACAATGTGACTGCACTAATACTGCAGTATACTAACAGGCAGTTACATGCATACAGCTGTAACCCTCATGTGAGACTTGAGTCGGGTATGACATCATGACTGTGACTGTACAGTTTTGGCTTCATCACATCTCTGCAATACAAGCGTACACATCCTACTCCTCAGATAGCCACCTGCAGGTATTAACTCATGTCTGTACATGCACATTTGCCCAGTTTGGATGACACCTGTCCAGTTTTTATCTGCACATTTGTCTGGAGTGTTGTATGGTGGTTATGTGGCTGTGACAGGTGTGAGACCCACATGTCTGGTATCAGGCATTCCATGTGGCACTGATGCACATTTTCCCACACAGTACAAATATGTTGGGGATGGCACCTATGGCACATCAGTGCTGCCAGCCCATTCCACCCTCTCCTCTGCTGCCATTCTTCCTTCAGCCCATTTTCCCACCTCTGTTGGCTGCATGCATTCATGTCTTTTCATGAAAGCTGTTACACAATGGCCTACACTGGTACTTTTCTTCATTTTGGCTTTACATGCATGCCTCTCCTGTGCCTGATCTGCACATCACCACTCCTACTCTGTCTTCCTGTCGCTGCACACAACCTGCCACTTCTGACTCCGCTGGGGGACACGTCTTCCCCATCCTATACCACACACTGACATTGTGCCATTTTACATTGACACCCCCCTGTGCACTGGTACAGCTGCCACCCATATGCTTGTCCAAGTTATTGACTGTGACATAGGGTACCCACAGATTTGGTGGGTCCATCAGCTCCCACCTCTCCTTCCATCCATCACCTTCAGATCGACTTTCCTTGCTGCTCCTTTATCCAACGTTAGGGTTACAAACATTTTCAGACATTAAGGTGCATAGAAACATAGAAACATGATGACATAAAAAGACCACATGGCCTATCTAGTCTGTCCTTCCATATCAACAACTACAACAGTCCACTTTTTACCTTTAGAGATCCTCTGTGTTGGTCCCATGCTTTTTTGAATTCAGTTACTGTCCTCATCTCTACCACCTCCACTGGGAGACTATTCCATGGATCCACTACTCTTTCTGTAAAGAAATATTTCCGCATATCACTCCTGAATCTATCTCCCTTCACCCTCATCCCATGTCCCCTCATAGCAGAACTTGCTTTCAATTGAAAGAGGCTCTCTCCCTGAACATTTATGCCATGGAGGTATTTAAACATCTCAATCATATCACCTCTATCCCGCCTTTCCTCTAAGACAGTGTTTCCCAACCCAGTCCTACGGGGCACACCGGCCAGTCAGGTTTTCGGGATATCCCTAATGACTATGCATGAGATATATATGCATTAGAGATATCCTGCCAACCTGACTGGTTTGTGGCCCTCCAGGGCTGGATTTGGAGACCCCTGCCTTACACCTCTGTCATTTAAGATTGTGAGTGGGCAAGGTGCAGATGTCCTAGACATCGAAAGGGTATATAGAATGTGACACATTCCTCCTCGATTCTCACCGCCACCCAAATGTTGTCTAATAGACAATATTTTGGTGGTGGTGAGAATCGAGGAGGAATGTGTCACATTCTATATACCCTTTCGATGTCTAGGACATCTGCACCTTGCCCACTCACAATCTTAAATGACAGAGGTGTAAGGCAGGGGTCTCCAAATCCAGCCCTGGAGGGCCACAAACCAGTCAGGTTGGCAGGATATCTCTAATGCATATATATCTCATGCATAGTCATTAGGGATATCCCGAAAACCTGACTGGCCGGTGTGCCCCGTAGGACTGGGTTGGGAAACACTGCTCTAAGATGTGCATATTAAGATCCTTAGGTCTGTCCTCATATGCTTTATAATGAAGCCCACTAATCATTTTAGTAGCCACCCTCTGCACCAACTCCATCCTCTTCACATCCTTTTGAAGGTGCGGTCTCCAGAATTGCACACTATACTCCAAATGAGGTTGCACCAAAGACTTATACAGAGGCATTATCACCTCCTTTTTTCTGCTAGCCATTCCTCTCCATATGCACCCAAGCATCCTTCTAGCTTTTGCCGTCACCTTTTCTACCTGTTTAGCTACTTTAAGATCATCAGACACAACCACGCCTAGGTCCCGCTCTTCTTTAGTGGACAAAAGTACTTCACCTCCTATACTGTATTGCTCCCTTGGATTGCTGCAGCCCAAATGCATGACCTTACATTTTTTAACATTAAATCCCAGCTGCCAAATTCTAGACCATTCTTCAAGCTCAGTTAGATCCCTCCTCATGTTATGTACACCTTCCTGGGTGTCTACTCTATTGCAGATTTTGGTATCATCTGCAAAGAGGCAAACCTTACCCGACAGCCCTTCCACTATATCACTAACAAATATGTTAAAAAGAATCGGACCAAGGACAGATCCCTTGGGCACACCACTGGTAACATCCTTCTCCTCAGAGTGAGCTCCATTTACTTGTACTCTTTGTCGCCTCTCACCCAACCAATTTCTAACCCAAGCAGTAACTTTAGGGTCCATCCCTAGGGTGCTCAGTTTGTTTATAAGTCTCCTATGAGGAACAGTGTCAAAGGCTTTACTGAAATCTAAATACACCACATCTAGAGCTCTCCCTCAGTCCAACTCCCTGGTCACCCTGTCAAAGAAATCAATCAGATTTGCCTGACAAGACCTGCCTCAGGTGAATCCATGCTGCCTCGGATCCTGTAATCTGCTGTACTCCAGAAACCACACTATTTTCTCTTTCAGCAGCGTTTCCAATAATTTACTCACCACCGAAGTTAAACTAACCAGCCTGTAGTTTTCAACCATATCCTTACTTCCGCTTTTGTGTAAAGGCACCACATGAGCCTCTCTCCAGTCCTTTGGCACCACTCCCGACTCCAATGAGGCATTGAAAAGGTCAGTCAGTGGAGTTGCTAGAACGTCCCCAAGTTCCCTCAGTATTCTAGGGTGTATCCCATCCGGTCCCATCGCTTTGTCTACTTTAAGTTGAGCTAGTTTCTCACGAACACAGTCTTCTGAAAATTGTTCAAGATGTCCCTCGCTTCTGTTCCTATTTGTGGGTTTTTTCTGAGGTCCTGCTCCTGGTTCTTCATCTGTGAACACAGAACAAAAATATTTGTTTAGCAATTCCGCTTTATCCTTATCAGCTTTTACATATTCCCCCCTGTACCCTTGAGTCTGACAATACCACTTTTGCCCTTCCTCTTCTCACTAATATATCTGAAAAATGTCTTATCCCCCATTTTATTGCATTGGCTATTTCCTCCTCCTTTTGAATCTTTGCCTTCTTGACTACTTTGCTAGCTTCTCTATGTTTTTCCAAATACAGATGCCTGTCTTCCTCTCTCTGTGATCTCTTGTATTTCATGAAGGCCTCCCTCTTTTTCTTCACCTTTTCAGCTACTTCCTTCGAAAACCATAGCGGTCTCCTTTTCCTTTTGCCTTTATTTACCATTTTAATAAAAAGGTTGGTTGCCCTTAAAATATCCCCTTTCAGTTTTGCCCACTGTTTTTCTACATCCCCCAGCTGTTCCCATCCCACTAACGACTCCCTGAGGTATTGGCCCATCTTCACAAAGTTAGTCTTCCTAAAGTCTGAGATCGTCACCTTGGAATGGATTCTAACAGCCCTAGTCCTAATACTGAACCACACCATCTGGTGATCACTGGATGCAAAATGATCTCCCACTACAACATCAGAAACACTTTCACCATTGGTAAGCACCAAGTCCAGTATGGCCCCTTCACATGTGGGGTCTGTTACCAATTGCCTGAACAGTTCTTCCTGTAGAGAATCCAGGATCTCCTTACTTCTAGATGATACTGCAGCAGGAATGTGCCAATCAACATCTGGCATATTGAAATCTCCTACCAGTAGCACTTCCCCTTTCCTAGCAATGCTTCTTATGTCTTCAATTAACTCTCTGTCCACCTCTTCCTCTTGTGAGGGAGGTCTGTATATCACACCAATGCAAATAGATTTCTCTTTCCCTCTTTCTAGTTTAACCCACAATGCCTCCTCTCTCTCTTTTAAGCTCTGTAATTACAAAGCTTTAATAGTAGTTTTTACATATGGTGCCACTCCTCCTCCCCTTCTTCCTACCCTGTCCTTTCTGAATAAAGTATAGGCAGGTATAGTTACATCCCAGTCATTGTTTTCTGTGAGCCATGTTTCTGTAACTGCCACTAAATCCAAGTCAGCCACTCCCACCAAAGCTTCAACATCAGGGATCTTATTTTCCATGCTACGGGCATTTATATAGACTGCTTTCCATATGTTACCCCTGTTACCCATTTCCATAAAGGTATTTAATGCATCACCTACCTGGGGGCTTTCACTTACCTGGGGGCTTTCTTCACCTATCCCCAATGAATCTAGTTTAAAGCCCTCTTCAGTAGATTAGCCAGTCTACTACTGAAGATGCGTTGACCTTTCTTGGACAGATGGATGCCATCACTGCTCTGCAACCCTACCCCAGAACCAGCCCCATAGGCAGCCGCCTACCTGCACACTGGATGGCCTGAGACTGCGCACCACCAGCACCACCAGCAGAAGGGCATGTCAGCATGGTGGCTGAGGGATACTGGTGGTGGAGGGGGCAGTGGCAGCTGCCCAGAGCAGACCGTGGCCTAGCCCTGTGTAGGTGGGTGCTGTGTACTGCAACAGACGGGCCCTGTCTGACAAACAGTCATGGTATCACCAAGGAGTGTACTGACTCTGTGACAACAAGGTGGTGCAGTGCACAAAACCAGTGTATTCAGAAGCAGAGGTCACAGTTTCAAGTCCCAGCTGTGGTTCCCGCCAACCCAGTCCCCATATTTTACCCACTACTACAACGTGCTAATACAGACAGCACCTTTATTGCAGATGATGTAAAAATGTCCACGACACCTACAGTTTACCCTACAGAGCACAGACACCATAAACATGCACATTACCTAGAGCAGAGCCTCCCAAATGCAGTCCTGGAGGGCCAAACACCATTCCGGTTCCATGCTGCCTCTGATAAAGATGCCTGTGCTGCATTTCTATGCGCCACCCCCATGGTATGCAGATGTATCTCATGCATATTCATGAGGGACAGCATGAAAACCTGAACAGTGTTTGGCACCGCAGGGCTGGAGTTGGGAACCTCTGCCATGGGAACCTCAGACACACCCGCACCCACAGGCCCCATTATCCCAAGCCTCCTGGAGAGGCAGGACTTTGGGCTCTGCGTGCATCTTCCAATACTAGCACTTGCATACATTAGTAATGCCACCCTAAACCGGGGAATATGGTACACATCTATCAAAAGGTTGCTATGAGTACTGGCAGATAGCAATTCCTAGGTTAAATACACTGTTCTGAGTGAGCTGCATCATAGCAACCTTTCTGATGTCTGTGGAGTGTGCTACAGGTCTTGTGTCTGACAGTGTTTACCAACCTGGGGAGTGACTCCTACAGTATTGCGTACCATAGCCATGCCTGTACTGTGCCCAGGACTGGTGTGGTGGCCTGGGCTGCCCAACACCTCTATAGTTGCACAATGCTGACATAGGTGTGGGAGTGTGTGTCTGTCTATCCAGTGTGTGGTGGCTGCCAACACCCTCCACAGCCCACACTGCTAGCACTGTTGCCAGTATTGGCCTGCCAATGTGCATAATGAGGAGCAAGGTACTGTGGGAATAGCCTGGATAGGGTGGCCTGGCCTGGATGCATCTGCACATGGCATAGGGCAATGGCTCGGACATTGTAGTGCCTGGCCGCCACCTGCATGGACAGGGTGGCCATAGCATGTCCTGCTGGGAGGTCACTTTCACCCTGACTGAGCAGTGACCATGGCATGGCTAGGTTCCCCCATAGTGCTATATAGCATTTCTTTTATGTGATATATATATGGGTTTCTTTTTGGGGCCAAATCACTGACTTATCTGCTTGTTGTGTATGCTGACATCCCTGTTCTGGGTACATGCATCTCCTCCAGGACCATGCACTATGGACTAGCTGGTGGACTGTCTGCAGCTAGTATGTGTCTTGCTGGAAAACCTTGCAGGGTGCAGCGGCTGGAGGCGTGCTGCTGGAGAATGTCAGATAATGGTGGGGGGCAGCTAAGCATTTCCGGGCCTGCAGACTGTGGATCTATTGGTGGGTGATCCTGTTTCCCACCCTGAGCCCCAGAGGGTGGGTTGTGTGGTGGTACATAATCTGCCCATGGGTCCATACTCCCTCCCTCTCTCCACCTAGCGCAGGTAACGATGGCACCAACACAGGATATGCACTATTCTGGGTGCAGCATCGCCCATAGGGACTAGACATGACTGAGACATACAGCAGGACACAGATGTATCCTAGGTGTGTCTAACGGAACTACCTATCACACACAGATGGGGACCTGCAGCATGGTGTATTTCAGCCATCAAAGGTGCTGTAGACCTGGTGCTGGGCGCCCCACCTCAACCTCAGGGTGGGCACAGTACCCGCACAATGTGACTGTCTGTGGCTACTCTGTGGCAGTGCCACACACGGTCTTTTCCCCCTACCAGGCCGAGGTGTTGTGGGGTGCATACCCAATCTTGTGCCCATTTCTTGACTGCTGATTTGCATGTGCAGTACATCATGGGTACGGGTGGGTTAATCCTATCCTGGTAACCACAGCAGACAGTTTGTGTGGTCATGTGCAGTCCTTCTGCAGCCAGCCAGGGCTTTGTTCACAGCCTGATAAGGTGTCCCATAGGGGACATTATAGGGTGCCTTGGCGGACAGTACACTTTATAATGTGCCCTATGGAGTGCGTTATGGGGTGCCTTATGCGGCACCTTAGGTAATGCCACCGTGAGGGTGTGTTTGCTGGCAGCACTAATTAAAATGCATGTCAAATGCCTCAACAATCACTACTTAAATGTAAAAGGTGCTGCCTCAGCCAGCCTTATACATTAGGCCCACTGGGGAATTGAACCCATGACCCCATACCATCACTCAGTGTTGTAACCATTGTGCTACAGCTCTGTTGCTGTGCTTGTATGCCTGCATGCCTTCTTAAGATTAACGTGTGGTAACGTGCCCTGTAGCGCTCGTTCATTTATGGCGCCTTGTAACCCGTGTTCTTGGTGCGTTCTCGGAAACGATGTACCGCCCATGTCCTTATTTGGGGTTTCTGTCTCTACTGCAGCTCCTAACGCGAATCGCACTAACGTAGTTTAGTAAACATACCCCATAGTGTCAGAAAGCTAGGTGTGGGTTGAAGGTCATAGGTTCTCCAGCAGGACAATGACTCAGACCATATATCCTAAAGTACTAAGGAATGGTGAAAAAGGGACAAACTGGCCAGCAATGGGACCTGATATCAATGCAATAGAAAATCTTTGGAAAGAGCTGACATCTGCCATTGCTAAAATAATCCTAATTGATTTCTTTGACTGGGTGACCAGGGAGTTGGACTGAGGGAGACCCCTAGATGTGGTGTGTTTAGATTTCAATAAAGTCTTTGACACCGTTCCGCACAGGTGACTTATAAACAAACTGAGCACCCTAGGGACAGACCTAAAGTTACTGATTGGGTTAGAAATTGGCTGATTGGGAGACGACAAAGGGTACAGGTAAATGGAGCATATTCTGAGGAGAAGGAGGTTATCAGTGGTGTGCACAGGGATCTGTCCTTTGTCCGATTCGTTTTAAAATCGTTGTTAGTGATATTGTAGAAAGGCTGTCGGATAAGGTTTGCTTGTTTGTGGATAATACCAAAATCTGCAATAGACACCCAGGAATGAGTAGATAACATGAGGAGGAATCTAGCTGAGCTTGAAAAGCGATCTGGAATTTGGCAGATGAAATGTAATGCTAAAAAATGCAGGGTCATGCATTGCAGCTGCAAAACTCCAAAGCAGCAGTGCAGCCAAAATGTCCCATAAAAGAAGAGCAGGACTTGGGCGTAATTGTGTCTGATGATCTTAAAGTAGATAAAGAGGTAGAAAAGGTGACTGCAAAAGCCAGATTGTGTGTATACGCAGAGGAATGGCCAGCAGAAAATGAAGGTGATAATGCCTCTGTGTAAGTCTCTATTGCAACCTCATCTGGAGTATTGTGTGCAATTCTGGAGACCACACCTTCAAAAGGATATAAGCAGGTTGGAGTCGGTGCAGAGGGTCGCTACTAAAGTGGTTAGTGGTCTTTGTTATGAAGTATATGAAGACAGAATTAAAGATCTTAATATGTATACTTTAGAGGAAAGGCGGGATAGAGGAGATACGATAGAGATTTTTAAATACCTTCATGGTATAAATGCACAGGAGGAGAGTCTCTGCTGATTGAAAGCAAGTTCTGCTATGAGGGACATAGGATGAGCGTGAAAGGCAATAGACTCAGGAGTAATATGTGGAAATATTTCTTTATTGAAAGAGTGGTAGATGCATGGAATAGTCTCCCAGTGGATATGGTTGACACGAGGACAGTATCTGAAATCAAAAAAGCATGGGACAACAGAGGATCTCTAAAGGTAAAATGGTGACTATTGTAGTTGATATGGCAGACTAGATTGGCCATGTGGTCTTTTTCTGCCGTCATGTTTCTATTCATGAGCTGGAAAAATATCGCAGTTGAAGAGGGGGCGGAACTATCAGCAGAACAATGTATGAAACCTATAGATGGCTACAAAAAATGTTTGCATGCTGTCAACACTAGAAAGTGTTGCACAACCAATAATTAGTGAGGGTGTCATTAACCCTGTCCATGTCATATTTTGTTTTCTTCTCAGCAATTACGACGTCTACATTGTACAAACATCTCTTTTGTTGTTGTATACCTTTGAGCATACTATTAACATATAATGATGACATACAGATGGAATATGTAAAAATATGTGTCAAGTTATTGTAACACAAAATATCACAAATGCAAGGGTGCCAATAATGTTGACTACTAGTGTATAAACAATTCAAATGATTTAGAAAAGAAGAACCACATTTCCAGTCCAGTAAAATAACATATACCTGTGATCAATTGTCAGGACTCACATCACTCAAATTCACCAATGAATTATGGCTCCAATGTTTTACATGGACACATTCACACCCTCTTCCATTTTCTCTCTGATGAAGTGAAGAGATGTGCCTTAGACTGTCTGAAAACACCAAACATCAAACTTCAAAGAAGTACAAGGACATCTCCAAAGACTTTGGATTTTTGTGTCTACAGTTTGCTAAGTTATAAAAAAGTTATCTGTTCATGGAACTGTCAAGAACCTCCCAGTACATGGTGGGAATATGAACATTAATCCAAGAAGTCTTCAAAGGTTAGTGTGAGCTGCTGGAAATATCTCAAATCCTCAAAAGAGCGTCCCTATTCTAAATAATGTTGAACTATAGGAGCCTCTCTACAGCCACATTGTAAGTGACTTCTATGTTCACACATCCTCAACTTAAATAAGTGGGTAGCTTTACCAATATACAGGAGTCCACACGGGCACCTCACTGCATATATCACAAAACTAAATGTGCAGGTGGTAGAATGAAAGAGAACGTAGTCACGTCCCTCATGTTTAAAACTAGCCAGTCCCAATGAGATCTCACAGATCAGTCTCCAAACGGATGATGTCCCAGTGATTGCCTTGTCAAATGATTTACAGAACAGAGATGAGATGGACATGGATTTATTTATTTATAGCTTTTCTATACCGCGCTCTTTTTCATCAGCGCGGTTTACAATGAACAAGAATACTCACAGCAAGCAACAGGTTTACAAGAAACAGGAAAATTCAACTTGATGAAACTATGTACATATATGTTATGAAATTATATACAATGAATAGAGATTTTATTAACATCTTGTATAAATAATATATTTACAATTTTTCTATGCTGGCTTGGAATGTATTAGAGGGTTGATGATGGGCACTGGGATTGGTAGAAGTGTAGAAGGAACAGGTGGTGTTTTATGGCTTTTCTGAATTGCTTGAGGTCCGTGATTGCTCTAATGCTAGGTGGTAGGTTGTTCCAACATTTGGGTGCATAGTGTGCGAATCTCTTTTAAATTACGCCCTCGTGACCACATGAACCTCGCTTTTTTATTTTCCAAAACTGGTACTACCTGCAACACTGAGAAGTTCCTATAAACAGCACACTGTAATTTCTGACTATGTGGAAACTAACAAGTAATGAAGTGAATGCAATCGTTCCCTTCCTGACTGGGGTTTAACAGCCATTCCCTGTTATTTTACTTGTTTATATGCCCATTTAACCACCCTTCCAGGATATCTCTTCTTAAGAAAAGCTGATGTTTTTCCCGAGGATAATCTTTCCCAGACATTTATGCAGACATTGAGGCACAGGCTGTTCAGCAGACACAGAGGAATCTTTACCTTGAGTGCCATGCAAAAGGTTTCAAACATGCACATAGCTCTCTTGGGCTATTACTGAGAGCTTATGATACTTGTTCTTGCCTTGGCTTGTGATAGTAAAACCTCCTCTCCTCTCTCTGCATGCATACTGATGACTTTATATGAGGCCTTTGCAGCCACAGCAATCAATAAGCTACAAAATCCAGGCTGCAGGTTAGATTGGAGCGCTCGTGTCCACACATATGGAGATATCCTTTCCAGAGACACCACTGAGTTCACAGTCTTCAGCCTGCGTTTGATGACAGATTCCTGTCCAACAGAATATATGATGCTGTTGAGATTCTAGAAATAACATGTTGGTCATAAATGGGCTGCATCCTCTGAATTGACATTGACATTGTTTCACCATCCAGATACAGCTGAAGCTTTGGTTCTTACCTCAGTGTCCAATGGGATAAAGGGTATAGTAGCTGCGCCAGGTGACATGCACAGATTTCTGAATCCTCTATAACACAATACATACTACTCATGAGCTTCTTAAACTATCATGTTATGGTAGAATGGTTTGCATGATAAGAATTGGCTTGGGTATAAGTTTATATAGGGTACACTTACAGACAAACAACTACTCCTATTGAACATTTATATAGTGCTGCAAGGTGCACGCAGGGCTGTATAGCTACATATAAAGACGGTCTCTGCTCATCAGAGATTAAAATCTAGTAAAGACAGACAATACAACAGCTAAGGACAAGGAAACAATTAGGGAAAGGTAAGGAGACATATAAGAAACTAAGCAGATCAACTAATATAGCTGCTGCGAGCCAACCCCTGTGTTGTCCTCGGCATGTGCAAAATGGCACTCAGAATCTTTCACAAGATCCACATTAATCTCAACTGGGATTCTATACCTGATAACAATGTTGTGTAGATTACAGCATGCCACAATGATCTCAGCCACAGAGAGAGGTTGGTATTGTAAGGCACAACTAGTTTTGTCCAGACACCGGAAGTGACTTTTTAACACATCAAAGGTGCGCTCTATGCTGTATTTTGTGTGGTGGATATACCTCTTTTTTGTATTGTACTATATTTGTATTGTATCATTATAAACAACTGCTGAGCTGACATTTGGACCTTACTTTCAACCTCTGGATAGAAAATTGGAAAAAGGGACTCGGTTCTCTATGACCTAACTGAGTTTTTCATCGCATACATTAAGCAGCCACCATGTTTAGGGAAGAATGCTCTTTTGAAGGAATGGCAACATAATTTTTTAATGCGGGCATAATCTCACAAAAAGTGTTAAAAGCTTGGATTGTGACAGATGCCTGTTGTTTGAAATATGGGGAGAGAAGACTGGTCTAAGTCACCCCTTTTTTTGGAGCTGCCCAGCTATCCAGTACTTTTGGAGATGGACAGTGGTCTATGTAATGCATGTGCTGGTAGAAACTCTTCAGATGTCAATTTGTCTGTTATTGTTTGATGACTTTTCATCAATTCCAGCATTGCATAGCTGGGAACGACAATTTGTCTGTAAAGTGTGTTTACTGGCACATGGATATTTTCTGATAACCTGGCAGAGTTCAGACCCATCTAGTGTGACTCAGTGGAGGCTGTTTCTACATGATTTAATTATTGAAGCAGTGGAGTGGAGTGGAGTGGAGTAGCCTAATGGTTAGAACACTGGCTTGAAAACCAAGAGGCTAGTGTTCCGTTCCCACCAGCACCACAAGCCTTATGGCCTTGGGCAAGGCACTTAAGCCTCCAGTGCCTCAGAACAATCCAAGTTATCAATGTTTCTGTTTAATGTGTATTACCAAGTTTAAGGTACAATGCAAACCGCTTTGTCTAAAATGATATAGCAGTTTAAAATCCTGTTAAATAAAATGAAGCAGGATGATGGTTTATAATGAACTGCCTTTAACCAATGGCACCAAATGAGTTTACAAAAAATCTAAGCTATGTTTCTGTGTTTCCATACAAGTTACAAAAATGGAAAGCAGAATAAGAATAAAAGTGACAGGAGAGAGGAAAGCAGAAAATGTTTCTTAAGGTTAATGGAGTGCTGGGGAGGAGTCTGCTGTCTTGGTACATGTCGGTACCAATGACATTGGAAAATGTGGTAGAGAGGTTCTGAAGGCTAAATTTAGGCTTTTAGGTAGGAAGTTGAAATCCAGAACTTCCAGGGTAGCGTTCTCCGAAATGCTTCCTGTTCCACGCGCAGGACCCAAAAGGCAGGCAGAGCTCCGGAGTCTCAATGCGTGGATGAGACAATGGTGCAGAGATGAGGGTTTTGGATTTGTTAGGAACTGGGGAACATTCTGGGGAAAGGAGGGGCTCTTCCGAAGGGATGGGTTTCACCTTAACCGGGATGGAACCAGGCTGCTGGCATTAACCTTTAAAAAGGAGATAGAGCAGCTTTTAAACTAGATATTAGGGGAAAGCCAACAGTCGCCCAAGAGCGGATGGTTCAGAAGAATGTATCTTTGAAGGATACTACCAAAAGCAGAGAGGTTCCACAAAAGAGTAAACTAGCCCAAATGCCCTCAAGTATGGAGCAGACAGAGCTTAAAGATCCCAAATTACCCATGTCTAACAATAGCCAAATTAATATGAATAAAATACATTCTCTAAAATGCTTGTATGCAAATGCTAGAAGTCTAAAAAATAAGATGGGAGAGTTAGAATATATAGCACTAAATGAAAGGTTAGATATGATTGGAATATCAGAGACATGGTGGAAGGAGGACAACCAGTGGGACACTGTGATACCTGGGTACAAACTATATCGTAATGATAGAGCTGATCAAATTGGTGGAGGGGTTGCTCTCTATGTTAGAGAGGCATTGAGTCAGAAAGGATTAAAGTTTTGCAGGAAACAAAATCTGCTGTAGAATCTATATGGATTGAAATTCCATGTAAAAGGGGGAAGGCGATGGCAGTGGGGGTGTACTATCGACCGTCTGGCCAGAATGACCAAATGGATGATGAAATGTTCAAAGAAATCAAGGAAGCTAACAAAAGTTACAGCACAGTAATAATAATGGGTGATTTCAACTACCCCGGTATCGACTGGGTCAGTGTCAAGTCAGGACATGCTAGGGAGATAAAGTTCCTAGATGAAATAAATGACTGCTTCTTGGAGCAGCTGGTTCATGAACCGACCAGAGGGAAAGCCATATTAGACCTAGTCCTTAGTGAAACACCAGATCTAGTGCAAGAGATAAGGTTGTTGGGGCCACTTGGCAATAGTGATCATAGCATGATTGCCTTTGATTTAATTAGTGGAGGAGGGATAGTAAGGAAATCCACAGTACTACCTTTTAACTTTCGAAAGGGAGACTATAATAAAATGAGGAAAACAGTTAAGAAAAAACTAAAAGGAGCAGTTGCAAAGGTTAAAAACGTACATCAGGCTTGGCTGTTGTTGAAAAATACTATCTTGGAAGCCCAGACCAGCTGTATTCCACGCTTTAAGAAAAGTGGAAGGAAGTCCAAAAAACTGCTAGCATGGTTTAAAGGTGAGGTCAGAGAGGCTGTTGTTGCCAAAAATGCATCTTTCAGGAAATGGAAAAAAGAGCCAAACGACAAAACCTTGAAATAGCACAAGCACTGGCAAGTCAAATGCAAGGCATTGATAAGGCAGGCAAAGGGAGAATTTGAGAAGAAGCTTGCTGCGGAAGCAAAAACGCGAAGTAAAGACCTTTTTCAAGTACATTCGTAGCAAAAAACCTGTGAGAGAGTCAGTTGGTACATTAGATGATAAAGGGGTTAAAGGAGCACTAAGAGGTGACAAGGCGATAGCAGAGAGACTGAATGAATACTTTGCTTCGGTCTTTACTGAGGAAGATGTAGGGATGTTACCCATGACTGAAGTGGTATTTAAAGGTGCGGAAGAATTGAAGGAAATATCGATACATCGGGAAGATGTATTACAACTATTAGATAAACTGAAGAGTAGCAAATTACCTGGGCCAGATGGTATACATCCAAGGGTGTTGAAAGAACTGAAATATGAGATTGCAGACCTGCTATTAGTTATCTGTGAACTATCATTAAAATCATCTCTAATACCTGAAGATTGGAGGATCGCCAATGTAACACCAATTTTTAAAAAGGGTTCCAGGGGTGATCCGTGAAACAACAGACCGGTGAGCCTGACGTCAGTACCGGGAAAAATGGTAGAAACCATCATAAAGAATAAAATTACTCAGCATGTAGATAGTCATGACCTAATGGGAGACAGCCAACATGGCTTTAGACAAGGAAGATATTGTCTTACTAATCTGTTATGTTTTTTTGAAGGAGAGAATAATCAGGTGGACAAAGGTGAGTCGGTTGATATTGTGTATCTGGACTTTCAGTAAGCCTTTGACAAGGTCCCTCATGAGACACTTTTGGCAAAACTAAAGAGTCATGGGATAGGAGGCAGTGTACTATTGTGGATCAGGAACTGGTTAAAAGATAGAAAGCAGAGGGTAGGGCTAAATGACCAATTTTCCCAATGGAGAAAGGTGAATAGTGGTGTACCCCAGTGATCTGTGCTGGGTCCGCTGCTTTTTGACATATTCATAAATGACCTGGAAATTGGAATAACGAGTGAGGTTATCAAATTTCCAGATGACACAAAACTATTTAAAGTTGTTAAAACCCAAGAGGATTATGGAAAATTGCAAGAGGATCTTGATAAATTAGAAGACTGGGCATCAAAATGGCAGATGAAATTTAATGTGGACAAGTGCAAGGTTATGCACCTAGGGAGGAACAACCCAAACTATGGTTACACGATGCAAGGTTCCACATTAGGAACTACCACCCAGGAAAAAGATTTAGGCGTCATTGTGGATACCATGTTAAAACCCTCTGCCCAGTGTGCAGCAGCGGCCAAGAGAGCAAATAGAATGCTAGGTATGATAAGGAAAGGAATGGAAAATAAAACAAAAGATATTATAATGCCTCTATATCGTTCCATGGTGAGACCGCACCTTGAATATTGTGTGCAATTCTGGTCGCCGTATCTTAAAAAGGATATAGCGATTTTAGAAAAGGTTCAGAGAAGAGCCACCAAAATGGTAAAGGGGATGGAAGGATACTCCTATGAAGAAAGGCTAAAAAAGTTAGGGCTCTTTAACCTGGAAAAGAGACTACTGAGGGGAGATATGATAGAAGTCTATAAATTAATGAATGGAGTGGAATGGGTAAAAGTAGATCGATTGTTTATCTTATCAGAATATAGAAAGACTAGGGGACATGTAGTGAAGCTACAGGGTAAACTATTTAAGACTAATAAAAGAAAATATGTTTTCACTCAACGTGTAATCAAACTCAGGAATTTGTTACCGGAGGATGTAGTAAAGGCTGTTAGTGTACCTGGGTTTAAAAAAGGTTTAGACAAGTTCCTGGAGGAAAGGTCCATAAACCATTATTAAGAAGGGACCCAGGATATCAATGCTTGAACCAATACAAGCATTGTGGAACCTGTGTCCCTTGGGGAAACTTCTAGGTACATATGACCTAGATTGGCCACTGTTGGAAACAGAATACTGGGCTTGATGGACCTTGGTCTGACCCAGTATGGCATATCTTATGTTCTTATGTTCTTATGTAAAATAGTATAGGTTGAGCAGAAGGAAGAGGATTTGTCACAGACCTGGGACCTGTCTAACCTCCGCTAAGGGACCTTTGAACACTTGTTCAAAACGTATGATTTGGGGATTTTCTTAAAGGATTTCAATGAGGTGTCTTGCCTAATATATAGTGGAATAGATTTCCATAAGGCAGGAGCCAATAAAAAGCAAGTTGCTTGATGAGTAGCTTTGTGGCAAGTGCAGCTGTTCGGCAGGACTACGAGTCTATTGTGGTGCTGGGAACAAAAGGTTCTAGGAATATAGGGTATGAGAGTGTCAGATTGGTAAAGTGGAAGGATGGCATAGAATGTCTTGTGGGCTAGAAGTGGAATTCTGAATTTGATGTGATAGGCTACAGGTAGCCAATGATGAGATTCCAGGAGAGTATAAATTTCTATTGGTGCCATACCCGAGGGTTCCAATCTTATATATATTTTTCCAAAAGTTCACAAATCATTACGTTCTCCCCCAGGTAGACTTATTGTTTCTTGTCGTGGTTCAGTATTGGAGCCGCTATCTAAATTTTGCAATGTGTTTCTAAAGCAGGAAGCTTGTCTGGTTCCTTCATTTATCCGTGATTCCACACATTTTTGACAACAGCTTGCTTCAATCACACTGCCTATGCATGCGGGGGTTTTTTGGTGACTTTAGATGTTGTGGCCTTATATACAAGCATTGATCAAATAGAAGCTATTGAGCTGTTAGGAATTTGTTTAGTTTTGCTCGAACTAGACTTCCTAAGTCGTTTTTACTACAACTTATTGGATTGGTATTGACAAGGAATTATTTTTTGTCTGAAGGTATGTTCTACCAGCAAGTTTTCGGTATTGCAATGGGAACCACCGTAGCACCCTCTATTGCCACGTTATATATGGCAGATATGGAACATAAGTATATATTTTGGTCTTCCCATTTCACTCATGTACTAGGGTGGAAAAGGTTTTTAGATGTTATTTTTTCCATTTGGACATCTGATATTGAATCCCTCCAGCATTTCATCAGTTGGCTTAATTCTCTCAAACCCAATATTAAATTTACAGAACATGTAGATCCGCATAAGATTGAATTCCTGGATATGATCGTTTTTATAGATGCGGGAGAACTAAAGACTACCCCTTTTTAGGAAACTGGTACAGCGCAACAGCTTGTTAAGCTATCGGAGCTTTCACCCAGGTCCCTTTCATAGGGGATTGCCATTTGGCCAATTCCTTCGATTGCGTCGTTTATGTTGCTTTTTGAGTGAATTTAAGTGTCATGCTTTTTATTTAAAACATTGACTCCTCAATAGGGGATATCCTATTCAAGTGCTAGATAGAGCCTATCGTCGAGCTTATCATGTGCAGCACGAATGGCTGGTGGACCAAGAATTTCTGGCAGCAACATCGCAGCCCCCTGAATCTGTTGTGGGAGTCATACCATATACCGATCGCAGTTCAGAAATTGTGCGGATTCTCAATAGTCATTGGCCAATTTTGCGACTGCACTCATGTTTCGACAAAATTTTGATGATTGCCTTCTCTAGAGGCCCTAACCTACGTGACTATTTGGTTAAATCCACACCGACGACTGATAGACTGATAGTTCCGTTGCAGACTTCCATGGGTCATGGACCTTGTAATAACTGTATTTATTGTTCAGCCACGATTTCGGGGGTGACCTGGCAACATCCGACTACTGCTCAGACATATACACGTCGGTGGACAACAACCTGTTCATCTTCTTTTGTAGTCTACATTTTATATTGCCCGTGTAATCTGTTGTACTTGGGTAGAACGATTTTCCCAATTAAAAAAAGACTTGGTGAACATGCTTCCTGCTTACGTCACCAGATCCAATCAGCACCTGTGGTGGACCATTGTTTGTCTAAACATCATTCATTTGAGGAATTGCATTGGACGGTGGTAGATCAGGCCCCGTTTCATCCGCGGGGCAGAGATAGGACTTAAAGACTTCAATGGCTTGAGCAACGTTGGATATTCATCCTCAATACCATGCATCCTAATGGCCTTAATCGGGAGATTGATTGGGTTAGCCTTTTGTGATTATGTGGTGATGTTATGAGTTTTTCTGTTTTGAACCAATGAAAACAGGGATTCCCCTGTTAGTGGGGTGTTTCCTATTTTCATTGGAGGGTTCTCCTTAACAAGCATTTTGATTCAGCCAATCATATGAATGCAGGGTCCTTTTACAGATCGCGGGACGGCGTTTTGTTACAGTTGCACATTACTATGGCTGGGCAAGGCACTTGAGACAGGGAATAGCTCCCGAAATGTGCACGTCGTGTATTTTAAGCTCTAAATAAATGGCAGCGGTAAATACGACCTTTGTTTCAACTGATATAAGTTTCAGATAAGTGGCGTTTTTAACTACTTATAGGGTGGTGAACCTATTTATGAATAAAAATGTCTGCCGTCTGGTGTGGATGAAAATCGGTTTCTATCCTCCCTCAGTATGCTCTGACAAAAAAACTAATACTTGTTTGGTAGGGGACTTTATCAGTGAAGCTTTTAGCACATCTTAAGGCATCTTAAGGTGCCTTAAGGTGCCTCAGCACATCTTATGGTGCCTTAAGGAATCTTAGCACTTCTTGAGGTGCCTTGAGGTGCCTTAGCACATCTTGAGTAGCCTTAAGGCGCCTTAGCACTTCTTGAGGTGCCTTAGCACATCTTGAGGCATCTAAGGTGTCCGAAAGGAGACAAGGCACCTCAAGGCACCTTAAGATGTGGTAAGGTGCCCTATCAGCAGATAAGGCGTCCTAAGGAGAGACAAGGTGCCCTAAGGTGGAAAACATGCACCTTAAAGCAGGACCATGGCTGTAAACCAAACACTGGACAGAACACCAAGAAATGTCAATGTAAAGGTGATGGAAAGAAGGACAGGTGGGAGTTTATGGACCTGCCATATTGGTGGGCACCTTATTTCACAGCCAGTAAAGTGGACAAGTGTGTGAGAGGCAACTGTACCGATGCACAGAGTGATGCCAATGTAATGTGCAGCAGTGACAGTGTGTGGTATAGGATGGGGAAGGTGTGTCCCCCAGCAGAGACAGAAGTGGCAGGATGTTTACAGCGACAGAAGGACAGAGTAATAGTGGTGCCATGCAGATCAGGCACAGGAGAGGTGAGCACAAAGAGCCACAATGCAGAAAAGGGTACCAGTGCAGGACATGGGGTAGCAGCATGCACAAGAAGACAGGACTGTACACAACTGACATAGGCAGATAGATGGGCTGAAGGATGGATGGCAGCTGAGGAGAGGATGCTATGAGTTGACAGCACAGATCTGCAGAGCCCTGACTGTTACAGGCATGAAAGTGATCTAAGCAGCACAGTCACAAAAGGAATAGGTAGGAATCAAAATCCTGGCCCCTGCCTACAGAGACCTTGAGCTAACCATTAGACTACACCTCCACACCTCACTGTACGGCAATGTCTGGGTACAAAAAAGACTGCAAGCCACCGCCTAAAATGTCTGCTGTGTGTGCCAATATAGGTTAGCCCCACCAGTACCCATGATGCAGTGCACATGCAGAATAGCAGTCTACAGTTGATCATTGAATGGAAAATGCACTTATCCATCACCTCAGCTCAGTAAGAGGACCTGACAGTGTGTTATGCAAGCACAGAGCAGCTACAAACCATGCTACTGAGCAGTTTCTGTGGTCATCCTGAGGGTGAGGATGTGCACCCAGCACCTAGCCATGCTGCAGATCCCAACTGCTATCAGTTGATGGCAGGTATTCTTTGCAGTGTGATGTACTAATTACCTTGTGTCCTGCTGTATTTGCCAGTTTCATCTGGTTCTTTTGGAGCGGGACCCATGTGGAATGGTGTATTGTTACATCCAGTGTTACAATGCTGATGCCTATTGCTAGGAGGGAGGGGTGTCTAGACTCATGTGGGGTGTGTATGTATGTTATGTGGCATTGTTTACATACTGCTTTATACCAGGAAAAAGTGGCATATAATTAGGTACAGTATAAATTCCCCTTGTCCCTGAAGGTCTTGTAATCTACTTCCTGTACCTGAGGCAATGGAGAGGGATGTGGCTTGCCCATGGGACCAGAAACCATAGTCACTCTGGCCTGAGGTTGCTATGGTCCAGTGGGATTTGAACCCTCAGCCTGATGTAACATGCTCCAACCAGTAGGCTACACTGTTTCTAAGACCCTTCAGTAATACTGGCATAGAAGATCTTGCTTCCCAACCGGCTAGGTCTAACATACACCCACAGCAAGCACAGTCAGACTGTCCGTGATGACCCCCACTAGTTGTCACTGCCATGCAGATAATAAATGCAGACGGTGCACATTGCATGTGCACCCAGGCTTGGGATATACGTCACAGACACCCAGCAGTCAGTTCAGTGATTAATACACCAGGACAGGAAGCATATCCATATCACTAGAGGCAGACACTATGCAACACTATATGGTTACATAGCCATGCCATGGTCACTGCTCAGTCAGAATGAGAGTGTCCTCCCAGCAGGACATGCTGTGGCCACCCTGTCCATGCAGGTAGTGGTCGGGCACTATGACATCCCAGCCATTGCCCTACCACTGATGCAGACGCATCTTGCCCAATCCGCCATGACTGGGCCATACCCACAATACTTTGCTCCTCATCAGGATACTGGGCATGATGGACCTTGGTCAGACACTGTCTTGCATATTTACCGGTCTTCTGTTTGTATGTGTCACCTAGGCAGCCACCTGGTCCGCCTTTTGCCCCCGCATCCCCCACTGCATGATCCACATGCACCCTCCTATGCCCCATTTGCACCATCAATAAAGTGCCCTTTCATACCTTGGCACTATGCTGTTGCTGCAAATAGTGCACTACTATCACTTTTTTGGGCGCACCTGTCTGTACCGCACATTGCAGATATTTAAATAGGCTCTCTCTCCTCAAAGTGCACCCTTACCTACAGGTTTTCGCTCGCAGTAATGTTCCTGGTGTTAAAGTGACAGTGTTAAGTACCCTTATCCCCAAAGAGCTCACAATGGAGGGGTATGGAGCTTGCCCACAGCCACAAAGGGTGCCTGTGGCCTGAGATTGCTTTTCTCCAGTTGGATTCAACACCTCAGCCCAAGCTAGCATACCCCAACCAGTCGGCCTTACGCTTTACCAAGGCCCTGTCAACCCAACCCATCCCATAATACTGAGAGCAAGCCTGTGAGACCACACTTCCCCCCCTGGCTAAATCTAATAGGCAACTGCAGCAAGCACAGTCATTCTGCACTTGCTGTCCCCACCATGCACATGCAAGCCGATGGCCAGCATGCATTGCATGTATGCAGAGAAACTATGTGCATCTAGGCTTGAAATATACAGCACAATCACTCAGCAAAATCATCAATGACCACGACCACAGGAAAAGAAACACACCGATATCATTAGATACAGACCCTAAATGACACTATGTGGATACATAGCCATGCCATGGTCACTGCTCAGTCAGAGTGAGAGTGTCCTCCCAGCATGACATGCTGTGGCCACCTGGTCCATGCAGGTGGAAGTTGGGCACTGCGATGTACCATCCATTGCCCTACCCCCGATGCAGATGCATCCTGGCCAATCTGCCCTATATGGGCCATACCCACAATACCTTGCTTCTCATCATGCACATTTGCAGGCTAACACTGGAAACAGTGTAGGCAATGTGAGGCTCAGTGAGGTGTAGAATGCCAGAAAACAATGGATAGAAATACACACACACACCCATACCGAAGCATTGTGCAACACTGGGGATGGGAGGCAGTCCTGGCCGCCACTCTGGTTCCAGTCTTAGTGCAGGCATTGCTAAGGTGTGCTCATCATGCAGGAGCTAGTAGTAGTGCTCTGGTGCTAACTGCTTCTCTGTGTGCAGGAGCCAACAGCCTGACTCTCCATTCAGCTGTGGATAGTGGAGCCTGTCTGTGTGGGTGTTTGTACCCCTGTTGGCCGCTGCATTGGAGATTGCACATGTTGGTGGTGTATCCACAATGTAAGGTAAACATAGTAACATAGTAAATAATGGCAGATAAAGACCAGTATGGTCCATCAAGTCTGCCCAGTAAGATGGCAGGAGTAGGTGCACTTGCCACTGTGTGCCGGCCACCCCTCCCCATGTCTTTGTTTAGAGGTGCACCTACCACTCTGTGAAGGCCACCCCTCCCCATGTCTTTGTTTAGGGGTGAACCCACCACTCCATGTAGGACACCCATATTTGTTGAGAAATTAGATGGTTCAGTTTATTTTGATTTTATCCTGTTGCTCTAAAGGGACCCACTATGTCTGTCCCATGCCACTCTGAACTCCGTCACTGTGTTTTCCCCCACCACTTCCATCGGGAGGGCATTCCAAGCATCCACCACCCTTTCAGTGAAAAAGTATTTCCTGACATTGCCTTTCAATTGACCCCCTTGCAGCTTCATGTTATGCCCTCTAGTTTTACAGCTTCCCCGTCTTTGGAGGAGGTTTGTTTGTTCATTACAGTCAAACCTCGGTTTTCATGATTAATCCGTTCGAAAAAGTCTGACTAAAACCGAAACGTATGAAAACTGAAGCAATATTTCCCATAAGAAATAATGTAAATCCAATTAATCCGTTCCAGACACCCAAAAATATTCACAAAAATACATTATGTTAGGTTGTATTCCTTTGGGTAGTGGCTGCTTTAAGGCCTTAGGCTCAGCTGGATCCCACAGGGCTTTGAGCTGGCTAACTGGTACAAGATGTTTTTATATTTCTTTCTTCTTTTTTTTATTATTTTTGCTTAACCTACAGTACCTTATGAGCTTTCTCTTTCTTCCCCTTCGCTGCTGGATGCCACTCGGGTTTCACTGCTCCTTTTTTCCCCTCCGATCTTCCTGCCACGTTCTTGCTCTCGCTACTCCCCGCAGCAGTCCCCCGACTCACTTCGCCTGTTCACAAGGCTGTCTGCTACGCAGTCCCGCTCCCCACCGGGTCTCTTACGTGGCTCCTGGTGCACGTTTGTTCTCCGACGCTCTCCCCAGCACTCCGTTGCCTTCTCATTTGCACTATCACGTGGTTCCCCTCTCCGCTGCCACAATCTTCAATTTATGAATCCTCCGTTGGTTTCTGCGGCCCCTTCATTGCTCCACTGCCCGATTGCTGCTAGGGAAGCACAAATTCCTCTTTTGGCAGGCTTTGTAATGGAGCTCTTCTACAGCCCCGCCATGGAGCCCGATGACATCACCGGACCATTTGAAATTGTACGAAAACCGAGCGGACGTACGAGAACCGAGACAACATAGCAATGAAAAAAATCATCGAAAACCGAAGCTAACGAAAACTGGGGCATACGAAAACCGAGGTTTGACTGTATTTCTCTTTAAGTATTTAAAGGTCTGAATCATATCTCCCCTATCCCCCCTCTTCTCCAGAGTGTACATATTTAGGTCTTCAAGTCTCTTCTGATAAGGCTTCTGATGCAGGCTCCAAATCATTTTGGTCGCCTTCCTCTGAACAGTTTCCATTCTTTTTACATCCCTTGCAAGATATGGTCTCCAAAACTGAACACAGTATTCCAAGTGAGGCTTCACCAGTGACTTATACAGTGGCATAAGTACCTCTTCCTTTCTGCTGATAATCCCTCTTTGTATGCAGTCCATCATCCTCCTGGCTTTTGCCACCGCCTTGTCACACTGTTTTGCCACTTTGAGATCTACAGAAATAATCACACCGAGGTCTTTCTCCTGATCCGTGCACACCAACCTCTCGTTCTCTATCGCGTACATTTCCCTTGGATTTCTGCTACCCAAGTGCATGACACTGCACTTCTTTGCATTAAACCTTAATTGCCAAGCATTAGACCATTCTTCCAGCTTTTGTAGATCTTTCCTCATATTAACCACTCCCTCGGGGGAGTCCACTCTGTTGCAAATTTTTGTGTCATCTGCAAAAAGACATACCTTTCCATTCAGTCTTTCAAAAATATCACTCACAAATACATTGAACAGTGCCGGGCCCAGGACCGAACCCTGGGGCATCCCACTAATCACCTTCCCCTCATCCGAGTGAGCGCCATTTACCATCACATTCTGTCATCTGTCAGTCAACCAATTTCTGTTCCAGTTTACCACCTTGGGACCCATCCCCAAACTAATGAGTTTATTGATAAGCCTCCTATGAGGAACAGTATCAAAGGCTTTGCTGAAATCCAGGTAGATGACATCCATCGCATGCCCCTGATCTAGTTCTCTGGTCACCCAGTCAAAGAACTCAATCAGTTTTGTTTGGCAAGATCGTCGTTCAGTAAAACCATGTTGCCTCGGATCTTGCAACCTGTTGGTTTTGAGAGAGTCCACTATTCTCTCTTTCAGGAGAGCCTCCATTACTTTTCCCACCACTGAGGGAAGGCTCACAGGCCTGTAGTTTGACACTACTTCCCTGTCACCACTTTTGTGTAGAGGTACCACATCAGCCATTCTCCAGTCCTGAGGAATTTCTCCTGTTTCCAAGGATCTGTTGAAAACATCCTTTAACGGCCCTGCAAGAACCTCTCTGAGCTCTTTCAGTATCCTGGGATGTATCCCATCCGGTCCTATGGCCTTGTCCACTTTCAGTTTTGCAAGTTCTTCTAACACTGGAGATGGACCAGCTGTGAGTCCCAAATCTAAAAATGGGAATGAAGTAGATACCACACCATTCACAGAAGATGAGGTGTTAGAACAACTTGCTAAACTGAAAGTGGACAAAGCCATGGGACCAGATGGGATACATCCCAGGATACTGAAAGAGCTCAGAGAGGTTCTTGCAGGACCGTTAAAGGATGACTTCAACAGATCCTTGGAAACAGGAGAGGTTCCTCAGGACTGGAGAATGGCTGATGTTGTACCTTTACACAAAAGTGGTGACAGGGAAGAAGTGTCAAACTACAGGCCCGTGAGCCTTACCTCAGTGGCGGGAAAAGTAATGGAAGCGCTCCTGAAAGAGCGAATAGTGAACTTTCTCAAAACCAACAGGTTGAGGAGGCGGAGCCAGCACGTCTGCAGCATGGCGGTGTGAGTGAGTCTCTCCCGAGCCCCACCGTAAGAATCCTGATCATTTCAGCTACTGTTTGGGGAGCAAGTTGGCCTGAATTACTGCAGTGCCCTGAGATTATGTCTGGAAGCAAACAGACCCGACTTGAATTTCCAAATCCGACGTCAGAGGGCACAAAAAGAATCAAGTCGGACCCGTTGTCTCCGCATAAAATGGCGCCCCACCAAGAAGCTGCAGAGGGCATGCAAGACCTTTTAAAGGAGATACGGGCAATTCGAAGTCGGGTAGATGCAAATGGTGATGCCCTAAATGCAGTGCAATCAGATCTAAAGGAATTGAGCGTTCAGATGCAGTCGCTAACGCTGAGAGTAGAGAAAATGGAGGGGGCCACTGCAAAAAACGAGGAACGTTTTGCGCAGCTCCCGAGAATCCTACGCAAACTAGAGTGGCTGGAAAAGAATTATGAGGATATGAACAACAGAGCGCGGCGCAATAACATTCGGATCGTCGGCCTCATGGAAGGTGCGGAGGGAGGAGACTCGATTAAGTTTTTGGAGGCACTAATACCTAAATTGCTTAAAATCGAGTTCTCCCACCCACTAGAGCTAGAGCGGGCCCACCGCATTCCCACGATGTCCAACTCGCAAGGCCAGACACCGTGCCCGATGATCCTGTGCGTTTTGAGGCACCAACAAGCAGCACAGATTCTCACGGCTGCTAAGAATTATCGGCAACTGCTGTACGAGGGCCAGAAGGTAGCATTCTACCCGGACTTTAGTAAACCTACTGTGGAAAAACTGAAGCAGTTTCTTGCGTTGAGGCCGCGTTTGCAGAGGTTGCAGGCAAGGTACGGCTTAATCAATCCAGCCCGCTTCAAAGTTACTCTGAATAATGTGACCAAGTCGTTTGAAGATCCGACGCTGTTGGCACAATATATTGAAGATCAAGAAGCGCTCCTCATGCATACTTAACTGTTTACTGGCACCCATGGTTCTTACATTTATGTGCTCCCATGTAGCCTGTGGGCCTCAAATTATTGTTGCATGGGCCTGACTTTTGTTTTCAGCACAGCTGAATTGTGGTCTGGTCAATATGCTTGAACTTGCTCTCCTGACCCAGCATGAGTGTGGCTGGGCCGACAGACCAGCAGCATTTCATACAATTCGGTGGTAGCTGGTGCTAGAGACTTAAATCTTAGCTGAGATGTGTTACATGTTATGTAAAATTACCTTTTTGGGGCTGGGACCCGCTATGCAGCGGCAGTCTTGTTGTCTCGTCCAGGTGGGTGCGGGGTGGGGGTTGTGGGATGGGACGGTTCTCAGAGGGAAACTATGGATCATATTTTTATGTGTTATTCAGCTTTAGTTGTAAGTAGCGATATATTTGACTATGGCTAGTGAGTTAAAATTTATATCTCTGAATGTAAAGGGTATTAAGACACCAATGAAGCGAAAGAAAATATTAGCATATTGCATGAAGCAGCGGGCTGATATAGCCTTCCTCCAGGAGACACATCTCTCTGCTTTGGAGACCAGGAAACTGGAGGAAGGGAGGTTTGTGTTAGCTGGCTGCTCCCCGGCAGATAAGAGAAACGGGGTTGCTATCTTAGTGCGCAAGGCGTTGGGAGCAGAGATTGTGCGGTCCAGCTGTGACATCTCAGGAAGGTGGGCCATAGCATTACTTCAGCTTGGGAAATTTAAGTGTGTTATAGTAAATGTGTATGGTCCTAATAAGGATGACCCTGATTTCTACTGTGCTCTGACCTGTGTTGTGCAAAGAGAAAGCGAAGCTCCTATAATATTGGGAGGGGACCTTAATATGGTCCGAGACTCGCTAGTGGATCGTAGTCCTGGTAGGGTAAGTAAGAAGGCGAGAGCGGATATTGCTCTCTCTAGCATCATGGAGGATTGTGGGTTAGTGGACATATGGAGGCTGTTACACCCGGTAGACAAAGAGTACACTTTCTTTTCCCCAGTTCATAGCTCTCTCTCTCGTATAGATTACTTTTTAGTCTCGAGGTCTTTAGTTGCAAACAGCTGTGAAGCGGACATATTGAGCATGACTATTTCCGATCATGCTGCGATCATGTTGAAGATCAAGGTACATGATACTACATGTCTGGGCTCATCTTGGTCATTTAACAGGGCCTGGCTGGCGGAACCCGCCTTTCTGGATGAGTTGCGTTTCACTATAAGTTCTTATTTTGATGTAAATAAGGTACAGGATACGGCAGGATGGGCCTGGTGGGAGGCCTTCAAGGCCTCGCTCCGGGGAACCATTACCAGTTATAAGATTAAAGAAAACAAAAAACGAAAAGCTCAATTAGTAGCCTTGAAAACCCAAATTAAGGCTGGGGAAAGGCTGTGGATTAAACATCCTAATGCTGATATCCTGCGGAGTCTGAAAAAACTGAGGTTTGAATACAACGAGATCTTGAGCTCCGAAGTGGAACATCATATGATGAAACAATCAGCTCGTTTTCATATTGAGAGTAACAGGGCTAGTAAGTTGTTAGCGAGTACCATTCGAGGGAAGCGTGAAAAATCGAGAATTACCTCTCTCATTGATGATAGTCAGGTCCGCTTAATAAATGATGAACAGATTTTGCAAGAGTTTTCCCAATATTACGCTAAGCTATACTCTACAGAGGTCAGTGCGGACCCGGCAGCTGTTGCAAGCTTCCTGGGGAAACTCACACAGCCTAAATTGACGGCGGTGCAAGCTAGGAAGCTAGGAGAGCCTTTCTCTCTCAAAGAAATACAGTTGGCAATCAACTCTATGCCGAGGGGCAAGGCGACAGGCCCGGACGGGCTGCCATCAGAGTTATATAAAGCGTTAAGCGCTGAGCTGGTCCCATTCCTAGCGATCTACTATGAGTGATTAGAACAGGAGCAGGAGCGTATCGGTAGCTTTTCGGAAGCCACGATTGTAGTACTGGAAAAGCCTGCTAAGGACCCCAATTTTGTTACAAACTATAGGCCCATTTCCCTCTTAAACACAGATTATAAGGTCTATGCCAGTGTGTTGGCAAAACGACTAGCCAGTTACATTGGAGATTTAATACACCCTGACCAATCTGGGTTTATTCCCGGTAGAGCGACGACAGATAATGCTCAATTACTTTGTAACTTGCTGGATAGGGCCGCAGGAGAGGACTCACCATACATAGCCCTCTCTCTTGATGCCGAAAAGGCTTTTGATAGGTTGGAGTGGCCCTTTCTCTTCTCAGTACTGGAGTGGTTTGGCTTAGGGGGGGAGTTCATACAGAAAGTTTGTGTGCTGTATATGCATCCAAGTGCCAGGATTCTTGCAAATGGTGTGCTGTCTTGCTCCTTCCCCCTGCACAGAGGAACCCGACAGGGTTGCCCTCTCTCCCCGCTGCTTTTTAACCTTGCACTAGAGCCCTTGGCTATCGCCATAAGACAAAGTACTGACATAACCGGTTTTCCGTGCGGAGAAGTACAAGTGAAACTTTCGGCCTTTGCCGATGATCTCATTTTGTTTACGCAACCCTGTGCAGTACCATGGCTTTTGAAACTGATCGTAGCTTATTCGTGCCTTTCGGGGTATAAAATTAACTGGACCAAATCAGTTGCATTTCCGCTTAACAGTTGTTCCAACTCTAGTATGATGGCCTCATTCCCCTTTCGCTGGGAGATAGGGTGCATCAAGTATCTAGGAGCATATTATTGTTCCTCATGGGAGCGAACGGTACGGGAAAATATAGAGGAGATTTTTCAATTGATACGCAGTAAAACCCTGGCTTGGTCCCCCTTGCGTTTCACATGGTGGGGCAGATTGGAGATTATTAAAATGACGCTGACACCTAAAATTAACTATATCATAGGCATGCTTCCTGTCACCCTCCCATCCAAAGTATATTCAGATATAGAGAGATGTCTCCTGTCTTTTCTATGGAATGGGGTCCAACATCGTATTGCAAGTAAGAAGCTGAAGGCACCCAGGGAACAGGGGGGTGTCCACTTCCCAGATCTTCAATGGTACCACCACGCCCTTTTGCTGAAACAGGGGGTGCGGTGGCTAGATGGCGATGGTAACGAACACAGCCCTAGCTGGCTAGCAGTAGAAAGGTGTATGGCTAGTCCCTATCCACTAAAACATATGCTGGGGGCTTTATGCCCCGCAACTGCTGCGGGGGGGAAAGTCCTTCGGGCCACACAGGAGGCTTATTTAGCATTAGCGCAGGTAGCAAGTGGTGACAGCTCACCCTCTAGGATGACCCCAATATGGTGGAATCCTCAATT
The DNA here is from genome assembly GCA_033557465.1 of Ichthyophis bannanicus. Classification (NCBI taxonomy): domain Eukaryota; kingdom Metazoa; phylum Chordata; class Amphibia; order Gymnophiona; family Ichthyophiidae; genus Ichthyophis; species Ichthyophis bannanicus. The sequence continues at coordinate 153,092,184 of CM066035.1, read as the reverse complement.
TCGATTTGGAGGGCAGAAGATTGCCTGGCATGAATGGCAGGCACAGGGGATATGGGTTGTGGACCATCTGATTAGTGGGGATGGGTGGAAAAGCTTTGCTGATTTACGTGCGGAATTTTCCCTTCCGGAATCCTGTTTTTTCCGCTGGCTGCAGCTTAAACACTGTATGGTGGCGAAAAATATTGTGCCTAAGGCGTTGCCAGCCGAGGCTAGGATTTATAAACGACTCAGGGAGACGCTTGAACAAAAGGGCCCGGTGTCTAAGATATATGATATGTTTCGGCGGTATGGCTCAAGCCAACCAGCGGGTTTAACTAGGGTGTGGGAGGCGGAGACAGCCTGTTCGTTGCCTTCCCTTTCTTGGAAAATTCTATGGGGACCTGTAACAAGAGTCTCGAGGTCAGCTGCAATTACGCAATCATTGTTTTTCTTTCTTCATAGGGCCTATGTGACCCCTGTAAAACTTTCTAAATGGGATAAATCTACCACAGGCAAATGCTGGTCTTGTCAGGACAGGCTTGGCACATTTGCACACATGTTCTATGACTGTCCATTAGTGGCAAGGTTTTGGGCGGGTGTATGGGGCAAAATCCAGACTGTCCTGGGCATCACAGTTGAGCTATCTAGAAATGTGGTCTATCTGAGATCGCTCCCTCTGGGACTCCCCAAAGGGGAGCGTTTTTTGTTGAATTACATGATCACTGTAGCTGTCAAAATGATTCTATCAAACTGGAAATATTTTCAGCACCTACACCCAAATAGATGGTGGGGTCAAGTGTGTCTATACTCTCAATACGAGAAAATGTATAGTAAACTCCATTACCCAGACAGAGTGGACCTTCACTCTGAGAGATGGGCACTGTTGGATCGATTCCGTTGATCGATTCACCTGTGTCCCAGGGGAATGTCCTCATACCGCTGGCCTGGTTAATAGAGGTGGGCATGTACTTCGGCTGAAGATGTACAATTTGAAATGCATTGACAAGTGTATCTCTATAATTCCCTTTTCCTCTTGAGAACTGGGGGGGGATAGATCGGGGGGGGGGAGGGGGGTTCTACTTGTTGGGTTAGAAAACAGGGTTTTTGTATTGTAATGTTCCATTATTTGTATTGCTGTATTACTGAATAAAAAGATTTAAAAAACAAAACAAAACAAAAAAACAACAGGTTGCAAGATCTGAGGCAACATGGTTTTATCGAAGGACGGTCTTGCCAAACAAATCTGATTGAGTTCTTTGACTGAGTGACCCAGGAACTAGATCAGGGGCATGCAATGGATGTCATCTACCTGGATTTCAGCAAAGCCTTAGATACTGTTCCTCATAGGAGGCTTGTCAATAAACTCAGTAGCTTAGGGATGGGTCCCAAGATGGTAAACTGGATTAGAAATTGGTTGACTGACAGACAACAGAAGGTGATGGTACATGGAGCTCACTCGGCTGAGAGAAAGGTGATTAGCGGGGTGCCCCAGGGTTTGGTCCTGGGCCCGGCACTGTTCAATATATTTGTGAGTGATATTGCTGAAGGACTGAATGGAAAAGTCTGTCTTTTTGCAGATGACACAAAAATTTGCAACAGAGGGGACTCCACCGAGGGAGTGGTTAACATGAGGAAAGATCTACAGTCTTTCCAGAGGGAGGAGAGAAGGGATCAATGGGTGGAGAGTAGATGGTGAGAGGCTCCAGACACACTAGCGCTGTGAAATGTAGGGCAGAACATTACCGTGAATGAAAACCTTGCATTAGAGGCACATTTGCAGGAAAGAGAAATCAATTCAGTCAGCAATGTACAGCAAAGGCAGGGAAACCCAGAAATGTGATAGTAGTTCTACATGTGCCAGCAACAGCCTAGTGCCCAAGTATGAAAGGGCACTATGGTGAGGCTGAAAATGGGGTACAGGGGGCTGCAGGTGGGACATGCAGTGTGGCAGCTGGGGAACAGGGTGGGCTAGGCAGATGCCTAGGTGCCACATAGGAAGGCAGAAATGGAAAATCAGAAAGACAGAAAGTGAACAAGGGCAAACATGTCCACAAGTGTGTGTCCCACAGTGCCCCAATGGACATTATCTAGCAGGTACCTCAAAGGGCACATAACATTGGCAGTCAGTGCCAGGGGGAAGCATGGATGTCTATGTAGACAACCCTACCCCAGATCCTACACCATAGGCAGCCACCTACCGGCACACTGGATGGCCTGGACTGCACACCACTAGTACCACTGGCATAAGGGCATGTCAGCATGGTCAGGGAGGGCTGATGGTGGTGAAGGGGGCAGTGGCATCTGCCCACAGCAGACCAAGGCAGAGCTCTGTTTAGGTGGGTGGCATGCAGTGCAACAGACAAGGTCTGTCTGAAGAACAGTCATGGTATCCCCAGGGAGTGACATGCCTCTGTAGCAACAGTTTGGTGCAGTACACACAGCCAGTGTGTTCAGGGGCAGAAGGTCATAAGTTCAAGTCTCAGCTGTGGCTCCTGCAGATCATGTCCCTTTTATTTTACCCTACAGCGCACATACGCCATAAACACGTGCACCTCCTAGAGCATCGGCCAACAGGGGCACAAACACCCATACCCAGAGGCTCCACTATCCAAAGCCTCATGGAGAGTCAGGCTATTGGGCCCTGCATGGAGAAGCAGCTACCACTACTAGCACCTGCATACCTTAGCAATGCCGTCATAAACATGGAAACATGTTCCACATATATCAAAAGGTTGCTATGGTTAATGTCAGATAACACATCCTAAGTTAAACACAATTTGTTGACAGAGATTCATCATAGCAACCTTTCTGATATCTGTGGAGTGTGTTTCAGTTTTTGTTTCTGACAATGTTTACCACCCTGGGGAATGACCCTAACAGTATTGAGTACAATAGCAATGCCTGCACTGTGCCCAGGACTGGTGTGGCGGCCAGGGCTGCCAACCACCTCTATATTTGCACAATGCTGAAATAGGTGTGGAAGTGTGTGTATGTCTATCCAGTGTTTTGTGGCTGCCTACACCTTACTGAGCCCACAATGCTTGCACTGTTTCCAGTGTTAGCCTACCAATGTGCATAATGAGGAGCAAGGTACTGTGGGTATGGCCCAGACAGGGCGGCCTGGGCATGATGCATCTACACAGGGCATAGGGCAATGGCTGGGACATTGTAGTGCCAGACCACCACATGCACGGACAGGGTGGCCACAGCATATTGTGCTGGTGGGGGGCACTCTCACCTTGACTGAGCAGTGAACATGGCATGGCTAGGTTTCCCCATAGTGCTATACAGTATTTCTCTGATGTGATATTTATGAGTTCCCTTTTTTGAGGCCCAATCACTGACATACATGCTTGGTGTGTGTGCTTGCTCATGTCCCATTTTTGGGTGCCCACAGTTCTTCCAGGAACATGTACTAGCCAGCAGACTCTCTGCAGTTAGCATGTGTATGGCTGGAACACCTTGCAGGGAGCAGTGGGTGGAGACTGACTGTTCCCTCTGCTGGTGAATGTCAGATAGTGGTGGGGGGCATCTGAGATTTTCCAGGCCTACTGCCTGTCTGCCAGTGCCCTATGTGATGCCTACAGAGCTGCATTGACTGCCCTGTAGGGTGCCTATTCCCCAGCAGGACTGGGGTTGATGGTCCCCTCTACTGCCACCATTGCAGAGATGTAGAATGTGGATCTGTTGGTGGGAAATTCTGTCCCTGACCCACAGAGGGCAGGTTGGGTGGTGCTACATTTTATTTATTTATTTATTTGAACAGCTTTTATATACCGCTGCTTCCAAGGATCAGCAGCGGTTTACATTATAACAAACAGAACAGGTACATTGAACTTTTAAGAACTAGGAACATTTTACATTATAACAAATCAAATATCGATACAATTGATTCAGAACTTTATGAGTTAGTTTACATTATTACAGGTATTACATTATTACAGGTATTGTATAATGCAATACTAGTATAAATGTATTACAGTATAACATAACATTATTGAACTATATTACAAGTAATAGTTTATTAATGTAATTGATTCAGTTTAAGGAGGTTGGGAAGCTATACCTGTTACATAATCTGCTTTTAGGGCCAAACACCACCCTTCTCTTATAACATGTGACCATGGCAACCACACAGGATATGCACTATTCTGGGTACATCATAGTCCACAAGGGCTAAACATGACTGGGAAATACAGATGGACACAGGTGTATCCTAGGAGTGCCTGCAAGGACTACCACTCACCCACTAGCACTGATGAGGACCTACAGCACAGCCTATCTCAGTCAAGCCAGGTGCTGCAGTCCTGGTGCTGAGTTCCCCTGCTCACCCTCAGGTTGAGCACAGGAACTGCACAATGTCACGGTCTGTAGTTACTCTGTGCCAGTAACACACACGGTCAGTTCCCCCTACCAGTCTGGGGTGCTATAGAGGTGCATACCCCATCTTGTGATCAGATGTATGCTGCTGATCTTCATGTTCAGTGCATCATGGGTACGGGTGGGTTTACCCTATCCTGGTAACCCCAGCAGGCAGTTTGTGTGGTGACCTGCAGTCTTTCTGTAGCCAGCCAGCAGTGTATTAGATGCTTTAGAGATGTAGCCCACTGGTTACTTCGATAACTGTAAAGGCAGAGGTTATGGGTTTTATCCCACAGTGGTGTTATTTAATAAGGCTGTCTGAGGCTTTTCCTTTTAGTTTAAATCAGTGCTGCCAGCAGAAACACCCTCAGAGTGCCGTTGCCTAAGGTGCTTCATATGGCACCCTATAAAGCACCCTATAATGCACCATTTAAAGCGCCCTATAGGGCACATTATAAGGTGCCTTGGCGGACAGGGCACTTTATATTGTGCCCTATGGAGTGCCTTAGAGGGCGCCTTATGCGGCAACTTAGGTTAAAGCGTTGTGAGGGTGTTTTTGATGGCAGCCCTGATTTAAATTAAAAGGAAATGCCTCAGACAGCCTTCTTACATAAGACCACTGCTGGATCAAACCCATGACACCTGCCTCCACAGTCATTGCAGTAACCAGTGGGCTACATCTTTATAGCTTCTAACACTGCGCTGGCATGAACTTAGGGTTAACACGCGTTAACGTGCCACGGCATCCTCTATCGCACGATACCGATTCCTTGCAACCTTCCCTCCGGACCACCCACTTCTTTATATGGTATTCTTCACATTAACGCTGCAACTAGCGCCGGTAACATTGTTTATTGTTTATTGTTTGTTTATTGTTTATAATCATTTGATATACCGCCCCCCATTACATCGAGGCGGTTTACAATAAAACTATAAAATATATAAAATTATTAAAAAGAAAAGGAAAATAACAATACTTTAAAAAATACTTCTTTTTCTTAAAAAAGGATAGGAGAAAAAGAAAGTCAGGATAGAGAAGATAGATTGCAAATAGGAGCAAATCATAGGAGAAGCAGAAGTTACTGGACGATTAAGACGATTTAGTAAACATACCCCTTAGTGTTGCTGGGTATGCATACTTTAACTCCCTCTTTACGTGCACATCAAGTTATTTTTCTGCATTTTGCATCATAGAATTTGTCCATATAAATTGTGATCTCCAGGAACAAGCAGGAATGAGTCTTCACATATGGGTACGTCGGTACCGACGGAGTCTGCACGGGAATGCTCCCCAGCATCCAATCAGAAAGCTTTTGGGAGCATCCCTCGCGCCCGCGCGCTGACTTCCCGCCTTTCCCACTGCCTCTCCTCAGTTTTCGTTTTTCCGCGGAGCCGACAGGACATCCTCCTGTCACCACAGAAACTTTTTTCTTTAAAATTCTTATTTCCTTGTTTTCTTGTGGTCGCGGCTGTCTTTCCCGCCGATACCGGTACCACCGGTGCTTTATTCTTTTCTTTTCTAAACTTAGAGAAATTTTTTCTCCTCAGTTTTTGTTTTAACTTTTTGGGCCTACCAGGCCTCTCCAACATGGAGCCTTCTTCCCCTAAGAAGTGCCTTCACTGTGGAAATGGTTTTCTTTTTAGACTCCAATGCTTGGTGTCTAACCTGTTTGGGTCCTGACCCTTTTTTCCCTGATCCATCAGGCTGTATTATTGGGAGAAGACCTTCCCTTTTTCGAGTTTCCCTCGATGCCGTTTTTCCTCCTGAGGTGAGGACACTGGTTTATTCTTCTCTCCAGTATCAGGTAACCCACAAACAGTCTGTTAAGACTAGCCAATTCTTGAAGGGTAAGTCTCATGCCCAGCATGATGACGGCTCCGGCCTTGCCCTCAAGACCCCATTGGCAATAAAACCCCGGTGGGAGTCTTCGGGCTCCAAAGCATTTACGGGGTTTCAGGTTGTTCCTTGGGCTCACCCCTCACAGAACATACCTGAGCCATGCTCGGGGGTAGTATCCGCTTCGAGCGGTACCGATAACCCGGCATCGGCACCGGTGTCGAGTGTTCCACTCTTCACCAGGGATCGTCATCTGGTGTCCTCGGTACCTTCGGGGCCGATCGATACGACCCAGATTGACTTTCCTGCATCTCCGCCATGCTCGGGGTTGGTACCGGCTTCGAGCGGTACCGATACCCCGGCATCGGCATCGGTGTCGAGTGTTCCACTCTTCACCTGGGATCGTCATCTGGTATCCTCGGCACCTTCGGGGCCGATCGATACGAACCAGATTGACTTTCCTGTATCTTCGCCATGCTCGGGGTTGGTAGCGGCTTCGAGCGGTACCGATACCCCGACATCGGTGCTGGTGTCGAGTGTTCCGCTCTTCACCAGGCATCATCTTCGGACATCCTCGGTACCTTCGGAACCGATCAATATGACTCCGATTGACTTTCCTGTATCGGCATCGCCGATACCACCACCACCACTGTCGGTACCTTCTAGACATGCATTGATAGACTCGCTCCCTTCGATGCTGAGTCTAGAATCGATATCCAGTCTAGATGACTTGGTACCGACGCATTTTGGAACCGATCCATATCGTTTCCGTCTACGCAGTACCGAGGATATTCACCAAGGCTCTCTGGCTACCTCGGTACCGCTTCAGCAGCCCCCGATTACTGCTTCGATGACATTACCATCTCCGATAACGGTATCGGTATCGATGTCGATTCCTGCAGTTCCATCGGTGCCATCGATCCTTTCTATGCCTAGCTTGGAATCGATACCGGGCACTGATGATGCAGTACTAACTGCCTCGAATCAGAACTGTCAGTATCACTGTCCATCTAGCAGGATTCTTTTTCTGCACCAGTCCAGTATGTCTTCTGGTGCTCAAGCTGCTCCTTCAACCTCAGCTTACCCAGGAATAGTTCCCATTGGAGATCCTTCTTTTCAGAAATTTCTCCTTGACATGGCAACCTTTCTGGCCATTCCTATTCCTGGCTCTACTCTTAACCAAGATCCTGCAGAAAAGGAAAATATAATGCTTCCTTTACATCATTCTTTGCAGGATCTTCTTCTGAGGATGTGGGAATCACCTTTAAAGGTTCCTTCGCCTTCTACAGCCACTAATGTTCTGTATCAGGTGCCTCCCTCTCCGGGGTTTCAAAAAAACCAACTTCCACATCATTCCATTGTAGTGGAATCAGCAATGAAGAAGGTAAGAAGCAAGAAGAAGCATTCTTCTTATCCGCCAGGTCGTGCATCTAAAGCACTTGATGCCTTTGGACGTCAAACCTTCCAAACTTCTATGCTGGCTTCAAGAATTATCTCATATATTTTTTATATGAGTCTGACACTTCAGGAGGTCACCGAGAAATTATCTCTTTTGTCCCCTTTTTTGTCAGAGCCTAAGGCCACTGACTATTCCTTGCTTCTTAATCATAGCAGGAATATCTCTTGGTTTCTTTCTTGTGCTTCTCTAGACTCTTTTGAGTCTGTTAGCAGATCCTCTGCTATTGCCATTGGAGCATGTCGTAAAGCCTGGCTGCAAGCTTCAGACTTGAGCAGATGGGCACAACATGCACTGGGTAATTCTCCTTGTACTGGAGAAAATCTCTTCAATAGAGAGGCTTTACGTCAGGTTGCTCATTGCTCCACTGACTTCCCTGGTTCTGGAAACCATCCTAAGCCTTCTTTTTCCCCAGGACGTAGGAAATGTCCTACCAAACCTTCTTTCCCTAAGAAAAGAAGGTTTCACCCTTCTCCTGCCCATCCTCCAGATGTACCCAAGCAAGGGACAACTCATCCTAGTCTGAAGTCTCCAGACTCTAGCCAGTCTAATCATAACCAGCAACCATAGGTTCCTGTATGTTGCAATCTGCAGTTAACTTCTTCTTAGCAGAAGTTTATTCTTCAAACTCTACACTGGTTTTGTCTTTTTCAGTATGCTAAGCTGTTAGGATACTTTTGTCCATGGGTTACAGAATTCTCCCCTTCTTACTACTACGAAGGGAAGTTACAACTATCCCATGATAGTTTCTGTCCCCAGATGGGCATCTTTTCCTTCAGCTGACTTACCATAGGGTAAGTCACCTTCCAATCCCCTCTCTTCCAGGGTTCCCCTGCTTGAGTTGGTACCATACTGAAACACTTCTCTTTCTTTCCAGTGTAGACTTTTTGTTATCCTTCAAATGCATCTGCTGTTTTTGTTCAGTTGCTGTTCATGCAGGAGTTCCAGTGATTACTTTAGTGGTCATTGCAAGCTACTTTCAACTATCTTGCATAATACTACTCACTGCAGGTTATCTTCTTCTAGTCATATCCTCTCCTGGGATGTGGCAACACACCTGACTTCAGTCAGTTTTATCTCATAATTCTCCTGCACAATGCTCTCTGCAATCTTCAGAGAAGCTTTCTACTATGGGCCCTTGCTACAGAGCATTGAACTTTATCTCTGAGGGTTTTTCCATATAGTAGAAAAAACTTATATAATCATTCCATGACTATATGGGTTCTTTATACCCTCTTGTCTCCTGTTGTGATACAGAAGACAAGCTTTGTCTGCATGAATGTCCAAGGAGTTCCCAATCTTGCAGGAATCTACCCCTTTTTTCCTTACAGCTTGGCATTATGCTTTTCTGCTCCACTTGGACAACGCATACTCTTTTAGTGCACATGATACCCCTGTGTCCCTTGGCTGGGTCATCCTGGTGTCTTAGTTTATGCGTTTTGTTTTTTTTTGTCCTTTGGACATGTCAGAGTCCTAAAGTACTCCTGACGTGCTCTTGCCAGACTGCTATTATCATCTGTTTTTTCACGCAACCATACTGGTTATTCCACTGAACTACATTCCTGCACTGCAGAAATAGATTCTCTATATATCTTCAGGTGGTTTTCACCCCCTTATTATTAGATGAATCTTTTCCCATCACATTCCCCATGTGAATGTTTTTGTGGGGCTCAGTTGCAGGCATGTATCCTCAGACTTATATTCATGTATGTATATGTCCTATACATACATATTTCTGTAATCTGTGTGGGCATAAGTCATGCCTATATATATATATATATATATATATATATATATATATATATATATATCAAACATATCTAGACATATATGCACATATATATAGATATGTATGTATCTCCATATATATATATATATATATGTGCCCATTGGGAGATGTCCATAGGACGCTATGTATCACCTACTATCTCCCTAACTGTCTGTGCTATAAAGCTTTTACCTTCTTAAAGGGTCCAGGCAGTCAACTTGCCTATTCTCATACGGCTCAGTAAGTGGGAGCGGTTATACACACAATTACTGCTGTGATGTCAACAGCTTCTATTTTTGTTATAGATCTCCCTGTCTATGAAGTATCAAACTTTGATGTCTTCCTATCTCTTACCAGCTAGGAAAGACAGTGTACATCTTCACTATTTCTGAGTACACTTCTGTTCTCCTTGGGAATAGGGGCTTTTTTCCATACCCCCTCTTCCCTTCCGGACTGGGCTATTTCTCCAGATCGGTCAGTCTTCTTCTTTTAGTCCTCAATGTTAATAACCCTGCACCTAAAAGAGTTTTCAGCTTTTTCCCATAAAGCTTTCCATTGAAGACCTGCCGTTCTTCTCCTACCCCAGTTGACACCTGGGTCACCTGCCCATTCCAGGGTTGGAACTTCATCCTCACTGCTGTGAAGTTACCTTGATGATTCCGCTACTGCATCTACAGTACACTCCATCACAGTTCTACTTCCTACAATCCAGTAGGTAAGCTCTATATTGTACTAGTTCATTAAATATTTTAATGATACTTGACATACATTCTAAAGACTCATTTTTTCTGTAGTCTTTAGATTCACTGTTCCTCTACAGCTCTTCTCTACTCAACTCCTACCCCCCATCCCTCAGGGGATGCCGGGGATCCAGGTTTGGGAAATGCCATCCTGTTCCAGGGATACGCATTTTATGGGATCTCCCCTGGCACCCACAGCTAGGGAGTCCCCATATGTGAAGACTCATTCCTGTTTGTTCCTGGAGATAGCACAGTTACTTACCTGTAACAGGTGATCTCTGGGAACAGCAGGAATTAGTCTTCACAACCCACCCACCTCCCCTAGGAGTTGTATCTATCTATCTCCTTTCCTCTTTCTCTCCTTCTGTCTCAGCTATGAAACTTAACTGAGGAGAGGCAGTGGGAAAGGCGGGAAGTCAGCGCGCAGGCGCGAGGGATGCTCCCAAAAGCTTTCTGATTGGATGCTGGGGAGCATTCCCATGCAGGCTCCATCGGTACCGACGTACCCATATGTGAAGACTAATTCCTGCTGTTCCCAGAGATCACCTGTTACAGGTAAGTAACTGTGCTTTATCTGCGCACATCAGGCACACTAGTCTTTATGCATCAGCCCACAAGTGCTTCAGTGCATGTGAATAAGGTTCTGTGCAACTAGAAATGCCGGCATGTGAGGAGGCGGAGCCAGCTGTGACACAAGATGGCTGCTTAGGAGCTTTGCTCTTGCGGATCCGTCAAGAATCCTGCAGATTTTACCCTGTGCTAGTGGTATGTTGTTGTTTTTTTTAGCCTTTGCCCTGATCTCCAATTCCTGTGTGATTATGTCAAGTGGCAAACCAATGAAATTGCAGTTTTCTGCAAGTGCGCGTGTGGGTTCTAAGCACGCCAAATCGTATCCTCTCTCTCCGCATAAAATGGCTGCCGCTCATGACCCTGATGATGTGATGCACAAGCTCCTGTTGGAAGTCCATTTGGTGAGGGCTCTTGTCTCTGCAAATGGGGACACATGGGTTTAATTCCTCTTTGTTCTCTTTTTATGCCCGTCCTACTCAAATCATTTTCATGCCTGTAACAGTCATACCTCAGTTTCCATCCATCCTTCAGCCCATCTATCTGTCTCTGTCAGCAGTGACAGTCCTGTCTTCTTGTGCAGGCTGCTACCCCATGTGCTGCACTGGTATCCTTTTCTGCATTGCGGCTCTTCGTGCTTGCCTCTCCTGTGCCTGATCTGCATGGCACCACTACTCCTCTGTCCTCCTATCACTGCAAATATCCTGCCACCTCTTTCTCCGCTGGGGGACACGTATTTCCATCCTCTGCCATCCACTGTCATTGCAGCACTTTACATTGGCACCAACCTGTGCATCAGTACAGTTGCCTCCAACATGTTTGTCCGCTTTACCGGCTGCCACATAGGGTGCCCACAGATATGGCAGGTCCATCAGCTCCCACCTCTTCTTCCTTCCATCACCTGTTCATTGCCTTTCCTTGGTGCTCTATCCAGCATTATGGCTACAGCTGTTTTTATGCTTTACAGTTCATGCTTGTTAATTTAAAGCACCTTACAGTCCTTAGGGCACCTTAACTTAAGGCAACTTAGGTTAAGGCGCCTTAGGTCAAGGCACCTTAATGTCCTTAGGGCACTTTAATCTAAGGTGCTTTATGTTAAGGTGCCCTAAGGGCTGAAAGGTGCCCTAATTTAAGGTACCTTAACCTATATATCCTTAGGTCACCTTAATGCAAGGCACCTTAGGTTAAGGCACCCTAAAGCCCTTAGGGCGCCTTGACTTAAGGTGCTTTGCGTTAAGGTGCCTTAAGTTAGGGCACCCCCAGCCCTTACGGCACTTTAAGGTATGTTTGTCAGCCTTTACGTGCCCTAAGGTGCATGCTTGTCACCTTAACATGTGATGTCCCATTAACGTGCATTAAACAGCCAACGTGCGTTAAACGGCCCATTGCTCCGTTTACACCGGAATGCCCCACTGCTTTATATGGCTTCAGGTACCTTAACACTGCCCTTACCTCTAGTAACTTTACCGCGGTTTAGTAAACATACCCCTAAGTATCCACAGCCCTTTTATTTCTATGGGCACAGTTGCACTTAATGTGTGTTAATTAAATTAACATGTGTTAACCTTTAGTAAACATACCCCGTATCCCTGTGCCATTACACCCGGGTAGCCAATCTTCAAATATATCACCACTTTTGCAGTTTGCATCAGAATGATTTTGCATGTCCAAAAAGGGATACGGATGTTTATGCATTGGGGAACACGGTAGATAGCACATTCTGTGGCTCAGAGCATTTCAGGGCCATATGCTTATGCCTTGGAGTGGAGGAGTAGCCTGGTGGTTGGAATACTGGCTTAGTAACCAAGCAACTAGGGTTCAATTCCCACTAGCACCCCTTGTAGCCTTGGGCAAGTCACTTAACCCTCCATTGCTTCAGAAGAAAGGCCTGGCAATCTACTTCCAGTGACACTGCCAAGAAACCCCAGGAGCTTCTTGGTCACCAGGAGTCAGGACTGACTCAAAGGCACACTTTGCATTTGCTTATGCCTTGTTCAGTCTTCTAAGCAGCCTCTACTATGGCTTTGAATAGCAATTAGTTCTGTCTCCTTTCAGTTTTAGGGAGAATAACTTTTAAAGCATTTCCACAGGTAAACCACTGTTTTTAAATTCTTCATGTATAAACTGACACTTAAGTGGCTTGTGCAAAAGGAGCACAAACAACCTAACACCTTCAGCCAAAGCCAATTCATTGCTTTGGACTCTTTCTTCTACAAAAAATTTCTACAAATGATCCAGAGAACTACCAGCTGAATACTCTTATCTGTTATACAGAAGATGTTGCTGTCAACAATTTTATGCATGAGTTCTAAAAGACACTGTTCATAAGAAAAATGACATAGGAGTTAAATTAATGCTTCATTGTCAAACACAATATTATATGCAGGAATGCCAAATTTAATCATTGTCTTTAAAAGACATTGCAATTAATGAGTTCTTCAGAGCTATTAATACAGGACTGCCTAGTGGTAGGCCTCAGGGATGCCAAGCTTTTCAAGTGGATGCAGCTGATATTTAATTTTATTCTGAAGAAAGCTGAAAGCTGAGAAGTCCAGTGACAGCAGATTGAACTATGAAATGTGTTGATCATTGAGGTTTACACTAAAAAAAGAATAGCAAACTTTCAACGCATTACAAAATTGACACTACCAATTGACAGAACATTAAGGTAAGCTATCCTTACAGTATATCACTAATAGGAAGGGATGGGATTTAGTTCATACTTTTTTTAGGAGTAGCTCCAGGCAAGTTACATTTAGGTTTAGTAGGTGTTTTTCTATCCCTTGGAGAACGTACAATCTTGGTTTGTACCTGAGGCAATGAAGAGTTAAGTGACTAGCCCAAAGTCTCAAGGAGTAGCAGTAGGATTTGAATTGTAACACCAATTTTCGAAAAGAGTTCCAGGGGTGATTCGGGAAACTACAGACCAGTGAACCTGACGACAGTATCAAGCAAAATGGCAGAAACCATTATAAAGAATAACATTACTAAACATGTAGCTAGTCATGATTTAATTGGAGAAAGCCAACATGAATTTAGCTAAGGAAAGTCTTGTCTTACTACTTACATTTTTTTTGAAGGTGTGAATAAATAGGCAGACAAAGGTGAGTCGGTTGATATAGTGTATTTTCAAAAAGACTGACATGGTCCCTCATGAGAGACTCTTGGTGAAATTAAAAGGTCATGGGATAAAAGTATGTGTAGTATTATGGATCAGGAATTGGTTAAAAGATAGAAAGCAGAGAGTAGGACTAAATGGAGAAAGGTGAATAGTGGAGTACCCCAGGGATCTATGCTGGGCCCGCTGCTTTTTAACATATTAATAAATGACCTGAAAATGAGAATAATGAGTGAGGTGATCAAATTTGCAGATGACACAAAGTTATTCAATGTTATTAAAACATGTGGATTGTGAAAATTTTCAAGAAGACCTTGATAAATTGGGAGACTGGACATCCAAATAGCAGATGAAATTTAGGGGTATGTTTACTAAACGGCAGTAAAGGAGCATGTGCTAACTGCATGTGCACACTTAGCGTGTGCAAAAAGGCACTTTAGCAGGCGCTAATGGCACCAGCAGTGTAAAGCACCCTGTGTGTGGAGAGAAGGTGTGCACAGGGCGGAGAGTGGGGATGAATGGGCAGGGAGTGGGCAAGAACAAGGCTTGCTCCCTTAACGCAAGCACCTTAACGGCAGAAACCCTTACGCAATTCAAAACCTGTGTTTTTTGAGGAGAAAGAGCCAATTTTACATCTGCAATGTGATGCACAGAGGTGGGAGCCCAAAAGAGTGATAGTAGTGCTCCATTAGCAGCAACAGCATAGTGCCCAAGTATGAAACGGGGGCAAAGGAGGTGGCATATGGGTCATGAAGTGGGGGCTGCTGGTGCACAGGGGGGACCAGGCAGCTGCCTAGATGGCACATAGGAACATAAGACTACAAAATATGCCAAACTGTGTCAGTCCAAGGTCCATCATGCCCAGTATCCTGTGTCCAACAGTGCACAATCTTGGTCACAAGTACCTAGCAACTTCCCCAAAAGACACACAGGATCCCCAATAACTGTAATGGGGCAAGCAGTGCATAGCTCAGATCCTGTTTAGCAATGGTTTATGGACCCTTACCCACGAATCCGTCTAAACATTTTTAAACCCAGCTACACTGACAGCTTATATCACATCCTCCGGTAATGGATTACAGGGTTTGATTACGCGTTGACTGAAAAAATAGTTTCATCTAGAAGACCCAAAGGGGTTACACTGTAGCTGCATTGCAGATCCCTTAGTCTGTCCACAGTCTGATGGCATAAAAAAGTGACCTACGTTTACCTGTTCCACTGCGGTCAATAATCTATAGGCCTCTATCATATTTCCCCTCAGCCGTCTCTTCCCCAGGTTGATGAGCCCCAGCCTATTTAGCCTCTCCACAAAGGGGTATTCTGCCATCCACAGAACCATCTGTGATGTTTGTCATAATCCCACAGTGACAGTGGCAGCACACAGTCCTGCTAATGCTGCAGAAAGGCAATGTGCTCCAAGGGTCCTGGCACCCCAGGCAGAGATCTAGGCTGCCTCCCCTCCCTCCCTCCCCCCTCCTGTGCCGCAGAACCCAGCTGTGGGAGAAGAGGCTGATAGTGCCAGATACTGTAGCCCTCCAGGTAGCTGGAAAATGCAGGTGCCTGGGGAAATACTACTACATACATAAGAGATAACTCAAACCTACTAAGCAGCCCTATAATTTCCAGCTTAAACATTTTTGTCGGATCGTTTGCCGTGAGTAGAGAAAAATATAGGGAACAATTTTGGATTTACCGCTTGCGATCAGTAACACCTAATGGTTTGAATCTTGCTCTTGATTGGTGGAGTTTGATTGATTGAGTTCCTCTCATAGCCAATGATAGCCCGTTTTTCTACAATTGCGAATGAGGCTGAGTTCAAAATAGGTGAGAGGAGTGAGATTAGAGTAGACGTAGATGCATGAGGAAGGACCAGGAGGTTCATGGTTCGAAACACGACATTGTGTAGTACATGTCTTTTTGAATGAATTACACATTCGGAATGATTTGGAGAAGAGCATTAAGTGGACTTTGAAGGATTCGGAGCACTGGGAACGGCCTCTGATGTACCACATACCAAGACTTTGAGAATACCATGGTATGCCGACTTGGTTGGAGATGATATGGAGGCTTTTTAACTGATGACCCAGGACTTTGAGTTAAGTTGCTCTTTTTCACTCATATATCATTCATGAATATGGTGATTGTAATACACTGAGGATTATTTTATAATTCTGCCTCAGTAGTGTATACATTTAAAAAAAGGGTGAATATGCTATTTTATTAAAAGAGAAAAAAGGAGGGTTTGCTACGAGAGAGGGAAGGTTCCCTACTCACGGCAAATGATCCAACAAAAAAGTTTAAGTTGGAAATTGTAGGGCTGCTTAGTAGGTTTGAGTTATCTCTTATTTATGTATTAGTATGAAGTGGGATAACATTTACAGTTCTGTTAATGTATGGGGAAATACTACAGCACTAGTTGTCATCCTCCCCCTGAGATGTATCGGTGGCAGGCAGTAATAGGGCCCCTGCATGGGCAGCTGGTGAGAGGCTGCATGACTGTCCATGTGTGCCTCTGCCCACCCATCCAGACCTTTTTCCCAAGGTGCCCGCCAAACCCGCATGTTTAACATGCTGGGGCTGCGACCACCACCACTGACAGTGCATAGATATGTCTGCATTGTGGGGTGTTGGTGGTGGCATGGGAAGTGGCACCAACCTGCAGCAGACAGAAGCCTTGTCCTGGTCGTGTGCACCATGTGCATTGCAGCATGTGCCAAAGGTTAGCTGAAGAGAAGCATGTCAGCAACAGGAGTTGCTATCCCCATATGGCAGCACTGTGGTGCAACATGCACAATTGGTGTGAATATGTGCGGAAGGTTACAGGTTCAGTACATTTGGATACCTGTCCACACCTCACACACACTATAATGTAGCTCTCTCTTCTGAGGGGTACTGAGGTGTCCATCTGACGACCAGACTTGATATCCAGAGAGGTATGCTGTCTGCCAGGTTCCAAAATCCAAGACATTACGGAGAGTTTGCTGAGACTCATCAAGCCCACTGACTATTGCCCAATGTTGCTAATCCATGTTGGAACAAATGATACTTCCAGGAATCTCTCTAAGTGAATCAAAAGTGACTTAATGGCTCTGGGACAGAGGGTGAAGCAGATAGGTGCACAGGTGGTGTTCTCTTCAATTTTCCCTGTTAATGGTAAAGGCCAAGGCAGAGAGGCTTGCATCCTCGAGATGAATGCATGGCTGCATGAATGGTGTCATCGAGAGTGTTTTGGTTTCCTGGACCATGGGATGCTGTTCCAAGGGTTGCAGGGCAGAGATGGCATCCATCTGTCCAAGAAAGGTTGACACATCTTCAGTAGTAGACTGGCTAATCTACTGAAGAGGGCTTTAAACTAGATTTGTTGGGGATGTGTGAAGACAACACCCAGGTAAGTGAAAGCCCCGAGGTAAGTGAAACATTAAATACCTTTATGGAAATGAGTAAAAGGGGTAACATATGGAAAGCAGTGTGTATAAATGTCCGTAGCATGGGAAATAAGATCCCTGATGTTGAAGCTTTGATGGGAGTGGCCGACTTGGATTTAGTGGCAGTTACAGAAACATGGTTCACAGAAAGCCATGACTGGGATGTAACTATACCAGGCTATACTTTATTCAGAAAGGACAGGGTAGGAAGAAGGGGAGGAGGAGTAGCACTATATGTAAAAAATAATATTAAAGCTTTGGAATTACAGAGCTTAAAAGGGAGAGAGAAGGCACTGTGGGTTAAACTAGAAAGAGGGAAATAGAAATCTATTTGCATTAGCATGATATACAGACCTCCCTCACAAGAGGAAGAAGTGGACAGAGAGTTAATTGAAGACATATGCATCCACTCCTCTGACTCCACTGGCACCACCATCCACCCACACTGACCATCATCACTAGACAGCTGCCTATCTCACCTATTCAACAATGGCCACATTGCCCAGCATCAAGTGAGTCAACTCTATCAGCTACCAATTGTGTTTCCATCCATACCTTCTCCAATGGCTTCCCTGCCATCCTTTCAGAGTTTCAGTGGCTTTCCTGCATTAAGGTATATGCAGACACCTTCCTGCAGCATGTCTCATCACCATACGGTAAGTGTATACTACCACCCCTTAATGCAGCATGTATTGTTACCACATGGTAAGTGTCCATTTGCACCCATTAATGCCCCAACGCCTCTGACATGCCCAGCATACTTAGCACACAGTAACCCTTTATCGCTGCCGTTACTGCATGGAAAACACTGCTCCTTTACTGCCATTTAGTAAACATACCCCTTAGTGTTTAATCATTTTTATTAACCACAAAATCAGGACCATTACATGCTATGTACAGAAAAACAAGTAATCTTAAGAAGGTACAAAAACATATGTCCATTGAAGAAACCAACATATACAGTACTGTATAGGAAGACCACAGCAATGTAACCACATTCTGTATACAGTGTCAATTTTCTACTTTGAAGTCCCATTAGTACACCAATCCTGCCACTTTTAAATGAGAGGACTGGAACACTAATTCCACCCATTCTTACCGGCTCCATTCCTTCACAAAGTAGCAAAGTTGATGGCAGTCTGTTTGTACCTAGGCATATTCACAGATGACCTTACTCTAACAGTCCTGTACCCAAGCTACTGCATAGTGATATCAACCTATATCCCAGTCCTATACCAGCCCACCCCCCATCCACCCCCAACCCTCCCACCTCCGAGGTCCCAATGAAAGGTGACACCAATGTCCAAAGATAAGTTATCTCATTCCAGCAGTTCATAAAATGTTGAGAACCTGACTCCTAACAAGTGGACAAGTGCAATGTTATGCATCTAGGAAAGAACAATCTGAACTATGGTTACGTGATGCAAGGTTCCACTTTAGGAGCCACCAACCAGGAAAACGATTTAGGCGTCATCATGGATTATAGATTGAAACCGTCCGTCCAGTGTGCAGCGGTGACCAAGAAACATAGAAACATAGAAACATAGAAATATGATGACAGAAAAAGACCACATGGCTTATCTAGTCTGTCCAGAAAGCCAATAGAAGCGAAAAATCATAAGGAAAGGAATGGAGAATAAAAACAAGGATATTATAATGCCTCTGTATCGTTCCATGGTGTAACACCCAACTTGAATACCGTGTGCAAATCTGGTTACCATATCTCAAAAAAGATATAGGAGAATTAAAAAAGTTGCAGTGAAGAGCTATCAAAATGGTAAAGGGGATCGAAGGATACCCCTAAGAGGAAAGCCTTAAAAGATTAGGGCTTTTGAACATGGAAAAGAGATGGCTGAGAGTTGCTATGATAGAGGTCTATAAATTAATGAATGGAGTGGAAAGGGTAAATATAGATATGTTGTTTACTCCATCAAAAAGTAGAAAGACAAGGAGACATGCAATGAAGCTACAATGTAACCCATTTAAGAGTAATAAGAGAAAATATTTTTTCACTCAATACATAATCGAACTCTGGATTTCGTTACTGGAGGATGTAGTAAAAGTTGTTAGTGTAGCTGGGTTTAAAAAAGGTTTAGACAAGTTCCTGGAGGAAAGGTCCATAAACCATTATTAAAGAGGACCCAGGAAATCCACTGCTTACCCTGTGACATGCATTGTGGAACCTATGTACCTTTTTGGAAACCAGTAGATACTTTTAACCTGGATTGGCCACTGTTGGAAACAGGATACTGGGTTTGATGGACCTTCATCTGACCCAGTATGGCATTTCTTATGTAATTATGTAAGTGGGTTTACCTGGTTCTCTGCCCACTCTTTTAACCATTAGGCTATACCTCCATAATGGTGAGCTACCATAAGTGGCTGAGGTTAGCTCCAAGGATCCAGATAAAGCATTCCAAATACATCTTGTAGTATCAGAAGAACACTGCCCACTGTCCATCTTTAGAATAATTTGCTGCAAAAAAGCCACTCTATTGAACTCATATGGGTACATGTGATTGTTACAGTACTGTAATTTATTTTAGCATTAACCCTTTAAGAAGGGCCAGTGGCAAGGTATTATTTATTTATTTAACCAGTTTTGTATACCACTTTATCCTTCAATCAAAATGGTTGAAAACACATTTGTAGGTCTACATTGAACAAGAAGGGAGGGGTGACAAGATATACATATAGGGGTATGTTTACTAAACCATCTTAATGTTACCAGTGCTAGTTGCAGAGTTAATGTGAAGAATGCCATATAAGGGAGTGGGCGTTCCGGCGGCAAGGTAGCAAGAATCTGTATTACACGATGGCACGCTAACGCACGTTAACCCTAAGTTCAAGCCAGCGCAGTGTTAGAAGCTATAAAGATGTAGCCCTCAGGTTACTGCAATGACTGTGGAGGCAGAGGTCATGGGTTTGATCCTGCAGTGGTGTTATGTAAGAAGGCTGTCTGAGGCATTTCCTTTTCATTTAAATCAGTGCTGCCAGCAAAAACACCCTCACAGTGCCGTAACCTAAGGTGCAGCATAAGGCTCCCTATAAGGTACTCCATAGGGCACATTATAAAGTGCCCTGTCCGCCAAGGCACCTTATAATGTGCCCTATAGAGTGCTTTATAGGGCGCCTTATGAGGCACCTTAATTTATGGCACTGTGAGGGTGTCTTTGCTGGCAGCACTGATGTAAATTAAAAGGAAAAGCCTCAGACAGCCTTATTAAATAACACCACTGTGGGATCAAACCCATGACCTCTGCCTCCACAGTCATTGAAGCAACCAGTGGGCTACATCTCTATAGCATCTAACATACCACTGCCTGGCTACAGAAAGACTGCAGGTCACCACACAAACTGTCTGCTGTGGTTACCAGGATAGGGTTAACCCACCAATATCCATGATGCACTGCACATGCAGATCAGCAGCCTACATCTGATCACAAGATGGGGCATGCGCCTCTATAGCACCCCAGCCTGGTAGGGGGAACTGAATGTGTGTGTTACTGGCACAGAGTAGCTACAGACTGTGACATTGTGAGGTTCCTGTGCTCACCCTGAGGGTGAGGTGGGGCGCCCAGCACCAGGCTTGGCTGAGATAGGCTGTGCTGCAGGTCCCCATCAGTGCTAGTGTGTGATAGGTAGTCCTTGTAGATACACCTAGGATGCATCTGTGTCCATCTGTATTTCCTAGTAACGTCAAGCCCTTGTGGACTATGATGCACCCAGAATAGTGCATATCCTGTGTGGTTGCCATGGTCACATGTTATAAGAGAAGGGTGGTGTTTGGACCCATAGGCAGATTATGTAGCACCACCCAACCCGCCCTCTGTGGGTCAGGGTGGGGACAGGATCTCCCACCAACAGATCCACATTCTACATCTCTGCAATGGTGGCAGTAGAGAGGACCATCAAACCCAGTCCTGATGGGGAATAGGCACCCTTTAGGGCAGTCAATGCAGATCTGTACACATTACATAGGCCACTGGCAGACAGACAGTAGGCATGAAAAAGCTCAGCTGCCCCCCACCACCATCTGACATTCACCAGCAGAGGGCACAGTCAGTCTCCACCCACTGCACCCTGCAAGGTGTTCCAGCCATGCACATGCTAACTACAGACAGTCTGCTAGCTAGTACATAGTGCATGTTCCTGGAGGAACTGTGTGCACCCAAAAATGGGATGTGAGCACACACACCAGCAAGTATGTCAGTGATTGGGCCCCCAAAAAGAGAACTCATAGATATCACTTGAGAGAAATACTGCATAGCACTCTGGGGGAGCCTATCCATGCCATGATCACTGCTCAGTCAGGGCGAGAGTGACCTCCCAGCATTACGTGCTGTGGCCACCCTGTCCATGCAGGTGGTAGTCGGGCACTACAATGTCCCAGCCATTGCCCTATGACCTGTGCAGATGCATCCTGCTCAGACCGCCCTGTCCAGGCCATACCCACAATACCTTGCTCCTCATTATGCACATTGGCAGGCTAACACTGGAAACAGTGCAAGCATTGTGGGCTCAGTAAGGTGTAGGCAGCCACAAAACACTGGATAGACATACACACACTCCCACACCTATTTCAGCATTGTGCAAAGATAGAGGTGGTTGGCAGCCCTGGCCACCACACCAGTCCTGGGCACAGTGCAAGCATTGCTAAGGTATGCAGGTGCTAGTATTGGTAGCTGCTGCTCCGCGCAGGGCCCAACAGCCTGACTCTCCATGAGGCTTTGGATAGTGGAGCCTGTTGGTGTGGGTGTTTGTGCACCTGTTGGCTGATATTCTAGAGCAGTGGTTCCCAGCTCCAGTCCTGGAGGGCCAAGCACCATTCAGGTTTTCAGGCTGTCCCTAATGAATATGCATGAGATACATTTGCATTCAATGGGGGCACTGCATAGCAATGCATCTCATGCATATTTATTAGGGACAGCATGAACTCCTGAATGGTGTTTGGCCCTCCAGGACTGCAGTTGGGAACCTCTACTCTAGGGACTGCACATGTTTATGGTGTATGTGCGCTGTATGGTAAAATATAGGGACATGGTCTGTGGGAGCCACATTTGGGACTTGAACCTGTGACTTTCCGCCCCTTAACACACTGCCTGTGTGTACTGCACCAAACTGTTGCCACAGAGGCAGGCCATTCCCTGGGAATACCAGTAATGTTCATCATTCAGCCCTTGTCTGTTGCACTGCACGCCACCCACCTGAACAGGGCTTGGCCTTGGTGTGCTGTTGGCAGGTGCCACTTCCCCCTCCACCATAAGCAGCCCTCCGCCACCATGTTGCCATGCCCTTATGCTGGTGGTGATGGTGGTGCGCAATCCCAGTCCATCCAGTGTGCTGGTAAGCGACTGCCTATGGTGTAGGTTCTGGGGTAGGGGCGCCTACATAGACATCCGCGCTTCCCCCTGACACTGCCTGTCCATGTTATGTGCCCTTTGGGGTACCTGCTGGGTACTGTCCCCTGGGACACTGTGGGACACACACTCGTGGGCATGTTTGAACTTGGTCAGTTGCTGTCCTGCTGATTTTCAGTTTCTGTGTTCCTATGTGCCACCTAGGCATCTGCCTAGACCACCCTGTGCCCCAGCTTCCCCACTGAATGTCCCACCTTCAGCCCCCTGTACCCCATTTGCAGCTTCACCGTCGTGTCTTTTCGTACTTGGGCACTATGCTGTTGCTGCACATGTATCACTACTATCACTTTACTTGGTTTCCCTACCTTTGTTGTACATTGCTGACTGAAATGGTTTCTCTCTCCTGCAAATGTGCCTCTAACGCAAGGTTTCCACTGTCTTTAATTTTCAGATCTTTATTTCACAGCGTTAGTGTGCCTTGAGCCTATCCCTACCCACTCTCCGCCCATTGACCCTCTTCTCTCCGCCCTCTGGAGAGCTTTACTCCACCCTCTGTACGCCTTAACGCCGCTGGAGATGTTATCGTGCGATAAGTAATGTTATCGCACGGTAATCACGCGATAACATCACCGCTGCGATGTTAGCGCTGTTTAGTAAACCTGCCCCATAGACTTTATGCAGTAGGTTCTTAGTTCTCATTTGGGCATGCCGGTAGGTGGAGGTTCTCTATGTTACTTGGCCATAGACTTCTGTGAACAGGAGGGTTTTGAGGGATTTGTAGAAATCCTTGATGTCATTTAGGGCTCTTAATTCATCCAGGAAGGAGTTCCAAAGGGCTGGCGCTGAGAGTGATATAGCTCTGTTGGAGGTAGCCTGTTTTGTCTTATGCTATCCCGTGGGTGTGCGGAGTCTGTTAATGCCATTAGCTCTTCTTGGTCTGCTGGTTGTATCCTTGGTTAATGTGCTTTGAAGGACATCTGCTGAGCATTGGTGTATAATCTTGAATATATTTATAGTTGCTTTGAATCTCGCCCATGCAATTATCGATAGCCAGTGCAATTGTTGAAGTATAGGTGTGATGTGTTCGTGTTTGGCTGTGCCCGTAATGATGCTTGCTGCAGTGTTCTGCACCAGTTGAAGTGGGTGGGTAGATTGCTTGGATAGACCTTGATATAATGAGTTTCCATAGTCCAATATTGGGGTGATGATCGCTTGGCTTATGGTGCGGAAATGATCCTGACTGGGAATTGGTCAGAGTCTCCTGATGAGCTTCAATCGGTGGTATGCCTTTGCATCAGTATTGTTTATATGTGACTGTAGGTTCAAATTCTTGTCCAGGATGAGGCCTAAGTATTTCACCTCATCCCTTAGTGATATTGTTCTGATTAGGATACTGATGGCTTGAGGTGGGTTGAAAGTGAGGTTCTTGGAAATGAACATTGCCTCTGTTTTGTCAAAGTTAACTTTCAGGTTATTGTCGTCGAGCCAGTTGTTCATATCTTCAAGGCACCGGGTCATAGGGGCCATATCAGGCGCAAGTGTGTCTATTGAGGCATACGCCATAATTTGGTCAGCATATAGGTGATAATGTATCCTGTGGTGTTTGATAATGTTACAAATGGATTGGATGTATATATTGAATAGGATGGATGAGAGAGCTGATCCTTGAGGTATTCTCTGAGAGATGGGGAACTGTATTGATTTTCTTTGGTCGCATTTGACTTGCTGTGTTCTATTGCTCAGATAGGAGGTGAACCATTTTATAATATTGTTGCGTAGCCCAATCTCCTGTAGACGATTTAACATTATGGAGTAAGACACCATGTCGAAAGCTGCTGAGATGTCTATGAAAACTAGCAGAAATCCCTTTTTTTATGTTGTCTAGGCCCTTCAGTAGGATGTCAAAGAGGGATGCGAGGAGGGTCTCCACATTGTGCTGTGGCTTGAAGCCATGTTGATGGGGGTCCAACGGGACATGCAGATCAATGTGATCCTGTAGTTGTCTTTGTACCGCTTTTTCAATGATCCTTGATATAAATGGAAGGCTCGAGATGAGGAGGTAGGATTTTGGGTCAGAGGTGCTTAATGTTGCGTTCTTGATGATGGGCCATATCATAGCTTGCTTGAGTGCTCATGGCATTTGTCCTTGTTGGAGGGATTCCTTCACAATTTTGTGAAGGTGATGGCTTAGTTGGTACTTAGCATCCTTGATGCATTCCACTGGGCATGGGTCAGATGGAGATGTTGTTGTAATTAGGGTGTCAACGATGTCTTCTATGTGCTGGGCTGTTGGCATACTAAAGGCTTGGTGGGTTTCTGCCCAAGTTGGGTGGCATGTTGCAGGGAGGTGAGTGGGGGTTTGACTGGCCTGCTTGCTCATTATGTAGTTTGCAAATTCTTGGGGGTCAAGTTGATGGGTACTGTGTTGAGGGTTGTCTCTAGTGAACTTTTGCACTATGTTGAAAAATTTCCTTGGTTTATTTGCTGCTTTCATAATGAGGGTGCTGTAATGTTGTTGTTTGTGATCATTGATCAGGCTGTTGTATGTTAGTTGTTCAGCTCTGTATTGGTACAAAATATCCTGCAACTTGTTTCATCTCCATTTTCTTTCTATTCATCTGAGTGAGTGCTTTGCTTCTCTGATTGAGTTGGAGTAGCAGGATGCATTGGTTTTCCTGCATGTGTATGGTTTTTCCTTGCTTGGAGCTGATATAGTTTTGGATATGGTATGGTTCCATTTTTCTATGATTCTGTCTAGGTTGTCGCATTCTTGTAGAATTTGTGGCATTATTTCCTTCAGGAAAGTTTCCTTCTTGTAGGTTCTGAACCTTCTTGTCTTGTTTTCCCCTTCGGTGGGGTGAGTGGGGGTCTCCAGGTGTAAGGTGAATGTGAGGATATGATGGTCACATCAGGGGACTGGTGTGGATGTTGGGTTCGTGAACTGGTTCTGTTTGATTAGTTGTAGTGATATGAAGATAAGGTCTGTTGTAGTCCCATGATGGTGTGTGGGCGGATCGACCATAGTTGAGTGCTTCCAGGGCTTTGAGGAAGGCTCTGGTATCTTTGGTGGGTGCAGAGGTTAGGTTGTAGTCTCCCAGGGCAATGAGAGGTTTGTGCTGGTTGCTGAATACACAGATTGATTCAAGTATTGCCAATAGATGCTCTGCCTTGGTGTTGGGAGGCCTGTATGTGAGGCAAAAGCTGACATAGTGGTTTGATATGATTATTGTGCTTGATTCTGCTGAGTTGCATGTGGAGATAACTTTAAATCTGTAGTTTTTTCTGGTCAATATTAGTGCCCCTCCTCCTCTCTTCTGGACTCTAGGACAGCTGAATGCTGTGAAGTCGGGTGGAGTAACTTGGTTTAGGATGACTTGGTCAGTGTCTGTAAGCCATGTCACGGTGATGGAAGGGTACCCCTATGAGGACAGGCTAAAAAGGTGAGGGCTCTTCAACTAGATTGATTGTTCACACCATCAAAATATAGAAAGACTAGGGGACATGCAATGAGGCTACAATGCAACCCATTTAGGACTATTAAGAGAAAATATTTTTTCACTCAATGTGTAATCAAACTCTGGAATTCGTTACCAGAGGATGTGGTAAAGCTCTTGTTGTACCTGGGTTTGAAAGGTATTTGGATGGGTTCTTGAAGGAAAGGTCCATGAACCATTGTTAAAGAGGACCTGGGAAATCCACTGCTTGCCCAATACAAGCATTGTGGAACCTATGTGTCTTTTGTGAAAACTACTGGGTACTTGTGGCCCAGATTAGCCACTGATGGAAACAGGATACTAGGCTTGATTATCTTGGTCTGACCCAGTATGGCATATCTTATGTTCTTATGTTCATAATTCAAAGCACAGAATAATGAGAAATGACTAGGTATCTCTATCCTAAGGGGCATGTTTACTAAACATTCCTAACGTGCGGGGCCGCAGTAGTGTGCCTGTGCCATATAAGGAGTGGGCGGTTCAGGCCGAAAAAGGAAAAAAAAAGACCGTATGTGTGCGTGTCGCGTTAATGTGCGGGGCCCACATTAGCGCGTGGGAAGGCTAAGTGGGGCGCAGCTGTGCACATATAGGAATAGAGCCGTAGCACAACAGCGAAGACAATAACCAATGGTGCAGGGGCCACGGGTTCAATCCCCCAGTGTGTACAGCCCAAAAAGGCTAGCTGAGGCACCACCTTGAATGTGGAAATGTGTGTCAGGAAGCAAAATAATTTTGGGGCAGCGCACTGTTCATTGTGGGGTGGCATAAGGCTGCGCACTGTTCATTGTGGGCAGCAGGATGCGGCGCGCTGATGGCCACAAGGCGGCGCGCTGATGCTAAAGCAAAGGAACACAGCCACAGCACAATGGTTAAGACACTGACCAATGGTGCAGGGACCAGCAGTTCAATCCCTCACAATGCCCATTGAAAAAGGCTAGCTGAGGCAGTATATTTTATGTTGTGGAGTGCTTTAGGAGGCTTTTTAATTCTATTTTGTGATAACTACTAGCAAACGCACTCTCACAGCATGTTAACATAAGGCAGACCATAAGGCACATGTTACAATGCACCGTCCGCCAAGGCACCCTAGAATGTCCCCTATAGGGCAGCATGTATGTTGCGACACAGGATAATGTATAGTGCACCCTATATGGATGGCACCCATAAGTTGGCCTATAGGGCGCCCTAAAGAGCACCCTCAGAGGCACCTTATGGGTACAGTATGCCAAGGGTGTGTTTGCTGTCATTAAAATATGTACAGTAAACAAAGATAATGCTCTGGACAACCCTATCACAGAACCCCACAGTGGGCTTGAACCCATGACCTCTGGCTGCAAAGGTAGTGACGTAACCATTGGGCTACAGCCCTATAGCTGTCAGCAAGCCCTGGCTGGCTGCAGAGAGCCTGCACGTCACCTCACAGACAGTCTGCTGTTGTAAACAAGATAGGGTTAGGCCACCCGTACCCATGATGCACTGCATATGCAAATCAGCTGTCCACAGATGCACACAAGATGGGGAATGCACCCCAACAGCTACCCGGCCTGGTAGGGGGAATTGTCCGTGTGCACCCACACAGCACCTCGGCCTGGTAGGGGGTCCTGAGCGGGTGGACTACCAACAAAGAGTAGCTACACACCGTCACATTGTGCGGGTACTGTGCTCACCCTGAGGGTGTGATGTGGCGCCCAGGACCAGGTCCACAACACCAGCCATGGCTAAATGAGGCCATGACAGAGCTCCAAAACAGTACTAACCTGTGAGATAGGAAGGTGCTACAGAAACATCTTGGATGTCTCAGTTAGTGGAAACCCCCAGGGTGGCAAACAGGGCCTCCCACCAACAGATCCCCATCCTACCCCCCCCTGCACCAATGGCAGTAGAGTGGACCATCAAACCCCAGTCCTGCTGGGGAACAGACACCCTACAGGGCAGTCCAAGCAGCTCCACACACATAACACAATATCAGACAGACTTTAGGCCTGGAAATCCAAAGATGCACCCCAGCACTATCTGATATTCTCCTGCAGAAAGCCATCAGCCACTGCACCCTGCAAGGCACTCCATCAAGACACATACCAGCTGTGAACAGTCTGCTGGTTAGCCCTGATGGAAATGCATGCACCCAAACTGGGGTGGCAGCACACACAAGCAAAGAGTTCTGTGAGGAGGCCCCAACAGGAAACCCATATATATCACAAGAGAGAAACACAATACAGCACTATGGGGATGCCTAGCCATGCTGTCATCACTGCACACTCAGGGTGAGAGTGCTCCCCCAGCAGCACATACGGAGGTCACCCTGTCTGTGTAGGTGGTGGCCGGGCACTACAATGTCACAGCCAGTGCCCTATGCCCTGTGCAGATGCATCCTGGCCAGCCCACCATGTCTGGCCTATACCCATGGTACCTTGCTGCTCATTATGCACATTGGCAGGCCAATACTGACAGTAGTGTTGGCAGTGTGGGTTGGGGAAGGTGTTTGCAGCCAACACACACTGTATAGACAGACACACACACTCCCACACCTATGCCAGCATTGTGCTACTATTGAGGGGGTGATTAGCCTTGCCCACCACACCGGTCCTGGGCACGGCACAGGCATGGATATGGTACGCAGTACTGCTGGGGGTCACTCCCCAGGGTGGTGAACACCGTCAGAGGCCAGGCCTGGAGCACGCAACGCAGACACCAAACAGATTGTTCGGATGGGGTCAACTAGCAGTATGTGCGTAACGTAGGGATATCTAAGTTATCCAAGTTGATCTTCCTGTTAACTGTAAAACCCAGATATTTGTATCTTGTCTGAGGTCTTTTGTTACATGTAAACCGCGCTGATAACGAATAGTGCGGTATATAAAAAATGTTAATAAATAAAATAAATAAATAAATAAAATATCTATCAGCCTGTACTCTTAGCAAATGTTTCAGAGCTGTGAACCTCAGGTGTAAGGTGACATTGCTAAGGTATGCAGGTGCTAGTATTGGGTGATGCATGCAGGGTCCAATGTTCTGCCTCTACAGGAGACATTGGCCAATGGGGCCTGTGGGTGTGGGTGTGGGTGTGTCTGCCCCTGTTGGCTGCTGCTTTACGGCAGCACTTCCCAAATCCGGTCCAGTTTTGCATCACACTGTTCGGGTCTTCCTGCTGTCCCTCATGAATATGCATGAGCTACATCTACATGCCGTGGGGGTGGTGCATAGATATACAGCACAGGCATTTGTATGAGTGGCAGCATGGAACCTGACTGGTGTGTGGCCCACCAGGACTGCATTTGGGGGATTCTGCTGTAGGTTCTGCCCCTGTTCATGGTGTCTGTGCTCAGTGGGGTAAAAGATAGACCTATTAACATTGCATATGTCCTCGTCACGAAGGGTGTGTCCTTACTGTCACTGTTTATTTGTGGGGAAAATACATGGGCAGGATTGGCAGTAGCCCCAGCTGGTCTTTGAACCTGTGACCTTCTGTTCTTGCATGTACTGTCTGTGTGCACTGCACCACCGTGTAGCCACAGATTGGCTGAATTCCCTGGATAGTCCATGACTGTGGATCCGGCAGGGCCTGTCTGTTGCTGTGGACTGTGCCAGCCTGCACATGGCTAGGCCTCTGTCTTCCGTGGCTAGCGGCCACTGCCCCCTGCACCACATGTACTCGTCCGCCAACATGCTGGCATGAGCTTCTCTCAGAGAAAGCAGATGACCTGATTGCAATGTGTCAGTACGGGACTGCATTTGGGCGACTTGGCTGTAGGTATTGCCCATTGTTGTGGTGTGTGTGGTGTTGGGTAAAATATGGGTGATCTCCCCATGCCTATGTTCCCTGCAAGACAGGGGTGTGTGTGCTATCGTTGTTCAGTGGTGGGTAAAATATATGGCCAGGGCTGAAAGGTGCCCCATCTGGGATTTGAACCTCTGACCCTAGAGGTACTGGCTCTGTCCGCTGCACCACACTGTGGCCACAGGGACAGTGCAGTCCCTGGAGATAGTAGCATGGCAGGATGGAGTCGCAAAGCCTGCTGTGTGCATTTCTACTGTGGGCTCCTTCACCCTGTCTGGTGACAAACGTGCAAGTAAAGCCCACAGATGACCACGGGAAAAGGGGGATAAAATATAACCAAGCTGGGCTACAGTGATATTAATGGGCAAACATGGAAAACACTCCCAGGACAGCTCCAGAAAAAGGGAAATGATTTTTGGACGAGTCTCCGCTCCGTACACCTTTCCATAAATCATTTTGTTTTGGAGCTTTCCTGGGTGTGTTTTCTAGTTTTGCCCATCACTATAACTGTTCCCCAACTGAATTACTATTTTTAATATTTTTGTGGTGGTCATTTTCTATTTTTAATTGCACTTTTGTGCTGTGCACATGTATCACACTGCTCACGTTTTGCAGGTTTCCCCGGTTGTGCTGTACATTGCTGACGGAAATGGTTTCTCTTCCCTTTAAATCCCCTCTACCACATGTGGTTCACTTGCGCTATTTTTGCAATGGAAATTCGGCCCCGCAACTGTGCGAGGGGCCTCTCCCCTCCCCTTCCCCGCCCATTAACCCTGTCTCTCCGCCCCTCCGGGGCCTTCCTCCGCCCTCAGTAGGCCTTTCCACGCCTCTATCGGACATTTACGGGCCCGTACTTGTGCGGGGCTCGTTAGTGTGACGCGCACGTGTGCGGGGCTTCGACGCACGTTTGCGGGGCGCTTAAGAGCACTTAAGTGCTGCTTTTAGTGCGCTATTTTGTGCCGCGCAAAATATCGGTTTTTAGTAAACATGCCCTTAAGTATTTGATAGAGCAGACAAGCAGACATCTACAAAGAGGATTCTGTCCACTCTGGATTATGTACAGTAAATTCTAAAAATTTACCTGATAGAAACTAAAATCTCCAATCAAATCTATAATCACACTTCAGAACTCTTCTGGATCTCTTACATAGAATTGTCTGCATAAAGACTATTTATTTATTTATTATTTATTTATTACAGTTTCTTATATACCGCGCTATTTAGAATCAGCGCGGTTTACATCATAACAAAACGACCATAACGACAAACTGTCAGGTTTTACATTGAACAGGAGTACAAACTTGGATAACTGGGTTAACTATATACATAAACTATCTACACTGCAGTGTGAGGGCATTTCTAGATGCACCCATTTCATAATGGAATACCATATCTGTCAGGAGAGTTTCATACCAAGACAGTGAATGGGTCAATAGCCAAGGCAAAGAATAGTGGCAAAAGAGTGCACTACTAATTAAGAAAAGATTGGAGTAGTTTAGTGGTTAGAGCAGCAACCTTAGCAGAAAGATTTTATTTTATTTTAACAAATTTATATTCCATACAATACAAATCTAAGCAGATTATAATATAAAATGCATCTGTGTCAATCATGCAGCTGTTTGTTGCATGCTCTTTTATTTTGTTGTCTATTTTTAACACTTTCTCCACTTCAACATTTTTTTTTTACTGAAGCACTATATCAAGTACAGGATGTCTTCTCTCACTGCCAGTCAAGAGAATGGCTTCATGACTCATAGGATGTGGATAAATCAGGAGGGATAGGCTGGTCTAGCATATTAGAAACAACTGAGCCCTATAGTAAGAGAGTAAAAACGAACAAAAAAGACCTTATCCCTCACACAAAGTGCCAGAAATTGCAAAGGTTTGTCAAACTCAAACAAAATATGCTCACAGTATCCATGCACCGATTTAAAATGTTCTATGTCATTTTCTCTGTAATATTTTTTTTAAATGCTGTGCATTTCCTGCTTACAATGGTGACTGATATCCAAGTGTCTGGGAGGTCAGGGGTTGAAGGTCACCATAGAAAACACTTAAAAAAGGCCCCAAAATGGTGCAGTTCATACACCCTTTGGAAGCAAACAGAAGGAATTAAGACAAAAAACGAAGCAGGCAATGCTTAGCTAGTTATGCTATTTAATTTCCCCTTGGTGAGTAAAAGACTCATGATAATGTATTTTGCATGCATGATAACAGTATGACCAAACTATTGTGGATATTTTTTACCCTGATGTGTTACATCTTATTGCATCATTCTTTAATTGGTATTTTAATGTTCATGCTGCCTTTATTTTTGGCAAGAGCTCATTACTTTCTTAGGTCTGTTTATCCACAACTCACTTTCTGAAGGCCAAAAAGAATTTGTATGACCTGAGCTCTAGTGTCTTTGATAAGAATATCATTATTATTAATATTTGGTTAAAACAACACAGCAAATAAAATTCGTAATTGTACATTCCATAAAGATGATTAAAATCCTCTATGAAGTAGAAAATCGAGCTGCATCTGTGCAGGGTTGGAATAAGACATAGGCAAACAAACACAATATTTGGGAGAGAACCTCTCATATGTAGCATTTCAATGACTCTCAATGCAGATATTTGCCCCAGTAAGTCACCTGTTGGCAGAAAGGAGAGGAGGAAGACCAGAGTCACTGCTGCCCACTGAGTTCTCTCTGTTTTCCTCATCACTTAACCCTGGGAGTACCGATGGGGTCAAAAGTGACCCCATTGCAAGTTTCACAACGCGTATCTCGGAAACTAGTTGTTCAAGAATGCAATCTTTTTATGACTTTTCACATGTCAATATTCTCTTTATATTGCACCATGAGAGGAATAATTTTCATCTGCTAGGTGATGCTAGTGATGAATTGCAGCACAGCGTACCAGTGGGGTCATTTTTGACCCCAGTTACTTCCGTCTGGTTTGGATCGTGATACAATTTGCAGTTTTGTGACTTTTTTGATCTGACAAAGGTATTTATCATTAATTATGTATAATTTATTTTTTGTGCTATTATGAAAATTACACATTTTCTGTAATTGATATCATACGTTCTCTCATTATTTCCGATGAAATCTAAAGGCTTTCAGCTCGTTCATCACGATTATTGTACACCTATAGTAAAACTGCTTTATGTTTTATTCAACTTTATCTTTGTTTATTTATTTTAGGTTATTGTTTATGATGTCAAAACGAAAGTATTCAGCTGCCCAAGTAAGAGAAATATTGCAACGAGATGCTGACAGTGACGGCTCTGAGTCATCTGATAATGCAGCATATTCAGCAAGCGAAGAAGCATATCAGCCAAGTTCGGGCGATAAATCTGATGATAACAGTCATAATTCAGATGGCGACAGCAGTTGGTTGCCAAGTGAATGTGAGACTGATGTTGAGCCGGTAACATCGCCTGCAGCAAAGAGTCAAGTTACAGGTCGAGGCAAAGGTCGCGGCTGTGCTGGATGGGGAAGAAGGCAGGAGTCCTCAGTATCAGTATCATCTGTGAGGAATCTTAGTTGTGGTCGTAGAGGAGCTAAGAGGTCATCAACTATAAGCACAAATGTTGCCGTTGAAGCCTATGTATCTAAGGATGCCACATCATGGAACAGGAAACCTATAAAGCAAACTGCTGGAAGATACGCCAGAGCTAATGTCATGCCCATACAACAAGGTCCTACAAGGTATGCTGTACGAAATGTTGATGGCCCTCTCGCAGCATTCCACTTGTTCATGAGGAAGAACTTATTGAATGAAATCATGATGTGGACGAGCAAACAAGGAAGACACATTTATGATGATACCTGGAAAGATTTGACAGAGAATTTCAACATATCATTGGACTTCTGATCCTCTCAGGCGTGTACAAGTCATAAAATGAATCCATAGTTCAGTTGTGGAACCTTGAAGATGGTCATTCTGTTTTTGGCAAAAATATGGCCCGTAACAGTTTTCAGCAAATTTCTAGTGCTCTCAGATTTGATGATGAACCAACAAACGTGAACAACGAGGCGTGGATAAGCTTGCTCCAATCAGACACGTTTTTGATACCTGGGAAGCAACTCTAAGTGACACCTTTGTTCCTGGTGAAAATGTTACCGTGGATGAGCAACTGCTTACATTTCGTGGCCGTGTTCCATTCAGACAATATATTCCCAGCAAACCTGGAAAATATGGCATAAAACTATGGATGTTGTGTGACAGTGCAACGTCATATGTTCTGTGTCTTCAAGTATATACAGGAAGGGAACTCGGACAAAACAGGGAACAGAATCAGGGTAAAAGGGTTGTGCTGTAACTCCCTGAAGGATTGACGCGATCTGGCAGAAATGTTACTGTTGACAATTTCTTCTGCAGTTTATCCCTGTCACGGAAATTGCTAGAAAAACAAATGACACTTTTGGGGACAATTCGAAAGAACAGAAAATAATTACCTCCAGAATTTGTAACAGCAAAAGGCCGAGAGGTATTCACTTCACTGTTTGCCTTTCGCAATGACGCCACTCTGGTTTCCTATTGCCCGAGAAAGGAAAAGCGGTTGTTCTTCTGAGCAGTTTGCATGATCAAGAGGAAGTAGATAACACACGTCCAGACAAAGAAAACACACATGATCTTGTACTATAATTCTAGTAAAGGTGGAGTAGATACGGCAGATCAAATGTTGCGCACGTATACCACAAAACGAATGACAAGACGCTGGCCACTGACAATCTTCTACAACATGTTGGACATCAGTGCTTTGAACGCCTTCATTGTTTGGATGTCACTAAATCCAGAATGGCAGTCCAAGTCAAAGCACAGACGTCATCTATTTCTCTTGGAATTAGGGAAGAAGCTGCTTCAGAGTAATTGCAGCGAGACTTCTTCTAGCATTGAAGAAGCCACTGATGCTGTTTGCAATGTCGGGATCCCAAAGAAAAGGGCAAGGTGTCACTGCTGTTCCAGAGAAAAAGACAAGAAAAGCAACATAGTTTGCACCTCCTGCAAGTGTGGTAGGCTATAGCCTAGCATGGCCTGCTACTATGAAAGGCCTGTAAGTTAGGCCTGGATCCTAACTCCCATTATAGCTAGAAAAGAACCAAAAATCTGTGAAAAATAAGAAAACTGTTTTAAAATGCTTAATAAGAAGTTTTCATGAATCCATGTCTTCTATTATTCTCTTGTGTGTGAAAGAACAGAAATGTTTCAGTATATGCATTCCTGAAGCCAAAGTTAACCTTGCAGTAGAAAAGTAATGAAATCAAGAACTGCACCATTGTTAGAGCAATCCTAAGGGAGGGGGCCGTTTGCTAGGCTCCGGAGGGATTTCTAATTGGACAAATGAAGGGAATGTATAACCAATGAAAAGTTTGCATGTATCGAGTTGGAACCAATAGAAAATTCTCATGTATCAAACTGAAAAAGAGGTATAAATGGTTATGTCTCTGTATAAACGTTTGCTCAGTTCCTTTTGAAGCTTTGACTGACTGGGCCTGTGCACATTAAACTGGCTTGGACCCTGTCAATTGACTCCTGGACTTATTCATTGATTGCACTTTGCCACAGCATATTCTTGGTGCGTTGGCCGGAAAGTGCGAGTGGTAAATGGTATTCAAGTGAGTAATTCATGTAATTCGCCTTGAGGTTTGGCCCGGTTGGAACTGTGTCTGTTCGACCATGGGGGAAACCTCAGGTGCCGCCGGCCCCTTTGTGCCGGAGAGGGTTCCACCTGCCTCGGCGGGCCATCGGGTCCAGCTGGCCAACACCTCCGACCCGGGGGAGTCCAGGTTCCAACTCAGAAGCTGGTGTGGTATCGGGGACCGGATTAGGTGAGTAGACATTTTTGTAATTCGATAGTCAGAAAGAACAGCCTGGGACAACATCTTGCGTGCGCAAGACTGATTTGGTATAGACTAACTGGGAGATCTCGCATGAGTATGCGCGAGACAAGGGAGCCTGATCACCTCCCATAAGGGCGGTCCTAGTAAGCTCCACGTAAGGAAAGCGGAAACCGAAGCCATCGACCCTTCTTGTTTGGAATAGTCAGTTAGAAAACCTGGGCACTTGAAATATTGAAATATGATATCTTGTTGAAATATGCTTGCGTGTGTGAGTGAGAGGTCTTGAAATATAGACCGAGCGAGAGCGGACTCCTAAGTAGTGCAGTTCCTGGCCGGGCGACCGCGCTCAGGTCGCGAACAGGAAGAAGCGAGTGGTGTTTGTCCCCCCCCCCCAGTGTTCTGTGGGCTGTTCGGACCCCTTACCTACAGCCATACTACCTATCCTTATTGTTCGTTGTCTTGTACGTCATTACATGTATGTAGGGACGTAGGGTACGTAATGTATGCAGGTACGTTGAGTACGTAGGTAGTGTACGTAGGTACATTTAGATTATGGGAGGGACGGAGTCCACGCAAACTCCGT
Source organism: Ichthyophis bannanicus (assembly GCA_033557465.1). Taxonomy (NCBI): domain Eukaryota; kingdom Metazoa; phylum Chordata; class Amphibia; order Gymnophiona; family Ichthyophiidae; genus Ichthyophis; species Ichthyophis bannanicus. The sequence continues at coordinate 153,055,881 of CM066035.1, read as the reverse complement.
TGGCATGTATGATCAAGAATTTCCATAAAGGATTTTCGAACGATTATGGTACAAAAATGACTCCATCCAGATTAAAAATGTTATGTGAAAGGGAGTGGCCCGCATTAGCTGCTTCATGGCCCCGAGGGGGCACCTTTGATTTTGAGACAGTTTTACGAATCCATCAGCTCATATTGAGAGCGTATCCTGACCAGTTCCCCTATATAGATTCCTGGTTAAGTGTATGTGAACAGCAGCCCTCATGGATGAAGCGCTGTTATGAGGAGCACTGTAAAATATTTGTAGCTACTACTAGGGGAACCAAAAAGGTTAAGGAAGCGAAGCCACCTGTGTATTCTGACCCAGAGTCCCCAGATATTCTGGATAGGTTACCCCAGCACCCACAGAAGTTAGTCCCCACAGCACCACAACCTGAAGTAGAGCCCGAAGAGGAGCCCCAGCAAATACCAAAGCAACAGCCTAAGAAGCGCCCTACCCCGAGTGAAAGTCCCGAGTCAGGCCCAAGCACAGCAGGGGGACTCGAGTCCTCTGATGAGATAGAAAGCGGAGGCTCTCCTGCCAGTTCAAGGTCACCCATCAAGGAGACTTGTGTCCGGGAGCCTTATGATTTTAGAAGCGTAACTCCCAAGAAGAAGGAGAAAGTAGGGCACCTAATGCCATTATGCCAAGTGCCTGGAATGCCTGTTTTAAATGATCAGGGCCAGATGGCGCCAGGACCAACCAGCTTAGTTTATGCACCCTTTTCCACCACAGATTTATTAAACTGGAAAACGCATTATGCTTCCTATACAGCCAAACCCCAGGAATTAACAGAATTAATGTCTAGCATTATGCAAACCCATCAGCCTACCTGGGCTGATTGTCGCCAGCTCCTGTCCACCCTCTTCACTACTGAGGAGCGAGGCCAAATCGGGCAAGCAGCCCTCCGATGGTTAGAAGAGAACCCTGTAGAAAGGGGAGGAATAAATCCCCCGCAAGCAGCAGCAGCAGAATACCCCAATGAAGATCCCAGGTGGGACCCAAATGAGGAAAGGGGGGCGGTGGCCCTAACCAGATTTCGCCAGGCCTTATTGCAGGGCCTGAAGAAGGGAGGCCAGAGGGCCATGAATATCGGGAAAGTATTGGAAGTTCTCCAGAGTCCAGATGAGAGCCCAGCGACCTTTTATGAGCGGTTGTCTGAAGCTTATAGATTTTATACCCCATATGATCCCGCCGCTCAGGAAAATTTACGCATGGTAAATGCGGCCTTTGTTAGTCAGTCCCAAAGAGACATAAAACGAAAATTGCAGAAATTGGATGGATTTGCAGGCATGAGTACAGCTCAGTTAATGGAAGTCGCTCAGAAAGTATTTGTGAATTGTGAAAATGAACGAGACAGAGAAAGTGAACGAAAGATGAAGAAGAAGGCAGATCTTCTTGCTGCTGCTATAACCGAACGACTTGGAGGAGGTATTCCTAATCAAAGGACCAGAGGACGTGGAAGAGGCCGCGGAAGCGAAAGGTCTCCATTAGGTGCAAATCAGTGCGCAAGAAGAAGGACATTGGAGAAATGAGTGCCCGCATTTGGACTCCGCCCCTGCAAAGGGAGGAGGGAGTCCCTGGAGGCCCGGAGGAAGATTTCGAAGGAGAGGAGGAATGAATCAAACACAGTTCCAGCAGGAGAGGGAAGAAGCCATTGAGGGAGTGGCAGTAGCAACGGGCTATGACCTGGATGACATAGATGAAGACTAGGCCAGACCGGGCTCCAAGTTCACCCTGGGTCCCCAGGAGCCTATGGTCAGTTTAAAGATAGGGGACCAATACATGGAATTTATGGTAGATACAGGAGCAGAACACTCAGTAGTAGCCAAGTCAGTAGCTCCTCTGTCCTCACGATCTGTCACCATTGTGGGAGCCACTGGAAATAAAGCCACAAAACCATTCTTGCAGAACCGCATGTGTGAACTAGGGGGACAGAAGATAATGCACCAGTTCTTGTATATGCCTGAGTGCCCTATTCCACTACTGGGCCGAGACATGCTTGCCAAGCTCCAGGCCCAAATATCCTTTGTTGAAGGGGGAGAAATGAAAATGACTGTGAACCCAAAGCCTGCTGGATTGATGGTGCTTACTGTTCCCCGAGAAGAAAAATGGCGGTTCTATAGTGCACCTTCAATAAAGTCAACTAGTCCCTGTATACCTACCAACCTTATAGCCCCACCTGAAGTATGGGCAGAAGATAATCCACCTGGCCTAGCGAAGAACATAGCCCCTGTCATTGTCACCCTCAAGCCAGGAGTGGAACCAGTGCATGTGAAGCAGTATCCTCTCCCTCGACCAGCCATTGAAGGAATCCACTGCCATTTGATGAAACAGCTGAAGTACGGACTTCTCAAGGAATGCCAGTCACCTTGGAACACCCCCTTCTCCCAGTAAAGAAGCCTTGGACAGGGGACTACCGCCCAGTACAAGATCTAAGGCGAGTAAATGATGCAGTTGAAACTATACACCCAGTAGTACCAAACCCATATACTCTCTTGGGACTGATCCCCGCTGAGGCTACTCACTTCACCGTCCTGCACCTGAAAGATGCCTTTTTCTGTGTGCGCCTAGCACCCACCAGTCAACTGTTCTTCTCTTTTGAATGGCAAGACCCCACAACAGGAAGGCGGGGTCAGCTCACCTGGACCAGATTACCCCAAGGATTCAAGAATTCACCTACTCTCTTCAGTGCTGCCCTGAATCAAGATCTCTCAAGTTACCCAGTGGACCCAGGAAAAAGGGTTCTTCTCCAGTATGTAGATGACTTGCTCATAGCCACCAACTCAGAAAGTGAATGCCTACAAGCTACTAGTGAACTTTTGTACCTTCTCAAAGATGCTGGATACAGAGTTTCAAGAGCCAAAGCACAACTGTGCCAAACTGAAGTAAAGTATCTAGGATTCCAATTGTCCAGTGGGATCCGATGTTTAGGACCAGAACGCAAGGAAGCTGTATGTAATATCCCCATTCCAACCACTAGGAGGCAAGTAAGAGCCTTCCTGGGGGCCACGGGATATTGTCGCATATGGATCCCCAACTTTGCCCTGATTGCAAAACCACTATACCAAGTCACCAGAGGAATGGAAAAATCCCCACTAGACTGGGGACCCGAACAAGATGTAGCATTCCGGACTTTGAAAAAGGTCCTGATGTCATCTCCAGCTTTAGGTCTTCCAGATGTTCAGAAGCCTTTCCATCTTTTTGTCCATGAGTCACAAGGAAACGCATTGGGAGTATTGACCCAATCTCGGTTCCTGGCAACGGCCAGTAGCTTATCTGTCAAAACAATTGGATATAGTTGCAAAAGGATGGCCCCTTGTCTGAGAGCTGTTGCAGCAACAGCCCTCCTAGTGGGCGAAGCAGACAAACTCACACTAGGACAAACTCTTCAAGTCACCGTATCACACTCTGTTCTGACTCTCATGGAACACAAAGGAAACTTCTGTCTAACCAATGCACGAATGTTGAAGTATCAAAGCATGTTGTGTGAAAACCCTCGGATACAGTTGAAAGTTAGTCAAGCTCTGAACCCTGCTACATTGTTTCCAATTGGTCCTGGGCCACCTGATCATAATTGCTTAGAAACCATGGACACTGTATTTTCAAGTCACCCTGATTTGACCGATGTCCCTCTAGAGGACCCAGAACGGACTTTCTTTGTAGATGGAAGCAGTCTGGTCATCAATGGACATCGTTGTGCTGGATATGCAGTGGTGACCCTTGATCTGGTAGTTGAATCCTCGGCCCTGACCCCAGGAACTTCTGCACAGAAAGCTGAATTGATAGCCCTCACCAGAGCCTTGACATTAGGAGAAGGACTCCACATAAATATGTACACAGATTCCAAATATGCCTTCACTACTTTGCATGCACATGGAGCCTTGTATAAAGAGTGAGGGTTGATCACCTCAGGGGGTAAGGACATTAGGTATGGGCCCGAGATATTGATGTTATTAGATGCTGTATGGGCCCCCAAACAAGTAGCAGTCATGCACTGCCGAGGTCATCAGGCAGGAGCAGGAGAAGTCACCCAAGGGAATAGATTTGCAGATGCCACAGCCCGAAAGGCAGCCACTACAGGACAAGTTAGGACCCAAGATACTGTAATGCAAGCAGCCTTATTCCCTGTTCCCCTTAGTTCCTGGGCACCCCGATATACTACAAGAGAGTTAGACTATTATTGCGAAAGGAGGGAGGAGTCTTAACAGAACAAGGTTGGATAGTGCTGCCACCCCCAGAAGGTAGTCCACCTCCAGGTCCTACAGTCATCCTGAAGCATTAGGGCCAGCCTTTGTTCAAGCTTTTCATCAAGCCACACATTATGGAAAAACAGCCATGAAGAAAACCCTGAGGCCCCATTTCTGTATTTCACTGCTAGGATCCCTGACCACCACGGTGGCACAGCAATGCCTTATATGTGCCAAAAATAATGCCAAGCAAGGTCCTGTTCCACCCCCAAGAGTTCAGTTAGTAGGGGTGACCCCCATGAGTGATATACAGATAGACTTTGCTGAAATGCCCCATGTAAATGGATACCACTATATGTTAGTGTTAATCTGCACATTTTCATGGTGGGTAGAAGCCTACCCCACCCGAACTGAGAAAGCCCGAGAAGTCACTAGGGTATTGCTCCATGAGATCATTCCCCGATTTGGAATACCATCAACTATAGGGTCAGATAATGGTCCATCATTTGTATCCCAAGTGACTCAACAGTTAGCTCAAGCTCTGCAAATAAAATGGAAGTTACACACTGCTTACAGACCCCAGAGCTCAGGGAAAGTAGAACGAATGAATAGAACCCTGAAAACTCAGTTATCCAAGCTTTGTCAAGAAACACACCTAAAGTGGCTCCAAGTTCTACCCATAGCCCTTCTTAGGATACGTTCAGCTCCTACCAGATCCTTAGGAGTCTCCCCTTTTGAGATTTTGTATGGGCGACCTCCACCCATAGTGCAGGGAATAAAGGGAGACATGAGACAGATAGGATCTGAAATAACAAGACAAGAACTATTAGCTTTAGGTTCTGTTTTGCAGAAACTCCAAACGTGGGTGCAAGACCGACTAGCCATCAACCTGACTGAGCCTCTGCATCCCTTCAAGCCAGGAACGTCCATGTGGGTGAAAGAGTGGAGAAAGACCCCGCTGGCGCTGCATTGGAAGGGACCCTACGTCGTCATCCTGTCAACCCCCACTGCAGTGAAAGTTGCAGAATTCGAACCCTGGATCCACCACAGTCGAGTGAAGCCGGCAGCTGCTCCTGATCCTGGCCAATGGACATCAGTGAATGATCCCGAGACTCCATTGCGACTCACCTTGAGGAGACAGCCAGCTTTATAGAGAATCTTCAGAATCCACTTATGTCACGCAAAAGTGACCATCACAGCAGAAACAGAAGAAAACTCAGCAAAGTTCATTATCCTCAACTTTCCAGTTAACTTCCAAAGACTGTAATCACAATGTTCTTCCACTATTGCCTTGTGGGAGTGGTGATCCTGGGAATCCTGGAAAAGACTTTTGCCCTACCCCCTTGTGCAGCCTGCATAACCACCACCCGAACAGGACAAAAGATTACTCAGTCTTTGCTCTATCATTCCTACTATACTTGCACTGGTACAGTCAGCCGGTGTGTTTATTATGGCACTGAACTGAACATTTGCACAAAGGGGAAAAGTAAGACTTGTTATAACCCTCGACAAAACCCATCATACTATACATTTGAGATACGCTGGAATGATGAAGATGGAGCCATCCTGAATGCGACAAAACCCCTCACCAACCCCACAAAACCTATCATCCTGAACTTTGATGCTTGCGATGCAATCAACAGAAATGCTTACCACAGATGTGGGTCATGGGAGCGAGCATACTACCATGATGATAAATACATGTGTCCAGAAGGAACCTATGGATGGGGACGGTGTACAGGAAAGAGTACGGCAGCCACCATCTACACCACCTCATCTAGACATGATTACTTTTGTCCAAAATGGGAATGTGTATATTTTGCTACCTGGAAGAATGCACCAACGAGACGAGATGGAGATCATCGCAAAGGCAGCCTAACAAAGATCAGACTACTAGAACCCAAGAAATGCCAGAAAGGTGCCTGTAATCCTCTACAACTCCTCATAGCCAACCCCAGCCACTGGAAGCAAGGATACAAGTTTGGGTTGCATATTGCAGGAGGAGGTGTAGATCCTGTGACTATCTTATATCTTCAATTAAACACCAAAACCCATGTATCCTCACCCTATCATATACATCACTCCTTCTATGAAGCCATGAAACCAGAGTTTGAAATTCCTCCTGCCTCCCAGAACTTATTTCTTGAATTAGCGGGAGCAGTTGCATCTAGTCTCCATGTTTCAGACTGTTTGTTTTGTGGAGGAACAACAATGGGAGACCAATCGCCTTGGGAGGCACAAGAACTGAACTATTCTGTTCCGTATAATCAGACTAATATACACAATACCACAAGTGAATGGGTATTGGCCCACTCCCTTGTGGGTAACTTATGTTTTTCTCGCTATGGACCAATGTTTAATATAGAAGTGGGGCAGCTGGTCTGTCTCAATCAGAAGTTCTACAACAGTACCACTAAGAAGACATCTTGGTGGTCAGGAGTCAACACTACTGAACCTTCCAACCCTCTAGTTCAGTTCCCCAAACTTGCCAGTATCTGGACTAACTTAGCAGCATATAATTCTTGGCAAGCACCACCTGGACTGTACTGGATTTGCGGAACCCGAGCATATGCCAGACTTCCTCACCATTGGGGAGGTGCATGTGTATTGGGAACCATACGACCTTCCTTTTTCCTTCTGCCTACATCCCAGGGAGAACAGCTGGGATATCCCATGTACAGAAGTCGACAGCTGAAGGAGGCCTTGAAAATAGCCAATGGGACAAATGGGATGCGTCATCTGAAGAATGGTCACCAGAAAGAATCATCTCATACTATGGACCTGCTACTTGGGAGCAGGATGGGACTTGGGGATATCGTACTCCTGTTTATATGATTAATCGAATAATATGTTTGCAAGCTGTTGTTGAAATAATAACCAATGAAACTAGTAAAGCACTAACCCTTCTGGCAAAGCAAAGTACGCAAATGCGCACAGCCATTTATCAAAATCGTTTAGCTTTAGATTATTTGTTAGCAGCTGAAGGTGGGGTATGTGGGAAGTTGAATCTCAGTAATTGTTGTTTACAGATGGATAATAATGGGCATGTAGTCGAAGATTTAGCCACCCAGATGAGAGAGCAGACATTTGTGCCTGTCCAGACCTGGCACAGTTTAAAGATGGATGGGTGGTTTGGTTCAATGTTTTCCTGGATTGGTGGTCTGAAATCCCTTATGTTTATCGTACTATTCATATTAACCATGTGCTTATTGCTCCCTTGTCTCCTACCCCTTTGCTTACGCATGATAACATCATCAATTGATAACACTATAGAGCGGAAGGCAGCTGCAAAAGTCTTAGCTATGTGGCAATATTACCCTATACCCCACGATGATGATGCCATTACACCAGTCTAATGTATTAATTGACTAGTGAGTGATTTAATTCTCACCCTTCCTCACTTGCGGGTGAGAATAATCAAAGGGGGGAATGTGGTAGGCTATAGCCTAGCATGGCCTGCTACTATGAAAGGCCTGTAAGTTAGGCCTGGATCCTAACTCCCATTATAGCTAGAAAAGAACCAAAAATCTGTGAAAAATAAGAAAACTGTTTTAAAATGCTTAATAAGAAGTTTTCATGAATCCATAAGTCTTCTATTATTCTCTTGTGTGTGAAAGAACAGAAATGTTTCAGGATATGCATTCCTGAAGCCAAAGTTAACCTTGCAGTAGAAAAGTAACGAAATCAAGAACTGCACCATTGTTAGAGCAATCCTAAGGGAGGGGGCCGGTTGCTAGGCTCCGGAGGGATTTCTAATTGGACAAATGAAGGTAATATATAACCAATGAAAAGTTTGCATGTATCGAGTTGGAACCAATAGAAAATTCTCATGTATCAAACTGAAAAAGAGGTATAAATGGTTATTTATTTATTTTATTTATTTATTTACACTTTCTTTTATACCGCGCTATTTGACATCAGTGCGGTTTACAATGAACAGAAACTACACGTCACAAAAATTGATCAGTGCTTACAATGTCTGATCAGTGCTTACAATGTCTCTGTATAAACGTTTGCTCAGTTCCTTTTGAAGCTTTGACTGACTGGGCCTGTGCACATTAAACAGGCTTGGACCCTGTCAATTGACTCCTGGACTTATTCATTGATTGCACTTTGCCACAGCACAAGCACAGTGTTTGCAAAGAACATTCAGCAATTGTCCGTTTCTCATGCAAATGACTGTAGTACTTTACTGTGTTCATCAAGTGTATGCAAAAACTGCTTTCATGGCAACTCTTCTTCATGTAATTTTATGATAAAGCATTAAATTTCAAAACATTTAACCTTCATATAATAAATAATTAATTTGGAATAATATTTTGTCTGTTTAGGGGCTTGTTTACAAAGCCGCGGTAGCGGTTTCCGATCGTTATCGGAGTCGCAGCCCCATTGATTTCAATGGGGCTGTGGCTCCGATAACAATCGGAAACCGCTACCGCGGCTTTGTAAACAAGCCCCTTAGCTTAAATTTTTCATGGTTAACAATTAAAATTTGTCGTGGGGTAATTTATGACTCCAACGGTATTCAGTGTGTGCAAAAAATCTCGTTAATTCCAGGGTTAAGATGGCAGCTGCTGAGGGGGTCGGCAAACAAGCTAAAAAATAGATTCTGACACCCTGGGGAGACCATAAGGCTTTAAGATTTGCCTAGGGCAAAAACATCTTGAACTAAGTCTGATGCCAGCCCTGCTGGTGCTTTGTTCTGCCATTAACAGGTTGACTTGATAAGCATAGTTTCTTACATGCTGCTTCCAGCTTTGTTGGTTTTCCTCTGCAGTCAGAACCACCCTGTGGCCCATTTGTGAAGTTTTAAAATGCATGGTACCCCAATGGTCTTGTTAAGGACCCACCGAAGGGTAAATTCTGCCTTGTTTCTATGAACAGACTTTTACTGGTTGAAGAAAAAGGAATTCTAAAATTATCAACCATGCTTTAATGACAATATATGCCAAAAATTTTCCTAAAATGTGAAAACATTGCTGCACTTGTGATGCAGTATATAGTTTTTTATAATCAAGATACTTTTTATCACAAAGAAAATTATTTTATGGTTGGTGCTTCAAAGAACAGTCTCCATTAATTTTATTACACTTTTATTAAAAATCATTAATCTGCTTGTACAAGCTTTATGTTCTTCTATCCTCAAAATCTAAAAAATTTAACCTGGACATAACTATTATCACATGTCACTAACTTCTAAAACAGTCCATTTACCTCACACACTTTTATAGGTTTAAAGGACAGACAGAGGGAAATTTGCATGGCCATGTCAGGATATGAAGATTTATGACAGTATCTTATAAAGTAGTGGCAAGACAGCATGGGTATACCTCATCACATCTGGCAGGGAGCAGCGATTTTAAGTTGCATGGCTGAAAAAAGAGTTATGCCCCCCCCCCCTCAACTAGATGTGGGAGCAGCCTCTTAAAATCTCTCTTCCTGCTAGATGGCATATAAGATCAGCAGCACAGAAATTCTATGATCCAGCTACTCTTCTTTTCTGACCGAAGTTTTGTGAATTGCAAGACTTTGACTCAGAAAGGAAGAGTGGCCAGGCCCATGGAGACAGTGCAGCAAGCCAGCTTTATGGTAAGTTTGCCATGCTGGCTCCATGGGCCTGGTAGGGGGGGAGAGTGAATAAGAACATAAGAACATAAGATATGCCATACTGGGTCAGACCAAGGTCCATCAAGCCCAGTATTCTGTTTCCAACAGTGGCCAATCTAGGTCATATGTACCTAGCAGTTTTCCCAAGAGACACAAGTTCCACAATGCTTGTATTGGGTCAAGCATTGATATCTTCGGTCACTTCTTAATAATGGTTTATGGACCTTTCCTCCAGGAACTTGTCCAAACCTTTTTTAAACCCAGCTACACTAACAGCCTTTACTGTTACTCCGGTAACAAATTCCAGAGTTTGATTACACGTTGAGTGAAAAAATATTTTCTTTTATTAGTCTTAAATAGTTTACCCTGTAGCTTCATTGCATGTCCCCTAGTCTTTCTATATTCTGATAACGTAAACAATCGATCTAAGTTTACCAATTCCACTCCGTTCATTAATTTATAGACTTCTATCAAATCTCCCCTCAGCCGTCTCTTTTCCAGGTTAAAGAGCCCTAACCTTTTTAGCCTTTCCTCATAGGAGTATCCTTCCATCCCCTTTACCATTTTGGTGGCTCTTCTCTGAACCTTTTCTAAAATCGCTATATCCTTTTTAAGATACGGCGACCAGAATTGCACACAATATTCAAGGTGCGGTCTCACCATGGAACGATATAGAGGCATTATAATATCTTTTGTTTTATTTTCCATTCCTTTCCTTATCATACCTAGCATTCTATTTGCTCTCTTGGGCGCAGCTGCACACTGGGCCGAGGGTTTTAACATGGTATCCACAATGACGCCTAAATCTTTTTCCTGGGTGGTGGTTCCTAATGTGGAACCTTGCATCGTGTAACCATAGTTTGGGTTGTTCTTCCCTAGGTGCATAACCTTGCACTTGTCCACATTAAATTTCATCTGCCATTTTGATGCCCAATCATAGCACATAGAGCCATGCCAAGCGGGAGGGCATCAGCCACACAGGGGAATGCCAAACCCAGTTGCCAAGGGGGCTAGGAATGACACAGAGGTGATGTATAACTCAGTGGGGTCTTGCGCATGTCAGAGTCCATGGGTTAGAATGGAGGCATGCCATGAGGACCATGCAAATGGTGATCCAGAGGTGGAGCCTTATGTGTCATGCCTGGGCACAGCGGAGGATGTGACAGGCAGTGCATACCCAGTAGCAGGCTATAGCTCAGCACCTGAGATGCAGTACCTTGCCCACATGTACACAGGCCCAGGGTGAGCTACCTGCAACTGACGGAGGAGGAGGTCTATCAGAGATACAGACTGGATGGGGCAACAATAACTGAGCTGTGCAGCATTCTCAGTGTGGACCTGGAGCTCTCCTCATTCAGAAGCCAGGCCCTGTCAGTGGCCATGATGGTGACCACTGCCTTGGGATTCCTTGCAACGGCAGCTTCCAGCATTTGATGGGGTGATTGTTGGAATCACGCAGTCCACTGCCGGCCACTTCATAGGAACCTTCAGCAGGCCCCTGCTTTGAAGGATGCACCACCTCATAGCCTTCCCCCAGACACAGCAGATGCAGCAGGAGACCATGCTGGCACTGTACAATGTTTCTGGGTTCCCATCGGTGTTTGGATGTATAGACTACTCTCACATTGCACTGTGGGCACCACTTTTAGAGCAGAGGGCATACCGGAACAGGCATAGGTACACATAGATAAACATGCAGGTTGTTGTGGATGCCAACATGAACTTAATTGATGTGTGCTCCCACTACCTGGAGTCCTGCCATGATGCATTTGTCCTCACCCAATCCAGCCTGGGACAGGCAGCAGTAGGGAGTCAGCTCGGAGATGCATGGCTGCTAGGTGAGTGTGCACATGTATGAGCCCCAGGACAGGCCCAGAACAGATGTCTGCTGTAATATGATGCTATGTGTACTACAAACAGGCAGTGATAGATGTGTTCTGTATATATCGGAACACATGAGCACCACTGCGTTCATATGCTCTGCTGTTGCTCAGAGCCATGCACACTATGGGCCATAATGGACATTACAGTGACAACCAGGGGAAGCCCAGTGGCTAATAGCAGACAGCATGTACCAATATGTGGAAGGCAGAAGAGCATGGGCTGGTGCCATGTAGCACAGCCACAAGGCATCAGCCCATGTAGGGCACATCCTTGTCTGCCCCCATCCCAGCCTGCAGATCCCCAAACTGCATCCCTGTGCCATGTCCCTGCTCCCCTCCCTTCCAACAGGCCTGCCCATGTCACCATCAGTCATTGTCCCCCAAATTCCTGACTGCCACACAAGCCATATGTTGGTGTCATCTTACTGCCACAGTGTCACTGACTGGTAGATATTACATGCCGTCCTGCTAGTAGATGGTGTGCAGTATGCTGTCCATAGCAACCTATAGACTTTACCCAATGCACGTCCCAATGCTCATGTTCACAACTCACATTTCCCCAATAGGTGACTGTGGATGTCCTCTGAGAACATGACTGCTGACCCCAGTGTGCCACCCTATGAGCTGGCAGGAGGAGCGGTACAATAGTGCCCATCAGCAGACCCAGGCGGGCGTGGAGCATACAATACAGGTACTGAAGAGCCATTTCTGGTGCCTCGACAGGAGTGATGGGCAACTCCTCTTCAGTCCGGAGCAGGTATGCAAGATATTCACATCATGCTGCATAATCCACAATCTGGCATGGATGCGTGGAGTGCTGGATTCAGAGCCAGCAGTTGTGGAGGAGTGGGAGGCTGCAGAGGCAGCAGATGGTGATGGTGCAGAGTCCAGGAGCTGGCAGCAGGTCAGAGCACTGGCTCACCATGTGCGGATGATAAGTGACAGTTTCTGAGGTGACTGCCCCGCACCAGCACCAGGATAGGACACACCCAATTACCAATAAAGTCCCCATTACCACGGAATGTGTGCACAGTGATACTTTATTTCCCCCAAGTGATTCTCCTACCCTAGGGCTCCCCATCGGCCATTGGTGCTTGCTAACATGTGCACTGTGATGCAGTAGAATGATGTTGGAGGACATGTTAGCAGTCTCATCACCCTCCCAGCAGGGTGGGTTGATGGGCATAGCTCAGGGCTAGCAGGTGGCTGTGCTGTTGTGCTGGCAGCTCCAGCACCCACCCCCTGTGCCTGTTTGAAGCCCACCAAACTGCACAGGGAACCAGGTGCTCAGCAATTGTAGGTGCCCATCAATTGCAGGTGCCCATCCATGTGGCACTCCACACACAATATGTGGTCCTGCCACTCCTCGTGCTCTGCCTCCCTTGCCTATTCTGCAGCTTACAGGTCCTTCCAGGCATTTTGCAGCTTGGAGAGTATGCCCTCTGTACCAGTAACCATGTACACAACTTCATGCAATAGCTCCTGGCCAGGTCACTGCCCCCTGTACCCACAGACTCATCCAGGATGGAAAATTTTAGCTTGGCAAGTGGGGCATCATCTGCTCAGGCTCCCCTGCACTGGCAGTCATGCTGACCTGCTCCACTGCCCTGGGTGGTAAACCTGACTGCCCCTCTGCCCTGGCTGGCAAAGTGGACCACTCTGCTGGCCTGGCAGGCATACCAGCCTCAATTTCTGTGCTGCACCCTGGCTATGCATTGGCATCATCTGCGGTGGATGTTGAAGCTCCCCTATGCATCTGTCCCAGGCAGGGAAGGAGGGTCCCTGGCAGGTCTGTGGGAGGTTAGTGACATGGTTTGCCAGGTCGGCCTATGGGGTGGCACCTGGACCACTACAGAACTGGCAGATGGTGCATGGTCCACACCATACCCACCCCATGCAGCACCCAAGGTCCGACAGACAGGCATGCCCTGGGTGGACAGAGACATGGTGGGGACATATACATGTCTGTCACAGTCCCATCTGGGCCATGGAGCACCCCTGCTCACCTCCTCCCCCCCGTGTGCCTGTGGTGGAGCTGTCAAAGCCTGCAATCCCAGTGACGTCCTCCATGCACTGCAGCACCTGATCCTTTAGTGGGGTTACTACTCAGGCACCATCCTGTTGTTGCTGGCCCTCTTCTTTGCTGCCTGCTATACCATGCACCACTTCTTTTTTATGTCTTCCATGTCCCTATAGTGGTGTTGGACTGCATTGACCCTGCAGACGATGTCTCACCATGATGTCTGCTGGGTGCTGGCATCCTCTGCCGCAAAGAGGGCAGTGTGCTGCTGCAGGATGAGCCCCAGGGCCATAGCTGTCTCAGACGGCATGTGTTAGCCTTTCTTGTATGCTTTGATGCTGTCAGTGCCTTGCTAGCCATTGTATAGCCATGCGCTAAGATGGTATTTGACTACCCACATAGGTCCTTTTATGCATATGTTGTTAGAACACACAGCATTGCCATGCCCCATCCAAAAGCATATCTGCTACCCGTGTAGGCCCCTGGGTGCCGACAGCTTGCCACTGTAGGATGCTATAGCTGCACAGCCCTGAGCGATGGCAACATAGTCATGCAGAGTCACCCAGACTGCAATACCCAGGTAGATCGCATAACACAGTAAGCGGGCATGGCAAACATGATGCGTACCGTGCCAATGATGTGCCTACATGGGGCAGGGAATGCCCTGTGTGTGCAGTGCTTCTGTGCTGCATCCATGCTGCTACAGCCCATTATGTATGGTTATAGCAGAAGGGTGCTACCTATGCAGATGGTTGTGGGCACAGAGGTGCTACCCATGCAGAGTTGTGCCTGTGACCATCTGCTAGGGTAGTGTCCCTCTGTACTACCCATGCAGGATGGGCATGTCCACGGGGCACACACCCCATGCCCCTAGACCCTGAACCCCCTCCCTTAATACCCTGCAACACCCATGCAGATACAATGCCCTGCCCCCACAAAGTGGACGACAGAACATGTTTGCACAAGTGGAACAGTTTATTGGAAAACTTGTGACAACACATACAATGGTGCCAGCAGTGGCAGACAAATAACTACTATACAGACAGTGGATGGCCCTGCCACAGGGGGACCTGGCAGGGGGACCACCTATGGAGCAGGGGAGTCCTGCTCATGCCCTCAAAGGCACTGGTGAGGGCATCAATGTGCACACTGATGGATTGGGCTGCTGTGCACACCTCCTCCCTCAGGTGCTGTACCTCCACCACCAGGGCAGCAAGAACCCAGTCATTGGAAGGGCATAGAGGTGGTAGCACAGAGTGGCCTGTTGTGTCATGGCCATGGCATGCCCAAGGCTGTTGGGGTGGCTGTGGGGGCCCCCAGCTGTGCAGGGTGGACTGTGGCTCCACTCGCCATTGCACCAGTGCATGGGTCATGCAGTGGCAAAATAGCCCACTGGTAGGGTTGTGGGTGGGTATGACTGTGGACTGCATGGCACAGCAGGGGGGGTGCAGCCCCACTTCTGGGCCCCCCACCGGGTACCTGTTTGTGATGCCCTGCACCATGCCACCATATCTGAGGCACTAGATTGGTGGTCCCTGCATCCCCCTTGCTACACCCTCCAATCTCTCCCCCTCTGACTCTTATGCCTCCCTGCCCTGTCCCTGATTCTCTGATCCCTCCACCTCTGACTCCTTTGCCTCCCCACCTGATCCTGGTCCTCTGATCCCTCCTCCTCTGACTCCTCTGTCTCCCCACCACAACCCTGGTCCTCTGATCCCTCCTCCTCTGACCCCCATCCCACTGTTGTGTCATGACCCTCTTGCTCCCCGCCTCCTCAGTTTTGGTGTCCTCCATCACAGTGTTGCTGGACTCCTCCTCATCCCCGTCACTAATGGAAGTACTGGTGCTTTCAGCTCCCCTGGACAACTCCTGTGGTGCTGCACCACTGCCTCTGGGTGGTTGGCATGGTAGACCATTAGTATCAGGGGCCTTGCTGGACTTGGCTATAGGGCATTGGGGGGGGAGGGGTTACTGGTCCACACAGGCATGGCCCTGGGGTGGGACTGGTGTACCTTCAGGGAACACATATCTCACAAATCACTTTTAGCCCATGAGGGCATGCCTCCTCCACAGTGCACACTGCCTACCTCCCCTTTGCCTACCCCCAGCCAGCCAGCC
Source organism: Ichthyophis bannanicus (assembly GCA_033557465.1). Lineage (NCBI taxonomy): Eukaryota > Metazoa > Chordata > Amphibia > Gymnophiona > Ichthyophiidae > Ichthyophis > Ichthyophis bannanicus. The sequence goes on along the minus strand of CM066035.1, from coordinate 153,040,045 downwards.
CTGTTTTCCCCCTCACATGCCCAGCTGTGGCCTGCCAGCCCTCCCCCCAGTGATGGGCATGCACAGGGGTCAGCATGGGCATGTGCACAATGTACCTGGGGCAACCACTGGGGGTGTGCACCCCTGTACCACCTAGCCATGCATTGCCACTGCAATTTTTGTGTGTGTCTTCATATCTTGGATGCTGGCTGGTGCACACACAGGATGGTGGCACCAGGGGATGACACAACTGCCCATTATACATTCCCATCATTGCGTACAGGGAGAGTCCACCCCTGCATCTGCTAGGGTCCACTGTGTGCCCCACTGACCTTCCTCAGCTGCCAGCTTCTCCCTTATCCACTGCGGCTGGTTAGGTCACCTCCAGCACAATGTCCGGTAGTGGCACTTCAATGCCTCTAAAGTACGTTGCATGCCATATTCATTGTGGGAGAGTGGGGGGACATGCATGGGCTCAGTTGGGTCCATTAATATTGCCAGTTGCACATACTTTATCATGCCTCAGTCTGGTGGCCTGCCCATCCTGGGGTCAGGGGCATACTCATAGGTAGCAAATGTGGGGTGCATGTGATGGTACACCTTTGGTGTCTGCCACCATGGTTCTGCCCACTACTCCCTGGGCCCTTTCACACATGCCATGTGCTACTTGGAGCCATCTGGCCACTGCTTCACCTATGTCACCCCTCTGGCCCCTTACGCCACCTCTACAGTCCCCCCCTCTCATGCTCCTATCTGTTGCATGCAGGCATCCTTTGGCATCATGGTACTTGGTTGTGGGCTGTGCATAACCTTGGTTGTGTGCACATGCCATAGCAAGGGGCATCCCCTGCCTCAGGGGACATATCACTTCATGGTTTGTTGTGCATCATGCAGGACAGGTTGTCACAATTTGTGTATTCTTGCCATTGCACATCTGTCATGTTCTGTGGCATCACATCATTGTCATGCTGCCACAGCTGGATAGAGGGTGGCAGGCAGTGGTGGTAGATCTGTTTGCAGGGACATATAGGTGACACATATGTGGTTTCTGCCACTGGTTCCCTTGTACCCCTGTGCCAGAGTCACAGAGGCTGAGGGGTGGGGCAGGTGTCTGGGGCATACACATTGGCTGGTGAGGTCCCATGAGGTAGCCAGCCTGATCACTGCTCCCCCTGCATCAGGCATTACCATTGCTGTCATGTGTGTGGCATTGCTGCCAATAGCCACCAGGGAGTGAAGTGGTACCCCATGTGCTGTGTGGGGGTATTCCTCCTGCTGCAGGCAATCTGGGCTGGCACCTGTACCAATGCATGGCCCATCCCCCCACCAATATCTGATTGGCAAACTTTGGGGCTGCAGCAGCATGTGGCTTCACAACACAGCCCTGTCTCCCTCTGCAGACACACAGCTGTGCCTTTCAGGGTGTGTGTGGCCTAGCATGGTACTCATCCCCCTCCCCCGCCTATTGAACCCTACTTACCTGTGCGGCCAGAGTTGGATGCCTCTCCAGATGGCTGTTGACAGCCGCAGATTTGGTCGTCGGCCCCCCTAGGGTAGAGAACCCCCTTGTGCTGCAGCACAGATCGGGCAAGGATCTCATCGGGGCTAAAGTTGATGCTTCTCCTTACAACCATGCCGCTGGTGTCTATCCGCCAAGCCACAGGGGGCTCTTGCACAGATAGCCCGTGGAGCCTGCATGACAGTGTCACCTATGCACAGGAATGCCGGACGGCCGATACATGGGTTCCTGCTTATATGCCGTCCCATTTCTCTGGCCACTGTTTTGGACACATACTCAGGAATGGTGGGTCAATCTTGGGCGCATAGCCCGTGATACGGTTCCTGTGCTTACCTGTATATGCTGTGGCGGGTGCCTGCTGCTGTGCTCGGTTTGTGCTGCATTTTCATTGCTTGCCTGTTTTTATGGCACTTGACTCAAGATTCAAGCACTTTTCCTGAACAGGCAACTTTCTGCAGGTAGGGCAGACCTCGGCGCCTTGTTGAATATCAGGCTCATGGTAACCAAAGAAAGGCCTACTTTGAATGGGAGCTTGTACAATATACAGGCCATGCCAAACTTGGCCTGCATGTGTCCTGTTATGTATGTCCTGCATCATCACATATGCTCCTAATAACCCATAGCACCTTAGTGTTCAGCTCCTTCATGCCTACTCTACTCTAGGGAGAGTGATGGCACTTCTAGCAGGCCATTTTCACACATGGTGTCTGCAGGCCTTCATCATCACATATGCTAAATGGAATCCTATCTTACATTGAGCCAGATGTCAAGTATCCTCCTATATATGATTTAAAAAAAAAAACATTTTTATTTTGAGTGAGTTTGCAGTGGACCCACATCAAACAGACAGCAATTCTTACACTTCTAGAAGTATATAATTAGTAAACAGTAGGCAAGGTATATTGGAAAGGCTCTGGGACCCATTATATAGGCAAAATGGACTATGGGAGTCCTGGCAAACATTTATATATCAAATAAATAACACTGCGAAAGCTGTGGTGCTCTGCCACGATGCACAATATATAATGGGCTCCGAGGGTACCAGTAAGCAACTATATATAAATGCAAAAACATAATAACCCTTCCTCACACCAATACCTTGCAGCTTTCTCCTTCCTGACATTTGTTGGCATCTGCAGAGAGGAAAAGAAAACAGGTTGAAAAGTGTACAGTGGCAGTGAGACACAATGGTGCATTTCTCCCTTTTTCAAAATCAAGTATATATTAAGGGTGTGCGGGCAAAAAAAAATCATTTTGTTTTGTTTTCTGTTTCACTTGTAGGATTTTTTCATTTTATTTTGTTTCATTTTAATAAATTTTTATTTTGTTTTTATACATTTTCATTTTAGTGTAATTTTATTAATTAAAGAGGTAACTGTGGCTGCTGCCCAAACACAAAACATAGCTGAAAGGTACTAAAGGTCGCAGGCAAATAAAAAACCTAACTAGCTTTTTTCTCCTAGAGACTGGTTTTGAAAAATGACCCTGCACTAGAACCCAATGCTTAAAGCTCTAGCATAGGGTTTCATTGCATGACTTTAACGCTGACTGTTTGTGCTGGAATGCAATATTCAAATTACCCAGTATACAAAAAGTCAGTGTTAAACTGGAAGACTGCCTTATATGGCAGTCTGACCCTGCCCAGAGCATGTGTCCTGTTATATGTCCTGCACCATCACATATGCTCCTAATAACCCATAGAACCTTAGTGCTCAGCTCCTTCATGCCTAGAATGTATCATGTGGGGTTAGACGCTACCATTTTTCAAGATGGCAGCGCAGAGGCAGGATCATATGAGCAATGCTTTTATTCCAGATTAAAGTACTAGCACCTCTTCTTCTCTAGCTCTTCTCTGTGGGGTTCCCCAGGGTTCAGTTCTCACTCCCCTCCTTTTTAATATGTTTCTTGCCCCTCTTGCTCTTATTGTTCAACAGTCTGGTATCTCTGGCTATTTCTATGCCAATGACATTCTTCTTGTCCACCACATCAGTTCCCTCTCACCAGATCTTTCCGCCCTTAATCTTTGTCTTGAACGTGTTGCATCATGGATAAGTAGTAACTTCCTTCATGTTAACCCATCTAAATCTGCTGCACTTTGGCTTTCCTTTAGTACACCTCCCCCTGCCTGTTCCCCTCTCTTCCTCTCTACTCCGATTCCTCTGGTTTCCTCCCTCTGCTACCTAGGGGTCACGCTCGACACCTCTCTCTCCTTTCACCACCATATCTCTTTGCTCATTCGTCGCTCATTCTTTTTCCTACGCCAAATTCGCACTGTTCGCCCTTTCCTTCCTTCCTTCTCCCTCACCTCATTAGTTATTTCACTTGTTCTCTCAAGGCTGGACTATTGTAACACCGTCTTAGCAGGCCTCCCAAAATATCAACTCCGGTGCCTCCAATTGGTTCAGAACACAGCTGCACGTTTGCTCACTCACTCTTCTGCCCGGGACCACATCACTCCCCTCCTTTCCCATTTGCACTGGCTCCCTCTTCAACTTTTGTTTCCTCTATAAGATTCTTATTCTTACCCATAAAGCATTACATATCAGCTCCCCCCAATACCTGGCTGACTCTATCCATCTGCAGCCTTCTCCCCGTCTCCTATGATCAGCACACGGATACCGTCTCTTTCTTCCTTCCCCCTCCTCGGCTCATTTGGAATCTACACGTCACTCCGCTTTCTTCTTTCTACCTTTTGAGCATTTTTTTTCAGTTGCAATTGCTCCCTTCCCCTTACTCTCCGTACTGAACTGTCCTATCACCGCTTCAAAAGCTCACTCAAAACTCACCTCTTTCAGCAGGCATTCAACCCCCCTGATCCCTAAGGTTATCTCGCTCCATCAGCTCTCCTCTCCATCAGGCTGTTTCTTCTATCTCCCCTTCCCTGTCTAACTGTCCTTTTCTGTCTCTTCCTATCCCTCTCTTTCCTATCCAAATAATGGTGTTCTTTTCTTTTTCTAATTGATTTTATTGTACACCGCCCTGATGCATATGCTTGGGCAGTATATCAACCACTAAATAAAGATAAAGATAAAGAAGAATGTGGGGAGGGGGAGGGGAGAGGGGGCCACCGGGCCTCCATGGATTTTTTGATTAATGAGTGGGTGGGAGGATCGGAGCCTTTTGGCCACCAGGGAATTTTTTATCAGGCCGGGATTGGGGCTGCCGGGGATTTGGTTTCTGTCAGGGAGTCAGTGTTAGGGGCAATGACTTCCTGACAGTATTCTGATGGCTTTGGGGGCTTTCTCCATGCCTGGATCATCTGAAGTGAAGTGTCAAACTTCACTGCAGATGATACTTTTGCTCCTGACTGGATCTTTATGCCTGCTTGAAGCTGGCATAAAGATCCAGCATTAAAAAAAAACAGCATAAAAAACTGTGCTAAGTATCAGCAGAGTTTTTTACATTGGGTGTAATTACTTATGCAGCGATTTGCATGCCAAGTGTGCTGCAGTTTACCATGGTTGCTTTTTGGGCATTTTTCCAGGGTAGCTTGCTTTCTGCATCAGAGAACAACCCTAGCATGAGAAAAACACCAGAAAATGCTGTGCTAAGCTTTTCTGCATTGGCCCATAAGATCATAAGCCCTCCAGGGACAGGAAAATACCTACTGTACCTGAATATAACTCACCTTGAACTTCTGAAAAAAAAAAAAGTGTGAGCGGGGGGGCGGAGCCTGATGTCCAGTGGGATGGTCGCATAATGCTGAGGCTCCCGAGAGGCCTACTCAGAATCCTGAATTAACACCTCAAATATTTGGAATTTCTACTCTGATCTTGCCGGGGCACCTTGGTGAGATGGCGGGGACCAAACCAACGCGCCTGGAATTTGGGTCTCCAGCGGCTTCTCACGGCAAACGTTCTAAAATTGAACCTCCGTCCCCGCAGAAGGGGCCGGCCTCGTGCGAGGGCCCCGAAATGCAGCAAGAAATCCTCGTCGAGATTAGAGGGGTCAAAACCCTTGTGCAGGCAAACGGTGAAGCACTTCGAGCGCTGCGGGACGATTTTGGTGTGCTGCAAGGCAGGCTAGAGGGGCTTTCTTCGCGTCAGGACAAAATGGAGAGCATATTGGACTCTCATGCGGCCCGGTTGTCCAAACTCGACAAAGTTGAACAACAGGTGCGGGCCTTGCAGAAAGAGGTGGAAGATGGCAATAATAGAGCGCGCCGCAATAACTTACGACTCGTGGGCATACCGGAGGGAGCGGAATCGGGAGACATGAAAGAGTTTTTATGCAAGGTCCTCCCTTCCTTGCTCCACATCACCTTTACCAAAGATTTGGAGATTGATCGCGCTCATCGTGTACCCACCAGCATAACGCTCAACAAGAAGACCCCGCGGCCTATCATTTTTCGACTATTGAGATATCAACATGTGGAGCAAATTCTAAGTGCCTCTCGGGCAATGGGCCATATGGAGTTTGAGAGCCACAAAATCTCCTTCTATCCCGACTTGTCTAAACCCACAGTCGACCGCCGAAAGCGCTTTCTGGAATTCCGGCCGAGGCTTCGGCAACTACAAGCACGCTACGGCCTGATGTACCCGGCCAAGCTCCGAGTCACGCTTCACAATCAGACAAGCACATTCGAGGACCCTGATCTACTAGCGAAGTTTTTGGATTCCAAAGAAGCCGACTTGATGCGCTGACTTCCAGCATATTCCTGCAAGTCTTCTTATGCCCGCTGTACCTGCCGTATCGGATCCGCCGCAGCCCTGCAAAGAGTCTGGCGGGGGCAGTTTGTTGCCTTCCTCTTGATGGTATCTGTGACCCGACTCCATCTACCCACGGTAGCCTCGATGAGTATCAGAGACAGTGTTATTATGGACTCTGGTGTTTCTTCTCTATTTTATACATGTCTTCTATTTCCTCTCTTGGGCCTCCTCCCGTAGACATCTGGTCGCCATATTCTTTGGGGGTTTGCTTCTTCTCTAAGATACGTTGTTACATACTTTTCAATATGGGGTGTATTAGCTAACATACTCGGTGATTATGACATTGTTGTATCGACTCTGCTTATGTTCTATGTTACCAAGCGCCCTTACCTAAAATGTCTTTTACCGCATGATGGCACCATGTAAGATTTTTTTCCTTGACCGTCAAAGGCATCAATAATCCGATAAAATAGAAGAGAATCCTAAGCTACCTCAGTTAGGAGGCAGCGGAGCTGCTTTTCTCCAATAACGCATTTGAATTCGAAGGAAACTCTTACACTAAGTGTTACACCTTACATGGTGGCCGCTTGTTCCCCTGCTGTTTCTAGGATATGTGGGGTTGCCATACTGGTTGGGAAATCTTTGCATGCTACTGGTGTTGCGACTAGCTCAGATACAGAAGGTAGATTGTCCAGAGTTCTCCTCACGATAGGTAGCCTAGCAGTTACATGTATCTGTTTTTCCGCTCCTAATGCTGATGACCCTGCCTTTTGCTACCATTGCTCAGGTTGCGCAAGCTTCTGCTTATACTTCACTGATCATTGGGGGGGATTTCAAACTAGTCCTTGTCCCCTGACTGGCAAATAGCTGCCTAGGACGAGTGGTCCCCCCAAGAGTCATGCTACGCTTCCCTTCCTGATCAAGGATCTTGCTTCAGTTGATCTATGGAGATTACTACACCCCAATTGGCTTGACTTCACCTTCTTCTCTTCCTCTCCTCAATCTCAGTCTCGCATAGACTTCTTTCTAGTCTTAAAACTGTTAGTTCCTCAGGTGGACACTGCAAAGATTCACTCCCAACATATTTCAGATCATGCTGTCATTTCCTTTCAAGGGGCTCTGGTCACCCCAACAGCTGTTCTCTGCAGCTCGTTAGAAAACCTTTTCGGATTTACAAGAGGAATTGGCGATACCAGCGAAACACTACTTTCAATTGATGCAGCTTCAACCCTGCATCCAAAGTGCTCGGAGCATGCCGCCCTCTGCCCCTACTGAGGTTGGGCTATTAGAGCTGGTTCACTCCATTAGCAGTACACATGGGGTAGCCTCTAATTTCTATAATATACTTTGTCAAGGCACAGATGCGGACACTTTAGAGCTTAACAAGCCTGAGAGCGCGAACTGCAAACCACTATAACCCCTGCGCAATGGAGCGTTTTGGAGTAAAGTAGTGTGGGTTTCCCGGTCTGCCTCTGTTACCCAGATTCTCTTCTTCCCTGCACACAGATGTTTTTATACCCCCAGAAAAATAGCCAAATGGAACCCAAATGCTAGGGACCTGTGTTGGTTCTGCCATACTGCTGTGGGATCCTTCGCTCATGTTCTTTACGAATGTCCTCAATTGCAGGTCTATTGGGGGCGGGTCTGGGGTCGTATTCACTCTATCTTACACTGTCAAGAACCTTTCTTGGACGGTCGTGGGACTCTGCTCTGTGGCGGAGGTCCCCTCTCTTCCTAAGAAGGGTCGCTTTCTCCTTGATTTCATGCTAGGTATAACCATATGCTTAATCACGAGGAATGGAAGGATAGCTCTCGACTTACTGTCAATAAATGGTGGAACCTCGTCTGCTTATATAGTACGTATGAGCAGATACCTCGGAGAGCTATCCCCCATGTCCAAACTTCCTCCTGCTTGTCTAACTGGCAGATCCTTAATGATTATGTACAATTTACTCATTGCTCCAACATGCCTGTATAATGTGCACTCATCATGTTTTAGATCACCGCTAAGTTTGTAATGCAATCATGTAAATACACGCCCGCTTTGGGAATGTTTAGTTTTCTAGAGAAGAAGCAGGGGGGAGGGGGGTGGTAGGGGTTTACTTTGGTGTATGTATTACCTGTTATGTATTTGTCTTTTGCTGTATGTCTTCCTTTCCTTTGTTGTTACAAAACGAAAATAAAGAATTAAAAAAAAAAAAAAAAAAAAAAAAGTGTGAGCTAAATCCATTTCCTAATATAGTACCAGTTCTCAGCTTAGAGATGATACCAGGAAACCTACCTGAAACCTGCAATTAAGGGTTCCAAATCTTGCTAAAAAGTATTACTGTTGTATGATGGCTAAAATCCCATTTCTTCAGTGGCAGTGAACCCAGTCGCTATAGTATACCTTTCCCCCAATGGGGTTAGGGAACAGAAAACTTGGCCTAAGAATCAAGGTTCTTAAGCTAACAGTACATGGCACTCTTAATGAGCCACTGGGTCAGTACCTTTCAGATGCTGAATGATTACTAAAGCTGCTGAAAATCAGCAGTAAATTTTCCCTATGCTTTCTTTTAAATAGCAAGACGATTAGGGGATCATTTTATAACAGGGCACCTAGGTTAATAGGGCAGGAAGGCAGCTCTTTCTCACTTCTTGATAAAGACAAATAGAATGCCTTTTACTAAAGTATGTCAAGAGGTTATCATACAAATTAGTGCAGCTACAGTTACCACATGTCTGTGACACGTGCCATGCACTAACTCACATGATAACGTCTTCCCACCGCAAGATGCAGGAAAAGAGAGGAGAGAAGGCATGGACAGCTCTTGCAGTTAATATAGGTATGCTACCATGTTCTGTCATTGCTCAAGAGAAGGTGGTAAATGCACCTATGTTATTGACATGAGGAAATTGTTGCAACTGTGGGAAAAAAAAGACTAATCCCCTTTGAATAACATTTATTTATTTAGCTATTTTTATTGACTGCTTTATCTCAGAGTCAAAGAAGTTTATGATTTATGTGAACTTCAAACTATTACATAGAACATAGGAAACTATAACTCTGAAGGTTAAACAGATATATTGAACTTTGAAATTAATACATAGAAGTATAGAATTATTTACATCTAAAATAGATAGAGGAATAGATAATAGTCCTGGACACAGTGAGGGGTGGAAGGCAGTGATGAATTGCTAGGGAAAGAAAGGGACTTAGGTTCCATTGTCAAAGTATTCATTGAAAAGATGAGATGAGTAACATCATCTCCAATCCCCTAAACACATCCTAATCTCCCCGATCAGTATCACCCTTTAATGTTCATTGTGAAATAAAAGACTGCTATTCACTGTAATTCCTGTTAAGATTTGTTTAGTTGTTCTATGAAACCTGTTCTATATAATAAGTGGTTAATTGTTCTCTGTAAACCACACTGATTTAAAATAGTGTGGTATATAAAACCAAATAAATAAATAAAGACGCATCCAACCCCTTTCTCACCTACCGTCCCTCCCTGGCACTTACCAGAGGTTTCCTTGGTGGAGTAGTGGCAGGGCAGGAATGACTCTCAAATGTTTGTGCCCTTTGCCAGCGCATGTTTAAAATGCCATCTCTGAACCTTAGTGGTAGTCATGCAGTCCTATTGCTAGGTTTTAAGCTGCCAATTAAGCCTTGACCAGGGGGTTTGTGGGGAAAGGGTGATGCTGTTACTGATTGGATATAGGAGGTAAATCTGGCACAGATCGGGGGGAGCGAGGGGGTGAGAGAGATGGTGGCTGATGCTGGTATTGATTTAGGGGATGGGGAGGGTTAGGATGCTGATTCTGATCCGTGTGATGCTTAGCACTTGAGTACTCTTACCACATGTGATTGTTGTAACTTTGGATAGCACAGATAGCACAGTTACTTACCTGTAACAGGTGATCTCTGGGAACAGCAGGAATTAGTCCTCACATATGGGTACGTCGGTACCGACGGAGCCTGCGCGGGAAAGCTCCCCAGCCTTTCAGATGAAAGGCTTTTGGGGCCTCCCACTGCACATGCGTGCTGCCTTCCCGCCTTCCTGACCAGCTCTCCTCAGTTCGAGTTTATAGCTGAGACAATAGAGAGAGGAAAGGAAGATAGATAGAAGATACAACTCCTAGGGGAGGAGGGTGGGTTGTGAGGACTAATTCCTGCTGTTCCCAGAGATCACCTGTTACAGGTAAGTAACTGTGCTATCTCCAGGAACAAGCAGGAATAAGTCCTCACATATGGGGACTCCCTAGCTAAGATGCCTGGGAGATCCCCCTCCAAGGGTAAACCATCTTCGTATGGATCTCAGGCATCCATCCAGGGAAGGTGGGAAGGAGTTGTTTAAGTATGGAACAGGTGTTTGAGGACAGCCTGACCAAACAAGGCATCCCGGCGGGAGTCCTTGTCCAAGCAGTAATGGGCTGTGAAGGTATGAACCGAGGCCCAAGTGGCTGCTCGACAGATCTGATCTATGGACACAGAGTGAAGATGAGCCATAGAAGTGGCCATGGCTCGCACATTGTGAGCGGTGACATGGCCTTCCAGAGAAATGTTCTTACTCTGGTAAGTAAAAGAAATACACTGAGCAATCCAATTGGAAAGTGTACGTTTGGTGACTGGAAGTCCCAAATGAGAAGGATCAAAAGCCACGAAAAGTTGGGAAGACTTTCGATGTGGCTGAGTCCTGTGGAGGTAAAAGGCGAGAGCTCTTTTACAGTCAAGAGTATGAAGGTTCCTCTCTGCACTGGATGCATGAGTAGCCGGGAAAAAAACAGGTAGATATATCTCTTGATTAAGATGAAAAGGCGAGACCACTTTAGGCATAAAGTGGGGATTCGTCCTAAGGACCACCTTATCATGATGAAATCTGGTATAAGGTGGATTAGCCACCAAAGCCTGCAGTTCACTGATGCGGCGAGCCGAAGTGACTGCAATAAGGAAAAGAACCTTCCAGGAAAGAAATTTCAGGGAGGTAGATACCAACGGTTCAAAAGGTGGCTTCATAAGTTGACCCAGAACTAGATTCAAGTCCCATGCTACCGGAGGAGGTCGGATGGGAGGCTTAGTGAGGGTCAAGCCTCTCATGAATCTTGCAATAAGAGGATGAGAGGAGACAGGTTGTCCATTTATAGGTTTTAAGGATGCTGCAATAGCACTTAAATGGACTCGTACTGAATTCGTCTTGAGGCCTGCATTGGAAAGATGCAGGAGATAGTCCAGTAGAGAATTCAAAGGAAGTGCTAGAGGGTCAAGACCCTGTTGCGCACACCAAATGGAAAAACGTTTCCATTTGAAAGCATAGGAATGCCTAGTAGAGGGTTTCCTAGAGGCATGAAGGATATCTTTCACTGGTTGGGAAAGATTAAACTCATGAAAGATTAAACACACAAAACCTGAGAATACAACACAAAAAGACGGAAGTCCTGTTCGTCTCGAGGAACACCAACTTCACCCCTCCTAGTTGTATTAACGTAAAGGATGCCCAACTCCAAGTTAAACCGGCAATACGCTACCTGGGAGTAACGCTGGACCAAAACCTTGATATGAAGAACCACATAGCCAACACAGTCAAGGCAATCTACTTTAAAATCAGATCCCTCAGACACCTACGCATGCTACTTGAACCGGATGATTTCCGTACCATTTATCAAGCCCTTATACTCCCCCATTTCGACTTCTCAAACTCCATACTACAAGGACTCCCCCGGGCCACCCTGAACCCCCTGCAATTAGCCATGAATAGTGCAGCGAGGGTACTCCTCGGGGCATCCAGGAGAGATCACGTAACACCCCTTCTAAAACAGCTACACTGGCTCCCCATTCAGGCAAGGATCAGTTTCAAGATCTTACTGCTAACATTCAAAGCGGCTAAGGGGCTCACCTCTTCCTCTCTCTCCAACCTCATACAACCACTTGCACCAAACAGGCCACGAAGAACAGCAGAATTAAACACACTAGTTATCCCAAATGACACCACAAGATGCACTAGATCAACAGCCAACAGAGCCTTCCAATTCTGCGCCCCATCTCTATGGAACACCTTACCAGCACAAATCAGAGCAATACCTAATCTAAGTCAGTTCAGAAAGGCTTTAAAGCATTTCCTCTTCCTTAAATATCTCAATGGCAGCTCCGAACATAACCCCCAGGTGAATAGCAGAAGTGGTCAAACAGATAGACCCCGCAACAGACCAACTTCACAATATAAATAGCAAGTTGTTCCATATACTATTGTACCACTGTTGTATATAGTTAACCAGGATATCCTTTATCAGATAACCCTGCATTGTATTTAGTTTCCCCTATTTCGCCAAGTTATACTTCCTGTTAAATGTAACGACCAGACATGTGTAAACTGTCGGATGTTTTCTGTTCAATGTAAACCGCGCTGATGTCTAATAGTGCGGTATATAAGAATTGTTAATAAATAAATAAAATAAAATAAATAAAATAAATAAATGAAGGCTTAAGCCTTCAGTAACCAAGCTCGGAGATGTAGGGACTTGGGGTTTGGATGCCACAAAGTCCCCTGCTCCTGAGACAGAAGGTCTGGTGCAGCTCCCAGGTCCAGGGAGGAGCCCTGGGAGAGCTGTAGAAGGAGAGGGAACCACACTTGGCGTGGCCAGCGTGGAGCAATGAGGATCATGGATCCGTGATCCCTCTGAAGTTTGAACAGAGTCTTGGGAATCAAAGGAATGGGTGGAAAAGCGTACAGGAATTCCTGACCCCAATGTAGGAGAAAGGCATCGTTGGCCTGAGCTCCCTGACACGGAGTCCTGGAACAGAACCGGGGAAGTTTGGCATTCCACGGACTTGCAAAGAGGTCTATGTCCGGGGTCCCCCATTCCTGAAAGATTCTGCGTATCTGGTCCATATGCAGGGACCATTCGTGTGGGAGCAGAACTCGGCTGAGTCTGTCTGCCCGAGAGTTTTGAACTCCTGGAAGATATACTGCCAGAAGATGAATTTGATGCTCTCTGGCGAAGGCCCATAATCTGAGAGCTTCGTTGCAAAGCGACAGAGAGCCCGTCCCTCCTTGTTTGTTGACATAGAACATGGCTACCTGATTGTCTGTTTGTACTAGGACAGTCAGGTTGACAAGGAGGGTGTGGAAGACTGTGAGGGCAAGGAAGATTTGCTCGCAGTTCCAGAATGTTGATGTGAAGGGTGGTCTCCTGAGGAGACCAGGTGCCCTGAGTGGAGAGGTGTTGGAGATGAGCTCCCCACCCTGTCTGGGAGGCATCTGTTGTGAGGGTTGCTTGGGGCAACGAAGGTTGGAAGGGGATCCCCAACAACAGATTTTTGGAGGATGTCCACCACTGGAGAGACCAAAACAGTCGTTTTGAGGTGAGTATTTGGTCTGAGAGCAGTCCTGATGCTTGAGACCACTGGGTGGCCAAGGTCCATTGAGCTGCTCTCATATGAAGACGAGCGTAGGGCACCACGTGTACCGTGGAGGCCATGTGGCCCAGAAGTTGCAGCATTTCTCTGGCTGACAAGTGACTTCTGGACTGAGCCTGGGAGGCCAAGCTTATTAGCCTTTGGCCTCGGACCAGAGGGAGGTAGGCCCTTGCAGTGGTGGAGTCCAATTGGGCCCCTATGAATTCCAGAGACTGAGTAGGGATGAGTTGGGATTTGGGAATGTTTACCACAAGTCCCAGATATTGAAGAAGACGCCTTGTGCGGTCCAGAGAAATCTGGGCTTCTGACTGAGATGGAGCTCGGATGAGCCAGTCGTCCAGATATGGGAAGACAAAGATTCCCATGCCTCTGAGAAATGCGGCTACGACTGCCATGCATTTTGTGAAGACTCTTGGAGCAGAGGCCAGACCGAAGGGTAGTACTCTGTACTGGAAATGTTTTCCCTGGAACAGAAATCTTAGATATTTTCTGTGGGATGGATGGATGAGTATATGAGTGTACACATCCTTGAGATCTAGAGAACAAAGCCAATCCTGACTCTGAAGGTATGGAAGGAGAAGGCCCAGAGAGAGCATTTTGAATTTCTCCTTGAATAGAAACCTGTTCAATTCTCTCAGATCTAGGATAGGTCTGAAGCCCCCTGTCTTCTTTGTTATGAGAAAGTAAGGGCCTGTACACCTTGGCAACTAATTCTGTACAAATTGTATATATGGGGCCCTCCCCCAATCTACTGAAATCAAATGTATACCTTGATCTGTGTGCTTTAATCAAATGTGTATCGTATCCAAATGCTTGTCCCGTGTTACGTAATCATTGACTAATCAAAATGTAAAACTGAAATCTCAATGTACCGTACAATACATTATGATTCTGTAAAGTAAACCGCTGCTGATCGTAGGAAGCAGCGGTATACAAGTGTTTACTAAATAAAATAAATAAATAAATAAAGGGGAGTAGAAACCTAACCCCTGTTGTGGAGGAGGAACCTCCTCTATTGCCCCTTGGGCAAGGAGAGAAGAGACTTCCTGACCCAACAGGGTCAGAAGAGATGGGGGAGAACTGAATTGCCTCACCATGGTATGGGGAGGAAGGCTGGAGAAATGAAGTTTGTAGCCCTCCCTGATAATAGAGAGGGTCCATTGCTCTGATGTGATTTGTTCCCATCTGGGAGCAAAATGAGCTAGCCTTCCAGGAATGGTGAGGGGCTCTGGTTGTTCTAGAGCCAGAAACGGCAAGTTCTCTAGAGGCAAGTCAAAACCCCTGAGGGGGTTGAGCCTGCTGGGGTGTAGCAGACACTGCAGGCTTTGACTTTACCTGCTTAGATTGTTGACGCTTAGCCGCAAAGCGAGGCTGAGCAGATTGCTGGCCAGTATTTGTGGGAAATCTGGCCTTCTTATAGTAAGGCCTTTTAAAAGACTTCTTTTTGGCAGGGGTAGAAGTAGACTTGGAAAGTCTATCTAGAGTGGCATTTTCTGCATCCATTTGAGCAGCTTTAATTTGCCAGTCTTCCCCAAATAAGTTCTCACCGGTACAGGGCAGATTCCTGAGGCCATCTACAACCCAGGGTTCTAGGTCAGAAGCCTGGAGTCAAGCGAGACGTCGGGCTGCAATAGCAATTCCCGAAGCTCTGCCTGCAACCTCAAAGGAATCAAAGGCTGCCCTGTTGGAGAACTTGGAGACCTCTGAAAGTTGTGTCACCATAGAAAAGAAGTCCGCCCTTTGATCATCAGGGATAAAGGGGGCAAAATTCTGTATCTTTAGGGCAAGTTGTCCAAGAAACATGCCCATATAAAGAGAAGAATGCCTTTTAGGACTCTTTATTTTCTTCATGGCAGACTTCACCACAATAGAGTGGTGAGGCAGCTGAGTTTTCTGGAACCCAGGAGAAGGAGGGACCCGATACATGGTGTCCAACCTACGGGAATGGGGAGACAGTGTTAAAGGAGTCTCCCACAAATCCATCAAGTGTTCTTAAAGGATTTCATGGATAGGTAGAGTGACTGCCTCTTTAGGAGCTTTAGAGTATCCTAAAATATCCAATTTTTTTGATCTGGGTTCTTTTTCAGAAGATGTAGCAATAGAAAGTGCTTTAGCTACATCAACAATGAAATCCTGAAAGGATAAATCCTCTGGAGGAGACATCCTCCTCTTTGGAGAAGAGGGCTCCTCAGGAAGAGTAAGCTCAGCAGAGTCATCAGAGGAATTGAATTCATCAGAAGAATCTGAGTATTCCTTCTGTGCTTCCAATGTACGATACGCATACCGATCGGTATCGACATCGGGCGTATCGGGCATGGGATCGGTACCGGGCGAAAGCCTGAATCCGGCATGCGGATCCGATCGACGCTTGGAAGTCAATGGTCTCGGTTCCGGTGTGGATACCGGAACCGGGGCCGGTACCGATGGAATCGGTACCGAGGGCGTCGCAGCCTTAATGAATGCCAGAACGGCCTGCTGCATGGTCTGGACAGTATTGCCCATAGACGCCACTACTGCTTGGATGTCGGTACCGGTATGGGCCGGTACCCCAGAGCAGTCCAACAGGTGATCGGTCGAGGCCGTGCCATCGATGTCAACCTGTGACCCCATGATTGCTTTGGAGGCCGGAGCCTCCCGCCGGGGTTTTTTGGCCTGGGCAGAATCCTCGAACTCAAAATTGAGAGCCTCTCGATCTTTAGAAAGAGATTTGCTTTTAGAGGATTTGCCCACAGAAGTTTTGGTTACCTGAGATCCATCCGGAGAGGAAGACCTGGATGACTGTGATGCTTCTGAAGGAAACAGCACATGGAGCTTGTTGGCCCGGTTCTGCAAACCACGTTTAGACATCTGGGTGCAGGATGGGCAGTCCGGTATGGAGTGGTCAGGTCCCAAACATTTGAGACACCATTCATGGGTGTCTGTGACAGAAATGAAAGCACTGCACTTGGTACATTTTTTAAAACCAGGGACTGGCTTCTCCATGAGGAGAATTTGTGTAGGCCTTAAGGCCTAACAACAGTTACCAAGCTGTGCTGAAGAAAATAAAAAAGTCTTTTTTTTTTTATTTTTATAAAGAAAGAAAGAGAGACCGGCGGTACCGGTTTCGGTATGGGGAAGGCAGGTACGCGGTCTAAAGAAAACAAACAAATTTCACAATTTCTTCAGCGGTGACAGGAACACGACCTGCTGGCTCCGCGGAAAAAGAGAAACTGAGGAGAGCTGGTCAGGAAGGCGGGAAGGCAGCGCGCATGTGCAGTGGGAGGCCCCAAAAGCCTTTCATCTGAAAGGCTGGGGAGCTTTCCCGCGCAGGCTCCGTCGGTACCGACGTACCCATATGTGAGGACTTATTCCTGCTTGTTCCTGGAGATACAATTACCACACTATCTGCCAATACTTTAGTTGTAGAGTGGGTGAGAATCCTAGTGGTTAGAGCAATAGCTTAACACCCAGGATATTGGGGTTCAGTTCCCATTGGCACTCCATCTGAGCTTGGGCAAGCCACTTTACTCTCCCTTGCCACAGAAGAAAAGGCCTGGCCATCTATTTCTAGTCCTACCTTGTCAAGAAAACCCAGGGGCTGCTGGGTCACCAGGAGTCAGCATTGACATGACAGCACTGAAAAAAAAATGCAGGGCAGATGTTGATCATACCTTCCAATAGTTACCACAAAGGCTTTGCACTTACCATGTGTGGCTTATGGTAACTGCAAATGTTTACTGCAGTTTAGAAAAAAGACCCCACAGGAGCCTGTGTGCCCTTATAAAATCCTAGCACAAAACGTGCAGAAATTGTGCCTATATTGAAGGTGCAACATTTATGTGTGTTTGGGAGTAGAAATAAATATTAGCACATTAGCAGTGCACGTATGTGTATGTATTATAAAATACACGTAAATCACGACTGCTCATGTTTTACCCAATCTCCTCTCCTGAGTACACCTACTCTACAAATACGTACCTTCTGGCACCATGCATACTTTTAGGCATGATGTAATTTTGTAAGAAGTCTTTTACATGTGCAAATCAGCATTTTACAGATGAGAGAAGTTTCTAATATGACTTCCTAACTAACTAGTTCAACTGTACAGTGTTAAAATGTGTTGGTATCATGTTGCCAGAATACGCATCCCTTCATTATCTCTGCTCTAAGCAAGAATTGTGTCAATCTCCATAGTCGGTACTGCACTCTATGCTTTTCTTGCTATCTAAAATGTCTTAATTTTGGCCTTGCTGTGTTATCATATTAAAATTCTAAATCTACCTGAAGATACTGTATGTTGACAGATTCAAATGATCTAACTCAGTCGTCCTCAACCCTGTCCTGGTGTACCCTCTAGCCAGTCAGGTATTCAGGATATCCATAATGAATATGCATAGGGACACAATGAATATGCATGAGACTGATTTGCATGTGCTGCCTCTATTACAAACACAACTCTCCATGCATACTCATTATGGATATCCCGAATTCTAAATCTGTTTTCTTAACACATTCTCATCAGTTTCCCTTTCAATTAATACAGAAAAAAAAGCATTAACTGCACAGCATCATTAGCTGCATTATAATTAATACATGACAATGATCTCTGTATTCACTCAAAGGCATGGCCCCAGCCCATTCCCCATGCTCCCTTCTATGTTTGGAGGTTAATGCAGAAATTAGCACTAATTGCTAAGGTGACATGTTAAATGTTAGTGTGCATAAATTGTAGCTTTATCAGCAAATGCAACTTAGGAAGTAGGGTCTAATAGTTTTAAGAGAAGTTGCTAGGATTTGATTTTATTGTTTTGACATATATGGGCCTCCATATTCTGTCAGATATCTACAGAAATGTCATTAAGGGAATGATCCGGTAAAGGATACAGAAACTACTGATTCTCATGTCATAGAACCCAGCATGAAGCTTTCAGACCCCAGAGGCTTTGTATACACAGGTCTGTAAGCTAATTTTCAAAGGGAAACTCCCCTCAGAGTTCTCCTAAGGCTAGTTCTATCAAAGATTCAGAGTGCATGAAATCATCCTCATAAACTATATTTCACTGCGCGTTATTCTACCTCCAAATCCTCTTATCTTGCTTTGTAAGGCAAGGACTATGCAGGGTTTTTTGTTTATTTTCTTTTTAGATTAAAGGTAGTGGTTATCATCTGTTGAAGTGAACATTACCTGTTTCCAGATTAGTTGGGGTGATTTTGCTTTGACTTCAAAACTAAGGCCTTGTCGATTGTTAGCTCTCTAAATTTTGTAGGCTGTCCTTTAGATTCATATTTTCAAGTAGAACTGAAGGCTCTGAAGAATAATTAGAAACATAGGGTCCGAATTTCAGTTGGGCGGTGCTATGCGTCGCATCAACGCATAGCCCGCCTACCTCCTGCCTAACCGGGATTTTCCATGCCGGGATCATATGCGACCCTGGCATCGAAAATCCAGGTGTCGCCACATAGCCAGGTAGCCACAGAAGCTTCCCGTGTAGCACTGATTTTTGATGCTACACAGTTGGCCCCAGTGCCTTAAAGATAGGCAAGGTTTTCCTTCACCTATCTTTAAGGCACAGAGCGCTAACCATGTAGCATCTAAAATTGGTGCTATACGGGTAGCACCATGGCCCGCCTCCACTCCATCCTGGAACGCCCCCAACACACCCAGATGTTATCTGCATAGCATCTGGGCATGTTAGGGACATATCTGGGATTTTCAAAGGGTACTATTTGTGTAGATGCCCTTCGAAAATCCCAGATAAGGCCTTTACATGGGTAACTAGGGAAGTCCATGTAAAGGCCTTCGAAAATTAGGCCCATAGAAAATAATGGCAGAAAAAGACCACATGACCTATCTAGTCTGCCCTTCCATATCCACTACAATAGCCCCCTTTTATCCTTTAGAGTTCTTCTTTGTTTCTTCCATGCTTTCTTGAATTCGGATACTTTCCTCATCTCTACTACCTCAACTGGAAGAATATTCCATGCATCTACTGTACAGTACCACTCTTTCCGTAAAGAAATCGTTCCACATATTATTCCTGAGTTTATCCCTTTCACTCTCATTCTATCCACCTTTTCAAGAGGTAATTAAATGTCTCTATCATGTCTCCTCTATCCCACCTTTCCTCTAACGTATACATATTAGGCCTGATATTCATCTGGGTAGGGCTAAGCGCCGTAGCCGCTAAGATTAACCGGCCTGTAGTTATCAACAGGAGCGGCCCAAGGGGGGTGCGGGGCCATGTGCGGAGACTCGGTGCGGAGCCTCATTTGCATAAGTGGCCTTTTTTGCATAAATATTTGCATAATGTTACCATTCACTAACTTTTAGTAAACATGTCTCTTAATGAGTGTATGGATAAAGAAAGACTAAAAGATTTCTACATTACTATAATCCAGTGCCAACCTCCAGGCACATTAGGAACTACTACAAATGCTGCCCATTTAGAACCCATAGCAAACCCGCCATATCCTGACAGCATTACCAGGACTCACAAAGCACCATACCCTACCTATCAAAAGGCAATACTGCAAATATTAAACCAATACATTTCAGAGAATACTGGGGAAAGAGAACAAGTGGCAATGTCAAATAGGAATTACATAAACAGAATACCTCAGCTCAGTTACACATGCAGAACATAGACCATCACCAAACAAGGAATCACAATTTAGAAACAGGAAGGCAATAATTAAACTGGGAACCCCAAAAGCCAAACTTGGAATGTACAACAACACTGTAGAAATAAAACTATAAATTAATTTCCTCTTGTACCAAACAAAGCGCAGACCTTAATGATGCAAATTTCCCAGAGCTTTCATATTCCAGTTAATAAATTCAAAATAAACAGATATCTTTCTACCTTTTGTGCATTTTTTTTCAGTTGCAAATGCTCCAGCCACTTTCTTCTGGTTTCTTCATGTTTTCTGCTAACTCTCCATCGTCTGCTGTCCATTTGTCCTTTCTTCTCTCTTCTAGTTTTTTTTCCATTCTCTCTCTCTACATCTGCTTTAGCATACTAATCTTTCTCCTTTTGCTCTTTCCTCATTCCTATTTCATCCACACAAATTTTACCCCTCCATCCTCAATCCCCACTTACTCTCCCAATACCCAACCAATTGTAGATTTTTCATCCCTCCCACACAAAATATTTTTCCCCTCTCCATTTTACTCTCCCAGCCCCCTCCCATTCTAATCCTCCCCCAACATCAGCTCCCTTCTAGTTCCAGTCTCACCCAGCATCCATTCCCTTTTAGTCCCTGCATCAGCACATTTCCAGTCCTAGCCCCCCATCAGCCCATTTCCAGTCCTAGCTCCCCCATCCAATTCCAGTCCGAGTCTCTTCATCAGCTCATTTCCAATCCTAGCCCCCCATCAGCCCATTTCTAGCCATTTCCTAGCCCCACCATCATCCCATGTCAAATCCTAGCTCCCCTCCACTCAGCCCAATTCCAGTCCAAGCCCCCCCCATGAGCCTACTTCCAGTTCTAGCCCCTCCATGAGTCCATTTCAATTCAAGCCCCCACCACAGCCCATTTCCAATCTTAGCTCCCCCCAACAGCCCATTTCCAGTCCTATCCTAGCTGCTCCATCAGCCCATTTTCAGTCCTAGCTCCCTTCCCTTACAGCCCATTTCCATTCCAAGCCCCCTCCCCATCAGCTATTTGCAGTTCAAGCCTCCCCTTCCACTCAGCCCATTTCCAGTCCTAGCAACCCACCAACCCATTACCAGTCCTAGCCCCCATCAACCCACTTCCAGTCCTAACCCTCCATCACCCCATTTTCAGTTTAAGCCCCCCTATAACCCATTACCAGTCCTAACCCCCCATCAGCCCACTTCCAGTCCTAACCCCATCAGCCCATTTCCAGTCAGCCCCCCATAGCCCATTGCCAGTCCTAACCCCCCCCTCCATCAGCTCACAGCCCATTACCAGTCCTAACTACATCAGCCCACCTCATCCTAACCCCTCCCCATCAGCCCATTTCCTGTCCTAGCCCCCCCATAGCCCATTATGAGTACTAACCCCCATAGCCCATTACCAGTCCTAACCCCCCATCTCCCCATTTCCAGACAGCCCCCATCAGCCCACAACCCATTACCAGTCTTAACCCCCCCATAGCCCATTACAAGTCCTAACCCCCCCAACAGCCCATTACCAGTCCTAGCCCCATCAGCCCACCTCAAGTCCTAACCCCTCCCCATCAGCCCATTTCCTGTCCTAGCCCCCCCATAGCCCATTATCAGTCCTAACCCCCCCATCACCCCATTTCCAGACAGCCCCCATCAGCCCACAGCCCATTACCAGTCTTAACCCCCCTAGCCCATTACCAGTCTTAACCCCCCCAACAGCCCATAGCCCATTACCAGTCCTAACCCCATCAGCCCACCTCAAGTCCTAACCCCTCCCCATCAGTCCGTTTCCGGTCCTAGCCCCCCATAGCCCATTATCAGTCCTAACCCCCCCATAGCCCATTACCAGTCCTAACCCCCATCACCCCATTTCCAGACAGCCCCCATCAGCCCACAGCCCACAGCCCATTACCAGTCCTAACCCCCCCCCCCCCATCGGCTCAAGGAAAATTTAAAAAAAAAAAAAAAAGCTGGCTGTTGCCGCTGCGGCAGCAGCAGAATAGAGTGTCCCGCGGGGTCCCTCTGCCCGGCTGAGCTCTCCCAGCCTGGCAGAGCCCCTCTGCACCGGCTTTCAGATACACAAAGGGAGAGTGTCTCCCTCGCGTCTCTGTTATGCCCGCTGGGGCTGATGGGAAGCAGGTGCTGATGGGAAATTTCCCATCTGCCCCTGCGGGCTTAGCAGAGACGCGAGGGAGACACTCTCCCTTCGCGTATCTGAAAGCCGGCGTAGAGGGGCTCAGCTGGGCCGGGAGAGCTCAGCCAGGCAGAGGGGGCCCCGCGGGACACTCCATTCTGCTACTGCCGCGGCGGCAGCAGCAGCGGCCAGCCTTTTTTTTTTTTTTATTTAATTTTTAAAAAAGCAGAATGTTCTTTGCGCGGGGCCCCCTGAAACGCGGGGCCCTGTGCAAAAAACATTCTTGCTCAATGGACGGGCCAGCCCTGGTTATCAATTGCATCCTTTTCTGCTTTTGTATATTGGGACCACATGTGCTTTTCTCCATTCCTCTGGGACTACTCCCAACTCTAAAGAAGCATTGAATAAGCCAGTCAATGGAGCCGCTAGAATGTCCCCAAGTTCCTTTAATATTCTGGGATGAATCTCATCTGGTCCCATTGCATTGTCTACTTTTAGTTTAGCTAGTTCCTCATGAACACAGTCTTCTGAAAATCATTCAAGATCCCTGTCACTTCTTTTCTTCCTTGTGGGTGTTTTCTGAAGTCTTTCCCCAGACCCTTCATCTGTGAATACAGAACAGAAATATTTGTTAAGTAATTCCGCTTTATCCTCATCAGCTTCTATAAATTCCTCCCCTTCAGCCTTGAGTCTGACAATACCAGTTGCCCTTCCTCCTCTCATTAACATATCTGAAAAATGTCTTATCCTCCCTTTTATTGTATTAGCAATTTAGTCTTCTGTTGTATCTTTGCTTTCCAGACTACTTTGTTGGTTTCTTTAAGTTTTTCCAAATATAGATGCTTGCCTTCCTCTCTCTGTGATCTCTTGTATTTAATGAAGGCCATCCTCTTTTCAGCATCTTTTCAGCTACTTCTTTTGAGAACCATAGGGGCCTCCTTTTCATTTTACATTTATTTACCTTTCTAACAAAAAGGTTTATTGTCCTTAAAGTATCCCCTTTCAGTTTTGCCCATTGATTTTCTACAACCCCCAGGTGTTCCCATCCCACTAACAACTCCTTGAGGTAATGTCCCATCTCAGCAAAGTTAGTTTTCCTAAAGTTTACAACCCTCATTTTTGAATGGATTTTATCAACTCTAATCCTAATACTGAACCACACCATCTGGTGTTCACTGGATGCAAGATGCTCTCCAACAATGGCATTAGAAACACTTTTCCCATTGGTGAGCACCAAGTCCAGTATGACCCCTTCATGTTTGGGTTCTGTTACCAGTTGCAGGAATAATTCTCCCTGTAGAGAATCTAGGATCTCCCTACTTCTAGACGACACTGCAGCAGGGATGTGCCAAACAACATCCAGCATATTGAAGTCACCTATCAGTAGCACTTCTGCTTCCATGACAATAATGTGTATGTCTTCTATTAAAACCCCTGTCTACTTTTTCTCCCTGTGAGTGATATCTGTATTTTACACTAATGCAAATTGATTTTCCTTTCCCTCTTTCTAGTTTAACCTACAGTGCCTCCTCAGTCCCTTTTAAGCCCTGTAATTCTATAGCTGTAATATTATTTTTTATATATAGTTTCATCCCTCCTCCCCTTCTTCCTACCCTTTCATTCCAAAATAAAGTATAGCCTGGTATAATTACATCCCAGTCATGGTTGTCCGTGAACCATGTCTGCCTAAGTTAGGTTAGAACATAACCATAAGAACATAGGAAATACCATACTGAGTCAGACCAAAGTCCATCAGTGGCCAGTCCAGATCACAAGTACCTGGCAGGTTCACAAAAAGGAATACAGGTTCCACAATGATTGTCCAGGTGTAAGCAGTGGATTTTCTGGGTCCTCTTTAACAATGTATTATGGACTTTTCCTCCAGGAACTTGTTCAAACATTTTTTACACCCAGCTACACTAACAGCCTTCACTACATCCTCTGGTAACGAATTCCAGAGTTTGATCATGCATTGAATGAAAAAATATTTTTCTTATTAGTCTTAAATGGGTCACATTATAACTTCATTGTCTGTCCCCTAGTCTTTCTACTTTTTGATGGCATAAACAACCGATCTATATTTACCTGTTAATTTATAGATATCTATCATATTTCCCCTCAACCATCTCTTTTCCAAGTTGAAAAGCCCTAATCTTTTAAGCCTTTCCTCATAGAGGTATCCTTCCATCTCTTTTACCATATTGGTGGCTCTACTCTGTACCTTTTCTAATTCTGCTATATCCTTTTTAAGATATGATGACCAGAATTGCACACAATATTCAAGGTGCAAGTTGCACCATGGAACGATACAGAGGCATTATAATATCATTGGTTTTATTCTCCATTATTTTCCGTATGATTCCTTACATCCTATTCTCTTTCTTGGCCACCTCTGCACATTGTGCAGAGGGTTTCAACGTATTATCCACAATGACAGCTAAATGTTTTTCCTGGGTGGTGATTCCTAATGTGGAACCTTGCATCAGGTGACCATTGTTTGGATTGTTCTTTTCTAGGTGCATAACTTTGCATTTGTCCACATTAAATTTCATCTGCCATTTGGACATCCAGCCTTCCAATTTAACAAGGTCCTCTTTCAAGTTTTCACAATCCTGTTACGTTTGAACAACCTTGAATAATTTTGTGTCAACCTCAAATCTGATCACCTCACTCGTTATTCCTATGTCGATGTCATTTATGAAAATGTTCAAATGTAGTGGGCCCAGCACAGATACCTAGGGCATTTCACTATTCGCCTTTCTCCACTGAGAAAATTGCCCATTTAGCCCTACTCTCTGCTTTCTATCTTTTAATCAGTTCATGATCCACAATAGTACACTAACTCCAATCCCTTGACTTTTTGATTTCACCAAGAGTCTCTCATGAGGAACCTTGTCAATGGCTTTCTGAAAAGCCAGATACACTATATCAACCGGCTCACCTTTGTCTACTTGTTTATTCACACCTTCAAAAAAGTATAAGAGATTAGTAAGACAAGACCTTCCTTGGCTAAATCCTTGCTGGCTTTCTTCCATTAAACCATGTTATTCTTTATAATGGTTTCTACCATTTTGCCCGGTACTGGTGTCAGGCTCACCGGTCTGTAGTTTCCCAGATAACCCCTGGAACCATTTTTAAAAATTGGCACTACATTGGCCGTTCTCCAATCTTCAGGTACTACAGATCATTTTAACAATAGTTCACAGATCACTAAGAGTAGGTTTGCAATCTCATATTTAACTTCTTTCAACATCCTTGGATATATATACCATCTAGACCAGGTGATTTACTACTTTTCAGTTTATCAAATACTTGTAATACATCTTCCCAGTTTATCAATATTTCTTTCAAATCTTCTGATATATTACTTTTAAATACCATTTCAGGCTAAGGTAACTTCCCTACAGCTTCTTCAGTAAAGACCTAAGCAAAGCATTCTTCAGTCTCTCTGCTATTACCTTGACCTCTCTTAGCGCTGCTTTACTCTCTCTGTTATCCTATGGTCCAACTGACTCTCTCACAAGTTTTTTGCTACAAATGGCCTTGAAAAAGGTTTTATTATTTATTTATTTAGTTAGTTAGTTAGTTATTTTTGCTTCCACGGAAATCTTTTTTTCAAAGTCACTCTTTGTTTGCATTATCAATGCTTGCATTTAACTTGCCAGTGCTTATGTTGTTTCCTATTTTCATGATTTGGCTGCTTTTTCTATTTCCTTAAAGAAGTCTTTTTGACTACAACAGCCTCTCTGACCTCGCCTTTAAACCATTCTGGCAATTTTTTGGCCCTCCTTCAACTTTTCTTAAAGCATGGAATGCATCTGATCTGGGCTTTCAAGACAGTGTTTTTAAACAATGCTCATGCTTCATGTAAATCTTTAACCTTTGCAGCTCTTCCTTTTAGGTTTTTCTTAACTATTTTCCTCAATTTATCATAGTTTTCCTTTTGAAAGTTATAAGGTAGTACTGTGGATTCCCTTGCTATCCTGCTTCTCTCTGTGTATTTTTATCAGAAATTCTGTCCAGCAGAGATTAAATATGACATAAGGAACAGAGAACTATTTGCTACTAAATGGAATCTGAGGAGTGGAAACATCTTCTGAAACACAAGACAAAGGATACCTGAACCTTATAGCCACATTGACTACTGAGCTTTGTGCCATGCTACAAACAGCTCAGAATCCTGAACCCAGTAACACTCCTATAAATTGTCTCTATACCCATGAAACTTTATTTCTGTCTGTTTTATCTGGGATGAATGACAGAAAATAAGCAGGTCACCCAATTTTATAGAACATACTGACTCAGTTCAGAGGTCCTTCAAGCCCAGTATCCTGTTTCCAATAGTGGCCAATGCAGGACATAACTACCTGCCAGATTCCCAAAGGTAAACAGATTCCATGCTGCTTATCCCAGCAGTAAACAGTATATTTCCCCAATCCACTGGTTTATGGAATTTTCCTCCAGGAACTGCTTTGAACCTTTTTTTTTTTAATCCTGCTACACTAACAGCTATTGCTACATCCTCCAATAACAAATTCCAGAGTTTGATTATGTGTCGAATGAAAAATATTTTCTCTGATCTTAAATGTACTAAATTGTACTGTAGCTTTATCACATGATCCCTAGTCTTTATAATTTTTGACAGAATAAACAACTGATCTTTATTTACCTGTTTCACTTATTATTTTATAGACTTCTATCACATCTCCTCTGAGCCATCTCTTTTCCAAACTGAAGAGCCCTAACCTTTTAAGCCTTTCCTCATAGGGGTATTCTTCCATCCATTTTTATCATTTTGATCACTCTTCTCTGTACTCTTTCTAATTCTCCTACTGTATAGCCTTTTTTAGACATAGAGGCCTGAGCTGCACACAAATATTCAAGGTAAGGTCACATTATGGAGCTATAGAGAGGCATTATAATATCCTTGATTTTATTCTCCATTCCTTTCCTTATGATTCATTGTATTCTATTTGCTTTCTTGACCCCACTATGCACTGGGCAGAGTGTTTCAATGTATTATCCATGCTGACACCTAGATCCCTTTCCTGGGTGGTGATTCCTAATGTGGAACCTTGCATCATCTAAATGTAGTTTGGGTTGCACTTCCTAAGTGTATAACTCTGCACTTGTCCTATTTTAGCTGCTATTTTCCAAGCCTAATCCAGATCCTGGTTGTTCAATTAGTGATGATCCACCAAGATCTGGATTCGATTTTTTAAATGTCTCTGATAGTATACTAAGATATAGTTTCACAGAATTTCTGGCACAAGACTATGGCAAAAGATAAGTCTTTGGGGTAAATGTCTATAAGCAGGAGTCAATAGATTTACAAGGCAAAAAATCCAGTTAGCATTTTCCATAGAGCTCCAGACCAGACACATTTTGGGCCAATCAGGAAACAGGAAGGAAGATCACCAGCAATATGGTGGTTAAGATCAGGCTGGCTAGAGCCACCCTCCATGGTGACATGATGGCTCTTCCACAAGATTCCTGCCTTCTAATGCAAAGGTTACTACATTGAGGGCAGCCTCTGACAAAACTAGAGGGGAAAGCAAATTTCATATTTTTCAGTGTCTTGTTGGATTAAAAATGAAATAGAAAATGTTATTGTTATTTTCCTTATCATTTCAAAGAAATGCACATCCCTAGTTATTCTGGATGGGAAGCTTCATATGCAGTTCAAAATATTGTTGATTCTTGGTATTCTAGGGGCAAACTGCAGTACTTGGTCTTGAGCAGAGATCATGGGTGGCTGCCTTTGATATCCATGATACCCATCTTCTTCATTAATTTAATGTGCAATATCCTTCCAAACTTGGTCAAAAGTGTTGTCAGACTCCCTGTAGATGGAGGTGTACTATTACATATTTAACTTCAGGACACCCTCCTCAAGCAAGAAAAGGGTCCTAACCTTCCTTATGTCCTTTTTTCCCTGAAACGTTTTAAACTCAAGAACTCCCATGCTACCTTGACCTTTGATAGGGCTTTCATAAAATTTCTCAGTGTACTATTACTTCTCTTTGTCTTCTTCTTACATTGTGTCTGATCTCAGACGTTAAGCGGGGTTGGCCCAGTTAGTTCTTAGATGGGATACTTAGCAAAATAGCCTTCTCTGTGATTTCTGAAAAAAAAGACGGATTTGAAATTGGCCTGTAATTGGAAGCATCATCCTGATTCAATTAAGGTTTCTTTAAAAGAGGCCTGATTATGGCTTCCTTCTAGCAAGCCACAAAACTATAGGGTAAACTAGCTTCTTTCCTGTGAGTAGGGTTCCTAGGCTAAGAACATGCTATGTACACATTTATCTCTAAGGGGTATGTTTACTAAACTGTCTTAACGTGCATATCCTGTGTTAGTGCCATGGTTACATGATGTAGGTGAAGGTGGGGGAGGGGGAGGGCGTTTGGACCCATAGGCGGACTATGTACCACCACAAAACCCACCCTCTGGGGCTCAGAGTGGGAAACAGGATCACCCACCAATAGATCCACATTCTACCTCCCTGCAATGGTAGCAGTAGAGGGGACCATCAACCCCAGTCCTGCTGGGGAACAGACACATCCATAAAGCAATAGCAGACAGACAGTAGGCCTGGAAATGCTCAGCTACCCCCCATCACTATCTGACATTCCCCAACAGCAAGCCTCCAGCCACTGCACCATGCAAGGTGTTCCAGCAAGACACATACTAGCTGCAGACACTCTGCTAGCTAGTCCATAGTCCTGGAGGAGATGCATGTACCCAGAACTGGGATATCAGCATACACGCCAAGCAGATAAGACAGTGATTGGGCCCCAAAAGGGACTCATAAATATCACATGCGAGAAATGCTATGTAGCACTATGGGGGAACCTAGCCATGCCGTGGTCACTGCTCAGTCAGGGTGAGAGTGACCTCCCAGCAGGACATGCTGTGGCCACGCTGTCCATGCAGATGGTGGCCGGCCACTACAATGTCCGAGCCATTGCCCTATGCCCTGTGCAGATGCGGCCAGGCCAGGCCACACTATCCAGGCTATTCCATTGCTGATTCCCAAACAAATGACCACTTGCAGAAGGACAGCCTCTAACCGAGCTTTCTCAATCTGTGCCCCCTTGGCCTGGAATGCCCTCCCAGCCGACATACGTATCATTTCTAGCCAATCCCAATTCTGGAAAGCACTTAAGCATTACCTATTTGTGAGACACTACCCGGAGTCTAACAATGTAACCTATACAACATCAAACCTCTCAATCTATCCAGACCAGACCTGCACAGAAAAGCAGACCCAGCCTAAGCTGGCCCACACTGAATAACATGGGGCACCAACCCAATACATAAACTGTACTGTATTTATTGCTGTAAATAACATTGTAGATATGTTCATTCCCTGTTAAATCCAAGTTTTTACTCCCTTGTTTAATGTAAACTCTATGTGGCCCACCCACATAGTAATATGTTGTTTACTGTAAACCGCACTGATATTGTAATAGCGCGGTATATAAGAAAAGTTAAATAAATAAAATAAATAAATTCCCACAGTATCTTGCTCCTCATTATGCACATTGGCAGGCCAATACTGGCAACAGTGCTAGCAGTATGGGCTGTGGAGGGTGTTGGCAGCCACCACACACTGGGTAGACAGACAAACACTCTACACACCTATGCCAGCATTGTGCAACTATAGAGGTGTTTGGCAGCCCTGGCCACCACACCAGTCTTGGACACAGTGCAGGCATGGCTATGATACGCAATACTGTTGGGGTCACTCTGTCAGACACCAGACCTGAGGCACGCTCCACAGACATCAGAGAGGTTGCCATGATGCAGTTCAATCAGCCAGTTGTGCTTAATGTAGGAATTGCTATCTGCCAGTTATCAGAGCAACCTTTTGATAGCTGTGTACAGTTTTCCCATGTTTAGGGTGGCATTGCTAAGGTATGCAAGTGCTAGTATGGGGAGATGCACGCAGGGCCCAACATCCTGCCTCTCCAGGAGGCTTGGGATAATGGAGCCTGTGGATGCGGCTGTGTCTTCCCCTGTTGGCTGCTGCTCTAGGGCAGAGGTTCCCAACTCCAGTCCTGGAGGGCCAAACACTGTTCGGGTTTTCATTCTGTCCCTAATGAATATGCATGAGATACATCTGCATACCATGGGGGCAGTGCAAGGCAATGCAGCACAGCCACATTTATTAGAGGCAGCATGGAACCTGAATGGTGTTTGGCCCTCCAGGACTGCATTTGGGAGACTCTGCTGTAGGTAATGCGCCTGTTTATGGTGTCTGTTCTCTGTAGGGTAAAATGTAGGTGTTTTGGGCATGTCTACGTCATCTGCACTACAGGTTCTGTCTGTATTAGCACGTTGTAGTAGTGGGTAAAATATGGGGGTTGGGTTGGTAGGAACCACAGCTGGGACTTGAACCTGTGACCTTCTGCCTTTGAACACACTGGTTGTGTGCACTGCGCCACCATGTTTCCACAGAGACAGTGCATTCCCTGGTGATACCATGACTGTTCGTCTGGCAGGGCCTGTCTGTTGCAGTGCATGGCACCCACCTACACAGGGCTAGGCCATGGTCTGCTCTGGGCAGCTGCCACTGCCCCCCTCCACCACCAGTACCCCTCTGCCACCATGCTGACATGCCCTTCTGCTGGTGGTGCACAATCTCAGGCCATACAGTGTGCAGATAGGCGGCTGCCTATGGTGCGTGTTCTGGGGTAGGGGTGCCTTCATAGACGTCCACGCTTCCCCCCCCCCAACACCGCCTGCCAAAGTTCTGTGCCGTTGGAGGTACCTGCTGGGTACTATCCCCTGTGACACTGTGATAAACACACTCATGCCCATGTTTGGCCCTCATCAGTTGCTGTCTGGCTGCTGTACAGTTTCAGCATTCCTAAGTGCCACCTAGGCATCTGCCTAGTCCGCACTGTGCCCCAGCTGCACCACAGTATGTGCTGCCTGCAGCCCTCTGTATCCCATTTTCAAGCATCTGTCCAGTTGGCCATTCCGACATGCCCGCCCTGCTCTTGCTGCACATGTGCATGCCATAGGAAACCTGTCCGATAGAGAGGAAAACCCTGCACAGCGCAATTTCACTGTGGGCTCATTCACCTTGTATGGGGACGGAGCATGGACCCTTCCAGAATTAATATCATTTTTTTTGGTGCTTTCTTGGGAGTGTGTTTTGATGTTTCCCATTGATATCACTATTGCCCAGCTTGGTTATTTTATTTTTCCATTTTCTTCTGTTCATTTTCACTGTTTATTTGCCCTTTTGTTCCATACATGTATCACACTTATCACTTTTTATAGGTTTCCCTGGTTTTGCTGTACATTGCTGACAGAAATGGTTTCTCTTCCCTTTAAATCATCTCTAACGCCAGGGTTTCACTGGCGTTAGTTTTGAGCCTCGGATTTCACATCGTTAGTGTGCGGGGAGCCTCTCCCCTCCCACTCTCCACCCATTGACCCCTTCTCTCCGCCCCTGGGGAGCCTTCCTCTGCCCTCTGGGAGCCTTTCTCCGCCTTCAGCGCTCGTTTGCGCCGCTGCACGCGTTATCGCGCGCTAAGGTACCTGTGCGCCCGATAAAGCACCATTATCGTGCAATAAGGTACCTTATCACGCGATAACGTCACAGAGTGCACATTAAGACGGTTTAGTAAACATACCCCTAAATGTGGCAAGATATCAGAGTAGAACCCATCCTTGCTCTTGCCTGGATAAACAATGGTTTTCCCAAATTTACGTTAATAATAATGTTTTGGACTTTTCTAAATTCTTTTTAAACTGAACTGTACTAACTGCTTTACCATATCCTCTGGGAATAATCAGGGGAAAGACACAAATAAAAATAGAAGATCAAGAAGGGACATACATCATGGAAAATGATACTCAAGGCAAGAGTGAGAAAAAACTGAAAAAAAAAATATAAATGGGATGCAATAATATGGGAGAAATAGGAGGAAGAGGGAAGACAAAGATTGCAAATCTGCAAGATGAATTTCCATTGATTTTAATGAAGATGCATTTCTCCAGACACCAATGTTGAGAAAGGCATAAGTGTAGCTATTTGACTGAGGAATACTTACAAATTTTAAATTGTGAACTACTAGAATGGCTTTTTTAAAATATGATAATGACATAGAGTTAAGGGAGTATATATATGATGAAAGCCTTCATGCAGCATGGCCAACAACACTCAGTACTCACAAAAACCACAGGCTAGTTTCAGTGACAGCAGGATTTTATTAACTAATCTCATTAAAAGTAAGAGGAAACTTTTACTAACTGACATCAAAGTTTCTTTACAAGTAGATAACAGTAAGTGGATATGTAGTGTTTTTTTCCTAATATATAGGGTAAGAAAACCAAAAAGGGATACAAGCTACAATGAATTTCCTTTACAAATAAAGTCCTGTGCTCCCTGAGCTATTTCCCAGCCAGAAATAAACGTAAGCAGGCTAGAAAGGTGAGAGAAAATCTCTGGGCCCGATATTGAGCTAGGATCATTTTCAAAGAACTATCTGCCTCATCGGCTCATCATCCTCCCCACCAACCTCTAACCCAGATATGCAATGCCGCAGCAACAGTATTGAATATCCAGGGATCGCCGCACACATCGGAAGCCACCAAAGCTAACCGGGCAGCAGCGATATTGCATGCTGTCCGGCTATCTTCTGCGCGTTAAAGATGGACAAGGATTTTCCTCACCTATCATTTTGGCGCAGATCGCTAACTGGGCAGCATGCAATATCGCTGCTGCCCTGTTATGGCTTGCCACTGCCTCCGCTCTACCATGGAGTGCCCCTGACATGCCCTAATGCTAACCAGATAGCATAGGGGGGGGGAGGGGGGGTGGCGGAGTTAGACAGGGATATTCAATTGCACTATTATTTATTTTATTTATTTAGCATACATTTATAACCCGCAACTTCCAGAGTTCAGTTGCGGTTCACAATAAACAACAATCCACAAAGCAAAAGCTTAGTTTTACATTGAACATTTTGTAACAATAAAAGTTTTACGTTGAACATTTTGTAACAATAAAAGTAAATGTAAACATAATGAACTTATGCATAATAGCAAAATTGGCTGGTAAATTATATACAATAAACTATTACAAATAAATTAAATTATATACAATAAACTATATACAAATATATGTTGTGGGTACTTTAGAATTGAATCATGGTGTTTTTATAATAGTGTATTGTCTGTTAAGTTGTTGGAAATAGTATTAGTCATGATTTTTAACCTTTATCTGAGTGTATCAAGGGGTTATCTATGTTGCCGTAGTGCATGGAGAATAAGTAGGTTTTTAGTTTTTTACGGAGTTCCATAATTTCGGTTATAGTTCTTAGGTCCTCCGGAAGGGAATTCCAAATAGTTGGGGCAGCATGGGAAAAGCTCTGTTGTTAGTTAATTTATTTGCTTTTATGAAATCATTAGGAGTTTTTAGTTTATTTGAGTATCCTTTTCTGTGTGTGTGTTTTTTTGAGATTCCATGCTAATTAGTTTGCTTAATGGGATTGGGGCCATGTTATTTAAAGCTTTATATATAGTTATTGTGGTTTTATATATTATCCTACTTTGAATTGGCAACCAGTGTAGGGAAGCTAGTATTGGTGTTATGTGCTGAATTGAGTGTGCTTTCATGATAATTCTAGCTGCTGCGTTTTGTGCTAATTGGATTCGTTTTATGTTTTGTTTCGTTATACCTAAGAGAATTAGGTTGGCAAAATCAAAGTGCGGTGTTATTGTAGCCTGTATTATATTAATGAAGTCTAGTTGGTGTACTAATGGTCGTAGTTGTTTAAGGATTTTAAGTTTAAAGTATATTTTCTTTATGGTGTTTCTGATGTGAGTGTTCATCGTCAGATGAGTATCTAGGATAACACCTAGGTATCTTATTTCATTTTTTATTTTAATGTCGTGGTTTTGCAATGTAAGTGCCGTTGAATATCCCGATTTAAGGCATTAACATGGTTTACTGGGCTGTTAACCATGTAAATTCCTTTCAAAAATGGTGCCCACTATTTCTAATGCTTAAGGAGACAGAGAAATTAATTATCACATCTTACTAGGTTTAAAGTTAAAGAGAACTTACCCAGTAACCTCTGACTAGGGCAGCTTGATTAGAGAGAGAAAAAAAAAGAGAGAGAGGAACTTAGAAATATAAATATAGAAACAGAAACAATGAAGATAGATAAAGACATGAAATGGCATTTAACAAATGATGTCCAAGTTCAATCTGGATGACCAAGCCAGAACATATGAAAAAAAACCCAGGCATATCCATGTTCAGGCATGATTCACAAACATGGATGTGCCTGATATGGACATCGCTAGAGGTGTCTACATAGACATCCTCAGAATAGTATTCCAGACAGGAGACATCTAGGAATAGCGTAAAGTTTAGAGTAGTTGACTAGGACCAGAAAATCCAAGCTTCATATCCCACTGCTGCTATCATTCTTATTGTGCAGAGTACTGGGGATGGTGGAGTTCCATTTTCTCTACACCCTCTGGATGTTTTATGGCTAAAACAAGCACTTTCCTGTTGCCTATACATGCGTGGAGCAGATCTAAACTTGGACAGGTTTGCAGACTTCCCTGATGTTTCTGAAATTGAGCAGGGATGTCTAAGTCCATTGCATCACCCCAGACATGTCTCTGCACACCCCTTGCCTACTTAGACGCCCCTGCAATGGAGATATTTTTAATTGTCATTTGTAAAATGGGTTGGGGGATGTCTCTGTGATTTGGGTGTCTGCATGCATGTTTTTGGATGTCCAAATCATGACTTAGGGGTATGTTTACTGAACTGAGGTAATGTCACTCACGTTAGGTTCCGCAGTAAAGGTACAGATGCCCATATAAAGGCGTGGGTGGGACATCATTATGGCAAGCCGTGTCAGGTAACGCGTGTTATAAGGCCCGTTATAAGGCCCGTTATAAGGCCCATTATAAGGCACCTTATTAGGCACAGTACAAGGCACGTGCCTTGATGTGCCTTGTACTGTGCCTAATAAGGTGCCTTGTAACGTGCCTTATAATGTGCCTTGTACTGTGCCTAATTAGGAGCCTTATAACATCTTATAAGGATTTTTGGCAACTGTGGTGAGGGTACTATGGGCTGGAAGCATGGATCTGCAAAGATATGACTGTCACAGGCAAGCAAAATATCTGCCTTGGACAGGAGGGCACAATGAGGAATTGAACCGATGACCTCTGCCTAGAACATCAGTGTACTAACCAGTAGGCTATACCGCTATGGCTTGTTGTATAGCAATGGCTGGGTACATAAGGACGAAAGAAGAACCACAGAAGCGAGTAGTATTGGAAGTCACAGGCGCTTTATTAATTAACCAAACCCCAACGCGTTTCGGCTGTTGCCTTCATCAGGGGGTACTAGAGGACAGCAGAACAAAACGTTAAAATAAATAAATGAATTAAAATATATCAAAACATAAAAATAATACAAAAAATTTATTAATGAATACAAATAATAAATATAAATATAAATAATTAGTCCATAATAAATTAAAATTAAGACAAATACATATAAAAATATACCATATAGATAAGAAAACCAACAATATATGATAATAAAATATATACCATACTTACAAGTGAGTCTTATTGGTACACTAGACGAAGCGCACAAAAGCAATAAAGATATGGCACAAACCAATCAATTGGTGGATAATGCTAGAAGTTAATATAAAAACATTAATATGATACTTAAACAATTAAAACCATCAATTTAAACATGCAACATTAAACATGACTTGAAAAATAAATAAATAAATGGTTAAGAAAGGACACAATGGAAAACCCAGACCTACAGATAAATAAAAATAAAAATAAAATAATAATAATAATAAATATAAGATAAGATAACATCCTTAGAGCACATAGTCTTCTGAAATATCTTATTGAAACAAGATAATAATGAACACGGAGCATGCACTCT
The DNA here is from genome assembly GCA_033557465.1 of Ichthyophis bannanicus. NCBI lineage: Eukaryota > Metazoa > Chordata > Amphibia > Gymnophiona > Ichthyophiidae > Ichthyophis > Ichthyophis bannanicus. Next base: position 153,003,800 of record CM066035.1, on the reverse strand, counting down.
ATCGGACAAACATATGTGATAACATTGTTACAAACGCAAGCTAAAAGAAAACTCTGTGTTGTTTTAAAAAGGCAGGACTGCTCAACGGCAGGTAAATACACGGGTGCAGGAGTATAGAGCAACATAGGGTTTTATCAGCATTGCATGGACTCGTTTAAAAATTGCAACCCGAATTAAACAGATGGCTGCCGGGGAAACCATCATAAAGGATCTATAACACCAGCATCTGACCATTCATTTCAACCCATAATATTTAAAAGCCACCCATATTACTGCTCAAATTATACATGCGACCTATGTGGTGTACTAGAGAGTGAAGAAAAATGTAAACGAATCGCCAAGCATCCCAGTTAGAACAAATCTTATCAGCACCTTCTTAAAACGCCAATTGCCAACTCATAGGAAAGTTAAAAACATGGAAGAAGGGGCGGAGCCTGATGTCCAGCGGGTAAGACGCTTCGCGCTGAAGCTCCCGAGAGGCCTACTTAGAATCCTGACTTAATACCTATACAAACTTACTATTTCGCTCCGGGCTGACCGGGGTACCTCGGGGGGGATGGCGGCCCATAAACCAGCGCGCTTGGACTTCGGGTCTCCTTCTTCTTCTCACGGAAAACGCTCCAAAACGGAGGTGTCCTCCCCACAGAAGATGGTTCCATTTCGGGAAAACCCCGAAATGCACCTGGAGATTTTAGAGGAAATACGCGGCGTGAAGGAATTGGTGCAGTCCAATGGAGAAGCGCTTCGAGCCATGCGAGAAGACTTTGGAGTGCTCCAGGACCGACTTGAAAGTCTCTCATTACGGCAGGACAATATGGTGGGGGTCCTCGACTCGCACGCGGTGCGCTTGGGCACACTGGACAAGGCTGAGCGCCAGATACAGAATCTTCAAAAGGAGTTAGAAGATAGCAATAATCGAGCCCGTCGCAACAATGTGAGGCTCATTGGAATACCGGAGGGGGTGGAAGCGGGAGATATGAGAGAATTCCTGCTCAAAACTCTTCCCTCCTTGCTGAAGATCACTTTTCATAGAGAACTGGAAATCGATCGTGCACACCGTGTTCCTACCCACATGGCGCTCAACCGAACGACCCCCCGGCCTATTATCTTTCGCTTGCTACGATATCAACAAGTGGAACAAATTTTAAATGCTGCCCGGGCGAACCATCATTTGGAATTTGAAGGTCACAAAGTCTCCTTCTTTCCTGATTTGGCAAAGCCTACCGTTGACCGTCGGAAGAAACTCCTTGCTTTTCGCCCTCGACTTCAACAGCTGCAGGCTCGCTTTGGCCTGTTGTATCCAGCGAAGCTCCGAGTGACTCTCCACAACCACACCAGGACATTCGAAGATCCTGATCTACTATCAACATTTTTAGACTCCAAAGAAGCAGAGCAGATGCGCTAATCCAAAGACTTGGACTTTTATTTGCCGGCTCTGTCCGCCATTTTGAGGAGCCCGATGCGGCGGTCATAGTCAAGCACAGAGACTACCTGGACTTTCTTTCTTTCTTTCTATGACTTTTTTGTTTTTGGTCTCCTATTCCTCCATGATGTGTGCCTCGGTCGGATTCGGAGCACGCACAGTCCTACAGGTTATGTGTTATTTCAATTTCGGCCTTCTCTGGGGCTTCTCCCCGCAGACACATGGTCGCCAGTAATTTTTGGGGTTCTGCTTCTTCTCTACCGCGCAGCGGTTTTTCTTTTTTAATGTGGGGCGCTTCATTGTATTATCTAAGCTTATTTTCTTTTATGCCATATGTACAGCCAGCTACAGTCACTATGAGGGACATTGTGAAATTATGTGCGTTATCATGCTCAGAATTTTTAACTCTTCTGAATGGCCTTATGTAAAATCTTATCACTCAACGTAAAAGGCATTAATAGTCCAATCAAAAGAAAGAAAATCCTTAGCTATCTTAGCCATGAGCATGCTGATTTAGCGTTTCTTCAGGAAACGCACTTAAACTCTGCTGAAACACTGAAACTCAATGCTAAGCCTTACATGGTGGCTGCCTATTCTCCCGCCGTTTCCAAACGGTGCGGGGTAGCCATTCTGGTTAAGAAATCTTTGCAAGCTACTGTAATTGATACTAGCGCTGACAAGGAGGGTAGATGGGCCCGTGTGCACCTTAAGGTTGGAGATAGTGAATTCACGTGTATTTGCATTTATGCCCCGAATGTGGACAACCCTGCTTACTATGCAAGTATTGCGCAGTTGGCACAGGCCTCTGCCAATACTCCATTAATACTTGGTGGTGATTTTAATCAAGTGTTAGACCCTCTGATAGATAGACAGCCGCCTAGAACGAGTAGTCCACCCAAGAGTCTTGCTACCCTTACAGCTCTGATGCAAGATCTTGCGCTGGTAGATATATGGAGGCTGCTTCACCCCTCCGACTTAGAGTTTACTTTCTTTTCTGCCCCCCATCACTCTCAATCTAGAATAGATTTCTTTCTCATTTCCAAAGCACTGATTTCTCAAGTGGACACGGCTAGGACTCATCCTCTTCATATTTCAGATCATGCTGCCATATCTTTATCATTACATGTCACTGCGCGGGATGATTCTCCCCGAGCTTGGTTTTTTGATAGATCCCTACTAGGTCAAAAGGATTTTCAGGTTGATATAAAGGCCGCTATCCAAGATTATTTTCATTTTAACTCACCCCATGACACAGCGAGCTGGGCTTGGTGGGAGGGTTTTAAAGCATCTATCCGCGCAACTATAACTAGCTATCAAATTCGGCAGGGGAAACAAAGAAAGCAGCATTTGCTGATTCTAGAGCAGCAGATACAAGCTGGGGAGCGTCTCCTCACGTCCCGTACTGACCCATGTATTTTACTCCGTTTACAACGCTTGCGTTTTCAATATAATCAGCTTTTGTACACTGCTGCTGTTAAAAATATTGAATCACAACAAGGGTTATATTATCGGGAAAATAACCGTGCTGGCAAATTATTAGCAAATGCCCTAAAAGGTCAAAAAGAAGCCAAGCGTGTTACCGCCCTCCGTAATCCGTCGGGGGGGGGGCTTGGTCACTAAAGATACCGAAATCTTAGAACTCTTTCGTGATTTTTATACTCGGCTTTATCAATCTGAATGTGATTTTGAGCCAGAAGTATTTGAACGCTTACTTTCAGGGGTACAAAGACCGACCCTATCTGACGAAGATAGAGTGGCCTTGGACACACCATTTACTGTCTCAGAAATTCATTCTGCTATCAAGAAATGTGCCTCAGGTCGAGCCGCAGGCCCAGACGGTCTCCCTGCTGAATTCTACAAAACCTTTCACGCTGACTTAGCTCCAGTTTTGAAACTTTATTTTTCTGCTCTGGCCGAGGAGGGTTCTCCTTCTGGGTCCTTTTCAATGGCAAATGTAGTAGTTTTTGAGAAAGAGGGGAGAGACCCGCAACTAACAGCTAATTATCGTCCCATTTCCCTCCTAAACGCGGACTATAAAATATTTGCCACCATTCTCTCCACCCGGCTCTCTGATAGGATGTCTACCTTAATACACCCAGATCAATGCGGTTTCATTCCTGGTAGATCAACTGCTGACAATGCTCGGACTCTATGCCATGTACTGACTACCGCAGTTAATCTTGATCGCCCATTTGTTGGCCTCTCACTTGATGCCGAGAAGGCCTTTGATCGTTTAGAGTGGCCCTTCCTGTTTGCAGTCCTCCGCTGGTACGGATTCGGGGAAGGTTTTCTCCGTTGTCTTCGCACCATGTACGCACAGCCTACAGCCAGTATATGTGCCAATGCTTTAAAGTCTCAGCCTTTTCCCCTTCAACGCGGCACTCGCCAGGGATGCCCACTGTCTCCACTTCTTTTCGATCTTGCACTTGAACCCTTGGCCTTACTAATCCGGCAATCGGCGGAGATTCATGGAGTCCCCTTCACCCATAGGGAAATCAAAATTTCAGCGTATGCTGATGACCTTATGCTTTTTGTCTCTATAGACTCAGTACCGGCTGTCCTAGAGCAAATTGATAAATACTCACAACTGTCCGGTTATAAGATAAATTGGACCAAGTCGGTAGCCTTTCCATTAAATCCTTTGCTTCATCAGGCCGATATGCAACCCTTCCCCTTTTTATGGCAACCTCGCATGGTCAAATACCTTGGGGTTCACTATTGTTCTCCTTTGGAAGACACTATCTCCTTCAATGCCAAGGACTTAACCTCTAAAGTCCGGGCGCTTACTCACCGTTGGACTCCTTTAACACTTACCTGGTGGGGTCGATTAGAAACTATAAAAATGATGATTGTTCCGAAAGTGAATTATATTTTAGAAATGTTGCCCTGTCTCTTACCTCGACGTATATATAAAGATATAGAGGGCCTTCTGACTAGATACTTGTGGCAAAACAAGACACCTAGGATAGCGAAACATAAGCTGCAAGCAGATAAGGAAAATGGGGGTGTCAGATTCCCTGATTTCCTGAAGTATCATCAATCTTTTCTTCTCAAACAAGGCGCTCGTTGGCTGGAAGATCCAGTACCGAGTAGACCTGTGTGGCTAGACATAGAAGAGGACCTTTGCAAACCGATTCCTCTTACTTTTCTCCCTGGTATGACTCTCCCATCAGACTCCCACTATCCACCAATGCTTTTAGACACCTTAGGTGCCTTTAATACTCTTATGCAATCTTTAGACTCCCGACTCTGTCCGCTAGACAAGCTCCCACTTTGGTACAATACTCGATTTCGAATACAAAATAAGCCGATGGCGTGGAGCCCCTGGTACACTAGGGGCATTTGGATTCCTAGTCAGTTGTTCCATGAAGGTCGCTGGAAAACTTTTAGTGAATTGCAAATTGAATTTGGTCTCCCAGCGAAACACTACTTTCAGTTGGTGCAACTTCAGCATTGCCTTCGGAGTGCTAAGGTGCTCCCGCCATCGGCCTCCCCTACACAAGGTTGGTCGGAGACTATCCGATCTATCGGTTGTTCATCGGGTGCGGCATCCAATTTTTACAAAACCTTATGTAATGCTATAACTAGAGATACCCATATAGCGCAGAAAGCATGGGAGAGAGAATTGCATGTGACTTTGACCCCGGAGCAATGGAGCCTTGTCTGGAGTAGAGTGACACGGGTCTCCCAATCCGCCTCACTCACTCAGACACTCTTCTTTCTTGCCCACCGGTGTTTTTACACTCCTGACAGATTAGCCAAATGGAACACTACTCAGGGCAATAGTTGTTGGACATGTCATGCGGCCATTGGTTCACTACCTCATGTTATGTATGAATGTCCCGCGCTACAGTATTACTGGCGTCGGGTCTGGGGTCGTATCCAGTCTATTTTACACTTTCAAGAGCCCCTTTCTTGGAGGATAGTGGGACTTCGCTCAGCTGCGGGGATCCCCTCTCTTCCAAAAACGGCTTACTTCCTTTTGGACTTTATGCTTGGCATTGCTATTTCCCTAATTACGAAATACTGGAAAAATAGCTCCCATCTGAGCCCCAATGAATGGTGGAATCATGTCTGTCTCTACAGTAAATATGAACAAATACCTCGTATGTTTGCTTCCCCCATTCAGACTCCTCATCATCGGTCTAAATGGAAGATGCTCAATGACTATGTACATTCTGCTAAATGCTCTCATCTGACTGTCTAAATTTGTATATATCTCTGTCCCATGATTATTCTGTATCGTAGATACTCTTTTGATTGTTTTGATGTATAATCACTGTTGTTTGGAAGCGCCCACATGCTGACATAATCAGCTAGAGAAGAAGCGTGGGGGTGGGGGGTAATTGGGTTTACTTTTCCTTATTGTATACTTGTTTTGTCTCCTTTGGTGTGTTGTTTCTTTTGTTTGTTGCAAAATGAAAATAAAAGTTTAAAAAAAAAAAAAAAAAAAAACATGGAAGAAAGTGAACAAAAAGTATATAACCAAAAATGACAGCTCGAAGAGCAGATACCTGAACACCAACGGCCAGCTATGTAAAATCCTTGAGAACGCCAACTTTGGCGCGCATTTTAAATGACAGGCTGCACCGAAAAGATACATATGCATGAAATGACGTCAACGGAGTGAACCAGCATCTTATATTAACAAGCACTATAGTAAAACACTTGATATCGGGTAAAAAATCAGAAGTCAAAATAAAACTAATATAAAAACAATTATAATAATGAAGAAGAAAGCAATCACTAAACCTCACAAGCAGCGGACTTACCGTCATGATTGACATCTAAGCCTAGTCTAAAAACTGCGATTTTGGCGCGTTAGAGAAAGTGAATCACACAATTATTTTGGCACACAATATCGTCCTACTAAAACATAATAAATAATAAATCATAAATCATAAAAAATAATAATAAATAAAAAATAAAAAATAATAAAATAATCAATACATTAATTTCAGCAACCTTTGCCATCAAAGTAAACCAGCATCTTATATTAACAAGCACCATAGTAAAACACTTGATATCGGATAAAAATCAGAGGTCAAAATAAAACAAATATAAAAACAATTGTAGTAATAAAGAAGAAAAAGAAAGCAATCGCCAAACCCACAGGAATGACATCTAAGCCTAGTCTAAAAACCTAAAAAACCAAACTATCTTTCAACGGAGAAGCACTCTCATAGGAGACCAAAATTTTCAACGTAAAAACATGGCTAACAGAGCCCACAAATATATAAAAAAGATGAATGAACCAGGTACCATATATCCATAATTTATCAGTGTATCTACAAAAAACAAGATAAAAACAATCGAACAGTACTTAAAGTACATAACAATAGAATACAAAGTAAAAATTGTTAAAAACTTTATATATATATATATAAATACATAATGTGTCATACATAACATACAATGCACACTGCACATAAACCATATGCTATATTAAAAACCTGTAAAAAAATAAATAAATATATATATATATATATATGCATGTATATATATATATACACATATACATATACATATATATACACACACATACACATACATACACATATAATTAAATGTACATATGCACCCTCTCTTAGAGAGGAAACCAAACCATGCATGCTGAACAAGCAGGGCTCGCAAATAAATAACAACAAAAAGTAATATAAATATATATATATATATATATATATATAAAAATCTTTACAAAACAATATAATAATAATAATAAAATAAAATAAAAATGTATATATTACAATAAAATATGGCCTGACATACAAAACTATATTACAAGAGGTTTACAGAAAAACGGCCAAATTAAGATCCTGGTTCAAACCCAGGGGGTCCACTGACTGTAACTCATAAATGAACCGCTGTTCAAGTTTAAGCAATATTGAATCTATATTGCCGCCCCGCCAGTGTGGATGCACCACCTTTAAAACAAAAAACTTTAAATCTGACACAAGATGGCCCTTCTCACTCCAATGGGCAACCATGGGTTTGTCTGCAACACGTCTTCCTAAGCAACTTTTGTGTTCTATAATGCGCGTCTTAACCGGCCGAGTGGTTTTGCCTACGTATAACAACTTGCATGGGCACATAACTACATATATAACGTTACTGGTCAAACAATTAGAATAATGATTAAGAAAAAACCTTTTATGAGTAACTGGATGGACAAACACATCCTTCATGATAATGCCATTCAAACAAACAGAGCATCGCCCACATTGAAAATGACCTTTCATTTTGACAATTGGTCGTGGTCTAGACAGAGCTGAGGGAACTAGATAATTTTTCAAATTTCGGTTCCTTTTATGTGCTATGGTCAAAGATTTACATGTAAAGCAAGGAAGTGATGAAACCAAATGCCACTCCCGTCTAATGTTATAAGGCCCGTTATAAGGCCCGTTATAAGGCCCATTATAAGGCACCTTATTAGGCACAGTACAAGGCACGTGCCTTGATGTGCCTTGTACTGTGCCTAATAAGGTGCCTTGTAACGTGCCTTGTACTGTGCCTAATTAGGAGCCTTATAACATCTTATAAGGATTTTTGGCAACTGTGGTGAGGGTACTATGGGCTGGAAGCATGGATCTGCAAAGATATGACTGTCACAGGCAAGCAAAATATCTGCCTTGGACAGGAGGGCACAATGAGGAATTGAACCGATGACCTCTGCCTAGAACATCAGTGTACTAACCAGTAGGCTATACCTCTATGGCTTGTCGTATAGCAATGGCTGGGTACATAAGGACTGCAGATCACCGCACAAACCGTCTGCTCTGTGTGCCAGGATAGGGTAACCCCACCAGCACCCGTGATGCATTGCACATGCAGAACAGCAGCTTACAGCTGACCACCAAATGGGGTCTGCACCTCTCTGGTACTGCAGCGTGGTAAGACGGACTGGCAGTGCATGATACTGGCACAGAGTAGCTACAGACCATGCCATTGTGCAGGTTCCGTGTTCACCCTGAGGGATAGGATGGGCGCCCAGCATTAGGTCCACAGTACATGTGGTGCTAAAGATAGGTCCTGCTGCACATCCCCATTGCTGCTAGTGTGTGACAGGTATTCCTAGCAGTGCAACTGAAGGTGCATGTGGCCCTGTGGGACCAGACACCACCCAGATTAGTGTGTACCCAGTGTTCTAGATGCAGGGGGATCTGTATGTAAGGGGGAACTTTAGGGGGATTTGATGTAGGGGGAATTACAAAGAAACAATGTTATAGATGATTGAAGGAACTAGGGCTGCAGGATCAGGATAAAGGGGCAGATAAAGAGCAATGATTTTAAATAGCTGATCTCACAAACATATGGGATAGTGTAAAACATTACTTACCTTAAAATCACTATTCCCACTGGACATGAGGAGACATGGTTTGCACATTAGCTCAATAGTTTATACTGCTGAAAAATGGTGCACACTACTGACTGCTAGTGCATAGTATTGTTTGAAAGTATGTACTATCATTCAATAGTACACATTATAGAGTGATAGTGCATGCTATTAATGGCTTTTCCTCTGAAAAAAAACAAAACACAACAAATAAAACAAAAAATCCCACAAACAATATGGACCTGATGCAATTCCCCCTCCACCTCTCCCTGCATGTCGTGAGTAGCAGGACGGGGAGAGCCGGGGGGGGGGGGGGCGGACAGAAAGGGGCAGGATCTGGGTGGAGCAGAGGTGGGCTGAGCCGGCAGGACGTACAGGGCCGATTCCATTGTCAGCCCTGAATATCCTGCAGGGTCATGGAGAATGGCTTGCTTATTCCAACTTGTAGATAGAATTAGAACAGGCCGCCCCACCCCCGATCCCGCCGGCCGCCCCCCCCCCCCCCCAGGGTCAGCCCAGGCCACATGTGGGTTCCCGCCACTCAATAGGGGCACTGGCTGACACTGTCGTGCATGGACAGCAGGGAATCGGGGTCCTAGGGTGCGCTGCACATGTGCTACCACAGGGAACACATCCCCACAGCACCGGAAGGGGCACTCTGTGATGTCCTTGGGCCTGATTCTGTGTGCCACTGGAACATTTTGCTTCCATGGCACAGAATCAAGTCCAAATAGGCCCATCTTGCTCAGGGCCATCCAGACGGGCCGGATGTGCCCCTTCGTGAATCAGGCTCTATGGGAAACTAAATAAAAAATGAAAATGTTTGGCCTGCATGCCCCTACTGGACATAGGCAGAAACTGCAATGGGAGCAGCAGCTTTGGATACACTATGGGGTATGTTTACTAAACTGTGATAATGTCACTTGTGTTAGGTTCCGTGGTAAAGGTACAGATGCCCATATAAAGGTGTGGGCATTGCATCATTACAGCAAGCTGTATCAGCTAACGCACGTTACAAGGCTCCTTGTAAGGCACCTTACAAGGCACATTAAAAGGTGCCTTGTAAGGCACCTTACAAGGCACATTAAAAGGTGCCTTGTAAGGCACCTTATAAGGTGCCTCATAAGGCGCCCTATAGAGCTCCTTAGGCTAAGGGCTGTATTAGGCACCCCTGGACAAGGCATCATAGAAGGTACCCTGGGCTATAGAAGCATAGGTTATGGTGGGCTAACAAGGTTACGGTGCCCTAGGTTAGTGTGCCCTAGGGGCTGCAAGGTGCTTCAGGATGACATGTGAGGATCAGAGACAGATGTAGCCCTAACACTAAATAGAGCACTCAGGGAAGGCAATGAACAGGTGAGTTAAGGAGGGAGAGCTGGGAGCCGCTGGACCTGCCATATCTGCGGGCAACCCATGTGGCTGCCAGTACTGATGACAAACATGGTGGGGGCAGCTGTACCACAGCACAGGGTGTTGGCAATGTAAAGTACAAGGAAAGACAATTGGTGGAGGACAATGGGAATACATGTCCCCCAGTGGAAGCGGAGGTGGCAGGATAGTTACAATGATGGGTGGACAGAGGAGTGGTGGTGCCATGCAGATCAGGCACAGGTGAGGCAAGCATGAAGAGGCGCAATGCAAGAAAGGGCAGCAGTGCAGGAAATGGGGTGGCAGCCTGCACAGGCAGACAGGAATTTACACAGCTGACAGACGCAGATAGACAGACTGAAGGAATGTTGGCAATTATGGCGAGGGTATTATGGGCTGGCAGCACAGATCTGCACAAACATGACTGTTACAGGCATGCACACTATTTGAGTAGGACAGGCATGAGAGGAGAGAACAATGAGGAATTGAACCCATGAACACTGCCGAGAATGGCATTGTATTAACCAGTAGGCTATACCTCCGTGGTGTATGTCACAGCAATGGCTGGGTACAGAAGGACTGCAGGTCACCGCACAAACTGCCTGCTCTGATTGCCAGGATAGGGTAACCCCACCAGTACCCATGATGTAATGCACATGTTGAATAGCAGTCTACAGCTGATCACCAAATGGGGTCTGCACCTCTCCGGCACCTCAGCTTGGAAAGACTAACTGACAGTGCATGATACTGCCACAGAGTAGCTACAGACCATGCCATTGTGCAGGGTCTGTGTTCATCCTGACGGATAGGATGGGTGCCCAGCACTAGGTCCGCAGTACATGTGGTGCTAGAGATAGGTCCTGCTGTACATTCCCATCACTACCACTGTGTGACAGGTGTTCCTTGCAGTGCAGCTGAAGGTAATTTACCAAGCACTGATTATACCACATTTTGATTATGCAAATGCAATACTACAAGGGCTCCCACAATCCACCTTGATCCCACTTCAGCTTGCGATGAACACCACGGCGAGAGTCCTTCACGGGGCGCCCAGAAGCAAACACATGACGCCCATCCTGAAACAGCTGCACTGGCTCCCGATTCATGACAGACTTGCATTCAAGACCCTACTATTGACATTCATGGCCATCAATGGGCTCTCATCTACTTCCCTCACGGAGCTTATCCACACCATATCCCCCAACAGATCCAGAAGATCTGTAGCAGTCAATACACTGAAAGTCCCAAAAGCGATAACTCAATGCACCCAAGCAACAGCAAACAGGGCCTTCAAATTCTGTGCACCCAGATGCTGGAACCCCCTGCCACCCAACACCTGGGCAATTCCTGACCTAACCCAGTTTAGGAAGTCAGTGAAGCACCATCTCTTCCTCAAGTACTACCTGGTAGCCAGCACACTAACAACCCCTCCAAACCTAGTACAGCCACACCAACATACCGCAATCCAACCTCAACTTAGTCTACTTCCAATATGACTTAAACATGACGCCTATGTGTAAATAGTTACCCCCTGTTACCCAAGTTTTAGCACCCGTTCTCTGTAAACACAAAGCGGCTTGCCGCCCTGTTGTAAGTTTGTGTTCCATGTAAACCGCACTGATGCTGAATAGCGCGGTATATAAGAGACTGCAAATAAATAAATAAATAATTCAGTGTCCATCTGTATTCTGCAGTCACATGTGGCCCTCTGGGACCAGACACCACCCATATTAGTGTATACCCCGTGTTAGGGTCTGGCTGACATGGGCACCTGTTATCAGGGCAGAGGGGTTTCTAGACTTGCATGAGGTTTGCATAGCAGTACCTTTATAGATCAGAGTGGTATACATTACATACCCCAAAGGGCCCACATCACCCTTTTTGTAGATAAGGAACAGGTGCCCCCGCCCAGGTGAAGCAACCTCCATCCTGCTGGTATAAGACAGCCCTCCAATGTTGGTGGGCCAGAGCCATACCTGTGACTGGGGCAGTGGCAGACCAGCAGCAATGCTGGGGTTAAGTCTGGAAAATCCCAACTGCCTTACACCACTGTCTGCCAGTCACCAGCAGACAGCACAATCAGACTGCACCATATAGGTGTTTCAACCATGCACAATCTAATTGTAGACAGTCCACCAGCCGTTCCATAGTGCATGCTCAAAGAGAAACTATGTACACCAAGCAGTCATCTCAGTGATTAGAAACCCAGCACTGGGAGCACAAAAGTATCACTGGAGGTAGGTAGTGTAGAGCGCTATGTGGGAACCTAGACCTGCCATGGTCACTGCTCGGTCAGAGTGAGTGCCCTCCCAGCATGCCATGATGTGGCCACCCTGTCCATGCAGGTGGTGGTCGGGCACTACTGTTTCCCAGCCATTGCCCCACACACTGTTAAGATGCATCCTGGCCGAGATAAACTATGTGGAAAAACATAATAAATTTTTGACACCACAATTAAGGAGGAGGGTGAGGGGGCTCCTATACATGATCAAAGGGCTTCATCCACTTTAGATATTTCAGCTTTTCTAGAATCTGTTTCAGATGATATTTCTTCTAGGGCTACTTTGTTAGTTACTTTAATATCAGAGATGGATAAGGATAGAATTATGAGAGCTTACTTTAAGAAAAAATCAGAGAAATGTTGTGGTCACATTGTGAAGATGTTTCCTGATGTATCCAGGGCCACACAAGTTCGACGCAAGGCATTTTTGGACTTGCGCCCACGGGTTCTGGCCCTTGGTGCGGTCTTTCACCTTAAATTTCCGTGTAAATGTTTGTTACTTTATCAAGGTGAAAGATATGTTTTTTTTGAAACTGCTCAGTTGTCTGATTTCTTAAAAAGTAAGGGAGTATAGAAGATTTACTCCAGGAACCGATTAGGGTATGATATTTTTTTTGTTTTTATTGGTTTACTTGTTTCTATTTGATCGTAGATTTTGGATTCACCCCCTTGAAGTGGTTATTCACTTTTTTCTTGATGTATATTTCAATTGTTTGAAATTGTTGAAGTATTGTATGTTTCTTGTATGGTATGTATAAAATTCTATAAATAAAAAATTAAAAAAAAAAAAAGATGCATCCTGGCCAATCTGCCCTGTCCGGGCCAAACCCACAATACCTTGCTCCTCGTTATGCACATATTCCAGCTAACGCTGGTAACAGTGGGACATTTTGGGCCCAGTGAGGGGTGGGCAGCCACAGAATAATGAATAGACATACACTCACACACACTCCTATTGCAGCATTGTGCAAAGATAGTAGGGGTGGTTGGCAACCCTGCCTGCCACACTGGTCCTGATCACAGTGCCGACATTGCTAAGCTGTGCAGGAGGTAGTAGTAGTGCTCTGGTGATAACTGCAGCTCAATGCTGGGATCAACAGCCTGACTCTCCCTGCATCTTTGGATTGTGGAGCCTGTGTGAATGGGTGTTTGTACCCCTGTTCGCTGCTGCTTTGGGCTTTGCACATGTTGCTGTTGTATCTGCATTGTAGGGTAAAATATAGGAGCATGCTCTGCAGGAACCACAGCCGGGACTTGAACCTGTGACCCTCTCTTTCTGAACACATGGGCTTGGTGCACTGCACCACACATCCATGCCACTCCCTGGGGCTACCTGTACTTTTCCTCAGCCAGACCTTTTATGTTGCACTGCACATCACGTACTGATACAGGGCATGGCCTAGGTCCACTGCAGGCAGGTGCCACTGCCCCCTCTAGCATGGGCACACACACCTCCCTGCCATGCTGACATGACCATATGCTGTTGGTGCTGGTAGTGTGCAGTCCCAGACCATCCACTGTGTGGGTAGGTGGTCGCCTAGGGAGCGGGGTCTGGAGCAGGGGGCATACATGAGCATCCTCACATCCCCCCCATCACCGCCTACCAATAGTACATCCCTTCTGCTTGGGGGAGGATTGGCTGGGGGGATGTCAGGTCAGTGCCCTGGCAACTGTTAGCTCGGGTGGACCAGGTAGATGTAGGTGGATTGTGTTTGGCCTTTGTCAGCTGCTGTCATGCTGATTTCCAGTTTCTATGTTCCTATGTGCCACCTAGGCGCCCGCCTAGTCCACCCTGTGCCCCAGCTGCCCCCCGCTACACGTCCCACCTGCAGCCCCCTATGCCCCATTTGCACCATCGCCATAGTGGCCTTTCATACTTGGGCACTATGCTGTTGCTGAAAATGGAGTACTACTATCACATTTCTTGGGCTCCCTGCCTATGCTGTACATTGCTGACACTGAAATGGTTTCTCTCTCCTGCAAATGTGCATCTAACGGCAGGTTTTCATTCGCGGTAGGATTCAGCCCTTCAGTTCAGCGCGTTAGTGTAAAAGGATCCTCTCCCCACCCACTCCCCGCTCATTGACCCCCTTCTCTCCGCCCTCTCTCCACCCTCTGCGGTGTTTACCACGGCCGGGAACGTTAACGATCGTTAGGTAATGTTAACGCGCGTTAACGTTATATACCGTGCGTTAACGTTACCTAACTATTGTTAACATTACCTAACGTGCGGTCTGTAATGTTACCGCAGTTTAGTAAACATACTCCTATATTTCCCAGCCATATTTCTGTTGTAGGAGCTTTGATATCTCAGTTTGTAACAAGTTTATCTTAGGATGGTAAAGGTTTCTGATCTGAGGGAAAGGGGAGGGAGTAGGGATTAATATCCCATTATGTCCTCTTCCTTATTAAAATGGATTGCAGAGAGCAGCCTTTGTAGTTAATGAACAGCATTTAAACTTTTGAAGGCAAATTTTAGGCTGTGTAGATCAGAACTGAGGCATTAAGTTCAAGATGTACTCAATTCTGACAGATATTTAGGCACAGCTTTCCTAAATGTGGAGCTATTTCTAAGGTGCACATCCACAGGCAGCGGGGGAAACCATTTCAGAAATAAATAGCAACACTTACGTGTGCATCTCAGTCATTTTACAAACCGAGGCATGCAGATGCTGCTACTCAGCTGCACAGGAGCCTATCTTTACATCATCTCAATTTAGAGGGGGAAATCGGGACGGTACCAAGCTAGAAATGTGTCCTGTGTGACTAATGAATCCTGTGCCCATCTTCCACCCAGCCACATTCAGTAACTCACTCTTTTTGAGCTTGCTGGAAGCCCAGTGATGATATCAGTGCCCCTGTGCCTTAGTACAGCCCTGGGGGAAATAAATATTGGAGGATTAAGAAAGATATTTCCCTAAATCTCTCCTTTTCTAAAATACTGATGGAAATGTGTGCATCCTGATCGTGATGCTTCAATACTGATCTTCACATGGAATCTAAAGCCTTCTTAATATGGTTTCTACAGGGGCCTTTCCTACTATGGGAAAGAAAAAACAACAAATATGAAAATATGGAAACAACAAATATGAAGTATGAAAAAATAACATGAATAAATCCACATATTAACCCCATTTACAGAGCTGCAGGATTTTACTGAATGCTATGTGTGAAACAGCCATCTTTATCAGGGATTATGGTACATTTTCTATTAATCATAACTCATACCCTTGGTTCATAAAAATGAATCATTTTTCATGAAGAAGCCAGTTATTATGACAAAAAGACTATATACTTTATATAGTATCACTTCCAAAAGCTTAATTAAAGGAGTTCTGGTAGACTGGCAAATAATTGTGTTTGAGGGGAAGCTATAATTCACTTATTTTTGGTAACAAAGGATCCGAATATTTTGTTAAGGTATGCAATCAGCTGATCTGAACTGTAAAAGGATCTCCATCAAACAATAGTTTTTTTATAGTCTTGAAATTCCTTTTATTCTTGCTATAAAATTGATTTTCAAATGAATAGTTAATCTGATTAATTATGTGATAAAAGTATTTTCGGAATTTAATACATTTGCTTAGCTAATGGAATCCAAGTTATATTTTTTACTCATAGCCTATTCATTAACACCCTACCCTATCCATAAATGTCCAAAAGAAGGAGCTATTGACCTACATACTTACATCTTTTTTGTTTACCAATATGCATATTAATTCCCAAGTATCACCCCGTCACATACACCAGCATGCACACCCGCACACCCACACACTTGGACAAATCAATGTTTAACTTAGATTAAATTTATTGTGGTGTACTTGGGAACATCTTAAGATTTAAATACCACATTCTGGAAAGGTGTGAGCTAAATACTAATACTAATAATTCCTGACCCTATGAGCCAATGAGTCCAAATAGCAGCCCCAAATCTTCAAAAAGATTGGCCAGCACCGCATATTATTCTTTCTGTAGAACAAGTTCCCTCTTACCCAGGGCCAGCCAACCACCAGGCAAGCTAGGCAGTAACCTAGAACGGGAACTTCTGGAGAGCAGCAAAGAACAGAGCATTCAAAGCTAAACAAAAGATTTTGACTGCCAAGAAGGTGTAAAGTTTAAAGTTTGAACCAGCCCTGGGGTCAACCCTGCCATAATCATCATGTGTCTAGCCTCCAGTGCCTCATAGTGGGATGATCTGAATCTCTATAATGGCTCAAAATGCTCTTCTTGGCAAGAAGAAAGGCTTTCTGCTAAAAAGAATTTAGAATACTCATCCGTGGGAGGTAGATTAGAGGTAGCATCAAACAGCATCATTTCCAAGTCAAGCTCACACATCAATCCATTCAAATATTGTTTCACCTTGGCCCCAAAGGCTTTTATTACCAAACATTCCAAAAACATATTACTTAAATCCTTGTGATAAAGTTCTCAGAGCCCTCAGCCCTAGAGCATTACTCAAACTCAGGGGACGAGGTAATCAATCTGGTTGTCCCTTTTATCCTGCAGTTCTCATTAATTTCCATGGGAGAAAATTTGTTGAAATTCATTTTCCCGTGGAAAAATATGGGCATCCCACTGGTTGGTCTAAAAATTGATCTCACTTTCTGGGCTTTGGTGAGGGTTTGCTTTCTCAGATTTTTAGGATAAAGGAAACTTGTGTGCGTTGCATTTGCAGTATAATCAGGGACCTTTTGAAGAGCTGATTGGGATGAAAGTGGTGTTTCTTCCACTTTTTGTTATGGGGGATAGGAAGGGGACTTTAAAAGTAAAATACCACTGGAAAGGCTTGAGCTAAATACTAATAAATAATAAAGGCATTACATAAAACGTGCCATGCTAGGTCAGAACAACGGTCCATTCAGTGGCAATTCTGTATCATTTGGAAGTGCTCGGAAGAGCACTGCCTTGTTATTCATTCCCAGATTCTAGTGACTGCTTAATTAATATGGACTAATGAATGTGGCCTCCAGACACTAAAGGGGTCATTCAAAGCCACGAATAGCGGGGATGGACGTCCCATTGGGCTATTCGTCCCCCTCTGCCAATCCTGATTAACTTCCTTGTACGTTGTACAGGAAGGTTAGATGGAAGGCGGGGAAGGGGCAGTGCAGGAGCAGTTAGGGTGGGCAGTGGGCGGTCCACAGCCCCAGAAGTACAGGGCCAATTCCAATTTCGGCCCTCTACGTCCAGGGCCAGTTGACTGAACGGGGAACCTATTCCACCTCTGAGGTGGAATACATTCCCCTAGATGGGTGGTTATGGCAGGCCCAGGATGCATCAAAGGTGGAAAGAGGCACAGAGGTTCCCCTGCAGCCCGAACCTGGCATTGGGAGGCCAGGTCGGAGGCCGGGTTATGGGGAATTTAATAAGTGGTCAGCTGTGGATCGCAGCTCCAGAATGGAGCCATGGTGTCATGGCAACTGGATGCCATGGCGCCACGGCTCCATTCAGGAGCACAGACTGAGTTAGCCAGGTGGAGTCCTGTATGTGCAGGCCAACCGAGATTAGGGTCTCGGCCTGCACGTACAGGCCTGGAAACAATTCTGATCCCACGGGCCATATGGATGGAATCGGGCCATAAGGCTATTGCTGTTACCATAATCTGGTTTTATAAATATCTTGCTTGGATTGCAATTAAATTCTTCTGCAACATTTTCACTAATCCCTCCCCCTTTTTTTCTTTTTCCCTTAATATTCATAATTGTTTTCCATTTGTTTAATGCATGACAACTAATTGTATACATTGGACTGATGGCATGTACTTTCACTGTAGGTGGGCACAGGGGTAGATTTTAGACAGAGCACAAATTTACAAGCATAAATTTTAAAATACTATACAAACACCACATAAGGCCTTTAAAATAAACCTGCTGGTCACTGTAGTTGATTATTGGACTAAGGGGTATGTTTACTAAACTGCGTTAGTGCAAATCGCGTTAGGAGCCGCGTTAGTGAAAGGAAAGCCAAAAAAGGACATGGGCGGGACATCGTAACGACTAACGCGCGTTCCAAAAACTAACGAGCGGTACAGGGCGCCGTGGCGCGTTACTGCGCGTTAATCATATGAAGGCGTAAAGACACAAATCATTGAAACAGAGCTGTAGCACAATGGTTAGTGTACTCACCGCTGTTACAGGCAGCATGGGTTTGAGTCCCCAGTGTGCCTAACGCAGAATGCTGTCCCAGGCAGCACCCTGTACATTACATAGGGAATGAGGAGGCATGTTTTTCTTTACGTTCAGTAGTTGTTAGTGAAACACACTCTCGCAGTGCGCATAGCCATGTACGTTGGTACGTGCGTGGCTGCGTGCGTTGTTACGGGCATAGCCCCGTGCGTAGGTATGTGCATTGGTATGTGCATACAATCGTGCATGGGTACGTGTGTTTATACCAGCATGGGCACCTTATAGTACAGACACTTTAGGGTGTCTTGCACCTATGCACTATGCTAACAGATGTACGTGTGATGGCCTATGGTTTATCAGAGCCTGAGAGCAGGCGCTGGATCTTCCCAGGGTTGGATTGTGCCAGTCACACCCATGATGCACTGCACATGCAAACCAGCTGTCCACAGATACACACCATGGGGAATGCACCCCCACAGCACCTCGGCCTGGTAGGGGGAAGTGACCATGTGCACCCCCACAGCACCTCGGCCTGGTAGGGGGTTACTGACCGTGTGTTGTACTGGCACAGTGTAGCTACACACCGTCACATTGTGCGGGTACTGTGCTCACCCTGAGGGTGCAGTGAGGCGCCCAGCACCAGGTCCACAGCACCGTCCATGGCTGAAAGAGGCCATGGCGCAGGTCCAAAGCAGTGTTAATGTGCAAGTATAAGTAGTTTCTGCACAAACACCTTGCAGTCAGGTGTAGCCTCCATGGACCCCCAGGTGGCCCATGCAACACTCCCCCCCCCCCCAGCACCAAGGGTGGCAAACAGGGTCTCCTAACAATAGATCCACCTTCTACCTCCCTGCAAAGGTGGCAGTAGAGAGGAACATCAACCCCAGATCTGGTGAGGAACAGACATCCCACAGGGCAGGCACCACAGCTCTGTACACAGACAGACATCAGGCCTGGATATGGTAAGCTGTACCCCACCACTATCTGATATAGTCCTGCAGCAAGCCACTCCATCAAGACACATACCAGCTGCAAACAGTCTGCTAGTTAGTCCATAATGCATGTGCCCAGTGGAGATGCATGCACCCAGAATTGAGATGTCAGCATACACAGCAAGCAAATAAATCAGTTACTGGGCCCCAAAAGGAAACCCATATCTATCACATGAGAGAAATACTATATAGCACTATGGGGGTGCCTAGCCATGCTGTGGTCACTGCACAGTCCGGGTGAGAGTGATCTCTCAGCAGGACATACTGAGGTCACCCTGTCTGTGTAGGTGGTGGCCGGGCACTAAGATGTGCCTGTCACTGCCCTATGCCCTGTGCAGATGCACCCTGGCCAGGCCACCCTGTCCGGCCTATACCCATGGTACCTTGCTCCTCATTATGCACATTGGCAGCTCACTACTGGCAACATTGCTGGCAGTGTGGGCTGTGGAAGGTGTTTGCAGCCACCACACACTGGATAGACAGACAGACACCCCCACACCTATGCCAGCATTGTGCAACTATAGAGGTGTTCAGCAGCCATACCCACCACACCAGTCCTGGGCACAGTTCAGGCATGGATATTGTACGCAAGACTGTTGGGGGTCACTCCCCATGGTGGTACGCACTGTCAGAGACCAGACCTGCAGCACACACCACAGACAGCAGAATGATTGTTATGGTGGAGCTCACTGAGCAAACTGTGCTTAATGTAGGAATTGATATCTGCCAGTTATCACAGGAAATGTTTGATAGCTGTGTACCATATACCCAGGTGTAGGGTGGCATTGCTAAGGTATGCAACTGCTAGTATTGGGAGATACAGGCAGGGCCCAATGTCCTGCTTCTCCAGGAGGCATTGGCCAATGGGGCCTGTGGGTGTGTCTGGCCCTGTTGGCTGCTGCTTTACGGCAGAGTTCCCCAACTCCAGTCCTGGTGTTCCAAACCTGTTCGGGTTTTCATGCTGTCCCTCATAAATATGCATGAGCTACATCTGCATACCATGGGGGTGGTGCATAGATATGCAGCACAGGCATCTTTATTAGAGGCAGCATGGAACCTGAATGGTGTGGGACCCTCCAGGACTGCAATTGCAAGACTCTGCTCTGGGTAATGTGCCTGTTTCTGGTGTCTGTGTTTGGTGTGGTATAATATAGGCGTATTAACCATGCGTATGTTCTCTGCAATAAAGGGGTGTCTTTACTATCACTGTTTAGTGGTGGGTAAAACTATGGGGACTGGGTTGGCAGGAGCCACAGCTGGGATTTGAACCTGTGACCCTCCGGTTTTACAGGCACTGGTTGTGTCTGTTGCACCACACTGTGGCCACAGAGATGGTGCAGTCCCTGGAGTTAGTTAAAGCGGCCTGACGAGTCAGAAACCCTGCTCTGTACAGGTTTACTGTGGGCTCATTTACCTTGTATGGGGACAAAGGTGCACATAAACCTCAAAACAGACCTCAAAAAAAGGGGCAAACACCCATAACCAAGCTGGGCAACAATGATATCATTGGGCAACATTACACACCACTCCCAGGAAAACTCCATCACAATGAAATGATCTTTGAAAGGGTCTACGGAGCATAGACCCTTCCAAACATCATTTCTTTCTTTGGTGCTTTCCAGGGAGTGTTGTTCATTGTTGCCCATTGCTGTCACTGTTGCCCAGCTGAATTGTGCTTTTTACAATGTTTCTTGTGGTCATTCTTAAGGTTTTATGTGAACTTTTGGTCTTTGCACATGTATCACACTGCTCACGTTTTGTTGGTTTCCCCGGTTTTGCTGTACATTGCTGACGGAAATGGTTTCTCTTCCCTTTAATATGCCTTTAACGACAGGTTTTCATTCGCGTTGGAATTGAGCTCAGGAATTCAGCGCGTTAGTATGAGGGGAGCCTCTCCCCGCCCACTCTCCGCCCATTGACCCCTTCTATCCGCCCACTCTCCACCTTCTGCGCTGTTTTAACGTGCCGCGGAGCTTTACGATCGTTAACTACGGTTAACGCGCGTAGTATGACGTTAACGGCCGTTGGCGCGTGATTACGCGCGTTATACTACACTTACGGTCGTTAACGTCATACAACGCGCGTTATTCACGTTTACCGCACTTTAGTAAACATCCCCCTAAGAGTTATAAGTGCTTTTTTTCCTCATCTTCCTGGAAAGGAAACTTCTAATAGCCTGAATGCAACAGACATCAACCTCTTTTAGGTTTCACAGTTTGTCTTGATATCCATTGTATCATTCCATGGTGCGACCACACCTTGAATATCATGTGAAATTCTGGTCACCAAATCTTAGAAAGGATATAGCTGAATTAGAAAAGGTACAAAGAAGAGCAACAAAAATAGTAATGGGAATGAAAAGATACCCCTTATGAGGAGAGGCTTAAAAGGTTATGGCTCTTCAACATGGAAAAGAGATGGCTGAAGGGGATATGATAGAGGTCTATAAATTAATGAATGGTGTGCAACGGATAAACGTAGATGAGTTTTTTACGTCATCAAAAAGTAGAAAGACTAGAGGACACACAATGAAGCTACAATGCAATCCAATATAAGACTAATACAAGAAAATATTTTTTCACTCAATGCGTAATAAAACTCTGGAATTCGTTACTGGAGGATGCAGTAAAAGCTGTTAGTGTAGCTGGGTTTAAAAAAGGTTTGGACAAGTTCCTGGAGAAAGGGTCCATAAACCATTATTAAAGAGGACCTGGGAAATCCACTGCTTGACCCAATACAAGCACTGTGGAATCTGTGTGCCTTTTTGGAAACTTGCCTGCTACTTGTGGCCTGGATTGGCCACTGTTGGAAACAGGATACTGGGCTTGATGGACCTTGGTCTGACCCAGTAAGTCATTTCTTAAGTTCTTATGTTCTTATGAGATTACTCTAAACTCAGTGCTTTTCATGTGTCTACTCCATGAGATTTCATCAAACGTGGTGCCACCAGGCCAGCAAATGAGGCATGTGTTTTACATAAGGTTAGAACTTAAAGCATTGCTATCTTTGGGGCAAATTCCATACTTGAAAACTCAGCAAGGCAAATGCACTGCTTCACAAACAGAGTAGGATTAAGGCATAGGCAAATTAAGGCCCAGCATTTTAGAAGGGCCCTCTCAGATTTGCTAATTCAATGGCGTTACTCATTTTTTGAAAGCACATGTTTCTAAATTGGCCTTTTGTTGGGTGCATACTCCCACTTATACACATATCTTCATTGGTGTTATATACATATTAAAAAAGGCTCAACACTTGCCAAGACTTTTCTAAAACACTTGCCTAGATTTACATAGGTAGACTTAAGCATCTATTTTACTCCCTTGGTTCCCTATAGAAAGTGATCCTCCCTATCCAGTAATTAGATAGTGATAGTCCAAAGGTTTTATGCCTTTCTTTTAAAATGCTCCTATTATTGATACTGATTCCACAACCGTAACTGGAATTAATCCTCCTGAGGTATTTCAGACAGGCATAGGCATAAGGCTTTACATCTCTGTAAATGGAAAGGCTTTAATAGACACATATCAACTCTCTTTCCCTTCGGTAAGGGCATGATTTAAAATAGTAGGTTAAAAAAAGAAACAGATCAGATGAGGATTTCAGATTGGATGATTATGACATGTGGTAACGTTTTTTGCTCCCTTGATAGATCATTTCAATGGGATGCAGCAAAGGGTTGAAGAATTAATCTTCTGTGTCATTGATCATATCCCTCCTCCATACATAGCTGATGATAACGACAGAAAGAAAACACTTATTCGGGTTAGCAAGACTGAGATACATCAATCTGATAAAAGTAAACTAAAGGCTAAAATCAGTCCTTTTTGTAACATACTGTTTGAATTGTTCCATTCTTTGTTAAGTATTGTGTGAACAACTTCTTCAGGCAGCTTAATTTGATTCATTTTTATGTGTTGAAACAAGTTTGTCTTTTCTGGATATTAGAGTAAAATCTGAGAGGTTACAGATTTTAAGAAATGTGCATGCATATTAAAATCTGGTTCTGTGTTATTTTTATTTTATTTTCTAGGGATATAAAGAGGAGGGAGTTACATTTAGCTCATACCTTTCTCATAGTTCAAGGTGAGTTGCATTGAGGTACAGGAAGTATTTTCCTCTCCTTATTTATTTATTTATTTATTTAACACATTTTTATACTCTTTTTCTACAAGCCAAAACAGTTTACATGGAATTGAGTTCATACAGAAAACAAGGAACATCAAAAGCCATTTACGATGATCATGAAAACGATTTAAATGTGAACAGAGAACAATGAACCTTTTGTATATTTCAATACATTCAAATCAATATTTTTATAATGAACTGGGTACACAGGGATGGGGAGGCTGTGAGGGGTGAGGGGGTTAAAGGGCTTTATGGGGGTAGGTTGGAGGATGAAGTTATTATTTGTATGGGGTGGTCCTGATCTGTGGTTGTTGGGTGCCGATTGCCAAAATGTTCTATGAAGAGGTGGGTTTTAAGCTTTTTGCAAAAGTCTGTGCTTGATTTGATATTTCAAATTGAGGGGTAGTGAATTCCAGAGGGTGGGGACGTACAAGGAGAATGTTCTCATTCTTGTGGTTTGCATGGATTTGCGAGTCTGTAGTGGGAGACTGAGGAGATTTTTTTTTGTAATCTTATATGTGCAGCTCTTTATCCAAATCAGTCATACATTAAGGACCTGAGACTAATTAAGCTTCAAGTGAACAAGGCATATTAAACGTATTAGGTACACTTTTATTAATATACGTATTCATAGCAACCCTTAGTAAGTACAGAATTTAAAGATCTAAACACAAGCTTAAAATTAAGATGCAGACAGCAGTCAAGCAGTGAGATGGGAGCTTATCAATCTTTTACATTAAGTGTCACACCCTTCCAAAAATCATTTCTTTTTTTGGAGCTTTCCTGGGAGTGTTTTTTATTGTTGCCCATTGATATCACTGTTGCCCAGCTGGATTATAATTATTTAGAATTTTGTTGTGGTCATTTTCAAGTTTTATTTGCTATTTTGTTCTGTGCACATGTATCACACTGCTCCTGTTTTGTAGGTTTCCCCGGTTTTGCTGTACATTGCTGACGGAAATGGTTTCTCTTCCCTTTAAATCGGCTCTACCGCGAGGTTTTCACTCGCGGTATTTTTTAGCTGGAATATCAGCCCCGCTACTGTGCAGGGAGCCTTTCCCCTCCCACTCTCCACCCATTGACCCCATCCCTCCGCCCCTCGGAAGCCTTCCTCCGCCCTCGGAATGCCTTTCCACGCCTCTATCGCACTTCAGCACGCCGTGCACTTGTGCGGGCCCGTTAGTGCAGCACGCACGTGTGCGGGGCAAAAAGCACACTATTAGCATGCGCTAAGGTACCTTAGCGCACGCTCAAGTGCGCTCCGCACAATTGTGCAGTTTTGTAAACATACCCCTTAGAAAACATTCTGCTCTTCTCTGCAATGAGGCCCATATTAATAAATGTTATGACTTTTATTTATTTATATTCTCTTATATACCGTGCTATTCTGCATCAGTGCAGTTTACATTGAACAGGGCATTATAACTTGGAGATAATTATTTTACAGGGAACATGGGCTATGGAGGGTTAAGTGGCTTACCCAAGACCACAAGGAACACCTGTGGGACTAGAAACCCCAGTCCTTCTGGCCCAAGGTTGCTGTCCTTTAGTGGGATTTGAACCCCTGGCCTTCTGGCCTGAAGTACCTTGCCCCAACCACCAGGCCACTCCTCCATTCCATGACTTGTATGTTTTGAACTGGTGTGACTGCAGTCTGGAAAAACACAAGATGCAGTTTTAAGGTACAGAGGGCAGAGGATTGGGGATGTTGTAAGGTCTGTACACATTAATAAACATCCTTACAGAAATATTAAGAAGAGCAATAGTATATTCAGTCTATGCATTAATGTGCTGTTTGTGATATGGGATCCTAACAATTCCCATGTTCTGGAAAATCAGACTACTGATGTAGGGATAATATGGGCATGAGCAGGGAAAGGATTCTTTTTGGCATGAGAAACAGAGATCATATTTGTACTCCTGGTTCCCCCTTGCTTTTATGTTATGTCATAGCTGTGATGTATAGGTTCAGGACATCTTTTTGGCAAAATCATGTTTTTGTGACAGAAAGTGAGAATGTTTGTGTGTGTGTGTTTATGTGTGGTTTGAGGAATGAATGGGGGAACATGCAAGCCTTGCCCCCATGCACCCTTCAAACCACACACACACACACACACTATAACTTTCTGTCACAAAAATGTGACGGGTGTTCATCTGCAATTCAGGGGGGACATGCAAGCCTGGCCAGTACCTGGACTATATGGATGACCGCTTCATCACCAGGTGCCAGTGTGCTTGGGCAGTTAAACTCAGAGAGGGCTCACTATAGCTAAATGTCAAAAGATATCCCTGTCAATAATAAGGGATGCTCAGAATAAGGGAACTCAGTAGTGAAAACAGCACTAATACATGCTCATAATGCCTATTTTGTGGGACCATTGGTGTTGCTGCTGAGCATGTACTAGTGCTATTTGCACTGCTGAAAGTCCTTTTTCTGAGGGTCCCTTATTATTGACAAGGACATCTTTTGACATTTAGCTATAGGAAACCTATGCTGATAGGGCATGTCAATTTTAGGGGTAGACTTATTTTTCCAAATTTTACAAATTGACCAAAGTGACCAAATTGTGCAGTTTTGCAAACTGAATCTAAAGGTATCTTCAGAAACTGCTTAAAGTGAGTCTTACCTATATTAAATCACAATTGAAATATGTGGAAATTAAGTAATATTTATTTGAATGTAAAAATCATCTGAACAACACTGCATAAGTGTCTTTAAAATGTAATTGATGCAGTTAATTTTATCTTATTTAACAAAATCCAGCAAAGAAGCCATATCTTGTTTGCTTCTGTTTCAGCTCATGAGCTCCCTGCTGACCATCTGATCCCTAATATAATGTTCCCTCCTTTCCTGATTATACCCATGACCAGTAGCCTCAGTTGTCCTTTTTACACACCTTTCTATGGACTGGGTGTGTGATGGCCAGTCTGGAACCACCATGAACTTTCTCAGAAATGCCTTGGTCTCTGCTGTTGTCATGATACAGGTAAGACAAGGCTCAGAGACTCCAAAGCTCCAGTCAAGTAATTGGGTGAGTGTAGTTGCCTCAGTGTTGATGGATGGTGTTTTCCTAGGTCTCACACTGCTGTCTTCAAGCTGAGTCTTCTCATCTCTTTCACCTCTGATCTTCAATATCTTCTCCACTGCATCTCTTCTCTCCTGTTCCTCTTCACTGCACAACACAGCTTGCAGAACAGACTCGCTGTAACCATAGCAAGCTGACCTTCTCACTGTAGGCATGACTATCTTCCTTACCTCTTCACACTGTTCTTTCAACAGTTCCAGCTGGAAAAGGAGATGCCTGGGACCTTGTGTGCAATTTCTACTTATTTTCACATTGAACCAGTTCACCATGTAAACCCCAATACAGAAATAAGTAAGATAAATCGATAATTGAGGCACAAAAGGCATTAATATGCAATGCAAACACATAAAAGCTATTATCAGAGCACTTAAAAATATTTCACTAATTTGTGTATTTTTGCATAATTTCCTAGAAATTACAGGTAGGTAAATAATATAGTGTACAAAATGTAAAGCTAGTTGTTGATTTGCCACATAAAATTGTACCATGTTTTCACTAGTGCTTTTTTAAATTATGACATCTCCAAAATTGTCACACCCTACTATGCTTATTCCTTCTGGATTATTTTTCATAGGATATTCTAATAAGATCAGATATTGTTGGCAGTGTGAGAAGTCAGCCATACATCAGTTGTGCCAACATTTCCTGGATTGTCCCATACTTCCTACATTCCTACCCAGGCCAGGATCCGTGAGAGTTGCAAGAATGGTGATATATCTGGAGTCTGGCTACTTGGTGTGGTGGTACAGGACTCTCTCCCTCCCATGCTCACACAGCCCTGACCAGAGGAACAGTGCCAAAAAGCTGACTGTGGAAAGACAGATAGGGTCACCCCACAGATAGCGGATCTAGACATACCAGCATATGCCATGATGGGACAGGTGCAGCTGCTGTGAGAAATGCCAGTACCCTGATAGGTGGGCTCCAGATGCCATAGCCAGAAGGTCCTACTACTAGTACTACTACTGATCGTTTGTATAGCACTACAAGGCATACACAGTGCTGCACAGACACACATAAAAGAGGGTCCCTGCTCAGCAGAGTTTACAATCTAGTCTAGACAGACAACACAGCAGCTGTGGACAGGATACTTCCAGGGGAAATGGTCAGAAACACAAGGGAGCTTAGACGAATCACATCCAACAGCAGCAGTGATGAGGTGAGCACTCAGTCTAGATTTGAGAGAGGCTAGAGATGAAGCCTGATGTATAGATTCAGGTAGTTTGTTCCAGGCATAAGAAGCAGCAAGGTGAAATGAGTGATGTCTGGATTTGGCATTAGAAGAGAAGGGCACAGATAGAAGCAATCTGACAGAAGAGTGGAGTTCCCAGAAAGGGGTGTAGAGAGAGATAAGAGGGGGATGATAGTGTGGAGCAACAGAATGAGTGCCCTTATAGGCCATAGGCATGAAAAGGACATACATTTGTTGCTCAGCAATATTATGCATTCTTTGGGGAACTGCAAGGCTCGCTCGAGGTTTTGTGCACTTGATGAGGGTCTATCCCTAGCAGTTTAAGGCATGTTTGTAAAGATAACCAGGACAGGAATCACTGGGGCCGGTTCCTAATGCCACTTACCATTTGATGCAAGGTAAGGTATGTCCTGACATACATGTTCATATTTACATTCTCTTATACCATATTAAGGTGCACTAGAATTACCTAGCACTTTTCAGTGCACGAGGGGGATTAATATATGGTCTAGCTTGCAACAGCTGTCATTTCTCAATGGTATTTATGTCTAGTGTGCATCAGCAAACTACTGTCTGTGATGAGCAGCTTAGGAGATGCATATTTTTCCCGAGGGATGTGCTGTCCGTGGGTACATCGGGGGGACGAGCAGGATCTGAAACATGTAACTTTTCAGAATATGGTGGGCTCGAGGACTTCCAAAACATTTATCCACAACCAAGGCATGGTCTGGCTGAATAGCCCTTGCATGGGCCGCGCCGAACACATCTATCTCCCTGATTCTTGACCCATAGGCATGTCCAGACCTGCATTGTGGAATTAGGTTCAAAGGGGGCCCGTTTTGATTTAGACATGTCTGCAGGCTGGACATACACGTTATAGAATCATGCTCCATGTGAATTGTATATCTATAGCATGTGATGGAAATTTGCAGAGTGCAAGCTCTCTCTTTTTGTCACTCTCTGCAATGTCTCTGCTATGCTGAGGCGTTGTTTCCTTTCGGTGTTTTAGCCACAATTCCTTATCACATGGCTCTGTGTTCTCTGATGTGTCAGCAGGTTGCTTGTAGCTATTTTGTATGTCTTCTTTTTGTTCTAAGAATCTTTCTTTTCTAATTAGTGTTCTTACTTACTGTAATCTTCTTGTATCTTTTTTGTTCATTTTTTTCCTCTGAAAACCCAGCACAGGCATCAGCTTGTCCAAAGAATTAGTGTCCTGCAGTTCAAACATGTCTCTAGTGGTTGACTGCATAGGTGACATGATACCCCTGCTGGAGATATAGGTTCTCACCAGGCGGGCAGCTACTTTTATTCTCAAAGGTTCTTCACCAAAATTCTATTAGATCATTTTCTAATCTCCAACATGGCGAGCGTGTAGCTCTGACGGAATTAAGTTCCGATTCATCTCTTGTTATACGAAGGGCCGACAAAGGGGGTGCCTTAGTGCTACAGGACACGTCTGCCTATTTACAGACACTTCATGAACATTTACAAGATTCTGCTATTTATAAACGCTTACTATCTGATCCTACTAACTTATTGCTACAAGAAATTAAGACTTTATTGGGCACTGCACTCCACAATAATTGGATTACAAAACGAGAATATCAATTTTTATATAGAGCATATCCCGTGTGTCCGGTTATTTATATGCTTCCGAAGATTCATAAATCACTTATCACCCCTCCAGGACGACCTATAGTTTCTTGCCGAAATTCAATATTGGAGCCATTGTCTATCTTCTGTGATGAGTTTTTAAAACAGGAAGCATGTTTGGTAAATTCCTTTATTAGGGATTCTACCCATTTTCTGCAAATGATTTCTAATTTAAATATACCACCTGTGCAATGTTAGTTACGTTGGACGTTGTCTCTCTCTATACCAACATTAATCAATTGGAGGCATTGGATCTTTTACAACATAAATTTTTCTTCGCGCCAGATCGTTTACCAAAACAATTTTTATTACAACTTGCAGAATTAGTTCTTACCCGGAACTATTTTGTATCTGAGGGGATTTTTTACCAGCAGCTCTCAGGTATCGCTATGGGGGCTACAATGGCACCATCTATAGCCACTTTGTACCTAGCGGATATGGAAGATTCTCTGATTTCACAGTCAGCTATGTATCAACATGTTCTTATATGGAAGCGATTCCTTGACGATATATTTTTCATCTGGCTATCTGACTTATTATCATTACAGGATTTTATAAACTGGCTCAATAGTTTAAAACCCAATATTTCTTTTACAGCCCATATTGAAGCCAATGAGATAGAATTCTTGGATCTCAAAATTTTTCAGCAAGATGGCTGTCTATACACATCATTATACCGGAAAACTGTACAAAGAAATAGTCTTTTACATTATTATAGTTTTCATCCAGGCCCCTTATGACGCGGGCTCCCTTATGGGCAATTTCTTAGACTACTCCGCTTGTGTCATTCATTAGAGGTGTTTAAAGTTCATGCTCAAGACCTTTGTAAACGTTTAAAAGCACGCGGATATCCAGATCATATTGTGGGAAAAGCATATAAAAGAGCATGTTGCACTCATCGTGAGTGGTTACTGGACCCAACATATGCAGTTTCAAAATCTCCAGCTATACCGAAAGTCACTGGTGTCTTACCTTATATGATTCTTAGTCCACAAATTTTACAGATTCTAAAAACCCACTGGCCTATACTCCAACTCCATGATTGTTTTAATTTGCCCTTGCAGATTGCATTTTCTCGGGGTCGTAATATTGGAGATATTCTTGTTAAAACATCTATGCCGGAGGACCGATGTTCTTATTCGGAACCTACATATGGTCATTCAGCGTGTCAACATTGTAAATATTGTATCTCTACTCTTACTGGTATTGAATGGATTCATCCTTTAACACATCAAGTCTTTCGACGTCGATGGGATACTAATTGTGATACTGCTTTTGTAGTATATTTAATACAATGTCCCTGTCTCCTCCTGTACATTGGTAGGACTATACGATCTATGAAGTGCCTTTTGACAGAACATGCCTCACGTCATCGATGCATGGTACTATCAGCACCTATGGTGTCTCATTGTAAGGAATACTCTCATTCTTTTGACCAGCTTGTCTGGTCTATAATTGATCATGTCCCAATGAACCCTCGGGGAGGGCATCGTGAAGAGCGTCTTCAATACCTTGAACAACGCTGGATATTTCGTCTTGGAACGATGGAACCAGGGGGCATGAATAAAGAAATTGACTGGCAGAGTCTTCTTTAGAATATATCTTTAATATAAAACTAACAATCTCGTATGAGTATTTTATACATCAATGATCGGGGCCTGGGACTGTAGATGATTTAAATGACTGGCTTTGCCTCATTGAATAAATATTTCGTCATAACTCTAGGTGGACCAATCAGATCAGGGGTTCCCCGACATGTGGGGGTTTTTCCCGATTCTGATTGGATGGTTCTCTTGTTTTAAAAGCGTTTTTTCAGCCATTGTAAGATTGACCTCAGCTGCGATGACGGCGTTTTGGAAGCAGTAGTTTTGAAAACAGTTTATGAAGAATTTTGAAGTCTGGTTATTACACTTGAAACAGGGCTGGATTGCCCGAAACGTGCACGTCGTGTACCTATTATAACTGGCATTCTGGATTGAGATAAGTCTATCTGATTTAAACTTTACTGGTTAATTGCACTTTAACTTTATTTTTTGGTGAAGAACCTTGGAGAATAAAAGTAGCTACCCGCCTGGTGAGAGCCGGTTTCCCTTCCGGCCTTCCCACGGCTAGCTCCGACAAAAGAATAATTATTAAGATGTTCATTTATTGAGATTGGGAGCTTTTTATTTATAATATCAATTTGCCCTGACTTAAAGGTTTTCTTAGTTCGGAGATATAGGTTAGCATCTACTCTTTTTTTTGGGGGGGGGTTGTTGTTTTTTCTATTGTCTGTGAGGTTCCCTTACTCACAGTTTTTTCACTAGACCTGACCATGTTCTTCCTGAATAGATGCTAGAAAAAGGGGCTTTCCTAGGGTGGGCATAGGATCCCAACAAGGAGGCACTGAGAAATGATCAGCTTGCATTTCTCCATCTACGCTCTTAGGGGTATGTTTACTAAAACCCTGGTAATGTGCGCGGCCCGCTAGTGTGTGGGTGCCATATAAGGAGTGGGCGTGTCTGGCTGAAAAAAGCAAAACCGGGATTATTCATGCGCTAATGAGCGCAGCGCCCATGTGCGCCCCGCACATTAGCGTATGAGAAAGCTGCGCGGGAGGCATAAGTGGCGCGCTGTTGGGCAAGCAGAGGAGCAGAGCCACAGCACAATGGTTAAGACACTGACCAATAGTGCAGGGATCAGGGGTTCAATCCCCCACAGTGCCCAATGAAGACAGCTGGCTGAGGCATTACATTAGGAGGCAATTAAATAATGGGCAACATAAGGCAGTGTGCTATTGCTTTAGGAGGCATTTTAATATTGGGCGGCATAAGGTGGCACGCTGAGGCACAAGCAGAGGAGCAGAGCCACAGTACAATGGTTAAGGCACTGACCAATGGTGCAGGGATCATGGGTTCAATCCCCCACTGTGCCCAATGAAGAAGGCTGGCTGAGGCCTTACCTATTATGGGTAAGTTTGCTTTAGGAGGCAGTTTATTTTTTATTTTTTATTTTAATTACTACTACTAGCAAATGCACTCTCAAAGCATGTTAACATAAGGTGCCCCATAAGGCACATTTTAAAGTGCACTGTCCGCCAAGGCACCCTAGAATGTTGCTGATAGGGTGCTTTATAGGGTGCCGTATGAGTTACCGCAAGATCACAGCAATGTTTTTGATGGCAGCACTGTGCAGTTTAAGGAATGCACAGCATAAGTAGGTGTGCTGACATGCAAAGAGAAGCAGCAGTGTAGCACAATGGGTAAGGCACTGACTACTGATACAGGGGTCATGAGTTTGCTCCCCAGTGTGCCTAATGCGTAAGGCTGGCTGTGGCATCAGCTTTGCAATGTATGTATTTTTTCCTGCAGCACTTTAGTTGTATTTTATTAATTGCTGCCAGCAAACAGGTCCTCACGTGCCGTAATTGAAGGTGCCGCATAAGGCACCCTATAAGGCACTCCATAGGGCACATTATAAAGTGCACTGTCCGCCACGGCACCCTAAAATTCCCCTATAGGGCACCCTATAAGTTGCTCCACAGGATAACGTATAGTGCACCTTATATGGATGGTAACCATAAGGTAACCTATAGGGTGCCCTATAAAGCGCCCTCTGAGGCACCTTATGGGTACAGTACAATGAGGGTGTTTTTGCTGGCAGCAATAATGTACATTAAAAAGAGATAATGCTATGGGCAGCTCCATCAAATAACCCCCCTGTGGGTTTGAACCCAAGATCTCTGGCTTTACAGGCAGTGAAGCAACCATTGTGCTACAGCCCTATAGCTTCTAGCAAGCCCCTGGCTGGCTGCAGAGGGAGTGCACGTCACCACACAGACAGTCTGCTGTGGTCACCAGGATAGGGTTAGCCCAACCGTACCCATGATGCACTGCACATGCAAATCAGCTGTCCACAGATAAACACAAGATGGGGAATGCACCCCCACAGCACCTCGGCCTGGTATGGGGTACTGACCGTGTGTTTTACTGGCACAGAGTAGCTACACACCGTCACATTGTGCGGGTACTGTGCTTACCCTGAGGGTGGTGAGGCGCCCAGCACCAGGTCCACAGCACCTTCTATGACTGAAAAAGGCCATGCCGGAGGTCCAAAGCAGTGTTAATGTGTGAGATCGGTAGTTTCTGCACAAACACCTTGGATGTCTCAGTTAAGTGTAGCCCCTATGGACCCCTAGGTGGGCCATGTACCACCACCCCACTCCTCCTCCTTTCCTCTCCCCCCCCGCCCAGGGCTGAGGGTGGCAAACAGGGTCTCCTATCAACAGATCCACTTTCTATCTCCCTGCAATGGTGGCAGTAGAGGGGACCATCAACCCCAGTCCTGCTGGAGAACAGACACCCTACAGGGCAGTCGATGCAGCTCTGTACACATCCCTAACACAATAGCAGACAGACATTAGGCCTGGATATACTAAGCTGCACCCCCACCCCACCATCTGACATTCTCCTGCAGCAAGCCTTCAGCCACTGCACCCTGCAAGCCACTCCATCAAGACACATACCAGCTGCAAACAGTCTGCTAGCTAGTCCATAGTGCATGTTCCCAGTGGAAATGCTTGCACCCAGAACTGGGATGTCAGCATACACAACAAGCAGATAAATAAGTGACTGGGCCCCAAAAGGAAACCCATAAATATCACATGAGGGAAATATTATGTAGCACTATGGGGGTGCCTAGCCATGCTGTCATCACTGCACAGTCAGGGTGAGAATGATCCCCCAGCAGGACATACTGAGGTCACCCTGTCTGTGTAGGTGGTGGCCAGGCACTACAATGTCCCAGCCAGTGCCCTATGCCCTGTGCAGATGCATCCTGGCCAGGTCACCCTGTCCGGGCTATACCCATGGTACCTTGCTCCTCATTATGCACATTGGCAGGCCAATACTGGCAACAGTGCTGGCAGTGTGGGCTGTGGAAGGTGTTTGCAGCCACCACACACTGTATAGACAGACACACACTCCCACACCTATGCCAGCATTGTGCTATTATAGAGGGGTTTAGCAGCCCTGCCCACCACACCAGTCCTGGGCACAGTACAGGCATGGATATGCTACGCAATACTGTGGGGGTCACTCCCCAGGGTGGTAAACACTGTCAGAGACCAGACCTGAAACACACACCGCAGACATCAGAAAGATTGTTATGATGGAGCTCAATGAGCAAACTGTGCTTAACATAGGACTTGCTATCTGCCAGTAATCATAGGAAACGTTTGATAGTTGTGTACCGTATACCCAGGTGTAGGGTGGCATTGCTAAAGTATGCAAGTGCTTGTATTGGGAGATGCACGCAGGGCCCAATGTCCTGTCTCTCCAGGAGGCATTAGCCAATGGGGCCTGTGGGTGTGGGTGTGGGTGTGTCTTGCCCTGTTGGCTTCTGCTTTATGGCAGAGGTTCCCAACTCCAGTCCTGGTGTGCCAAACACTGTTCGGGTTTTCATGCTGTCCCTCATGAATATGCATGGGATACATCTGCATACCATGGGGGTGGTGCATAGATATGCAGCACAGGCATCTTTATTAGAGGCAGCATGGAAACTGAATGGTGTTTGGCCCTCCAGGACTGCATTTGGGGGATTCTGCCGTAGGTAATGCACATTTCTATGGTGTTTGTGCTGTGTAGGGTAAAATAGAGGTTTTTGACCTATGCTTATGTTCTCAGCAATAATGGTTCAGTCTTTACTACCATGTTTTCTTCATGGGTAAAATAAGGGGACTGGGTTGGTAGGAGCCCCAGCTGGGATTTGAACCTGTGACCTTCTGGGGATTTAAACCTGTGACCTTCTGGTCCTAAAGGCACTGGCTGTGTCTACTGCACCACCATCTTAGTGCAAAAGCAGTGCATTCCCTGGGGAGTCCATGGCTGTTTGTCAGACAGGGCCTGTCTGTTGAAGGGCACTGCACCCACGTGAAAGGGGCTAGGCCACCGTCTGCTGTGGGCAGCAGCCACTGCCCCCTCCACCAACGGTACCCCTCTGCCACCATGCTGACATGGCCTTATATTGCTGACAGCATCACAGCTAAATGATATGTGGCCCTCCAGGACTGCATTGAGGGGACTCTGGTCTAGGTAATGCGCATGTTTCTGGTGTCTGTGCTCTGTAGGGTAAAATAGAGGTGTTTGGACCATGCTTATGTTATCTGCAAAAAAGGTTGGTCTTTACTATCATGGTTTAGTGGTGGGTAAAATATGGGGATTGGGTTTGCAGGAGCCCCAGCTGGGACTTGAACTGGTGATCTTTGGCTCCTGAACACACTGTCTTGGGACGGAGCGTAAAAAATAATAATTATTATTTTTACGCTCCGTCCCCATACAAGGTGAATGATCCCACAGTGGAATTGTGCAGAGCAGGGTTTATGACCCTGCTCTGCACAATTTCACTGTGGGATCATTCACCTTGTATGGGGACGGAGCGTAAACCCTTCTAAAATTCATATTTCTTTTTTGGGGCTTTCTTGGGAGTGATTTTTTATGTTTTCCATGACTATCACTGTTGCCCAGATGGATTATAATTTATTAGAATTTTGTTGTGGTCATTGTCAATTTTTATTTGCTATTTTGTTCTGTTCACATGTATCACACTGCTCACGATTTGTAAGTTTCCCTGGTTTTGCTGTACATTGCTGACAGAAATGGTTTCTCTTCCCTTTAAATCGGCTCTACCGCGAGGTTTTCACTCGCGGTATTTTTTTCATCGAATTTCAGCCCCGCTCCTGTGCAGGGAGCCTCTCCCCTCCCACTCTCCACCCATTGACCCCATCTCTCCACCTCTGGGGAGCCTTCCTCCGCCCTCTGGGAGCCTTTCCACGCCTCTATCGCTCATTTGCGCGACGCGCACATGAGCGGGCCCGTTAGTGCGGTGCGCACGTGTGCGGGGCACAAAAACGCATAATTAGCGTGCTCTAAGGTACCTTAGCGCACGCTCAAGTGCGCCCCGCACAGTAGCGCGGTTTAGTAAACATACCCCTTAGTTACTTTAGCAAATCATTATTTCTTATATTATCATTAGAACAAAATAAAAAGAACATTAAAAATTAAACAGGAATCTTACATTTCTTCTTAATAAAAACTGTAAATACAAATATGGAAATATGTGCAAAATTAAGGAATACTATTTCATAAACTTCTATGAAGCAATTGCAAAGTGTCTAGCTTTTACAGAGTTAAGATGCCTTTCTAAGCACAATGAAAGGTATTTTTATATAGTTCTGGACACATTTTTTTCACTAAGAGGAAGGTCTGTGTCTTTTGCTCCCTGAGGTGTCTTGCTAACATTTTGAAGCTTTTGATTTGTGCCAGTCAGATCATTTCACTGTATATCAGATAATAGAACACGACATTCTATTAACTGATATAAAAACTTTCACATTGCAGAAGTACTAAACTACCATCTATTAATTTTGATATAGTAGCTAATACTTACTCTATCAGAAAAGTTTTTCTTACATTAATAAAATGCTTACATGTTATCTAATTTGAAATGGAAAGTGAAGCATTGCTATTTCAGAGTACAAGTTTAAGAAAGTGCTAGATTATTTTTACATTTAGATATAGCTTAATTCCTTCAGTGCTAGACAAAATTAACTACTAGGTCTCTGGCAATCAGTGTTTCTTAAATGCCAACCTGTGGGTAAAAAATATACAGATATAATAATTTGCACCAGGATCTCGATAGTGGCTGAATATCTTGGACAGTGTGGTGAGTAGCTGGTAGCCTGGTACTATCGATATAGTGACAATATTTAGCCATTATCTCGATAGTTTATTGGGATAGTGGTGCTGGAAATCACTGTTATCCCGATGACTCATGACTGCCCTGGCTCTACCCACAGACTGCCATTGCATTAAACAAATAGTGCCACATCTGTCTCTAAAGATATTCAGTGGGGCTTATCTGGGTAGCAGGTACTGTAATCTACAAATGTCCCATTAAATATTGGACCCTAAATATATTTCATCAATACATTGTTAGTGACTGGAACACTTTTGCATGGTTATTTGCTTTTATCTTGCCCTTTGGGGTGGTTCCAAAGTTATATATATATATATATATATATATATATATATATATACAGAGTGAGAGAGAGATTTAGGTGACAGCTTTGCATTTCTGAGTTCCTGTAGCAGCTTAAAGCAGTGTAGCATATGAAAAGGGCCCTCTTGCTAAAGTGTGGCAATGCTTTGCAGTTACCATGGGTCATCTTCTAAAGATATTTTTGTATGGATTGAGTTATATGTGTGCATAAATGACCTGTTCTAAAATACCAAAGACATAAATATATGCACATTGGCATGAAGGTGTACATTTTGCCAATAGGCATAACTAGGGTGTGGTCTAGTTGGAGCACAGACAAAGTTTGCAAGTATCCCACTGATTATAAACTACCTTGATCTATATAATCAGTGGGATACTTGCAAACGTTGCCTGTGCTCCAACCAGACAACACCCTGGCTATGCCTACTGGCAAAATGTACACCTTCATGCCAATGAACATATTCTGAGGCAGCACCTAAGGATCTGACAGGTGATGAAGGGTTCTAGAAGAGCTCAAAATCCAGGCCCATAGTAGAAATAGCTGGGCTGATACATTTACCCTTTCTCCAGTTTGCAGAAGAGTGTGGGCAGGCAGGCAAGATAATTGGGTAATACAGAGCCTGCTCCAAGCCAGGGGGTGACGCAGGGAATAGTATCTAACGTTGAAAAACTGAGTGATAGTACTCTAGGACAGCACAGACCTGCTGGGTGGGGAAGGATATTAAAATACTAGCAGTCTTATCGGAGCATTAGGTGGACAAACATATTCCCTCTCTCCCTAGTCTGTGGAAGAGATGGAACACCCAGGTAAGACGACTTGGTACTGCACAGCCTATGCCAGGCTGGGGGAAGGCTTGACCTTGGACACAGTATCTGAAACAGCACACTTGGGGTGTCAGTCCTAAAGGGAGACACAGGCCTGTTGTGTGGAGCAGAGTGCAAGAAGACTGGCAGTCCCTGCATCCAAGGACTGGGAATCCTGTCCAAGCATATCATAATGTTTGGGAAGAGGATTTTTTTTTTAAACTTTAATAGTCATCAAACAATTAAGGGAAGAAAGGTGAGGGTACTAGTACACGTGTACAGAAAGAAATAAGTCATTCCCAGGGTATGCTTATACGCTCTTCTTGTCCACGGACAAAGCTAAAGAGATATGATTTTACAAGGAGATTAGAAAGAGCTGCAGCTTCTGCTGAAACTTTGAAAGAACAAGTGTCCAGGGTAACCGCCACAGATGTTCAAAGAGAGGTTGGCATGATACAGCATGAGAGACACAAGGAAAACAGCAAGTGAAGACAATGGAGCAGATTAGCAGGTGCACCATATTCCCTGCTGAAATGTCTGTGTACACTGATGGTCTTGGCATATACAGAATCAGAGGGATCCACATAGGTGAGGTTTGCAGCTGAATAATCAGATATAATCAGTAAGAGCATAAGAACATATAAGAACATAAGAACATAAGATATGCCATACTGGGTCAGACCAAGGTCCATCAAGCCCAGTATCCTGTTTCCAGCAGTGGCCAATCTAGGTCATACGTACTTAGCAGTATCCCCAAGAGGCAAAGGTTCCACAATGCTTGCATTGAGTCAAGCATTGATATCCTGGGTCCCTTTTTAATAATGGTTTATGGACCTTTCCTCCAGAAACTTGTCCAAACCTTTTTTAAACCCAGCTACACCTGACGTTACAGGTAAGTAACTCCGGTTTCTCCCAGGACAAGCAGGATGAGTCAGCCACAATTGGTGCCTCCCCAGCTACATATGCAGGGGGGGGGGGGGGTGAAGGAACTGAAGGAGGCCGGAGGCAGTCAGCTAGGTGCAAAAGGCTTTAATATGGAGAAGCATTTCCCCGACATAAGCCAACGACAGTGCAAATTATGGAACACAACAAGCGTAACGTAAGCCATAGACAGTGCAATATAAAGAACACAGTAAGAGCAACGTGCATGAAACAGGCTCACGTGTGCAGTAACAAGGATTATCATGGACCACAGCAGTAGATGTTACGGGAGGACTTGGATCGTTTGAGGGCTGATTCTACCACGATGGATTGGTGGGGAAGCTGTTGTTTGTCAAATCCAGGCAGGGGTTGGATGATATACTTAGAGTCCAATCTGCGTGGGCAGGTGTGGTTAGATGCAGGTGTTTGCCACACCTTGGAGAGGTTGTCGCGGAGGAGTTGGTGGATGGTTATTTACCTGTTCCACTCCATTAATTAATTTATAGACCTCTATCATATCTCCCCTCAGGCATCTCTTTTCCAGGTTGAAGAGCCCTAACCTTTGTAGCCTCTCTTCATAGGAGTAGCCTTTCATCCCCTTTACCATTTTGGTGGCTCTTCTCTGTACCTTTTCTAATAACACTGTATCCTTTTTAAGATACGGCGACCAGAATTGCACACAATATTCAAGGTGAGGTCATACTATGGAATGATACAGAGGCATTATAATATTCTTTGTTTTATTTTCCATTCCTTTCCTTATGATACCTAGCATTCTATTTGCTTTCTTGGCTGCTGCTGCACACTGGGCAGAGTGGTTTAACATGTTATCCACGATGATGCCTAAATCTTTTCCTGAGTGGTGGTTCCCAATGTGGAACCTTGCATCGTGTAACCATAGTGTGGGTTGTTCTTTCCTAGGTGCATAACTTTGCACTTGTCCACATTAAATTTCATTTGCCATTTGGATGCCCAGTCTTCCAATTTATCCAGATCCTCCTGCTGTTTTCCGCAATCCCCTTGGGTTTTAACAACTTTAAACAGTTTTGTGTCATCTGCAAATTTGATAACCTCACTAGTTATTTCCTTTTCCGGGTAATTTATGAATATATCAAATAGCAGTGGACCTAGGACAGATCCCTGGGGTACACCACTATTCACCTTTTTCCATTGGGAAAATTGGCCATTTAGCCCTACCCTCTGCTTTCTATCTTTTAACCAGTCCCCGATCCACAGTAGTACACTGCCTCCTATCCCATGACTTTTTAGTTTTGCCAACAGTCTCTAATGAGGGACCTTGTCAAAGGCTTTCTGAAAGTCCAGATACACTATATCAACCGACTTACCTTTCTCTATCTGATTATTCACACCTTCAATAAAACATAATAGATTAGTCAGACAAGCTCTTCCTTGTCTAAGCCATGTTGGCTGTCTCCCATTAGGCCATGACTATCTACATGCTGAGTAATTTTGTTTTTTATGATGGTTTCTACCATTTTTCCTGGTACTGACATCAGGCTTACCGGTCTGTAGTTTCCTGGATCACCCCTGGTACCCCTTTTTAAAAATTGGTGCTACATTGGCGATCCTCCAATCTTCAGGTATTACAGATGATTTTAATGAAAGTTCACAGATTACTTATAGCAGGTCTGAAATCTCATATTTCAGTTCTTTCAACACCCTTGGATGTATACCATCCGGTCCAGGTGATTTGCTACTATTCAGTTTATCAAATAGTTGTAATACATCTTACCGGTGTAGCAATATTTCTCTCAATTCCTCTGCAGTATCACCTTTAAATACCACTTCAGTCTTGGATAATATCCCTACATCTTCCTCAGTAAAGACCGAAGCAAAGAATTCATTTAGTCTCTCCCCTATAGCCTTGTCTCCTCTTACTGCCCTTTTACCCCTCTATCATCTAACGGTCCAATTGACTCTCTCACACGTTTTTGCTATGAATGTACTTGAAAACGTCTTTATTTCGTGTTTTTGCTTCCATAGCAAGTTTATTCCCAAATTCTCACCTTGCCTGCCTTATCAATGCTTTCTATTTAACTTGCCAGTGCTTGCACTGTTTCCAGGTTTCGTTGTTTGGCATTTACTGAAAAATGCTTTTTTGGCAGCAACAGCCTCTCTGACCTCACCTTTAAACGATGCTGGCAGTTTTTTGGACTTTCTTCCACTTTTCTTAATGCGTGGAATACAGCTGGTCTGGGCTTCCAGGATAGTATTTTTAAACAACACCCAAGCTTGATGTAAGTCTTTAACCTTTGCAACCGCTCCTTTTAGTTTTTTCTTAACTATTTCCCTCATTTTATCATAGTCTCCCTTTCGAAAGTTAAAAGGTAGTACTGTGGCTTTCCTTACTATCCCTCCTCCACTAATTAAATCAAACGTGACCATGCTATAAGAACATAAGATATGCCATACTGGGTCAGACCAAGGTCCATCAAGCCCAGTATTCTGTTTCCAACAGTGGCCAATCTAGGTCATATGTACCTAACAGTTTCGCCAAGAGACACAAGTTCCACAATGCTTGTACTGGGTCAAGCATTGATATCTTCGGTCACTTCTTAATAATGGTTTATGGACCTTTCCTCCAGGAACTTGTCCAAACCTTTTTTAAACCCAGCTACACTAACAGCCTTTACTACATCCTCCGGTAACAAATTCCAGAGTTTGATTACACGTTGAGTGAAAAAATATTTTCTTTTATTAGTCTTAAATAGTTTACCCTGTAGCTTCATTGCATGTCCCCAAGTCTTTCTATATTCTGATAAGGTAAACAATCGATCTACGTTTACCCGTTCCACTCCATTCATTAATTTATAGACTTCTATCATATCTCCCCTCAGCCGTCTCTTTTCCAGGTTAAAGAGCCCTAACCTTTTTTAGCCTTTCTTCATAGGAGTATCCTTCCATCCCCTTTACCATTTTGGTGGCTCTTCTCTGAACCTTTTCTAAAATCGCTATATCCTTTTTAAGATACGGTGACCAGAATTGCACACAATATTCAAGGTGCGGTCTCACCATGGAACGATATAGAGGCATTATAATATCTTTTGTTTTATTTTCCATTCCTTTCCTTATCATACCTAGCATTCTATTTGGCTCTCTTGGCTGCCGCTGCACACTGGGCCGAGGGTTTTAACATGGTACCCACAATGACGCCTAAATCTTTTTCCTGGGTGAGGTTCCTAATGTGGAACCTTGCATCGTGTAACCATAGTTTGGGTTGTTCTTCCCTAGGTGCATAACCTTGCACTTGTCCACATTAAATTTCATCTGCCATTTTGATGCCCAGTCTTCCAATTTAACAAGATCCTCTTGCAATTTTTCACAATCCTCTTGGGTTTTAACAACTTTAAATAGTTTTTGTGTCATCTGCAAATTTGATAACCTCACTCGTTATTCCACTTTCCAGGTCATTTATGAATATGTCAAAAAGCAGCGGACCCAGCACAGATCCCTGGGGTACACCACTATTCACCTTTCTCCATTGGGAAAATTGGCCATTTAGCCCTACCCTCTGCTTTCTATCTTTTAACCAGTTCCTGATCCACAATAGTACACTGTCTCCTATCCCATGACTCTTTAGTTTTGCCAAAAGTCTCTGATAAGGGACCTTGTCAAAGGCTTTCTGAAAGTCCAGATACACAATATCAACCGACTCACCTTTGTCCACCTGTTTATTCACTCCTTCAAAAAACATAACAGATTAGTAAGACAAGATCTTCCTTGTCTAAAGCCATGTTGGCTGTCTCCCATTAGGTCGTGACTATCTACATGCTGAGTAATTTTATTCTTTATGATGGTTTCTACCATTTTTTCCCGGTACTGGACGTCAGGCTCACGGTCTGTAGTTTCCCGGATCACCCCTGAAACCCTTTTTAAAAATTGGTGTTACATTGGCGATCCTCCAATCTTCAGGTATTAGAGATGATTTTAATGATAGTTCACAGATTACTAATAGCAGGTCTGCAATCTCA
Source organism: Ichthyophis bannanicus (assembly GCA_033557465.1). Taxonomy (NCBI): domain Eukaryota; kingdom Metazoa; phylum Chordata; class Amphibia; order Gymnophiona; family Ichthyophiidae; genus Ichthyophis; species Ichthyophis bannanicus. The sequence goes on along the minus strand of CM066035.1, from coordinate 152,960,468 downwards.
TATTTCAGTTCTTTCAACACCCTTGGATGTATACCATCTGGCCCAGGTGATTTGCTACTCTTCAGTTTATCTAATAGTTGTAAGACATCTTCCCGATGTATCGATATTTCCTTCAATTCTTCCGCACCTTTAAATACCACTTCAGTCATGGGTAACATCCCTACATCTTCCTCAGTAAAGACCGAAGCAAAGAATTCATTCAGTCTCTCCGCTATCGCCTTGTCGCCTCTTAGTGCTCCTTTAACCCCTTTATCATCTAATGGACCAACTGACTCTCTCACAGGTTTTTTGCTACGAATATACTTGAAAAGGTCTTTATTTTGTGTTTTTGCTTCCGATCACTATGATCACTATGATCACTATTGCCAAGTGGCCCCAACAGCCTTATCTCCTGCACCAGATCTGGTGTTCCACTAAGGACTAGGTCCAATATGGCCTCCCCTCTGGTCAGTTCATGAACCAGCTGCTCCAAGAAGCAGTCATTTATTTCATCTAAGAACTTTATCTCCCTAGCATGTCCTGCCATGACACTGACCCAGTCGATACCGGGGAAATTGAAATCATCCATTATTATTACTGTGCTGTGACTTATGATATAGTTTGTACCCAGGTATCACAGTGTCCCACTGGTTATCCTCCTTCCACCATGTCTCTGAGATTCCAATCATATCTAACCTCTCATTTAGTGCTATGTATTCTAACTCTCCCATCTTATTGTTTAGACTTCTAGCATTTGCATACAAGCATTTTAGAGACTGTATTTTATTAATATTAATCTGACTATTGGTAGGCATGGGTAATTTGGAATCTTTACGCTCTGTCTGCACCATACTCAAGGCCATTTGGGCTACTTTACTCTTTTTTGAAAGCTCTCTGTTTTTGATAGTATCCTTCAAGGATACATTCTTCCGAACCATGCACTCTTGGGCGACTGTCGGCTTTCCCCTATTGTCTAGTTTAAAAGCTTCTCTATCTCCTTTTTAAAGGTTAATGCCAGCAGTCTAGTTCCATCCCGATTAAGGTGAAGCCCATCCCTTCGGCAGAGCCCCTCCTTTCCCCAGAATGTTCCCCAGTTCCTAACAAATCCAAAACCCTCATCCTTGCACCGTCGTCTCATCCACGCATTGAGACTCCGGAGCACTGCCTGCCTTTTGGGTCCTGCACGTGGAACCAGAAGCATGGAGTGGCAGAGTGGCCTAGTGGTTGAGGAAAGGTGCTTCAGACCAGAAGGTTGGGGGTTCAAATCCCACTACTGGACAGCAACCTTGGGCTGGAAGGACTGGGGTTTCTAGTCCCACAGGTGCTCCTTGTGGTCTTGGGCAAGCCACTTAACCCTCCATAGCCCATGTTCCCTGTAACATAGTTATTTCCAAGTTATAATGCCCTATTCAATGTAAACCACACTAATGCAGAATAGTGTGGTATATAAGAGAATGTAAATAAATTTTGGAGAATGCTACCTCAAAACAATAGCAGTAATTTGAAAAACAGGAGGAGAGAATTACATCACAAATGGTACCACATCACCTTCTGTAGTTCCAGAAGTGCAGTCAGTTAAAAGGGCCTCCCAATAGTTATAGAGAGCTCTCTTCCATGCCTGATATATCACCTTCTTAAGGTAACCCCTCTCCAGAAATTATGTTATCAAAATACTTGTCTTCTTTTGGTATTCTGTGGTAGAGGAACAAATCCGCCTATAGTGGAGAAATTGAGAAAATAGAAGGCTTTGTTTCAAAGCCATCGGATGGAAACTATAGTAATGTAAAAACATATTTTGATCTGTCTGCTTAACATAGACTATGGTATCAAAACCATTGGTAGCCAAAGATACTTCCCCATCTAAAAATGTTATTTTTGAAAAACTATGGGGTATGTTTACTAAACCGTCCTAATGTTCCCGGCGCTAGTTGCAGCGATAATGTGAAGGATGCCATATAAGGAGTGGGCATTCCGGTCTTAAGGTAGCAATCGCGGGTTATCGCGCGATAAAGTGCGCCGTGCCCGTTATTGCGTGATAGAGGGAGCTGTGCACGTTATTGCGCGATAGAAGGAGCTGTGCACGTTACCGCGCGTTAACCTTAACTTTGCATGCTGACCTGCAATCACAGCAGCAGAGGTGTAGCATACTGGTTAATACAATGACTGCTGAAACAGGGGTCATGAATTCAATCACCCAGTGGGCTTAATGAATAAGGTTGGCCAAGGCAATTCCTTTTCCTGTTTGAAACAGTCCAACAATCTGTTCTGCCAGCTAAAAATACCCGCACCCCAGTGCCATAAACGAATGCACCTTTTAGGGTGCACCAGGAGGCACATCCTAAACCACCACGTCAGCCAAGGCGGATTATAATGTGCCCCAGAGGCCATGTTGAAAGGTTGTCAACTCCCAAGGCCCCATAGTAGGCACCCCATAAGCTGGCTGATTCTAAGGTGTGGCTTAAGATGGCCCAAGGATGTATAGGTAACTCAAAAAATGTTGGCCAAGGGCAGTAAGGTCCCCCAAGTTGAAAAGCAAGAAAAGTATGGGCAAAACACAGATGTAACCCTAACACTGCACAGAGCACCAAGGAAATACAATGCACAAGTAATGGAAGGAAGTAGATCTGAGCTGATGTACCAGACAAATCTGCATCCAGCCCATGTGGTAGTTGGAAAAATGGACAAACATATTGGAGGCAGCTGTAGCGATGCACAGGGTGATGGTAATGTACCATGCAACAATGACAGTGTGTGGCAGAGAATGGGAAGATGTTTCCAGCAGAGGAGGTAGAGGTGGCAGGATAGGTGTAATGACAGGAGGACAGAGGAGTAGCAGTGCCATGCAGAGCACACACAGGAGAGGCAACCAGGAAGAGCTGCAATGCAGAAACGTGTATCAGTGCAGGACATGGGGTAGCAGCATGCACATCAGGGCAGGATGGCATACAGCTGGCAGAAATACATAGATGGGCAGAAGGATGGTTGGCAACTGTGATAAGGGTACAATGTGCTAACAGCACAGATCTGCACAGATATGACTGTCACAGGAATGAAAAGTAGCTGTGCAGGACAGGCATACAAATGAAAGAGAACAGAGAGGAGTCAAACCTATGACCATTAGCACAAATGTCAATGCACAAACTGGTAGGCCACACCACCAACATAAGGTCATTAGCAAAGGCTGCATACAAGAATACTGCAGGGCATCACACAAACTGTCTGCTGTAGTTACCAGAATAGGGTAAACCCACCCGTACCCATGATGCACTGCACATTCAGATCAGCAGTCTACAGCTGATCACAAGATGGGGTATGCACCTTGGCCTGGTAGGGGGAACTGACCGTGTGTGTTACTGACACAGAGTAGCTACAGACCGTGACATTGTGTGGGTCCTGTGCTCACCCTGAGGGTGAGGTGGGGCGCCCAGCACCAGGTCTGCAGCACCTGGCTTGGCTGAGATAGGCTATGCTGTAGGTCCCCATCAGTGCTAGTGTGTGATAGGTAGTCCTTGCAAACACACCTAGGATACACCTGTGTCCACCTCTATTTCCCAGTCATGTCTAGCCCTTGTGGACTATGATACACCCAGAATAGTACATATCCTGTGTGGGTGCCATGGTCACATATTATATGTGAAGAGGAAGGGGGGGATGTTTGGACCCAAAAGCAGATTATGTAGTGCCTGCCAACCAACCCTCTGTGGCTCAGGGTGGGGGAACAGGATCTCCCACCAACAGATCCACATTCTACATCTCTGCAATGGTGGCAGTAGAGAGGACCATCAACCCCAGACCTACTTGGGAACAGGCACCCTACAGGGCAGTCAATGCAGATCTGTATGCATCAATAAGGCAATGGCAGGCAGATAGAATGCTAGAGAAACTCCACTGCTCCCCACCACTATCTGACATTCACCAGCAGAGAGCACAGTCAGTCTCTACCTGCTGCACCCTGCAAGGTGTTCTGGCCATACACATACTAACTGCCAACAGTCCACTAGCTAGTACATAGTGCATGTTCCTGAAGGAACTGTGTGCACTCAAAAATGGGATGTGAGCACACATGCCAAGCAAGTATGTCAGTGATTAACCCCCAGAAAAAAAAAAACTCTTCCATATCACCTGAGAGAAATGCTGTATAGTACTATGGGGGAACCTAGCCATGCCGTGGTCACTGCTCAGTGAGGGTGAGAGTGACCTCCCAGCATGACATACTGTGGCCACCCTGTCTGTGCAGGTGGTGGTCGGCACCTACAATGTCCCAGCCATTGCCTTATGCCCTGTGCAGATGCACCCTGCCCAGGTCACCCTTTCCGGCCCATACCCACAGTACCTTGCTCCTCATTATGCACATTGGCAGGCTAACACTGGAAACAGTGCAAGCAGTGTGGGCTGAGTAAGGTGTAGGCAGCCACAGCACACTGGATAGACGGACACACACTCCCACACCTATGCCAGCATTGTGCAAATATAGAGGCTTTTGGCAGCCCACGCCACCACACCAGTCCTGGGCACAGTGCAGGCATGGCTATGGTACTCAATACTGTTGGAGTCACTCCCTCGGGTGGTAAACACTGTCAGAAAACAAAACAGAAACACACTCCAGAGATATCAGAAAGGCTGCTATGATGCAGCTCTGTCAACAAATTGTGTTTAACTTATGATTTGTTATCTGCCATTAATCATAGCAACTTTTTGATATATATGTAACGTGTTCCCAAGTTAAGGGCGGCATTGCTAAGGTATGCAAGTGGGATGTATTGGGAGATGCTGCTCTGTGCAGGACCCAACAGCCTGACTCTCCATGAGGCTTTCGATAGTGGAGCCTGTGTGTGTGGGTGTTTATGCCCCTGTTGGCTGCTGCTCTAGGGCTGAGTTTCCCTACTCCAGTCCTGGTGGGCCAGACACTGTTCAGGTTTTAATGCTGTTCCTAATGAATATGCATGAGATACATTTGCATACAATGGGGGTGTGGCATACAATTGCAGCACAGGCATATTTATTAGGGACAGCATGACACCTGAATGGTGTTTGGCCCTCCAGGACTGCATTTGGGAAACACTGCTCTAGGGATTGCACAAGTTTATGGTGTCTGTGCCCTGTAGGGTAAAATATAGGCGTTTATGGATTGATTATTTAATCTGCAATAACAGTTCCATCTTTATTACCACGGTTTAGTACTAGGTAAAATATGGGGACATGGTTTGCAGGAACGACAGCTGGGGCTTGAACCTGTGACCTTCTGACCCTGAACACACTGGCTGTGTGTACTGCACCAAACTGTTGTCACAGAGGCAGATCATTCCCCTGGGGCTACCATTAGTGTTCATTGGACAGACCTTGTCTGTTGCACCACACGGCACCCACCTAAACAGGGCTTGGCCTTGGTCTGCTGTGGGCAGAGGCCACTGCCCCCTCTACCACCAGCAACCCTCCGCCACCATGCTGACATGCCCTTATACCAGTGGTGCTGTTGGTGCGCAGTCCCAGGCCATCCAGTGTGCCGGTAGGCAGCTGCCTATGGTGTGGGTTCTCATGTAGGTGTGCCTACATGGACATGCGCGCTTCCCCCGGCACCGCCTGCCAATTTTCTTTGCCCTTGGGGGTACCTGCTGGGTAATATTCCCTGTGACACTGTGGGACACACACTCATGCCCATGTTGGGCCCTCATCAGTTGCTGTCTTGCTACTTTACAGTTTCGGCATTCCTATGTGCCACCTAGGCATCTGCCTAGTCTGCAATGTGCCCCATCTGGACCACAGCATAACAAACCTGCCCAATATAAAGGAGAACACCCTGTTCAACGCTATTTCACTGTGGGATCATTCACTTTGTAGGGGGACAGAGCATAGCCCCTTCCAAACATGATCTCTTCCTTTTCACGCTTTGTCAGTAGTGTTCATTTATGTCTATTATTAGTAGAACTATTGGCCAGCTTGGTTATTGGGATTTGAAATGTGGTTCTGGTCATTTAATATGTTTATTTGCCTTTTTGGTTCGTGCACATGTATCACTACTATCACTTTTCGGGGTTTCCCTGGCTTTGCTGTACATTGCTGACTGAAATGGTTTCTCTCTCCTGCAAATGTGCCTCTAGCGCGAGGTTTTCACTGGCGCTAATTTTCAGAGCTTCATTTCATGGCGTTAGTGTGCATGGGGCCTTTCCCCACCCACTCTCCGCCCATTGACCTCTCATCTCCGCCCCTGGGGAGCCTTACTCCGCCCTCTGGGGAGCCTTCCTCCACCCTCTGCGCACCTTAACGCTGCCGCAGACATTATCACGTGATACGTGATGTTCTCGCACGGTAAAGCACCATTATCGCACAATAATGTCATGTATCACGTGATAATGTCGCAGCTGCGACATTAGCACCATTTAGTAAAAAAATACCTATATGTCTTTTCAAATTGAGTAACCAAATCACAGCCATTCAACCAGTGATGAAAAGAAATTAGTTCCAATTCTGAACCTGACCATAATATACATATGCCATCGATGAATCTTCCACTTACTGATCTCCATAAAATTGGACAAAAAAAAAACATTTTGCTTCAAATTTATCCATGAATAAGCCACCAGGGAGGGTGCAAAAGTGGCTACCATGTCTGTCCCAGATACTTGCAAATAATATTGATGACCAAATAAGAGAAAAATAATTTGCAGTGCAATCGACATATGAGTTAGCAAAATATCTGTAGGCACATTATGCAGTCGTGGATGTTTATTCAGAACTGATTCAACCACATTCAAAGTAGCATCTTTTGGAAATAAGGTATGCAAAGAACAAACATCCATTGTTACCAAAACCAAATTTTATGATGTGCCAACAAATTCATTCAGTCTTTGCAAAAAGTGAGTAGTGTCTTTAATATATGACTGACCCAATGGCACAAATGGTTGTAAAAAGGAATCCAAATATATCCCAATCTGATCCAATAAAGAATCATTACTGGAGATAATGGGATGTCCCAGAGGGTGCTGTATGTTTTTTGGTTTTATTTCTAATTTATAAGGCACCTTATAATGTTCCTTGTAAGGTGCCCTACAAGGCGCCTTGTAACGCTCGTTAGTCTAAGGCACCTTGTAACACTCATTAGTTGCTACAGCTTGCTGTAACGATGCAACGCCCACACCTTTATATGCTGTATTTTATCGCATGTTCTGCCCCAGAACGTAGATCCAGAATATCCACTGCTTGACCCAATACAAGCATTGTGGAACCTGTGTCTCTTGGGGATACTGCTAGGTACTTATTTATTTATTTATTTATCCATTCTTATATACCGCGCTATTCAGAGTCAGTGCGGTTTACATAAAACATAACATTTGCATTACATCAGAACAGTGATATCAATGCTTACATTGTAACAGGAAAATAAACTTGGATTGAACGGGGAAGAGGAAACTAATAAGCTATTAACAGGGTTAAATAGCAGAGTTAAAATATGAACTATTTACATATTTACAAGTTGGAATTAATAGTGTAGGAACGTGGAAACAGTGAGATGTACCTGGCGTGATAGTCAGGTATATTCTTGATTATGAGGCAGGATGTGAGAGTAAAGGAATGGATGAAAGGATATTAGTGTGGAGGGGACCTAGATTGGCCACTGTTGGAAACAGGATACTGGGCTTGTTGGACCTTGGTCTGACCCAGTATGGCATATCTTATGTCCTTATGTAGTGGTAGTACCAGACTCATGTTAATGAATAGGGGGATGCACGGCATGTTGTCAGTGCCATCCCAGCACTAAGCCATTTGTCATAATTACAGCAGGTGACGTTACCGCCACCCATTGAAATGCACCCGTGCTGAGACATCGACAGTGAGCTTGTGCTAATGAGACCCTTGCTAACCGCAATGCGCAGCCACTGCGCACATTCCACCCCAAGCCACTCAGTCTCCACACCAATCCACGCTAAGCGGTTAGTGTAGTTAGTGCAGCTGCTTTTTTAGTGCATGATAATTGTTACTGTGGCTGACTTGATGCACAGCAAACCCCACACTGTCCGTCAGTGTGGTTTAGTAACCATGCCCCCATACGTTAGAACTTTTCTATAGTTTTTATTTAGCAAATAAAATATCTTTGAATAATTAATTGTAATTTTAAATAGTATGGACCACCTGGGAAATAACTCCATTTACTGCAGGAGCGTCTCAATATTTTGCAGTTACATTTTCACTGGAAACAATTAGCTTTCTGGAAGTGAGAATAGTTCTATAGCTGCTGGTTAAATGGCGTGGGATGTATAAAAGATGGTATCTTGGGATACTGCACACTCAATAAATTACCTGAACCATAAAACAAGAGTTTAAGACATAGCTGGCCAAAAAATTGTTAAATTATAGGGGGGGTTTGTTGTTGTTACCATATTCTCTGAGGTAGCAAATCTGGTAGAACTGGTAGCATCCGAGAATCAGTTAAGGATAACAAAAATAGAGAAGGTGAGAACTGACAAGAAGCTTAAGAGACATTGCTTTCGAAATTGGTGTGAATAGCACTGTACTATATGCCTTTTGGGAAAAGGCCCTATATCATTATTAGAACTCACGTACAACATCAGACATGACTTAAAAAAGACTATTGCTATGGAGGCAATTTTGAATAGCTTGCACTGTGTGCCAAGTACGCAGGAGTCAGCTTACATGCTTTATATCAGCTCTCAAAAGGAAACAACCCATGTTGTTTAGCATTTAAAATTTGATTGCAGGAATGAAATTAAAGAATGAACTACATAGTAATAGTACAGTGCAAAAAGCCTGTCTAGTTATGACTAGAAACTACACTATGAGGTATGTTTACTAAACCATCTTAACGTGGCAGCGGTGGTATTATCACGCGATAAGTGACATTATCGTGCAATAATGTAACATTATCGCGTGATAACGCAGCAGCGGCGTTAAGGCACACTAACGCTGTTAAATTTGGGCCTGAAGGGAGGAGTAAGGCTTCCCAGAGGGCGGAGAGAAGGGGGTCAATGGGCGGAGAGTGGGAGGGGAGAGGCTCCAGGCACACTAACGCTGTGAAATCTAGGTCTGAACCCTAAGGCCAGTGAAACCCTGGCGTTAAGGCACATTTGCAGGAAAGAGAAACCATTTAAGTCAGCAATGTGCAGCAAATGCAAGGAAACCCAGAAACGTGATAGTTGTGATACATGTACAGGGACCAAAAAGGCAAATAAACATATAAAAGGACCAGAACCACATCTAAAATCCCAATAACCAAGCTGGCCAATAGTAATATTAATGATAAACATAAAGCAACACTCCTGACAAAGCGTATACAAAAACATATCATCTTAGGAAGGGTCTATGCTCTGTCCCCCTACAAAGTGAATGATCCCACATTGAAATAGCGCTGATCAGGGTTTCTGTCATTTATATTGGGCAGGTTTGTTATGGCATGCACATGTGCAGCAACAGCAGAGTGGGCACGTAGGAAAGGGCAACTGTACTGATGCTGTAAATGGGATACAGGGGGCTGCATGCGGCACATGCTATGGTCCAGCTGGGGCACAGTGCGGACTAGGCAGATGCCTAGGTGGAACATAGGAATGCCAAAACTGTAAAGCAGCAAGACAGCAACTGACAAAGGTCCAGCATGGGCATGAGTGTGTGTCCCACAGTGTCACAGGGGATATTACCCAGCAGGTACCCCCAAGGGCACATAACATTGGCAGGCATTGCTGGGGGGAAGTGCGCATGTCCATGTAAGCACCCCTACCCGACAACTCACACCATAGGCAGCTGCCTACCAGCACACTGGATGGCCTGTGACTGCGCACCACCAGCACCACAGCATAAGGGCATGTCACCATGGTGGCAGAGGGGTGCTGGTGGCGGAGGGGTCAGTGGCATCTGCCCACACCAGACCACGGCCAAGTCCCGTTTAGGTGGGTGCCGTGCACTGCAACAGACAAGGTCTGCCTGACGAACAGACATGGTATCCCCAAGGAATGACTTTCCCCCTGTGGCAACAGTTTGGTGCAGTACACAGAGCCAGTGTGTTCAAGGGCAGAAAGTCCCAGGTTCAAGTCCCAGCTGTGGCTCCTGCCAACCTTATCCCCATATTTTACCCAGTATTAAACCATGGTAGTAAAGATGGAACCTTTATTGCAGATAAAATAAACATGCCTGAAACGCCTATATTTTACCCTAAAGAGCACAGACACCACAAACATGTGCAATACCTAGAGCAGAGAAACCACCACCCAGGAAAAAGATTTAGGAGTCATTGTGGATAACATGTTAAAACCCTCCGCCCAGTTTGCAGCGGCGGCCAAGAAAGCAAATAGAATGCTAGGTATCATAAGGAAAGGGATGGAGAACAAAACAAAGGATATTATAATGCCTCTGTATCGCTTCATGGTACGACCGCACCTTGAATATTGTGTGCAATTCTGGTCACCATATCTTAAAAAGGACATAGCATTATTAGAAAAAGTACAGAGAAGAGCCACCAAATTGGTGAAGGGGATGGAAGGCTACTCCTATGAAGAGAGGCTAAGAAGGTTAGGGCTCTTTAGCCTGGAGAACAGACGGCTGAGGGGAGATATGATAGAGGTCTATAAATTAATGAATGGAGTGGACCGGATAAACGTGGATCAATTGTTTACGTTATCAGAGTATAGAAAGACTAGGGGACATGTAATGAAGCTACAGGGTAAACTATTTAAGACAAATAAGAGAAAATATTTTTTCACTCAAAGTGTAATCAAACTCTGGAATCTGTTACCGGAGGATGTAGTAAGGGCTGTTAGTATAGCTGGGCTTAAAAAAGGTTTGGACAAGTTCCTGGAGGAAAGGTCCATAAACCACTATTAAAAAGGGACCCAGGATATCAATGCTTGACCCAGTACAAGCATTGTGGAACCTGTCTTTTGGGGATATTGCTAGGTACGTATAACCTAGATTGGCCACTGTTGGAAACAGGATACTGGGCTTGATGGACCTCGGTCTGACCCAGTATGGCATGTCTTATGTTCTTATGTTCTTAGAGTTTCCCAACTCCAGTCCTAGAGGGCCAAACACTATTCAGGTTTCATGCTCTCTCTAATAAATATGCCTGTGCTGCATTTGTGTGTGCCGCCCCCCATGGTATGCAAATGTATCTCATGCATGAAAAACTGAACAGTGTTTAGCCCACCAGGACCGGAGTTGGGAACCTCTGCCCTAGAGCAGCGGCCAACAGGGGCATAAACACCCACACCCACTATCCAAAGCCTCAAGGAGAGTCAGGCTGTTGGGCCCTACGCGGAGCAGCATCTCGCAATACTAGCACTTGCATACCTTAGCAATGCCGCCCTAAACTTGGGAATACGTTACACATGTATCAAAAGGTTGCTATGATTAATGACTGATAGCAATTCCAAAGTTAATCCCAATTTGCTGATAGAGCTGCATCATAGCAACCTTTCTGATATCTGTGGAGTGTGTTTCAGTTTTGGTTTTTGCCAGTGTTTACCACCCCGGGGAGTGACGCCAACAGTATTGCGTACCATAGCCATGCCTGCACTGTGCCCAGGACTGGTGTGGTGGCCAGGGCTGCCAAAAGCCTCCATATTTGCACAATGCTGGCATAGGTGTGGGAGTGTGTGTCTGTCTATCCAGTGTGTTGTGGCTGCCTACAACTTACTCAGCCCACACTGCTTGCACTGTTTCCAGTGTTAGCCTGCCAATGTGCATAATGAGGAGCAAGGTACTGTGGATATGGCCCGGACAGGGTGGCCTGGGCAGGATGCATCTGCACAGGGCATAGGGCAATGGCTGGGAGATTGTAATGCCCGGCCACCACCTGCACAGGCAGGGTGGCCACAGCATGTCCTGCTGGGAGGTCACTCTCACCCTGACTGAGCAGTGACCTTGATATGGCTAGGTTCCCCCATATTACTACCTAGTGTTATGTTCAAATGATGTTTATGGGTTCTCTTTTCTAGAGCCAAGTCACTGACTTTTCTGCTTGGTGTGTGTGCTCACCTCCCACTTTTGGGTGCACACATTTTCTCCAGGAACATGCCCTATGGACTAACTAGCAGAGTGTCTGCAGTTAGTATGTGCATGGCTGGAACATCTTGCAGGGTGCAGTGGCTGGAGACTCACTGTGCTTACTGCTGGAGAATGTCAGAGTGGTGTGGGGGGGCAGCTGAGCATTTCCATGTCCATTGTTTTTTCCTGCTGTTGTCTTATGGGTGTGTACTGATCTACATTGACTGCCTGTAGGGTGCCTGTTCCCCAGCAGGACTGGGGTTGATGGTCCCCTCTACTGCCACCATTGCAGGGATGTAGTATGTGGATCTGCTGGTGGGAGATCCTGTCCCCCACCCTGACCTGCAGAGGGCGGGTTGGGTGGTGCTTCATAATCCGCCTATGGGTCCAAACACCCCCCATGACACCTACACAGGATATGCACTATTCTGGGTGCATCATAGTCCACAAAAGCTAGACACAACTGGGAAATACAGATGGACACAGGTGCAGTTGCAAGGACTGCCTATCACACACTAGCACTGATGACAACCTGCAGCATAGCCTATCTCAGCAAAGCCAAGTGCTGCGGACCTGGTGCTGGGCGCCCCACCTCACCCTCAGGGTGAGCACAGTACCCACACAATGTGATGGTCTGTAGCTACTCTGTGCCAGTAACACACACGGTAAGTTCCCCCTACCAGGCTGAGGTGCTGTGGGGGTGCATACCCCATCTTGTGATCAGCTGTAGACTGCTGATCTGCATGTGCAGTGCATCATGGGTATGGGTTGGTTTACCCTATCCTGGTAACCACAGCAGTTTGTTGTGGTGACCTGCAGTCCTTCTGTAGCCAGCCAGGGTCTTTTTAGTAGCTATAGAGATGTAGCCCACTGGTTACTTCACTGACTGTGGAAGCAGAAGTCATGGGTTTGATCCCACAGTGGTGTTATTTGATAAGGCTGTCTGAGGCTTTTCCTTTTTTAATTTAAATTAGTGCTGCCAGCAAAAACACCCTCACAGTGCTGTAACCTTAAGTTGCCTCATAAGCCGCCCTATAAAGTGTCCTATAAGGCACCTTATAAGGTGCCCTATAGGGAACATTCTAAGGTGCCTTGGCAGACGGTGGACTTTATAATGTGCCCTCTGGAGTGCCTTATAGGGTACCTTATGCGGCATCTTAGGTTACGGCACTATGAGGGTGTGTTTGCTGGCAGCACTAATTTAAATTAAAAAAGAAAATGCCTCATACAGCACTGATTTAAATTAAAGGGTAATGCCTCAGACAGCCTTACTTGTTAAGCCCACTGGGGGATTGAACTCATGACCCCTGTTTTATCAGTCAATGTATTAACCATTGTGCTACACCTCTGTTGATGTGTTTATAGGTTAGCACACCTAATTAAGGCTAATGCGCGTTAACGTGCCACGGCTCCCTCTATCACGTGATAACGGACTTTATCGCGTGATAACCTGGAATGCTACCTTAAGACCGGAACGCCCACTCCTTTTATGTCATTCTTCACATTATCGCTGGGGTTAACGCCGGTAACATTAAGATGGTTTAGTAAACATACCCCTTATACAAGCTAGGAAAGTAGTCAGGAAAGCAATGATACAATTGGAAGTAAAAACAGTAAATGCAATAAAATGGGGTGCCAAGACATTTTTCAGATATGCTAGTGAAAGGAGCAAGTGCAAAAGTGTTATTGTCAGACTGAAGGGTGAAGGGAAGGCATATTTAAAAGCTGATTTATTTATTTTTTATTTATTTTAAAACATTTGTTAACCATCTCATGCACACAGAATTCAAAACAGTGTACAACAGATAAAGCACAACATAATAATCCCCCACTGGCCCTTCCCAGAAGGATCCCTAAACTGTCTGAAAATAAAAGTAAAATTTAAAATTTAAATAAAATAAAATGCAACATACAAAGAGACAGCCCTCTGCCAACTACTGCCCCTTTGGACCAACATCCCACCTGCCATGCTACCCACTACCCACACAGTCAACTCCATCAGCCTGTTGGAAAGAGCAAGATCTTCAGCTGCCTCCAGAATGTTGACAGGTCCGTCTCCATGTGTAAAGCAGATGGCAAGGCATTCCAAAGAGTTGAGGCTGCCATAGAAAAATAAAAACCATGCTCAACAATGCCGCAGGCGAACCTTGGTAGGCTCCAGAATAGTCAACAGTTGTGCCCCTGTAGACTGGCGAGTTTACCAGGACTTATACTATCATATCATCTTCTTAGATAACAGGGTCCTGAGCCCCATAACAACTTGAAAACAAGCAACAGTAATTTGAAAATACTCCTTTGTCTAACCGGTAGCCAGTGCAACTGGCACAGAACCCCTGAGATCAGATTATACTTCCTTAAACCCCATAACAATATGCCCACTGCATTCTGGACCATCTGCAACTTCCTCACCAGATAATTTGGCAGCCCATCATATAGGGCATTACAATAGTCAAGCTGGGATAACACCAAAACCTGCACCACCATGTTTAAGGTGTCATGATCTAAAAATGGCCAAAGCTGTTGCACAAACTCGTAGATGTCCATAGGCTGTCTGGATATCCTGGGACACCTGCTGAGGCAGACTTAGATCTGCATCCAGGAGGACCCCCAGGTCTCTCCTCTCCAGTCCAGGTGAATTTCCCCCAATGGTCTCCTGAAGGCAATGATGATACACATTAGCGCACTGCCACCGATCCTCATCACTCTTTGATTCTCACCATTGACATTCTAACTGGCGCACCTCTTGTTTTGCACCCTACAGCTGCCTGGAGAACCAAGCCCTATTCTGCACCCAGTCTTCCCTAACCCATGTATATTTCATTGATGAAAATAAAGCAAAATTGCTTAACAAATATTTCTTTTCTGTGTTCACAGATGAAGGGACAGGAGCAGCTCCTCAGAAAACACCCACAAATAGGAATAGTAGTGAAGGAGATCATGAACAATTTTCGGAAGACTATGCTCATGTGGAACTAGCTAAACTAAGGGGTATGTTTACTAAACTGTCCTAACGTGCGCCCGGCGCTAGTGTGCAGGATGCCATATAAGGAGTGGGCGTTTCAGTCTTAACATTGCAAACCGTGATTATTGCGCGCTACTGTGTGCTGTGCGCTAATGTGCGCCACGCACAGTAGCGCACGAGAAATGCTCGCGGGAAGCATAAGCAGGTGCACTGATGTGCAAACAGAGGAACAGAGCTGCAGTACAATGGTGAAGACACTGACTGATGGTGCAGGGGTCATGGGTTCAATCCCCCACTGTGCCCAATGAATAAGGCTGCCTGAGGCACTACCTGTTATGTGTAATATTGCATTATGAGGCATTTTAATTTTATTTTAATTACTGCTGCTAGCAAACGAACACTCAAAGCGCTGTACATTAGGTGCTGCATAAGGCACCCCATAAGGTACCCCAGAGGGCACATTTTAAAGTGCACTGTGCGCCACGGCACCCTATAATGTCCCCTATAGGGCACCATATAAGTCGCTCCATAGGATACCGTATAGTGCACCTTATATGGATGGTAACCATAAGGTGCCCTATAGGGCGCCCTATAAAGCGCCCTCTGAGGCACCTTATGGGTACAGTATGCTGAGGGTGTTTTTGCTGGCAGCACTAATGTACATTAAAAATAGATAACACTTTGGACAGCCCTATCAAATAACCCCATTGTGGGTTTGAACCCATGACTTCTGGTTCTATAGGCAGTGAAGTAACCAGTAGGCTACAGCTCTATAGCTGCTAACAAGAGGAGCTACTTTTCAAACAACCCATCTAGGTGCAAAAAACATGGGTACTTTGTACATGTACCTTATACCTAATATTCAGAACAAAATGCATCCATATTTTATTTTAGAAAATGGCCAGAAGGTCAAAATACTCATGAATTTCTGCACTTCTTTTTGGTGTGAGTAAATTTTCTCTGGAAAATACACAGATGTGAAAATGCTTTCTATGCACATTATTTTTTTTACATGCATTATGTATGTTTATTTATGTATGCATTATGTATGTTTATTTTAGAAGCATTTTGTGGAGATTTTTCCAAGGAAGTGTTTGAACAAGATTGGAAAATAACACATGTGAAGCGACATTTTAGAAAGGATGTCCAGGTGCACTCTGAGACGTCCAGGGCAAAATGTCTGAGAAAACCCCAGGGGCATTTACATTTCAGTTCAATTTTAGAAATGTGGTTGTCCCCAAACAGATGACTGTAGAAGTAGCTTCTTGGACATCCTGACTGGCATTTTCCAGAAGGGGAACCGTCCAACAAATAAGCACCACATAAACCAATAGAGACCCAGTCCAGACATGGCAAAACAGGAAAAAACACTTCAATCATGTTTTTTAACCAGGGGTATAATATACTCACATAAAACATTCATAAGAAATATCATAAAAAGTGGCAAATAGACTAAACAAGATAAAAAGATAATAATAGAAATAAATAAAAAATTAAATAAATAAATAAAAGACAAAAAGGCAAGGGATGTGACATATAACCATGCAAAAGTCATCATTACAGACCGTAAAAAACTTGCTTCCAAACATAACCCCTTCTGTTCTGTCTTGTAAGCTATAGGGAGATGAAGAAAAATAATATAAACAACATTTGCCATGTAGCAAATCATATAAACACGAAACAGGAGTGACCTGAAAAGCAGAAATAAGTTGAGACATTCTCCGTCTATCACAGTATGAGATAGTATAATGTGAAACTTAAACCAGCTATATGAAATGGTAATAACACAACTGACTGTGGGCACTCAATATTGGCTCAACCGAACCCAGATTTATGGCCATAAAACATATCCTAGCATAAAAACACTTTTATAAAAGTACCTAAAAGATTAGACTTATCGCCCCCCCCCCCCCAATGACCCATATCCCAATTTAAACAAATTGTGAAAGATGTAATAATGAAGAGTACCCCAGTGTAATGTTAAGGGTTTAGTACAATATGTAAGTCTATTATCATGTTAAGGTTGTAGTGGGTAGATTTATGTATATATTTATTTCTGATATTTAATTATTTTCTGTTTTCATCTAGCTATGTTTCTTGATATTTAGTTATATGTAAGAATTTTTTGTATACTTGATATTATACCTTTATGTTTTTGGTTTATTGGCTTGAATGTGTTTTATCTGTTTTTTGTTCTATTTATGATTTTAGTTTGCCAAGAGAATCCCTGAAGA